>CM069903.1:114976024-116310035 GCA_036172215.1 Camellia granthamiana
TAGTAATTGGCCATGTACTCATGTTTGGAAGGGTTTCCATGGTTTTGGGTTGCATCTTACATAAGCAATCAAGTCATTGTTCGAGCGACCACCATTTACTTTGCACCTTGGCTCAAGTGAACATTGAGCCTAGATTCGGACCATCCAATACTTTTGTAGACCAAGCAGTTCGCTCGAATGACTAATGTTGCGCTTGAGCGAAGTACTCTGTTTCAACAAATTTTGAAAAGACGTATTTTGATCAAATGTGCATTCTCATTCCTTTCTGAGCATTCTTAGGCATGAATTGAACATCCTAAATGAATTTAAGAGTTAGAATGAAGCCTAAGAATTGAATGAATTAAAGAACAATTCGGTTAAGCAATGTGATTCAACGTGTGTATATTTATGATTGTGTAGGATCATCTGCAAGGGGGAGTCAACAACCTAATCTCTTTGAGTAATATCTTAGTAAAGATATTTTCCTACTTACTTTATTTTCTGAATATCCAAATGTGATAAGCTTTCTGAAATTGTGATTTTGCAAGTGTGGATGAGTTTCTATCTGTCTGATCAATATGATATCTGTAAACGTCATTGATGTGACACAAATATTAAAATCGACCCTAGGTCATTCTGTGCATCTGATAAGATGGACCCAAGGTCATTCTGTGTAATTAAAATGGACCCAAGATTGTTCTATGCATTTGATAAGATGGACATAGGGTCGTTCTAAACATCTGATAAGTTTGATTATTTGTTATGAGTTGACCGAATGGTCATTATACAGCGGTGAATGATTGGACCCGAGGTTGTTCTGTTATGATATGATCAATTCCATTCTATATATCTGTTGGACCCAAAGTCATTTTACTATCTGTTGGACCCGAGGTCGTTCTATTGTGTAATGCTTATGATATAGAAATGCTTATGTCAATTACTAGAACTCATTCACATGACCCCTTTACTCTGATATTATTCACTGGGTGTTAGCTCACTCCGTTTATATATATATATATATATGTAGGTAACAACGAGATGTCCAACCCCAGCCTTAGTGAACCTGTGAAGGATACCAAGTTTTTATGAAGTTTGTCATGAGCACCTCACGAGCGATTTGTTTATATTGTCTTTTGAATTTTTGTTTTCTTTTATTGGTCATGTTTGACTTTGTATATGTATATAAGTTCTGGTTTTGTATGACAATGATGTTTGAAAGATCTTGAACGTATAGAACCCTTTTATGAATGAATGAGTGTGAGTTATTAATATATATATATATGAGAACTTTTTGTTCATGCCATTTATGCACAGCTCATTAAACAAAATTTTCTAATTCTGCTTTCGCTTCCGGCCCCATATAATTAAATATGATTTGATTTATGTCTAAGGTCGTAGGTAATCTCATAATTACTGGTCAGTTATGATCAAAACCTCTAAGGGCGAGTTCGGGTCATAATAGTGGGAGTGTGGAGCCATGTTTGACAATATTGGGGCCATGACTCATAGGTTTCTGTTGACCTTTAAATGGTGTCCTAAACGAGATAATGGTGTGGCACAATGGATTGCTCGAGCTAGACTATGAGGGTCTCTTCCTTTAAATTGGGTGGCTTGTCCCCCTTCTTGTCTTGTTCTTGTTTTTTCTTTGAATTCGTTTTAATTAGAGTTTTCTTGATTAAAAAATATATAAGGTCTCGTTTCGCAGGTGGCTTTTTTAGTCAAAAATTCAAAAAGTCACTAAAAAAATTAAAAAGTCAATAACTTATATCAAAAAGTCAAAAATTCTTTTTTTCTATCTATTTTTTACACATTTTTTCGTAAAAAACCAAAAAATCGTCCCAAATATACTAGTCTTTTTTACATCATATTTTAGTCAAAAAGTTACTAAAAAAATATGTTTCCAAACGAAGCCTAAAAATTAATATTTTAATAAAATAATCATTACATTTCGTTTTATTTTAATAAATCAAACACTACCAAAGATTGTGAATCAATAGTCTTGGCGAGTAATGCTCTGAGATGCTGTAATATTATTAAGGAATATTCTAATATTAAATACATTTTTAAGAATATTTTTTTGGAGTACAATATTTCTGTTTCACACATCATGTCTCTCTCAAGTTTCCCCCAATAGAAGCAACATCAATTCGATTGGAATTGGGATCAATCAAATCCTAGCCTGGTTCCCAAGCCACAAATAAATGGCTCAGTACCATTTGATGGTTACTACCATGTGTGAATTAACTCATTTTGAGACTGTTTGTTATAGTTTTTGAAGGGTGATTATAATTTATTGGGGAACTTACTAATAAGTCTCATATACAAAAGTCAAGGCCCATTTAATCCTCAAACAAAATATTTGTACCAATTAGTCCTATATATTTTTAATTGTAACCAAAAAATCTTTTTTTTTTTTTTTTAAATTTACAAACACTATTACATCATACTACCGTCGGACTTCCGTCAAACAGTCATCAGAGACTCGTCAGAATGTTCAACATCATCGGGAAGTTGCCGGAGTATCGCCGAAAGTTCACCGAAGTGTTAAGAACGTTAATGGAAGTCACCGGAATGTTCAGAACGTTCACTGGACGTTAAGAATATCATTGGAGACTCACCGGAATGTTTAGAATATTGCCGGGAAAAAGAAAAAGAATAAATGGAGAAATTAGAGTGAAAAAAACATAGCAAAATGTGCTAAATATTGATAAACTAAAATAATAAAAAAATGAAACAACAAAAACCAGCAACAATGGGAAAAACATACGTTATTTTTCAATTTTTGTAAAGTTTAAGCAAATAATCTCCACTATTGATCAAACTGAAAAGTAAGTTTTAAAACTGTAAAATGTTACAGTTTCAAAGCAAAAATCTATTAAGCATTTATCCTTATTAATCAAACTGAAAAACATGTTATGAAACTGTAAAATTTTACAGTTCTAAAGAATGTTATGAAGCTACAAAATTTTACAGTTTTATACCATGATTCATTCTAGCACCAAAAAATTTGAAACTGCAAAATTTTACAGTTTTCACCGCCTATAACTAAAACTCAAAAACAACTTGTTCAGAACTTGAAAATTTTCTCCATTATAACAGAAAAGAGAAGTGTATAGTAGAGAAAATGTAGAAAAAAAATAAGAGATCGAAAGAGAAAGGCGAATATAGAGAGAGGATCGTACTCCGGCAATTATTTTTTGTTTAGATCTAGCTAAATCTAATGTAGATCTACTCAGATTTGATGTAGATCTACATCAGATCTAAGTGGATCTACTCATCTTCTTCGTCGAAAACAAATCTTCTTTACCGTTGATGAGAGTGAAGTAAGGAGTCGGCGGTCGGTGGTTGCCGGTGAATCCCAATCGATGGTAATCGTCGGTCGCCGGTAACTATATATCGGAAAGAGAAAGAGAATAAGTAAGATATGGTTACCCGTCAACGATCACCGGAAATCACAAAGAGCAAAAGAGGCAGAGAAGAAGAATAACGTTATAGGACTTTTGGGTATAAACAAAAGGTTATGGAACTAAATAGACTACACATTTTTAAAAAAAAACTTCTTGGTAATTTTTCCCTAATTTATTTTGATTTGAGAGTTTGTGTCAGACTATTTGGTACAGTTTATGTTTATAACTTATTAAGCAGAAATAGCTTAAATAAGCTGAAAAAAGTTAATTATTTGAAAGTTGGGATATGGGTGCTTTTAATTTCTGCTTTCTGATTATCAATTTTTAACTTTAAAAAAAAAAAAATCTACCCAACAGGGCCTTTGGAAAGTTTATTTTTGCTCGAACATTACCAAACATATTAATAAAATATAGGATAAGTTGTATAGTTAAATCTTTTAGTTCAAGTGAAATTTTATTTTGAATTTTGTAATTGTAATTTGAATAATTTAAATTTTTTATTTTTTATTGTGTTACATAATAATCCCATTATCACTTATAGTTACAATTTTAAACCAAAAAAAAAAAAGTCATATACAAAATTAGAATGATTAAAGTGAAATTCAAAAAAAATTAGAAGAAATTCTAACGTTGCAACAAAACTAAAAATATGAAAATCAAATTGTTCAAATTAAAACTGTAACGAGTTGAATCAAATTGAATTTATACTTTAATCTTAGTTGGGGATTTATTTTAAATTATTAAACTCCATTCATTTTGAACCCAATTGATTGAATCATGACCCGTTAGTAACCATGAAATATTGTTGTGGTTTTATTATTATTATTTAATTACCATAAAAGAGTTGTGAATATTTATAGTGTGTACTATTAAACGAAATATATTTTGTCGTGAGAAAATATTATATTTACTTTTGCCTTTAAAGATGTTGAAATGTATTTTTAATTGATATATATATATATGTGTGTGTGTATAGTTAGATATTTGTGGTTAGATATTTGTTTAGGTGTATATATCTATAAATAGTAACAAAAAAGGATTTTTTGTTCAACTTTTGGGAGAATGCCGTAAGGAAGAAAGAAAAAAGGGTTCTAAGGTTGGTTTTTCTTGGGTTTGATTTAGTGTAAGTCATTTTTGACCCTTAGTGCTTTGAATCAAAACGTAGATGGCGGAAAAGGCGTCATTTAGCTCTAAACAGATTTAATTTCTATTGCCGAAAAATTTGAAAGCTTATTGGCTTGAGGTAGGGATTTTTCCTACACTTCTTTATGCATTTTTACTTGATTATATGGAGCTTAGAGTTATATATAATTTAATTAGAATTTTTGAAAAATTTGTGATTTATTTGATTAGAGGAGAAATTTTGAGAAAAATAAAGAGTTGATGCCCAAATTGCGAAAGTGTAAACTTGGAATATATTTGTAACGTTATGAAAAAGCTATATTTTAAATTTGAACAAAAACGGACTTTCATTCGATTGGTTTTAAAAATTTTACCGGTTTGTGACCAAAAGAGCATTTTTAAAAAAAATAAAGGAATTACGTTTAAATTTTAGGGCTTTTCATCAAAATATGAAGTTATAGTTGAATAATGCTTGGAAAATGAGTTTGGAAAGAAAATGATGTTTTTTTGGGCATTAACGGTATTATTTTACTTAACGTATCTGTTGGAATAAAATCGACACGATTAGAAATGGACCTTGAGAGGTTACCGGACGTGATTGTGATATGAAAACTAGTGTAGTTGTTCATATTTGATGAGATGTGAAATAGATTGTATTTATCAAATTTTTTGGAATTTAATTGTTTAAATATCTATTTAGAAATATTTGTTTTGGGCTGTCGGTGGAGGATAGCCATGATTGTTGTAGAAATGCATGAGACTTAGATAAATTGAACCACATTTCTCATTTGTTGCATTGGACATTGCATTACATTTATTTCATTGGAAATGTATCTGTTTGCGAAAAGATGAATAGTTGGTGAATCTGAGTAGAGGGTGTAGAACCGTGCGGTTAGGTGTCGAGTCTTCCAGTTTACTGGTAAAAATGACAGTGGTAGTGCATTAGGGCCTACTTGCAAACACTCACCTAGAGATTCACAGAGCTTGTACTCATGTAACAGATATAGTTTAAAATGGAAATGACTTTATATTTGTTGTTGCATCTCAACATTGCATGCTTTATAAAAAGAGAGATAAAGTATTTTATCATGAGCATGGCATGAGCATACTCCTCTTTAGTCTTGTCATGGTCCATTTGTTGTGTAGTATATCTCTATTGGACTGTGGCTCACCCTATAAGGGAAACCATTTCAGGTACAGATGTTATATCTACGCCAAGACACTGACTTGGGAGGACTCTGAGCTGAGGCTTCATTTTTGTTTTATTGTTATTTATTGAATGTAAGCCTATGACTGTATTTGCGTTGAGTTGAAATTCCATTTTGTGTAACCAAGAATGTTCTTCGATAAATATATAAGTCTGTAGGACACTTATTATCTGTTTAGCTTTCCATTTCATACTTGTTGTAAAATGCATGCTTGGAATTGAAACTGGGGCATTGAGATGTGAACAACATGTATTTGATATTTGGGATTTAATGGGAATGGATGTATGGAATAATTAGCTATATAGATGTGTTTGCCTATCAGGTGGATTTTGTTGCATAAATAGATATACCCTACCCAATTTTCGGAGTGTTACAAAAACTATAGAAATTAATTTAACACTTCACTTAAACTATAAGAACTAACTATGTAATTTATTTTAAAATATAAATTTTGATTGATTTAAAATGATAGAATTCACAATCTATATGAAATTAATTTATTTTAAATGTATAGTCCACAAATTTAGGTTTGTTTTGGCAATTGGCTAAAATAATAAAAATGTCAAAATCACTACAAAAAATATATATATATATATTATTCTCTCTACCTTTTTTATATATCTTCTTATAAAAAATTTAAAAAAAAATAACTAAAATAATAAATTTCGAAAACAACCCTTAAACCAATTAAATTCTATATTTTCGTTCACATAGGTTTATTTTAGGAAGTGACTTTTTTTATATATAAAAAAAAAATAAAAAATGACATGATTCAAATAAATTAATAAGTTAAAAAATTAATAAGTCATTCAACAGGTAATGAGATAGAATAATGTTTGAGGACCCGAAATCTGGGGCTCGAATCTGGTTCGAAGCCCAAAACGACGTCGTTTTGGGCTTCGAATTTTTTTTTTTTTTTTTCTTTTCTTCCTTTTCTTCCTTCTCTTTCTTTCTCTTCGTCTTCTTCGTTGAACAAAGAGAAAAGCAGAGGCGAGAGAAAGAAGAGCAGCTCGCCTGCATGCGTCGCAGCTCGTCGGCCGGCATCGCAGCTCGTCGCTCGTCCGATCTCGCAGCTCGTCGGCTGATCTCGCAGCTCGTCGCTCGTCCCTCCACCCGCCGCCGCCTCCGCCTCCACCTCCGCCTCCGCCTCCACCTCCAACCCCATTTTTAGGGCCCCCTCCAGTTCTGCTTCTCCTCCTCTCCTTCTTCTTCTTCCTCCTCTCCTTCTTCTTCTTCTTCCTCCTTCCTTCTGAAATTCGAGCCGTTTGGCTCGAAACCCTTTCGAGTTATGTGGAAGTGTAATGTAATCTTTGTTCTGGTGAGGATGATATCGACACACTAAGGCCTTGTGTGATTTGGCTTTCGAAAAAAAAATTTTGGAGAAGGTATTTAGAAATTTTGTTTGATTTGTAATTTTTTTTAAAAAAATTTTAAAATTACTTCATCTCTTTTACACATCAATCAATTATTTTTTCTCTCTTTTCTCTCATTTTCAATTATTTTTTCTCTCACATAAATCTACTCAATTATAACAAAATATCAAATCATTCTAAACTCCCAAACTCAAAAATTATTTTCAAAATATATAACCAAACAAATTATAAAAATTTCTAAATTCTATTCACAAAATAATTTTTTAAAAATTTTTCTCCGAAAGTCAAACCAAACGAGGCCTAACGTTCCAAATATCTTAGTCCAAATATCTTCGCCTGTAAGGAACTAAACGACAAAAGAGGACAAAAAATCTCAGGGGTGGAGGGACCCATTTGAAAAATGTCCTGCGTCATGGATGGATAAAAAAGCCAACAAAGACGACAAAAAATCTAAAGGCTGGGGACCCACTTGAAACATGGATGGATAAGAGAACAAACAGCTCCGATATGGAACTCGAATTTCAGGGGCATTAATGTCTCGAAATTTTATATAAGGCAAAAAAAAAAAAAAATTATCAAAATTAAAAATTAGGAACATTAGTGCTCACAGTTTTAGTGTCACAAATCATTTTTAGAAAACAAAAAGTGGACAAAAAATCTTAGAAGTTAGGGACCCATTTGAAAAACGTGTTTCTTCGTGGATGAATGTAGTCCACACGTTTCAGCAGGTAAACCACCGGCTATCACTTGTCAACTTCAACCCGTGTGTTGATAAACCAACTGTCCAAGGAATGGGATGGAAAAATTTTCGGACCCCATTTTATTTGCTTTAAATCGATTTTAATATAAGTAGTTTGAGGAAATATTAATTGGATAGAGTAAAATATAATGATAAGTAGATCAAAATTGTAAAATTTATAATAAAATATGAAATTTTATCATCAAAATTGATAATACAGTCCGTTCTCAGTAGATGGGCTGGAATGATCCAAGCTCTTCAAGCCCACGTCCGAGTGATGAAGCCCACTGGAAGACCTGCAAACAAGTTCGACGGGGAACGGGATAGTCCCCCGGTGAACCCTCCGGCGTGTGAATTAGAAGTGGAAGTAGTGAATATAGATAGATAGAGAGAGAGAGAGAGAGAGAGAGAGAGAGAGAGAGTTAGGGGAGTAAAATAAAACTTAAACCTCTTCTTGTCTTCAAACCTTGCTTATATCCTTTGGTAATCATTTCACTGTCCCTGCCGTCCTGTCCTCACCGCCGAAAGCTTGTGTTGTTGCTTATCTTGTTCAGGGCAAGGGGGTGCTATTCCGGCTGAGGGGTGTTGTCGCAATAAATGCTGTGATGGGCTGCATTAATGGTGATGTGCTGTGGTAATAACTTTGCAGATCTTTGTCTGCTGACGTGGCCTGTTCTGCACCTGCCATGTGTCCGAGTATCATTGGTCTTCCCTGCTCAGTTGGCCTCCAGCTGTCCTGGGTTTTACTACCCGGGTTATGCAATGGGGTCTAAATGGTGGGCTTGGGTTTGTTCGCTGTGGGCTGTGGTCCTTGTTGGCCTATCCATGTCAGTAGTCCCCCATTCCCGAGTGCAGCTTCAGTCCAACGAAGGGAATAGTAATGAGGGAGATGAGTCCGACCGGCAGGGAGAGGCCGACCGCGAGGGTGCCGATCGTGAGGGTGGCCGAGCGGAAGAGTCCGACCGTGAGGAGTGCCGACCACGAAGGTGGCCGAGCGGGAGAGGTCGACCGTGAGGGTGGCCGATCGTAAGGGTGGCCGAGCGGAAGAGTCCGACCGTGAGGGTGGCCGAGCGGGAGAGGTCGACCGCGAGGGTGGCCGAGCGGAAGAGTCCGACCGTGAGGAGTGCCGACCACGAAGGTAGCCGAGCGGGAGAGGTCGACCGTGAGGGTGGCCGAGCGGAAGAGTCCGACCGTGAGGAGTGCCGACCACGAAGGTGGCCGAGCGGAGGGGCACGGGGCTCAAAAGGCGGCGTGTCACGTGGTGATTTGAAATGGAAAAGACAGGGTAAGGGGAGGAGTCAGTTCATCGTGACCATACACGTGGCAGAATCGTGGGGTGGGGAAGTGAGGCGTTGGAGTAAAAATGAAATGGTAGGTAATTTTGGGGTTGAAAAGACGGTTTTGGCGGATGATTTGAAAAGTTTTCAAACTGGCGAACATTAATTGGGACCCTTGGAATACGGGGAAACCGTGGGCTTTTGGTATCATACGATTTACCTACTTCTTTACAAAAACTCAAAACATCCCTTGTGTTAATTCCTTCGTTGCTCACGATACACCTTTGAAGCATTTTTTTGATTTTCTTGCACCTGCATCAGAAGCGATTCGCAGACATAGCTTAGAAATGGCCCAAGAAGAAACTGCGATTGTGAGGGTGGACCCGCTAGGGGACGATGATGCGGAGGAGCTAGCGGCGCAATATAGGGCAGAAAGGGTGGGGGAGTCGGGGTTGCGCTCCCATGGTTCCACCGTGATTGCGGCGCCGACGCCAATCAGTCAGATGGAACCAGATCACTGGCATTCGAGGGCTGACAAATCCATTATTACTGCGGTGGAGTTGGAGGCTATCCGCGAAAGGTACCAGATTCCGGCGGAGGTGGAGTTGTCGCTGCCCACATCAACAGAGAGGCCGTCTGACGCCAGGTCAGAAGAGTTTTCTCTCTATGAGGAAGCCCTAAAGGGGGGGCTAAGGTTGCCACTGCCACAAATAGTGGTGGATGTGCTTAACCATCTAGAGGTAGCACCAGGGCAACTAATGCCCAATGCGTGGAAGATTTTATTGGCTTGCGCAAGTGCATGGCCGAAGGCGAATGGAGGGCAGGCCATGACTGTGGACGAGTTCTTCGGCTGCTACAAGGCGTCAGGGCAGCAAGAGACTTGGGTCACCCTTCAGGCGGCGGCAGGGAAGGGTTTGGTGGCAGGGTTGCCAACTTCCATCAAATGTTGGAGGCCACGGTGGTTCTACGTGTCCACCTCTGGAGGGGTTGGTATGCGCATGGTGTGGAAGGTGCCAACCAGGTCTGTAGAGCGAAAATTGGGGGCGGCGGTAGAGGAGAGGGTAAAGAGAGTAAAGGAGTGGAGGGAGAAGGAAAACACGAAGTGGGATGAGCTCGTTCAGCCATCCGCGCTGTTTGAGGCGGGTTTGGGTCCGAAACCGATCGGTGGGGACCTTGACCGAGCAGAATTGGAGGCCAGGAGAAGAGTGCAGGAGGTAGAAGACCAAGCCATCTTGGTGAAGGCTCAGAAGTTCAAAGAGTCGCAAGCCGACCGACCGCCCCAACCAGTTGTGAGGGAAAGGATTCGGCCGCGTCCTAAGCCCTTGGGAGAGAAGAACTTGGGCGAGTTTGTGCCGCGACCGCTCCCAAAAGACCCTTTGAAGGAGAGGTCGTTGAAGGAGATGGAGGAGTTGGGCGTGGGGAAGAGCCAGCACAAAAAAGGAGAAAGGAAGTGAGGGTGGAGGAGGCTAGTCAGGCCAAACAGGTGGAAGGGGAAAAGTGGAGGAGACCCCAGAAAGGGTGGTCGTCCCAGAGGTGGTGGACGTATCCTCACAAGTTAGGGAAGTTGTGCCAGTGAGGGCGGCGATCGGCATAAGGGTGGGGAGGAGTGTTCCTGAACAAAGGGGGGAAGAACGACCCCAGGGGGGTCCTGCACCCCAGGAAGGTGGCGTCAGCCTGAATACAGCCATCTATCATGCTCGTGCTGTGGTTGGACGGCTGGAGGGAGAAGAAAGCCCAGCCCGGTCTGGAGCAGACCGCTTGGTGAAGATCGTAGAGGAGGCGGCTCTGCGCTCGGCATTAAGATTTGGTGAGGCTGACCTGCTAAGGGGTTATACTCCGCTCAAATGGAGGTGACTACCTTAGCGGGGGCCCTCCTAAGAAAGGCGGCGGCTGCCAAGCTGTAGGCAAATGAGGCCAAGGCCCAGTTGGCGAAGGAGAGTGCCGACTGGAAGACTACCCACACCGATCTACAAGCAGTTAAATTAGAGCTGGAGGACACACGCCGCCAGGTTGTGTCGCTCGAGTTCCAACTGGCTGGCGAGCAGAAAAAGTTGGAGGAGTCCAAAAGAGCCTGTGCCATTGCAGTCGAGCGTCGTGAAGAGGCCATGAATAGCAATGAAGAGCTGGTCAGGCAGAAGGATGAGGCGGATGCGAAGGTGGAGGCTCTGCAAAAGGAGCTAGAGGGCGAGCGGGCCAAAGCAATGGAGCAGAGGGAAAATCTGCGTAAAGAGTTAGAAGCAGAGAGAGGAAGGGCGACTGCTGAGAGGGAGGCTCTGCAAAAGGAGTTGGAAGCTGAGAGGGCCAAAGCTTCTTCTGAGAAGGAGATCCTACAGAAGGAGCTGGATGAGGAAAGGGCGAAGGCAGCCTCTGAAAGGGCTGCCTACCCCGATCTGTACATCGCGGCAGTCGATCAATTCAAAGGATCGCCTGAATTTCAGATGGCGGTTGATGCTGCGGTCGCCGCCAGCTTGGCGAGGGAGGAATCTGGTGGGGCTGGCCCATCAAGGGCGACTGTTGGGGGGAGATCTGAGGCTGAATTCATTGAAAGCTTCCAACAATCAGACTTCTACAAGCACGAAATGGCCGAGTACTGGGACAGCGGGTGGAAGATGTTCAAACGTAGGGCTGAGGAGCTGTTCCCATAGCTTGACCTGAGTAGTGTCACAATTGGGGAGGATGACGTGGCCCAGACTCCCCTGGATGAAGGAATTGAAGAAGCAGACCTGGTCTCCAGCGAGGATGAGGAATGAATTGAAGTAGTGTTTTGTTTTGTCTTTGTACACACATTGTAAAAATTATTATTATTATTTTTTTATTTTTTTTTGGAGTACTGTAGTGGACTGATATACATATTTTTGAATAAATAAAATTTCCTTTCAGTTTCTATGATTCGATCGTGTTTGCTTGCGTATGAGTCAGTGAACTATATTTGGGAATTTCTCATATAGAGGATTAACAAGGATTCAACGGTGAGGAAAACTAAAAGCTTGCTTAGGCATAGTGAAACTGAACCTGTACGAAAACTTAACGCAGAGTAGGATTGGATTAAGTAACAATTCGATGCGGAGTAAAGCTGGAGTTGTATGAAAATCCAGTGGAATTCAAGGTAGTGGAGATTGGACTTTGTATAGGATTACAGTGAAGTACTTTTTAATAGAGAGTAAAATTGGACTTGGAAAAAATCTTTAATATAAAGTAAAGTAAAAAAGCTCCTGAATGCACAACGTAGGCTAAAATGGGACTTGTATGAAAATTGAATGGATGAGAGTGACCGAGCGGAGTTAATCTGATTAGTAAGTGAAGCATGTGAGGACATCTATGGAATTTGACTAAGTAGAGAGTGATGTAAAAACTTTGATCTGGAATTGTGATTGAGTGTCCTATTAAGGCTATGACTTATGGAAATGAGGTTGTAAGTAACGCATTCTGAACCTGCATTGGTGGCGCTCAGTCTGGTTGAGACTTGGGCTGTTGATTACGGCTAAGCCTGACGAGGGCTCTGGAAGTGCTCGGTCCGGCTGAGGCTTTTGAAGTGCTCGGTCTGGCTGAGGCTTTTGAAGTGCTCGGTCTGGCCGAGGCTCTTGGAGTGCTCGGGCTGGCCGAGGCTTTTGAAGTGCTCAGTCTGGCCGAGGCTCTTGAAGTGCTCGGTCTGGCTGAGGCTTCTGGAGTGCTCGGTCTGGCCGAGGCTGTTGAAGTGCTCGGTCTGGCCGAGGCTCTTGGAGTGCTCGGTCTGGCCGAGACTCTTGGAGTGCTCGGTCTGGCTGAGGCTTCTGGAGTGCTCGGTCTGGCCGAGGCTTTTGAAGTGCTCAGTCTGGCTGAGGCTTTTGAAGTGCTCGGTCTGGCTGAGGCTTGTGAAGTGCTCAGTCTGGCCGAGGCTTCTGGAGTGCTCAGTCTGGCCGAGGCTTTTGAAGTGCTCGGTCTGGCCGAGGCTTTTGAAGTGCTCGGTCTGGCCGAGGCTCTTGGAGTGCTCCGTCTGGCTGAGGCTTCTGGAGTGCTCGGTCTGGCCGAGGCTTTTGAAGTGTAAGGACTGCGAGTAAAAAACGTTATTGAGACAACAGGTGTAGCTGGAAGTGTATTCCGATGACCAAAATTTACATTACGCGTCGAAAAGAAAGTACAACAATTGAGCAGAAAGTACAATATTTGAGCAACATAAGAGCAAAAGCCTATTGAAAGTAGCGTTTCAAATGTTCAGCGTTCCATGGGTGGGGAAGGTCTCGACCCTCCATGTCTTGAAGTCGGTAAGTGCCCGGGCGTGGGCGAGCTTTCACAATGTAGGGTCCCTCCCATTTGGCTGCCAGTTTTCCTTCAGTCGGATTTTTGGTGGCAAGAGTGGCCTCTCTTAGGACAAGATCTCCTACGGCGAATTCCCGTGGTCGGACTTTATGGTTGTAGTGTGTTCTCATTTTCTGCTGGTAGGAGGCCAATCTGACTGCAGCGGTTTCCCTGAGCTCTTCAATTAGGTCCAAATCTGCCCGACGGAGCTCTTCAGTGAGCACTGGATCAGGATGTAGAACTCGTGGAGTAGGCAAACCAATTTCCACTGGAATAACCGCCTCAGCGCCGTAAGTTAGGCGAAAGGGGGTTTCTCCAGTGGGGGTCCGAGCTGTTGTCCGGTAGGCCCAGAGTACATTCGGCAGCTCCTCAGCCCAAAGTCCCTTAGCAGCTTCCAGCTTAGCCTTGATGATCTTCAAAAGGGAACGATTGGTGACCTCAACTTGGCCATTGGCTTGGGGATGGCAAGGGGAGGAGAAACATGGTTGAATCTGGAGATCGGCACAGAACTTTCTGTACTTGGCGTTGTCGAATTGCTTGCCGCTGTCTGACACAATGGCCTGAGGGATGCCAAACCTGCACACGATCGATTGCCAGATGAACTTGGTTGTGTTCCGCTCGGTAATGGTGGCTAAAGGTTCAGCCTCTACCCACTTGGTGAAGTAGTCAATGGCAATGACTGCGAACTTGGTCTGGCCTCGGCCGGTGGGAAGTGGACCAATCAGGTCGATCCCCCATTTGGCGAATGGATAGGGGCTGCAAAGCGTGATCAACTCTGTAGGCGGGGCATGGGGGATGTTGGCAAAGCGCTGACACTTATCGCACTTGAGGACAAAATCAGTCGCATCTTGATTAAGAGTTGGCCAAAAGTAACCAGTACGAAGTATTTTGTGTGCTAGGGACCTGCCGCCCGAGTGGTTGCCATAAATTCCCTCATGGATTTCCTGCATGACATAGGTTGCTTGTGTTGGATTGAGGCATCGCAGATATGGTCGTGAAAAACCACGCTTGTACAGAATGCCACTATCGAGAAGATAATTGGACGACCGAGCCCTTACTTTGGCGGCCTGTTGCTTATCATCTGGGAGGGCCCCTGTCGTCAGAAATAGGATGATGTCAGATGCCCAAGGGATGGGTTCAGTCTGGAGGAAATGCACTTCGTCGGGGGTGATGGCCGAATGAGTTAGGTATTCGAGGCGGACTCCGTGGCTGAGGTCGGACTGGTCGGCAGAGGCCAACTGAGCCATCTCATCTGCTTTGGAATTTTCCGCCCGAGGTATGTGTTTGATCTGGAAAGTATTGAAGAGGCGAACAAGGGGGAGTGTCATGTCCCTGTAAGCCCGCATTGTGCCATCCTTGGCATCGAATTCCCCCGTGATCTGACCGACGATGAGCTGGGAGTCACTGAACACGTGGATGTGGCTAACACCAATGTCTTTGGCCAGGCGGAGGCCTGTTATCAACGCTTCATATTCAGCCTCATTGTTGCTGGCCCCAAACAAGAGACGGAGAGCGCATTTGAAATAACCACCTTCAGGGGAGGTGAGGATGCGGCCCGCCTCACTACCTTCCCTCCAGGATGATCCGTCGACATTGAGAGTCCAAGAGTGAGGGTCTTCTGGTTCGGCTGAGGTTGGTGGAGGTGTAGGAGTAGTGGTTGGGGTGGTATTGGTGAATTCCAGGATGAAGTCGGCTACAGCTTGTCCCTTGATTGCTGTGCGAGGGCGATAGGAGATGTCAAACTGGCTGAGTTCCACTGACCACTGCATAAGTCGGCCAGAAAGCTCTGGCTGCTGGATGATCTTCTTCACGGGTTGGTCGGTGAGGACCACTATGGAGTGGGCCTGGAAGTAAGGACGAAGTCGTCTGGAGGCGGTGACTAAGGCCAGGGACAGCTTTTCTAGCAATGGGTAATTCTGCTCTGCCCCCCTGAGAGCTCGGCTGATGTAGTAGACCGGCCGTTGGACTGAGCCATCTTCCCGTATGAGAGCTGCATTGACGGCGGTGTTCGATACTGCTAAATAGAGGAAGAGGGGTTCGCCCGTGATTGCCTGTGAGAGAAGGGGGGGTTGGCCATGCATTGCTTTAACTGCTGAAAAGCCTCTTCGGATTCAGATGTCCATTCAAAAGTCTGCCGAAGGACTTTGAAGAATGGTAGACACTTATCTGTTGCGCGGGAAATGAAACGGTTGAGGGCTGCCACTCTGCCAGTGAGTCTTTGAACTTCTTTAACAGTTTTGGGTGACTGCATCTCAATCAAGGCCTTGATCTTCTCAGGGTTGGCTTTGATGCCGCGCTGACTGACCATGAAACCCAAGAACTTTCCAGATCCTACGCCAAAGGCGCACTTCTCTGGATTGAGCTTCATCTGATACTTGCGGAGGGTGGCAAAGGTCTCTCGTAGGTCGGTCAAATGGTCAGCGGAGAGTTTGCTTTTAACTAGCATGTCGTCCACATATACTTCCATGTTCCGACCGATCTGATGGTAGAAAACTGCATTGACTAACCGCTGGTAGGTGGCCCCGGCATTCTTTAGTCCGAATGGCATCACACGGTAATGATAGGTACCTCGGTCGGTGATGAAGGATGTGTGTTCCCGATCGGATGAGTGCATCATGATTTGGTTGTACCTGGAGAAAGCATCCATGAAGCTGAGCATTTGGTGACCGGCTGTGGCATCGACCAGCAGATCTATGCGGGGGAGTGGATAGCTATCTTTGGGGCAAGCTCGGTTCAGGTCAGAGTAATCGACGCAGAGACGCCACTTGCCATTGTTCTTGCGGACTAGAACCACATTGGACAGCCACTTGGGATAGTCTACATTTTGGATGAATTGAGCCTCAAGGAGTTTGTCAACTTCTGCGGCTATGAGATTATTACGCTCTGGGTGGAAAATACGCTGCTTTTGACGGTAAGGACGGAAATGAGGTTCGATGCTGAGGCAGTGAGTTATGACAGAGGGGTCAATGCCTGGCATGTCTGCATGGGTCCAGGCAAATATGTCATTGTGCTCGGTCAGAAGGGCAGTGAGGTCGGCTTTTGCCTGGAGGGATAGTTGGCTGCCAATCTTAGCAGTTTTTAGTGGATTGGAGGGGTCGATAGGGACCTCGACGAGCTCCTCCACAGGTTCTCCTCTGACCAGCTCGTCTTCATCCCGGGCATCAAGTCCTTCGATGATCATTGCCTCCTTCAGCTTGGCTTCTTTAAGGGAGGCAACATAACACTCCCTGGCCATGGTCTGCTCCCCTCTGACTGTTCCGACCCCGAGATCAGTGGGAAATGTGAGGGCAAGATGATAGGTGGATGTGA
This sequence comes from Camellia granthamiana, assembly GCA_036172215.1. Classification (NCBI taxonomy): domain Eukaryota; kingdom Viridiplantae; phylum Streptophyta; class Magnoliopsida; order Ericales; family Theaceae; genus Camellia; species Camellia granthamiana. The sequence continues at coordinate 114,992,714 of CM069903.1, forward strand.
TGGCTTGGAAAGTGTTGAGGGCGGTTCGGCCAAGGATAATGTTGTAGGCAGATGGGCAATCAATGACAAGGAAGGTGAGCAACTTCATGGTCTGCCGTGGGTATTCGCCGATTGTGATGGGGAGGTCAATGGAGCCAATGGAAGTCACCCGGTCGCCAGTGAAACCGACCAGAGGGGGTTTGGAGTGGAGACAAGCTTTCTTCCCCAATCTTGAGTTGGCGGAAGCAGTTGAGGAAGATGATGTCTGAGGAGCTGCCATTGTCGATGAGAACCCGTCTGACCTTGTAGTTAGAGAGGATGGCCGAAATGACAAGGGGGTCATCATGCGGGTAGTGGATGCCTGTACAGTCGGTGTCCGTAAAGGTGATGGGCTCTGTCCACTGTTTAGGCTGTTTGGGGGGTCGGTCCACCGTGGCGATTGTTTTGTCTGAGCCCTGCCATATTTTTCTTAGCTCTGCCCTCTGAGCCGAGCGGGATGGTCCGCCGCAAGCAAGTCCGCCTGCAATAACTCTAATTTCACCAACTGGCGGGGGTGGATGACCTTGTGGCCGGGGTTGTTGCGGAGGTCGATCATGGCCTTGATTATGTTGGGCTGGTTGCCGAGGCGGGGTACGCCGGCGGTTATCTCTGCGGGGCTCGGTCCTTTGTCTCTGTTGGGGGCGGGCATCTGTGAACCGGCTAAGGCGCCCCTGACGTATGAGGGCTTCCACCTGGTCCTTGAGGTTGACACAGTCATTAGTGTTATGGCCATGATCCTGGTGAAAGCGGCAGTATTTGGACTGGTCTTTCCGACTAGAGGGGGTTCGGGAAGGTAATGGCCATTTGAGAGGGTAATCCCGTTAAATTTGATGAAGGACCTGTTCCATGGGGGAATTGAGGGGTGTGTACCGCTCGAACCGACCGGTCGGTCGAGTTTGTGCCGACCGGTCGGTGCGAGGGGGTCGGTCAGTGTGGTGGGGTGTTTGGTTGGTGTACTGGGTGTTTTAGGGTTCCGAGTCCTTTCGCTTGTCTCTGGGGGTCGGCTGTTTAGTGAGTGGATCCTGCCGAGCAGCTAGGGAATCCTCGGCATTCATGTATTTCTGGGCTTTGGAGAGCAGGGCGGCCATGGAGGTCGGGGGGTTTTTGGAGAGAGAGAAAAGGAAGTTGGACGACCGTAGGCCGGCCATTAAAGCCGTGAGGATGACCTTGTCATCGTTTTCCGCCACCTGCAGGGCTTCGGTATTGAAGCGAGTTACGAAGCTGCGCAGTGATTCCCCCTCGGTCTGACGAATGTTGAGTAGTTGGGTGGCCGGGCGTCGTTGACGCTGAGCCCCGATGAAATGGCTTAAGAAAGAGTCGCTGAGATGCTGAAAAGTGGAGACCGAGTCCGGTGGTAACTGGCTAAACCACAGCCGAGCCGACCCCTTTAGTGTCACGGGAAAGGCTCGGCACATGATTTCGTCAGGGAAGGCATGGAGGATCATGAGGGTGCGGTAGGTCTCCAAGTGGTCGACCGGGTCGGTTGTGCCATCGAAGGAGTCAATGGTGGGCATTTTGAATTTGGCGGGCAGGGGTTTGTCTCGGATGGAGGCGACAAATGGCGAGTGTGCGGTGGTGGAGGGCTTATGCTGGATATTCTGCATAACCCCTTGGAGCTGGAGTTTCATGGCGCGGAGTTTAGCGTCCCAAAGGGGAATGTTGTCGCCACCAGAGGGAGGGCAGGTGTTGGACGCTGCTGGCTTCGCCCTCGGGGGCTGGTGTTATGACCGATGGACGTGGGGGTGGAGGTGGTGGATTTACATGTGGGTGAGGGGGTTGGAAACCTCCTGAGTTGAGTGGGTTGGGTTGTGGGACAATATGACTCGGAGTTCGTTCCGGATGGGGTGGAATGTCTGGAGGTGGTGGTGGAGGAATAGGGGGGTTTCTCTGGAGTAGAGAATTTATTAAGGCCTGGTTTTGCTCGGCCATGCGGTTGATGCTGTTGGTAAGCTCGATGAAGTACTGAGGTGGGTTGTTTGGATTGGGAGGGTCGGTCTGGGGATCGACAGTGTTATGGTGGGAAGCCATGGATCTAGTCGTGACCATACACTTAACGGGTGGGACGTAAAAGGTTACGGGAACGGGGTCTCCGGCGGCAATGAGCACAATTGGCGCACGGACCAACCAGTTCCCACAGACGGCGCCAACTGATGATACAGTCCGTTCTCAGTAGATGGGCTGGACTGATCCAAGCTCTTCAAGCCCACGTCCGAGTGATGAAGCCCACTGGAAGACCTGCAAACAAGTTCAACGGGGAACGGGATAGTCCCCCAGTGAACCCTCCGGCGTGTGAATTAGAAGTGGAAGTAGTGAATATAGATAGATAGAGAGAGAGAGAGAGAGAGTTAGGGGAGTAGAATAAAACTTAAACCTCTTCTTGTCTTCAAACCTTGCTTATATCCTTTGATAATCATTTCACTGTCCCTGCCGTCCTGTCCTCACCGCCGAAAGCTTGTGTTGTTGCTTATCTTGTTCAGGGCAAGGGGGTGCTATTCCGGCTGAGGGGTGTTGTCGCAATAAATGTTGTGATGGGCTGCATTAATGGTGATGTGCTGTGGTAATAACTTTGCAGATTTTTGTCTGCTGACGTAGCCTGTTCTGCACCTGCCATGTGTCCGAGTATCATTGGTCTTCCCTGCTCAGTTGGCCTCCAGCTGTCCTGGGTTTTACTACCCGGGTTATGCAATGGGGTCTAAATGGTGGGCTTGGGTTTGTTTACTGTGGGCTGTGGTCCTTGTGGGCCTATCCATGTCAAAAATAATTAAGTTTAAAAAATAAAAATTGACGTACAAAACTCAAAAAACGAAATCCGTTACTTTCTACCTAGGAATAAAGCAATTATCGAGTGTTTTAAGAATGTGGTTAAAAGTTAATTTTTTTTATTTTTTTATAAAATATGCAAGAAGTGATGTGATTCAAAATAAGTTAAAAATTGACTTTTAACTTTTTATTTGCTTCACAAATGACCCTTATATGTTGGTTTTGAGACAAATTCATATCATGTTTTAATTTTATATTTTTTTGCGAAAATAATAAAATTGAATATTTTTTATTAAAATTTTGAGAAATAATTTGCCAGATAATAAATAGTATAGAATAATATTATAAAACAATTAAATAATCACTAAAATAAAAAATAAAAAATGTCGTGTGTCAAGGCTCCAAAAAATGGACTATCTTATGTTTCTTGCAAATGACTACAGGGGTGTTTGTTTCAGCTTTTCAGAGCCAACTTATGGCTTTTAGCTTTGAAAAAGTTATTTTGGACTGTTTGGTTAAACTTATTTCAAACAACTTCTGATTCTAACAGCTTATTTTAACTCAAAAAAGCTGATTCTGAGAAGCTGCTCACCCCTTGCTTCTGATTATCAGCTTCTGCTGTGGACATGTTAAGTTATTGTTATACTCTTAAATTTTTTTATTTTTTATTTTTTTAAAAATAGAAAAAGACTCAAATGGACTATAGATTATTATTATTATTTTTTATGAGAAATGTAGACAAACAAAAAATAAAAATTAATTGAAAAAGCTATTTCACAGCTTATTTAATAAACACTACTCAGCAACTTAAATCTATAATCCAACAGCTACACCAAACAGATTAACAACTTTTGATTAAAGTCATAATCTATAATCTGTTAAGTTATAATATATAAGCTGTTTTAACAGCTACACCAAACGGGGCCTACATTTTTAGCTTCTTTGTCCGTCTTCGTCGCAACTTAGGATCTTTCCGAGCGCTGAATTGGTCGCCCGACTCCATCCCTCGGCGATTTGTTTTGGGGGAAATTACTATAGAATAAAGATTTTTAAAAATTATTAAATATTAGTAAAAACAATTATGATTTTAAATATTAATATTTATTATATTTTTGTAAGAATTTTTTCTATTTCTCTTTTTTAATTGAAAGATAATTAAAAAGTAGAAGTTTAATTATATTTTTTACTCTTAGAGTTTAATTTAAATTTCACTTTGGCCTTTATAATTTTAATTTAAATAATTTAATCTCTACACTTTAAATTTATTTTCGATTCGGTCATTCTATCTAAATTAGAGGTTAAAATCAATAATTTTAAATCAATTGTCAATTTTCTAGGGTATGCACATAGACAAAATTAACAAAAATTTAAATGAAATGATCAAATTAAAACTAGACTCATAGTGTAAGGATCAAATTGATGTAATTATCTTTCCTGTGTAGAAGTTTATTTCTTTCCCTTGTAAGGCCATTTTCTCATCCTCTATGGAAGCTTGGATCCTTCCTTCCATGAAAGTTTTTATCTCTTTTGGAGATCTTGTGATACCATTGTACCAAATTAATCCGATCTTTTATCGGTTTTGAACTGAAAATTTTCTCCCCTATCTATATATAAATATATATATATATATATATTGAGAGGGAGATTTATAATCTGGCTTTGGACCGTGGAAGAGGTCGAACAGGTCAGGGCTGAGCATGTTTGGGCCGAGATCACTTGGGCCTGATTTGAAGTGGGATTTGCTCGGTCGAGGCCCAACCCCTGTTTAGGCCGAGCTAACTGGGGCTTCCCTGGAGGTGATCTTGCTCGGTCGAGGCCCAGGCCTGAGGTTCGCGGCCATGTGATTGACCGAGCTCTCCCGGATTTGGACTTGCTGGGCCGAGATGAGCATCTGCTACAAGGTTTTGGGGGAGCATGGTTAGCTCGGTGGTAAAGTCTTTTGTTCACCGGCTCGGCTTATCTTAGACTCGGTTATGCCGGAATGCTACTGAGCTCGGCTCTTATGGAGCTCGGCGAGTAGAGCACTCGAGCACGTTACGCAGCACGGACGTGGAAGGCTGAGGTGATTCCGATGATCTGCCGAGATCTCGTTAATGTTGTCTGGCGGTTTGATTAGGTGGTGATTGCGAGATTTGTGCTGACAGATCGGTGAGCAGCTCCACGTGTCAAGAGACTAATGGGAGCAGATATAAGCGCAGAAAGTATATAAGCTTGACTGCGCCCCCCATGCGGAGAATGGAACATCATTTGGTGAGAACAACCTAAACACTCAACTCTCTCCTCTCTCCTCTCTCTATATCCCCAGAGTGTGTGCTAACTTGACCGTCGGAGGGGTTTTCCGGCCACACACCGCCATTGCGTTCGCAGGTCGATCGAACAGACAAGAAGCTTGATAGAAAGGAGTACGGGCTCTGCGAAATATTGGCCCCCCGTACAATTGGCGCCGTCTGTGGGAACAGTTCAACAGACAAAACCTTGTCTTCCAAGCTCACCTGATCGTCTTCCATGGGAAACGACGACAAAGTACCGTTGTCCGCCATTGATGGTGTCACCCCGGAGTCAGTGAGACGGAGAGACAGACTCCCCGCTGTTCTAAACATGGCGGACCTGGAGACTTCCCCAGGAGGACATTCAAGAGACGCGCGTGATAAGTGCGGTAGAAGTTTTGGTAACTCTCGGAGCCCAGACGGGCACCGGCGGCGAAGAGAATCGCACGCTAGGCGTTTGGAGCACAAGTTAAGGAACCAAGACACCGTCATCCGGAGAATGGCAGTAGAGATGGAAGATCTCAAACGGCATGTCAAAAGGAAGGGTGTTGCTGGAGTGGGAGACCACAGTGAGCGCACCTAACCACGCCGTTCAAGCAGTCAGAGCCAGCAGCACACTCCCTCCCTTTCTATCACCAAAAGTTACAGGGTTGGAGAATCCAACGCGCCTGTAGAGAAGTCTAGCGCGCAAGATAGTACCTATCAACCCTCACGTCCAGTGACAACGTCGAGGTATTCCTATTCCGCTCACTCTGAGGACTTACGGGCAGTCTTGAAGGAGTGGGTTCGCCGGCGAGAGACTCAAAGGGTGCCGGCGCTCCAGCGGCTATCTTACGGGGGCCGCACCAGTGAAGAGGTCATAATGCCACCACCCCGCCCAGCCGTGCCTCTCCCTCTAGACACAGATTTGGCGAGGCTGAACGCCACCCCTTTCTCCCTTGAGATAGAAACCATACCGCTCCCCGCGGGCTTTCACCAGCCCAAGTTTACACTCTACGACGAAAAGACCGATCCATACATGCATGTAAGCCACTTCCGGCAGGTCATGGCTGGACATAGGCGCAATGACGCTCTTATGTGCCTTATCTTCCCGTCGAGTTTGGGCGAGCTGGGCTTGAAATGGTTTGAGAGGCTGCCGGAGGGAAGTATCGAAAGGTGGCAGCAGTTGGCGGAAGCCTTTGTAACTCGTTTCAAGACCAACACTAAAACGCTGAAAGAGGTGGACCACCTTCTCAGTGTCAAAATGGAGTCGCGCGATACACTCAAGGCATACAACTCCAGATACTGGGAAACCTTCAATGAGATTTTAGATTGCCCGATCAACCTAGCAATCACCTAATATAAGTGCAGTCTCCCGGTCGGACATAGGCTGCGGGACTCACTTACAATGAACCAGCCGACATCCATGGGCCAACTAATGCAGCGCATCAATGAGCACATCCGAGTAGAGGATGATGCGGCGGCATCCACCGCGAAGACAACTCCGGTGGTAACAGACAAGAGGTCGGCTGGCAAGGTGCACGCGGTCGGACAGGAGACTAACCGTCCAAATGACCACGCCGAGGAATCTGACCGAGGGTCGAATCATCGAAACTGGGGAAGGGGACGTCGGAATGACCGAGGTGAGTACCCCCGCAATAACGTAGCTGATGCCAACAGAAGGTTGAAAGCTCAGACGGGCATCACCACGGTCTTTAAGATTCCAATCTATCGCATACTTAGTGAAATCCGTGACGAGGATTATGTCCGGTTTCCTGCTAAGTTAGGCGACGCGCAAAAGGGCTTCAATCCGCGATACCGCTGCACGTATCACCGGGAGCGAGGACACCAAACAGAGGACTGTTTGCCTCTGAAGCAACACTTGGAGGAGTTAGTCGCAGCCGGCCACTTAGATCTTTGCATAGATGGAGGTGTTAAGGCTACACATCCTGCCCCAGCTGATCCGCATGGACCGGAGGACTTGGAGGCGCCGTCTCAAAGAGTGGTTAACGTGATCCACGGCATAGTGGAGCCAGCGCGTGTATACAAGCTCCGAGGAATTATCAAAAAGGCGGAACACATGAGGGAAGTTCTGTCAGTCCAGCCCGCAGTCAAAAGGGGGAAGACCGAGGAAAAAGACGTGATTAGCTTCTCCACAAGGGACCTAGAGCGCATTCAAATGCCACATAACGACGCCCTAGTGGTCACCCTCCGCATCCAAGAGTTCGATGTCAAACGCATCTTGATAGACCAGGGAAGCTCGGTTGAAATTATGTACTACGACGCGTTCAAACAACTCAAACTCTGAGACACAGACTTGGCTCTAGTAACTTCGCCACTGGTAGGTTTCAACTCGCAACCAGAGTGGCCTTTGGGAAAAATAATTTTGCCGGTCAAAGCCGGATCCGTGGTCAAGCAGGTGGAGTTCTGGGTATTGCAGGTGCCGTCTACATACAATCTGATCCTCGGTAGGGGCTGGCTTCATGCTATGCAGGCTGCAGCGTCGACCTACCACCAGGTTATAAGATTCCCCTCGGCTATGGGGGAAATTGAGAAAATTTAGGACGATCAAGTCATGTCGAAGCAATGCTTCGTGGCAGTGAACGGGAGCCGAGCTGCCAAAGGCTTCGTGCAAATGATTGAAGGCCCAGAAGACCAGAGTGTCCTTGATGACGTGGGCACTAGGGTCGAGGACAAAGCTGTTGAAGAATTGGTAGAAGTACGGCTCGACACGAAAAATCCAAACAAGTTCTTTTTGCTCGGATCAAGCCTGACCGCTCAAGAAAGGACCGAGATGGTAGAGTTCTTGATGGCAAATATCGAAGTCTTCGCATGGTCGCCCTACGACATACCTGGCATCGACCCAAGTTTTATTTGCCACCAACTCAATGTTTTTCCTGATGCGCAGCCAGTCATTCAGAGAACAAGGAAATCGGCTCTTCATCACGCTGAGGTAGTCGCGGATGAGGTAAGGAGCTTGCTTGAAGCGCGGGCAATTCAGGAAGTGCACTACCCTCGGTAGATTTCAAACACGGTCGTAGTACCCAAGAAGAATGGGAAGTGGCGAGTTTGCGTTGACTACAAGACCGTCAACCGAGCTTGCCCTAAAGACAGCTTTCATCTGCCCAAAATAGACCAGCTGGTGGATTTAACGGCTGGACATGAAAGGCTCAGTTTCTTGGATGCCTACCGCGGTTATCATCAGATTGCTATGCATGGCCCCGACCAAGAGATAACCTCTTTCACCACTCCAAGGGGACACTTCTGCTATCGAGTCATGCCTTTTGATTTGAAGAACGTCGGGGTAACTTTCCAAAGGATGGTGACCAAAATGTTCGCCCCTCTGCTAGGCCGGACGATGAAGGCTTACATTAACGACATGGTGGTCAAAAGCAGGCATCAGGCAGACCACTTGTCCGACCTGGCCGAGATGTTCGCCATTCTCAAACAACACAAGTTACGCTTGAATGCATCCAAGTGTGCCTTCGGCGTGGGATCCGGGAAATTTCTAGGCTTCCTAGTCACAAACCGAGGCATCGAGGTAGACCCCACACAAATCAAAGCCGTACAAGAATTAAAGCAGCCCAACTTGGCGAAGGACGTGCAGCATCTGGCCGGAATGGCCGCCGCGCTTAATCGATTCATAAGCCGGTCATCAGATCGCTGCAGCCCTTTCTTTCGAGCTCTGAAATCCAAGTTTTCATGGGATGAGGAATGTGACCGGGCTTTGGCCGAGCTAAAGGCGTATCTATTTTCTGCTCCACTATTGGTGACACCAAAGCCTGGCGAAGAACTCTACCTTTACCTGGCCGTTTCTCAGCATGCAGTTAGCGCAGTGCTTATCCAGTCAGAGGCATCCAGCATTTCCCATCTTCTACGTGAGCAAAACCTTGCTATCGACAGAGTCGAGATACTTGCCGCTGGAAAAACTTGCCTTGGCCCTGATGATGGCCTCTAGGAAATTGGCACACTATTTTCATGCTCACACAATCATCGTTTTGACCGAGTTCCCACTCAAAGCCTTGTTTGAGCGAGCGGATTTCTCCAGTCGAATCCTCAAGTGGGCGGTCGAATCGGGATAATTCGACGTCAAGTTCCAACCCCGAACTGCCATAAAAGCGCAGACATTGGCCAATTTTGTTGCTGAATTCTCACTTGGAATTCATCCAGTGTGCCCGGTGGATCTTGCCGCGGCAGCCGAAGAGGTGAATGTTGGCTCACCAGAAATTGCACAGCAGGGCGATGTTGGTGTCGCGGAACTTGCGCGCCCCGCCATAGAGCCTCCAGCCGGCTTGGTACTGTAGCCCGGCAATGCGACTCCGGACTTGAGCATGGCTGATCAACCTGTTGGGTCCGGTGCTGCATCGCCCAAGGGGGGTGGAATGGAACCAAACAGCAGCAGAGCAGAAACCGAACAGCCGCGCAACCGTGATCCCATCAACCTTGAAGCCTCCCAGGACCCCTCAGAGTGTTGGAAGCTCTTTGTCGGTAAAATGTGAAAACTTTTTTAGACGGAGCCTCAAATCGTCACGGTGCCGGGCTGGGCATAGTTTTGATTTCCCCAGTTGGTCTGACCATCGAACACTCTATCATACTCAGATTCCCTACGTCCAACAATGAGGCCAAGTACGAGCGCTGCTAGCCAGACTTGAGAGCGCGCTTCAGGTGCATACATCCGAGCTGATGGTTTATAGCGATTCCCAACTCATTGTCAACCAGGTGTTTGGGGTTTACGAAGCTAAAGATGACAGAATGGCAAAATACCAAGCTCTAGTGAGAGAACACATCAAGCGATTCCAGGCAATCAGGGTCCAACAAATTGGCCGGGAAGACAACGGCCGTGCGAATGAGTTAGCCGGTCTGGCTTCCATGGTCGACCGAACATCTCCCAGTCCTCTCCTGATTGAGTATCTTCCAAGGCCAAGTATCGAGGAAACCGAGCTGATAGAGGTACTTTGCACCGAGCTAGGTCCTTCTTGGATGGACCCTATTATCCTCTACCTCAAACAGCGGACCCTTCCGGCCGATAAAAAGGAAGCGCATAAAGTCCGGGTGAAGTCAGAGCAGTTTTGGCTCTCTCCATCTGGCGCTTTATACAAGAAGTCTTTCACCGGCCCCTATCTCAAGTGTGTACACCCAAACAACGTGGAAGCTTTCCTGTACGAAATTCATGAAGGCATATGCGGCAGTCACATCGGGAGCAGATCTTTGGCCTACCGGGCTATTTCACAAGGGTATTGGTGGCCGTGCATGCAAGCGGACGCTCAGAAATATGTTCGCAAATGTGAGAAGTACCAGAAGTTCACCCACCAAATTCACCAGCCGGCCAGAGAACTTCTTCCCCTTACAAGCCCTTGGCCTTTTGCGATGTGGGGGTTGGACATAGTGGGACCACTCCCAATGGCACCAGGCAACCGGAAGTTCTTCATTGCGGCTACAGACTACTTCACCAAATGGGTTGAAGCAGAGCCCTTAGCAACTATCAAGGAGAAAGACGTCAAACGATTTGTCTGGCAGAATGTGGTAACGCGATTTGGCGTCCCTAAAATTCTAATCTCTGACAATGGCACCCAATTTGACGGGCGCCTATTTAGAGGATTTTGTGAAGAATTGAAGATCGAATTCTACAACTCCACCCCGGCTTACCCGCAGTCCAACGGCCAAGCCGAAGCATCAAACAAGACCATTCTTGATGGGTTGAAGAAAAGACTTGAGAAAGCCAAAGGAAAATGGGCCGAGGAACTCCCAAATGTCCTTTGGGCATACCGGACGACCCTGCGGCGATCTATCGGGGAAACTCCTTTTGCCCTGGCATACGGCATGGAGGCGGTCATCCCGTTGGAAATCGGCATGCCCACCATTCGCAGTGAAAATTTTGAGCCGGAGCTGAACTCTGAAGCAGTAGCCCTGGAGTTGGACCTTGCTGAAGAGCGTCGAGAAAAAGCTTTGATTCACGTGGCTGCGTACCAACAAGAATTGTCCAAGAAATACAACAAAACCGTGCACCCCAGACCGTTTAAAGTAGGCGACTGGGTTTTAAGGAAGGTCATGGGCAACACCCTGGTGCCAAGCGAAGGCAAGCTAGGGGCAAACTGGGAAGGACCCTACAGGATAACCAGTCTGGCGAGCAAGGGGCATACCATTTGGAAGATTTGGATGGCAAAGGCATACCCCGGCCATGGAATGCAGCCAACCTCAAACTATACTATTTTTAAGTTTTTCATAGTTTTTATGTTATTCTTTTGAGCAAGGATTTGTTTGCCTTACGCTTCAGAATGTAACTCTTTTTGTCAATATAATAGAAGTGACTTGACTTTGCTGGAGCATTCTGTTGTTTTCGATGCTTACTCTGAGATTTCGACCGAGATGTTTTATTCTGGTTGAATGAGTTGATGATTTACTCAACTCTTTGGAATTGTAATCGAGATGTTTTATTCCGGTTGAATGAGTTGATAATTTGCTCAACTCTTTGGAATTGTAATCGAGATGTTTTACTCCGGGTGAATGAGTCGATGATTTTCTTAACTCTGAGATTTCGACCGAGATGTTTTATTCCGGTTGAATGAGTTGATGATTTACTCAACTCTTTGGAATTGTAATCGAGATGTTTTACTCTGGTTGAATAAGTCGATGATTTACTCAACTCTGAGATTTCGACCAAGATGTTTTATTCCGGTTAAATGAGTTGATGATTTACTCAACTCTTTGGAATTGTAACCGAGATGTTTTACTCCAGTTAAATGAGTTGATGATTTACTCAACTCTTTGGAATTGTAACCGAGATGTTTTATTCATGTTAAATGAGTTGATAATTTACTCAACTCTTTGGTTTCAGCCGAGATGGTTTATCTCGGCTAGATGAGTTGGTGATTTGCTTAGCCGCGGTGGTTTATCCTGGCTGAAGTTGTTTAGCTTAAACACAATGCAAACACTAAGCGAAATCAAAACATTTCATTGATGTGAAATAGAATTACATACGGTGGGACTGGCAGTCCGGTTACATTCTTAAAAACAAAAGAAGGAAGACAGAAAACTACACTAAGGGAGAAAGGTCTGCGAACTCATCCCCGGTAGTAGTTGCCTCCAGGTTGACCGTAATAGTGGTTTCTTGGACGCTGGCCTCGCCCTCACCAGTCTGCTTTGGGCGGTTATTTCCCTTGGCATTTTCCTCGTCATCCTCCGCGTCTTCCTCCTTGGCCTCGGCCTGTAATGCGCTGAAGACATCATTGGCGTATGGCACCAAGTACGTCGGCAGGAAGGCAACTGGGGGAGCGGCAAACACGTCGGTTCCAAATCCTTGGCCGAGCTGTTCGCAAGCAGCCTTCCAACCAGCCTTAAAGAAAATGTCTTGGGTGGCATGGACTTGCTTCGTGTAGTTTTCCTCGGCCTCCTTGAAACCGGCGTTGTTGGCGTCCTCCAGCTCCTTCTTTCTTGACTGGTTCAACGCCTCCAGCTCGGCCCAGAGAGCGTCCATTTCTTGCTCGGCGGCTCCAAGATGGCCGAGTAATATGGAGTTGTCAGAGTTTGCGATCTCCAAAGAAGCCTTTGATCGCCCTAGCTCGGTCTGAAGATGCTCAACCTGGCTGGCAGCGTCGGTTGCCTTCTGCCGGAGTCTGTGAATGCGCTCCATGACCAAGTGTTGTTTCTGGATGGCCTGCAAGAAGAAAGTTTGATTAGAAAGGAAACTGAGCAAACACTTGAGAAAATTTGAGTAAAAAGTTGGAGATTCTTACCCGGGTCATAGACTTGACCGAGGATTTCACTAACCGGGTGTCCGGCACGTGGCCGCTGCTGACCACATCACTTGGCAGAAGCAAGGCTTTGGTTAGGTCAAAGACGAGTAGATACTCCTTGTCACCTTTGACCGAGGCAGTCGCCGGGATCTCCTTACCCCGGTGCTTAAGTTGTGGCTTCCATGGAGGTGTTGGGTCAGTTGTCACCGCTGGTTGCTCAGTGTTCAACTCTGCAACTAGCTCGGCAAAGGGGTCGGCGGTACGTGGCCTTTTCCCAGCCTGGCAGCTTTCTTTACTTGTCTGCCCGGCGGTAGGAGACGCCAGTGCAACCACGGTCCCGCTTGATTGATAGGCAGCGGCTGTATGGGAAGGGATGCTCGGTAGCTCGGTGGAGGTAGCAGTGATGAGGTTCTTGATGCGGCTTCTTTTGGCCATCTCTTCTGCCTCGGTCAACCGGATAAATGGCACGTCCGGCAATATGGGATCGGGAGGTAGAGATGGTGCACGGAGGAAGTCTGTCACCTTACTCCGGCGTGGAGCTGAGTACCTGTAGGTCGGCACGTAACCAAGGAGTTCGTGGCAATCCCGGTTGCGGTAGCGAAGCACGGTTCTGATGGTTGCTTCGTTGGGATAATGGTAATTAGCTTACAAAGCTTCGATTGCTGCAAAGAGAAGAAAAAATATCAAGTACAGAATGTAGAAGGAAAGTAATTTGACCGAGCAATTAGCACGGCTTACATGTTGAACCGAAATCCTTGCTGATATACTAGCCTGGCACGTCGGCTGTTTCATAATTGCCAGACACCCAGACAAAGTCGTCGTCTTGTAAGTCCTTGTCTGGGGTACCGGTCACTATTTTCTCCTTGCCCGGTCTGATCTTTAAGTAATAGGAAAGGCCATCGCCTGTATGCTCGAGGGTATACTGGCGAAGTATCTCGGCCAGTCTTAAGTTGGTGCCTAGCCGGTTGTTTAGCTCGGCAATTCCATTTATTATGCGGTAGGCGTTGGTTGAGACCTGGGTTGGAGCTAGCCCGGTGCGCCGCAAGAATTCACACATCAGCGGGTTAACTGGGAAGCGAAGGCCACCTTCTATGATGGAAAGCATGGTGAAGGGGCACTGGTCTAATCTGCCCCAAGGGGTCGTGTCCTCGGCACCAAGCTCTAGGTGAACGTCGTCCAAGATACCATATTCTTCCCGGAACGCGGCTAAAGCGACCGGCGTGTCGACCAGGAAGCGGTAGCGCCCCATGTGTAGCCGGCTGGTTTTAGCGCGGCTGAGGTGGTTTGGCACAAACTCTGGTTTGGTGGCTGCTTGGTCTTTGAGAGCCTCGGTGTTGGTGCGTTGTCCCCTTGGACTCTGTAGGAAAGGGGGGTAAGTGTAAGTCGGAGCGCGGTCGCGCAAAACGAGCTTGACTTTAGCTCGGTCAGATGGAGTGCCAGACCACCTCAGTCACGAAGGTAAATCCAGAAGCTCGGCCGTTCAAGCGGACCAGATGTTAGCCCGGTCGAGCGGTCAAGCCCTCTGCCTACCTCGGTTCCTACAGAAGTTTTTGCAAACTCCCAATTTGCTCGGTTTAGATGTTTTTTGGGATCAAAAGAAGACCTGGAGCCCGGTCCGCTCCAGATCTACATGTGTTCATCATTGAGGCTGAAGAACAGTAAAGGGAACAGGGTAGAGGTGGGTTTTGGGGGGCTATACCCTAAAATCGATGGTTTTGGTGCCTTAAAACGTGAAATACCAAAGGGAAAAGCTATAAAGAGATTCGAAGAGCTTACCAGTATAGAGGCAAGAGCTGGTTCCTCGAACACGAACGCAGAGGAGGGCAAGAATGGAGCTTGATGAAGGCACTGCAGCTTCAAGTTGTCTGGAACGGAAGAGAGTCAGTAAGGAGGAAATAAAAGAGAAGAGAGGCGTATATGTAAGAGAAAAAGGCCGCCAAAATTCGAATATGAAAGGACGTCTGGGTTGGCTGCTCGAGGCCAATAAATGCACGACGTGTGTTCATAATGGCGACGACATCAGTACTGAAGAGACAAGATGGCAAGTTGAGGCGTCAACCGAGCAAGCCTAGAAACCGGGCATGGAGATTAATGTGGTGACTGTCTTGCAAACTGAGGACCGAGGAAGAGTCTACCCCGGACGGATCATGTAATCCAGTCACGCTTGCGCGGACGGAATTAAGGGACAATTGAGAGGGAGATTTATAATCTGGCTTTGGACCGTGGAAGAGGTCGAACAGGTCAGGGCCGAGCATGTTTGGGCCGAGATCACTTGGGCCTGATTTGGAGTGGGATTTGCTCGGTCGAGGCCTAGCCCCTGTTTAGGCCGAGCTAACTGGGGCTTCCCTAGAGGTGATCTTGTTCGATCGAGGCCCAGGCCTGAGGTCCGCGGCCATGTGATTGACCGAGCTCCCCCGAATTTGGGCTTGCTGGGCCGAGATGAGCATCTGCTACAAGGTTTTGGGGGAGCATGGTTAGCTCGGTGGTAAAGTCTTCTGTTCACCGGCTCGGCTTATCTTAGACTCGGTTATGTCGGAATGCTACCGAGCTCGGCTGTTATGGAGCTCGGCGAGTGGAGCACTCGGGCACGTTACGCAGCACGGACGTGGAAGGCCGAGGTGATTCCGACGATCTGCCGAGATCCCGTTAATGTTGTCTGGCGGTTTGGTTAGGTGGTGATTGCGGGATTTGTGCTGACAGATGGGTGAGCAGCTCCACGTGTCAAGAGACTAATGGAAGCAGATATAAGCGCAGAAAGTATATAAGCTTGACTGCGCCCCCCATGCGGAGAATGGAACGTCATTTGGTGAGAACAACCTAAACACTCAACTCTCTCCTCTCTCTATATCCCCGGAGTGTGTGCTAACTTGACCGTCGGAGGGGTTTTCCGGCCACACACCGCCGGGTAGCTCACCGCCGTTGTGTTCGCAGGTCGATCGGATAGACAAGAAGCTTGATAGAAAGGAGTACGGGCTCTGCGGAATATTGGCCCCCCGTATATATATATGTATATATATATAAAGATCAAATTGTTCAAATTGAAACTATATGCACTGAAAGGAAATTTGGGTAAAACTACATGGGTGAAAAGTGTAATTAATCAAAAAAATAGAAAAATACCATACAAAACTTATAAATTTGATTATTATCTGATGTGTCATAAAATAATAAAATTTTAAAAATTAAAACGTTCCCACTTCATGATGAGATAAATGTCACATCATTAACTAAAAAAAGTTTATAATATTTGCTAATTTGTATAAAAATATTCTTTTTTTTTTTTTTTTTTAAGATAAGTTTATTTTGGGGACACTTACGGACCCATTCTATTAATCAAACTTATTATAAATCCAGTTCATTTTTTCACTTATCAATATTCCTAAAATGCCCTTAATTTACTTTCTTCATCTTCATTAGCAACACTATTACAACTTACTTCTCCTCTACTAGCAACCACATTCTATCGTTGTTTCTGACCGTCACCTATGACCACCTTCGACCTCCAGCGACTACATCCACCAACCGTCTCTAACTGCCAGCCACCACCTTCGACCTCCGGTGACTTTTGACAATAGTTTTCGTTGATATTTCTCCGATCATTTATAATGAAAATAACGTATATCACCACGACGCTACTATTGCCACCACCCGATCACTTGTTCTCATAAACTCACTCACTCACATTTACACATACACACACTTATTCACTTACTCACTCACTCATTTACTCATTGTCATTTATTCACTCACAGGAATACAACCATATACAGACATAGCACAGAGTAAGTAATAGAGACATACAAGTCTAATAAGTTTATCAAAACTATATTAGTGATAAATTTATCACAGATAATCATTAATGATTGTCACTGATAACTTATCACTGATATCAGTGATTTGTAAAAAAAAATTACAAACGACAATTTTGATTCACTTACTCTTATTTATGTTCAATCACTCACTGACTTACAAGAACCCATCTTCTTCTCCCACACACATAGACAAGAGAGGTTGATAAATTTATCACTGAAAAGAATCCTAAATTTTTATTTAGTTTGTAGCAAATCTAGTTTATGAGAGAGAGGGAGATGGAGAGGTGAGGGAGATGGAGAGGTAAGCGAGACACCATTGTTTAGAGTCATTTAGGGTTAATTTCAATGTTAAAACAACTAGATCAGTATAGATATAGATGACGTCGCCAAAAAATGGTGGCTAATGAGGATGATGATCATAAATGAGGCAGTATAGTGATGTGATGATTGTGTAGATCGACAACGGCAGAACTGGATCAGCGACGATTAATTGTAGATCGACGATAGTGGAGTACAAATCTGTGAAGGAGGTGGTGAATTTGTGACATCAAATGTTGTTAATGAATAGTTATGTAGATCGACGACAATAGAGATAGTTGGTGAACGATGGCGACAGCCGAACGATGATGGTGGTGGTAGTAGGTGGCCAACGATGGAGACGGTAGTGGTAGACAGTGGTGATGTGAAGCTTTTGGAGAAATAGTGGAGAGAGAGAGAGAATTTAGTAAGGGCAACATAGGGAACGTAGGATTTATTAATGTATTCAAAAAATTAATAGGACTTATAGGTATTTAAGTACACTAAATGAGACTAGCTGGTAACCCTTTATTGCTCTTACAGTTTACTCCATGCACTGTTTGTATCCTTAAAATTTTAAAAACAAGCACATAATCTAAAGTAATTTTTGGATTAAAGTGCACTGTCAAACATTTCATCCAAACTAACAATAAAGTGTAAAATGCATATCTGGACAAAAGAGGATAATATATCCATATCTAAAATTTCAGGGATAAACCGCATGTGAATCCTTCACCAAAAAAAATAAAGTAAAAAAAATGATGAAAATGCATGTAATTTATATAATGAGATTACTTATGTACAAGAATATTTTAGTCTTTCTTCAAAACTTACTATCGGTGTAAATGGTACGTTTTAATTTACAAACCACAAGTTATGTGCTTATTTTGAAGTGTCAAAAGGTAAGTTAAAAAAAAAGCACAAAGATAAAATAAAATTTGTCTTTTTTTTATTTATTTTATAATTACACTAGGGTTGAGAAGTAGAAATATATATATGTGAGCTTGTTTGGCTAGAGATTTTTGGTTAAAAGATCACAAAAGATAAAATAGGCTAAATAAGTCAATAAAATTAAATGTCACATCCAAATCATAATCATTTCACTTTTTTCTCACAAAAATAAAAAAATATAAAAAAGCCAAAAAAGTCAAACGAAACAAAATTTTAGTCCCAAATTAAATAGTCAAAAAATCAAAAAGTTAACTAAAAAAATCAATTGCCAAACAACAACATATAGAGAGAGAGAGAGAGAGAGAGAGAGAGAGAGAAGAGAGGAAAAAAAAAAACCCGTGGTTTAGTTATTTCTAAGCGTTTCTTGCTGTACTTAAGTCACTCAAACGTATAACAAAATAATCATTAATTTTTTGAGATAAACTTCCCTTTATATTTTATCTTTTTATATTGTGTTATCAATAATGTTTGGTAGCCCGAACTTTCATCACCTGAATGCCTCAATACGACGTCATTTTAGGAATAAAACGATGTCGTTTTGATACATTTGAGCCATTTAAACCACACAAATTCAAGCTATCAAGCATTTTTCTGGTGCCATACTTTTTTTTCTTTTTTCTTTTTTCTTTTTGAGTTCTAATCCGGACACACATAGGTTATCTAAATAGTTTATTTTGTAAGCCTTGTAGTAAAGACTATTAATTTAAAATTTTAATTTTGTTGACCAACTATAAATACGATAAAAATATATATTTTATTTTATAAATTAGATTATTTAAGTTTATTGTCTTATTTGTCTTTTGTTTTATAAATTTAAATTCTTTTTATTGAATATGACACGGTATAAAGACATCATAATTTATTTGGTATTTATAAATTTTTTCAGTAATATTACGGCTCCAGACATAAAAATTTAAAAATTATCTAAAATTTCACATTAATGGTTCAGATTGATTTTATAAGTGAACACCACATAACACTAATTCAATTTTCACCATAAATTATTATACACAGAAAAATCTGAATAGATATGTCATGATTCATAACATTTTTATAATTTTTTTGTTTTACGCATGTATTTGGGAAAGATAATTTTCTCAAATCAATCACTCAAGCCATGCTTGATTCCACAAGACTAATAGTGAGGTATTAATAATCCTTGCAAATTAATGTGGTATTCATAATCCCACCCTACCCTATTACTAATAATCCTACAAATTTGTTGAATTAATTATCTACTAGATTAATAATCCTAAAACAAAATGTCAAAACAAACATGGGATAATTGGGCCCGCGAATTAATAATCTCAATTCCATACTCTAATCCTTCCAATCAAACATGTCCTCAGTGATCAATCACATACTCAAAATAAAAAATAAAGATATAAATAAATATTAAAGACTTCAAAAATTTTATTAAATTATTTATCAAATATCTCATGTAAATATGAAATCCACACTATATAAATCTCACTTTCATATAAAATATTTAATAAAAATTTTAAAATCACTAAGACCATCTCTAACGGTTCAGCAAACCTGACAACAAATTTGAAATTTGGTGAAATATGCACTTTTTGGAGCTCCAATGGTTTCACCAAATTGGTACCAAAATGAGAATTGAACAAAAAAATTATCAAACTGAGAACAGAATACAAATTTCACCAAATTACTATGCGTAACCGTTGGAGGAGTCCAACCGGTCGACTGGTTCCTTTTCAAATAGGTAGGTTCAAACCAGTTAAAAAAGGTTCAAACAGTAAAAAAAAAAAAAATTACCTTTATCGATCGACCACTTCCCTCAATTTTATTTTGATACTCACCGTTGAAAAAAAAAATATCAAATTAAAAAAAAAAAACTTATTTTTTTACTCAAATTTAATATAAAAAAAGTAAACGGTTAGAGATGCTCTACCATTACTCAATAATATAATGCCAAGCCAAACTTGCTACATCACCAAAACCACTATAGTGTCAGATATATAACTTCACACACGCACGCAGCACATCCACTTGACCCTTGACAAAACAGCTGTTCTCTCTGTCTGTCTCTCTCTTCCAACTCGTTGCAACTGAGCGCCGCCCCCATTCCCACAGCCTGGCCACTCATCATTTGCCGCGTTCCCATATGTGCTTATTTTGTCTATATATAGTCACTTCACTTCCCATGTTAAATAATCTACCCACTTTGTTTTTATACATATTTTATTTGCCTTTGAATCGATATGTGTTCTCACTTTTCTGACCCACTTCCTATTTTCGGGTCCGACGACGTCCCGGAATCTCCGTCGGTGTCAGATTGTGGCAGTGGTGCTCGGCCAGCTGCTAGGTTTTCTGACAAGGAGGTTTTGTTGGCTTCAAGCTGTCCGAAGAAGAGGGGAGGGAGGAAGAAAATCAGGGAGACTCGGCACCAGGTGTACCGAGGTGTCAAGTTGAGGAACAACAGTATATGGGTCTGCGAAGTGCGCGAGCCAATTAAGAAGTCGAGGATATGGCTCGGGACGTTTCCGACTGCGGAAATGGCTGCGAGAGCTCACGACGTTGCTGCGATTGCTTTGAGAGGTCGGCTAGCTTGTCTCAATTTCGCCGATTCGGCTTGGAAGCTGCCTGTTCCGGCTTCATTGAAGCCCAAGGATATTAAAAAGGCGGCGACGGAGGCGGCAGAAGCGTTCCGGCCATCGTTGCCATACCTAGAGGTTTCTGGTGACGTAACAAAGCCGGAGAATGTGCCGGCGACAATGCCCGGAGAAAATATTTTACATTGACGAGGAGGCGGTTTTCGGGATGCCGGGATTGCTTGCAAACATGGCAGAAGGATTGATGCTACCTCCTCTACTACCTCACTGCGCAGGAGGAGAGTGGTACCAGGGTGATGACGTGGAAGCTTCTGATGACGTGGCACTCTGGAGCTTGTCGATTTAGGAATCGAAAAGTGCTTGAGAACACTGCAAGAGGAGCAATAATAATTTTAATGTTGGTATTCATCCCATATAAGGGGATGTTTTGCTTATTTATTTATTTATTTTTTTCAATTTATTAATAATTATTTAATAATTCAAAATTAGTGATACTAATTACAGCCGTTTAAGAATATGAGTCGTTTTGGCTTTTGTCTAGTCAGAGAAAGAAAGAGATTTTTAGAACTAAATTACCATACTTTTATTTTTTGTTCAAGTATGAAAATTATAGTTGTGGGTATTTGAGAAATTGCTATTTTGATAAGGTATTTTAATTTTTAATTATTTTAGTAGATTAAAATTTTGTGTTTAGAAAAATGATTAAATTTTTTTATACTTAGATGTGATATTTATGAGAAAAAAAATAAAATGATTATAAATTTAATGTGATATTTTATTTTATTAATTATTTTAACTTATTTTATTTATTTATTTATTTATTTATTTTTGTGAATTTTAACTTAAAAGAGATTAAAATTTTTCTTACCAAACATCCCATTATGTGAGGAAAAAGCAAAAAAAAAAAAGACAAAAGAGAGATTTTTTAAAAACTACTTTTAATTTTTGGTTCTAGTAGTATATGAAAATAATTTAAAAATAACAAAAAGATATATATATATATATATGGGAAATGATTTGTCCCCCTAAAAAAGTCCCTCCTAATCCTCCTAATACTTAAAACAACGTCGTTTTGGGCAAATTTTTTTTTTTTTTTTTTTTTTTTTTGCCTTGGTCTGAATTTTAGGGGATTAGAGGGCCAAAAATTAAGACTCCCTAGCATGGTCCTATATATATATGCGCGCGCCCCCGCTCTGGTGCAGGGATCTATCCAATCATCAACCGAGGTTTATGAGTGTAGTGTCTTAGACCATCTCCAATGGTTCACCAAAAGTGATATCAAATTTAAATTCTGATGAAAAGGTTACTGTTCACAGCTCCAACGGTTCACCAAAAGTGATATCATATTGAGATTTCATCAAATATTTCATCAGATTGAGGACGAAATACTGAATTCACCAAAACACTGTTACGGACCGTTGGAGGGAGCACCCGGTCGACCAACCGGTTGCCCGGCCGGTTGACCAACCGGTCGACCGATTTCCTTTATAATTGTTAGGTTCAAACCGGTCAAAAAAGGTTCAAACAGGTAAAAAATATATATATATATATATATTTTGCCTTACCGGTCGACCGGCCGGTCGACCCAAACATCTGAGAATGAAAAGCTGAAGCAAAGTGATAAGCAAAGCTGAAAAAGCAAATCTGAAGCATGAACCAATGGGTACATGAAAACGATTCATGAACCAATAAAGCTGAAGCAAAGCTGAAGAAGTACTGAATAGAATAAGAAGTTGAGATTAAAAAGAAATTCATGAACCAAGAAAGCTGTCGGCACTCTTTATACAGAAATTTGATAATTGAGATTTATGATAAGAGAATACCTTGAGATTAAAAAGGAATAGGTACATGAAAAGAATATTGAAACTTTTTACATTACAACACTTACTATGGCTCTACCGAAGAGAAGAAAATATACTTCCTGAACCGAAACATAGCGTTGTAAAAAAATATTTAACGCTTATCGGTCGACCAACCAGTCGACCCACCGGTCGACCAACCGGTTGACCTAATATGGGATTTGATGCACCGTTGGAACGAGTGGTATCAAATTTGGTAAAATGGGTCATTTTTGACTTAAATTTGGTGAAAAATCTGAGTCACCGTTGGAGATGCTCTTATAACGTATAAAACTGTAGCAGTGTTTATAATATGTACTATGTATAATAGGATCTTTTGGAAAAAAAAAAAAAAGAAAAAAAAGAGGGTGAGTTTTTAATTTTTTATCTATTTTAAACTACATCATCTCTCAT
The DNA here is from genome assembly GCA_036172215.1 of Camellia granthamiana. Classification (NCBI taxonomy): domain Eukaryota; kingdom Viridiplantae; phylum Streptophyta; class Magnoliopsida; order Ericales; family Theaceae; genus Camellia; species Camellia granthamiana. Next base: position 115,015,359 of record CM069903.1, read on the forward strand.
ATTTTTTATTTATAAAAAAATAAAATAAATTAAAAAAATTAAAAAATTAATTTTTTACTAACTTTCTAAAACAACATATATATAAAGAGAAATGTCTGGTAGCTCGACAAAATAAGGCTCGAATGGCTCGAGACCCTCCTCTCTCTCTCTCCAACAGATTTTCTCTCTCCTCTCGACTTTCATTCAAAGAACAGAGGCGCGATTCAACCGACGAAACTCAATCTTCCGCTGAGTTTTTTCTTCGATTCTTCTTTCTCATTTTTTTTTTCTTTTTCCCGGTGAGTTTTCTGACCTCCTCGTGTAGCCGACCTCCTCTTCTTTGATTAACTTCTTCTTCTATGGGTTGGGTTTTGATTTTGAGTTTTGATTTTGTTTTTGATTCTATGGGTTTGGTCTTGATCTGATTTTAGATTTTGATTTTGAGTTTTGGGAAGGAAGAAGAGGAATTGATTTTCGATCTTGAGGAAGATGAAGCTTTGAGGGTCATAAAGATTCCAAGTGAAGAATGAGGGAGAGGAGTGAAGCTCTGTGTTATGGTGATTTTGGATCTGTGAGATGATGGTGATCTTGAATCTGTGATGTTGTTTGTTGTTTATCTGTGATGGTGATGTTTGTTGTTTGTTGTTTGTCTGTGATCTTGAATCTGTGATGTTGTTTGTTGTTTGTCTGTGATGGTGATGGCGATCTCGAATATGAAGCTCTGTGTTGATTTTGGTCATAAATAATCCAAGTGAAGAATGAGGAAGAGGAGTAAAGCTCTGTGTCTTCTTTCTAGAGATAGAATAGCAACCAACACATGGAGAGAGCAGGAGTGTTAAAAAAAAAAAAAAAAAAAATGACACCAAAACGACGTCGTTTTGGTGTCGAGCCACAGTCGAGCCACGAAGTTTCGAGCTACGAATCGGAGCTGATATATAAAACTGTAAAAGCAGTTATAAATAAAAGGAATATTTCTCATACAGTTATTGTCAAACAAACTTTTTGATTTGAGTGCCCAGGTCCAATTGGTCAACCCTCCATTTTAATAGTTCTCTTGGTCAAATGAAGCTTATTATTGGTAATATAGCTTTGTTTGGCATACTCACTTCGGGCTAATGTTTTTTTTTTTATCAGCACTTCGGGCTAATTTAATCACGTAAGATAAAATAAATTTTTTAGTAAAATAAAATAAAATATTATATTTAAATTATAATTATTATTTTTTTTATAAAAAATTAAAAAAATTAATAAGCCTATTTTAAACTAGACCTTTTAATTTTAGATTAAAATAATCAAAAAATTACATCCCAAACAAAATTTATTTTGACTTTCTTGAATCATTGCAAGCTATTAGGATATTGAGGTCTCGTTTGGGAATAGATTATTTTAGTAATTTTTAATTTTGTGGCTAAAATATAAGATAAAAAAAAATAGTATATTTGGAATGACTTTTTGATTTTTTATATAAAGAAATATGCAAAAACTAGAGAAAAATAATAATAATTTTTGACTTTTTAATATATATTATAGGCTTTTTAATTTTTTTTAATAACATTTTAATTTTTAGACTAAAACACTCGCTGACCAAATGAGGCCTGAATTCACATTCAATCACCGAATAATTTTCTCTCTCAATATACTCTAATCATCAAATAATGCTATAAAAATCTCTAGACATAATTATATAATTAGAATTACATTAGAATAAAAAAATACGTATATATTATAATCACATGATATGAAAATCTCAAAATATAAAACTAAGATTACATTGCGTTGAGAATTCAAAGACAGAAATTCAAACTCAAAAGATATTGTAAGTTTTGTGATAGAGCCAGTATTAAAGTCTCACTTGAGATTAGTCAAATTCCTGCAAGATACATCTACCACAAGATTTTTGGGAATAAGATGTACGTTTAAGGATTCTCTATCCCTAAATATTTTTATCCTCATATCCTAAATTACTTATAATTATTGGATATGTCTTAAGATTCTCAAATCTTGAAATTTTTATATGATCCAATAGTTATGAGTAATTTGAAATAGAGAAACATGAATATTTAGGAACAAAGAATCCTTGCTCAAGACCATGCCCATAACAGTTAACCGCTTTCTAGAAAGATACAAATTGCAACAAAAGTAAGATGGGCTTTGGGTAAAATTGTGTGGGGAAGAAGATAACGTGCAATAAGTTCTTCATCATGCTCACATCCCTAAAAGTATCAAAGAAAATTATTTATTTATGTTTGCATTTATCATTCTAACACCGTGAAATATCCAAGCAAAATTGAGCCTATCTACAAGTATGTTCAGCAAAGCATTTCTGTTAGTGGTGGGGTGCAGATTGGTTGTAGTTACGGAACCTCTAATTCGCTATCTGTCCTTTAGATTGGTGGATTGGAGAAAATCAATCCGCATTCGTCCGTCAATCCGGCGGATGTGGATTGAGCGAATTGGCGGTTTGGCGGATGGATGCGAATCGGTTTGGCGGTTTAAAATTTTATAAATTTTCAACATAATTCAACTTGTGCACTTCCTAAAAAAAAAAAAAGGAAGAAAATATTACAGTCAATGACTTAAAAAAATATTACAATCACTGCATGCCTCATCCAAAGTAAGAAAGTTTGAAACTTTAGAGTATCACAATCACTGCATGTCTCATCCATATACTACAATCACAGCATGCCTCATCCACATAAAGTATTACAATCTGTGATTCTTAAAATATAAAAACAATTCAAACCACCAAAACTATGAACAGAGCAGTAGTAGAGATTGTATGTCTCTGTTTTGTTACATCTATATCTGTTTTTGAAAACAAAACCAGCCAGCATTTATTATATTTTCTATTTATTATTTTTAGAGATAGATTTAAAAACAAAAAAATATAGATAAATAATACATTTATTTTTTTTCAATTCCAAAAAGATATTCAAGTTGAAAACTTTTTTTTTCAACAGAATATTTAAACTCTTTTTTAATTGAAAACACTAACAGAATATTTAAACAAACTGAAAACACAAAGTCTTATAAATTACTAGGAGTGCTCGCGGTTTGGCGGTTCGGTTGGGGCCAAAGGAATCTCAAATCCACCATCCGTCGGCTAGATTGGCGGATTGGAGAAAATCAATCCGCAATCGTCCGCTCGTCATCACGCATCCGTCCAAAATATGGCGGATCGGTTTGATTCGGTCGATTTTGGCGGATCGATAAATCCGCTGCTCACCCCTAATTTCTGTATTTTGTAAAGTAAGAGAATTCTTATCGACTATAATTCCTATTTAGGTGTGTAAGTTTGAAGCATTACAAAACCACTATTCTGATAAAAATCAGAACAGTGCTGTCTGTTAATCGTATTATTTAATTTTAATGATGTCTAAAATATTATTTGTATTATTTACTTTTGATGATGTCTAAAATATTATTTGTAACAATTTGAATTTTTTTAATGTACATATTTATTTGACACAAAATATTATCTTTTTAAAATATATATATTTGTTAAATATTAGTTAAATAAAAATATTTTTGAAAACTTTACTATTCACTTTTTGAAAATTGAGACTAATCACTATTCACTTTTTGACCAAATTAAAAATTGATTAATTATATTATTTTGACAAAAATGATGGATTGGTTGTATTATTTTGACAAATTTGATATTGATAGGTTGTCTTATTTTGACAAAATTAATATGGAGTGGTAGAATATATTTAGTTTAAAATCTCTACAACATATACAATATTTTAAAAAGGGCATATATTTTCAGATCCATCATAAAAATTATTTAAAGAGATTTTTTTGTGTATGCAAATATTTGATTAGAACATTATATATATATAACTTTATATATATAATGCATATAATACAAATAGTATACATCACGGAACAATTATATTTTTTTTTACACAACATTGATTGTATCATATATATTAGTGTGTGGAAATATTGAATATTAGCATATGAACACATTAATTATTAGCATGTGGAAAGTCATACAAGATATAATTCAAATTAATTTTTCTTTTCCTTTTTGTACACTTTTGACTAATACCTAAAGATATTCAAATTTGCAAGAGTGCAAATTTTCTTACACGTGATTCTCTTCCAAACTAATGTCATCCATAACGTCAGCAAGGAGCGTGCTTATGTAAGCCATGACGTCAGCAATGAGCGTTTAACGGGTATATTTTTGTGTATAAATAGAAGTGTTGTGTGTGGAGAAAAATCAAGAACTTGAAGAGAAAATTTTCTGTGAGCTCCAAATTGTATTCTGCTCTTTTACTTTCAGATCTAAGTTTAGTCTTTGTTCTTACACTTTTATATCTACTCTTTGTGAGAGAATTATTGTAAAAGAAGGTTTAAGTACCACTTATTCTTATTCCTTATTTTTGTGAGAGATTTTGTAAGGGTAAGGCATTTATTGTTGAGTGAGGTTCAATAGATAAGAGTAAGTCCTGTGCCAAATCTACAAGCTTGGTGGTGTATTTATTCAATTGATAGTAAAGAAATTCTCAATGAGATTCCTTGAGGAGTGGACGTAGGCCTGGCTTGCCGAACCACTATAAATCACAGTGTTTGATTTTCTCTTCCTATCTCTCTTATTTTTATATTGATAATTATTATTCTGTATTTTTATTTATTAAAATTCTGAATATTGTGTTAATTTTAATACTTTGAAATTTTTAATAACCCAATTCACCTCCCTCTTAGGTTGCCTATCTGGGATAACACTGTCTACATTTAAATGACTGACAAAAACTTCAATCACCCTGAAAAGAATCCTAAATTTTTATCTAGTTTGTAGCAAATCTAGTTTACGAGAGAGACGGAGATGGAGAGGTAAGCGAGACACCATTGTTTAGAGTCATTTAGGGTTAATTTCAATGTTAGAACAACTAGATTAGTATAGATATAGATGACGTCGCCAAAAAATGGTGGCTAACGAGGATGATGATCATAAATGAGGCAGTATAGTGATGTGATGATTGTGTAGATCGACAACGGCAGAACTGGATCAGCGACGATTAAATGTAGATCGACGATAGTGGAGTACAAATCTGTGAAGGAGGTGGTGAATTTGTGACATCAAATGTTGGTAATGAATAGTTATGTAGATTGACGACAATAGAGATAGTTGGTGAACGATGGTGACAGCCGAACGATAATGGTGGTGGTAGTAGGTGGCCAACGATGGAGACGGTAGTGGTGGACAGTGGTGATGTGAAGCTTTTGGAGAAATAGTGAAGAGAGAGAGAGAGAGAGAGAGAGAGAGAGAGAGAATTTAATAAGGGCAACATAGGGAACGTAGGATTTATTAATGTATTCAAAAAATTAACAGGACTTATTGGTATTTAAGTACACTAAATGAGACTAGCTGGTAACCCTTTATTGCTCTTACAGTTTACTCCATGTACTGTTTGTATCCTTAAAATTTTAAAAACAAGCACATAATCTAAAGTAATTTTTGAATTAAAGTGTACTGTCAAACATTTCATCCAAACTAACAATAAAGTGTAAAATGCATATATGGACAAAAGAGTATAATATATCCATATCTAAAATTTCAGGGATAAACCGCATGTGAATCCCCCCTCAAAAAAAATAAAGTAAAAAAAATGATGAAAATGCATATAATTTACATAATGAGATTACTTATGTACAAGCATATTTTAGTCTTTCTTCAAAACTTACTATCGGTGTAAATGGTACGTTTTGATTCACAAACCACAAGTTACGTGCTTATTTTGAAGTGTCAGAAGGTAAGTTAAAAAAAAACACAAAGATAAAATAAAATTTGTCTCTTTTTTTATTTATTTTATAATTACACTAGGGTTGAGAAGTAGAAATATATATATATATATATATATGAGCTTGTTTGGCTAGAGCTTTTTGGTTAAAAGAGCACAAAAGATAAAATAGGCTAAATAAGCCAATAAAATTAAATGTCATATCCAAATCATAATCATTTTACTTTTTTCTCACAAAAATAAAAAAATAAAAAAAAGTCAAACGAAACAAAATTTTAGTCCCAAATTAAATAGTAAAAAAATAAAAAAGTTAACTAAAAAAATCAATTGCCAAACAACAACATAGAGAGAGAGAGAGAGAGAAAAAAAAAAAAAAAAAAAACTCGTGGTTTAGTTATTTCTAAGCGTTTCTTGCTGTACTTAAGTCACTCAAACGTATAACAAAATAATCATTAATTTTTTGAGATAAACTTCCCCTTATATTTTATCTTTTTATATTGTGCTATCAATAATGCTTGGTAGCCCGAATTTTCATGGCCTGAATGTCTCAAAAGGACGTCATTTTAGGAATAAAACGACGTCGTTTTGATACATTTGAGCCATTTAAACTACACAAATTCAAGCTATCAAGCATTTTTCTGGTGCCATAATCTTTTTTTTTTTTTTTTTTTTTTTTTTTTTTTGGAGTTCTAATCCGGACACACATAGGTTATCTAAATAGTCCACTTTGTAAGCCTTGTAGTAAAGACTATCAATTTAAAATTTTAATTTTGTCGACCAACTGTAAATATGTTAAAAATATATATTTTATTTTTATAAATTAGATTATTTAAGTTTATAATCTTATTTGTTTTTTTTTTTATAAATTTAAATTCTTTTTATTGAATATGACACGGTATAAAGACTTCATAATTTATTTGGTATTTATAATTTTTTCAATAATATTACTGCTCCAGACATAAAAATTTAAAAATTATCTAAAATTTCACATTAATGGTTCAGATTGATTTTATAAGTGAACTCCACATTACACTAATTCAATTTTCACCATAAATTATTATACACAGAAAAATCTGAATAAGTATGATTCATAACATTTTTATAATTTTTTTGTTTGCCGCATGTATTTGGGAAAGATAATTTTCTCAAATCAATCACTCACTGATCAATCACATAAAATATATATATATAAATATTAAAAACTTCAAAAATTTTATTAAATTATTTATCAAATATCTCATATAAATATGAAATTCACACTATATAAATCTCAATCTCATATAAAATATTTAATAAAAATTTTAAAATCACTAACGTTACTCAATAAAATAATGCCAAGCCAAACTTGCTACATCACCCGAAAACCACTATAGTGTCATATATATAACTTCACACACGCACGCAGCACATCCACTTGACCATCAAAAATGTTTTAGAGCTCTAATATAAGAGCTCTAATAGCTCTAATGGGAAGGTAAGACCCACTCTGATGTGATGTTTGTGCCTTGCTTTGTTTTTTTTTTTTTTTTTTTTTACTTTGACACATCACTAGAGCTCTCTAGCATTTCTCACTTGACCCTTGACAAAACAGCTGTTCTCTCTCTCTCTCTCTCTCTCTCTCTTCCAACTCATTGCAACTGAGCGCCGCCTCCGAATTCGGATCCTCAGCCGCCCTTCCCGGCCGCCCTTTCAGCAGCCCTCCAAAACGACGTCGTTTTGGAGGGGTTTTTTTTTTTTTTTTTTTTTTTTCAGTCTGTGTTTGGTTTTTGAAGAAAACAGAGGGGAGGGGAGGGGAGGGAAAGAAGCGAGGTAGGGAGAAGAAGAAAACCGTCGCAGCAATTCACTATTGTTCTCCAACATTCAAAGAGTATATATGCACAGTTTATGATCCAACATTAAGCCTATTATGCACAGTTTATGATCCAACATTCATGCTTCATTAATATATTAGCAACAAGCCAATAACAAAACAAAGAATCGAGAGATCAAATGAATGGCATATTCTAAACAATTTCAAACATTCCACAAAAGGAACTAACAAAAACCCATATGCCCAAACTTCCATGAGCAAAATATAAAACAAACCCAGTAACAAAAACTAAAACAAATTAAGACAAATTAAACCAAAACCTCACTAAATTGAACAAAATCAAAGAGAACCCAACAAAACCCAGATACATACCACACAATTACAACCGATTCTTCGAGCTGTTGAGCATCGGCAACCACTCGATCGAACTGGCTCTCGCTTGAAATGGGTTCTAACTTGACCGAAACAAGCGAAGACTCGAGCCCCTGAACAGACCCTTCTTCGTTGTGGCTAGTCAAAGCCTTAATACGATCATACCCACCAAAAGCTCTCCTAAAGGCTGATTTTGGGTAGTGTTGATCACATGAAAAACAGAGTGATTTGAAGGGCAGAGAGAATCTTATAGCACTAGACATTTGTTCATGTATATTGTTGTATGTGTGTATATATATATACTCTTTGATTTTTGAAGAACAATAGTGAATTTCTGTAGATCATCAACATCAACAAAAAAAAAATATTCTGCAGATCCAGATCATCAACATCAAAAAAAAAAAAAAAAAAATTATCTTATAGCACTAGACATTTGTTCATGTATATTGTTGTATGTGTGTATATATATATATACTCTCTGATTTTTGAAGAACAATAGTGAATTTCTGCAGATCATCAACATAAAAAAAAAATAAATAAATAAATAAAATAAAATTCTGCAGATCCAGATCATCAACATCAACAAAAAAAAAAAAATAATAATAATAATAATTTGTTCATCGACAAGGTTTGCCCTTCATCTTCAGATTTTGCCCTTCATCTTCAGTTTTGAACATCATCATCATCTTCAACATCATCATCATCTTCATCATCTTCATCAACAATCAAATCCAGATCTACTGGAAAGGGCGACCAATCACCGACATCACCGACCCTCGTTCTGTTTTGTTTTAGATATAAAGATATATATACATAGATATAAAGATATAAAGATATATATATCAATAATGCTCCAGAGCTCTAATTAGAGCTGCAAAAGTGCAGCTCTAATGAGCTGTCAGCCAAATAAAAAAAAAAAAAAAAAAAAACAGTGAGATAAAGACAAAAAAAAAAGCAGAAGAAGACAAAATAATGCTCTCCTAGTACTGTTTTTTTAGAGGTCTGGAGCATGACTGTATATATATATGGATGAACCCAGCCAGCAGACCCTCGTTCTGCTTCTTCTTCTTCTTTTTTTTTTTTTTTTTTTTTTTTTTTTTTTTTTTTTTTTTGGGAAAATTGGCCCCAAAACAACGTCGTTTTGGGGCGCTGCTGGAAAGGGCCACTGGGTAAGGCGGCCGAGGATCCGGACTCGCCGCCCCCATCCCCACAGCCTGGCCACTCATCATTTGCCGCGTTCCCATACGTGCTTATTTGTCTATATATATATATAGCCACTTCACTTACCATGTTAAATAATCTACCCACTTTGTTTTTATACATATTTTATTTGCCTCGAATCGATATGTGTTCTCACTTTTCTGACCCACTTCCTAGTTTCGGGTCCGACGACGTCCCGGAATCTCCGTCGGTGTCAGATTGTGGCAGTGGTGCTCGGCCAGCTGCTAGGTTTTCTGACAAGGAAGTTTTGTTGGCTTCAAGCTGTCCGAAGAAGAGGGGAGGGAGGAAGAAAGTCAGGGAGACTCGGCACCAGGTGTACCGAGGTGTCAAGTTGAGGAACAACAGTATATGGGTCTGCGAAGTGCGCGAGCCAATTAAGAAGTCGAGGATATGGCTCGGGACGTTTCCGACTGCGGAAATGGCTGCGAGAGCTCACGACGTTGCTGCGATTGCTTTGAGAGGTCGGCTAGCTTGTCTCAATTTCGCCGATTCGGCTTGGAAGCTGCCTGTTCCGGCTTCATTGAAGCCCAAGGATATTAAAAAGGCGGCGACGGAGGCGGCAGAAGCGTTTCGGCCATCGTTGCCGTACCTAGAGGTTTCTGGTGACGTAACAAAGCCGGAGAATGTGCCGGCGACAATACCCGGAGAAAATATTTTACATTGACAAGGAGGCGGTTTTCAGGATGCCGGGATTGCTTGCAAACATGGCAGAAGGATTGATGCTACCTCCTCTACTACCTCACTGCGCAGGAGGAGAGTGGTACCAGGGTGATGACGTGGAAGCTTCTGATGACGTGGCACTTGGAGCCCCCTAAAGAGGAGCACTAATAACTTTAATGTTGGTATCCATCTCACGTGATGGGATGTTTTGTTTGTTTATTTATTTATTTATTTATTTCACCTTATTAATAGCGGTTTAGTAATGCAAAATTAATGATATCAATCATTGCTGTTTAAGAATATGAGTCGTTTTGGCTTTTGTCTAGTCAGAGAAAAAAAGAGATTTTTAAAACTAGATTACCAAACTTTTAATTTTTTGTTCAAGTATGGAAATTATAGTTGTGGGTATTTGGGAAACTGTTATTTTGATAAGGTATTTTAATTTTTAATTATTTTAATAGATTAAAATTTTGTGTTTGAAAAAATAATTAAATTTTTTTATAGTTAGATGTGATATTTGTGAGAAAAAAATGAAATGATTATAAATTTAATGTGATATTTTATCTTATTAATTATTTTAATTTATTTTATTTATTTATTTATTTATTTATTTTTGTGAATTTTAACTTAAAAGATATTAAAATTTTTCTTACCAACGAGGAAAAAGCAACAAAGAAAAAGACAAAAGAGAGATTTTTTTAAAAGTACTTTTAATTTTTGGTTCAAGTATAAAAGTATATGAAAATAATTTTAAAATAACAAAAAGATAAATATATATATATATATATATGCGCGCGCCCGCTCTTGTGTAAGGATCTATCCTATCATCAACCGAGGTTTATGAGTGGAGTGTGTGTATAGCGTATAAAATTGTAGAGGTGTTTATAATGTAGTGTGTATAATAGGATCTTTTGAAAAAAAAATAAAAAAGAAAAAAAAGTGAATTTTTAACTTTTTATCCATTTTGAATTATATCATCTTTTATATTTTTTATTTATAAAAAAATAAAATAAACTAAAAAAATTAAAAAATTAATTTTTAACTAACTTTTTAAAACACAACAATGTATAAAACTGCAAAAGCAGTTATAAATAAAAGGAATATTTCTCATACAGTTATTGTCAAACAAACTTTTCGATTTGAGTGCCAAGGTCCAATTGGTCAAGCCTCCATTTTAATAGTTCTCTTGGTCAAATGAAGCTTATTATTGGTAATGTGGCTTTGTTTGGCATGCTCGCTTCGGGCTAATTTTTTTTTTTTTTTTGATCAGCACTTCGGGCTAATTTAGTCACGTAAAATAAAATAAATTTTTAATTAAATAAAATAAAATATTATATTTAAATTATAATAATTATTTTTTTTTTTTTATAAAAGTTAAAAAAATTAGAAAGCCTATTTTAAACTAGACCTTTTTATCTCAGATTAAAATAATCAAAAAATTACATCCCAAACAAAACTTATTTTGACTTTCTTGAATCATTGCAAGCTATTAGGATATTGAGGCCTCGTTTGGGAATTTGTTATTTTAGTAATTTTTAATTTTTTGGTTAAAATATGAGGTAAAAAAAATATTTGGAATGACTTTTTGATTTTTTATATAAAAAAATAAGCAAAACTAGAGAAAAAAAAAATAATTTTTGACTTTTTATTATATAGTATAGGCTTTTTAATTTTTTTTAGTAACATTTTAATTTTTAGACTAAAACACTCACTTACCAAATGAGGCTTGAATTCACATTCAACCACCGAATGATTCTCTCTCTCAATATACTCTAATCATCAAATAATGCTATAAAAATCTCTAGACATAATTGTATAATTACAATTACATTAGAATAAAAAAATACGCATATATTATAATCACATGATATGAAAATCTCAAAATATAAAACTAAGATTACATTGCGTTGAGAATTCAAAGACAGAAATTCAAACTCAAAAGATATTGTAAGTTATGTAATAGAGCCAGTATTAAAGTCTCACTTGAGATTAGTCAAATTCCTGCAAGATACATCACCACAAGATTTTTTGGAATAAGACGTACGCTCAAGAATTCTCTATCCCTAAATATTTTTATCTTCTTATTCTAAATCACTCACAATCATTAAATATATCTTAAGATTTTCAAATTTTGAGATTCTTATATGATTCAATGGTTGTGAGTGATTTGGGATAGAGAAACAGTGATATTTAGGGACAAATGATCCTTGCTCAAGACTATGCCCATAACAATTAACTGCTTTCTAGAAAGATAAAAATTGCAACAAAAGTAAGATGGGCTTGGGTAAAATTGTGTTGGGAAGAAGATAACGTGCAATAAGTTCTTCATCATGCTCACATCCCTAAAAGTATCAAAGAAAATTGTTTATTTATGTTTGCATTTGTCATTCTAACATCGTGAAATGTCCAAGCAAAATTGAGCCTATTTACAAGTATCACTACAAGAATTAACATTTTTGGCAACAAAAAAATTGATCGCTAAAAGTCAATTTTTGGTCGACAAAAGTTATCTGCGACCAATTTTTTTTGTCGCTACTTTGGTCGCCAATTGAGGGTCGGCAAAAGTAATTCGCGACCAAAATTGTGGTTGGTCGGCAAAAGTTGGATTTGCCGGCTAAATATTTAATTACCACGACTAATTTATTTTGTCGCCAAAACACTTTGGTCGCGAAAAGTGATATTTTCCCGACCAAATTTCTTAGTCGCCAATTGTCACATTTCGCGACCAAAAAGTTTGGTCACCAATTATTATATTTCGCGACCAAATTTTTTGGTCACCAATTATCACATTTCGCGACCAAAAAAATTGGTCGCCATTTGTGTCTTTTCGCGACCAAAACTTTTGGTCGGTAAAAGTGAGATTCCACGACCAAGAGCTGTTTTGGTCGGCAATACATGTATTTTTTGCGACCAAAACTCTTGATCGGCAATTGTCATTTTTTGCAAAAAAAAATTATTTTGGATGTCGTGACTAATAAATTGGTCGCCAAAGCAGTAAAACAATACACCTGTAATTCCTAATAATTCATTCAATCCATAATAAACCTATAATTTTAAAGCATCACTACAACAAAAAACACATTTGGCGACCCAAAAATTTGTCGCCAAAAGTACAAATTCCGTCGCCAAAAGAATCGGCGACAAATATACAACTTGTCGCCAAAGGCCTGTCACTAAAAGTATTGGCGACGAAATCAAAAATTGTCACCGTATGTAGACATTTAGCGACCAGAAAAATTGGTCGCCAAAAATCATATTTTTGTCGCTATAAAATTACAATTTGTTGCTAAAAGATTAAAATTTGGATAGGCTATGTAGTTTTAGCGACAAATAAATGCGTCGCCAAAAGTACTATTTAACGACAAAATTAATTTGGTCGCTAAAAATGTGATTTTTAGCGACGAGTAAGTTTTAGTTGTTAAAAGTTCTTGGAATAACCACTAACTTTTAGCGACAAAAACAATATGTTGTCGCCAAATATATTAACAGCGACAAAAATACCACCTGTCACTAAAAATTCAGTACACAAATTTTGATTTTAATAATTTTCCTGTTTAAAATAATCCAAAACACCTGTTTTCCTGTGCACAATATATACACAAATGTAATGTAAATAATAATACACCTGTGCAAGACATTCATACTAATTCAAAATTAATAGCTATGAAAAATCCCAATAAACATAATTACAATTCTCTGACCATCTAAAACATGCATACCAAAGTACTTACAAACTACTAACATCAAACCCATAAATACATTACCAAATCCTATGTCAAAATATTTTCAAAATTACAACCAAATATTTTGATGTTAAACATCTAACCAAGTCATTTACTAAAATCATATGCCAAAATATTTGCAAAAACACAACACCAAATATTTTGATGCTAAACATTTAATCCATAAATCATATACCAAAATCCTATGTCAAAATATTTCCAAAAACACAAAATCAAATCTTCTGATGCCGCCCACACTATTTTCCACCATTGCCAATCTGTCACATGAAAAAAGAAAAAACAATATTAGATTCACAAAAAAAAAAAAAAAAAAAAAAAACCTCGATATGAACTTCACAATTTTGATTTTAATTTTGTAACGGGAAGTCCAATCGGGTGCTGTTTGCTCATACAACTCTATTTAGGCTTGAACAAGCTACCCGTGCTAAGTTTCGGTGGTTTCAGTGGTAATTTTGCAATTTTGGCCCTCGAATGGGCCTTTTAAGTCTTATGCTTTACATTTTTTCTTCTAATTTTCTAACCGGAAATCCAATCGAGGTCCCATTTGTTCCTACAAGTCTATTTAGGTTTGAACAAGCTGTCCGTGCCAAGTTTTGGTGGTTTCGGTTGTCATTTCGCAATTTCGGCTCCTGAACGAGCCTTTTAAGTCTTGTGTATTACAATTTTCCTTCTAATTTTCTAACCGGAGATCCAATAGAGGTCCTGTTTTTTCCTACAAGTCTATTTAGGCTTGAACAAGCTGTCCGTGCCAAGTTTCGATGGTTTCGGTGGTCATTTCGCAATTTCGACCCCCTAACGGGCCTTTTAAGTCATGTGTTTTACAATTTTCCTTATAATTTTCTAACCGGAGATCCAATAGAGGTCTCGTTTTTTCCTACAAGTCTATTTAGGCTTGAACAAGCTGTCCGTGCCAAGTTTCGACGGTTTCGGTGGTCATTTCGCAATTTCGGCCCCCGAACGGGCCTTTTAAGTCTTGTGTTTTACAATTTTCCTTCTAATTTTCTAACCGGAGATCCAATTGAGGTCCCGTTTGTTCCTACAAGTCTAATTAGGCTTGAACAAGCTGTTCGTGCCAAGTTTCGGTTTCGGTAGTCATTTTGAAATTTCGGCCCCCGAACGGGCCTTTTAAGTCTTGTGTTTTACATTTTTCCTTCTAATTTTTTAACCGGAAATCCAATCGAGGTCCCGTTTGTTCCTACAAGTCTATTTAGGCTTGAACAAGCTAGCCGTGCCAAGTTTCGGTGGTTTCGGTGGTCATTTCGCAATTTCAGCCCCTGAACGGGCCTTTTAAGTCTTGTGTTTTATAATTTTTCTTCTAATTTTCTAACTGGAGATCCAATTGAAGTCCCGTTTGTTCCTACAAGTCTACTTAGGCTTGAACAAGCTGGCCGTGCCAAGTTTCGGTGGTTTCGGTAGTCATTTCGAAATTTCGGCCCCCGAACGGGCCTTTTAAGTCTTGTGTTTTACATTTTTCCTTATAATTTTTTAACCGAAAATCCAATCGAGGTCCCGCTTATTCCTACAAGTCTATTTAGGCTTGAAAAATCCGTCCATGCCAAGTTTTGGTGGTTTCGGTGGTCATTTCGCAATTTCGGCCCCCGAATGGGCCTTTTAAGTCTTGTGTTTTACAATTTTCCTTCTAATTTTCTAACCGAGGATCCAATCGAGGTCCCGTTTGTTCCTACAAGCCTATTTAGGCTTGAACAAGCTGTCTGTGCCAAGTTTCGGTGGTTTCAGTGGTCATTTCGCAATTTCGGCCCCCGAACAGGCCTTTTAAGTCTTGTATTTTACAATTTTCCTTCTAATTTTCTAACCGGAGATCCAATCGAGGTCCCGTTTGTTCCTACAAGTCTATTTAGGCTTGAACAAGCTGTCCGTGCTAAGTTTCGGTGGTTTCAGTGGTCATTTCGCAATTTCGGCCCCCGAACAGGCCTTTTAAGTCTTGTGTTTTACAATTTTCCTTCTAATTTTCTAACCGGAGATCCAATAGAGGTCCTGTTTTTTCCTACAAGTCTATTTAGGCTTGAACAAGCTGTCTGTGCTAAGTTTCGATGGTTTCGGTGGTCATTTCGCAATTTCGGCCCCCTAACGGGCCTTTTAAGTATCCCAATTTCTTTCCAAGAATCTCAATTGACAGCTGCTCCTGAATTAAAAGTATTGCCCCAGGCTCTAAAGACTCTTCATGTCGCTTTTTCAAAGCTTCCTATCAATTTGTAAACAACTTCAACAAATACCATCATTTACATAAATATGTAACTCTATTAATTGGCATACTTACATTAGTGTCTAGTTTCTAGAAAAAGGGTACTACACACATATGAGGAGTCAATTAACATAGCTTGACTGCATCAAATCAAGGGTGCAGATATGTGAAACTAGAGATAAATATAAA
The DNA here is from genome assembly GCA_036172215.1 of Camellia granthamiana. NCBI lineage: Eukaryota > Viridiplantae > Streptophyta > Magnoliopsida > Ericales > Theaceae > Camellia > Camellia granthamiana. The sequence goes on from CM069903.1 coordinate 115,031,286, forward strand.
CACCCCACAACCAAAAATAACCACTAACAAGATAGAAGAAATATTTGACAAATAAGTATCGTATTTGTGAACATGTGAGACATTAATGGCCAAGCCTTCATGTACTGTCTACTCTCCCTGGCAAGCATCACGTGCAATACTCATGAGAGATAGCATAACTTGACAAAAATAATAAAACTATAGAAAAAAATAACTCTTACCACAGGAGTAAAATGAAAACAAGCAGACCATCAGTCAATAGAATACATTGTCTATCAGCAACACCTTGTCATTTAGACATCAATTCGTACAATCTCTGGGATGAGTATCAACCTAAGAATTAAACAGTTTAGAAGTTGATGGAAGAATTGGTTACTACCTATCATGAAAAAGAGCTCTCACCGCATAGCAGATTCAAAAATATTTTCATCTGAAAGAATATAAATGCACAAGAACCACATCACCCTAATCTAGATATTAAGTCCTAAAAAATAATAAAACATAAACTGAAGACACATTACCAATAAGCTAGGAACAATGTATATCTAGATTGCAGAAACACAAGTTATTAACATATAAGTTCCACGAGTTCTAGAGAAGAAAATTGAAGAGCACATTACCTGTACTACGACAGCACCAACAGCATCACCTACACGTCCCTCTATCGGTCCAATCAACATAACGAGAAAGCACATCAGCCCCAATCACAAGGACATTATTAAAGCCACCTCCTGCAATTTACAATAGTAGAGTTCAGTTTTAAACTTTTTATAAACGCTTGAACTTTAATTGAGATCTCCTACAGCAATTAATAAAACCCAAATATAACAGGCAGCCGAAACTAGACCCAACAAAAACCCACTACAAGCAGCTGTAATATCATAAGCCAATTGATTTCCTTTGCAGCCAAGTGCCTTTTGGATCTGAAATGTGACATAAAATATAAATTAAAAGCACATAAGAAAATTTAGAGTGCTTGTCATACCAAGTGTGGAAGAGATCAATTATCATAATCAGGCAACAGTATTTCAAATCGTCAATTTTATTAGATAGGATGTCCATCAAACCTAATCAGGATAATTAAAATTACAACCAAATTTTTTTTTGTTATTCTCATAAATTAATAATTTTAATCCTACGTTATAATTCGCCCAATCAAACAAACTCTTAACTGATTTGAGTAACTCCCATCTACAAAAAAATTAAAAATGTTTTGAGTAAGCCTGAATTCTTTAGCATACAGACGTACATGCAGCGACAACAACAGTACAAGCTTAGTGCATTTCAAAAACTGTATCAGATCAGCAGCATGTCTCCTTAAAGCTACATCAAAATCTCTCTTCTCGATCCTTTCCCACTATATTATCAGATCTTTTAGGTCTCACAGCACATGAACAATATACCTTGTCTTCAGGCTTTGCAAGTATGTGCATGTCTCGGAATCCTTGTATCCAATTTCATATCATATTTTATTAATATGACAAAACAAAACAAATATATATATATATATATAAACTAAAATATCACATATATATAAACTAAAATATCACATTTCTTAGTGAAGCTCACCATTAAAACTCTAACCACACAAAAATGAGAGAAATTACAATCATTTTTTTTTTCTTTTTTTTTCTTTTCTCTTATAACTTAAGTAATCTTTTCTTTTCTTTTCTCTCCTAGGTTCCCAAACATAGTGTAAAAGCTAGTCCAAAAACCCTATCAAATTAAAATCAAAGAAAAAGAGGAGCAAAATGAAATGCACTTTCTGTATGAAGTCAGAAACTTAAAAGTTTCAAACTAGAAAAATGTTCATGCAAAGGGCACAGATTTCGATAGGGAAAGACATATTTCTAGTGCCATCAAGAACAACTTGGCAGCTGCCAATGTACATGGAGATAGTTTCTGTAGATGTTAATGTATAAGAAAAATAGATGCACCAGATCTTGGAAGCAATTGGAGAGAGAGAGAGAGAGAGATAAACTCTTTAGCAGCCTTTTTCACTAACCTACTGGCTTCTATCAAAGGTAGATGATCGTTATAAGGCTTCTCTATTACATTCTTCACCTGCAAATCCAAGGAATAGTTAACATTACCATACCCCAAAAGCTATTTCAGATTTATCATTACACATCAAAGAATCTAACTGAATTAGGAACATTTCCAGCAGACACTATCAAGTATTGGTTTCAATTCTTGTTATCACCGCCAGTCCACGCTGCTTATAGGGATTCCTCATCTAAGGAATATGTTAATAAGCCTCCTTCTACAACCACAAGAAAGGTAAATGCCCAAGCATCCAAACCATCCAAATGACCAGTGATCCAGCTGAAATAATCCTTTTCATTGACCACTTCACTGACCATATAGTCAATGTTCATGTGAAGTGGAAAATGATAATCATATAATAATCATGTGTCAAACAAATTATCACATAGCTACATAAAATAATCACTATACCAAGACTACACAATAACTTCAGAAAAGGGATAGATTGGCAAGAACTAGAAGCCATACTCTACAATTTAGATCCCAACTTCAGCATCAATTTCCAAAATGCAGTAGACCCTGCTGAATGTAAAATACCAAAACTGACTAAACCATCCAATGTTCGTTCTTCTGTTGTAAAGAGCATAAACTTTTGGTAGGATGTTAAAATCATTTTCAACTCAAATAGTTGTCATTAGAATATGATGAATTTTATTAGAGGTTAATAGTTTCCTCAGCAAGAAAAATTCCATACTTCATGCTTGATCTTCCAGGTATTCCTTAATAAGACTGATTACAAAATGATATTTATACCTTTAGAAAAACTTTTTTTTTTTTTTTTTTTCTGTATGGATTCAAGGAGAAAAACACAAACAAACATTTCCAATAAAACAACCCTTTTCCAAAGAACCTCTTTCTCCCTCTCTCCTCATCTCCCCCTTTCCCTCCTTTTCTGTTCTTTTTTCTTTTTTTCTTTTTTTCTTTTTGTTTTTTTTTTTGGTGGCTGTGGGGTTGGGGAAGTGTTTCAGTGTAAAATAGTTTTTAATGGTCATGAAGGCAGTTCTTACGAACAGAATACATAATCAACAACCCAATAATAGTAATAATAACATACAGAACATGAAATACACAAACATCTGGAGCAAGGCAAATATAGTACTTATAGAATGAAAATGTAAAATGGAAGACAGTAAAATGTAATAGTTATGGCCCATTTAGTAAAGTTTATGTTTACACACAAAAACAAAAAAGTTCCAAACTGGAAATAAAAACTTGTCTGGTGTCTGTTTTCATTTCCACAAAAAAGGAAACAGATTTCAAAATTTATCAAATGCTTAAAAGAACAAAAAGTGTTGTACCTTGTTTCATTTTAAAAAAAAATTCATTCCCTCCTCCCTCCACCACCTCTGAACACTCCCACCTCCAACCCCCATCACCTCCCGCCAGCAATCCCCTCCGGCCACTCCCCTCACTTGTTTTCAAAACAAATTTTTGGAAACATGGATTTTGTTTTTGTTATCAGTAAATAAAAAAAACAATAAATTGTAAATGTTACTGAACTCCCCTTTAATAACTTTAACAATAAAAGATTGATGAGAAAATAGTGGCAAAATGTAATAAATTGTAAATGTTACTGAACTCCCCGTTAAAGTCAGTGCTCCTCATTAGTCTAGATAGAAATTTAATACTGCTAAATCTGCATAAGATCCATAGTTGCTAAGTAAATATTTTCATACAACTGTAAGTAAATATCTGCATAAGATCCATAGTTTCTAAGTAAATATAAAAATAATCTATTTGCAGCACTACAAAATCTATTTGTCATTATTATCTCAGAAGGGATCTATCAAACAACCGTCTCGCAGGAACAGTTCCAGATAATGGTTCCTTTTCACTATTTTCACTATGGATCATATGCAGATATTTACTTACAGTTTCTCATTCATAGGAACAGTTCCAGATAATGGTTCCAGAAACTGAATTAATGCTTAATTGAATAAGATACAGAGGCACATATACAGCAGAACAGAGCAGCACACAGAAACAGAGGCATAAAATATAACTCTAAATTTTCCATCATGTTTATATTAGCTTCATGTAGATGATTCTATGAAACCAAACTTCCAGGTTTGAGAGCTGCAACAACCATTAAAAAAAGTCATGCAGCTACATAAGACATAAACTTAAGCATAACTGTAAATACTAAAATGTAGAGCATGAAGAGGTCAAAAACAATGCATAAACTAAGTGGCAGAAAACAAGATTTTTGTTTAGAGAAAAAATACACTACCCCATATATATGTTCCGTATTTCAATAGTGTCTAACACATGGTTTTACTGATCAAATTCATTGAACCAATGGATGAATACAAGAGAGAGAAAATGTATTCACACACTCATAGTTTTCAGTGAAGATGGGAAGGATGACAACAAATGCTGAAAATGGACAAAGTACCATCTAGAAGAAAGCTTACATAGCATAACATTATGAAACATGCAATGTATAATAGTATTTATGTAAGCAAGTGCATTGGGTTGCAGAGTTCACATCTGCTAACTCGTAGATGAGACTGAAATTTTGCCTCTGTAGCCCATCTTAACAGACAAAGTACATCTCTTGATAATAAATTCTTAAATAACATAAAATTATTTAGGGCAATTACAAGCAGAATAACAAAAACCAATAACCTTCTCCAAATAGCCTAATATATTCTTTAGAAATGAAAAATGATCAATCATCAACCTGAACTTTTAGCAGGATGGGTCGGGTCTAGGTTTCTTTGACACCAATATACATTTTCAGAAGGGCTCAAACCCACCCCAACATCTTTGTTTATGTGACTTCTACTGCTATGTCACTCTACTGAAAAATGGCATGTTAAACCCTTAAGGACACAATAAGCTATTTGTGCTGTTGAACGAATTGCAGTTTTGCCATTTATGTTAGTCAGTATTGTAGCTACAGCTTAGTTAGAGTTGCACCCAAAATGTGTGCCAAAACATATAGGAATATAGGTAGCTAATAATATACATACAAACATAACCTTCATAAAAATAACAAATATCACTTTGGACTAATCATATTAAACTCTCCCCTAACAATTCCCATACGCAATGGTCAAGAAATCCTGCTCATTACTGCTTTTCCAATAAATAGTAAAATATTATGTACAGATTTATGAAAATGTACTAAAGAATAAAAGAACGAACCTGCAGGAGTTCTGAAACTTCAAATAATTAAGTCCTATCCTCCTACACATTCAGATTCAGAGCCTGAAACTATTATACCCTCCTAAACCAGATGATCCATACCCAAAATTATAATATCAGTCCCTAAAAAATACAAAATCAGTTCCAAAATCAGTCCGAAATTCAGAATATACCAGTCCCGAAAATCAGTTTCAAAATCAGTCCAAAAATTAGAATATATCAGTCCGAAAATCAGAATATCAGTCCGAAAAATTAGATTGATGACAAAGAAGAGAAAGAGGAAGATGAGAGAGTGTGAGGGAAAAATCAGTCCCATTGATTGTGTTGTGTTCTGCAATGCCGAACAAGAGAATGAAATTGATGATAAAGAAGAAAGAGAGGAAGATGAGACAGTGAGAGAGAGAGAGTGAGAGGGAGAAGGAGAGGGAGAGGGAAAGAGAGACGAAGAAGAGGGAGAGAAGACATACCTCTTTGTCTTCTGTTGCGCCGCTTCAGGTTGTGGAATGAGAAGACGAAGAAGCCTCATTTTAGGTCAATCTTGTTTATTCGGTCATTTAAAATAAAATAAAAAACAGACAGATTCAAAACCACGTCGTTTTGAAAAGAAATTTATTGGCGACGAAAATCATTATGTTGCCATAAATATTATTCACCTTTCAGCGACTATTTTAATTCCGTCGCCAAAAAATCCAAATTGGCGACAAATATTTTCGTCGCCATATATTAATTTCGTCGCCAAAACTTTTTTAGCGCTCCCGCGCAGAAAATTAAATTGGCGCTAACCATTTTTGGCGACGAATTGAGATATTTGTTGCTAATGGTGTATTTTTTGGCGACCAACACGTATATTGTCGCCAAAAACATACAATTGGCAACTAAATTCAATTTGGTTGCTAAAAAACGTCGCCAAAAATGCTTTTTGTTGTAGTGATCATTCAAATTAACTGAATCATTAACATTCGACACAATACATAATTCATTAACATTCAACACAATACAACTATTCTAAGTTTTCATTCACAAGTCACATCCATCTAGCATAACAATTTGAAACATAACTATTTGTTATCCATGCGCAGCTATCAACAAATAAAACTAATAATATTTGTTATCCATACACATCCATCCAAAAATATTTAATCCTCTCAAAAATGCTTATACTGCCAAGTAGTCTTGTACAATTTAGCTTCGTGAACTTGATAAGAAATATGTTGGGGAGGGTGCTCGTCTGGTTCGTGAACAGACATGATTGATTCTGGCCTTGAACCCACAGACATGATTGATTCTGGCCTTGAACAGACATGATTGATTCTGGCCTTATATCACATTTCTGTTATGTTCTGCCCACAGATTTGCTTTGTTCTGTTATGTTCTGCTGCCAATTTGCTGGGCCATTCTTCCTTGCTTCAATTTTCTTCTTACTGAAGGCAAGCTCAATTGCTTCCCCATCTTGCTCATCTACCTGCATGACTGCTGCTCTGCTCATCAATTTTCAACCCTCTCTTGGATGCCTTTATCAAGCAGTGGAAGGCCATTCACCAAAAAATCTTCAACATGCATTATATTTGGTCCCATTTCTACAGGATACAAGCTTTCAGCCTACAAGATTAAAGTAGAAACTACATATAAATCTGGTCATACTTGATTTGAAAGTGGAGATATACAAGTATATCATCTCAATGTCCAAACCTTTATGTTGTCCAAGTCAATCCGCTGACCAAGAAGTCGATCAAGGATCAAAGCCTGTCTTCAAATAGAAAAACTAGTGATCAATACATGACATATTGCAACATATCTTAAAACTATCTCAAATAAAACTACGTAGTGTTTTGTATTATCTACTTCATCAGTGACAAGGTTTCATCAGAAGAGGATAAAAATATTAATTTGAATTAGTTTTGAAGTTAGAGGATTGCCCATTGAACAAGAACTATTAGATTTTTTAAACTTGCAAATCAACTACTTCAAGGATATCATCACTCTGAACAATATTGAGATTGCTTCATATTTTGCACAAGTCGAACAGGAAACAAGTAGGAGATCTCAGTTGCTAGAATGCCAGTCAAACCATATTTTATGTTTATAAGCCAGAACTACTCCAAATTGAGTAGTATACCAGTTGCTGCACACATGTCACTAATCAAATTCTTCTAATCTATACAACACACTAGGTGTCACATTACACAAGTAAAACATTAAAGTTAATAATAGAACTAAGCCTTCCGCAAATGTGTACCATTTAGTAACAATATGTTTATGATGTATCCTCAAACAGAATACTTTCTTGAAATTAGTTTCACCTCAGCTAAATGCAAGTGATTTTATGGAAGGAGGGCAGGGGTCAACAAATCAAACTGCTGTTCCTAATAGTTGACATAACTATATAAATGAATTTTTTAAGCATTGTTTTTATTACTTAAGGAAAGAATGCAGCATATTGTAATTAATATTGTTAAGCTATGTTATATGAATGTGATGTATTGCAACTTCTTTTTCTTAAGCCAAGAGGAAACAAACCATCACCTTTGTTGTTGGAGCTTCTGTGCCAGAGGATCCAGAGAAGCTTCCCTTGCTACTTCAGAAGTCTTTGCTTTCTTGTCCCTAGCTTTCGACATATTTTTTGTTCCATTTTTTGTGCAAAGTTAAATGCATCATCACACACCACACAAGGACGTGTGGTTCTGACTTCTGAAAACTTCTTGGGCTATATAAATGAGTTCACATCTCTTCCTAACAACAGCGTTTTAAAGTCACAAGGGTAGCCCAAATCAAACAATATCGTTTCAATTCAGGATGGGAGACATTACACCATCTGTCTTAAAAAGGAAGCTCAATTGGTTTAGAGATTGGTGATTTACATCTCCGAGTCAAAGTTGGGTTGGAGGAGGACTGCTTGAACCACACAGTAGGTGGGCAACGAATGGGTCCCCAAAGAGAACAATGGTGGAACAAGTCAACAGAGGTGGTGGCAATGTTGATTTCCAGCTTCATTTGTCTTGTATTTTTTCCACTAATGCATCAATGATTTTCTTGATTTGTTAGAGACTCTTGAATTTCAATATTTTTAGAATTCTTTTGGTTACTAAAAAAACAGAGGAAATAGAAAAAAAAAACAAAAAAGAAAAAAAAATACAAATAAAGTGCTCTACATTTGCAATTTCATTGTTTTAGGTTGCTTGAAGAGGAAATTTTACTTTGTGAAAGCATGTTTGTCTTCAAGAAGGTCACTACACAATTTTTTTATTTGCAATTTTTTTTTTTATATGAGGCGGGGAAGGGTATAACCCCCCTGACTCATACCCAACCTGTTGCCATCCCTGAATACAGGCTGCAGATAAGATGTATGTTTAAAAAGACACATGAACAGCACAAACTAAAAAACAAGAACAAAAGACAAAAAGTGCAACTGAAACTTCGTGTCATTGATGGTGGAGGTCCAACATGATTGTAAAGCATCTGTAGTAAGATATGACGAGGGTATTTGCCATTTACGAATAACTGAATAAATAAGACAAAAGGTGAGATGTGTTCGTTCAATGCATTTACTAGATATAAACTAATGAGATCCAAAAAATTTCAACTACAGGAACACATTAAACAACTACAATAAGATTAAGAAAATTACTAAGAGGCCATGAAAAACACATCTGTGTTCTAGCTGCCGAGCTTGACTAACCCCTAGTTAACAAAAACCACATACATCAATTAGCAAGACCTCAATCACCAAAAATCATAATCATAGAAGCATAATGATGAAAGAGCAAGCGTTGAATATAGCCAAATACAGAATAAAAAAACATCAAATTACTGGCCAGCTGGATTCATTATTACCTGCTTCGATGAGATTGGAACTTACTATTCAAGTCTGTGTGCGCCAAATATGAGATGCGCAAGTGGCATGAACCAACATGGTCTGGAAGCAAGTACCTGAAATTTGTTACATACCAAATATGAAATCCACCATAGTGAGAACTTCCACAGTTCTAAACATAGCAATATCGTAAAAAAGCGGGGAAAGCAATTAAGATGGATACGAATAAAAGATAGCATGCCTGGGTATGCTTCTTCCATCCAATGCATCTCTTGCTGCAGCTGCAGTCTCAGCATCACTGAATTGGATCAATGCCTTCGAACATGCAAAGCTAGGTGGCAAATTTAGAAAAGTACAGAAAGACCACTGCAGATACCAAAAAAATACAAGAAAAACGAGAGAGAGAGAGAGAGAGAGAGAAGAAGAAGAAGAAGAAGAAGAAGAAGAAGAAGAAGGCGATTTTCGACATCACACCTAAAAACCTGCAGCCTTCTCAAAAGTTGTAATCTTGTGGACAAAGCCAAAAGCTGAGAACACCTGAGGTAAGTTTCAATAAGATTTAAGCATGCCACTAAAAAGAGAAGGGTAGGAAGAACAAAATGGATCACCATCAAAAAACCATCCTACTATCAATACAATTGGAGGAAAAAATATCAACACATCAGATAAGTGCAGAATGACACCTGTATATGAAAGCATGAAGATAGATCTTAGAAAGGAGTATGACGCACATGATAATATATTCCATAGTGTCTCCAACAAAGGATCTAAATAAGAACCATCATCATCTGTGATTCAACTGATTTCAATCACAATTGTGTTGGAAATGAACCAAAAAACAAAACAAAACAAAACAAACAAAGAAGAAGACAGTGTGAAAGTGATCAATGAACAGTGCAACCGAGTTAGATTGACATTACAACTTATTTAAGCATGGCATCAACAATTTTTTAGAAAAATATAAAATACCACACTATGATAATTGTCCCCACAAATGTTATGGAAATTAGAGAAAAAGAAGATCATCAAAATAAACGAGATAAGTTTCCAATGCAGTAGAGAAAAGTGGATTTTCAGGTGAGATGGCACTGGATTATGAATATCCATGTTTTAAACCTGATCAGTCATGATCATCAAATGACCATATCTCAAAGTCTTCACACTGTCATACTGTTTTCCATGCTGAAGTCCAAGAATCTGCTTGATGCTCTGAATTTCAACCCATCAAAATTAAACATTAAGTTTCATCAATACAGTGTACATTATATACATCCTATTTATAGAACTACATTCCAATTCGAACACCATCTGTACCTGCTGGAACTGCCCTTCGGTAAGACTGACACATATCTCCCCTGGTGCAAATTCTTATAGAACTACAATGTTGTAGTTGTTCCCCTGGTGCAAATTCTTACACTAATTTATACCAGAATTAGTGTAGCCTCCTCTTGGTGAGTCGAATAACGTTGTATATGCATTGAGTAGGTGATCTTATTATTTATTTATGACAAGTTGAAGTTAGCAAAAAAGTGAATACCTGCCAATATGCATTTAGACATTTTATTTAGAGACATGGTACACTTTCTTCCCAAAACAACAAACTTAGAGAACCAAAAACCATTCTCTGACTTCTTCCCTTATTTTGTCTTTGTTATTAAACTAAATATATATATACATATATGTAAATTACATTGGCCTACCCTTAGGGAAGAGAGTTACAAAACCATTACCAAAATGAAAAAAACTAATGAATGATAGGTAATTCAAATTAAACAGATGTACAAAAATAGCATGCTCAACTGTACCAAAAGGGAGGTTGAGTGTAATTATGCTAACTATATTTTTCTCAAATATCAGGAGAGGTAAGAAAAAGGGTCTCCATAAGTTAATTTCTAAGTAATAAAAACTCCATCAATCCTCCTAAATGCCCTAATTGTTTATTGATTGCTCAACATTGTAAAACAAAAAACATCCCAATCCAAGTATACATTGAACTGTGCTTGTGTGTGTATGTAATGTATAATGTATGGTTGAGAATAAAATCGAAGAGAATAAATAAATATAATATCATACTGAAGATGGGCAGGTTTGCCACATTGAGCACAGGATAAGGTATCTGATCCACCAATCATTACTGCACAAATCAATTCATATCACAGAACAATGTTATGATATGGATCAGAGAGTAGTGATAATATGGAGCATAAAAAAGACATTTCAAAAACATTTAAAGCTAAAATTGGTCTCATACATATTATCCGTAACTACAAAATGCTTAACATTAGTAATACTATGGGGCACCACAGGACATCACAGTATCATATTACTTGCATTACTTGCACCAACAGGCACAAAACAAGAGGATTCTATTAAGGATTCTATTAATAAAAACACATAAAATGAGATAAAAGGCATGCTTGGTCCAGTTTCAGTTCTCAATGGTTTCAAACTTCAATTATCACATTACTCTTCAGAAAGAAAATTGATAAGAAAAAATTGGAAAACATACAAATATGTGAGAGTGGAAATATTTCCCAGTCCCATAGGAATTTCCCCTGATAAGTGGTTTACAAGAACAGAGCTGCATAAAAATTCCACGTTTAATTTTGTGTGAGAAGAAACTTATAACTAGAGAGAGAGAGAGAGAAAGAGCTTACATAAAATTCAATTGCATAGAAGCCCATTCATTTGGAATTGTACCACCAAGGTAATTGTAAGCCAAATCACTACAAATGAGATACAACAGAAATAGATTCAGTATACCAAGATTTTCATTTCGTATCTTAGGAATCACACGTGAAACTAGTGTTAAAAATTTTGAACATCTAGCATGACAATAGCATTTGAAAGATCCTCACATATGTTGGAGGTAATGAAGCTTCACCAATTCAGGCGGAAGCACACCAGGAAGACTATAACCTTTAAGCACACTGCAAATTGGGGGGGAAAAAAAAGAAAAAAAGAAAGAAAGTGTAGTGTTAAAGTTCATACATGGTTGCCATTGAGATATTAGTTAGTAAACAATAATATATATTAGCAGATTTGGGGTTTTAAACAAAACTGAAAGGGACTTACTCAAACATTATTATGAACCACTTTTTTCCATTGCTTTATTTCAAAATTAATTCATCAATAACATCCATCTTCACCTAAATTTTTTTAAAAACCACAAGCTATTGACTACTGAGGATGGAGGCACTATCTAAATGGTTGTATTGAAATTCATACTGAGAATGACAATCTTAATGGCACGTTGCATACTTACAATTTAAAAAGGAGAAAAAGATCTTATGGCAAGAATAGAACGCAAGTTACGTAACTGGGTAACCCTACATAAGAGTTTCCTTCATTTCAAATATTTTTATTTTTTGTCAAACATAATAGGATAATAACACCCTTCTTTGAGGTTGTATCAGAGGTTGCTCATGGAAAATATAATTTATCGACACTTTTAAGATATGATTCCAATCCCAACCATGTTAGGAACCCATAAGAAATGAGATTAAAATTTTCTGAAAACATCAATTGAATCTTCATGGCTTCCCAAATTAACTCACCAAAATTTTTCAGAGTATATGTATCTTTGGTACCAATGGGTGAGATATTATATGTTTTAGAGTAGGGGAGTTAAATTAATTTTAGAGCAGGGGAGTTAAGACTATGTATCTTTGGTACCAAACACAATCTATATAATATGTTTTATATATAGTTTATATACTTGAGAAAGAAGAGTGGGAATAACAACTAGGGCTGGCTTGGAAGAGATGAACAAGTCATTGAGCAAGTACACATACATTATACATACATGCCAGTGAATACAAACGACCTACTAATATATTTTATTATATATACTATTCTCTGGTATTATACTCTCCACACCCCCATATGAGAGAGAGAGAGAGAGAGAGAGAGAGAGATTCAGTAGCTTCTGAGCAACTCAATATGACATGTTTGTTGCAACTAAGCAACCCAAACTTTCAAATATGATAATAGTAATAAAAAATCAGAAACAGAATGTATAAAGAGTTCATGAAGGTGTGTGCTCACTCACTCTCACAGTCAACTGTCATGGTAGGCTGGTAGGAGCTAGTGTAAATCCTGATCCATTGGTGGTGCCCATTGTGAATCTGCAGTAAAAATGATTTGTGTAAACATCAAATTATATACAATTAATATAGTCAACTGACATACGATGACTACAACTCAATAACTCAAATTAATTTTTTTAAATCTATTACAGATGAGGCGGTATTCAAATAAAATAAATTTATGTATGTCATATGGAGAATTACTAACAAACAAATCATATACCACATCAAAATTTATATCTATGTCAAACCTTGAAGCCAATGAAGTATTAGTCTCTTTGACAAATCCTCAAACAGCTTCTGTGCACAAGTCTTGTATACCCAACAAGACCATGGTCTATCAAACACAAAGTAATCATTGAACATATATATATATATATATCATAGAAATCATACAGATTAACCAACCAGTAGCCTACTCTCATAATAAAACCCAAAAACTCCATGAATTTCACAATAAATAATCCACAAAGTACATTTATGGTAGAAGTTTACATATTTAATTATTTATTTGTCCACATATAATCTTATATAAATGTTATATTGGACTCATTTTTACAGAATAAATTTCAATAATAAGTAATTATATGCAAATCACATACATTGATGAACTAGGAGAGAACTCGATGGGTGGGTAGAAGAAAGGCATGAAAAAGTGATCAGATAAGATTTTAATGATTTAAATAGTAATTGAAATATTATCGGATATAGTTCAATTCGCCAAAATATGATCAGACAACTGTATACAGACTAACCTGATCACTCCAAAATGCTCGATCGCACAAACTGGAACCCAAGCCATCGATCAAACTATCTCTACCCCTCGAATTTGACCCGATTGATCCGGTTTGATCCGCAGATAGAGTGATTTGGTGAGAGAAAGAACGAGCACAGCGAGAAGAATGCCGAGGAGATCAGCAACAGCGTCTTTGGCGGAGGCTCCAGCCGACTTGAAGAAGCCAAGCTCGTCGGCGACCTCTTTGACGGTGCTGGCGGAGAGGGAGACGATGGATCCGAACCAGATGGTCCGGCGGCAGATGAAGGAATAGCGAGTTAGGGAAGCGAGGAGAGAGAAAATAATGGTGATGGAGAAACAGAAGAGAATGTGTTGTAGCTTATTCGGGGACCAACCACTCGTCCCCATTCTCCATTAGAGAGACAGAGAGAGAGAGAGAAAGAGAGAGAGAGTTGGAAGGGGGCAGCGGTTTAGGGTTTATAAATGGCAACACTTAGAAATGGCGACCAAATTTTATAAATGGCGACCAAATTTTTAGGGATAGTGGGTACAAAACGACGTCGTTTTATAAATGGCGACCAAATTTTTTTTTGTCGCAAAAAAATTTCATTTCCCCCTCCATGTTTCAAATTTCCCTTTCAAACTTTTCGCGACCAAATGACTAGATTAGTCGCAGAAAATGTACCTTCGCCGACAAACTTTTTTAGTCGCCAAATCTCAATCAACGGCAACTAAAATATTAGTCGCTAAAAATACAAATTTGGCGACTAATTTTTTTTGGTCGCCAAAATGTTACCTTCCGCGATCAAATTTGAAGTTGGTAGCCAAAAGCATACCAATTTCTGCGACTAACTCATTTTTGGTCGCCAAAATGTGACCTTCTGCGACCAACTCATTTTGGTCGCCAAAAATAATGATCATTCACGACTAATTAATATTTTGGTCGGCAAATGTCATTTTTTTGCGACCAAAATTTTTTTGGTCGGCAAAAGTGGTCGCAAAATGTGTAAATTCTTGTGGTGTATGTTCAGCAAGAGCATTTCTGTATTTTGTAAAGTAAGAGAATTCTTATCGACTATAATTCCTATTTAGGTGTGTAAGTTTGAAGCATTAATAAAAAGGGTACTGTTATGGTGTGCAACTTACGCCTTACACTTACGCCTTTATGTGTTCAGTCTTGCTTTTTGTTTTCACCTTCCACTTACACTTTTTGTGTAAGTGGCACATGGTGTGCAACCTTGAAGGTTGCACACTTAAGAAAAGTTCTAATAAAAATCAGAACAGTGCTCTCCACATTTAAATGACTGACAAAAACTTTAATCACCATGAATGCAATTTTCAACCACTTTGCAATGTTACTTACTGTGTGTGTGTGTTTTTTTTTTTAAACAATAAAAAAAAACTTTTATTTATGATGAATTACATATATACATATGGAATTGTATCAAAAAAAGGGGGATGAAGTGCAAAAAAAATAAAGCATAACTGCATAATCCCAACTAGATTGGCACCGTAAGGAATGCCCAATTTTCAACCACTTTGCAATGTTACTCAGCCCGTGATTTATAATAGAAGTTTGAGGTTATCATTTTCTGATGCTTCTATTGCAATTTCCCATTTTGAGATGTTGGCTAGCTTGTCCAAAAGACAAAAGTTCTTGCAGGAGTGTGGAAAGCTTTGCTACATTCTTTTTATGAATATGGGTCTCTGTACCCAGAAGCATCCATCATTTTTGTTAGGTTGTCCCTTTGTCTGTAAAAATACAAACTCGATTAGTCGATCAGATGAATAGAGACAGAGAAAGGAATATGAAAGTATCATCTATGCTTTAAAATTGTATTATTTCAACATATGGTATAATCAATCAGTAAATCCCTTCAAAGTTTAAAGTATGCCCCACCATTGACTGAATATGAGCTTGAGCCCCCCAAAAGCTCACTACATACACATTTTGGTAGATTGGATTGGAAGTTAGTTCGAAGACTGAAAATCGATTCCAAGTTTCTTAGGGCCCTTTGGATATCATACTTAGGAAAAGACTAATCCATTCCTTAAGAGCAGAGGTGTCAAATGGGCAGGTTTGGGCAGGTAATAACGGTTTAGGCTTGTAAACGATTCAATTTAAATAAATGGGTTTAGTTGGATTAGGTTTAACTGGATACGGGTTGGACTAGTCAACCTGGCAAACCCATTGGATTTTTTGAACTTTGACTTTTTGTTGAATATAAATGTTTTCTTCCCAAAACAATTTGTAGAAATTATATATAGATGAATAATGTATTTGACAAAAAAGAAGATAGGGTTAATGCAATCCAAAATTATATATGTAAAATAAGTTATTATGTATGTATATGTACATACCTATTTTTGTATGTTATATACGTATGTATTATATTTTTTAAGTAGAATAAAAACTAAAACGAAAAAAAATAAAAAATATATCGTGCATCTCCAAGATCAAAATAATTTTCAAGTGAAATGGAGGAAAATATATAGGGTGAAACACCAATAAATTCTAAAATATGATTTTGTGAACTGTTTAATTCTCATTTTTTTTTTATGAACCCAAAGGTCTTGTTAAAGTGGAAATTATACAAAACGATAGTCGCTTACATGTTTGGATTTAATTTTTTTAAGGACAAAAGTGGGTTTTTCCAAATATAAAATTTCACATCTGGATAATCTGCACTATAGAGGTTTTAGATTTTCCGTTCTCATGAAACAAATCTCACATTACGAACAAAAATGTAACATTCTAATGTAACACGCTAATAACGTAATACTCCAATATAATACACTAAAAAAACTCATTGGTGTACTTTTTCCAAATGTACCAACGTAATATTCCAAAAAAATTTCTTAGTATACTTTTCCCAAACGTAATAATGTAACACTCCAAAAATACTTCTTAATATACTTTTTCCAAACATAACAACGAAATACTCCAAAAAAACTCTTTAGTGTACTTTTCCCTCTTTAATATATTTTTTTCCAAACATAACACTCCAATATAATACACAAAAAAACTCTTTAGTGTAGTTTTCCTAAATGTAACACTCCAATAAATGTAATTTCAAACGTAACACTCCAATGTAACACATAAAAAAAATACTAAAAAACTATTTAATGTACTTTTCCAGACTTAACACCCACAGTTTGAAAATTATATATTTATTCAAAACTTAGTAACGAATTTTTGTACTCTTTTTGGAATGGTTTGAGAAAAGTATAGTAATGATTTTTTTTTTTGTTTTTTTGAAGTGTTATATTCGACTGTTATAGTTTAAAATTATATATATGCCCAAAGCTTACTAAAGAGTTTTTGTACTTCTTTTGAAATGTTTAAAGAATTCCATATCCTTTTGGAATGTTTGAAAGATCTCATCAAGTCATTTTTGTACTCATTTTGAAATATTTTCCAAATAAAAAAGATTCCCATATAAAAATTAATCATAAATTTAATTCTCATAAATTATGTACCTTACCTTTCTAGCATATGCTTATAACTTATTGAGCAAAAATAGTTTAAATAAGTTGAAAAAAGTTAATTATTTAAAAGTTGAGATATGAGTTCTTTTAGATTCTACTTTCTGATTATTAACTTTTAATTTAAAAAAAAATTCCACCCAACCGGGCCTTTGGAAAGTTTATTTTTGCTCAAACATTACCAAATATATCACTACAAGAAATTGCACTTTTGGCGACTACTTTTGGCGACGACGTCAATTTTTCATCGCCAAAAGTATACTTTTGGCGACACAGTGATCAATTTCGTTGGTAAAAGTATACCTTTACCGACGCAATTTGTTGTCGTCGCTAAAAAGGCATAACATTATTTTAGCGCCAAATTTTTTGGTTGGCGCCAAAATTTCAAAACTTTTACCTACGAGGCTTATGTTTTAGCAACACAATGCGCGTTGCTATTAGTGTGCTTACTTTTGGCGACGACAAGTTGGCGTGGGCAAAGAGTTAACCATTTAGCGACAATGACACTATTCGTCGGTAAAAGTTTTGCTAGTGGAATGATGTGATTTAGTGATTTGTGTTTTTTATTATAATTTTTGAAAGAGTTTTAAAAAATTTAGTTACTGAATTGTAAAATTAAAATAATCATTGAATTAGATCACAAAATGAACCCATTGAGCCCAAACACACTCTTAAGTTGATATGACTAATTTGAGATAATTTAAACTTTTTCAAAAAAATATGGTTAGATTATCAATTTCAATATGTTTGTTTTTATTTTCAGAAACTAGTTTCAAATTTTTTTTCCCTAAAAAACTAAAAAAAAAATTGGGTGAAAAAAAAAACTTATTATTTTTGTATATTTTTATCTTTTAGGTCATAAATACTTTTTAAAATTTTAAAAATATAATTTTGATTTTTATTGCTTTCAAATTATTTTTAATTTTATCAAAAAAAACAAATCTAAATTTTTTTTTGTTTTTTTTTTTAATCTTTTAGGTCATAAATACTTTTTAAAATTTTAAAAATATAATTTTAATTTTTATTGCTCTGAAATTATTTTTAATTTTTAAAAAAAAAAAAAAAAAGAAATCTAAAAATTGTTTTGAATATTTTATTTTATTTTATTTTATTTATTTTTTTGGGTAGAGCAGGTAAAGATCAGCGACATTTCCCTCTTAAAAATTGATTTGTGTTTTTATTAAAACTTTTGAAAGAGTTTTAAATATTCTAGTTATTGAATTGTAAAATCAAAGTGATCATTGAATTAGATCACAAAATGAACCCATCAAGGCCAAACATACTCTTAAATTGAGATGGCTAATTTGAGTTAATTTAAACTTTTCTAAAGAATATGGTTAGATTATCAATTTTAATATGTTTGGTTTTATTTTCAGATTCTTTTCATTGTGATTTTATATTTGGTTTTATTTTCATAAATTAGTTTAATTTTTTTTTCCTAAAAAACTATATAATAAAAAATTTAGGTGGAAAAATAAAAAATATACTTATTATTTTTATATAATTTTATCTTTTAGGTCATACACTACAATAAAATTGATTTTTCACCAAACCACATCGACGACCTACAAGACACTGGATAGTGGGTTCTAATCATAGGTAACATAGAAGAAACAGAGGGAGAAGAAAGACAGTGAATTGGTTGGAAGGGGAAAGGGTTCTTCAAACCCTTGTTCTTCAAAGTTCTACTATCAATTGAATCGGTGGAGATTGAGAGGCAAACACGGTAGTCCCGAAGCCCTTTGGAGGTTCTTCAAAGCCATACGCTGTGTCGACGTACACAAAACAGAGAGAGGATCTTGCTGTGAGAGGCAAATGGTACTCTCATCTTTGCGGCGGCAAGACTAATTGGACGGTAAGGCACTCTTCTCATCTCTTCTCTTCTCTTCCTTGTTCCTAAAACCCTTGTTTCGGCTCTCTCTCGCTCTCACTCTCGCATTCGGTGTAGTTGGCGGTGTGATTGGAGTGGCTGTGGGTAATTTCACTCTACCTAAAACCCTAATCCAACAAAGAAAGAGAAAAGAATTTGAAGAACAATCAGAAAATCTGAAGGTATTTCTCTCTCAATTGATTATTTTTTAAACCCTGCCTCTCCTGAAACCGTATTTTCTCTCTCTGAAATCGTCCCTCTTGTAAAATCCTCTTCTCTCTAATTTTTCCCCTTTTTTCTGTGTAGGGTTCTCTCAGAATTCTGATTCCAATCTTTCTTGGCTCTTACAGATTTGGTATTTTTACATTTGCTAAAATTTTATTTTATTTTGTTTTTTTTATATATTTTAGTTGACAAGTAATGAAATAATCGATGAATATTCTCAGGCATTGGGCTTTTTACATTGATTAGTGTAGTATTTTTTTTTTTGGAGGGGGGGGGGGGGGGAAGAACTCATTCATCATTCTGAAGCTTCAACTATGAAAATTATGATTGTCCACAAATATAACCCAATTTCTTGACACCCTCACTTATAACACACGCACAGCCATTGCGTTGGCTGTATCATCACAAATGGACTTGGAAGGAAATTATTTTTATGAACATCAAAATTTGTAGTGGTGGACCAAAGCTTTCCCACCAACATGTCAATGCCATGAAAACAAAATTAACAGGAGAGCTGTAACTGAAATAATCAAACATTCAGTGCCCCTATTTGAAGATGACCAGCAATCAATGCATTCCATTTTTTCTGAAAATTGAGGCCACTATATTAATGGCCTACACTTGATACATAGTGTCCTTTAGACTCTTGTTCACACTTGAAAACAAACCCCTAATGTTCTACAGAAGCATGCAGTTTAAATTTTATTTTTAATATGCTTTTACCACTTCGTATGTTCTTGAATCTCAAGTTCTCCCTTTGGCAAGACTATGAATCCATTCTGAAATATTTTAAATACATATCAGGTTGATCATTAAAGCAGTCTATCAACAATATTCTAGCGAAAATCAAAATGCTGATAATTTAATTCAGTGTAGCCCTTGCTATAACCAAATGAATAATTTTGTTCTTGTTGAAAGTGTCATCATAAGTGCTACCCACCAATAGCTTGCAGCCAAATGTATAAGTTTCAAACAACCAAGAAAAGTGTATAAATATTCTACGTAGGTTGATATTATCTATTGTTTTGATTGATTTTGATCAAATGGTTAGATTTTTATAATAACACAAATTGTTACAACTGACAAATGATTACACAGTTTTGTCAATTCTCAAAGCCAGTTTGAATAATAGGGTCTGGGGAACATCATGAATGATTTCACTTATTTAATGGTTTTGGTTTGGTTTAGGAATCTTTTTTCTGGGAACGAAATCAGTTTTATCCTTCATATTCTATCATCAAGAGCTTCACTACTATGCACCATTCTCTCTTTTGTAAAATTTTCTGGTGAAATTCTGGAACTTCTGTCATTTGGAGGTTCTTGAATGTTCTTTAAAGTTTTTCAGAGTTACATATTGATTAATGTGTCAATTGTGGCTTAGTTGATGTCAATGTGACTCGAGTTTTTGCTTT
Organism: Camellia granthamiana; assembly: GCA_036172215.1. Taxonomy (NCBI): domain Eukaryota; kingdom Viridiplantae; phylum Streptophyta; class Magnoliopsida; order Ericales; family Theaceae; genus Camellia; species Camellia granthamiana. The sequence continues at coordinate 115,052,089 of CM069903.1, forward strand.
GTCATCTTCTGTTTATTACTCTGATCCCTTGAAGTCATTTTGAGACCATGTTTTTCCATTTCACATATTTTATGTACATTTGTTTATTTAGGAATTCATGGGAAGAAATCTCCTCGCTTTGAATGTCATGTGGAAGTACATGGAGCAGGTGAGCAAATTTTTGTCCAGAAACTTGTTGTTATAGATGAAGTGTTCAATTTATATAAAATTTCCGAAATATGCTGAATATGATGAGCATTTTGATGAAAAATTGAAAGCTTCATATCACTGTTATGCTGCAGTCAGTGATCTATTTTCTCATGGTACAAGATATTTTAATTTGGATCAAATGACTGTTATCCATCTGTTAATTATCATAGTTCTTTTTCTCTTAGAGCAGTATTGGATTGAATTTAAATTATTGCTATCTTCACTATTTTTTTTTTATGTAGGACAACATTATTGATGGGATTTTAGGCCTGTAGGGTTTTAGGGTTTATAACGGATGTAACAAAGGAATTAGGATTTTGAAGTCTAAAGAAACAAGGTAAATTTTAGGGCTGTTCTGGGTTCTGTTAACAGTATCCTGGCTAGTTTTAGATTATTTAGGTTTGTTAAATGAAGTTTGGATATTGGTAGAGGCATAATAAGGTTTGGTTATGGCTCTTAATGACTTGAAAGAGTAAAAAAATTAGAATAAAAAAAAAAAAAAAAAGAAAGGGAGGAAGAAGAAACTCTATATAATCCTTTAGGCATTGCACGTACTACTAAATTTCATCACACAATACCAAAGAGCTACAGTAGTCACTGGAAGTGATTTAAAGCTTATTCAATACTGAATTGGAGGCATTATGTGTGACACTCATGACGCAAACTGCACTGTCATCGGATAAGGGATTTGACCAGTAGATAGCCATGAGCTACCAAAGGCCTACTTATATCAAGTGAAATGTGCATTTGGAAATATATGATTCATTTGAAAATCTCTCTTTAGCGAAAACATGGTATAATAGAACCTGCGTAATCCTAGTGATACCATAAACCCATTAGAGCAAGTGCTTAAGTCAGAATATCATTCATGTGCTATTTACAAGTGGGTGTACATTTTGTACATAATTGGCCATAATTCAAAGACATCAATACATATGACCTGATAATCAATTTCAAGGACCAACCGAAAGCATGTTGGAATAAAACTTGTGTAATCGTAGTGGTACCATAAACCCATCAGAGCAAATGCTTAAATGTCGTTTATATGCTATGTGCAAAATGGGTGTAGATTTTGTACATAAGTGGCCATAATTCAAAGACCTCAATACTTATGACATGATCAATTTGAAGGACCCATTGGCCATACATATATACATCATAGCATGCACAATGTCTTCCATCTTGGTTTCTACTTTCTAGATCAATGAAATGATCTCCTTAACTATGTACATAAATACATATAAACGCTTGACATCTTTTCTAAACTCCCATCACCTGAAGACTTTTAAGATGGAATGGTGTGAGCCAATGCTCAGGGATAATAGCATACCAAGTGCACAAAAGAATCTATATGGATATCATCATATACATGTACCAAAACAAAGCTCATTTATAAATCAAAGTTTATATATAAAATAGACTTCATATTCTGAACTAGAGTCCTTAGAGATTTTATAAAGATACATATAATGTTCTTTGCCAGGGGAAAACTGTATGATCGTGTATCATATAGTTAAACAAAAAGTCGTATGATGACCTCCCAGAATCCCTATAATGATGTAATGATATGAGGCCATCACAGCAAAACTAATACAGAGGGATATCCAAGCCAACTACCAAAACCAAAACATATAAGCCACTTTTTTGCAGCAAGGGTTAGATATCTCAGTTTTTCTTTGAATACATTGAATTTGGCACAATAGAGGAAATTGATTCCTTTTTCCTTAGGTTTTTGTAAGTGCCCAGTTTGCTAGGATTTGCTTGAGAAGTATGTAGTTTACAATATATTGATGTGGTTTGTTTTCTGCACTTAAATCGTGTCATTTTAAGCCTACTATAGTAATGCTTATACTAATTCTCTCTTTTTATGTGTCACTCTGATTTCTTTTGGTCTCTTATTGGGCTTTTCGAGTAAGTGAATGCATTAGGAGGGACCATTTCAGAACCTTCAATTTCTTGAAATCCTAGTTTTCTCATATTGAAAATATTTTTGTTGTCATCTTCTTCTTTTCTGCTTTCCATCATACAGTTTTTTTGAAAAGTATTGCATTAACCATGCACATTTCATTTTATTAGAATCTCACGAGGAAAAGGGGAAAACATAAATGAGGGGTAAATTCAATGAATAAGAAGTAAGAATGGTAAAAAATGATGTCAATGCAACAATTTCATTGCTGCCGTTGTCAACCCAAAATAAATTTGTAACCAACTCGTATTGGTGCCAGCAATCAGAGGCAATAATCACTGGGGGACTACCATCTTCACCATGATCATCACCAGGACTGCAGCAGTATTGACATCATCTTTGCCTACCTGAATCCCACTGAACATCATGTCCATTTTTGTTGGAAACAAATATATCGCAATGACCCTTATTCATACTGTTGCCTTTGTCAGCAATGACCACCACGATCTGATGTCAGAAATGACCATTCTACTTGAATCTTACTGAATAGTTCTAGTACCTTCAAAAAGTGTCTTTTGGTTGTGTTGAGGGGACTATAAGGAAGATCGGTCTGTCTCTCTCTCTTGCATGGGTGTGGAGGCATGTCTGCTCGCTTTAGCACTCAAAGAGTTGACAGATAGGCTGAGATGTAGCTCATTGTGGGTGCCACTTTTTGCTAGCTGATCACCTGTATGGTTGCCTCTTACCTATAGTTTTTAAGTTTATGTTTCTTAGTGAATGCAATTATTTTATTTGTTTTCTTCTTGTTGCCAAATTATTGAATGATGTGAACTTGATAATGATTAGGAGTTTTGTATTGTAATATCATCATATTGTTGTCTGACTACAGAGAATCTGAAACCTCTGTACATATCGCAGAGATAATGCATATGCCTTCCATATCAGAAATCATTGAAATGGACCTTATCTGAATATTAGTACAGAATCTGAAATTAGTTTGCCTTGTGTAAATTATTGCCATTGTTGCAAGTGAATGATTTGTAACTTGGACAACATTTTTTTCACTGGAGTGTAGAATGCATTGGATCTACTGTTACTGATTGTTTTAGTATAGTTGGAAATTGAAGGTTTTTATTTTATTTTATTTTTTATCGGATGATGGTAAAAGCTTTATGTTTTGGCCAGTACTTACGCTTGCATATCTATTAACACTCACACACACACACACACACACACACACACACACACACACACACACACACACACAAAGACTACTTCCAGATCAATAAACAAGCTAATGGACTTTGTTTTAAACTTGTCATTGATCAATACAGATTGCTACCAGATCCTCCTTTTTGCTGGTGGCTGATGGCTGATGGTTGCTGCATCTGCTAGTTTGCTGCATCTGCTGGTTTGCTGCTGCCGCCCTCGTGGCTGATGTTTGTTGGGCGGCGGCTGCTGCTGCTGCTGCAATGTTGCTGTGAGGCGGCTGCTACTAGATGTTGATCTGCTGGATAAGTTTGTGGGTGATTTTCATGCTATTTTGCCTGTCTTTGTTAGTTTCATATTTTTATTTTGTTATCTGTTGTTTCTAATGTGGGTTCACAATTTGGATGTATTTGGGTATTTTAGTGACTTTACCCTTTTAGGTTTTATACATTGCTTCTAAAAGCAGTATCAGTAGTGTTTTTTTTGCTTGCACATCAACTTTAGGTGATTTCATATCAATGTTATTAGTTTGTAATAGTGGTGCCTGAGGGATGCCTCTTGTAAATTTGTAAATCTTATAAAAATATATACATTATTTTCAATTATGTTTGTTAGTAAATGTGTCGCCAAAAGTTTATTTTTGTCCACTCATATTGTGTTGCTAGAAGTGTATTTTTTGCCAATGCCAATTCGTCATTGCCAAAAGTAAACCTTTACCAACAAACAAATCGTCGGCAAATGGCAAGATTTACCGACGTAAATGTGTTGTCAAAAGTGTATTTTTTGCCAATGCTAATTTGTCGTTGCCAAAAGTGAAGTTTTAGCGACAAACAAATCGTAGGCAAATGACAACATTTATCGACGTAAATGTGTCGCCAAAAGTTTACTTTTGCCGACGCATATGTTGTTGTTAAAAGTATATTTTTTGCCCATGCAAATTTGTGTCGCGAAAAGTGCCACACAATCATCATATTTTAATGACTTTTACCAATGCAAGGTAAATTGCCGACGATATATGGAGGCTTTTAGCGACGACTATGTTCGTCGCTAAAGGCATTACTTTTACCAACGCAATCATAATTTCGTCGGTAAAAACTTTTGCCAACTCGCTTTTGGCTACGGGTTGCCAACGTAGCTTTGTGTGTCGGCAAAACTCTTTGCCATCGAATTTTCCCTTTTAGCAACATATTTTGTTGCGTTGCGAAAAATGCAATTTCTTGTAGTGTATTAATAAAATATAGGATAAGTTGTATAGTTTGATCTTTTAGTTCGAGTGAAATTTTATTTTAAATTTTGTAATTTTAATTTGAATAATTTAAATTTTTTATTTTTTATTTTGTTACATTATAATCCCATTATCACTTACAGTTACATTTTCTTTTTAAAAAAAAAAACAAAAAGGCCATATACAAAATTAGAATAATTAAAGTGAAATTCAAGAAAATTAGAAGAAATCCTAACGTTGCAACAAAACTAAAAATATGAAAATCAAATTGTTCAAATTAAAACTATAGAAATTAATTTAACACTTCACTTAAACTATAAGAACTAATTATGTAATTTATTTTCAAATATAAATTTTGATTGATTTAAAATGATAGAATTCACAATCTATATGAAATTAATTTATTTTAAATGTATAGTCTACAAATTTAGGTTTGTTTTGGCAATTGGCTAAAATAATAAAAATGTCAAAATCACTAAAAAAAAAAATTATTATTCTCTCTACTTTTTTATATATCTTCTTATAAAAAATTAAAAAAAATAAATTTCTAAAACAACCCTTAAACCAATTAAATTCTTTTTTTTTTTGTTCACATAGGTTTATTTTAGGAAGTGACTTTCTTTTATATAAAAAAAAATGTACAAAAAAATATAAAAATGATTCAAATAAATTAATAAGTTAAAAAATTAATTTTTTTTAATTAAATTGTGAAAATAAACCATAGTCACTCTGGCTTCCTGTTTGGGTGCAAGAAAATGAAATAAAAGTCACTCAACAGGGTAGTGAGATATTATATGCAAGTGTAATGTGATCTTTGTTCTGGTGAGGACGATATGGACACACTAACCTTCCCAATATCTTAGTCCAAATATCTTCGCCTGTAAGGAACTAAACGACAAAAGAGGACAAAAAATCTCAGGGCTAGAGGGACCCATTTCAAAAGAGAACAAAAAGTGGACAAAAAATCTTAGAAGTTAGGGGAATCAGGATCCTCTCCCTACTTGACTTCTTTATTGGATTTATTTTTAGACTCAATTTTAATAATTCAAATTATTAAAAGGTTGAGCATCAAACTGTTAAAAAAGAAATAAGCAGCTTTCATTAAATTAGGCATATCTCTTTGTACACTTATAATATAGATGTGAGGCTACCACCATTGGAAGGTATACTTCTGGGGCGTCAATTTAGACTCAAGAATCACCTAAAGTAAAGTTCGAATGTGGGAGATATACCTGTTTGAAGTTCAGATTGAAAACAGATTTTCTTTGCAAGTAGAAGGCTGGTCACTCGGCTAGTTGAGAAATTCGGCCATTTCAAGTGGCTAGACGACCATGTGTCCCAACATGCCAATTTTAGTGGTCGGCCGTCCCCCTACATGGATGGTTGGCCAGGTTTCTCAGCTGGTAAATATTTTGTTGCCAGCTGTTCCCCCCATGTGCATGCCTTGACCAATTGTCTCTATACAGATATGTCCGACTGAGGAACCCATTTTTCTATATATACTTGACCATACCTTATGTTTTTAGGTTAGAAAAAATTCCTAAGTGCTCAAAACTTGTGAAACACTTTCCTTCTCTATCTTTCAATATACATACACTTTATATATATATTTCCTAAACCAAAATTTTGAGTCTCCTTGCTAAGGTTCTTGAGCTAAAATCTCAGCCCTTGACAGTGAAAACCTTATGGTTTGTGAACCAAAGAGTAACCTCTCTTCAAAAGGTATAACTTTGGCCATCTTTATACTACTTCTTCCCTTTTTTTTCTGGCTATTTTTACACTATTTTTGGACTATTCTTATGGGTTGAAACTTGTGACTTAAAGCTACCAAAGGTGGAGGAGTTAACCACCATTTTTTGAACCTTATTCCACAAGTTTTTGTCCTTGTGTTTACTACTTGTTTTCCAACTTTTGGCTACTGATTTTTAGAGTTTCTAGAGGCTAAAATATGTGGTTTTGAAGTCAAAAAAGTAGAGGGGTAAGCCACCCCTCCTTAGGCTTACTTACTAGCTTTAATTCTCTCCTATTTTAACTCACTTTTTCTAGCTTTTTCATACTAATTCAAGCACTGTTTTTGTGAGTTTTAGGAGTTTTAGGATTGTTTTTATGCTTTTACTTCATTTATGCTTTGAATATTATACTTGCCTTGTTGTAAGTTCTCATAGGCTTGGGTGGTTTAGGCCTTAGACACTAACTTGTTTGAGTTAATAGCTATTCTTTCATAGTTTTTATGCATTGTCTCACACTTGTAATAATCATTTCTACAGCCTCCCTCCTTTCTTGGTTTTATTGCTTTTTGGTTAAGAGTTGTTTCAAACAATTGAGGTTGTTTAAGGCATGCGAAAGAGACCTTCCATGTTTAATTGTTTAATCTCTTCGGAGGTTCATTACCAAGGCATTACATCTTTCTCATGCCAAGAACAACTTTTTGTTTGACACTTCTCTTCATTAGTGGACATAACTCTCACTTTTGGGACAAAATGATTAAAGAATGGTAAGGTAATTAAAAAAGGCTAATAAAATTGGACTAAAAGCGGTAACAAGATAATAGAATCAAGTTGGGTTCAATCGGACGTTAATTGAACCTATTGAGCCTTGGATTATTACATACTCCTAGTGATGTTAATGGTTCAAGGAGCAATGTCCACTCCTTTCCTTGAGGTGACTCCATGATAGGAAATGGGGTGTTGTTGGTCTTTCATTTCATGTCATTGATCTTTTGTCCAACTAATTCATAGATCATCATGCAATAACATTGTGATCATTGATGATTTGTGAATCGATTCTACTCCTCCCTTGGTCAATTCCATGACAAGGAAAGGCAGAAAGGACAAACATCTCCTGGAAACACTCTGTTTATGCTCTGTTTTCATTCTATTGCAGCAAGGTAGAGCCCAAAAACAGTGGCCGGCTGGCCACTGTACCATCCAGCCAACCACTTTTCATGGCCGATCAAGCACTTCATTTTACACAAGCAGTGCCATTTTTATGGCAAGACAAAGCAAAGGCTAGGGTAAAAACATATTAATTTTCTAACTACGAGACAGAACAAAAACTGACAATAAACAGAGAGTTTCCGGAAGGATATTCTTGTTCGTATGCGTGTGACTTCACGTCTTTTGTTCCTTAATTTAGTCCATAATTTAATTCTTTAATAGTAGTGTGTTGTAATTAATTACTTAGAATTATTTGAATTTGTAATAATTAGCTAAGTTAGCTCATTCATTTATTCATTTATTTGGTGTTGTAATGGCTAGTTAATCTGAACACTCATTCGAACCCTCTTGTGTGAGGACAAACTTGTAATATTGTGTATGTCTTCCAATCCCCATTTCTTTCTCCCTTTTATTTACTCGCTTATGATGGATTATATATAGCATCATGTTTTCCTTAGCATTTTCCATGACTCGCATCTATTCATTTTGCATGTACAAAGGTTTAGCTCATCATACTAATCAATGTCAATTTCAAATTACTTACTTGAATACGTGTACAATTGCATGTTTTAAGTTGACTCACATGCCATGCTAGTAGCTGAACCTATTAATTGCATGTTGTATGCGTTGCATTAGTCATGCTGCATTGTTTAGGATCATGCATTATTTCTAACTATTTTTTTCTATTTTGGCTTGCCTCGGTTGAGTACTAGGTGAGCATTTCTTGCTTTAGCATATTGCATCTATGTTAGTATTTCAATTCCAAGCATATTTACCATGAGGCTAAGTACTTAATTGATATATCTCTTGAATGCCTGTAGATGAAGGTTATTTTGCTTAAGTTGGATGGTTTTGATTAATGTATATATGAGCTCGCTTTTTCAAGTGGCACATATTCAAAACACTTTTCAAACAAACATAAAATCAAAGCATTCCAAAGTGGGAGAAATAGTCTATAGTTGTGCGCCTTACATAGTAATGTTAGCATTAATAAATCAGAATAAGAGCATAAAATGTACATAAAAATCACATCATGATTAGTAGAGGTTGATCATTGATCGGGTGAGTGGAATGCTTAATTCATGACCTTCCTTTCTCATATCTAAGTTCTCGAGCCGAGACATTTTGGTAATGACGGACAAGTGGCCTTTGGCATAAGTCATGAGTTTCCTAAATTTTCTAAAAATATTTAGGTGAGGACTCTGAAATCTGGTAATGCAGTCAATTTTTGCCATTTTTTATTCAAATTTGATTTTCCAAAGATTTGCCACATTTGGACTCTTTTGTGTTTTCATTGTTTCACATTGCACTTGTGAAATCAGATTCAGAACCACAAAAGTCCGAACTGTAGCGCTATTGTATCCAAGGAGACTAAACCCTTCCGAGGAGCACGAAAACCAAGTCACAGTCTCTAACTGCCAGCCACCACCTTTGATCTCCGGTGACTTTCGACAATAGTTTTCGTTGATATTTCTCTGGTCATTTTTAATAAAAAATAACATATATCACCAACGTTACTACCACCACCACCCAATCACTTGTTCTCACACACACACACACACACACACACACACACACACACACACACACACACTTATTCACTTTCTCACTCACTCATTCACTTACTGTCATTTATTCACTCACAGAAATACAACCACACACGAAATGACCAGAGATTTGTCTAATAAGTTTATCAAAACTACATTCAGTGATAAATTTATCACAGATAAATCATTAATGATTGTCACTGATATCAGTGATTTGTAAAAAAAAATTACATTTTTGATTCATTTACTCTTACTTATGTTCAGTCACTCACTCACTTACAAGAACCCATCCTTCTCTCCCACATACATAGAGCACAAGAGAGGTTGATAAATTTATCACTGAAAAGAATCCTAAATTTGAATCTAGTTTGTAGCAAATCTAGTTTAAGAGACAGAGAGAGATGGTGAGGTAAGCAAGACACCATTGTTTAGAGTCATTTGGAGTTAATTTCAATGTTAAAACAACTAGATATTGGTATAGATATAGATGATGTCGCAAAAATTGTGGCTAACGAGGATGATGATAATAAATGAGGCGATAGTGATGTGATGGTTGTGTAGATTAGCAACGGCAGAAGTGGATCAGCGACGATTAAGTGTAGATCGACAATGATGGAGAATTTGTAATAGTAAATGTTGTAAATGAATAGTGGCGGTCGTATGTAGACCACAGTAGAGATAGTTGGTGAACGATAGTGATGGGCGAACGATGATGGTGGTGGTAGCAGGTGGACAACAATGGAGATAATAGTGGTGGACAGTGGTGATGTGAAGCTTTTGGAGAAATAGTGGAGAGAGAGAGAGAGAGAGAGAGAGAGAGAGAATAATTTAATGAGGGCAACATAGGGAACGTAGGATTTATTAAAACATTCATAAAGTTAACAAGACTTGTAGGTATTTAAGTGCACTTAATGAGACTAGCTAGTAACCTTTTATTACTCTTATAGTTTACTCCCTGCACTGTTTGTCTCTTTAAAATTTAAAAAATAAGCACATAATCTAAAGTAATTTTTGGATTAAAGTGCACCGTCAAACATTTCATCCAAACTAACAATAAAGTGTAAAATGCATGTCTAGACAAAAGAGGATAATATATCCATATCTAAAATTTCAAGGATAAACCGCATGTGAATCCTCCCCCTCCCCCCTCCCAAAAAAAAAAAAAAAAAAAGAATGATGAAAATGCATGTAATTTACATAATAAGATTACTTATGTACAAGAATATTTTAGTCTTTTTTCAAAACTTACTATTGGTGTAAATGGTATGCTTTAATTCACAAACCACAGGTTATGTACTTATTTCGAAGTGTCAAAAGGTAAATTATGCATGAAATAAACTACGAAGATAAAATAACATTTGTCTCTTTTTATTTTTATTTTTATTTTTTTATAATGACACTAGTGTTGAGAAGTAGAAATATATATAGAGCTTGTTTGGGTCGAGATTTTTGGCTAACAGAGCACAAAAAATAAAATAGACTAAATAAATCAATAAAACAAAGTGTCACATCTAAATTATAATTATTTTACTTTTTCTCTCACAAAAACCGAAAAAGCTAAAAAAGTCAAATCAAACAAACTTTTTGTCCCAAGATAAAATAGTCAAAAAGCTAAAAAGCTAACTAAAAAAATCAATTGCCAAACGACAACATAGAGAGAGAAAACCTCGTGCCTTTAGTTATTTCAAAGCGTTTCTTGTGGTACTTAAGTCACTCAAGGGTATAACAAAATAATCATTAATTATTTGAGATAAACTTCCCTCCATATTTTATCTTTTTATATTGTGCCATACTTTTTTTTTTTTTTTTGGTGGGTTCTAATCTGGACACATAGATTATCTAAGAGCATCCCCATCTCTTCTCTTATATTCCCTCCTTACTCAAAATAAGGAGTTTTTCTGTCAAAACACGTCCCCAGTAGTTCCCCTATCCAACCCCCCAAATATAAGTATTGCTACAATGACTCCCTACAAATAGGGAGTCATTGCAGCTCCATCATATGTGATAAATTCTTATTTTATAGGCGCGAAAGATGACCCCTCGAACGTCCCTCCGAATGTCCCGTGAGAGTCTTAGAAAATATCCAAAATTAACTTGATTGGTCGACCGCCAAGTTGTCCGGGTGATTGACCACCTGGACGACCGCCCTTTTTTCTTTACTACTACTTCCTTATCTTATGAAGTTGTGTTCATTTGTTTTTATTATTTTATTATTTAAATGATATTTAATTATAAAAATAATTAAAAATATCATTTTAATAGAATAGGGAAAGAATAGGGAGTTTGTTGGGAGAAGTAGATAAAAAAATGATTCCTAAAATAGAGAATGAATTTTTTAATAATATTTTATAGTAAAATTTAGGTAGACTGATAAGGATGCTCTAAATAGTCTACCTTGTAAGCCTTGTAGTAAAGATTATCAATGTAAAATTTTAATTTTGTCGACCAACTATAAATACGAAAAATATATATATATATATTATTTTATGAATTAGATCATTTAAGTTTATAATCTTATTTGTATTTTGTTTTATAAATTTAAATTCTTTTTATTGAATATGACATGGTATAAAGACATCATAATTTATTTGATATTTATAATTTTTTTCAGTAATATTACGGCTCCAGCCATAAAAATTTAAAAATTATCTAGAATTTCACATCGATGGCTTAGACTGATTTCATACGTGAACTCCATATTACACTAATTCAATTTTCACCATAAATCACTATATCTAGAAAAATCTGAATATATATGTTATGGTCCATAACATTTTTGTAATTTTTTTTGTTTCACGCATATATTTAGGAAAGATAGTTTTCTCAAATCAATTACTCACTAATCAATCACATACTCAAAATGAAAAAATAATTTTTTTTTAAAGATTTCAAAAATTTTATTAAATTATTTATCAAATGTCTCATATAAATATGAGACCGACACTATATGAGTCTCATATAAATCTCACATTCATATAAAACATTTAATAAAAAAATTTAATAAATTTTTTAAAACCACTAACATTACTCAATAAAAAAAAGGGAAATGTTTTTTCCCCCGAATCCCAGCCCCCCCGAATCCTCCGAATCTGAAGAAATCGAAGGCAAGAGAGACCGAGGGAGAAAGAGAGAGGAGAGAAGAGAGGGAAACAGAGGGAGAGAAGAGAGAAGAAGAGAGGAGAAGAGAAAGAGGAGGAAGAGGAAATGGAGGGGAACAGGGAATGGACACAGATTATGGCCCCTGCATTCCGCCGATCGCCCAGCCGGATCGTCGCAGCTCGTCCAATTGTCGCAGCTCAGCCGATCGTCGCAGCTCGTCGCAGATCGCCGGCCGATCGACGCGCCTCTGTCTCTGCCTCTTTCTTCTTCTTCTCTTCTTTCTTTCTTCCTCTTCTTCTTCTCTTCTTCTTTCTTCATCTTCTTCTTCGTTTCTGATTGAACCAAAAAAAAAAAAAAAATCAAAAGCGACGTCGTTTCTGAAATTAGGGGGATTCGGGAAGCTCAAATTCGAGCTCCCTAGCATTGCTCTAAAAAAAATGCCAAGCCAAACTTGCTATATCACCTAAAAATAGTTATAGTACGTGTTTGAAAAGTTATTATTTTAGTAGATTATTTTAATTTTTGATTATTTTAATAAGTTAAAATTTTTATATTTAAAAAGATAGTTAAAATTTTTTATAGTTAGATATGATATTTATAAAAAAAAAATAAATTATAAATTTAAAATGATATTGTATTTTATTAATTATTTTAGTCTATTTTATGATTTTATAGATTTTGACCTAAAAAAAGAAAAAAAACCTTTAGCAAGTACACACGCACGCAGCACATCAACTTGGCCCTCGACAAATCAGTTGCTCTCTCTCTCTCTCTCTCTTCCAACTCATTGCAACTGTGCGCCGCCCCTATCCTCACAGCCTGGCCACTGATCATTTGCCGCGTTCCCATATGTGCTTACTTGTCTATATATCACTTGACTTCCCATATTAATAAGGAAAATAAGTAATAGCTCTAATTAGAATTATTATTAATAATGTAACAATAGATTTTATCCACTGTCATAGTATATATTATGTTTATTTTTTTATTTTTTACTTTATCATCTCATTAATAATAGATTTAGAGCCATTAAATTAGTGATATCTAATAATCTACCCACTTTGTTGTTATACATATTTAAGTACCTGAAAAAATACATATTTGATCGTCAGTTTGTGGGTTTGTGCCCCCAAAAGCAAACTTAACTGCTGCTGCTCATCACTCTCAACTCTCATCCCAAATCATACTTGTAACCACTACTATGAGCAATGCTAGTTATCATGAAAAAAATTTCTTGAAAATGATCATGAAATATTTATAACCCTTAAATTACACTTAAAATAAAGCACTACACACTAATCAAGGTAATCCAACAGTCATAAATCTTTCATGATTATTTTCATGAAAGTTTTTTCAAGATCCCTAGCTTTTCTCCCACTACTATACTCTTATGGATTTGGACATGGAAATCGATATGTTTTCTCACTTTTCTGACCCACTTCCTAGTTTCTGGTCCAACAATGTCCCGGAATCTCTGTCGGTGTCAGATTGTGGCAGTGGTGCTCGGCCAGCTGCTAGGTTTTCTGACGAGGAGGTTTTGTTGGCTTCAAGCTGTCCGAAGAAGAGGGGTGGGAGGAAGAAAGTCAGGGAGACTCGGCACCAGGTGTACCGAGGTGTAAGGTGGAGGAACAATAGTAAATGGGTCTGCGAAGTGCGCGAGCCAAATAAGAAGTCGAAGATATGGCTCGGGACGTTTCCGACTGCAGAAATGGCTGCGAGAGCTCACGACGTTGCTGCGATTGCTTTGAGAGGTCGGCTAGCTTGTCTCAATTTCGCTGATTTGGCTTGGAAGCTGCCTATTCCGGCTTCATTGAAGCCCAAGGATATTCAAAAGGCGGCGACGGAGGTGGCAGAAGCGTTTCGGCCATCTTTGCAGTACCTAGAGGTTTTTGGTGACGTAACAAAGCCGGAGAATGTGCCGGCGACAATGCCGGAGAAAATACTTTGCATTGACGAGGAGGCAGTTTTCGGCATGCCAGGATTGCTTGCAAAACATGGCAGAAGGATTAATGCTACCTCCTCGACAAGGATGGCAATTAAAACCATACCAATGGTTATCTATGGAGACCTTATTCGAAATACATGGGTTTTTCCTATTTTTCTATCCATCCGGTTAGTAGGAGATTTAATTTAATTCCCCATCAGGGAATGGGTCGGGCTCATTTCTCTGTATGTTTTGATACAGCTAGGGTTTTCTCACTGTCTCTCACTCCCACTCCCACTTCAGATTAGAGTTCCAATAAGAGATGTATAGAGAACATAGTGGATGAGTTCTGATAAGAGAACACAGTGGATGGGGAGGATTGTAAACAGTGGATGAGTTCCAGATTCTCTATTCCAGCATCGAAAGCAACTAGAGATCAAAGTTATCCAGCGATCTCGTTGGTGCTTAACACAGTTCTCCAGCGTGGTGAGCTCTCTTTCTCTCTCTCTCTCTCTCTCTCTCTCTCTCTCTCTCTCTCTCGTTCTTTGTTGTTCTTCGGCTATTTTTGCTTTGTTTTTGGTCTGATTGAGAAACCCATATGGGCAAATACCTAGTTGATGATTGATTTTTTGGGGTAATTTATTTTTGCATGTTTGTAGATGCACTTATGAACATGTGCTGATGAATTAGCTTGCATGATATCTAGAACATTGTGGGTTTTTCTTCCCTTTTCTCGACAACCAAGCAGGGACCTGGGGTTGTCATCTTTGTGACCTGGTCTTTGTTTTATTGTCTTTCACACGCATTGAAATGGTGAAGATGTACTAATATCATATAATAAAATGAAAGATTATGGATTTTTTTGTGATTCTTTGTTATATGATTCAAAAGAATTACTCATCTTTTTCCCATTTTTCTATTACTTCTTGCTATATTTGAGGGTCGAATCTAGCTAAATCTAAAAGGGTTCCTTGGTTATTAGCTGGCTGTAATTGTATACTCATATCTGGTTGTCTACGCTTTCCATGAAATCTATAACTTTTATTCGGATCTGCTTTACTGCGCCCTGTATTAGCTAATGGTCTTCTTCCTCCTACTGCATAATGCATTGGTTCTACTGGATTTCTATCTTCGCAAACTAGATGTCCATAATTTTCATTATATGCTAATAGAGGATTATTAGCAAATTTCCTCCATTTATTAAGCTGATTTCTGATTGAAAATTTTCAGCAGGGCCAGGGTCTCCGATTGAGAAGTCCTGGGTATCTTGGAAATGTTGAAATTCCTCTAAGGTATATTTTATGCTTGACTAGGATGCACCTTATTCCTTTCCACTCTGGTAGCTTGCTATCAATTAATGCTTCTACATAGGGATGATGCTCTTCTATTACACGAAGTACTGTATGAGCAAGTTTATTTCCAAAACTATTTGTCTGATCTAGATCTGAGAAAATTATTCTAGAAACAAAGCCATAATCTAACAATTGTGAGACTGTTAGATAACGCGTTTTGCCCATAATTTCTATCTCCAATGGCTCGAACGTTGCTAGATTTATCTGACAAAGGCAGATGCTGAAGTCTAAATTACACTGACATTTGTCAAAATATTCTGGCCTGTCTATACATCTTTCCTCTTGTAAGCAGGGCTACTCTTCATCCTCGTAGAGATAAGTCCATTGATAAGCTATACCAGGGCAGTGAACTCCTGTTATGGAGAGATCCTGAAGAAACTGCTGTATAGTGACTAACTCACTATTTCTGCTATCTTCGACTAAGGTGTATATATAGGGTTTAAGGTGCTCTATTTCTTGGCTTTTCTCACAAAAAGATCGAATGATAGAATGCCTGAAGAAATACATTCTAGCACTCAATTGTTCAAATTCCTCACTGGTGAGTTGTCTGGTTTCTGGGTCAAGAAATGGAGTGGGTGTTTTTTCTGGAGTTAATTTTTTAAGCTGGTTGGTTAGGGTTCGAATGGTAGCTCTCAATTGTTTTTTTTTTTTCATCTCGGAGCAGGTCTAGCTCTTCATTGACCTTTCTGCCTTTATCCATAATTTTCTTGAAATTTCTAGTAAGGCCTTCACAATGTCAGCACATTTGGAGAGAATTTTGAGAATCTATCTGAGGGTTAGTACTACTGTTTCCAATTATCTGGCTAACTGGAACTCCACTGATAGCAAGAATGGTTGACTGCATCTTGCCCAATGTGTCTAGATAATCTTTAGCTGTTTGGCTGATAAAGTAACTGGTTCCTATTTGTCTATGGGCATATGTACTGGCTGACTCGAAATCATAAAATCCTTTAAACTGAGATATGGAAAGATTTTTAACTAAGAGTTCAACTTCTACCCAATCATAGTAAATACCAGGCTTGGTTCCTTTAGCTACTACATAAAAGGAAAAGTTTTTAGACAAAGGTTTATTCTGGATTTTTGAAAAATATATACTAAGAGAGTTTAAGACCGACAGACGTTTAGCTGGGTGGTTATGGTTGTTCCAAAGATTATCTAGAAGACACTGTTGAACTGGATCTAGCTTGATTCTTGTTAATAGTCTGAATTTGTTTCTACCTTCATAAATAGGAAGGGCAAATCCCCCAAAGTTCATGGTTTTCCTGTTCTCCATTATCTGCACAAAAATTAAACTAGTTATTTTCTTTTTCTAAATAAATATTCATACTTAGCCAATCTGTTAATTTATTATCACTCCTTTTAATATGTTCAAATTCTACTTTATGTCCTTGTCCTATTATACAATCTAAAAATTTTGCCCATCTTCTGGTACTTAATTTGCACTCATTAAGTTTATTATGAAATCTAACTAGAGCTTTACAGTTTGTTCTAATTGTAAAGGGCTTGTGTAAGAATAATCTAAATTTGTTTATTACATATACTATTCCTAATATCTCAAAATCTAGGCTGGTCATGGTCGTGTCTTTTTCTTTAAATTTTCTAGAACCATATCTACAAATGCGTTCTTTATTTTTACTATCATACTTGCTAGGTTTAGCTAATAATACTGTTCCCCATCCTAACTGACTTGCATCTGTCTCTACAACTATATATTCTCATTCTAAGGGAAGTTGTAGATCAGATAGATTTCTACAAATGTCTTTAATTTTTCTTACTAAAGTTATATCTTGTTGATTGAAATATTTTTGCCCTGTAGGTGTGGTCTAATTAAAGCTATATCTTGAAGCTATATCTTACCATTATACAATAAGATCACACCTACAGGGCAAAAATATTTCAATCAACAAGATATAGCTTTAGTTAGAAAAATTAAAGACATTTGTAGAAATCTACCCGACCTACAGCTTCCCTTAGAATCAGAATATATAGTTGTAGAGACAGATGCAAGTCGGTTAGGATGGGGAACAGCATTATTAGCTAAACCTAGCAAGTATGATAGTAAAAATAAAGAACGCATTTGTAGATATAGTTCTGGAAAATTTAAAGAAAAAGACACGATCATGACCAGCCTAGATTTTGAGATATTAGGAATAGTATATGCAATAAACAAATTTAGATTATTCTTACACAAGCCCTTTACAATTAGAACAGACTGTAAAGCTATAGTTAGATTTCATAATAAACTTAATGAGCGCAAATTAAGTACCAGAAGATGGGCAAAATTTTTAAATTGTAGTAGGACAAGGATATAAAATAGAATTTAAACATATTAAAGGGAGTGATAATAAATTAACAGATTGGCTAAGTAGGAAGATTTATTTAGAAAAAGAAAATGACCAGTTTAATTTTTGTGCAGATAATGGAGAACAGCAAAACCATGAACTTTGGGGGATTTGCCTTTTCCATTTATGAAGGCAGAAACAAATTCAGACCATTAACAGGAATCAAGCTAGATCCAGTTCAATAGTGTCTTCTAGATAACCTTTGGAACAACCATAACCACCCAGCTAAACGTCTGTCCGCTTTAAACTCTCTTAGTATATATTTTTCAAAAATCCAGAATAAACCTTTGTCCAAAAGCTTTTCCTTTTATGTAGTAGCTAAAGGAACCAAGCCTGGTATTTACCATGATTGGGTAGAAGTTGAACCCTTAGTTAAAAATTTTCCCTTTGAACCCTTAGTTAAAAATTTTCCCATACCTCAATTTAAAGGATTTTATGATTTCGAGTCAGCCATTACATATGTCGGTAGACAAATAGGAACCAGTTACTTTATCAGCCAAATAGCTAAAGATTATCTGGACACATTGGGCAAGATGCAGTCAACCATTCTTGCTACTAGTGGAGTTTCAGTTAGCCAGATAATTGGAAGCAGTAGTACTAACCCTCAGATAGATTTTCAAAATCCTCTCCAAATGTGCAGACATTGTGAAGGCTTTACCAGAAATTTCAAGAAAATTATGGATAAAGGAAAAAAGGTCAGTGAAGAGCTAGACCAGCTTCGAGACGAAGAAAAACAATTGAAAGCTACCATTCAAACCCTAACCAACCAGCTTAAAAAATTAACTCCAGAAAAAACACCCACTCCATTTCTTGACCTAGAAACCAGAGAACTCACCAGTGAGGAATTTGAACAATTGAGTGCTAGAATGTATTTCTTCAGGCATTCTATCATTCGATCTTTTTGTGAGAAAAGCCAAGAAATAGAGAACCTTAAACCCTATATATACACCTTAGCCGAAGATAGCAGAAATAGTGAGTTAGTCACTATACAACAGTTTCTTCAGGATCTCTCCATAGCAGGAGTTCACTACCATGGTATAGCTTCTCAATGGACTTATCTCTACGAGGATAAAGAGCAGCCCTGCTTACAAGAGAAAAGATGTATAGACAGGCCATAATATTTTGACAAATATCAGTGTAATTTAGGCTTTAGCATCTTCCTTTGCCAGATAAATCTAGCAATGTTCGAGCCATTGGAGATAGAAATTATGGACAAAACGCGTTATCTAACAGCTTCACAATTGTTAGATTATGGCTTTGTCTCTAGAATAATTTTCTCAGATCTAGATCAGACAGATAGTTTTGGAAATAAACTTGCTCATGCAGTACTATGTGTAATGGAAGAGCATCATCCCTATGTAGAAACATTAATTGATAGAAAGCTACCAGAGTGGAAAGGAATAAGGTGCATCCCAGTCAAGCATAAAATGTACCTTAGAGGAACTTCAACATTTCCAGGATACCCAGGACTTCTCAATCGGAGACCCTGGCCATGCAGAAAATTTTCACTTAGAAATCAGCTCAATAAATGGAAGAAATTTGCTAAAAATCCTCTATTAGCATATACTGGAAATTATGGACATCTAATTTGCGAAGATAGAAATCAGAAGATATATTATAACCTAGCTATCCCAGGTTATCCCTTCAGCAAAGAAACATTCGTCTATGAAAGTTAGTATCCCAATTATAGGCATAGCGTCTCTAATGAGTCACCACTAATGGGAGAAGATGACTAAGATAACCAATGGGGGAATGAACTAGATATGGGGGATGATTTTTACGACCAACTTTCAGCAGCAGATCTTGACGATCTCTCAGATAGAATGTATGGGTAAAAAAAAAAAAAAAAAAAAAAAAAGGTGCTCTTCACATAATTAGACTCATATAATATTTTGGAAGTATTACAGTTCCTTGTAGATTTTTGACTCTTTGAAATTTTGTAAATTTTCTATAAAGGATCCACCTTGAAGATTCATCATCCAAGCGTCTACATCAATTATTGGCATCTCATAAGAAAAAGACAAAATTTGTAGAAGATAAAGCCTCTCTTCAGCGATCAGAGAAAAGCATGCCAAGAAACGACAAATAGCTATTGTAAATATTTATGTCTGTAATTATTTGTGTCTGTCAGTGATAAGGCTTCTCCTTCACTCACTACTTTAATAAAGTAGATGACACCTATCCTGCTTCATTAAAGAAAAGCTGTGAGAATCCTTATACGTGTCCTGTAATATATTATAGTGTCAAAATTTTATTTAAAAGGAAGGATTGAATAATGTGTGATGGGGCCCAAAGTAGTACCCGGCATCATTATCCAAACCCTTTACTTGTTTTTATCTGCGTAGAAAGTTTGTCAAAAATATGCATATAATTGTATGCATAGTCTTTGTCTTTATGTAGAAATTTTGGCAAAGCCTATTACTAGGCTTAACTAGGTCTTTTGAAAAGTTTGGTCGTCAATTTGAGTTAGCTATTAAGTCTAGGTTTTAGGTTTTTATTTTTATCCTCCTTTTTGTTGTATAAATTGGCATTCATGCCAACGGAAGAAGTAATGAAAAATTTCCCTTCACTCCACTTTGCAAATATTTCCAACTCCTTTCAAAAATTTCTAAGCGTTCTAAGTCTTTCAGAAACTCAAAGTCTGTAACATAATCCTTGTAAGTATATTACATATTAATATGAAGTGTGAGTAGTCTCTTTTTTTCCTTAGATATTTCAAAAGGGTAACTCTTCTATTCTAAAAATTTATTTTCTTTTTGGATAAACTAAGTTTATGGAATGCTTGTTTGCTCATTAATATTACATCCTTTGCACCTTCGTAGTATCTGCTATTTTCTATTTTATTACTGAGTGACCTTAGCTGAAGAACCCGTGTGAGCCGTGGTTAAGCGTTTGAGGGCAAATTGTAGGCAGAAAGGGAAAGGTAAGGAATAGAAAATAAAAATATACTATGTTGAATGAGGCTTAGCTTCAAGGTGGGAGTACATGTAATAAAAACAAACATTGCCTAAAAATAGTTTTGCCAAAGAAAAAGAATTTTAGAATATAAAGAAAGCAACCCGAGTAGAAATATCAAGAAAATATTGTTCATAAAAGAATTTTAATAATCAAAATTTTATGCCTTTAGAAGAAGAACTTAGGATTAAAATCAAAACCAGTACTGAGCTTATACGAGAATTAGAAGATCAAAAATTAAGATATCAATTTCTATTATCATTAGCTTCTGGTAGATCTCTAGAAAATTATAGTTTGAAAATTACTCAAATAAATAGACAGATAACTATAAAATAAGAAGCCTTACAGCTAGCTATACAACAACTTGAAGACTTATTAGCATAACTGTAGAATTAATTAGATAATTTTCAGCCCAATTTCAAAATAGTGGTAGACCACTAACCCCCAACCCAAAAATTGGTATCAGAGCAGTGTTCGATTGTAGGACAGTTTAAGTTAGTTTATGCATTTTGCTTATGGAAATAAAGCAGTTTTTATTTTTGTACAATTTAGTTATAAATTTCATATTATAGTAGCTTTTAATAATTTTAAAGTAGGATTTCATTTTGTGTATGAAAAGAGTAGAATATTTAGATTTAGAACTCAGCAATCACAACCATCATCTTAATATAAACAAAAATAAATTTCGTTGTAATTTTGAAAGTACTTTTACACATCAGCTCCATAGTGAACATAATTCTCAGCTAAATAGTATTATAGATCATCAGATTAATTTTGCAAAAAACATTAAAAAGGACGTAGATAAAATTAGTAATCTCTTTATTTCATCTATAGACCATCTTCGTAATACTCGTAGTATAGTTAAAAATCAAGATAAAAAATTAGATTATATCCAAGATCAGTGTAGTTCAATTCTACAAAAACGAATAGAGTTAAATTTAGAAAAATTTCCCACAAAAATAGAAATAGAAACTCTAATTTCAACCATAAATACTGTTTGCTCGAAACAAATAGAGTCAGAATTTAAGCAACTAATTGAAAAAATTCATAGTCAGATAAATCAAATAGCCAAACAAATAGAACAAATCAACCAAATTCAAGATAATTTAAAACAGAAATTAGAAATTTTAGAACAACTAATAAGATCTTAGTTTATGAGTAGTGATAAAAAAGCTAATAGGGACTACTAGATTATTTTAAAACAAGCAGAAGACTTTCATAATAATCCAGAGGGAATCAGTAGCTATTAAGGAATGAATTAGTCAGATAAAATATCAGTAAGACAAAATAATATAAAAATTTTATTTCTAGTCAGATTGTGTGAAAATTTTGAAGAATTATCAGAACAATTACACAGTTTAAAAATCGTCTAGCTTCTCTAGAAAGAATAATACTTCAAAAAGGAAAATGAGTAGAAGGACAAGCAAACAAACTCCAATCTCAGATAAACGAAGAAGATATAGTTTGATATTTCGAAAAGCTTAAATTACCAAAGAAACATGTTTGTAGAACTTACAGAAAATAAAAAATGTTTAAACAGTTAGTAAAAGGAAGTAGCAGTAAAAAACGTAATGAGGATGAAGATATTAAAATGGAAGAATTTATAGATGTAGAACAACAAATAGAAAAATTTAAGAAGGAAAAGTTATAGTTAATTCCAGCTAGATATGTATATAAGCTAGGTAAGATTCATAAAAAACAATATTTATTTAAACACTATGGTGAACAAATGATTAGTATAACTCATGAAGATGAAAAAATAGAGCTAAATTTAATAGATAGAAAAAGTTATAAATATGCAGTAGATGAATACCTCAAAATGACTCACTTAGGATTAATTATAGTAGGAGTTAAGGCTTTAACTAGAGAAAATTTAGGAACTAAAGTTTTTGTATGTCTTTATGATGATAGGTTTAATGATGTAAGGCAAAGTATTTTAGGCAGTTATGAATTAGATATGAATTTAAAAGGAGGAATAATTTATTTTACACCAAATTTCCTACTACCAACCTTGACCTTTCATAAAAAGATAAAAACATGAATAAAAAGTAGAGGATACAAAATGAAAAAAGGAGAAAAGAATTTATTAGTTTGCACAGGATTTTTAGGTTTGGCAGTCTCAGAAAGCAATACTCGTTATAGACTTACAAATGATCAGATAGTTAAGTTATTAGGCGCAAAAGGAATAAGGGTACTACCAGCTAAAAAATTTAATTCTGAAGATAATACAACACTAGATTGGAATTTAGGAGATTTTCTAGGACAAAAAATGTTAGCCCCTCAAGATAACTTTTTATATCAAAAAATAGATGGAAGCAATGCAATAATATTTACTCAATATACATATGTAACACCAGAAAAATCTGAAGATAATGAATTTAGCAGTATATATAAGGAAGAAAATCAAGATAATCATAGTGACATAAATTAGCTTTATGTAATGACAGAGGAAAAAATAATATCACAAAATAAGATATATAATATTGATGAGATAGATTTAGAAAATTTCACCCTAAGTGATATAAATAAAATACTAAATACTAGATACTATGAATATATAGCTAGAGGAGATACCCATGATGAAGCAGTGCCATTTTTAGACCAAAAATTTCATACAGAATATGTAGACGATATCATAGAAGATAAAATACATCCTAACAAAATATTTAGAATACCAAAACAATCTAATTTAGAAGATACTTTTTATATGAATACAGAAAGCACATGAGCTAGTAACTCGCAACAAACGGTAGAAGATCCAGTAGAACCAATGCATTATGCAGTAGGAGGAAGAAGACCATTAGCTAATGCAGGGCACAGTAAAGCAGATCCGAATAAAAGTTATAGATTTCATGGAAAGCGTAGACAACCAGATATGAGTATACAATTACAGCCAGCTAATAACCAAGGAACTCTTTTAGATTTAGCTAGATTCGACCCTCAAATATGGCAAGAAGTAATAGAAAAATGGGAAAAAGATGCGGTAAAAGCATGGATGAGTAATCCCTTTGAATCAACAGATATGTAGGAATATATGGAAACACTTTTAGGAGATTCAGCTTTTAATATGTATTTAACTTTTAAAGGAAAATATGAGGAGACAATTAGACAGCTTAAAGGAATAGGAGATGACCCATGGAATTTTACTAGCTTTATAAAGGAAATACTTATAGGATATGACCCTTCTAGAAGAAATGATTATACTCAAAGCATAGCTTTAACTGAGTTAGATCAGATAACATTAGGAAGTTGGAAATATGATGTACCTTTTAGCAAAGAATATTTAGCCATAGCAGCCAGAACTGGAAAAAGTTTTGATGAAGAAATAGGAAATAAATATTTTAGAAAATTACCTAGAGAACTAGGAAGAGAAATGGAAAATAAATGGTCAATTTATTATGCAAACTTACCAGCAAAAATAGCCTCTGGAGAAGTTAAAATAAGAGGAACTTTAGGAATAGGACCTAGAATAGTTTTTACATTTCATAAGCTCAGAGAAAAATATATAGAAGTTAAGATACAGAAAGATTTGAAAAAACAAAACTATGGTTTTTGTAGCAACGTAATATATACTCCTCAACAATATGACGATAAATATAATAGGAAAAAATATAAAAAAATATGGAAAATATAGAAAAGGAAAATATTGAAAGAAAAAATATAGAAAATCATGGAAAAAACAGAAATTCATTAGAAAGAGTAAAACTTTTAATAGGATAAATTATAAGCGACTACCCAAAGAAGAGAAAGATAAAAGAAAACAAAGATATGTTAGAAAATCTAATAGTAAAAAATGCAATTGTTTTATATGTGGAGAACCCAATCATTTTGCAAAAACATGCCCAAAAAGACAAAGGCCTAATAATAATAAACAGATAGAAAGACTACATATTATAGAAGATTTAGAAGAAGATATAGTTAGCATAAACAATGATGATTCAGAAGTCTACAACATAGTCAGTGATTATGAATATCAAATAGAAGCCATAAGTTCAGATAATGATTTAGAAAGTGATACAGACATAGATAATCTTTTAGGACAACTTAACCAAGAAATCGGAATACCCCATTCTCGTGACAATTTTTTTATGATGGAATGCAATGCAGATACTGAATGTTAGCATAATTTTGAAATAGGACTAGGATTTGATACCACTAGATGCAGTTATTGTAATTGGTTTCCAGCTAAAGATAAGAAAGCTCAATGTTTATTATGCAGTATAACCTATTGTGTAATCTGTCTAGAAAAATTAAACATGACACACAAGATAACATTAGGAAATAACAATGAGATGCTAGAAGATCGTAGTCTAGAAAGCAGAGAATTACATCTAACAATTAGAGAATTAGAAATACAGGTAAGAGAACTTAAGTTACAAATACAAGAGATAAAAACTAAAGCTAATTTTGACATAGAATGTTTAGAAGTAGAAAATAGACAGCTTAAACAGTAGTTAGAACAATTTCATATTAAATACCCCTTAAAAGATAAACTTGTTGAAGAACATATGAATTCTTTAGAATTAGTCAACCTAGTCAGATAATGCATACTTACCATTTAATTATCCTGTCAATACTCAAGCCAAATTCAGTTGAGATTTCTTGTGTAATTAAATTCGCAGAAAAAATCCTTAGTATAGATGCCATGATAGATACAGGAGCCAGTAAATCATATATTGAACAACACATAATTCCACTAGGATGGAGCACAGCTTTAACAACCTTAGCTTTAGTCAGTATAGCCGATGGTACTAAACAGACATATACACATCGCATCAATGGAGCACAGATTAGTTTTCATCACATAGGTTCTCAGACTCAACATGTAGAATGGTTTCCTTTGCCTCCAGTTTGGATTGGAAATACTCGACAGAACCATCCTTTCATCTTAGGACTTAACTTTATACTTAGTCTACAAGGCGGCATGTTTATCAGCCAAAACAACATTAGTTTCTTCAAACAAACGGTACATGCACCCACAACATATGCCCTTAGCACCATTGCCCATTCATCAGAGTTGCGTGCGAAGCGTGGTGGTACCATAGGAGTAAATTCTGTTCCCGCTAGTTTTTTATTTCCTAATAGAAACATTTTTCCTAAACTTGTCCAAAAGTATATACCCGATGAGATAGCAAATATTTCTTTAGAAAATTTAGACATAGAAAATTATGAATTAGAGGATTTAGATGAGTTTGATTTTGAAGAAAAAAGAGACTATTGGAACGTAGAAGATTTTCAACAAATAGTTAACCTAGAGTTAATTTTTGCAAAAATAGGAAAATTAAAAAAAAAACCCAGTGTACAGAAGAACAGAAAATGATTTAGATGAAATAATAAGATTAGCTGAAACAATAGAAATTTTAGGTGAACAGCCCATGAAATATTGGGAAAGAAATAAAATTTTAGCCAGTTTAGATATAAAAAATAAAGATTATAGGATTACATCAGGACAAATAGATCATACGCTAGCAGACATAGAAGAATTTAGGACACAGATTAAGGAGTTATTAGATTTAGGAGTAATTAGACTCAGTAATAGCCCACATAGGAGCGCCGCATTTATGGTTAGAAATCATGCAGAAATAAAAAGAGGAAAAGCTAGAATGGTTATAAATTATAAAAGATTAAATGACAATACAGAAGATGATAAATATAATATACCAGATAAAGATCAGCTTATAAACAAAATACAGACAGCAAAAATATTTAGTAAATTTGATTGCAAGTTGGGATTTTGACAGATAAAAATGGAAAAGAAAAGTATACATTGGACAGCCTTTTGCTGCCCACAAGGATATTATGAATGGCTAGTTATGTGGGTGTTTGGGAAGTGAGTTTTTATGTAGATTTTAGGAGATGTAGGTTTTTATGAGATAAAAATTTTTTAGTGTTTGGGAAGATAGTTGGGTTTTTATGTGGTTGGATGTGATGTTTGTGAGAGAAAAAGTGAAATGATTATGGGGTTGGATGTGATATTTTGTTTGGATGTGTTTTTTTTGGTTTTGTAAAACTTTTGTCTTTTAGTGGAAAAAATGAGATAAAAAATTTGGGAGTGGCTTCCCAAACACCACCTTTTGGACTAAAAAATGCACATTCCATATTTCAGTGAAAGATGAATAGTATATTTAATAAATATAGTTTTATATTGGTATATATAGATGACATATTAGTATTTAGCCCATATAAAAATAGTCACATAGATCATTTATATATAGTATTAGAAGAATTCATAAATAATGGAATAATAATTAGTAAGAGAAAAATGGTATCAAATAAACCTCATATAGAATTTTTAGGAATGAAGTTAGGAGATGGAAAAATCAGGCTACAACCTCACATAGTTAAGAAAATTTTAGATTACCCAAATAAATTAGAAGATACAAAACAACTTCAATCATTTTTAGGAACTTTAAATTATGCACGAATGCACATTGCTAACCTTAGTAAAATAATAGGACCCCTATACAGTAAGACCACACCTACAGGGCAAAAATATTTCAATCAACAAGATATAGCTTTAGTTAGAAAAATTAAAGACATTTGTAGAAATCTACCCGACCTACAGCTTCCCTTAGAATCAGAATATATAGTTGTAGAGACAGATGCAAGTCGGTTAGGATGGGGAACAACATTATTAGCTAAACCTAGCAAGTATGATAGTAAAAATAAAGAACGCATTTGTAGATATAGTTCTGGAAAATTTAAAGAAAAAGACACGATCATGATTTTGAGATATTAGGAATAGTATATGCAATAAACAAATTTAGATTATTCTTACACAAGCCCTTTACAATTAGAACAGACTGTGAAGCTATAGTTAGATTTCATAATAAACTTAATGAGCGCAAATTAAGTACCAGAAGATGGGCAAAATTTTTAGATTGTATAGTAGGACAAGGATATAAAGTAGAATTTGAACATATTAAAGGAAGTGATAATAAATTAACAGACTAGCTAAGTAGGAAGATTTATTTAGAAAAAGAAAATAACCAGTTTAATTTTTGTGCAGATAATGGAGAACAACAAAACCATGAACTTTGGGGAATTCACCCTTTCCACTTATGAAAGCAGAAACAAATTCAGACCATTAACAAGAATCAAGCTAGATCCAGTTCAACAGTGTCTTCTAGATAACCTTTGGAACAACCATAACCACCCAGCTAAACATCTGTCAGCTTTAAACTCTCGTAGTATATATTTTTCAAAAATCCAGAATAAACCTTTGTCTAAAAGCTTTTCCTTTTATGTAGTAGCTAAAGGAACCAAGCCTGGTATTTACCATGATTGGGTAGAAGTTGAACCCTTAGTTAAAAATTTTCCTATACCTCAGTTTAAAGGATTTTATGATTTTGAGTCAGCCAGTACATATGCCGGTAGGCAAATAGGAACTGGTTACTTTATCAGCCAAATAGCTAAAGATTATCTGGACACATTGGGCAAGATGCAGTCAACCATTCTTGCTACTAGTGGAGTTTCAGTTAGCCAGATAATTGGAAGCAGTAGTACTAACCCTTAGATAGATTCTCAAAATCCTCTTCGAATGTGTAGACATTGTGAAGGCCTTACCAGAAATTTCAAGAAAATTATGGATAAAGGAAAAAAGGTCAGTGAAGAGCTAGACCAGCTCCGAGACGAAGGAAAACAATTGAGAGCTACCATTCGAACCCTAACCAACCAGCTTAAAAAATTAACTCCAGAAAAAACACCCACTCCATTTCTTGACCCAGAAACCAGACAACTCACCAGTGAGGAATTTGAACAATTGAATGCTAGAATGTATTTCTTCAAGCATTCTATCATTCGATCTTTTTGTGAGAAAAGCCAAGAAATAGAGCACCTTAAACCCTATATATACACCTTAGCCGAAGATAGCAGAAATAATGAGTTCGTCACTATACAGCAGTTTCTTCAGGATCTTTCCATAGCAGGAGTTCACTGCCCTGGTATAACTTATCAATGGACTTATCTCTACGAGGATGAAGAGCAGCCCTGCTTACAAGAGGAAAGATGTATAGACAGGCCAGAATATTTTGACAAATGTCAGTGTAATTTAGACTTCAGCATCTGCCTTTGCCAGATAAATCTAGCAACGTTCGAGCCATTGGAGATAGAAATTATGGGCAAAACGCGTTATCTAACAGCCTTACAATTGTTAGATTATGGCTTTGTCTCTAGAATAATTTTCTCAGATCCAGATCAGACAGATAGTTTTGGAAATAAACTTGCTCATGTAGTACTTTGTGTAATGGAAGAGCATCATCCCTATGTAGAAGCATTAATTGATAACAAGCTACCAGAGTGGAAAGGAATAAGGTGCATCCTAGCCAAGCATAAAATGTACCTTAGAGGAACTTCAACATTTCCAAGATACCCAGGACTTCTCAATCGGAGACCCTGGCGATGCAGAAAATTTTCACTCAGAAATCAGTTCAATAAATGGAGGAAATTTGCTAATAATCCTCTATTAGCATATAATGGAAATTATGGACATCTAGTTTGCAAAGATAGAAATCAGAAGATATACTGTAACCTAACTATCCCAGGTTATCCCTTTAGCAAAGAAACATTCGTCGATGAAAGTCAGTATTCCAACTATCAGAATAGCGTCTCTCATGAGTCACCATTAATGGGAGAAGATGACCAAGATAACCAATGGGGGAATGAACCAAATATGGGGGATGATTTTTATGACCAACTTTCAGCAACAGATCTTGACGATCTCTCAGATAGGATGTATGGGTAAAAAAAAAAAAGATTAACTAGGATTTTTATCTTTGTGAATCTCTATTCTATCATTTTTCTGCCCATCATGATGATAGAGAGTTAATAATTGGTTGGATAGTTGAAATTGGAGATTACAGTTCATGGAATTATAGAATTAGATGAAATATTATAGATCTTGTTTTATCTTTCTTACTCTTCTCAACATGAAAACAGAGTAACTAGGGAGTTTCATCTATGTGAATCTATGTTTTGCCATTTTTGTAACTAGCAGGATGTTAATGAGTTAATAATCTGTCTCCAATTCAATCCCAATTTTCCCCCCTTGAATTCAAGTGGAAGTTGAGTTTATTGTTCTTAGCCGATCTGCAACAGCAAAAGTCGATATGAAGGTATTCCCAAATTCCCCTCTTTCCCAATTCATATTAGCTGCTGAATTTGAGATCTTCAATGTTCAATTGAGAGCACTATTGGAATTGAATGGATGCCAATACCTGTTACTATTTTATTAGACATTTCACTGATTTAAAATCAAAGCTCTTTGTCATCAGGTCTTCCTCTTTTCGCTTTATTTATTTATTATTGGGAGGTAAGGTGATCAATGATCATGCATAGAATATACGATATTAGTACATTTCACTGTCCCTTTCCCTTTCCCTTCTTATGATATAACCGAATCCAGCTCAGTTATTGATATAGAGTGAATAGATCTTCCATTTGGTCGATTGTATGTGTGACTTGTTTAGATCATGGATGGGCTGGGACAAAAGAAAGAAAACAAATTTTCAACTTTTATGGCTTCTTTGTCAACCAACTGCTTGTTTGGCCAACTTCTAAGTAATAGCAGACACACTGTTAGTGTTAGGACCTAAACCCGCCCCTAAAAGTTTGGTCCATGACCGGCCTGTACATAGGCCTCAAAACAAAATTTTAAAATAATATTTAACCATATATGGGGCCTTAGGCGGAAGCAATATCAATAAAAGACAACATCCATTGAGCTTGTGCATACATGATGGTTTAATTGTATTTAAGCATTCAAAAACATTTCCAAATATACATATACAATCACAGAATTTATATAGATCTCACACACACTTACATAAGACTTAATAATTTATAAGACTCCCAACAATAAATTAAGGCCTCTACGTGGAGACATACCCCAGGTGACTTGGCAGACAGGCGAACCTCAGTACAACTCTAGTGTCAATCCCCGATGGCTCACATACAGAAATATACATAAAACAGAATGAGCAAAGCTCAGTGAATAATAGCAATGTAAGAAGGTTAATTGAATAAGCAAAACCTTGGATAAAATAAATAGACAGATACCAACCATATACAGGTCTTATCCATAACTATATTTCAATACGGTCTCAGGCTCACATGTAATACAGACTGGCTTCAAGCCCATGCAGAATACAAAACGGCCATAGGCCCAACACATTATGCAGAGCAGCCTCATGCCCAACAGATTATACAGAGCGGCCTCTGGCCTAACAGATTATACAGAACGGCCTCTAACCTAACAGATTATACAGAACGGCCTCTGACCTAACAGATTATACAGAGCGGCTGTAAGCCCAAATATGATACAGAACGGCTGTAAGCTCAGATATAATACAGATCGACTGTAAGCCCAGATACAATACAGATCGGTTGTAAGCCCAGATATAATACAGAACGGCTGTAAACCCAGATATAATACAAAATGGCTTTAAGCCCAGACATGATACAGATTGGCTTTAAGCCCATAGATAATACAAGACAGCCTTAAGCCTAACATATTATACAGAGCGGCCTCAGGCCCAGATGTCAACAGATTGGCCTTGGGCCCATTATTAACAAAACAGAATTATTCCAGATACACAAAGATATCATTGTTCCATAATACACATATGTTCCATTTGTTCATCATGAATTTAGATAGTTAACTTGCAGATAACAGAATGTCAGTATTAACTATTAACAGTAAGCAAAACGTACTGCTACATTACTATTACTCAATAGTGCACAAAGATTTTCCCATGGTTTATTACAAGTCGACATAGTTGTCTTGCGGATAACAGAACATTAATAATAACTATTAACAGAAGGCAAATATATCACTGCATTAATAGGGACAGAACAATTCACATCATAATGGCCTCGGGCCCACGTCTATTACTAGGGACAGAACGACCTTAGGTCCATATCAATGCCATTATTCAAGCATATCGGTTAATTGAAGCAAAGCACAACATCAATGGAATAGACCATTCACAAATAACAATACATAAATCATAATCACAGGAAGTAAGTGAAACATATTGTTACGCTACTATTACTCACAGTGATCGGCTCTCGGTAATAATGGGACGATGTCCTTGTCTCGACCTACAAGTATAATGCACAACACATAATATGAGATTATACTCGATCATTTACTTATTCTCTTTGATTGTTCAATCAATTAGCCATGGTGGTACCAAGCTCATTATTCCTTAATAAGTTATAATCCATGTCTAAGAAAACAGGAGAAATCGATGGGAAATGGTTTAGGTGAAGAAATGGTACAAAACTGGTTGACAGAAAGTGAACATTCATCACTAATTTGGACATAACTATTTTTGTATTTAGAATTTGGGAGTGAGACCACTGCCATTGGAAACTAGACTTTCGGGGCTTGATTGTAGGCTCAAGAATCACTCAAAACGGAGTCTCGAGGCAAAAGATATGCTTATTCAAAGTTGGCTGGACAAAGCTGTCTCCCGCACATGCGGGAAATAGAGCCGCACGTGCGGCCCTGGGCAGTTTGCAGTCCGAAAATGGCTGAAAATTTGGGACTTCTCATTTTCAAAATCAAACCTCAATTCCATGTAAATCAAAGCCCAAAACCCTTCAATATATAACAAATTTCACATTATTAATCTCCATTAAACATCATAACCTCAAAATAAACAAATATAATGATTTTAATTCTTCAATCAAGCAACTCTTAGGAAATCAAGGTTCAATCAAATATATACATAGAACCCTAACTCAAATGAGTTCAAAGCTTCCCTTATTATCATGATTTCATGAAATTGATGCCTCAAACATAAGGATTCAAGATAATTTATCATACCTTAGTTCACTCTTTGACTTTCTCATAGTTCTCTTTAATTTCCCCAAGCTTCCATGGTTGATCTCTTTCTTCTCTCTTCAATTTCTTAAAGTCATCTTCAAGCTCCTAACAATGGCGAACTCTCTCTCTCACTCTCTCTTGGCCTCTCTTTCTCACGGTTCTCTCTCCCTCAGATATTTTGTTTTTGACTTCAAAAAGATGAGTTCACAACTCATATGGCATATATCTCTATATATAAATATATCACACACACAAGCTTAACACAAGGGAGAGCCAAACGTGGCCTTACGAATCGCGCAAAATAAAATTTCAATTAAACTTCCCAGATGACTCTAAAAATTGTGCTGATCATAAATATGTCACATGTTCTGGTTTCTGAAGCCTCTAAGGCCTTCAATTTGCAGTACCAAGTTAACCACCCAAACGTACATTAACGAATCAGACAAATTAGATTTCCAATTAATTTTCCCAAATAGTTCTAAAAATTCCCATTAATATATCTATGTACTTAATTCCGATTTCTGAACCCACAAAGGTCACCAATTCTAGTTTTAAAGTCATAACTCAACAGATAGTTCTTCAATTCCAATAGATATAATTAAATTAAAACACATTATCCCATAATTAAACAATGATGACTTTTTATACGCATTTTGGGGTCATTACATTCTCTCCACCTCAATTGTTGAGCCCTAAGTTGTTGGGGGATATTGGTGATCAAATACCCACACAAAAATCACCCATAATAGCCACAAATAGTTTGAACACCGTAATCTGAATTTCTTATGATTTTAATTTCTACCCATTAATCTGCTCATAGTTTTATAAATTGGGTTAGTCTTGCTTTTATGTATTGTTCTGTACAAGTCCCTTAATTGTTTTGCACTTGTACTGTAATCTTTGATATCCTTTGACTAGAATTTTATTTTAAGAGTTCTGTTTTTTATTGTTTTATTTATTAATTTGACCCAATTGTGATTTTTCTTTTCTTTTCTTCATTGTTATTATGATTTTTATTAGTCAGTTAAGTGGTTTTTTAATGAACTCTAGTATGCCACTAAGATGTTTGTTGAAAGACCTCAATGGATTGTGGATTTTTGGACAGATTGAATCTTTTATACCTACATTACAAGAATACAGACCAAAAATAGCTATGGATTTTGCAATAGAGTTTACTAGTTATTGCCCTTCAATTTTGAGATATTTCCTAAGTCTTGTTCATTGATGCTTTGAAATCACTCCAAAAATAAGTGCAATTAGCATTCATACATGCTTGATTGATCTACTACACTCCACAGTTTGCTCCCATAACTGGGATTGCCTTTTTAGTTCCCTTTATTTATTTATTTATTTATTTATTTATTTTTGGGGGGGTGGGGGAGGGGAACCCCTTCAACTGGGCTTTCTTGTTAGAGAATTGTATTATGGTTAGTCTAATGTTTTGGTTTATACGAAGGAAACATACTGTTGAACTTTGTGAATTGTTTTTGACGATAATTCCCTTTGTAGTTGTATGTGAAATGTTATGACTTGATCATCCAATTTAACTCTAAACTTTCTAGTGTTGTTTTCAGAAATTGATAAGACCCAAAGCATCAACATAGATTTTATTAGTACCATGCTCTTATGATGCACTCTAAATGTAGCCTATATCAATCCTGTACTGCAATTTAGTAGTGCTGGACTAGCATATGACTTTGTACACTTAATTAATAACTAAATAGAAATTTAACTTTGACCCACCTTTTGTAAATAGTTAAGTGATAAAATACAGCACAATTAATATGTTTTGCAATTCTTCATTTGTTGTGAGAAACCACATAACATTATATCCAACTAGAATAATAGCTTCATAACGTCTTTGTGATGAACTACAATAACAAAAGGGTTTTTCTATATTTGTCTCTTTTTTTTAACCCAAAACCAAACTGATATGGTCAATTCTCAGCCACTTTTTTCACCTACCAAATATTCTAGAAAAACATCTTACTTACAAGTACAAAAAGTACAACAATTTTTAAAAAAAGAACCAAGGTTTACAATAACTAACATAAGCAATATCTAAAGACCATGTTACCATGAACCTATTTCCAAAGAGACAAATTTGATGCAGAAAATGGATTAAGTTATTAGTCATGCATGTTCCATTCTCAGCTGCCTCCATGAAACAATGATGGAACCCTATTGAAGTTGCCTTTTTGAGGCCTACATAAATGCTAAAATTTCATCTTTTTTCATATTCATGCATCACAGCTAGGCCACATCAATAGAGCTGAACTGCATAGTGAATGTTACTTCTCG
Organism: Camellia granthamiana; assembly: GCA_036172215.1. Lineage (NCBI taxonomy): Eukaryota > Viridiplantae > Streptophyta > Magnoliopsida > Ericales > Theaceae > Camellia > Camellia granthamiana. Next base: position 115,086,904 of record CM069903.1, read on the forward strand.
CTGTGCATCTTGTAAACTGTAAATTTATTCTATCTACAATATGTCCTAGGCATATATAGATATATAAACCAAATGACTAACTACAGAATGCTAACTACATTCAGAATAATCTAAAACAAGAACTGTCAATCATTAGCTTTTGTCCACAAGGTCAATTTTGTTCCCAACAACGACTATTATAACATCACTGCCTCGCTCAGTGCGAACCTCCTCAATCCATTTTGAAGTGTTCAGGAATGATTGCCTGCCTAAACCCCACAAAAAAAGTATCTAATGAAATAACAGAAATGTATCATACAAGATTTCTACAATTAATCAAGTAGAAATTATAACAAGATGATTAGACAGTACATTTGAAATTACAGTACTTAAAGCATCGTCGTGGTGGACTATAGCGGTCCCGGGTTTACCCCTTGTTGTACAGTGATCCGGACATGTGTCCGTGGATGTTGGTAGTTGAGTATTGTCTTGTTTACATCCTTTCTTGCTTTGTATTTGAGTTATAGGATGTGTTGGGCAGGTTTGTTACAGGTTGGTTGAGTTTGGAAGCCAAGTGTTGCTGCCCAGAATTTTGGCTGGTCGCTCGAGCGAGGGTTTGGTCGCTCGAGCGAGGGTAGTTTTTGTGTCTTGTCGCTCGAGCCAGGATGGCTTCGCTCGAGCGCAGGCTGCGTCTGGCCCAGACCTGAAGGTTGTGTTTCTTCGCTCGAGCGAGCCTTGTTCTTCGCTCGAGCGAGCGTCGTATTGCAAATCGGAAAATTTGCACTGTTGGCTCGAGCGAGCGTGTTTGGTCGCTCGAGCGAGGCCAGTTTTTGTGTCTGGTCGCTCGAGCGACGGGGTCTTCGCTCGAGCGAGCCTGTTTATATCAGCAAGACAGCACCGAACTAAACATCACTTTTTACAAACTCTATCTTCTTCAAACCCAATTTTTGAGAGCCTCTCACTCTAAAATTACATTCTCTCTAAGATTTGATCTACCTAGGGTGATTTCCTAGCCAAGGGCCTTTGTTAAAAAGATAGAGATCGTCGAGGGCTTCGTTTTAATCGGAAAATCTTTGATTTTGGAGCAAGTTGGGTGTTGGGCATCATCTCCTTTTGAGCTAAATCTTTGAGGTAGGGATATCCTACTCCTCTTTATGAGTTCTGTCTTTGAATTTTAGCATTTTGATATGTTGGTAGTTGTTGTGTAATTTTGGAAAACTTTGGGCCATTGTGTAATTTTATAAAAGTTTGGGGTTTTGTCTATAATAATCCTAGAAGCATGTTTAGTATAAAAACATGGAATTAATGTTGAAACATTAATGAAATTGGAACCTAAGGGTTGTGATATTAATTATGGAGGATGTCCTAATTACATTGATTAATTAATTTGGATAATTAATTATGTCGATATGTGATGTGTATAATTGTTGTTTATATGCATTGTGTTGTGTTGGAGGAGATAGGGGATGTACTCCACGGTTTAGGGAAAGATAGGGGATGGACCTCTAAGCCGGATGTTGTTGGGAGGAGATAGGGGATGAACTCCGTAGATAGAGCGTGTATGCTTATCTAGAATTGTATTGACAGAGCGTATATGCTTGTCTTTGGAAGTGTTGATATAACTGTTATGTTTATCGTTGTTGAAACGGAAGTGTTGGCATGAATGTTTGTTTCATGTGAGATGTTTGGCCAGGTTCTGAGCCAAGGTTATGAAATGGCAAGTAAAAGGAAAGGAAACGGAAATGAAAGAAAACATAGACTTAAGTGTCTTGGATTTGTATCATGTTATGAAAGAATGTAAAAGTGTTGACCATCTGTTAAATTGTTAATCTTTTAGTCATTATTCATAACTGGTTTAGTATATTTCTACTGGGTTGTGGCTCACCCTATACGGGAACATCATTTTCAGGTACAGGGAACTTGCCACCTCCAAGGACTTAGCTTGGGAGGCTGGTGGCGGACAGACTTTTTGGATGTCTTTCCTTTGTTGTATTACATGTAATTTCAAGCCAAGGGCTTAATGTGTAAATGAGTTAGCACTCTACTTTTGTGTAACCAAGTGTTAACTTGGAAAGCTGTAAGCCCGTAGGGCATTGCCTTTTGTTGTTAACATGTAATACTTTTGTAATAGAACTCTGATGAATGGAAGGATGTGGATCTTTATATGTCATAGCATGTCAATATTGTTGGATTTAATGTCGTTATTTTGAGGGCGTTACATGGACCGTCTATTTGGTACACACACATATATATATATATCTTAGAAAATTCAGTTTATAAAAAAATATATGTGAAAAGGTACAAGACAACGAATGATTTTTTTTTTTTGGTGGGGGGGAAAGGGGGGGAAGGAATTATAAAATAGCCACCAAATAGTTAAAGGAATGGCATGGGAGAGCTAACGGTATGTTGATAGGACATATGCTTAGAAAATTAAAGCAAAAAATGTGAAAACTTAACTAAAAATGGGTTGTTCGAGGAAAAAATTATGAAACAGTCACCAAACAGCCCAATGAATGGCATAAGCACCTTGCCTAAGCCTTTGTAAACTTGGGAGAGCTAACGTATGTTGATAGGACGTATGATTACAGAGCTAGCACAAAAAATGTGAAAATGTAATCGAAAATGAGCCATTTGGGAGCAAAATTATAAACTAGTCACCAAACAGCCCAAGAAACTACATCGACACCTCACCTAACTATAATCAAACTTGGGAGAGTTGACAACGTGTCTATAGGATGTACGAATCGAGAATTAGTGCAGAAAATATGAAAATATAGTCCAAAATGAGCCGTTTAAGGGAAAACTTTTTAAAGCAGCCACCAAACAACCCAAGAAACAACCTAGACACCTCACCTAACTATAATCAAACTTGCGAGAGATGACGACACATCTATAGGATGTGTGGATAGAGAATTAGCATAGAAAATGTGAAAATGTAATCGAAAACAAGCCGTTTGGGGGGAAAATTCTAAAGCAACCACCAAACAGCACAAGAAACAATATGGACACCTCACCTAACTATAATCAAACTTACGAGAGCCGATGACACGTCTATAGGATGTATGGATGGAGAATTAGCACATAAAATGTGAAAATGTAACCGAAAATGAGTCGTTTGGGGGCAAAATTTTAAACCAGCCACCAAATAGCCCAAGAAACAATATAGGCACTTCACCTAACTATAATCAAACTTGCGAGAGCCGAAGGCGCGTCTATACGATGTACCATTAGAGAATTAGAGCAAAAAATGTGAATAATTAAGTGAAAATTGGTCGTTTAAGGGTGAAATTATAAAACAGCCACCAGAGTTAGTGTCAGATTTGTTACTTTGGTGGTATGGTCACAAAGTTAAGCATTTAAGAAAGCTAATCTAGGAAGCAATTCCACTTGCAGTCCTTTGGACTCTTTGGATTTCAAGAAATGGAAAATTTTCCAATAACAAAGAACTTGTTTTGGCAAAGCTTGTGGAAAGTAAAAAGATCAAAGTGGCAACATGGGTGAAGTTCTCAATTAATGGTTTTTTGTTTTTTTTTTTTTGGACGGACTTAAGAATATCAAGGTGAAAGGTTGCATTAAATGAAGCCGTCCAAACCCTCCTAATCACTCCACCACTGTTGTGCTCTGTTTCATTTAGCTACTTATGCTTGCTACCGTTTCTTCATTACTGTCCTGCAGGTCTATACATGTGGCTTGGTATGATGATTTTTATGCTCTGTTTCAGAGCCTGTTGTTTTTCTTCTTATTTCTTCTTAGTTGTATCGGTATGAGATGTTTACTATTTTGTTTTGTTGGCATCCCACCAACCCTCGATGGTGTGTTTGCACATGATTGGGCATATATTTTGGTGCCAACCTAGTTGGGATTGAATTGTGTTGCTATGATACAAATTGTACCCATCACTTTGATGTATTATCAGTATGTATTCTGGTTATCATCAATAAAATTATCTTCATTTTGCTGGAAAAAAAAAAAAAAAGAACAGCACGGTTGGCAAAGCTAATGGCTAGTCAATACGATGCTAGACTACATAATTAGTATTATACTTGTAAATTTGAAGAGTTGTATAACTTTTGTTATAAGTGTATTCAGTAAGGAAAATGTTTGGTAGTCCAAAATTTTGTGGCTCAAATGGCTCAAATCTGTCAAAACGACGTCGTTTTACATTGTTTTACACTCAAAACAACGTCGTTTTGAGTGATTTGAGCCATTTGAGCCACAAAATTTTGAGCTACCTAGCATTGTTGATTTAGTAAACACTAATTGTTTTTATTTTTTATTTTTTATTTTTTATTTTTTTTTATTTTTTTTACAGATGGACAGTGTAATCGCTTGCTGTTGGATTTATTACTTGTTTTATTTGGATGTTATGAAGTTTGTGTTGACTACTTTGTCTTTATTTTTTGATCATTGTTGGATTTTATATTTACTTTTGTAGAATATGGATATGCTTAGATGTTTTGGGTGGATTTATGAATCGAATGAACCTATATTTTGTTTAGATGGATGAGTATTGAGTTTAAAAATGCTTGAGTTAAATTGATTGTTACAGTATAAATTTATAATTTGTTTGGATGAATGAGTATTGCAATTACAGGTTATACCTTGAGAATGGAAAAAATTTCAATTTTATTTTGTAATAGTAATTTAGAAAAATAAATGACTTTTGACAACAAAAATGGTTGGTCATGAAATCACCACACAAAATTTCACTTTTTCGTAAGAAAATAATTTTATTACAATTCATTACTTTTGCCGACGAATTTATTTAGTCACCAAAAGAAGTTATTTTTAGCAATAAAATTAATTTGTTGCAATTGATAGCTTTTGGATATGAATTTAGTTGGTTGCCAAAAGTACTTGTCTGTAACAAAAAAATTTATCGCGAAAAGGCTCTTTAGGCAATGAATATTTTGTTGGCAATAGTTTTTTTTGGCGACAAATCAAATAAACTAATAAAATAATATCATCTTTGGCGACCAAATTATTTTGTTGGCAAAACTAATTTTCAGAGACAACAATATTTTTGTTGCCAAAAACTTTTAGCGAGGAAGGATTAGCGACAAACATGGCGACAAAATTTGTTTGTCGTCGAAAGGTATTGGTAACCAATTACTAGCTTTTAGCAACCAATTTTTTTGTTGCCAAAAATGTAATTTCTTGTAGTGGGTAGTGTTGAGGTAATATTAATTCAATATTTATGTTATTCTTAGAAGGTTTAAGATTTAAGTTTTAAGTCCTCCCCTCCACATAAAACCTAATTTTCATCATTACCACTGCCTCCGCCACATCTTGTATTTCTTTCTTGATAACAAAGTCAAGAAGCTGCTGCTGCTCCATCTCTCTCTCTTCTTCTTTTTCTTCTTCTTCTTTTATTTATTTATTTTATTTTTATTTTTTTAAAGGTTTTGTTTTTGTCTAGTTTGGCTTTCCTTAATAGTTCATGCATTGGTACCGTTGACGTTATCTCAAGTAAATTAATAATAGTTTGGCACTATTTCATCTTCCTCTTCTTCGTTGTTTTGAATAATGATATACCTATTGGTATTGGCAATATAGTCATATATTAGGCTGTATTGGATAGTATCAAACTGATATATAAGTAAATAATGATATCAGAAGTATCCAATCCCTAATGTATCGACGGATATTATACGGCTGATATTTAAAAGCATGCTTCCTAGGTGTTCTTCAGTGTTTAGATTTTCGAGATAACAACTGTTTTGTCTTGAAGAAATGGCCACCACCAAAAATTTAATCTTATTGTAAGGAAGGGATACCTCTTTGTGTTGGGCTGCTGATTCATCAGGATGTTTTTCCATGTTATGGTGGTTTTTTGATATGAAAGGGGGTGAGATGGTGTCGCTAGTGGATTTGTGTTGGGCTACCTTATCATGTTAATAGTATAGATTTATAATTTTTTTTGTAAGTAAGGTTGTCATTAGTGATGTTTTGGTGGATTAGTTTTCCTCTTAACTTGTGGTTTGGATTGAATATATGGATTTACACTAATTAGGGACTTCATTTCTTCATGTACAAGAGAGTGAACATTGGAGCAGTGAAGCATTGGTGCAGACAGATCTTGACAGGGCTCATGCACAGATTAGTCTTGATGAAATGCTGTTGTTGTTGGAGTGTTGCTACTGTTGTTGGACTTCATTTTTTTAAAAATTTTTTTATTTCTTTTGCTTTTAGTTGAATTAGTGTGTTGTAAATATAGATGTCAATGAAATTCAATTGAAAAATTTGTAAGAAATTTGGGTCTAATTACATTTGAGTTATTGATTTCATTTAATATTAAATATCCGTTTTACATTATTCTTGTAAGATTTTATTTTTTCTTTTATTGTCTTTAAAATGTTTTGATGTGGCGTCATCAGGTGAAAACACTCATAATTATATAAGTTTTAGTTTTTTTTTTCAATCACTAAAAACTTATTTGATTGTCTTAAAATTATATATTCGATTACTTTAAAATGAATTTCTTAATTAATTAATTAATGTGTATTTGATTTTATTGTTAAGTCAAAAAAATTAAATTAAATATATATTTAGCTTTGGTTGTGAACCTTAGGGAAAAAAAAAAATTTGGGTCAAGTTTGGTTGGTGAAAATCCAAACCCATTCGGGGATGGGGAGGGTAGCACCCATGGGGGATGGGGAATGGGGAATGGGAAAAAATAATTATAGGGGAATGGGGATGGAGAATTAATAACCACTCCAATGTGAATGTTCACACTGTCAATGTGAACATTCACATTGTAAAATATGAATATTCATATCACCAAATTGCTAACCGTTTAAAAAATAGTTGTAAGAGTAGAAATGTTCATAAAATACTTTAAATATGAGAATTAGGATTTGATAGATCAAATGTTCAAATAATAAGACTTATTGAAATATAAGAATATCTTATGGATTAATTAGAATACAAACACTTAAAAAAAAAAATTTAATAAATTTTTCATTCACGACCTATATGAAATCAATTTATTTTAAATGTATAGTCGACAAATTTAGGCTTGTTTTGGCAATTGGCTAATAAAAATGTTAAAATCACTGCAAAAAAAAAGAAAAAAGAAAAAGAAAAGGTTAATTATTCTCTATACTTTTTTATATATTTTCTTATAAAAAATTAAAAAAAAAACTAAAATAATAAATTTCTAAAACAACCCTTAAACCAATTAAATTTTATTTTTTTGTTCACATAAGTTTACTGTGGGAAGTGATTTTTTTTTTTTTTAAATGTACAAAAAAATATAAAAATGATATGATTTAAATAAATTAATAAATCAATAAACTATATATATATATATTTTAATTGCGAAAATAGACCATAGTCACTCTGGCTTCCTGTTTGAGTGCAAGAAAATGAAATAAAAGTCACTCAACAGGGTAATGAGATATTATGCGGAAGTGTAATGTAATCTTGGTTCTGGTGAGGATGATATGGACACACTTAAACATTTCAAATATCTTAGTCCAAATATCTTCGTCTGTAAGGAAGTAAACAACAAAAGAGGACAAAAAATCTCAGGGGTAGGGACCCATTTGAAAAATGACTGGCTTCATGGATGGATAAAAAAAAGCCAACAAAGCCGACGGAAAATCCAAGGGCTAGGGACCCACTTGAAACATGGACGGATAAGAGAAGAAAGTGGACAAAAAATCTTAGGAGGAGTAGGGACCCACTTGAAAAACGTGTTTCTTCGTGGATGAATGTAGTCCGCACGTTTCCGCAGGTAAACCACCGGCTATCACCTGTCCACTTCAACCCGTGTGTTGACAAACGCAACTGTGTTATTTGTTTTACATCGATTTTAATATGAGTAATGTTCGGAGCAATAAAAAAAATATCATGGAAATAATTATAAATTTTTTATTTTTATTTTTAGATTACATATATAATAAAATATCAAACATTAATTAAAGGATAAAAAATCTTCATGATGTATTTTATGATTTTTTTTATGATTCATAACATTACTCTTTTAATATAAGTGGTTTTGAAAAATATTAATTGGATAGAGGAAATAATATAAGGGTGTTTGGCAAAGGTTTTTTTTGACTTTTTGAATTAAAATTTACAAAATAATAAAATAGGCTAAAATAGCTAATAAGATAAAATATTACATCAAATTCATAATTATTTCACTTTTTCTTTCACAAACATCATATCTAATTACAAAAAAATGTATCTTTCTAAACACAAAAATTTTAACTTACTAAAATAATCAAAAATTAAAATGTTCTATTAAAATAGTAACTTTTTAAACCCTCACATAATGATATGTAGATCGAAATTGTTAAATTTATAATAAAATATGAAATCTTACCATTAAAATAAATAAGTTTAAAAAGTAAAAATTCACGCACAAAACTCGAAAAATAAAATCCGTTACTCTCTATCCGGGAACGAAACAATTATGGGATGTTTTGAAAAGATAATTAAAAAATAATTTTTTGAATTTTTTTTACTTTTTTAACTTTTTTGTATAAAATATGTTAGAGGTGATATAACTCAAAATACGTTAAAAGTTGATTTTTGACTTTTTATTTACTTCACAAATGGCCTCTATGTGTTGGTTTTGAGACAAATTCATATCATATTTTAATTTTATATTTTCTTAAAATAATAAAATTGAATATTTGTTATTAAAATTTTGAGAAATAATTTGTCAGATAATAAATAGTATAGAATAATATTATAAGACTATTAAATAATCACTAAAATAAAAAATAAAAAATGCCGTGGGTCAAAGTTCCAAAAAAGGGACTATCTTATATTTCTTACAAGTGACTACATTTTTAGCATCTTTGTCCGTCTACTTCGCAGCTTAGGATCTTTCCGAGCGCTGAATGGGTCGCCCGACTCCGTCACTCGGCGATTTGTTTTGGGGGAAATTACTATAGAATAAAGATTTTTAAAAATTATTACATATTAGTAAAAAACAATTATGATTTTAAATATTAATATTTATTATATTTTTGTAAGTATTTTTTTTCTATTTCTCTTTTTTTTATTGAAAGATAATTAAAAGTAGAAGTTTAATTATATTTTTTACTCTTATAATTTAATTTAAATTTGGCCTTTATAATTTTAATTTAAATAATTTAGTCTCTTCACTTTAAATTTATTTTTGATTCGGTCATTCTATCTAAATTAGAGGTTAACATTAATAATTTTAAGACAATTGTCAATTTTCTAGGGTATGCACATAGACAAATTTAACAAAAATTTAAATGAAATGATCAAATTAAAACTAGACTTACAGTGTAAGGATCAAATTGATGTAATAATCTTTCATGTGTGAAGGTTTATTTCCTTCCTTTGCGAAGCCATTTTCTCCTCCTTTATGGAAGCTTGGATCCTTCTTTCCATGAAAGTTTTTATCTCTTTGGGAGATCTTGTGATACTGTTGTAACAAATTGATCCGATTTGTTTTGAATTGAATTTTTTTTTCCCGATCTATATAAAAAATATGTAGAGATCAAATTATTCAAATTGAAACTATATGCACTGAAAGGAAATTTGGGTCAAACTAGATGGGTGAAAAGTGTAACTAATCAAAAAATAAATTTTGAAATAATTTTTTCTAAAAAAAATAGAAAAATACTATACAAAACTTATAAATTTGATTGTTATCTAATGTATCATAAAATAATAAAATTTTAAAAATTAAAACGTTGCCACTTCATGATGAGATAAATGTCACATCATTAACTAAAAAAAGTCATTTGTATAAAAATATTTTATTAATTAATTAAATTTTTTTTTTTAAGGATAAGTTTATTTTGGGGACACTTGCGGACCCATTCTATTAATCAAACTTATTGTAAATCCAGTTCATTTTTTCACTTATCAATACTCCTAAAATGCCCTTAATTTACTTTCTTCATCTTCATTAGCAACTCTATTACGACTTACTTCTCCTCCACTAGCGATCACCTTCTGTCGTTGTTTCTGACCGTCGCCTATGACCACCTCCGACCTCCAATGACTACATCCGACAATCGTCTCTAACTACCAGGCACTACCTTTGACCTTCGGTGACTTTTGACAATAGTTTTCATTGATATTTCTTTGATCATTTTTAATAAAAATAACATATATCACCACGATGCTTCTACTGCCACCACCCAATCACTTAGGCCTCGTTTGGGAACATATATTTTTAATAACTTTTTGACTTTTTGGCTAAAATATAATATAAAAAAAAACTAGTATGTTTGGGATGACTTTTTGAGTTTTTACAAAAAAGATGTGCAAAAAGTAAAGATAAAAGGGAATCTTTGACTTTTTTGTATAGGTTGTTTGCTTTTTGGTTTTTTTAAGTAACTTTTTGATTTTTTGAATAAAACAACTACTTGCCAAACGAGGCCTTATTCTCATAAACTCACTCACTCACATTTACACATACACACACTTATTCACTTACTCACTCATTCACTCATTGTCATTTATTCACTCACAGAAATACAACCACACACAGAAATAGCACAAAGTAAGTAACAAAGATGTACAAGTCTAATAAGTTTATCAAAACTATATTAGTGATAAATTTATCACAAATAAATCATTAATGATTGTCACTGATAACTTATCACTGATATCAATGATTTGTTAAAAAAAAAAAAAATTACAAACGACAATTTTGATTCACTTACTCTTACTTATGTTCAGTCATTCACTAACTTAAAAGAACCCATCTTCCCACCACACATAGAGAACAAGAGAGGTTGATAAATTTATCACTGAAAAGAATCCTGAATTTGAATCTAGTTTGTAGCAAATCTAGTTTACAAGAGAGAAGGAGATGGAGAGGTAAGCGCGACACCATTGTTTAGAGTCATTTGGGGTTAATTTCAATGCTAGAGCAACTAGATCAGTATAGATATAGATGGCGTCGCCGAAAAATGGTGGCTAACGAGGATAATGATCATAGATGGGGCAGTATAGTGATGTGATGGTTGTGTAGATTGGCAATGGCGAAAGCGAATCAGCGATGATTAAATGTAGATCGACGATGGTGAAGTACAAATCTGTGAAGAAGGTGGTGAGTTTGTGACATCAAATGTTGTTAATGAATAGTTACGCAGATCGAAGACAATAGAGATAGTTGGTGAACGACGACGACAACTGAACGATGATGGTGGTGGTAGCAAGTGGTTGACGATGGAGACGGTGGTAGTGGATAGTGGTGATGTGAAGCTTTTGGAGAAATAATGGAGAGAGAGAGAGAGAGAGAGAGAGAGAAGAATTTAATGAGAGCAACATAGGAAACGTAGGATTTATTAATGTATTCAAAAAATTAACAGGACTTATAGGTATTTAAGTACACTAAATGAGACTAGCTAGTGACCCTTTATTGCTCTTACAGTTTACTCCATGTACTATTTGTCTCCTTAAAAGTTTAAAAATAAGCACATAATCTAAAGTAATTTTTGGATTAAAGTGCACTGTCAAACATTTCATCCAAACTGACAACAAAGTGTAAAATGCATGTCTGGACAAAAGAGGATAATATATCCATATCTAAAATTTCAGGGATAAACTAAATGTGAATCCCAAAAAAAAAAAAAAAAAAAAATATGATAAAAATGCACGTAATTTACATAATGAGATTACTTATACACAAAAATATTTTAATCTTTCTTCAAAACTTACTATGGGTGTAAATGGTACGCTTGAATTCACAAACCACATGTTATGTTTGAAGTGTCAAAAGGTAAGATAAACGAACCACAAAGATAAAATAAAATTTCTCTCTTTTTTTATTTGTTTTATAATTGCACTAGCACTACAAAAAAATGCACCTTTGGCAACCAAAATTGGCGACTAAAAAAAATTTAGTCGCCAAAAGTTATGGAATTGGCGACTAACATTTTTTTTAGTCGCCAAAAATAAAATATTTAGCTACTAATTTTTTTTAGTCGGGGTATATTCATTATTGGCGACTAAAAAAAAATTTAGTCGCTAAAAATGCCAAAATAGGCGACAAAAAAAAAAACTTAGTCGCTGTATATTGACTTTTGACTACTAAAATATTTAGTCGCTGAATGGGAAATGAAAAAATTATTTTTTATCTTTGGCGGCTAAATTTTTAGTCGCCAAAATGTTACTTTCATCGGCAAAAAAAAAAAGAAGTCGCCGTATATTGACTTTTGGCTATTAAAATATTTAGTCGCCGAATAAAAAATAAAAAAAATTATTTTTCCTCTTTGGCGACTAAACTTTTAGTCGCCAAAAACTTACTTTCAGCGACAAAAAAATAATTTAGTCGGTGAATATTAGTTTTTGGTAACCAAAACATTTTCAGTCACCAAAAATGCTACAATTGGCGACAAAAATTTTGTTTGGTCGGCATTGATAACAGATTTTTTTGGGGGAAAGTTTTTCAAATTTGGAGGCAATTCATTTTGACTTTTTCTTTTCATACATATTTGTTTTTATCAATCCACCGAAACCAAACCCTGATGGCTCTTGACTCTTGCTCTCCCTCTCCCTTAGGGACAACTCACCATCACTTTAGCCCCCATCGCTCACCGTTGATCTTCCACCATTGTTCACCGTCGATCTTCCACCGTTGCACACCGCCACCGCCACCGCCGTTGCTCGCCTCGCAGCTCCTCGCATTGCATTGCTTTGACATTGAAGTTTTTATCTTCCTCTCTCTATTTCTCTTACTCTCTCTATCTCTCTCCCTCTTGGTTTTGTTTTTTTGTCTCTCTTTCTCTATTTCCCCATTTCACTCTACATCTAGGGTTTTTTTTTTTTTTTATAGTGTAGGGTTTTGATTTATGTGAAATCAATGAACCAATGATTGAAGGAACATGTAATTTCTTAGGGTAATTGTTGTTTTGATTTATGTAATTTCTTAGTGTATGTATTACTATTGTTTGGTCTATGCTTGTAATTGTTGTTGTTTTTCACCCTCTTGCCCACCATGTACCTGAAAAAATGTTCAAACAAAATTCGTCCATGCTTGTATTTGTTGTTGTCTTCTGACCCTTTTGCTCACCATGTGTTTGACAAAATGTTCAAACGAAACTGGACAATGCTCACGTGTTTGATATGTGAAGCAATCCAACATTGGAGGTTGAAGTTGAAGGAATTTTAATTAGGATGCTCTTCTTTCTCTCTTCAATCCATATTCCTAATACGAATTTAATTCAAGTTGAAGTAAGTCGGTTTGGGAGGCATTAGATGGTAATGTGATGTTTTCCATTACATCTCTTGCCTCTACTAATATCAGCTGATATATGCATGAAACAAAGCAATGCCTTCCATGGGAGCATTACTTGAAGATATGCTTGGGTAGTTATCCTTCATTCAATTGATGCATTTAAATGCAGTTTTCAAAATTAAAGAATGGATAAGAATATGTAGCTTTGAATACCCAGCCTCTCATTCTATGCAATTAATTAGTTCATGATTTGCCTTGCATGACTGAATGTTTATCATTATTTTTTTTTTGTTCAAGTTATGAAACAAAGTTTTTTTTTTTTTTAATTCTAATGTAGTTAAAAAATAAAATATTTGTGAAGTAATCTAAAAAGAATTCAATAAATAAAACAAAAAATACGAAAATGTACTGAATTTTTGTATTTAGTAAATTTTTAAAAGAATTTTTAACATTTTTTTAAAAACTTTTAAAGTGCATCTAAATAAAAATTAAAAGAATTTGATTAAAACATTTAAAAAAAATACTAAAATCCAAAAAAATAGGAGTTAAAAATTATTTTTGAAAACTCCAGGTGTGTGTGCATGAGATAGTGGGTTGTTTTGCTTGTATCATATGAAAAGCTGCTCAGCTTGGAGATGGATCAACAATGGGAATGTCACATTATTAAAGGGTCCCAACAAAAATAAATAAAAGATAAAAACAAACAAAAATAAACCCTTCCTATTGGTTGGCTTTGATGTTATGTGATATATGAATTGCTTTTGGCATTATGAACATTTCTTTTTGAATGTATAATATAGATATGCTTTCCCACTGGACCTATATATATATTGTTCATTATTAATCCTTCATTTAGTTATTGAATTTCTGTCATGATCTTCAATGGATTCTGATGCTATCAGTTTTATAAATACAATGAAGATCTTTGTTTCATAATCAATGATGATGAAATATTGTTCTTAATAAATTTATATTTTAAATTAAAAAATGGGATAGGATAAGTTTTAATTATAGATTATTAATTTTGAATTGTGATGATGTTTTACAACTGAAAAAAATTTCATTTCTACCATACTTTTGAAGATGCTCTCAGTGTACAATTGGCTTAGCATGGCTCTTTCTGAGATGTTCTCACTGTTTATCTTCTTGTCTTCAAATTATTCAGTGGACCAAGCAAATGAATGAGAGGACTCACATGCTACTACTACCCTTATGCCCTATGTTGATAAGGTTCTGCTATGTCATGATTTTTTTAATGTATTTCAATAGGCTCTTATATAGGTTGAGAAAATCCAACAGGATTACAAGGTATAGTTCAAGGCCATTAGGCATCATCTTGAATGCATTATGTATGTGTCTCTGTGGGTTCTGATCCTCAAATGTGGTGTATGGCAAAAAATTTGTATTTATTGACAAAAACTGATGTCTTGTGATTCTAGCATGTCTTGTTGACGTGTGTTATTGTCCATAAGTAATGCTTAGTAAATCTCTCTTTCTGTCTCTTAACAGAAATAAAGGCATGTCTCTCTATTGACAACTTTCTTTCTTTTCTTGTGTTTCATAGGATCGGGACAGTTATTGGAAGATGATGCAGAAATATATAGGTTCTAATGTCACATCAATGGTGACACTCCCAGTTATCATTTTTGAGCCAATGTCAATGCTTCAAAAAATGGCAGAGGTTTGTGTTTTTGTACCATACTGATGTCTTTGTTATATTTGATGATGCTTTTCTTGTTGAATATCACCAATTGTGAAATGTTTGTAATAGTTGATGGAATACTCCTACCTTATGGATTTAGCAGATGAATGTAAGGATCCCTATATGCGATTGGTTTATGCTTGTAAGTACCATTCTGCTCTCTCTCTCTCTCTCTCTTTCTCTCTCTCTCTCTCTCTGTGCGAGTGTGAGTGTGCATTTTCTGTTGTGAAACTTATGGTTCTCCATTTCAGCATCCTTCTTTATAACAATCTATTATGCCTGCCGACGAACCTGGAAGCCATTTAATCCAATTCTGGGTGAAACTTATGAAATGGTCAATCATGGAGGTGTTAAATTCATTGCAGAACAGGTGAGCTTGACCACATTTTCCACTGGATACATTTTTCTTATTTTCTTTGTTTAAATGCTAGTTTTGGTCATGCTGATTTTGATTATAACCAAGAAGGAATTATTATTTTCTGTCTAACAGCTTGCTACTTCGTTCGGGGGTGATGTTGAAAGGCACATTGTTGTAACTACTTAATGTCTATTTTATATATTTTGGTAGTACAATTGTGCAAATTTCTCTTAAAGTAGCAACATGCATGTGCATCTATGTCCGTTTCTGATTATATTTCTAAGAAGATGTAGTGATGTTGATTATATTTCTTCGACACGATTTAAAACTCTGCAGTGCATACTTTGGAGTTCATGTAAGATTTCTGAGTCATAGTTATATTTCCTTGCATGCCTCTGGGTCTTTTTTTTCCCTAATTTGACACGAATTTACTTAATTAGCTTGTCATATGAATTGAGTTTGCATGTATTTTAACTAGGATATGAAAATGTATTGGCGGGTAATTGTCTGTCTCACACAATGTCGAATATGCCCTAAACGTAGTCGAAAAAGGGCATTTTGGGGGTGAAAAATCAAAACAGCCCCCGAACCACCGTTTACAAATGACGAAATGTTATTCAGACCCATAGGTTGGGATTTAGAGACGAATACGCCAAAACTTAGTCGAAAAAGGGCGTTTCAGGGGCGAAAATTGAAAACAGCCCCCAAACCGCCGTATGGCCGACACAAACACCTTCCCCATGCTAAGTAGGACTTGTGACAAATGACGGAATGTTATTCGGATCCGTAGGTTTGGATTTAGAGACGAATACGCCAAAAACTTAGTCGAAAAACAATGTTTCGGGGGTGAAAATTTAAAACAGCCCTTGATCCGCTGTGTGGTCGATACGAACAGCTTCCCCATGCCAAATATGACTTGTTACAACTGACGGAATGTTATTTGGACCTATATGTTGGGATTTAGAGCCGAATACGCCCAAAATTTAGTTAAAAAGGACGTTTCGGGGGCGAAAATTGAAAACAGCCCCCGAACCGCCGTGTGGCCGATACGAACACCTTCCCCATGCCAAATAGGACTTGTGACAAATGACGGAATGTTATTTGGACCCGTAGGTTGGGATTTAGAGACGAATACGCCCAAAACTTAGTCGAAAAATGGCGTTTCGGGGGCGAAAATTCAAAACAGCCCTTGATCCACATTGTGGCCGACACGAACAGCTTCCCCATGCCAAATATGACTTGTGACAACTGACGGAATGTTATTCGGACCCGTAGGTTGAGAAAATGCAACTTGTAATATTGTATGGTTACAAATGCCAATACAAAACAAGGAATGCTAGGATCATATAAATGCTAGTGATAAATGAGGGAAAATATGTCACTTCATCTTCTCATTTTGTGAATATTGTGTTAATGTTTACAAATTTTCTCAGTGCATGTCGAATATCTAATTCTAGTGTCTGTTTGGATTAATTGGGGGTGAATTGAGATGATTCCCTGTTTACAAGTATCCCATACTTTTTGGGTACTTTAAAAACAGATAGTTTAAATAGAAAATATATCCAAAATGATGTGTTAATGATATTTATAAAAATTATGGGGACAACTGTGAAAAATGTGTTGAAATCGATAACAAGTGTTTCATGTTCTTGCTGTTTTTTCCCTCTCGTGTCCTGGTTGATTTTCTTCTTTCTTCTCATCCAAAACATGATGCGATGGTCTAAAACAACTGGTTAGCTAAATGCCATGATTATATTAATGAAAAAGTCCAGTCCAAGTATTGACAAAGAAAAAGCTCTTTATAATATCTATGAGTATTTTTGTTAAATGTTTTATGAAGCTCAAGTTCAATTTTTTTATCAAGCTCCCTCGATGGCACATGCAAGGTTACTTAATTATGTTAAATGTTTCATAATAATATCTTCCTAGAATGAGTATTTTTGTTTCTTGAAATGACTTATTTTCGTATTGTAGGTATGAGACCTTGTTACTAGAAGACTTTTACAAACTTGAGCTTTTCCACTACCAATTACTGCAATAGTTGTTGATCCAACAGAGATGAAGTTATTTTCTGGTGGTATAGATTACTAGTGGATATTTCTTTTTTGTATACGGAGGACATCATTTTTGTATGATTATCTGTTTGTATGGAATTATTATTTTGGGTTGGATTATATTTGGTTTGTATAGAATTTGATGTTACAAGATCAAATTTTTGGATGGTTGAAAGTGAAATAGAAATAGACATATGTATTGTTTTGTTTATATACAGAGTGCAGGTTGCACAAAATAAATACAGGTTGTGCAGAATTAATAATAAAAAAAAAAAAACACTAAATAAAGTTTTTGGTGACTAAATGTTTAGTAGCCAAAAAAACAAAATAAAACTTTTTGGCTACTAAAAATTTAGTAGCCAAAAACAAACCAAAAATTTTTTGGCGACTAAAAATTTAGTAGTAAAAAATATATGAGACTTTAGGCGACTAAATAGTTTAGTAGCTAAAAAAAAATATGAAAATTAATTTTTTTTGGTGACTAAATGTTTAGTAGTTAATAATAAATGATACTTTGGGCGACTAAAAGTTTTAGTCGCTGAAAATGAAAAATAATTTTATTTGAAAACTTTTGGCGACTAAATATTTAGTCGCCAATTTATGACTTTTGGCTACTAAAAAATATTTAGTTGCCAATACTTCGTACTTTTCCCTACTAAAACATTAGTAGCCATTTATAGGACTTTTGGCAACTAAATTTTTTTTAGTCGCCAAAACCTTCCCCGACCGTTTTCCGTGACAAATCTAGCGACCAATATATTTAGTCGGGAAAAAAGATTCGGCGACTAAAAACCTTACTTTTGGCAACCAAAACTTTAGTCGCCAAAAGTGCATTTTCTTGTAGTGTAGGGTTGAGAAGTAGAAATATATATTAGTTTGTTTGGCTAGAGCTTTTTGGTTAAAAGAGCATAAAAGACAAAATAAGCTAAAAAGGCCAATAAAATAAAATGTCACATTCAAACCATAATCATTTCACTTATTTCTCACAAAAATTAAAAAAAAAAGGCAAAAAAGTCAAACCAAACAAAATTTTAGTCCTAAACTAAATAGTTAAAAAATCAAAAAGTCAATTAAAAAAATCAATTGCCAAACAACAACATAGAGAGAGGGAAAAAAAAAAAACCTCACGGTTTAGTTATTTCCAAGCGTTTCTCGTTGTACTAAAGTCACTCAAAGGTATAACAAAATAATCATTAATTTTTTGAGATAAACTTCCCTTATTTTATCTTTTTATATTATGCCATCAACAATGCTTGGGAGTTCGAATTTTCATAGTCCGAATAGCTTGAATGTTTCAAAACGACGTCATTTTGAGAGTAAAACGACGTCGTTTTAATACATTCGAGCTATTTGAACCAAACAAATTCGAGTTACCAAGCATTTTTTTTGTGTGCCATACCCCCTTTTTTTTGGAGGGGGAGAGGGAGGGGGAGGGGGTGGGTGGGTGCTAATCCGGACACACAATAAATACGAAAAATATATATATATATTATTTTATAAATGAGATTATTTAAGTTTATAATCTTATTTGTATTTTGTTTTATAAATTTAAATTCTTTTTATTGAATATGACACAGTATGAAGAAATCATAATTTATTTGATATTTATAATATTTTTCAATAATATTACGGCTCCAGACATAAAAATTTAAAAATTATCTAGAATTTCACAACGATGGCTCAAATTGATTTCATATGTGAACTCTATACTACACTAATTCAATTTTCACTATAAATCATTATATCTAAAAAAATGTGAACAGATAAAATATTTTTGTAATTTTTTTGTTTCACGCATATATTTGGGAAATATAGTTTTCTCCAATCAATTACTCACTGATCAATCACATACTCAAAATAAGAAATAAATATTAAAGACTTCAAAAATTTTATTAAATTATTTATCAAATGTTTCTTATAAATATGAGACCCATATTATATAAATTTCATATAAATCTCACATTCATATAAAATATTTAATAAAAAATTTAATAAATTTTTTAAAACCACTAACATTACTCAATAAAAAAAGGGCTGTGCTAGGGGACTCGAATTTGGAGTCCCCGAATCCCCCGAAAATGAAGAAAGAAGGAAGAAGGCAGAGGAAGGAGGAGGAGGAGGGGGAAGAAGGAGGAGGAGGAGGAAGGACTGGAGGGGGCCAAATAAATCGGGGTAGAGGCGGAGGCGGAGGCAGGGGGTGGAGGCGAAGGCAGGGGCTGCGAGGGGTGGGACGACGAGCTGCGACAGCTCGGCGACGAGCTCTTCCCTGCGACGACCACGAGCTGCGCCCTGCCTCTCCCTCTCCCTCTCTCTTTCTCTCCCTCTCCCTCTCCCTCTCCCTCTGCTCAGAGCTGCTGCATGAAAAAGACGAAAGAATAAAAAAAAAAAAATAGCCAAAACGATATTATTTTGGCCATTAAAAAGATTCAGGGAAAAGAATTCGAACGCTGAAACGTTATTCATAAAAAAATGCCATGTCAAACTTGCTTATATCACCCGCAAACCACTATAGTGTCATACATATAACCTCACACGCACGCAACACATCAACTTGACCATTGACAAAACAGCTGTTCTGTCTCTCTCTCTCCCAAGTCATTTGCAACTGTGCGCCGCCCCCATCCCCACAGCCTGGCCACTGATCATTTGCCGCGTTCCCATTTGTGCTTATTTGTCTATATATAGTCACTTCACTTCCCATATTAAATAATCTACCCACTTCGTTGTTATACATATTTAAGTACCTTAAAAAAATACATATTTGATCGTCACTTTGTGGGTTTGCGCCGCAAAAGCAAACTTAACTGCTGCTGCTCAGCACTCTCAACTCTCATCCCAAATCATACTTGTAACCACTACTATACTCTATGGATTTGGACATGGAAATCGATATGTTTTCTCACTTTTCTGATCCACTTCCTAGTTTCTGGTCCAACAACGTCCCGGAATCTCCGTCGGTGTCAGATTGTGGCAGTGGTGCTCGGCCAGCTGCTACGTTTTCTGACGAGGAGGTTTTGTTGGCTTCAAGCTGTCCGAAGAAGAGGGGAGGGAGGAAGAAAGTCAGGGAGACTCGGCACCAGGTGTACCGAGGTGTGAGGTGGAGGAACAACAGTAAATGGGTCTGCGAAGTGCGCGAGCCAAATAAGAAGTCGAGGATATGGCTCGGGACGTTTCCGACTGCGGAAATGGCTGCGAGAGCTCACGACGTTGCTGCGATTGCTTTGAGAGGTCGGCTAGCTTGTCTCAATTTCGCCGATTCGGTTTGGAAGCTGCCTATTCCGGCTTCATTGAAGCCCAAGGATATTCAAAAGGCGGCGACGGAGGCGGCAGAAGCGTTTCGGCCATCGTTGCAGTATCTAGAGGTTTCTGGTGACGTAACAAAGCCGGAGAATGTGCCGGCGACAATGCCGGAGAAAATATTTTACATTGACGAGGAGGCAGTTTTCGGGATGCCGGGATTGCTTGCAAACATGGCAGAAGGATTGATGCTACCTCCTCTACTACCTCACTGTGCAGGAGGAGAGTGGTACCAGGGTGATGACGTGGAAGCTTCTGATGACGTGGCACTCTGGAGCTTCTCAATTTAAGAACCTTAGTCGTTTTGGCTTTTGTCTAGTCAGAGAAAGAAAGAGATTTTTTAAAACTAGATTACCATACTTTTAATTTTTTGTTAAAGAACGGAAATTATAATTTTGGTGTTTGGAAAATTACTATTTTAATAAGTTATTTTAATTTTTTTATTATTTTAGTAAGTTAAAATTTTTATATTTGAATAAATAATTTGACTTTTTTGTAGTTTGATGTAACATTTGTGAGAGAAAAAATAAAATAATTATAAATTTGATGTGATATTTTATCTCATTAATTATTTTAGTTTATCTGATTTTATTTTTATTAGTTTTAGCCTAAAAGTAGTTCTAACAAACACTCCATTATACGAGGACAGAAAAAAAAAAAAAAAGAAAAGGAAAAAGACAAAAGAGAGATATTTTTTAAAAAGTAATTTTTGGTTCAAGTACGGCAATTATAAGTATATGAAAATAATTTAAAAAATGGAAAAAAGATTAGTTTATGAGAGGTTTATGAGTGTAGTGTGAATATCGTATAAAACTGTAGAAGTGTTTGCATCCGTTTGGTAAGTGGATTGATTTTTTAGTTTTTTGACTTTTTTGATTATTTTAATTTGAGTTAAAAAGTTTGATTTGGAAAGAATTTTTTGACTTTTTGATTTTTTAAACTTTTTTTAAAGAAAAAAGTAAAATAATTATAAATTAAATATGTATTTTATTTTTTATGATTAAAATAACCTATTTTATTTTTTGTGAGTATGTAGTGCGTATAATGTATAAAACTGTAAAAGTAGTCAGAAATAAAAGGAATATTTCTCATACAGTTCTTGTTAAGCAAACTTTTCGATTTGGGTGCCAAGGTCCAATTGGTCAGGCCTCCATTTTAATAGTTCTCTTGGTCAAATGAAGCTTATTATTGATTGGTCAGTTTGTTCGAGATTAAATTAAGTTTATTTAATTTAGTTTATGAGTTTATTTTTTGATTTTATTTTGATAATTTGAATAATTTTATGTGTAGAACTTATTAAGTATTATATCTTTGTAAACAATCATATTGATAGAATATTAATAATTATTTGATTAGATTAGATTTCTATTAAAAAAATAAACGATGAAAAAATAAACAGTTGACAAAATTCTAATCTGATCAAATAACTATCGATATCTGATCAACGTAATCTTTTTATAAAGATATAGTACTCAATGAGATTTACAAAAACTCTTTAATGTAGTTTATCCAAAACTTACAAATAAATTTTTGTACTCTTTTTGAAATGGTTTGAAGAATCTTACATTCTTTTTTGGGAGCGTTACATTAGAATGTTACATTTGGTACTAATGAATTACATTGGAGTGTTACACTAAGGAATTTTTTTAGAATGTTATATTGGAATGTTACGTTGGAGAGAAATATAATAATGATTTTTTCTTTTTTTTTTTTGAAGTGTTACAGTTTAAAATTATATGTTAGCCCAAAGCTTACTAAGGAGTTTTTGTACTCCTTTTGAAATATTTGAAGAATCTCATATCATTTTGAAATGTTTGAAAGATCTCATATTTTAAGTCATTTTTATACTCATTTTGAAATATTTTCCCAATAAAAAAGATTCCCATATAAAAATTAATCTTAAATTTAATTCCCATAAATTATCTACCTTACCTTTTTAGCACAAAAGAATAACGAAAAGGAAACATATTAAAAATAAGGGTATAATCGTAAATTCAATTTTTAAATAATATATTAAATCTACATTTTTAAAATCAATGGGACTAATTAGTCTATAAGAAAATTCTTGAGACTAAATAGATTATCATTCCCTAAGATAGGATTTATAAATAAAATTTTCCATATATATATATCACAATTCAAACACAAAAAAAGATTTATATTTTAGCTTTTTAATATCAAAGGACACTACAAGAATTTACACATTTGCCGACCACTTTTGCCGACCAAAAAAATTTTGATCGCAAAAAAATGACATTTGCCGACCAAAATATTAATTAGTCGCGAATGATCATTATTTTTGGCGACCAAAATGAGTTGGTCGCAGAAGGTCACATTTTGGCGACCAAAAATGAGTTAGTCGCAGATATTGGTATGCTTTTGGCGACCAACTTCAAATTTGGTTGCGGAAGGTTACATTTTGGTGACCAAAAAAAATTAGTCGCCAAATTAGTACTTTTAGCGACTAATATTTTAGTCGCCGTTGATTGAGATTTGGCGACTAAAAAAATTTGTTGGTAAAGGTACATTTTTTTGCGACTAATCTGGTCATTTGGTCACGAAAAGTTTGGGAGGGAAATTTGAAACATGGAGGGGGAAATGAAAATTTTTTGCGACAAAAAAAAATTTGGTCGCCATTTATAAAACGACGTCGTTTTGTACCCACTCCCTCTCAAAATTTGGCCGCCATTTATAAAATTTGGTCACCATTTATAAAACGACGTCGTTTTGTACCCACTCCCTCTCAAAATTTGGCCGCCATTTATAAAATTTGGTCACCATTTCTAATCCCGTCTCTCCTCTCTGTCTCCAGCTCGCTCTGTGTCTCTCTATATGTTGATCTGCCCTCTCCCTCTCTCTGTATTCTCTCTCTCAATCGGTGCCCACTCTCTCTAGCTCACTGAAGTCCCTCACCACCATTGCTCACGTCCGTTGCACATCGCCATCGCCATCGCCCTCTGTCTAATGGGCTCCTCATTTCTGTGGAATCCTCACCCAATCTCACCTCATCGCTGACCACCGTCGTACGCCACTGCTAGCGCCACCGCCGCCGCATCCTCACAGGTTCTCTCTCACTCTCGGTCTGTCTGTCTCTCTCTCTCTATTTCTTGCTCTCTCCCTCTCTAGCCTTTGCCCTCGGTCTCTCTCTCTCTCTATATATATATATATATAATTTGGGGGCTATGGAAGAAGAGAGGATTGCGGTCATAAAGCAAACCTGTGTTATGATTGATGGAATGTCGATTTATTGAATCGCCATCTAATTTCACCTATATAATCTGAGTTTTCTTGAGAATTTTGTAGTATTGTTGTTCTTTACTTTGGTTGTGATTGCTTTCTTTTCGGTATTCAGATGAATTTGACGTGAATTGTGGATTCATGTTGATTAGGGTTTCTAGGGTTTCAAATTGAATGTTTAGGATTTTGTTTTACTCAAATTTGATTGATGAGAAAACGAGGAAACATATAAATACATAAACCAGGTTTTTTACTACTACGGTATTTTTTTTTATTTTTATTTTTTCCCCTTTATACAGAAAATGCTATCTATCCAGAAACGTTCTAAGAATTTGAATGGATGAGTTAGATTTGAACTTGTGTGATGTAGATTACATACTTGAGGAATTTATAATCCACGCATTTCAATTTCTGACTACTTTTCTGAATAAATAGCTCCATTGCTAAATGTCAAATTGCATTTAAATGAGCCCATTCACTTTCCATGTAGCATGCCAATGTAGAAACTGAATATTGAATGGAGCCATTTGCAAAAAATCACATTCATCTCAGAAAATGATGTTTAAAAACTAACAGTCGCAATGACCCATCTGTCTGTTCTTGATTGCAGGAATTGATTACTTATCTGTTGCTGCCTATAATGATCTGATTCCTTCTCATCTTGTTTTTCTAGAAGGCAGGGTAAGATAATATATCTCCAATGTGTTAGAATTTTTGTGTTTCACTTTCAGCAACTCTATTGCTCATCCTGCCTTGAAATATTTCTTCTAGTTGCTTCTGTCAATATTATATCCATCGGGGAGAATTTTATTACTTTTCCTAAACCTAGCATTCACCTTCCTTTATAATGAAGTTTATTTCTTGACTTAAATTGTGCAGTCCGGATTTCATCACTTGTAGATTAGAGAAGTTCTAGCAAGATATCTTGTATTGATGATATTTTTGGGCATTATTCTTTGGCTGTGATTTAAGGATGATGATTATGTGCTAGTTTCTGATTCAAGTTTAAAAGGGTGTTTCTTACTGACATGAGATCAGTTCATTGGGCAATATTTGCTTATGTGATGATTATGCTGGCATTGTGAATTGTGAGAGTTGCAATGCTTATTAATTTGTATAAACTCAATGTAGAATCTTTTTGTTGAAGAAAATGGCCCATTTTTCTTCCAGTTACTAGTAGAAAAAAGTGTCGATTCTAGGTTGATGTTTTCTGTCAATAAAATGGCATCACGTGGAGATGATTTTATTATCATTATTTGGGTTCTCCTTTTCTTTTTTTTTGAATTGTTCATTGTCATGAAATGTTCATTGTAAAAATAAAGATTTACAATCGTTTGAATACTTGATCTCCTATAACTTATGTGGCTAGGTGTAAACAATTTAGTGTGTTTGTCCTACTTTGTGTTTTCATGTCGAGGGTAGATTTAGAAACTTGTAAAATTAGCACATTTGCTATCTTATTTTAGTGAAGGGCCTTAATACTTCTCAACAAAATAATCTGAAATGAATATATAAATTAGATTAGGGATTCAAATTTTGGGAAAGAGATCAAGAGACATGGCAAATATTTGGAAATACAATGACTTGGAGAATTAGTGAACCGTAATTTTTTTTCCGTAACTCTGTATCCAGCCAACTGATTAATTTGGGGGATCATTTTCACCATCCAGTGGGGGATGTGTTTGAACATTGTGGAAGGTGATGTGGTTGGTGAGAAAGAAAATATCAAATAATTCTTGGGAAGAATCTATGCTATTATGTTTACAGTATTTTGTTGCAAGATTTTTTTTGGAGTAAAATGTGATCTTAAATGAATGCAAATTTTATAATTGGGGTCATTCGTGTCAAATGATTGAATGCTTATAAAGATGTAGTTGTTATGTATTTTGCTTTGGAATAATTTCACTTTGATTTTTTTTCAATTATGGGTATTTTTTTTGGTTATTATATTAATAATTTTATATCTATATGAGTTTTTAATTTCAACCAATATGGGCCAATTCAAGATTCAGCTAATATGAAATTTGAGACGATTGTCCAAATCTATAATCCTTAAAAGTCCATGTGTCAGAATAATGCCAAAATATGTTGAGGGAGGTAATTACTGCAATGCTGTTTCCTGTTACTGATTATAAATTTACCTCTTGGGTTTAATATATTTGGATAAATATGTCAGTTGTTAATCATTCTCATACCCACATGTCACTTACAATTCTCCTAAATTTCTGATGATGTTGCTCGATGTTGCATTATTTCATAAATTTGTTCTTGATCAGCCCCTAATGATGTTGCTTGTGTGGATGTAAATCTTTTGTAGAACTCCCAGGCTCCTTGTTTGCCTTGGTTATCAACGTAATTTGAAGGACAAATCATTTTATTCTTAATTTTAATTTATTTATTTTTTCACTTCAATATCTTTTCCATCTGGTTTTGCTGAGCATTTCTTTACTTTATACTCACCCGTGTATGTGTTCTCATCTTCTGTTGTTGTACTTCTGCTTTGTAGTCACTTCACGCCATTAGGTTAGGTGTTCTAAATTGCTTGTTATCAGTTTGAAACATTCTAATTTTTCCCTTCAATTTGCCAAGCATCTGGTTGGCAATTTTGACCTTTTCATTTAAATCCCCTCCTCTTATGGACTACTTTTCTCTCAAAGGACAAATGATATGTTCGTACTTGGTGGTAATATGGACGATTAATTTATATACTTGGGCGATTCCCTTCAATATTTACATGATGAATTTTCCATTGGTGGATTAGCTAGCCACTTTTTAGTTTAGTAATTGAGAAGGGAAACCCAACAGAGAAATTGGTGAAACCTGATCTCAGCAAATTTACGCAACAGAGAATTGGTGAAGGATTGGAGGTGCTCTATTAGCATGCATGCAAAGGCTAATTGTTGTGACCCATTTGTTTTGGAACTCTGTTTTGCAGAAACATTACTTAGTCATCCTTGAAGGGTTTTAGTTTTAGGTGCTCTAAGAGCTTTAGTTTTCCTTTTGCTAATTAACATGTAAATCTCCTCGGGTAGCTCTCAAGAATGAATGGAGAATGTTGAATGATCTTAAGACTTGTTTATGTTGTTACTTCTTTTCTCTCTTGAGTTATTAGTGGTGCTGGTAACATTTATCTAAACATGGAATTGCAAATGGAATCAATTCAAGTGCAAGATGAACAATTGATTGACTTTTTACTGGATGAGGACAGAGAACACAGGGAAAGAACATAAAGTTTCTGCAAGAAGTTGTGTTTAAAAAAAATAAAATAAAATAAGGGTCTCAAACTTTTGTCTGTAGGGGGCATGGTCACATGTCTGAAAATAGCTGTGGTGGAACGAACTGGAAATGTGTGTAATCAAATGCCTCATTCCACAAAATATCCTCATACGCAGCAAGTACATTCCTTTATCCCTTCCCTGGTGCACAAAGAAAGTCATTATGTAAGAAATACTACAATTAATGGATAAAAATAGCGGTTAATTTGCATAAACAGTTCTTCATACTTCACTAAAACATCTTCATGGCATCTATATCTATACTAATATATATTATATCTATACTAATATATAATGCTTTGAAATCAGTAAACAATATACCGAGCATATATTATGTGTACCTATGTGCATATATACATCTATGATTAAATGCATAGTGTATGCAAAGCTACTTAACTAATTTTTTTTCTTCTTTCTTCCTCTTCTTCTTCTTTTTCTTTTTATTTATTTATTTATTTTTTATAATCTTTTCCTGTCATCAAAATGAACTAGTGCATATTTAGTATGTTCATTTTGTAGGCAAGTGAAACTGATAGGGCATCTCTCAACCACTCTCTCTCTGCTATCCATTCAGTATGCATATTTAGTATCCATTTTTTTAAAAAAAAATTTTAATTTCATTCTTTTTATAGATTTTTTACACAGGTATTGTGTTCTTTGTTTACCATGTTGTGACTATCATTCATAGATAAATTACCTGTCTTGCAATTTTTCCTTTACGTTATCGCATTTTTCAGGAAATATTATGAAATCTGAGATTTCTATTACTTATGGGGTCTTCATGTTTACTTTTCTCGTCTTCATGGTCAAGTTCATAGTCCATCAAAACTCATGCACTCAAAAAAAAAAAAAAATGATTGTTGCCATTGCTTGATCCTTAGGAATGTGTTTTGGTGTGGAGGTGCATCTTTGATGGTTCCAATGAAGTTCTCAGTGGTCACAGAAAAGGCTGTGAGTGTTTGGTGCTTCTTAAATTTCAGTTTTTATGGTTGTAATTATTTTGGGTCTGAAATGCTAAATTTCCAATTCTGCACCATTTAACTAGACTTTTCTCTGGTGTGTGAATAGGTTTTTTCTACTCTAGAAGCAAGTATTGGGTTTCATACTGATTGTGGTTTCTCATACATGCTTTCTCATCTTCCTGGGCATTTGGGTAAGTATTCTGCTATCACTTGGGTACTAACATACATCATATCAGATTCTTTATTCATCTTATTAATAAAGATGGAGTCATATTGATAACAGTGTGGAATGTATGCAGGGTAATTTTTTGCCTTGACAGGAGCGAGGCTGAATGGTAAGGAATTGGTTGCAATTGGACTAGCAACCCATTTTGTCCCTCTTGAGGTGAGTTTTCAACTCTCTTATTGGGCACACAATTGAGACTCTTACCAGTAAGAGTTTCCAAAAGAGTCTCATTTGGGCAGATTTGGGCAAACAAAATTGTGTGGATGAATCATTAATCTATTCAATTATAGTTTTCTGCCATTTAATCATGCGTGGAAACTTTGTTCATGGTACTAAGGCATGCTTATATGAAGTATTAGACATCTATGAGGGACATAGATGCAAAAATTAGTGTTGGTTTCATAATAATAATAATAATAATGTCCCTCATCTGATAAATGTTTGTGAAATATTTGCCTTGAATATGCATTGTCTCCCTACAGCCTGTAACAGTATTTATTATGGCAACTATAAAAGGAGCATAACCTTTAACACTTGTACAAAATTTAATTGACTAGGCTGAAAAATGGTTGTCTTGTGTACGCATTACTATGCGATTATTATACACTGTTTGTGTTCTAACCATAAAACATGAAGACGTATCAATTGGGCTTAGTGGAATATGCATGGAGGCATGTGAGTGTTCAATAAGAGTGTTCAATAAGTGATCTATCACTCTCAAGTAAAGAGAGAGAATATCATTCCCAACCACCAATTCTCGACACCTAACCTTTGAACATAAAAAATGAATAAAAAATGATTGTTGCCATCTTTGAACATTTTTTTATATCACTGATCAATACATGCATGATAAATATAATATCATATATTAGTATTTGCTTTTTCTAATACTTACCTCTAAATAAAAATGATTAGAAATAAAACTACCCAATAGTCACAAACTTAACTTTTTTCCAAGTATAAAAAGATCCGTTTTAAAAGTGGATTGCCTACCTCCCCTTTGAGGAGTGAATTGGTTGGGTTAGTCAATCGAATTATATTCTGGGTAGTCAAGTGCCACACCCCTTATCCGATATTCAATCATGGGCATCTCCCTTTGCCTCTGAACCGATATTGCCATGTAATGAAACATGTTCATCATCCATCCATTCATTATATATCAATCTAGATATATAGATTAAAAAAAGATAGATACTTCTTTTTTCTTCTTTCTTTTCCTTTGGTGGTCTGCTTGAATGTTTGTGTAACACTGTGGCAGCAGTGTAACACTCGTTTCATCACAACATGACATATTAGGAGCCTTCAGAAGCCTTGGCAATACGGGTTTCATCAGAAGGCTTCTGAAAAGCAGTTTTATCACATAGCAGCACACACCGCTAGGGTACTGATTGTGGTTGGTTCTGGATTGAAATTTAATTCACATGAAAGGTTCATTGAGGGGCATAGGAGTTATTGACAATATGGATCGATTTCAGCTGCCATGTTGGTTTCTGCTGTGTGGCATTATATTGGATTTGGAATGGTGGAGGTTTCAATTTATTCTATAGACATAAGAATGCTATTGTTTTATTTACAATTTGATAATGATAGTAATATAATTTGCTAATGTGACCTTTGTTTTTCATGTACATTTTTCATTAGTCCACTAATTTTACCTGACATTATTTCTCTTTTTTTTTTTGGTACAGATGGATGACCTCGTGCACAAAGCTAAATTGTATTGGACAAATTCGCACTTTTTGCTTTTTCTGAAGGATTATATATTTTTGTATAGATGTATATGGGAAATATTAGGGTAGACTAGTAGTTATATTTTTGGATACACTACTAGTTATATTTTTAGATGGATGTGTATAGAAAATATTTGGTAGACTACTAGTTATATTTTTTGGTTGATGTACATGGATAAAAATTTAAAACATAATAACAAGTACTTGTTATGTTTTAAATTTTTATGGTAGATGAAATATGTAGTTTGGAATTATTTGTGGATGTAAACTTATAATATTTGCTGACTTTAATTAAACAGGTTCAGAAATGGTTGTTATATATAGCAAATTTTGTTGAATGTTGATGATTTCATTTTTTTGTTGGTTTGAATGATTTTTGCAAATTGCAGATTATATTGAATAAATTGGATGGATTATTATAAATTACAGGTTTATTTTGTTGGATGTTGGTCGCAGAATGTGACAATTGGCGACCAAACTAATTTTGGTTGCAGAATGCCACAATTGGCGACCAAAATTTTTGGTCGCGAAATGTGACAATTGGCGACCAAACTAATTTTGGTGGTAAAATGTCACAATTGGCGACCAAAATTTTTGGTCGCAAAATGTGACAATTGGCGACTAAACTAATTTTGGTCGCAGAATCTCACAATTGGCGACCAAAATTTTTGGTCGCGAAATGTGCCAATTGGCGACCAAACTAATTTTAGTCGTGGAATGTGACAATTGGTGACTAAGAAATTTGGTCGGCAAAAGGTGACTTTTCGCGACCAAAGTGTTTTAGCGACAAAATGGATTAGCCGCAGTAAATAAATTTTTAGCGACCAAAAATTTGGTCGGCAAATGCAACTTTTCCCGACCAACGAAAATTTTGGTCGCGAATTACTTTCCACGACCCTCAATTCGCGACCAAACTAGCGACAAAAAAAATTGGTCGCGGATAACTTTTGTCGACCAAAAATAGACTTTTAGCGACCAATTTTTTTGTTGCTAAATGTGTTAATTCTTGTAGTGGGACAAAGGAAAAAAAGAAACAAAAAATAATAAACATATATTTAGAGAGAGAGAGAGAGAGAGAGAGAGAGAGAGTGTGTGTGTGTGTGTGTGTGTGTGTGTGTGTGTGTGTGTGTGTGTGTGTGTGAGAAAAAGAAATTTACAAGTGACGCGTTCAATGGGAATAAATTAAAATGAATATATATATATATATGGGCGAATTACACTAACTGTCCTTATAGCTTGGGACTTGTCTCACTTTGGTCTCTAACCTTTCAATTATGATATATTAGATCCTGAATTTTGAATCTTGTTTCAAATAAGGGCAATTGAAGATACTGTTACTCTATTTGAAGGGCAAAGTTGTGAAGATGTGGTGAGGCAACTAATGGAGATTCTAGCAATGAAGGCATCTGCAAATGATGTCAGTTTGCAATCGTTGAGCAACCGCCAGTGATCCAAGAGCATTCCTCTATCTTGCTTTATTTTATTTTATTTTTTTTTCATGTATTTTTGCTTGGGAGTGGGCACTTGTAGTTTTAACTCTCTTCTGTACCACTTTGATCGGGATTTGATCCTTAACATTTAATTAGAAGCGTTTTGTTTTGCAAATCTGAATGGCATGAATGACACAACCCTGAGCATCAAAACCATTTTGTTTTCAATTTTGAAATTGAAAATGGTTGCATTTCAATGAGTTCTGAATTGAATATCGAGCCTATAACTGACCAAAACACAAAATATAACTCAAGGAAAAGAAAAGAAAATGAAAACATCCAAAACGTACCCTTTTACGCTTGCTGGAATAAAATGGACACAAAACAAAGCATCACCGGTCGACCGCCCAGTCAATCGCCTGTGACGACCATGACCTCCAAACTAGTACATTATATAATTTAAATAAGTTTAATTGTATGATTAAGTGCTTGATTGTGTGATTACATGTTTAATTATATAATTATCTGTTGATATATGGAATATCTGTTTAAATTGACAACTTAGAGTCGGAAATTGGGAGCCTAAACGGCTTCAGAAACCAAAATTGACTAGCCCAATAGGCTAATTAGAATATTTAGAATTTTTGGTGACTTCAATTGAAATTTGATTTGGATCAAAATAATTAGAATAAACTGATTGGATTAAATAGAATTAAACCCAGTTAATTAACCTTAATCAACTTCGATTAGGCTAAGCTAATTACATCTTATATAAGGCTCAATTTAAGCTTACGAACTCATTCTATACACTCTTGGGCTGAGATTTGAGAGAGAGAGGGGAGTTGAACTCAACACTTTAGAGAGAGGAAGGAGAATTTGAAGGGAATTGTTGGAGAATTGGAGAATCAAGCTAAGACTACACTTAAATTGAACACTAGGTATGGCATTCATCACTAACTCATGTAGATATAGTAGTAGTTGAATTCCTCTCATTTTCGAACTCATTGGCATGTTATTGAAGGAAAGAAGCTATGAATATCATAAAATGAAAGAATGGAGTTGAATTGCTTACATGCATGCATATTTTGAGTCGGAATTCATGAAATTCATACATGCATGGCACAATTATACCTCATTTTGGAGAATCCTTCATGTTTTCATGCCTCTCATGTCACTTGAATATGTTTTGAATATGTTTTGAGGAGATATACACTCAATTTGAATTAAACATTATTTCATAACTTGAAATTGAAATTAATGGTTGAGAATTTGCCATGATTTTGAATAAATGGTTTCAATTGGAAGTATTTTTAAGTTATATAGTGATTTTCCATGTTTTTATACCAAAAACACAAGATTTGAATCTTTGAGTATCAAGTTTGAACTTCAAACACAGTTCTGGAAATTCCAGAATTCGTGCTGTCTGCTCAAGCGAGGGAGTCCACGCTTGAGCGTGGAATTCGGGCTCCCAGAAGTTACTAAAATTTTACAGTCCGCTCGAGCGACCAAAGTGGCGCTCGAGCGACCATCGAGCGAGAATTTCGTGTATCCAGTACTTTTATAGATCGCTCGAGTGATGGATACCACGCTTGAGCGACCACCTATGTTTTTGAACCCCCGCTCGAGCGTGGGAAGTTGCACTCGAGCAGATACCCTGTTTTCAGCAAAATTTTACTAACTCTTTTAAGTGCATATTTGCATCCTCATGCCATTCCAAGCATTCTTAGGCATCCTTTTTGGACTCATATAATCATACAATAAGTTAGAGACGCACAAAGAGAATTGAATTAAAATGAAATGGAATTTCATTTATACTTTGTTATGTACTTCGTTTAGGTGGACGCCCGAGGCTTGGCATCACCACAAACCACTGTGAGTAATAACTTTATAAAGATATGTTCAAGTTATTCCTATTTCCGAAAATGTTATTGCTATTGAGATTGATAGATAATTGATTAAATGTTTTATTGAAATGTTATGATGATTTACCAAAAACTGCTATTGCTCATCGAATGGTTTATTGAAACTCTGGTTTCTTATAAATGAATGAAGTTCTCTTTGAAAATGTATTCATGACTCAATAATTATTGACCCTTGCCTGGGAGAGATTAGTACCAGGGCCCATTGACCGTTGCTTGGGGGAGATTAATACTACGGCCCATTGACCCTTGCCTGGGAGATATTAATACCACCGCCCATTGACCCTTGCCTGGGAGAGATTAATACCATGGCCCATTGAACCTTTCCTGGAGGAGATTAATACCATGACCCGTTGACCTTTGCCTAGGGGAGATTAATACCACGGTCCATTGGCCCTTGCCTGGGGGAGATTAATACCATTGCCCATTGACCCTTGCCTGGTAGAGATTAATACCACGGCTCATTGACCCTCGCCCGGGGGAAACAATACCGTGGCCCACTGGATGATTGGAATGTAGAAATCTTTGCTGTTAAACCTTAATGGTCGTATCGGCTATGATACATTGATTGGCCCTTGAGGTCCTATTGTTATAACAACATTGTTACTCTATCGAGTGTACTATGTTTTAGTTTGAAATGGGTATTGATGTTAAGATTGACATTTGTAATGTTGTCGAACTTCATTCATTTAACCTATTTATTATGTTATTACTCATTGGGCGCTGGCTCACTATTTATTTATATATGTAATTGTAGGTGGGCAAACTGATCATCAGAGTTAGCTAGCCTCGAGTTTACCCGGGTCAACCTTTTGTGAAGCTTCCAAGTGAAATAATTAGGCTTAGGTAGAGCCATACTTGTCGAACCCCTTTTGTGTGGTTTTATGGTTTTGCATTTGTACATAGTTAGGGTTTTACCTTGTAAGACATGAATTTGTACTTATGTTGGATGTAACTTGAAACAAAACCTTGCTTATCATATTCACTCTTCTCATATATGCACGGCTCAATGGATGAATTCTATGACATTTTAGACTTCCGCTAAGCCCCGTACCTTGCATTAAAAGTTTATTGTATAGAGGCCATAGGTAATCTATGATTGTAGACATCCCATTTTTGACTGACCTTAAGACTCAAACGTCATCGATTGAGCGCTCGGTGATTGTGCTTGTTGAGCTCGTTTCGAGTTTCCGGAGTTTTGGCTGAGAGCCTTGCCTCCAGGCCTCTAAACTCTTTGTGCTTTGACTCGGTTTGTGGATTGAACCTTGTTTTCTCTTCCCTAGAGGGAGGGAGAGGTCTTGTAGACCACTTTTCTCGTTTGGAGACCAGTTTTCGATTTTCAGAGCCTTTTGTCTCGGGACCGCTTTAACGTTCTCCGTTTGGCGTGGTTTTTGAACCATGCCTTGTTGCCTCTGCCTAGAGGGACACTGTGGTCTAGGAGACCACTTTTGGGATCGTTGACCACTTTTGGTGCTCGTAGACTAGTTTTCGGGTCTCTCGGCTGCACGCCTTGCCTCCTGGACTCTTGTTTTGCGTTCTTTTTGGTTTGTTTTTGGTACAAACCTTGTTTTCCTTGTTTGGAAGGTGGTACAAGGGTGGGAGACCAGTTCTTCCCCTTGGAGACCACTTTCCTTCCTGCCAGTAGTTTTCTGGCCGGCCAACTGGTTTTCTTAGTCTTTGGGCCACCTTTTCTGGTCGGCCATCACACCACCACCTTGCTTTCATGTTGCAGACCATCTCCCCCCATGGCCGACCACTTTCTTCCCTAGCCGACCACTTCCATTGGTCGGCCGACCAGTGTAAGTAGCTGGCCGACCACTTCAAGTGGTCGGCTGCTTTCCAGCACCTTTTTGGAGGTATTTTTAGGCCAGCTCAAACTACAAAAAGTTTTGATTTTGCATGCTTAACATGTTTGTTTGAGGTCTCTTTTGTGTTGGGGGTAGTCTACCCCCTCTTAGGCCTTGTTTGGCTTTCTTTTGTACCCATCCTTTTAAGCTCTTGGGATCACCTTGTTTTGGCCTTCTCACCACTGAAACTTAGAGGAATTTCAGTGGTGGAAATGGTGTTTTAAGGTCCTAAATAGGAGAGGGTCATCCCCTTTCTTTGTGTTTTGTATGCTTGCTTCATTTGCCTCATGTTTGAGCATGTTTGTTAAGCTTATGTTGGCTCCATCTTAGCATGTATTTGGGGTTATTTTGACATGGCATACCACTGTTTTGACTTGGTTTTGTCACTTCATGCATGCCTTATACACTTGTAGTGTAAATCTTGCAAACTAGCTTTGTGTGCTTCATGAAGTAGCATGTCTTTCTAGCTTGTTTTGAGTCCATCTCAGCATGTTCTTGGTGTTGTTTTGCCATGATATACTTCTATTAAGGTTTGGTTTGATGGGCCCTTGCATGCTCCATGAACTTGTAGTGCAATCCCACAAACTAGCCTAATGTGTATCATGCTTTAGACCATCATTCTAACATGATTTTGGCTTAACTCTACGAAGCTTTTGCCCATGTTTTAGCATGCTCTAGCTCTGATTTGTGTTGTTTTGGTCATGCATGCCATGCTTTGTATAGCTATAATACATTCTAGCTTGTTAGCTTTGTGTGTCAAGTCCACTAGCATGGATTGCTTGGGCTATTTGAATGATTTGGAATCATTTGTTATGTGATTTCAGTTCATGTTTCATGTTCATGCATTTACATCTTTCACTCTTTTGATGCTTTGGAGGGTTGGTCATTTATACTTTAAACATGAGTCATTGCGTATGCCTTCATGCCTAAGCTTGCGAGCTATCATTTCAGTGTATTTTGGGGTTATTTTGCCATGATATAGCTCTGATTTTTATTGGTGAAGCCATCTCATGCTTGGTCTTGGTAGGTGTAGTGTAATCCTCCCTCTTGGCCTTGCATATTTCATACTTCATGCTCACCATGCTAGCTTATTTTGGCTTCCTTCCATATATGTTTTAGACTCATTTTGACATGTTCTAGGGCTGTTTTGGGTTGCCTCGACCATATGCTTCATGTTTTGTATAGCTATAGTGCAAGTGCCTATGTTAGCTTTGAGTTTTGAGCACCATAGCCTGCTTCATTTGTGTTGTTTCTATGATTTGGCATCATTTAACATGATATTTAAGAGCTTATAGCATTGCTATGTTCTTACTTCTTTCACCCTTTGAGTGCCTCTAAGGATTGTGCATTGTTGCCTTGTTTGTGGCCTAGCATGTATGCCATCTTGCCTAGGTCCTTGAGCTCCCATCTCAGCATGTTTTGGTCTTTGTTTAGACCTACATGAGCTCTGTCCATGGTTAGTTCATGCATTTATGTCATGTATTGCATGTCCCTTGTATAGTCCTCTTTGCTAGCCTTATGCCTTAAGGACTCTAGTATGCTATACTTGTTTCGGTTGGATGATTTAGCATAATTTCTTGCTTAATTTCAGAGCTTATAGTGTTGTTACACTTCCACATTTGTCACTTTTTGAGCACTCTTGAGGGTTGTGCTCTTATGCCTAGTTGATGGGCCATTGCATTGAGCATGCTTGTCTTGATCTTCATGCCTTAGTTTCATCATTATGGCCGCTGATTTGAGCATGATTGAGATTTGTCCACTTTTGGTTTAAGTCCATTGAGCATGTTTGTATGCCATATCATTTGCATGCTTATGTTACATTACCTTGTGTATGCCATGTTGTTCTTTGCATTGTGTATGCCATGTTATTCTTAGCATTGTGTATGCCATGTTGTTGATTGCATTGTGTACGCATGTTGTTGCTTGCATTGTGTTTGGATTAGGTGTTAGTCCAAACACGAGAAACGAGGGACGTTTCACACTTGAAGTGATGAAACGTGCCTTAATTCTTGATCGCCGATCCTCTTGATCATACATGATAGAGGTCAAGGCTTTATGTGTTTATGTGTGCATTCATTTCATATTGAATTATGCAATTTGGCTTCTCGGCCATCATGCATCGAGATGCTTGATTGGTGGCCCGAGTGTCTAGAACCACACTCCCTTGAGCTTATGAAATGATAGGGAGGGTGGTTGTGCACACATATCTTGCAAATACATTGCCATGCCCTTTCTTGCTCTCTGTTGCAGCAAGTTGGAAGAGTGCAGCAAAAACTGGTCGGCCAACCAGAAAAACTAGCTGGCCGATTACTTTTTCTGGTCTGAAGCAATGGCAAGTGGTCGGCCGGTGGCTGGCAACACCCCTAGGTGGTTGGTTGTGCTTCTACAGGTCCCCAAGGTGAGTTAGAAGCTATCTGGAGCTTGGTGCAAGGTTCTGAGAACAATTGGAAACAGAGGCAAGTTGGGGCATCGCGACGGATTTCCGAACGAGGCAACCGAGCATGCATACACTTCTCGCCTCGAGGCTCCTGTTTTATTGCTTTGCTTAGATAGCTAGCTTATGCTTTGTTTTGTACTTAAGTAGTTAATGCGTTTAGCTGCTTATTTGTGTTGTAATAACTAGTTAGTTAACTTGTTAGTTAATTAGCTTCGTTTTGTACTTAATTAGTTAATTTGTTAGTTAATTAGTTTTGTGATGTAATAATTAGTTTAATTAGCTTAGATTAATTAGTTAGCTTATTATTCAGACCCTCCGTCGAGAGGGCCAACTGTTGTAATAAGCGTGCGTGTGTGTGATGCATGTCTTCCAACCTCCATTTTTTTCTCCCTTTTACTTAATCGCTTACGATGGTTAGTTTTAGGGCATATTTCAATTAGCATATCTTATACTTGCATGCGAGCATCCATTCATCTGTCTTGCATGCACCGGGCTCGGCGCATCATACTAACCATATTGTTTTTCAATACATTTACTTGAATACGTGTTCAACAGCATGTTATCAAGTTGCATTCACATGACATCTTAGAATAGCCGAGCCTATTTTAGTTGCATTTTTGCATGTGTTGCATTAGCCATTTTAACATGAACTAGGATCATGCATGATTTTTAACTAGTTCTCTGTTTTGGCTCGAAGTACACTGTGAGTGTTTACGTTTTAGCATACTGCATGAGATGTGCATGTTGCCATGTTATCATGCTTGCTATGAGGCTAACTGCTTAACTGATATAACTGCATGAGTGCCTGTGGATGAAGGTTGGATTGCTTGAATTGGAACAATTCATTGAAATCCGTGACTTAGCCTACTTGCGAGTAGCAAACTTCAAACCGTTTTCAAACAAATGAACATGAAATGTTTTGTTCCAACTTAGGCGATCTAGTCTATACTTGTATGCTGTACGCATCACATAGTAATTCTAGGTTAATAACCGGAATAGGAACACATGTGTTTTCAAAAACAAAATATCATGTTAGTAAAGGCCGATCTTTGATCGGGCGAGCGGGGGTGCTCATTGCATGACCTTCCCCTCTCGTACCCAAGTTCCGGAGCTGAGGCAACTTTGGTGATGATGGACACGTGGCCTTAGGCATGAGTCAGGGTTTCCTAAATTTCCCCAAAATAAAACATTTAGGTGGCGACTCTATATTTGGCAAAGCAGTCCATGTTTGACACTTCTTTATTAAAATTAGTTTTCCAAAATGATTTGCCGGATTTGGACTCTTTGGTTATTTATCGGTCTCACATTGCACATTGTAAGATTAGATTCAGAACAGTGACATGAGTCCGAATTGTAGTAGCTAAGAACAAAGCGATTCGCGCCCTCGCAGTGCGGCGAGCGGAGTTCTCTGGGTGGTCTACAATGATTACTGGCCGGTCATGACGCTAAACCTATAGGGGCGGGTTTGGGTCCTGACAGAGTGGTATCAGAGCACGAGTTATATCTCACTCACTCGTCCATTAAGCTATAGAGAGTCTAGAAGAGACTTCAGGATTGCATTCATGTGTAATTACATATTAGAGTGGGATAAATTGTATGATTACATGCTCTGAATTTGTACATGTGAACATATTTTATTTGTTGTGTTTATTATAATACAAATTTTATATAAAAAATGGTGATGACAAGGGGTGATGAGCTAGAGGAGGCAACCTCCTCAAGATTGGATAGAATGGAACGAATAATGCATGATATGGCTGAGGCTATAAGACACAACAACAGTGGCAACAACAACAGCAACCACCTCCCCCACCTCCCCCACCTCAAATGCCTGTACCACCTCCAGCTCCAAGGTGTCAGCCGGAGACTTGCACTGTTGCCTTGACTAGAGAATTTAAGAAGATGAAGCCACCAGTGTTTCATGGTGGAATTGAACCATTGAAGGCTGAAGCTTGGGTTTTGGGAATTTAAAAATTGTTTGAGGTGTTTCCATGTACCGAAGCCCAGAAGATGCAACTAGCTACATTCACATTGGAAGATGATGCAAGGCGTTGGTGGATGTTGGTTTGAAACGATAATAAGGATATTACTTGGACTCGTTTTTTGGAAATATTCTATGAAAAATACTTTCCACAATGTGTGCGGGATAGAAAATTAGCTGAATTTATGGAACTGAAGTAGGGAAACAAATCAATTGTTGAGTATGAGGCTCAATTCATAGAATTAGCTCGCTTTGCACCCCACATGGTAAACACAGATTATAAAAAGGCCAGATAGTTTGAAGGAGGGTTGCGTGATCCAATTTTGGATAAAATCAATGTACTCAAATTACTGACATGTGTGGAGATGTACTTGACAGGGCACTAATATCAGAAAGAAATGTGGCCAACCGTAAGCAAAACTTTGAATGGATAGGCAGAAAACAAAATTTTAATAAGGGAACTACGTCAATGAGCAAGAAGTTGAAGTCTGGGGGTTTCGGTGATTCAGGGTCAACCCAAAGCGGCAACTCAGCACCTACTTGCACCGTTTGTGGAAAGAAGCATCGGAGTGTTTGCTATCGCACTATGGGGGCTTGTTACCAATGTGGGAGGACATGACATGTGGCGAGGATTGCACATAATCACAACCGAGTGGCAACCGAGGTGCCACAAGCTTAATTGGATTCGCACCCACGGCGAAACCAGCCACAACATTGCCTACCACAAGGAATGAACAAAGACAAGGAAGGGTTTTTGCATTGATTCCGGGGGATACTCAAAATACTGAGGCTGTGGTGTCAGGTATAATCTCCATTTGTGGTAAACCTGCTTATGCTTTAATTGATTCTTGGTCTACAC
This sequence comes from Camellia granthamiana, assembly GCA_036172215.1. Lineage (NCBI taxonomy): Eukaryota > Viridiplantae > Streptophyta > Magnoliopsida > Ericales > Theaceae > Camellia > Camellia granthamiana. The sequence continues at coordinate 115,127,383 of CM069903.1, forward strand.
AGTCGTTTATTTCTATGGTCTTTGCTGAAACTTTGAATAGACCTATGGAAACATTGAATTATATACTATGTGTTGCATCACCTATGGGGGGATCCATGCTATGTTCAACTATATTTATTGCATGTGAATTATTTCTCGAGAATGCCACTTTGTATGCTGATTTAATACCTTTAGACATGGGACATTTTGATGTTGTTTTGGGTATGGATTGGCTAGCTAAATACTATGCAACTATTGATTGTGCCTTGAAACGAGTAATATTCTGACCTCCCAGGAAAGATGAATTTTATTTTGAGGGAAAAGGGGTAGTCCCACCACCATACCTCATATTTGCCATGAAAGCCCGAAAACTAATAGATAAGAGTTGTTAAGGGTATTTGTGTAGTGTAATAACCGAACCAACGGTAGACATTACTTTAGACAATATACCAGTGGTGAGAGATTTTCTTGATGTGTTTCCGGATGAATTACCTGGCCAACTTGTTGATAGAGAAATTGAATTCACAATTGATGTAATACCGGGAACTCGCCTAATTTCTAAAACTCCCTACCGTATGTCTACCACAGAAATGAAAGAATTGAAAATTCAGTTGAAAGAATTGAAAATTCAGTTGTAAGAATTGCTTGATAAAGGGTTTATCAGACTGAGTACATCCCCGTGGGGCGCACCGGTACTTTTCGTCAAAAAGAAAGACGGTACTCTCCGATTATGCATAGATTACCGAGAGCTCAACAAGGTAACAGTGAAAAACAAATACCCTTTGCCGCGTATTGATGACTTGTTTGACCAGTTGTAGGGGGCACATATATTTACAAAAATTGACTTGAGATCGGGATATCATCAATTGAAGGTTAAGCCTGAGGACGTTGAAAAGACTGTCTTCCGAACCAGGCATGGACATTATGAGTTTTTAGTCACGCCATTTGGAGTTACAAATGTGCCTGCAGCATTTATGGATTTAATGAACAGAATTTTCAAACCTTTCCTAGATGACTTTGTTGTTGTATTCATTAATGACATCTTGATTTATTCTAAAAGTAAAGATGAGCATGAACGACATTTGAAACTGACTCTTCAAACACTTAGAGAAAAACAGTTGTATGGGAAATTCAAAAAGTGTGAATTTTGGCTTGATGAAATTGCATTTTTGGGGCACATCATTAATAAGGATGGTATTTCTGTGGATCCTTATAAAATTAAAGCTATTATTGATTGGCCAACCCCAACTAATGTATCAGAAGTTCATAGTTTTATGGGATTGGCAGGGTATTACCGAAGATTCATTAGAGACTTTTCAAAGATTGCTGTGCCATTGACTCAGTTAACTTAGAAAGGGGAACCGTTTGAGTGGATGGATCAAAGAGAAACAACCTTTCAAGAGTTGAAGACAAGACTGACTACAGCTCCAATTCTTACTATTCCCTCAAGTACCGAAGGTTTTATGATTTTTAGTGATGCATCTTATAAGGGCTTGGGTTGTGTTTTAATACAGAATGGGAAGGTAATTGCATATGCCTCTCGACAATTGAGACCACACGAGAAGAACTACCCTACACATGACTTGGAACTTGCTGCAGTTGTGTTTGCATTAAAGATATGGCGACACTATTTGTATGGGGTCAAATGTGAAGTATATACAGATCATAAGAGTTTGAAATACTTTTCATGCAGAAAGAGTTGAACATGCGTCAAAGGCGATGGCTTGAATTAATCAAAGATTATGACTTGCAGATTCACTATCATCCGGGCAAGGCTAATACTGTAGCAGATGCACTTAGTAGAAAGAATGTGAGGAATCTTGCCTGTTTACTCATGGATCAAAGAGAGCTACTGCTGGAGTTTGAAAAACTCGAAATTGAAGTGGTGCCTTTTGAACAAAATAGCTTGATAGCCGCAATGTTTGCCCAACCCGCTATTATTGAAGAAATCAAACAGAAACAGTTGGATGATGAGTTTTTGAAGAAGATTTGTGATGAACTTGATACCAAGCGTAAATCGGGGTTTATAATTGAAGACTCTGTGTTGAAATATCGAGGGAGATTGTGTGTCCCGAATGATGCAGATTTGAAAAGGAAAATTTTGGAGGAAACTCACAAGTCAATGTTTGTTATGCATCTAGGAAACACCAAAATGTACTAAGATTTGAAGTTAGTAAATTGGTGGCCCAACATAAAAAGAGAGATTGCCGACTTCAACTCTAAATGCTTACAATGCCAGCAGGTAAAAGCAAACATCAGAAACCAACAGGTTTGCTTCAATCTCTTTCTATTCCAGAATGGAAATGGGAACATATCACCATGGACTTTGTTGTTGGCCTACCTCGGACACCTAGAGGTATGGACTCTATTTGGGTCATAGTTGATAGATTGACTAAATCTGCTCACTTGCTTGCTGTAAGGACTTCATTTACTGCCTATAGACTTGCTACTATATACATTGATGAGATTATTCGACTGCATGGGGTTCCAGTGTCTATTGTATCAGATAGGGATCCAAAATTTGTTTCTACATTTTGGCATAGTTTGCAGGAGGCAATGGGAACATAATTGAGATTTAGTACAACATTTCATCCGCAAATCGATGGGCAAACTGAGAGAACTATTCAAACCTTAGAAGCCATGCTTTGTATGTGTGTATTAGATTTTCAGGGAAGTTGGGAAACTTATTTGCCATTAGCCGAATTTGCTTATAATAACAGTTTTCACGCGAATATCGGTATGGCCCCATATGAGGCACTACATAGCAGAAAGTGTAGATTGCCAGTTTGTTGGACAGAGGTTGGTGATAGAGCTATTTATGGGACTGAACTTGTGTAAGAAACGACTGAGAAGATCAAAATCATTCAGCAAAGGCTCAAAACTACACAGAGTCAACAGAAAAGCTATGCAGATCATCGAAGAAGGGACTTAGAGTATGAAGTGGGAGATCATGTATTCATCAAGGTGACCCCAATGAAGGGGCATATGAGATTTAGTAAAAAGGAAAAACTGACTCCTCGCTACATTGGACCGTTCCAGATCCTTGAGAGGTTGGGTCGCGTTGCTTATCGTATTGCCTTGCCATCGGGAATGGAACAAGTGCATAATGTTTTCCATGTATCCATGCTTCGTGGGTATCTTAGAGATCCGTTCCATGTGATTGATTATCACCGGATTGATCTAGATGAGGATATGGTGTATGAAGAATGGCCCGTGCAAATCATTGATCGGTAAGTGAAGCAATTGAGAAACAAAACTATCCCTATGGTGAAGGTCGAGTGGAGAGAACATTATGGAAATGAGGCCACTTGGGAGAAAGAGGAAGAGATGCGGCAACAGTATCCGCATTTGTTTCCGTTTGAAGGTAACTTAAGTTTGGAGGACCAAACTTTCTAAGGGAGAGAGACTGTGACGACCCTGACCTCCAAACTAGTACATTATATAATTTAAATAAGTTTAATTGTATGATTATATGCTTGATTGTGTGATTACATGTTTAATTCTATAATTATCTGTTGATATATGGAATATCTGTTTAAATTGACAACTTAGAGTCGGAAATTGGGAGCCTAAACGGCTTCAGAAACTGAAATTGACTAGCCCAATAGGCTAATTAGAATATTTAGAATTTTATGGTGACTTCAATTGAAATTTGATTTGGATCAAAATAATTAGAATAAACTGATTGGATTAAATAAAATTAAGCCTAGTTAATTAACCTTAATCAACTTTGATTAGGCTAAGCTAATTACATCTTATATAAGGCTCAATTTAAGCTTACGAACTCATTCTATACACTCTTGGGCTGAGATTTGAGAGAGAGAGGGGAGTTGAACTCAACACTTTAGAGAGAGAAAGGAGAATTTGAAGGGAATTGCTAGAGAATTGGAGAATCAAGCTAAGACCACACTTAAATTCAACACTAGGTATGACATTCATCACTAACTCATGTAGATATGGCATATAGTAGCTGAATTCCTGTCATTTTCGAACTCATTGGCATGTTATTGAAGGAAAGAAGCTATGAATATCATAAAATGGAAGAATGGAGTTGAATTGCTTACATGCATGCATATTTTGAGTCAGAATTCATGAAATTCATACATGCATGGCACAATTATATCTCATTTTGGAGAATCCTTCATGTTTTCATGCCTCTCATGTCACTTGAATATGTTTTGAATATGTTTTGAGGAGATATACACTCAATTTGAATTAAACATTATTTCATAACTTGAAATTGAAATTAATGGTTGAGAATTTGCCATGATTTTGAATAAATGGTTTCAATTGGAAGTATTTTTATGTTATATAGTGATTCTCTATGTTTTTATACCAAAAACACAAGATTTGAATCTTTGAGTATCAAGTTTCAACTTCAAACACAGTTCTGGAAATTCCAGAATTCGTACTGTCCACTCGAGCGAGGGAGTCCACGCTCGAGCGTGGAATTCGGGCTCCCAGAAGTTACTGAAATTTTACAGTCTGCTCGAGCGACCAAAGTGGCGCTCGAGAGAGGACCCTTTTTCTCAATATTCCGCTCGAGCGATCATCGAGCGGGAATTTCGTGTATCCAGTACTTTTGTAGATCGCTTGAGCGACAGATACCACGCTCGAGCGACCACCTATGTTTTTGAACCCCCGCTCGAGCGTGGGAAGTTGCGCTAGAGCGGATACCCTGTTTTTAGCAAAATTTTACCAACTCTTTTAAGTGCATATTTGCATCCTTATGCCATTCCAAGCATTCTTGGGCATCCTTTTGGGACTCATATAATCATACAATAAGTTAGAGATGCACAATGAGAATTGAATTAAAATGAAATGGAATTTCATTTATACTTTGTTATGTATTTCGTTTAGGTGGACGCCCGAGGCTTAGCTTCACTACAAACCGCTGTGAGTAATAACTTTATAAAGATATGTTCAAGTTATTCTTATTTTCGAAAATGTTATTGCTATTGAGATTGATATATAATTGATTAAATGTTTTATTGAAATGTTATGATGATTTACCAAAAACTGCTATTGTTCATTGAATGGTTTATTGAAACTCTGGTTTCTTATAAATGAATGAAGTTCTCTTTGAAAATGTATTCACGACTCAATGATTATTGACCCTTGCCTGGGGGAGATTAATACCACGGCCCGTTGACCCTTGCCTGGGGGAGATTAATACCATGGCCCATTGACCCTTTCCTAGGAGAGATTAATACCATGGCTCATTGACCCTTGCCTGGGGGAGATTAATACCACGCCTCATTGACTCTCGCCCGGGGGAAACAATACTGTGGCCCACTGGATGATTGGAATATAGAAATCTTTGCTGTTAAACCTTAATGGTCGCATCGGCGATGATACATTGATTGGCCCTTGAGGTCCTATTGTTATAACAACATTGTTACTCTATCAAATGTACTACATGTTAGTTTGAAATGGGTATTGATGTTAAGATTGACATTTGTAATGTTGTCAAACTTCATTCATTTAACCTCTTTATTCTGTTATTACTCATTGGGCACTGGCTCACTATTTATTTATATATGTAATTGTAGGTGGGCAAACTGATCATCAAAGTTAGGTAGCCTCGAGTTTACCCGGGTCAACCTTTTGTGGAGCTTCCAAGTGAAGTAATCAGGCTTGGGTAGAGCCATGCTTGTCGAACCCTTTTTCTGTGGTTTTATGGTTTTGCATTTGTACATAGTTGGGGTTGTACCTTGTAAGACATGAATTTGTACTTATGTTGGATGTAACTTGAAACAAAACCTTGCTTATCATATTCACTCTTCTCATATATACATGGCTCAATGGATGAGTTCTATGACATTTTAGACTTCCGTTAAGCCCCATACCTTACATTAAAAGTTTATTGTATGGAGGCCGTAGGTAATCTATGATTACTGGCCGGTCATGACGCTAAACCTATAGGGGCGGGTTTGGGTCCTGACATCGCCCGACTAAAAGACATAGTCGGGGACAACTACTGTGCATTTTTCGATAAGTGCTTGATTTAAAGAAAAAGTACAAGTTAATGTGACCTTGGTAATGAGGACTCAAGAGTAAGGGAAAAAGACAGAAAACCTACCTTGCCTGTGCCCCTAGTTTATCGTTTTGAATTTTTTCTTTTGATTTTCTACCTAATAGAGTTTAATCAACAAGAGAGTTAGATTAGCATGCTTGTTCCACTCTCCTTTTTAAAGTCATGTAAGTTAGGCTGCGAGCACTAAAAATTTCCCTTTTTGATCCAAAGAATGGTTTGGGTTTTGCAAAAATAGAATAATTGTCGAGAAAATCAGTCAACTTCATTAAAAATTCTCAAAATCTGTTTTTGCAAATGACCACTAATCAACCAACATGAAATGAATCCTTGAGATTCACAATTGAATATGCCTTGCAACTGAATCTGTTATAATGTCGAAATAGGACAACCGAATTGAACGGGACGAGCCAATTAAACATAGATAGGATAGCCGAGTCGAATAAAGATACACCAATCAAACATGGACGAGATGAGTGAGTTGATAAATGATTAGGGCCGAACTTCAAGATGAAGCTGCTTTCATATCCCAAAGATAGGAATCAGGCCATAATACTTCCAGCTAAGGTTCACTTGGGTATTAATACTCTCATCTTGTGCTATAACTTTTTCCAAAACCGCCATTCCGAGTTTTTGACTTTGCAAGCTTCTTTTTTTTTTTCTTTCTATTTTTCTTTTTTCATTTTTTTCATGCTCTAACTTTTGCCTGGGTTGCCCTTCCGGGTTTTCATCCCAGCGAGCCTCTTAAGGATAGTACTTTTTTAGCTTGTCGATGTTGATTGGTTGTGAGAACTCCAAACCATCCAAATCCATAAGAATGATTGCCCCCCTGACCAGATTGACTTTATGATGTAGAGACTCGTCCAATTGGGCCTGAACTTGCCCTTAGGGCTGTGAATAAAAGCTCGATTGTCCTTCAGTACTAAGTCCCCTTCCCTCAAATTCCTAGATCTAACCTTTTTGTTGAATGCTTTGGCAATCCTATGTTGATACCCCTGTAGTGGTATAACGTCTTCAATCTTTGCTCATCAAACAACATTAGCTCATCAAATCGGTTCTGTTGCCAATTAGCTTATGCTATCTGACATTTAGCCATAATCCTCATGAAAGGCACTTTTATCTTAATTGGAAAATAGCCTCCATTCCATATACCAATGAGTAAGGGGTTGCCCATGTAGACGTTCGAATTGATGCCATCTATCTCCAAAGTGAAAATGGTATTGTATCTAGCCAATCTCTATAAGTTTCCACCGTCATATGCAAAATAGTATTGATGTCTTATTTGTAGCTTCAATGGTTCCATTGGTTTGTGGCCTGTAAGTTGATGACTTGTGAAAAATCAGGTTATATTTCTTAAGTAAAACTGCCACTTCTCCTTTGAAGTGTGAGCCATTGTTTGAAATTACTTTGTTTGGCACCCCATATCTGCAAATGATGTTATTCCTGATGAATTTGGCCACATGTGATGCTTTTAACACTGAAAACGACTATGCTTCAACCCACTTAGTGAAATAATCAATGGCAACCAAGATGAACTGATGCCTATTTGAACCCTTCAATGTGATTGCCCCGATGACATCTATATCCTAGACTGAATAAGGCCAAGGCAAAGCCATGTTGTAGAGTTTTGATGGTGGGATATTCATGCGATTGGCATGGATTTGACATTTGTAGCATCTCCTAACAAAGTCGATACAATCACTTTCCATGGTTACCTAGTAGTATCTCTGTCTAAGGATCTTTCTGGCCAGCATTATACCATTCATATGGGCTCCACACTCTCCTCCATGGATGGCTTCCATGATACGCTTTGCCTCTTCTTTCTCTACACACAACTGATGCATTCCCAGATGTCTCATTCTGTACAGCTTATCTCCGCAGATGATGAACTGAGAAGCCATACATTATATCTCCCTTTTGTCCTTGGCATTTGTCCCTTGCGGGTATGTACTGCTTTCTAAAAAGTTTCAAACATTAAAGTACCAGGGGTTTTTATTTTGAACTTCTTCTGTTGCAGCTACCATTTCATACGCGGGCGTATATCTTTGTTCTATCAAGATTGGGCGCATCTTAACCCCAACTGGTATATCTATCATGGAGGCCAGGGTTGCCAATACATTAGCAAATCAGTTGTTCTCTCTCACCAAGTGTGTAAATGTCAGTCTTTCGAACATCGAGATCAACATGTCCAAGGTCTGATGATAGACTTTTATTTTTCTCCTCTCTAACCTTCTAGTCTCCATTGGCTTAAGAGACGACCAAGTTCAAATCCCCAATCATATCCAACCTTATTGCCCCTAGTTCTAGATTTGCTTCCAGCCCAGAAATGCATACCTCATACTCTGCTTGGTTGTTAGATACCATGAATTGGAGTTTGAAAGATAAAGAGATATGGGAACCATCTAGCACTATGAGCAACACACCTATCCCATAGCCAAATTGATTAGATGCTCCATTAAAGTACAACTTGCAAGTGTCTTCTTCCATCTGCATGACTTCCTCATATGGGAATGAATAATCCATATCGTCTTCTCCTTTAATCGAGTGATCAGCCAAAAATTCTGCCACGACCCTTCCTTTAACAGATTTGCGAGCGACATACTTGAGGTCGAATTCAGAAAGCAAAAGCAACCAATGAGCTAGGCTACTGATAAGCACTGGTTTCTCAAAAAGATATTTGATGGGGTCTAATCGTGAAACTAGAATTACCGAGTGAGCTAACAAGTAGTGTCTTAACTTCCTGATAGCCCAAAATTAAGCTAAGCAAGCATTTTCTAAGGGATTGTAGCCGGCCTCATATTCAAGCGTCTTCTTACTTAAGTAGTAGATGGCTTTCTTTACTTTCTCGTCTGACTCTTATGTAAGCATACATCTCATGGCTAATTCAGTCATTGATAAATAAAAAATTAGTGATTTTCCTAGCTCAGGTGGCGATAACACAAACAGATTCTGCAAATATTGCTTAACTTGCTTAAAGGTGAATTGACACTGACCATTCCATTGGAACTTCTTTCCGTTCTTCAATAGACTAAATAGTGGTTCACAGGTCAAGGTTAACATAGAAATAAACCTCCATATGAATTGTACTTTGCCTAGAAAACCCCGCACCTCCTTTTCAGTCATTGGTGGCGGCATTTCTAAGATGGCCTTAATTTTGAATGGATCAACTTCAATTCCACACTCTGTGATTAGAAATCCCAACATCTTGCCCGCAATTACCCCAAAGGTGCATTTTTGTGAATTCAGCTTCAGCTTGTATTCCCTGATTCTCTTAAAGAATTTTTTCAATGCGGTATAATGGCCTTCCTGATCTTTGGACTTGACAATCATGTCATCCACATACACCTCAACTTCCTTGTGGATTATATCATGCAACAGTATGGTAACAGCTTGCTAATAAGTGGTCTTGACATTTTTCAAACCAAGTGGCATGACCCTGTAACGATACGTCCCTTATGGTGTACTAAAGGTAGTCTCTTTTCTGTCCTCTAAAGCCATAAGGATCTAATTATAACCCAAAAAACCATCCATGAATGATAGCAAGGCATGACCTGCAGTCAAGTCTACCAATTCATCAATATGTGGCAATGGAAAGTCATATTTCGGACTAGCTTTGTTCAAATATCGAAAGACAACACAAACCCTAATTCTGCCATCTTTCTTCAGGACTGGCACAATGTTGACTAACCAAGTTGGATACTCAGATACAAGCAAGAACCTGGCATTGATTTGTTTAGTAACCTTTTGTTTGATTTTCAATGCCCAATCTGTACGAATTATGCGAAGCTTCTGTTTGACAGGTCGGGTATTAGGATTAAGAGGGATCCGATGTTGTACAATCTCAGGATCAATTCCAGGCATATCTTTGTAGGACTATGCAAAAACATCTTTGAATTCCTTTAATAAAACAACTAATTGCTTGCATTCCTTCGAAGATAAAGTGGAACCAATCTGGTCTAAACGAAGATGTCTCTCAGTACCCACATTAACGGAAACAATTTCGTCGATTAATGGCTTAGCACGCCTTTCTTCTTCCTAGTTGATTAAATTTTTCAAAGCCCTGAGGAATTTCTTCCTCTTCATTTTCATCAAAATTCTAAAAATTTCGGTCAATGCTATGAACTATAGGCACAGAAAAGTAAGCAAAAATCACAACATCTTCATTCAGAATCTCGGGCTTAACAGTTGCAATAGACTCAAAAGAAAAGAAAAGAAAAGAAAAAGAAGACTCTGACATCTTAGACAAACTCAAATCTGACTCTAACCCCACAAGCTCAACGAACTCAGACTTAATAACCAATTTAGAATTCTTAATAAAACTTTTCTCAGTCATACCAATTTGCTTGTGTGTCATTCACTACATCCACGATGAAGCTTGAACAATCGACAGGTGGTCTTTCCCCGATCACATAAATAGTCATATCTCCCAAGTTCATTGGTTCAACACTAGTATCAAACTCTTTCAGCAAATTAGCCAATGTTAGACCTAGGACGTCCTCTGTACTGCTTTCAGAATTGACATCACTATCTTGACCGATGTTGATGCTTGGATCTGCTTGCTCCTTGTCGCCATCAGAAAATTGATGATCAAAGAAGATATCAAACCCAGGATATCTCTTCTTTTCCTCTTGGTCAATCCATGGCTCTGGAAAGCCACAAAAAGGGAAATCCTCTCATTCTCGGACAACCATTGAAGGTTGCACAAATTGGCTATAGACCTACTTAAACTGTTGCGCGGTTCTCTTTGTCTTGATCCTCTCCTTGATCTTTTCACTTTTCCTTTTCCAGTCATCTGTTGTAGGTGCATACCCTAGTTCGAATGCATGCGGGTTATGAGGTATCTCATCGGCTATAGCAATACCTTTTCTGTTGCTTCGTTCTAACCCCATCCCAGGAATGTGGCCCAGTTTACTCATGAAGTAAATTGAATGGGCACCAACGTATACACCTTCTTCTTCTGCTATGAGGGTTTGAACTAGCTAGGCCTCTGCTAATCTAAAGCCTAAGAGGAACACATCTTTCTTCCCATGTTGTATTTCTAGCAATGACGTTGTAACGTTTGGGGGAGGATGAATGGATGAATTTCCAAAGACAGTGGCAACTCCTCCGTCATATGGGTATTTTACCAGTTAATGCAGCATGGATGATACAACTTTCATCTAATGGAGCCAAGGCCTTCCCAATAGCAAGTTGAATGTTATGAGGACATCCATAACATGAAATTCAGCTTCGTGCTCAGATGGACCCACTGTTATTTTCACTTTGAGTGTCCCCATAACCTCCAAACTAGTATTATCATAAGCCCAAATCAACTGAGTAGTGGGCATGAAATCTACTAGCTTTAGCCTTATTGTATAAGCAGTACATGAAGGGCAGACATTGATGGCTGATCCAGTGTCAATCAAAACAATCGAGATCCATTTCTTTCTACACTCCAGTAACACATATAGAGGTTTATTGTGTCCTGATCCTTCCGATGGTAGCTCTTTGTCGGAGAAGGCCATCATGTGAGCTGTTTCTCTTGGGGTGATTAGCGACACCAATTGTTTCAAAGTTGTGTCAATTGATAGCTGTGGTAGCCGAATAGTTGGCGAAGATAGGGGAGGCACATATCAGAAGATCGACGCTAGCCGGCAGATATCTCGCGAGGATAAGGGGCCGAATAGGATAAATAGGCCGAATAGGGGAGGATCCCTGGAGCCGAATATTGGAAAAGATAATGATTGAAAAAGTAGGCCCCGACCCCGAGGATCAGAAAAAACAAGTATAAATATAATGGCAATGAACTAGGAGAGGGATGTAAGAATCACTTCTAAAAACTTAGTGAACAAGCTTTCTTGAGTACAGGAACTAACTTGTCCGTCGGAGTGCTAATTCCGGCACCCCCGTCCGGAGTGTTTGTATCTTTGCAGGTGACTAACTGAGGATCATTGGCGTCTTCCAGGATTTGAGGAGTATTTCCAAACCACTTCCCCACAATTGGCGTCGTCTGTGGGAATACTCAAATACATCCATGGAAGGCGTGACCGAAGATCCTCCGATAGCCACCGATGAGATCACACAGCAAGACGACCTCACCCCAGCTAATATGCTCGGAAAAGAAACTATCGCGGCACGACGCGCCTTGAACTTTGATTCGCCAACAACTTCAGCACAAGAAACAATGCAGGCTATCATGGAACAAGCAAAGCAGAACGAACAAAGGCTCGAGAACATGATCACTGAGAACGAACGACTCCGTCAAGAGTTGGCCCTGGAGGTAGCAAAATCTAGAGAGGCCATGGGCCAGGAACCAGAGCGACCTCCGAGGGCAGACGGGCAAAGACCTCGGGCTTGACCAAAGGATGCCGATAGCAACTCCAACTCATTATCCACGGAGCTCGACGCAAGGGGACGATCCGAAACCTCCAACTCCTCCGATAAGGACCTGCGAACAAGGATCAAGCACAGGAGAAGCAGCTCAACCGAGGAAGACCAGCACGATCCTTTCGTGCGACGGATCACAAGGGCGTCCCTGCCCAAGAAATTCAAAGCTCCATCATTCACTCTTTACGACGGAAAATCAGACCCCACTGATCATATCTGTCATTACAAACAGGCCATGACGCTTCACGCAGACAATGAAGCCCTCATGTGCCGAATATTCCCTAGCAGCCTAGGTCCACTAGCCGTCAGGTGGTATTACAAGTTGGAGCCAGCTTCGATTAAAAGCTTCCGCCAACTGCAGAAATCCTTCAGGGCCAGGTTCATCACCAACGAGGTACAACCGAAACAGGCCGACTCCCTCTGGGCTATGCAGATCCAGTCGGGAGAGACGCTCAGAGCGTACTCGGCACGATATTGGGAGTGCTTCAACCTTGTTGACGACGCTTGCAACGACTCCATGGCCATCACCGCCTTCAAAATGGGCTTACATCCTGACAGTGCTCTGTGTAGTTCCCTAACCAGAAGGCCCCCCAAAACAGTCTGGGCGCTGATGAAGAAAGTTGAAGAATATTGCAAAGTCGAAGATGATGCCCTGAGGATAAAAGCCGGACAAATCTCCAGCAAAACGGCCCTCCCCGAAATTGCTCGACCAATAAGCTCCGTGCCGCCACCAAGCCCTGAGCCCCGGCAACGAACCAAGCGAGACAAAAGGCGGGAATCCCGTCGATCAAGCGATCAGTGCTCCCACCGAACGAACGAACAACTACAAGTCGACAGCAGACGCCCAAGGTGAACCGACAAGAAGTATACGGAGTTGATAGAGCCGATCGCGGCCATAATGACCAAAGTCCAGCACCTTCCATTTTTCAAGTGGCCGTCGAAGATGGTGGGACCTCCCGACACACGGAGGAGAGACAGACGATGCGAATACCACAAAGATCACGGCCACGAAACCGAGAGCTGTTATGCGCTGAAGGACCATCTGGAGGAACTGGTGCAAGATGGTCGACTGCAGCAATACGTGAGCAAGGGAAGGCCAACCAAAGCATTAGCCTTGAGACATGATTCACCGCCGCTTGGTGTGATCCACATAATCTACGGTCTGCCGGCACCCCCGACCGTGCATACGATTCAATCGCACCCAGCTCCCCAAACACGTAACATGTCAACCGGCAGGCCCAGAGAAGCCCCCACAATCAAGTTCAATGACGCCGACCTCGTCGGAGCAGTGGCCAGCCACGTCGATCCTTTGGTCGTCAAATTACGCATACGTCGGTTCAGTGTTGAACGCATTCTCATAGACCCAGGAAGCACTTCGGAAATCTTGTATTACAAAACTTTTGTTGAACTCGGCCTCAACGAGTTGGACCTATCACCGTCGTCTCAGCCACTGTTCGGCTTCAACACAAATCCAGAATACCCGTTGGGGAGGGTCGTGTTACCTGTTCGAGCGGGCTCAAAAACGGTTGACGTGGAATTCTTGGTTATGAAGCTTCCATCGCCGTATACTGTCATCATGGGGCGCCCCTGGTTGCATGTCATGAAGGCTGTCCCAAGCACCTACCATCAGCTTATGCGCTTCCCGACAGACCGTGGCATTGAAGAGATCCGTGGCTCACCACAATCCGCGCGAACGTAAACTTTATGAAGATCCATTTATGGACCCGACTTGTGGGATCTGATGCTTGTACTGGTACCACGTTTTAATCAAAATCGATTTTCTTTGGCAAACTCTCCCTCAAGCCTCTTGGGCCGAATAAGCCTCCGGATTTGGAGCGCCCTTCGTGGATGTCACGATTGGCCAAAATAAGTCTCCGGATTCGGAGCGCCCTTTGGTGCACGACACCTTAGGGCCGAATAAGCCTCCGGATTCAGAGCGCCCTTTGGTGCACGACACCTTAGGGCCGAATAAGCCTCCGGATTCGGAGCGCCCTTTGGTGCACGACACCTTAGGGCCGAATAAGTCTCCGGATTCGGAGCGCCCTTTGGTGCACGACACCTTAGGGCCGAATAAGCCTCCGGATTCAGAGCGCCCTTTGGTGCACGACACCTTAGGGCCGAATAAGCCTCCGGATTCGGAGCGCCCTTTGGTGCACGACACCTTAGGGCCGAATAAGTCTCCGGATTCGGAGCGCCCTTTGGTGCACGACACCTTAAGGCCGAATAAGTCTCCGGATTCGGAGCGCCCTTTGGTGCACGACACCTTAGGGCCGAATAAGCCTCCGGATTCGGAGCGCCCTTTGTGGATGTCACGATTGGCCAGAATAAGTCTCCGGATTCGGAGCGCCCTTTGGTGCACGACACCTTAGGGCCGAATAAGCCTCCGGATTCGGATCCGGAGCCTGCTTTAATCGAGTAATTTAGCCGAAATTACTAATATGGTTCGCCGGACAAGGTGTGCCTTAGCCGGCCCACGAGTACGACCCATTCCGGTCAAACTCGCATCCCGCCTAAGGCAAGGGCCGATCCCTGAATACAGGAAAAATATTTAAGCTACACAAAAGCTCTGATAGCAAACTTTCCGATAGCGAACTAATAGCAAACCATTAAACCATACGAAATGACGTGCTTAACCATTAAAAGTTGGGATCAGGAACATTCATCCTGCACGCCTAAACAAAAGATTTTCAGAGTAAGACTCAACTATATGAAATAACACTTTTTATTTGATTAAGAAGTTGTTACATAGATGCAATCCGCGTTCGAACATTACAATATCTATCTCTTCTAAAACAAATCAACCGATCGATCCAACTCTTGTCAGTTGAACAACCATCGCGACTCAAAACGCATCGATCTAACCGCGCCTGAATCGGCATGTCGCCGGGCCTCTGACACCAGTGACAATGTCAAGGCCAAAATCCAAGACAAGGGAGGTTAGGGGCAGCGGTCCTTGTGTCTCCTTTCGGGGCGATCCGCTTCAACGACTTGGAGGCTGACTCGTTTCCAATTTCTCTTTTCAGCGGTCCACCTCCCACACCGGTGAATCCGCCGCCGCAAACCATCTGAGCGCCAAGTTTAGCCGGAATTTGAGCTCCTACAACTATCATCACCATTTGATGGTGAGAACTCTTGAGCTTCCCACGCAATAGATGCTCGTGAGCCAAACATGTTTGATTGCATAAGGCGCCTGCCGCTTTTTATTCTCATCAATGGCCGCGATCTCGAGGCCCAAATCCCGAAGTGATTTTATCAACACCAAACCCCACGAGACAGGCGTCGGTCAACATTCTCCATGACCTAGTTAACCCAACGGTTGGCTAAAACGCAAGGGCAAAAATTATCTAGCCTAATCGGCTAGACATCCGGCAAGGGCAAAAATTATCTAGCCTAATCGGCTAGACATCCCTGGCTCACGGCTTCTTCAAATTTCAACAACACGCCACAATGGCTTATTCAAAAGTAAATGGCCATTACATGGTGGCCGATCACGCCAACGAATCGGCACATCGATTTAACATGATACGTCTATCCAAACATCTATCCAATAAAATTAAACACGGACACGCTGAATGCGGGAGACAATTTGATATTTTCAATAAAGTGTCTTTTATTCAAAAAAAAAAAAAAAAAAAAAAAACCAAGAAATTACATAACTGCGAACGCGACCAGCGTTCGAATCTTACAATAATTAAAGTCATACGGCGTCGCCCTCATCCTCACTCTTCTCAACCTCGAAAGCAGAAAACGGAAAGTCCTTGCTGTGGTAGAGAGGTGACGCCGAATCGATTCCCGACAAGCGAAGAGATTCGACGACTTGAGATGCCTTGATCCAACCATGCCTAAACCCACGATTTTCAGATCGGCAAACTTCTTCGGCAAGCTTCTCATTGGTCTTTTTGATTCCAACCAAGCGCCCTTCGTGAAAACCTTTTTCATAAGACCTCCCCTTTGCGGATTCCAATGCGAACATGCTTGCCGTTTCACGATCGGCAAGGGCAGCGCTTATAAGCCGATTGGTAACCCTCTCTTCCACGATCGGATTCACCGGCCCTCCTGGTTGTACCTGATCCGCTTTGATCTTTCTTAACTCACGTTCGGCCGCCTCCAGGCGAGTCTCCAAACTGCGGATATGCTCTTCCTTTTTCTCCATCTCTCGGCGGGCGGCGCACAAACGCATGCCGACTTCATAAGCCGTATAGAGCCCTTTCACCGCCCCATGAATGCCCTCGCGAAACACTTCGTAGTCCTGACGACCAACCATTGACTGCTGAACTTCCGGAGGAAATATTTGTCGAGCAAACTCGACCGCCACGTCTGGATCTCTCATGATCGAGTCCGCTTCCGTCATGGGCCTATTCTTCACAAATACTGCAAAACTTAACGGGCACGGATTCGCGTCTGATCTCCTTTCGACTTGGGCGTGTGGCGATCTGCCCTGGGATTGCCTATCCCGTCTGGGCGACCTACTACGACGTCGAGGAGATTGACGCCTCTCTCGACCTATAGAACTCTTACTCCCAGCACGGTGTTCACTCCGGTGTTCACCACGGTGTTCACTTCGATTCATTTCACCGCCAAGCTCAGCTAATGTCTTGGCTTCCCCTCTGCTGTTAAAGAAGAGCTTGTTCGACATTCGCACAATAGATTTTCTCTCAGGAGTTTGACATAGATACCTACCAGACTCTTAAGAGCTGTACCTCTGATCATTTAACACTCCCAGCGGCAGCACGATCGAGGCAAGTTCATTAATCGCGAAACCCAATCACCTGACGCCGACTAAGTTGACGGCAGGACAAACTTTTCGGCTCAAGTACCCCAGCCGGCTCACGAGTTGATTAGGGCAAGAGCAGATTCATCAATCTATTCGGCTTAAGTACCCCAGCCGGCTCACGAATCGATTCGGAGCCAGAGTTCTTATCATGAACCCCCTGGGCCAAGGGCAGATTCATCAACCTAAGGGTCCAAAATCAGTAGGCAGCGAAATTGCAAATGGTGATTTTGATGGGATATGTTCGGCCTAAGTGCGTAGTACCCCAGCCGGCTCACGAGTTGATTAGGGCAAGAGCAGATTCATCAATCTATTCGGCTCAAGTACCCCAGCTGGCTCACGAATCGATTCGGAGCCAGAGTTCTTATCATGAACCCCCTGGGGCAAGGGCAGATTCATCAACCTAAGGGTCCAAGATCAGTAGGCAGTGAAATTGCAAATGGTGATTTTGATGGGATATGTACTGAGTCTGCAGGAACCCAAATATCGACCAATCTTTTCCTCTCTACCTCCAGTGGTGATGAAAACAAAAGAACTGTTGATGAAAACTTCAGATTCAAGTAAGGAACAAACTAAAGTTTGGACACACGATATTGTATGTACGGTTTGTTTAAAAGAGTTCTAGATAAAATCATTTGTGCCACAGTAAAATCATCCGGCTCACGCGCTGGCTGGCAAGAGCAAATTTATCAATCTATTCGGACCAAGTACCCCAGCCGGCTCACAAATTGATTCAGCTAGAATTCTTTTCATGAACCCCCTGAGGCAAGGGCAAACTCACAAATCAGGGTTTCCCCACAGTATATGCAATCCCATTTTACCAAATGCATTGACAAACACAGAACTCTTTCATTAAAATTAAACCACAGAACTCTTGCATACAAAGTGTGTGGTGGTAGCAAAAATTACAAGGAAATTTTCATTAATAAATTGCGCGCAGGTGCTATCCAATTTATACATGAAAACTACCCTGAACCACAAAGCACTATCCAAAAGAAGAAAAACAAAAATAAAAAGACGCCTGCTCAGTAAACGGCTCCCAGATCACTCGTCGGAATCGGATTCAAGTGGCTCAACATCCACCTGCTCATAAGGAATTGGCAAATCCAATGTAACCTCAGCGGCAGCAAGGGCTTTCAGCCATCCATGTTTCAACCCGCGATTCTCAAATTTTGACACCTCTTCAACATATTCCGTCAGAGCGGCGCCTCTTCCTGCCTCAAAGGCCTCCGATTCGGCTTTCTCGTGGGCCGCCTTAAGCTCCTTTAATTGAGCTTCCGCTTCAGCAAGTGCTTTCTTGCAAAGTTTGAGCGACTCCTCGCTCGCATTTGCCCTATCCTCAGCATCAACACGAAGCTGTTCGGCGACGCGAACCCTCTCTTTCTCCGCTTCGGCTCGCGCACTCTCCATTTCAGCTCTCATAATTTCGAACTCGGCCCTACTTTTCTGACCCTGCACCTCTGTTTGCAAATTGTCAATTCTCCCGAGAGCATCACGCAGGCGGCGACCCAAGTCGCCGATCCTTCCAATCATCTGCAAAACAATTCGGTATGATCAGACGCATTTAACAAACAAGAGCGAAATAAAGGTGACCTACCAGGAGTGCCGATTGAGCAGTTAGGGCAACGGCCATAATATCAGGCACGACACCGAAAGCTTTTTTGTCAGCTGGCAGAGAAACTGAAGCCGCCAGGCTCAGAGCCACGGCTGGATCCTCAATGGCCGAAGCATCGGATAAAATCGGCACATCCCTGATCTTTGGCTGAATAACGAACGGAGCGACCACGTCCGATTCTTCAAGCCGAGGCCGTTTGCTACCAGGGCCAACTTCTGAACTCGCTTCTCCCTCGGCACCACGCTTTTGGCCTTGCTCCGAAATCAGCCGTTCCCCATCGGCCTGTTCTCCGCCCTCTTTTCCCGTGTCGGACACAGCAACCTCAGCCGTCCCCTCAGAAACGGGTACGAAGGGCTTGATCAAGCTGGGATCTGATTCGGCGCATTCAGCCTTCTTTCGGGCGGCTATCTACTCGGCATTTCTTCTACGCGCCATCTGCGTTAGGCTTTCCTTCGCCATACCCTCAAAAAAATCGCCGGGTAGATCCCCCAAATTGGCAAAAATATCCCCAGAAGAGAAATCTGCTCGTCCTGAGGCGGATGGCTCGGCGGCCTCAAATGCCGAGCGTACGGCCTCGCCTTCTACAAGCCCCTCAGTGGACTCTCCAACCGGATCGGCAACCACTTCTACAATCGGCTCGGCGTCTTCCCCCGAATCAGGAGCTACGAGACCGATCTGCCTAAGGTTTTTGAAGCTGGGGAAGATAAGGGCCGAGAGCTGTTGATTGCCGGATGGAATCGGAATATTGTCTGCAGCCGAGAAAGTAGTGTAAGTGGGTTCGTACCGAAGGAGAATATGGGCGGCTCTCCCTTGCTTTTGTATGTTTGGGCGGCCGAAATATGTGAGTGCAGTCTTGATTTCCCCAAGAACTACGTCGTCAACCGAAGTCAGAATTTTCTTCAACCTATTACCTGCAGAGGATAAAAAGCAATTTAGGGAAAAGAGCCGAATAAGAAATAGACCAACAAACATAAAACATTGTGTGGCAACCTGGGTCACCCTTATGTCTGGGAATAGGGTCCAGGCGATCCTCCCCTTCAGCGAACTCCCAATTACCTCGGACGTTGACCATCACGTCATCAACTCGCTTACCGGAACTGGCAAGCATAGTCACCAAGTGATGGTCAGTATCTTTGGCCCTGAGAAAATATCGCCCCAGCCGACTGGAGGATTTGGCTAAGGCATAACAATGCCGAATGGCTGGAATCCCAAGGTTAATTCTAAGGCGTCGATTCAACTCTACAACCCCCATGATGATTCGAAAGAAATTTACATTGGGTTGAGAAGGAATCAAACCCCAATAGCGGAGAACGGCCCTAAGAAGTGGGTGTAGGGGGAAACGAACCCCGCCCTGCGCAATGGATAAAAGGGGGAATACGATCGTGTTTTGATCTTCCCTCTCCATGTCGAGAGCGTTGTCCGTTACAAGGGATAAATGGACGTCGTCAGGAATAGAAAAATGTTGCTGGAAACCGGAAATACGATCCTCAGAAATGAGGTCTTTCAAATGTTTGGCCATCTTAGCAAAGAACTAAATATTCGCCGAAGCTAAAATAGCAAACAGAAAATAGGATTACGAAAAAGGGAGAAGGAGACTTACGAAGAGCAGATGAGACAAGGGAAGACGGGAAGAAAGTTGCAGAAAACGCGAGTCACGGAGGGATATGCACTGGCGATCCAAAAGTCTCAGAAAATCGATGAAATGCGAATTTGAAAGGACCAAAGTTTCAAATCGCAATAAATGCTGAGTTACACATGAATAGAGTGGGAAAGCGTAATGATAAGCAAAAAGGCATGCGCCTCCTGACATATTGGGGCACGCGAAGCCGCCTGACGCTAAACTTCTCAAATTTTGAACCAAACACGCCGATCAACTGCCGTCAATAGGGAGTTCGGAGGGCAATTGTGGTAGCCGAATAGTTGGCGAAGATAGGGGAGGCACATATCAGAAGATCGACGCTAGCCGGCAGATATCTCGCGAGGATAAGGGGCCGAATAGGATAAATAGGCCGAATAGGGGAGGATCCCTGGAGCCGAATATTGGAAAAGATAATGATTGAAAAAGTAGGCCCTGACCCCGAGGATCAGAAAAAACGAGTATAAATATAACGGCAATGAACTAGGAGAGGGATGTAAGAATCACTTCTAAAAACTTAGTGAACAAGCTTTCTTGAGTACAGGAACTAACTTGTCCGTCGGAGTGCTAATTCCGGCACCCCCGTCCGGAGTGTTTGTATCTTTGCAGGTGACTAACTGAGGATCATTGGCGTCTTCCAGGATTTGAGGAGTATTTCCAAACCACTTCCCCACAATAGCTTAGCCTTGCTTATGACTGACAACATTGCTTGTCGGTGCTCTCGAGAAGCCACGAGAAGCCCCTAGATGGAGATGTTTGCCTAGATCTTTTTTAGCTATTTTAAAACCAGGTTTTCTTCCACTTCTTTCTCTTTCTCTTTCTCAACTTCTTTGTCTTTGCCCGAGGACTCTCCTTGGCCTAGGTATGGAGGCTTGAAGTAACGCCCACTCCTAGTCAAATGATCAATTTCTTCTGAGTACCAAGTCTCATCAAGCACATTGCTTACCTATTCATTGTAAGTGTGGGTGAGTTATAGGTTATTATCATCCCACCATTCGTCTTCGTTGACCAAAAGACAATTATCAGGTTCTACTCGAATCATTCCCACAGTATACTCTGGTTGGCTTTTTGGTTCTTCTTCTTTCTCTCTAGAACCCTTTCCTTTACTATTGTTATCAGATTTTCTGGTGTCAATTTTTGGTTCATCCCATTTTCTCTTAGTTTTTTCATTACAAACTTCGATACTGCTTGACCAACCATGACTGACATTGGAATTTCTTGAATCCCACCATCCTATCTGCATATTCCCAAGGTTTAATTCTTCAAAGAACTGGAAATTGGCCAAGTCTTCGTCTAGGTCGGCCAAGTCATCCAACCTCTGTTCAAGTACATCTTCTCTGACAACATTGATAGAAAATGAGTCAGGCAGAACAACCTCAAGCTTTAGTGCTCTCAGAAATGTTTACCTCAGGTTTTGGTAGATGAGAGGGTGTGATGTAGATACAAGGGTCAAAAGTGGGTGATAGTGTATGGATAAAGTTGAGATGAAGATGTGGTATAACTTTGTCACGGGGTGGCAATGGGTTGGTAGTGACATTGCATTTTGGTGGCTGTAAGGGAGCTATGACTTTGTTGTCAATGAGATCTTGAATCTCATGACGGAAACGAAAGCAACGGTCGGTATCGTATACAGGCTATTGGTGGAAGGCACAGTATTGGGTAGGGTCATGTTTGGTTAGAAGAGGATTCGGAAGAGGTCAAGGGTCAAGAGGTTTGAGATACCCTCTTTCTACCAAGATCTTCATGGCTTTAGTAAGGGACATATGGAGTGGGTTGAAGGTTCTGGTTGAAGCTTAGGCTGAGTTTGTTGTTTGTGGAGTGGAGTTGGCAAAGGGGTCGGCTATTTTGGTGGTGGTGGTAGTGATTGAGTTGACCTCAGAAGATTTCTATGTCACGTTACTGCTAGTTCGCAGTGTTTGGATTGTGGCCAAAAGTCATTCGTACCGGCTTTTTATCATCCACTATAATTCCCTGTTTGATGGCGTCCTCTATCTAACTCCCATTTCATGCAGCTCATTGAAAGTGAAAAGTGGAAGAACTATCATTTTCTTCAACATGTTTCTATGTAAATTTCTTACTACCATGCGAATTTGATCTTTCTCCGATGGTTTGTTAGTCGTCATTGCCGCTTTAGCCCTCTATCTAGTCATGAAGGCTACAAAACCTTTGTTTGGTTCTTGTCGGATTGCTTCTAATTCCCTAGTGGTCCCTTCAATATGCATGTTGTAAGCATATTGGGTAACAAAAGTCTCAGCCAATTCTTCCCAACTTTGTTTCATCGAATCTTCTAATTTAGCATATCAGATGGCAGCTACACCAGATAAAGTTCTTCCAAACAAGGAAATTTTTTAAGGTCGAGTTAGGCCCATGGGTTTAGGACATCCAAGAAGGGGCGAATGTGGACCATAGGGTCACCAGCTCCATCAAACCTGTCAATGTGTGGCATTTTAAACCATTCCAGCAATTTCACAGCTGTTTCTGTATACCCACCTTTGATGTCTAGGATAGAGTTGATTCCTTGCGACCTTTTTAACATTTTCTCCAACTTGGCCAATTTTAGCATATTCGGATCAAACTCATTTGTTTCCAGGGAAAAGAGCCCTCCTGTTAGTTGTGGAAAAGGAAAAGGTCCTCCCGATGATTGCGTAGGAACCCTTATGTCTTCTGGTATGTTAGCTTCAAGAAATTCCTCAACTGGTGGAGGTGGGATTGGATGAGTCACCGGAGGTGGTTGCTAGCGGATGCCCCAGATGGGTGTCGCAATTCAACAAGAGCATCACCATGGGTGGCAACTGTATTGGCTATAGCATCCAAACTTTGTTGAAGGGCCCACAACATGTCCACTATATTTTTGGAACCTGAGCTGTCACTAATTCTAGGAAATTGAGTGGGGATGATCTAGCTAGTGAAGAAGGAGTACTTTGGACAGTTGATGAGGCTTTTGCTATTCTTTTTCTTGTAACCGGTGGCAAAGAAACTAACATTCACTGTTCTTGAACCAAATTTGTAGTTTTACAAAATCTACCAATGCGAGTCCATAAAACTTGGGAGATATTTGATTGTTTTGAAGTTGGTGCCTAATTACCTTGCAAAAATAAAACAGAATTCCCAATCAAAATTCAGCAGTATTCTGGCTCAATTGATTATTGGTAATTGTAGACACCCCATTTTTGACTGCCCTTAAGACTTGGGCGCTACTGATAGTTTACTTGGTGATGAAAGATGTGCAGGGCAAAGGTTCGATTTCTTCAGCAAGAGGAAAGTCAAATCCTAACCTCACACCCCATTTTGGACCAAAGCTAGTTTGAATGGTTTTTAGACCTTAAAACCTTCTCTTTCAAAATATTTTTGAAAAGAAGTTTCTACGATGTTTTGAGGCTCGCATTTTGTCAAATGTTGCGCTTTTCGGTAAACCGAGCAAGGAAAAAGTGGAAATGAATGAAAGAGAGTTTAAATCTTTGAAAAATCTTTGAAAACACCTTGTTCGGGGGTTTGGAGTTGAAGAAAAGAAGAGGAGAGGGAAGAAACCCAGTTGGGGAAGGAGTTGGGCATGAATCGTTAAGAGAGAGTCGAGCAACCCTCGCTAAATCAGGCCTATCCTTTTGAATACTTGGATTTCAGATATGAGGCCACCACTGTTGGAAAGCTTACTTTCGGGGCTTCATTTTTCACTTAAGAATCTCCTAAAGCCGATTCCGGATGGGAAAGATATGATTGGTTGAAGTTGGGCATCATTCTGGTTGGACCGAAACTGAGCAGTCTTCACTAAAAGAGGGATATCTCTTAGCACACTTGGAATTTTGAGGTTAGTCTGCCAAATTTGGAAAGAATACTTCTGGGGCTACAGTTTAGGCTCAAGAATGACCGAAAAGGAGTCCAGATAAAGGAATTAGGCTTGCTTCAAGTCAAGGACCAGGACTGATTTTTTCCATCGGCCTCTATGGAAGCGCATCGGCCACAATTGGACCTCATCGGCCATAGGTCGGCCAAAAGTGAACCTTATCGGCCACAAATGTTGGCCGATCGGCCAAAAATGTCCAGAAAGCCCAGAATTGGCAGATATTTCTCCTCCAGCTTGTGCCACTCGTCCCAAGTCAGATATTTCGACCAAACTTGATATTTTGCTATATATGAGAGCCTTATATCTCATATTCCAGGGGTTAGAACATTTCTAAAAAAGGCTTAGAAATTTGAGAGCTTCTCACTCTAGAATCTTCTCTCTCTAGAAGTTTTGTGAGCAAAACTCTCTCCCTCCCTAGAACTCTCTCCTTCTCCTCTTGTTTTAGGCTTAGAAGTGAGAATTTTCTACACTTTTGCAAAGAGACCCTTAACCAAAGTTGATCATCTTTGGGTTGAGGTAGCTTGGGACTTTGTTTGAGCTCCAAAAGGCTGATTTTGGCTGGTTTTGCTTCTGTGCTTCAAGGTGCTTCAAGGGTAAGGACTTCTCATTTTCAAGCTTGTTTTTGCACATTTGCTTTACCCTCCTTTTTCCATTGTTTTGGACTATTTTGAGGCTGGTTTTGGACTGTCAAAAACTCTGTTTTTAAGGTGTAAAAATGGTAGTTTAAGGCTTGGTGAGTTTGGGTGTTGTTCTCCCTTTTTGTTCCTTGGCTTGTGAGGCCTTTTGTGCAACTTCTCACCACCTTCAAATCCAACTTTTTTGGCCTTTTCACCACTGAAAATCAGAGGTATTTTAGTGGTGGAAACCATGTTTTGAGGCCCAAAATAGGAGGGGGTGGCCTCTCTTCCTTGCTTCTTGGTTGCATGCCTTGTTAGCCTAATTATTGAGCATATTTTTCTAGCATGTGTTGGCTCATTCTTAGCTTATTTTTGGGCTTATTTTAGCATGGCATAACTCTGTTTTGGCCTGGTTTGGTCACCTCTTGCATGCTCCTTACACTTGTAGTGTAAACCTTGCTCACTAGCTTTGTATGCTTGCTATTTTAGCCTATAATTCTAGCATGTTTTGGCTCTACTCCATACACGTTTTAGCATTATTTTGACATGCTTTAGGACTGTTTTGGGCTGCCTTGGTCATATGACTCATGTTTTGTATAGCTATAGTGCAAATGCCTTGACTAGTCTTGAGTTTTGAGACCACTAGCATGCTCTATTTGTGATGTATGCATGATATGGCATCATTTGGTATGAAATTTCAGAGCTTATATCTTTGCCATGCTTCCACTTAAATCACTCTTTAAGTGCTTTTGGGAGTTATGCCTTATATCTTGCTAGTGAGCCAATTTGTGTGCATGTTTGTCTAGCCTTTTGAGCTTCAATTCCAGCATGTTTAGGGCATTATTTTGATGTGATTAAGCTCTGTCCAGAGTTGGTTTAGTCCATTGAGCATTGTATTGCATGGTTCTAGTGTTGTGTCCTTTACTAGTTTTAATGTTTAAGCCTTCTAGCATGTTGTACTTGAAGTATTTGCATGTTAGAGCCTTGTTTATCATGCCACTTTAGGACTGAAAAATCTGCCATCTCCTTCATTTCTTCACTTTTGATTTGTTTTGAGGATTGGTTAGTCTTGAGGTTATGTTTAATGCTTGGGATTGAGGCCTATGCTTAAATCGCTTTAACCCTCTTTTGAGGGTTACTCCTAGTCAAAGGCATTGGTCTCTCTCATGCCTTAAACCATTCTCTTTGATAGACCTCTCTCTCATTAGAGGACTCTCATATTTGGACAAGTTGATTAATGAATGGATTGGTAATGTTAAAATGAGTAAACAAAATCAATCGAGTAAAATGTGCCAAGATAAGCATGTTGCATGTGTGCATTGCATTGTGTTCAACCGGACGTTATGTTGAACACAAGGTGAATTGGTCCATTTCATACTTGAAGTGATGAAAATGGGCCAATCCCCTTTGTCTCCATTGCCTTTGATTATCCATGATAAGGTGATGGTCCAAGTGTCTCATTTGTCATGCATTTATTGACCTTGTGCAATTTGGCTTCTTTGGCCATCATGCATTAAGATGCGTGATTGATGGCTCGAGAGCCGAGCACTACACTCCTTTGAGCTTTAGACATGATAAGGGGTATAGTTGCACACACATTTTCTTGCAAATACATTGCCATGCCTCTGTTTGTGCTCTGTTGCAGCAAAAGGAGAGTTTGCAGGAAGAATTGGCCGATCAGCTATCTAGTGTGCCGATTGGCTATCAAAGTTGGCCGATAGCCTTGAAATTTGGCAGATGACCATTACACTTGGCCGATGGCCTTTCCTCTTGGCCGACCACCTCTCAGATTGTTCCTAAGGTGGATCAAAAGCACTATGGAAGTTGGCACAGTTTTCAAAGATACATAGGTGTGCAAACAGAGGCAACATGAGGCACGGTAGTGGATTTCCGAGTGAAGTCGACCGAGCATGCATATGCCCCTCTCCTCGAGGCTGTTTTAACTGCTTTGTGTAGTTAGTTAATTTGTAATTAATTAGTTAATGTGTTAGCTAATTTAATTCATCGTTATAAATTCTTAATTAGCTTAGCTTAGCTAATATTCAATTTGATTATGTAATAATTAGTCTAATTAGATTATTAGATTAGTTAGAATAGCTTAGCGTAGCTAGCTTAGCATACTCATTCGGACCCTCCGTCAAGAGGGCGGATTTTGTAATAAGTGTGCGTGAGTGTGTGAATGTCTTCCAACCCCACGTCTTTCTCCCTTTTACTTATCAGCTTTTGATGGTTAGTTTTAGGACATGTTTCAATTAGCATCCTTATGCTTGCATGTTTGCATTCATTCATTCATATTGCATGTACCGGGCTCGGTGCATCATACTAACCGCATTGTATTTCAATACTTACTTGAATACGTGTTTAACAGCATGTTATCAAGTTGCATCTCATATGCCATCTTAGAATAGCCGAGCCTATTTCTAGTTGCATTTTGTATGTGTTGCATTAGCCATCTTAACATAAACTAGGATCATGCATGATTACTAACTAGCTTTTGTTTTAGCTCGGAGTACTAGGTAAGCTTTTATGCTTTAGCATACTGCATGAGATGTGTATGTTGCCATGTTAGCATGCTTTGCATAAGGCTACTTGCTTAATTGATTAACTGCATGAATGCTAGTAGATGAAGGCTTCATTGTTTGAATTGGAACAATTCATCGAAATGCGAGTTTTAAGCCCACTTAAGAGTGGCAAATCATGTTTTTCTAAGCTCACTTGAGGGTGGCAAATCCGCGTCTTAGCCTACTTGGGGGTAGCAACTTCAAACCATTTTCAAAAACAAACATGAGATGTTTTGTTCCAATTTAGGCGATCTAGTCTATACTTGTATGTTGTGAGCATCACATAGTAAGCTAGCTAATAAACCGGAATAAGAACACATGTGTTTTCAAAAGCAAAATACCATGTTAGTAAAGGCCGATCCTTTGATCGAGCGAGCGGGGGTGCTCATTTCAGGACCTTCCCCTCTCGTATCCAAGTTCCTGAGCCGAGGCAACTTTGGTGATGATGGACACGTAGCCTTAGGCACGAGTCAGGGATTCCTAAATTTCCCAAAACAAAAACATTTAGGTGGCGACTTTGTATTTGGAAAAGCAGTCCATGTTTGGCACTTCTTTATGAAAATCAGTTTTCCAAAACGATTTGCCGGATTTGGACTCTTTGGTGATTTATCGGTCTTGCATTGCACTTTGCGAGATTAGATTCAGAACTGTGACATTGAGTTCGAACTGTAGTAGCTAATGAACAAAACGAATTTCGCGCCATTCGCGTGTGGAGCCGTGACGTTCGGGCACGTCTACAGTAATTCATGCTGAAAAAGTGAACTCCACCTCACAAACTAAAATGCCTAAACCATTCATTTGAATATGAGAATCCCCATACATTGCACATAACACATAGCAATAAAGAGAACAAACACCCCTATGGGGGGTTAGGGTTACCCTGTCCTAGTTTTGAAATGATCTAGGGCTTCACTATTCAAACAAGTGGTATCATGCATCCTTGAAATGGGAGAGCATTCTATCCTAATTTTGTAAAGTGCTATAGCTTACTATGGCCTTGTTTGGGAAGTGAAATTTTAGCCTTTTTTAGGCCAAAATCCACAAAAAGACAAAATAGGCTAAAATAGCCAATAAGATAAAATGCCACATCAAACCTATAATCATTTCACTTTTTCTCTCACAAACATCACATCCAGCTACAAAAAAATCCAATCATCTTCCCAAACACAAAAATTTTAGCCTACTAAAATAAGCAAAAACTAAAATAGCCTACAACTTCCTAAACACCCACTATATGTACAAGGTTGGCTCTACTCTAGGGGTTGAAGTCAAGGTGACGTTACCAAAGAGTCCTTTGGGTTATAACCAATGAAGATCCCAAGAAGTTAGAAGAGTCAATATAACCTCTCTTCGAAGTCTAAGAACCTTAGATAGCAGAGCTTCCTTTTTGACAGATCTCAAAAGGTTATAACACAAGGCCTCAAAAGTAACGTAAAGATAGGTATAGTGTCACAAAAAGTTTGTCTATGCTCCCACTAGTATATGGGCAACACAGGGACTTTAAGTACACTAATGCATGTAATGCAATGAACATATAATTGAAAATAAAAGTCATATCAGCAAAGTCGCCAAAAACTGTAAAATGCTTGGGGGGTACCCGTGCATGTTAAACAATTCGGACTCTTGACTTTTTTGATCTAGTCTCACGAGTGCAATGTGAAATATAGATGAGAGTCCAGATTTGGAAACTTTTATAGAAAATCCATTTTAGTGCAAAACCATTGCCAGAAATGGATTGCATCGCTAAAACTTAGAGTCGCCACCTAATATTTTGGAAAAATTAGGAAACCCGTGACTCGTGCCAAGACCACTATTCATCAAAACAAGGATGCTTGGGACAAAACCTTAGGTATGAGAGGAGAAGGTCATTAATTGAGCATCCCCGCTTACCCGATCAAAGATTGGCCTCTACTAAACCATGATATGAGTTTTATTAATTTCATATGTTCATATTCTGGTTATTAAATAAATCATACAATTTATTATGTGAAGCATACAAGTATAGACTATGCCACCCACTTTGGAACAACTTGATTTCATGTAGTTTGAAAAAGTTTTGAAGATGTACAACTCAAAGAAATTGAGTTTACAAACATGAAAATCAACATCATTCCAAATTAAGTGGCACAACCTTCATCCACCGACATTCATACAATTATGTAAAGTAAGTAAGTAGCCTCATGGTAGAATTCTAAACATAGTAAGAAAAACACACACAAGCAGGATATTAAAGCATAAAAACTTATATATTTACCGACGTCCCGCGAATAGTTACAAAACCAAATTAACAAAATATGCATGATCTTATATACAAAATCCTAATACAATTCATTCATAAGACGCAACTAAAGATTCAGCTTCTGATATATGACATGTGAATCATCTCAAGAACATGAGGTAGCACACATAATCACATAAGACTTGATTGAAACCACAAATGCAAACTTAGCTGAATCAAGATGCATGAAATATGGATATAATGAAAGACAATATGATGCATATTCACAAAGAAAAGCAAGTAAATGAATGAGATAGAAAGAAATGGGGTGGAGAATTATTACAACACTTGAAAGAATAATTGCAAACCAAATGAGAGAGGGAGGAGGAAAATATTATAACAAAATAAAAACCTCACAAAACACTCAAATAAAAAAACAAAATAGAAGCTTCATGTCTCTTGAGGATTGTCGAAAATAGTATGCTCATAGCCAGAAAACTACTCTGTTTCGTCCAAAAGAAGCTAATGGCCAGTCGGCCAACTAGGCCTAGCAAAACCTGTCTTGTTGCAAAACCGAGAAAAGGAACAAACAAGGAATATGTAAGTGTTTCAACTAACCACTTCCGGTTAGATAACAACAAAACTAATATGAAACTAAAGTAAGAAAACAAATATAAGATAAAAAAGTGCAAGAAAATGAGTAGGAGATAGAAAATGTAAGGAAATGAAAGAATTGAAAACTAACCGCTTTTGGTTAGATTACGACAAAACAATATGAAACAAAAGCACGAAAATAAATTTTGTTACACAGGAAGGCAACCCAAGATAGGGGTGAATTAAGTAATTAAAAAATATGGCCAGAAAAGAGATTTCAAATGACTAAGTGATTAAATGTAGCAGACGAACAATTAATACACAGAGAAATAAAAGAAAAGGAAAGAAGAGCTCAAACACAAGGATTTATAGTGGTTCGGCTCACCGACCTACGTCCACTCCTCAAGATACCTCCTTGAGAATTTCTTCAATATGAATCAATGCACCACCAAGCTTCACCTAGCTTATGGATTTTTACAAAGGACTTACTTCAACCTGTTGAGGACCTCTCCATTAAATGCCTCACTTTACAAGTGTATCACTCAGAAAAAAAAGGAACAAGAGTAAGAGGTATAACTGTCCTCTTTTACAAATTTTCTCTTTCAAAAGATGGATAAGAAAATGTAAGCACACATGAATTTAAGACTCTCTCAGATATGAAAATGGAAGTACAATGGAGTATATTAAAGGCACTTGAATACTCTAGGTTTCTTGTACTGAAGAAGTGTGTTAATCAAACGAGGAGAGCTTCTTCTTTATAGCATTAATGGCTTCTAGCTATTGGAGAGAAGCAGATTTGAATCTTCTAGCCGTTGGAGCAAATCATGGAGGATATCTTCCAGCTGTGTTGATCAGAACATGGTATATACAGACTGTAGATTGGTCTTGGGAAGAGAAAGATCATTAAATGCACAAGCTTTTCATTAAATGCTCACATTCATAAGTCAACTCTTGGTAGAAGATATAGTGCATAAAATTTGCTCAAGGATCAGAAATGATGTCATATTCTACACATAGATAAGAAAAAGTGGCTAAGAAAAGAGTTGTGTCAGTCCAGATCTGATTTGGCAGCTGAATCTTTGAAACCTAGATTTTACAGGTGTTGACCCTTGAAGATTGGGTGTCGACCCTTATCATTCTTGGTGTCGACCCTTGCTGCCTTTAATGTCAACCCTTCCTATTGGATTGTATTATGAAATTTAGTGTCAACCCTTGCTGCTGGATTGTGTTATGAAATTTAGTGACGACCCTTGTTGTCTTGGCGTCGACCCTTGTAGCTGAAACACTTGGGCATTTTGAGCTTCACTCTAGTGTCAACTCTTGCTATTTTGGTGTCGGCCTTTGGACTAGTTTTGAGCATAAATAGTGTTTTGCATGCATGTGCTAATTTCATGTTTTAAAGGGCTAAAACCATTGGAAAGCAACACTATAGAAGTATATATCTTTTAGAAACATTGAAGCATAATTGCATAAAATCATTTTGAAAACTTTGAATAATAAAATGAGCTCAAAATATTTGTCAATAATGAAAATCAATACGAATTTAAATTTGAATAACCTTAGGGCTAACAATCTCTTATTTTTTGATGATGACAAATATTTAAAGTTTTCAAAGTATGAGTTTCAAAGTGAAAGCATTAAGAAGTGTTTTTCAAGGAGTTTTATAAATAAAGGATTTGAAAAATGAGATCGAAAACTCCCCCTATAAAAAGGGCTTTAAGGCCAAAACAAAGATAATGAGAAATATGTACCTCAATGAGATTTTTAATAGATACAACAATTATAGAGCAAAAAGAGGAGTAGATTCTAACAGAATGGTGGAGGAGTGTGCGGCCAATGAGAAACAGCTTCTCACCAACCTTGCGTGAACCACAACATGAATTTCCAAATTTGTTCACCCAGATTATCATCGCATTGTTGTTGGAAAATTTGGCAGAATTCTTCATTTGAGTCCTTGATCCCATATACCGCAATCACCATGCTCTCCACACTGGCTTTGGCAGCTTCAATGACTTGAGTTTGCTGAAGCTTCATTCAGTCAATGTCTTGTTGCATGTCTGCCTGCTGAGAGAGGAGCTATTGGACCATGGAGGCCAACTGATCCAATTTTTGTTCCAAGGCAGGGGAGGAGGAAGCAGGTGCAGAGTGGGAGGATGAGGGAATGTCAGAGGCATGAATGGATTAGGAATTGTGGTATAGATTGTGAAGCCTCGAATTTAGTGATGCAATGTCATCCAACACGGGGCCCTGAGCTATAAAATCAAGATGGCCTATTTTGAGAGAGAGAGAGAGAGAGAGAGAGAGAGAGAGAGAGAGGAGAGGAGAGGCCAAATGAAGGTGGTAGAGTATAAGGGCCCAGTGGAGAAGGGAAGGGAGGAAGAACTGAAAAGGGAAAAACCAAGAGTTGTAGGAGCAGGAGAAGAGAGGGATTTCCTGGACTTGGTACAGACATTGTTACTCAAGGAATACCCTATATTTCTTAGTGTTTCAGACCCATAACAAGAGGGGTCTCAATGAACTTTTTCTTCCCCCTTAAGATCAATTTTGAAATGTTTGAAAATCTTTGCGAAAATCATCCCATAAGGAAGGGCTTGATTGTTTTGTTTATGAGCATTGATGATACAGTGAACCACCAAAAAACCAAAATCAGTGAGAACACTAGTGGAAAGGGCCCAAATAAGATAAGTGTGACCGTAAGTGACGGCATCAAAGTGAGCTGAGCGAGGAATAATGTTGTGTGTGATGATGTGATTTAAAAGTCTCATTTCAAGGGAAAGATCTTTCCCAGAGACAATGACATGATCATTTAGGTCAGGGTTATTTGCGAGGAATCTTAGACCAATAAGATGAGAGTATGTTGGTGGTTTAAGAGCAACCGATGGATTGACCCTATGACCATCATTAGTGGTTTTCAAAATGGAGTTGATGTTAGAGGATTTCAAGGTGAAATGAACTCCTTTTACAAAACAATCTAATGTATGATGAGAAGTTTCCTCATTGTACGAGAGATTAGCAAAGAATTCCTTGATGATGGAAGGATAGATGTCACAGTCAATTTTCAAGAGAAAGTACCATTTTTGGTTATCAAACCAAGCTTTTATAGGAATGGAGTGTTTTTCAAAGAAAGGAATATCAATGGTTCTACCAGAGAGTACCTTTCTTAGGTTGAAGTCCTTGTTGAAAGCAGATCTGCAGCTATAGTTCTTGAACCGAAGCACCGGAGGAGAAGCAGCGACGACGGTGGAAGAAGATGAGGTGCATGGTCGCTTCCTTGTTGGAATAGGAGGAGAGGCTTGAGGATCCATGTAGAGGAAGAAGAGCGGTTGCGAGAGAGATGGATGAAGATCGAAATGTGAATTGACGGTGGTAGTTGTTGAAATAGGAAGGGGCTAGGGCTAGGATTTTGATGGGTGTCGCAAGAGAAAATGGAAGGGTTGCGGGGTATATAAATACCCTTGAGAAGGTGTCAACCCTTGGGAAGAGAGGGGTCGACCCTTCAAATTTGAAAAGACCACGCGACAAAAACCTTAGCCAAAGGTAGATGTCGACCCTTAGAGGAAGGGAGGTCGACACTAAAAAACAGTGTCCTCAGGCACCTTAGGTATTGAGACCCTCGAAGAGAGGTGTCGACCCTAAAACACAGTGAACCAAAAATCAACTAGTGTTGACACCAGGGAAGATGGGTGTCGACCCTTATCAATAGAAAGCACAAGGTTGGTTTACAAGGTGTCGACCCTATAGAGCAAGGGGTCAACCCTTAAAGGTTCTGAAAGACAAAATCTAGTGTTTTTCATAGAAAATTTCTCAGTGAAGCATAATAACACATAGTTTAACATCACATATGAATATTTAACATGCCAAACTCAGTTTGAATAAAGTATAATTGTTCCTCATTGAGAGGCTTGGTAAAAATATCAGTCAATTGTTGGCTTGTAGGCACAAATTTGAGTTCGATGTCACCTTTAAGTACATGATCTCATAGAAAGTGATGCCTTATTTCAATGTGTTTAGGGTGTGAGTGCTGTATTGGATTTTTTGAAAGATTAATGGCACTAGTGTTGTCACATTTAATAAGAATGTGATCAAAGTAAAGTCCAAAGTCAAGAAGTTGTTGTTTCATCCAAAGCATTTGAGCACAACAACTAGTGGCGGTAATATATTCTGCTTCAATTGTTGATAAAGCCACAGAATTTTGTTTTTTACAAAACCATGATGTGAGTGAATTACTAAGAAAATGACAAGTGCCACTAGTGTTTTTTTTGTCAAGTCTATATCCCGTAAAGTCGGCATCCGAGTAAGCATAAAGGTCAAAAACATTTGTTTTAGGGTACCAATGACCCAAAAGTGGAGTGCCAACAAGATATCTAAAAATGCATTTTACTGCGGTGACGTGTGATTTTTTTGGAGCTGATTGAAAACGTGCACACATACAAACACTAAGCATGATGTCGGGTCTACTAGTAGTTAGATAGAGTAAGGAACCAATCATACCTCGATATTTCTTTTCGTCTACCAGTTTACCTTTCTTATCTTTGTCGATTTTAATCGATGTGCTCATGGGAGTTGCTGCAGGTTTGGATAAGTCTATTTCAAACCTTTTAAGGAGATCTTTGATATATTTGGCTTGAGATAAATGAATTCCATCTTGGGCTTGTTTTATTTGTAATTCGAGAAAGTATGTCAACTCTCCCATCATACTCATTTCAAATTCGTCCTGCATATCCTTAGAAAATTTCTCGCACAAAGATTCATTAGTAACACCGAATATGATATCATCAACATAAATTTGAATAATAAGCATATCATCATTTTTGGTTTTTATAAAAAGAGTGGCATCAATTTTCCCACGAGAAAAACCTTTTTCACTAAGAAAATTGCTTAAGCATTCATACCAAGCTCTAGGGGCTTGTTTTAAATCATACAAAGCTTTTGAAAGTTTAAAGACATGATCCGGGTGTTTGTGATTTTCAAAACCGGGAGGTTGTTCAACATACACTTCCTCCGAAATATACCCATTTAGAAAAACACTTTTTACATCCATTTGGTAAAGTTTAAAATCTTTAAAACAAGCAAATGCAAGCAACATGCGAATGGCTTTAAGATGAGCAACGGGTGCAAATGTTTCATCAAAATCAATGCCCTCTTCTTGGTTATATAACCTTGGGCTACAAGTCTAGCTTTGTTTCGAATAATAACACCGGATTCATCCATTTTGTTCCAATAACTGAATGATCCTTAGGACGAAGAGTCAAAAACCAAACTTCATTTCTTTCAAACTGATTTAACACTTCTTGCATAGCCAAAATCTAGTTTTCATCATGTTCAGCCTCATAAAAAGTTTTTGGCTCAATTTGAGAAACAAAAGCTAAATTGCCACAAACATTATGAATAGAAGAACGAGTTCTTACACCTTGTGTGGCATTTCCTATGATGAGATCTTTGGGATGTCCATGAGCATACTTCCATTCTTTGGGTAGGCCATTTTCTTTTACTGGATGGGCATACTCTTTTTGGAGATCTTCCATAGAGACTTCAACATTGGGTTCCGAAAAATGAAGTTCATCATTTTTCGATAAGTAAATGCCTTCAATTCTTGGATTAGAATCTGCAACATCATCACTAGAATTTGTATGGCCAAGAAACACGATTTCATCAGATTTTGCATCAAACTGCCCAAGATTTTCTTTATTATTATTAAGTACAAAACATTTATAACCAAATGCACGTAAATGACCAATGTTGGGTTTTCTACCTTTCCACAATTCATATGGCGTTTTCTTAAGTATGGGTCTAATCATGGCACAATTAATATGATAACAAGCTGTATTGATGGCTTCCACCCAAAAATATCTCGGCAACGAGCCATTTTCTCAAGAACTCTATTTTTTCTTTCTACCATACCATTTTGTTGAGGAGTTCTAGGAGTAGAAAAATTATGATCAATGTCATGCTCATTACAAAATAGAATAAACTCATTATTATCAAATTCTTTACCAGGATCACTTCTAATGATACAAATAGCAAGACTAATCACATTTTGAATACGTTTACAAAGAGCTAAAAATGTAGAGAAAGTATTGCTTTTGTGTGCCAAGAAAATCATCCAAGTAAATCTAGTATAATCATCCACACAAACAAGACAATAAGATTTACCACCAAGACTAAAGGTTTCAGATGGTCCAAACAAGTCAATATGCAACAATTGAAGAGGTCTAGGAGTGGAAATAATATTTTTGATTTGAAAGAAACTCTTGTTTGTTTTCCTTGTTGACAAGCATCACAAAGTCTATCTTTTTTAAAATCAATTTTTGGTAAATCAACAACCAAGTCAAATTTTGAAAGTTTTGAAAGCAAGTCCATATAAGCATGTCCCAGCCTTCTATGCCATAACCAGCTAGATTCATTTATAGCAGATAAGCACTTAACATCATGATTAGGAGATAAACTATCCAAATCAAATACATACACATTTTCATGCCCATGACCAACAAAAAGCACTTTGTTATCAGCAAAATTTTTAATGGTGCAGTGGGATTTTTCAAAAGTGACATGATTGCCTTTATCACACATTTGACTAATACTAAGCAAGTTATGTTTCAATCCTTCAATAAGCAATACATTTTCGACAATGGGTGAAGAAGTTTTACCAATTCTACCTTCGCAAATGATTTTTCCTTTACTATTGTCTCCGAAGGTTACGTGACCTTCTTATTTGGATTTAAGGGTTAAGAACATTACTCTATCGCCGGTCATGTGCCTTGAGCACGCACTATCAAGGTACCATCGGTTGTTGTTGGATTTTGACCTAAAGCACACCTACAAAAATCAAATTTTTTTTGGCCTTTTGGTATCCATTCTTTCTTGGGTCCGTGAGAGTTAGGATTTGAAGTGTTTTTGGGAACCCACTCATTTTTTATTCTAACGAATGAGTTTTTCTTAACAGGACATGAAGGAGAGATGTGACCTTTTCTTCCACAATAATGACATGCGAGATGAAAATGGTTAGATGATTCATGAACAAAGGTCTTTTTGGAATTTTTTGCTTTTGAAAAAGGTTTATATCCAATCCCCATTCTTCTAAAGGTTTGATTTTGACTTTTGAGAATTTTATCTAAGGTATCTCTACCTCGAGTAAATTTTGAAAGAACATTTTTTAAATCTTCTATGTTTTCATTTAAAATAATCTTCTCCTTTTTCAAAATTTCATTTTCTTTTTGCAAATCATCTACTTTCTTGTCAAAGATGGAAGATTCTTTTTCAGTTGAAACTTCTTTCTCCTTTTCCATTGACAAGACTTCATTTTCTAAAGTATTGATTTTAGAAATCAAGGATTTCTTTTCCTGTGATAAACTCAAAAACATTTTCTTTTGACAACTATTTTTCAAACCTAGTTTTTTAAATTCAGCATGCAATTCATCAAAGGCAGTTTGCAATTCATCAAAAGTAAAGGATTCATCATTTACCTCATTTTCATCTTTAAGTGCCATCAAGCATAGATTTGCGACTTCATTTTTGCAAATATCAATCTCTGAGTCATTGTCATCACTGTCTTCTCCCCATGCTGCGATCATGGCTTTCTTCTTGTCCTTCTTAAATTGTTTCTTGAGCTCTAGACATTCCAATTTGTAGTGTCCCAGTTTGTTGCATTCATAGCAAGTAACTTCAGATTTTTTTATGATTTTCTCCTTTTTAAAAATCTTTGTTGAAGTCTTTTCTGAAGAACTTCCTTACATATTGTTTATTCTTTATGAACCTTTTGAACCTCTTGGTAATGAATGCCATTTCTTTATCGTCCTCCTCTAAAGCATCTTCTTCTTCCTCTTGAAATTTTTAGGTAGACTTGAAGGCTATCCTTTTCTTTTTATTCTTGTCTTCTTCTTCTTTGCCTTCTTGCATAATGAGCTCATAGGTTAGGAGAGATCCCATTAACTCATCAAGGCTTAATGTTGATAGGTCCCTTGCTTCTATCATTGCAATAACTTTGGTCTCCCAGCTTTTTGGCAATGATCTGAGGACTTTTCTGATAATTTCTGCATTAGTATAAGTCTTCCCAAGAGATTTTAGACTATTTATAATATCCGTAAAGTGGGTGAACATTTGGGATATGTTCTCATCAGGTTTCGTCTTGAAGAGCTCATAGTTGTGAACAAGCAAACTAACTCTAGACTCTTTGATTTGAGTGGTTCCCTCATGAGTTACAATAAGTTTATCCCAAATTTCTTTCGCTATTGTACAAGTGCATATTCTGTTGAACTCAGTATCGTCAAGTGCACAGTACAACATGTTAACATCATTGGCATTGGCTTGAATATCTTTATAATCAGCACTACTCCATTCAATCTCAAGTTTGGGAACTAACAGACCATCTATGGTTTTCGTGGGGACTTTGGGACCATCATAGATGATTTTCCAAACCTCATAATCGATAGATTGGATTTGCATAATCATACGGGTTTTCCAATAGTTGAAATTTGTGCCATTGAAGAAGGGTGGTCTCTTTGGGGCTTGACCTTCAAGAAGAAAGAAACTAGGGGTTGTCATAGATTACTCTAAGACAATTACGTTACAAAACTAGAGACGAGACTCTGATACTAACTGTTACACAAGAAGGCAACCCAAGAGGGAGGGTGAATTGGGTAATTAAAAAATATGGCCAGAAAAGAGATTTCAAATGACTAAGTGATTAAATGTAGCAGACAAACAATTAATACATAGAGAAATAAAAGAAAATGAAGAAGAGCTCAAACACAAGGATTCATAGTGGTTCGGCTCACCAACCTACGTCCACTCCTCAAGATACCTTCTTGAGAATTTCTTCACTATGAATCAATACACCACCAAGCTTCACCTAACTTGTGGATCCTTACAAAGGACTTACTTCAATATGTTGAGGATCTCTCAACTAAATACCTCACTTTACAAGTGTATCACTCAAAAAATAAGGAACAAGAGTAAGAGATACAACTGTCCTCTTTTACAAATTTTCTCTCTCAAAAGATGGATACGAAAATGTAAGCACACAAGGAATTTAAGACTCTCTCAGATATGAAAATTGATGTACAATGGAGTATATTAAAGGCTCTTGAATGCTTTGGGTTTCTTGTATTGAAGAAGTGTGTTAATTGAATAAGGAGATCTTCTTTATAGCATTAATGGCTTCTAGCTGTTGGAGAGAAGCAAATTTGAATCTTCTAGCCGTTGGAGCAAATCATGGAGGATATCTTTCAGCTATGTTGATTAGAGCATAGTGTATATAGACTGTAGATAGATCTTGGGAAGAGAAAAATCATTAAATGCACAAGCTTTTTATTAAATGCTTACCTTTATAAGTTAACTCTTGGTAGAAGATATAGTGATGGAAAATCTGCTCAAGGATTAGAAATGATGTCATACTCTGCACATAGATTAGAAAAAGTGGCTGAGAAAAAAGCCGTGTCAGTCTAGATCTGATTTGGAAGCTGGATTTTTGAAGCCCAGATTTTATGGGTGTCGACCCCTGCAGATTGGGTGTCGACCCTTTGCTCTCTTTTCTTCTCTGAGTTGATTTCCTGGTAGTATTGGTGTTGACGCTTATCACTCTTGATGTCGACCTTTGCTGCTAGATTGTGTTCTGAAATTTAGTGTCAACCCTTGCTGTCTTTGGTTTCGACCCTTCCTGTTGGATTGTATTATGAAATTTAGTATCGACCCTTGCTATCTTTGGTTTCGACCCTTGCTGCTGGATTGTGTTTTGAAATTTTGTGTTGACCTTTGCTATCTTGGTGTCGACCCTTGCAGCTGGAACACTTAAGCATTTTGAGCTTCACTCTGGTGTTGACCCCTGCTATTTTGGTGTCGACCCTTAGACCAGTTTTAAGCATAAATAGTGTTTTGCATGCATGTGCTAATTTCATGTTTTGAGGGGCTAAAAACCATTGGAAAGCGACACTATAGAAGTATATATCTTTTAGAAACATTGAAGCATAATTGTATAAAATCATTTTGAAAACTTTGAATAATAAAATGAGCTCAAAATATTTGTCAATAATCAAAATCAATACGAATTTAAGTTTGAATAACCTAGGGCTAACAAATTTGAAATAGAAATGAAAGAACTGAAAATTCACCTTCCAAATAAAGAGTGGACTTCTTGATTTTCAAACTTCCTTTTGACCACCCTTAAGATTGTGAATTATGATCTCAATCCTCAATTCAAAAGTTTGGAATTTAAGCTTAGAATTATGGTTTTGGACAAGTGTATATCACTCTTTAATCTACTTCAACTTAGTAAGACTACTTTCTCTTTGATCAAAGCTTTAGGACTTGGTTCTTGAGTGATTTTTGCAATGGAAGTTGAGATATGGTATATAGCTTAAGAAAATGGAAGTTCACAACTAACACTTAATTTTGGCTATCTCTTGAATTCAAAACTTAAACTCTCTTCTTCTCTATCTCTAGCCTTCTCCACTCAATCTATCCTCTTCCTCCTATCAACAATCTGATGTATACATATAGGCAATGCTAGTGGAGAAACGGTGGAAGATAAGAATGGAGCATTAATGAAGATAATGGAGCAAATGGAGCACTGGTGAAGCACTAATGGAGCTAATAGAAGACAAAAGTGGAGCATTACCTTCAATGGATTAAGCACTAGGCAATGGAGGATGAGTACACATGCATTCAATGCATAATGGGTCAGAAAAATGGGTTGTGAAGCCCCCCACCCGAACCAACACAAAATTGGTGCAAATTTGTCTTTGGAGCGGTCGACCGGTCAGACAATCGGGCGGTCAATTGGCTAGGGAGGAAATTTGCTGTTTTGCTTCGGTTCAATCCAACTTCTCTCCAGTTGTCCGACGGGACTTAAACACTTGGCCAAAGTAGGCTTAGGGTTGGGAACAAATCTCAAATTTCATCTTTTTTAATGAGGATTTTGTGGGAAACACATTCTGATTGTCATCATTGGGTAATCAAAAGAAAGCGCCCAAGTCTTAAGGCCGGTCAAAATGGGGTGTCTACACAAATGCTAAGTGTCCCTATATATTGTTTAATGTTGAGAAGTATGTATAAAGTGTTTTAAAAATATGTAAACATGTTAAAAAGTGAATGAATTTCAATAAAATACATTAAATTCAATGATAAATATTTTATATTTTTAAATTTTTTTTATCATTTACTTGTGTTCTAAGAGCACTTGTTGGACCTTATATATATATATATATTAGGAAAATTGGATTTTTAATGAGAAGGCCCTTGAAACTCAAAACTGTCATACTATTTTTTTAGAATTCTTATTTTTTAAATAATTAAAAAATCTTCTATTGGTTAACTTTTATTGAATCATTAAAAAAAAAATAGAGTAATTAATCCATTTATATCCATTGATTTATGACTTTCAAATGAAAAGTATACTATTTCATTTCAAAATTCAAATTTGAAATGGGAGATTTTCAAAAATATTTTGGAGATAAAAAATTAGTTTGACTCTAATTCAAATTCCTTCATCAAATTTATATATTACCCAAAGATATTTCATAAAATATATATATATATATATATATTTATAAATCTCAAAACCCAACATTCCTGTCAATATGAAATTGGACAAAAAGATTAGAGAGTGAAAAAGAATCCTACAGAGGAATTAAACAGGTGATTTGATCGATTATGCAAAATTTTTGGCATCTTATATTAAAAGAAACACATGTTTGAAATCTCATATTGTGTTTTTTACTCTCTTTTTTCTTTTGTAGGTTTTTTTTCTTTGTTTTAGTTTTAGTTTATTTGGTGTATTTAATTTTAATTTTTTTTCCGGCTTCATAATCTAAGTTAGTTGTTGAAATTATAATAATGTAGTAGATGCGATTGTACCTCCAAAATTTATTGTTCATTTTATTCAAATTTTACAAGTATAATGTATAGGAAAAAAAAGTAGCAGTGACAACAAAGGGATAAAAGACTAACACAAAGAGTGATGTTTTACGATAGAATTGGAGCACACATTTTTTTTTTTTAAGAAAAATTTTACCAATCGAGAAGAGTATTTGGAACACATACAAAAGTTTGAAGAAAGTTTTTGTTCAATCCCATTTATTTTTCATTATATTGTTTCTTCAATTATATTAATTTATGTGTTCTATTTTGTTGTAACATATAAAAAGGATGCTCGATTTAAATCCAAATAAAACTAAACTTAATTCTGTAACTCTATAATATTTTTGCTTGTCACGCTCCGAAATAAATGCAACACACCATCCAAGACGATAAGTAAATAACAATATGAATCAGAGTATGATGCCCTTCTATTACATGAGATTCGGTTGTACAAAAGGATGACACATGTGATATACATTCATAAATAGTACATCTTAAATCTACAGCATGACTTACAAAATAGTAATAATGTAATAAAAGCTAAATAGATAATCATATACCCTTAAGGCTTATATCTTTCCAAGTCAAGGCTTGGGTACACCAAAAGTGAGTCTTAAGCTTAATACAAATAAAGCCCTAGGCTTATACA
Organism: Camellia granthamiana; assembly: GCA_036172215.1. Taxonomy (NCBI): domain Eukaryota; kingdom Viridiplantae; phylum Streptophyta; class Magnoliopsida; order Ericales; family Theaceae; genus Camellia; species Camellia granthamiana. The sequence goes on from CM069903.1 coordinate 115,170,117, forward strand.
AAAGTGAATAAAAAAGAACAAAATTGAGCCTTTAGCTCCACAGTCCTGCTAAGCTAAGTCCTTGGTGGAGGCATATCACCAACACTTGAAAATGGTTTATCCCAAATAGGATGAGCCAAAACCCAGTAGAAATAATCTGACACAATATATGAATCTTAACAAAGATATAAGGGTGAAATGCATATGCAATACCCATGTCAAAACAGTTTACATTTCTTTCTCAAAATCATGCCATGCTCAAATTATATCACAATTCTCAAATCATGTCCTTTACCATAGAAAACGAAGGGGAAATTCTTAAACCGGCATAGCCTTTCACGAATATTTCATCTGCAAGAAACTGTCAAACGACACCCATGTAAACGTAGTCTATACAAGCACTACTATTGCGATTTTATGGATATTTCATCCGCCGGAATCGGCACCTATGTATTCGGGACTTTCACCCTGGATACACAGGCCAACTTAATTTGGTGATATACACATCTTTCCAACATTCACCCATTTTTCTCAAAATCATATACATCTACAATGTATTAAATGAGCAACAAATGTTCAATGTACGTGGATGAGAAATTAGGTTCTATTCATCTAATTCTCGTGTAATTTTTACAACAATCATAGCTATTATCCACCGATAGCCCAAAACAGATATTTCTAAATAGATATAAAATCTCTAATACAGATAAAATTTTCAAAATTCAAAATGTGAGCGATAATACATATCTAACTCCACCATCCATATTAATATCCAAGGGTCAAAATCAATGATTTGTTCACAACTCAACCTCAATTCCATTCCCACAACCATTTTCCAAACAACCATTTGAAAACCCCTTTTTTGATTTTAAACTAAAACCCTAGGTTTGTTCAAAATCCTCTAAAATCACAATATTGTTTATGAAAAACAAATAGCTAAGTTAAAAATCATAAAAGAGTATAGAGAATCCCTACCTCGAAGCTAGAAGATCAAGGAGAGAGTAGAGAAACCTCAAGAAAGTTGAAATCCAACTCTATTTAGATGAAAACGAGGCTCTAAATGAGCTCTACCTTTTTAATAAAGGGAGTAGGGTGGAGAAATTAGTGGATCCAAGTGTTTTAGAAGAGAGAAGGTGAGGTTGAGAGAGAGAGAGAGAGTCTCAACTTTGGGTTTTTAGAAAGTTTAGAGACAAAGAGAGATAAGAAAAAGTGATTTTTACGGACTGATATATGCACAGTCCGCTCGAGCGGAAGAAGTGACGCTCGAGTGTAGAATACACACTTCCAGCAGTTTTGTAGACAGAAGACCAATGCTCGAGCTTAAGAAAGGCCGCTCGAGCCGAGAGCGCTCAAGCGCAGGAACCACCGCTCAAGCATAGAATACACTCTCACAGTAGTTTTGCAGACCTACAAAAGTACTGAGAATTTACAAAGCCCGCTCGAGCGCAAGAAGTGACACTCGAGCGGAGGAGTAAAATTCTATGCAACAAAAGTTTGAAAATCAATCTACCGATCTGTTCCAAATGCAACCAATACAACCCAATAGCCAAACTCAAGGAGGGCAAAGAGGAATAAGACAAAACAACAATACAGAACCATGAAACTCAAGTTTAGAATATCAAATGGGTTGGGTCTAAAACCAGAATCCTATAATCTCCTCCTTAAGGAATTTTGTCCCAGAAATTACAATTTAAACTTTAAAACCATGCTTACTCTAATTACAACAATGATAATCAGTCGATTCCAATACCATGACCCATCCACCGGTCATTTATTTTCATCAATATGATAACAAGTTCTCAATACTGAATATATAATTCACATTTTCGAAACATATGCAATGTTTATAGTAAATCAACATATCAAAAATTTCAATACATGCTCAAACATTAACAAATAGGTCCGGATACTTCTTACGGACTTCCAACTCACATTCCCAAGTTGCTTCCTCAACTCCGTGATGTCATCACAATACCTTAATTAAGGGAATTGTCTTGCCTCGCATGACTTGGTCTCGAGTATCCAAGACTTTCATTGGTCTCTCCTCATACGAGGCATCCTTATCTACCTATAAGTCAGTCCAATCCAACACGTGCGATGGATCCGACTCATACTTTCAAAGCATACAAATATGAAACACATCATGAATCCTGAAACACTGTGGCGGCAAGGCCATATGATAGGCTACCTCTCCAATCTGCTCAAGGATCTCAAAAGGCCCAATAAATCTAAAGAACAACTTCCCACGCTTTACAAATCTCATCAAACCCTACCTAGGTGATATCTTCAAGAAGACATGATCTTCTACCTCAAAAGACAAAGGTCTCCTCTTACGATCGGCATAAATTTTTTACTAACTCTGGGCCATAACCAACCTCTTATGGATAAGGGCAACTCTCTCCATCGTTTCCTAGACTAACTCTTGACCCAACAATGGTGCATCACCCACCTCGGCCCAACACATAGGGGATCTACACAATCGGCCATACAAGGCCTCAAACGGTGCCATGCCAATACTCGACTAGAAGCTATTGTTTTAGGCAAACTTACTAAGGACAATTGCCTCTCCCACGACCCTTTAAAGTCAATAACACAACCCCGAAGCATATCCTCAAGGATTTGAATAATACGCTCGGACTGCCTGTCAGTTTGGGGATGATACGTAGTGCTAAAAGTTAGGCTCTACCACAACCAAGTCGTGAAACACAGATCTCTATTTGAAATGATCATTACAAGGACCCCGTGCAACCTCACTATGTTCCTAATATAAAGGTCGGTAAGATAATCTATCGAGTCACTCACGCGCATAGGTATAAAGTGTGCCGACTTGGTCAACCAGTCAACTACCTCCCAAATTGTATCTGTAATAACCCCGACCTAAGATTAACGATAATCCATGATTTAATGTGCTGATAAGATATTAAGATCAGATTTTGAATTAATTGCATATATGGTGCATTATTTATGTTTCCATCTGTTTATTGTAGGAATATCTATTGGAGTTTCTTTATATTCTACAAATTGAAGGCCTTATCGGCATCTGACTCTGAAATTGATTTGATTTATGTGCTATTTGGAATTTATAGAATTTTATGGTAGGTTTAATTAAAATCCGATTTGGAACGATTAAATTAGATTAAATTAGTGCCCATTTATTTTAACTTCAATTAACTATACTTTAACCAAGCCTATAGTAGGCACCAAATGAGCCCCACTCATCTTTTTTCTTTCATTTTTGAGTACATTTGAGCCTCTTTAAGGAAGAAAAACGTGAGAAAGGGAGAGCAGGGAAAAATTGAGCTCAAACAAAGAATTGAGCTAGGATTCACCAAGAGCCCAAAGAATTGAAGACTTTAGGTAAGAAACCAAGCCTTTACTCTTGAAGTTGAGTTGATTCACCCATGAATTTAAGTGAATCGAGCTAAGAAATGTGTGAACCAAGCTTAAGAAGTAGGAAGGGAGACCCATTCAAACATGCATGTACATTTCATTACATTTGGAGCATGTTTATTAAGAATTCTCTCATGCATGTCTTGACTTCACCTCAATTTTGTGAAATCATCAAGTTTCATGATGTTTTGTAGCATTTGATCATGTTTTGAGAAGTTGGAGTTTAAGGAAATTCATGCATGCTATGTTCATAAAACATTCATAAAGTTTAAGTTGGATTTTTGAACAATTGGCATGCTTTTGGGCTTTGATTTTATGAAATGATCTTCAAAGCATGATGATTTGTGAGTTTCTAAGTGTTTTTCAGAGTTTTGGCCCAAGAGGATGAGTTTTGAAGTGTTTAGGTTGAGTTTGAAGCTTGGGGATCAAATCTGGAAATTCCAGAATTTGAATCCACGCTCGAGCGTAGGAGTTCACGCTTGAGCGAGCACTCTGAATGCATGCACTTCTGCTTGAACGACATGATACCGTGAAATGCATGTATCCAGAAGTTCATATGTTTTGCAGCATGCTCGAGTGACGAAAGTCACGCTCGAGCGAAGGTCTGAGCCTCACGCTCGAGTGTGGATCGAGCGTCCGTCGAGCGTGAAAAGCGAGTGAGGGAAGTCATGCTCAAGCGAACCCTTACTTTATGCATGTCCACTCGAGCGTGGACCCTATTTTCAGCAAAATTTGAAAAATGTTTTCAAGTGTATTGTTGCATCCTCATTCTATCCTAGGCATTCTTAGGCCATGTTTAAGACACTATACTGAGGATAAAGGGCTAGAAACACACTTAGGACAAGAACATGTGTTATGTGCAATTCGAGTGTGTGTTTCAATGTATGTCACCATCATGTTATGTAGGTCACGCGCCTCAGGATAAGTGAGTTGCCTACTCTACTTGTTTACTTGGAGCCATCTGTTAACTGTGAGTAATAACTCTATAAAGCTATGTTTAATTACAAGCATTTTCTGACTGGTATGATACAATCTGTTTTCTGAAATGCTATTTTATGAATTATGAATGAATGTCCATTTTTCTGAAATGCATTTGTGGCATCCATAGCTCATGTGGCCCTCGCCCAGGGGTAACAATACTGTGGCCAATATGCACGTGGCCCTCGCCCAAGGGTAACAATACTGTGGCTTATATTCACGTGACCCTTGCCCGGGGGTAACAATATCGAGGCCTATATTCATGCGGCCCTTGCCTGGGGGTAACAATACTATGGCTACTTGTGCGCAAGATATGGACCTTTATGGTCGTCAGTACCGACTATCCATGTGGGCCTCAGGACCAAGTTGATATGATAGCTAATGGGTGTACCACGTATGATCTTATGCAGAATCTAAATATAAATATGAGCATGTATCTGAACCTAATTCTGATTTGCGATCTGAATATGCTTAAGACTCTGTTTCCGATAAGAATACGTTTTTGATATAAACTCTGAACTCTAACTCTGTGCTAGGCATCATTTATTAAAACCCTTTACCTAGTTATTATTCACTGGGCTCTAGCTTACTGTATTATTGTATGTATGTAGGTGAGCAGGCACGTGACCAGGCCTGAGATGCTGCCTGGCGAGTTTTGGTGTCGGCCAGCCATCACGCCTCCTGTGGAGGTTCCCTTTTGAGATCTACCCAAGTTTTTGTGTCCTTGGGACTTTTGTACTTTCTAAATGCTTATGTCTGGTCTGAACACGTTTGAAAGCTTGTGTTAGTGGCTTGGGTGATGTAAGGCTATTGTATTTTCGATGCTACATCTGTATGTATGTATATATGCATATGAAAAGTTTTAAATTTCCTGTCCCATGTATGTCTGGACAGCTCTATGGACTACGTATGTTTGTATATTTGCTTCTGCAGCCCCTGTTATATATTATTCTTTTCAGAGGCCTTTGGTAATCTAAGGATTACTGGCCGGTTACGATGCTAAACCCATAGGGGCAGGTTTGGGTCGTGACAGTATCACTACCCCGTTGAGTCCTCGGAAGGCCCACAACAAAATCCATCATGACATGTTTCCACTTCCACTCAGCTATAGGCAAAGGTTGCAACAAACCTGCTAGCCTTTGATGTTCGGCCTTCACTTGTTAACATGTAAGGCACTTTGATACAAACATAGCAACATTCTTCTTCATTTCCCTCCACCAAAATTGGTGACTAAGGTTGTGATAAATCTTTGTGCCTCCCGGATGCACCGCAAGGCGTGAATAGTGAAACTCTCGGAGTATTTCCTCTCGACAAGACACCGGCATGAAAAGACGGTCACGGTATCTAACACTCAAGTCGGGATACACATTCAAGCCTTTCTCTACCTTTCCACTAGATATATTTTCCCAGAGGGTTTCTACCTTAAGGTCACTCTTCTGCACTTCTATCACTCGGTTCACAAGTGTAGGTTGTGTAACTACCAAAAACAAGGCTACAGACTCCACGGACTCGCCAAGATGCAAGTCAAACTCACCAATAGCACCCAACATCTCCCATTCCCAAATGGCAATACAAGCTACATTGCTAATAGATTTCCTACTCAAGGCATCAGCCAAACATTGGCCTTCCTCGGATGATAATGTAACTCAAAATCATAATCTTCTATAAACTCTATCCACCTCCTCTATCTCAGATTTAAGTCCTTCTGTGTAAACAGATATTTCAGACTCTTGTGATAAGAAAATACCTCAAACTTCTCACCATACAAATAGTGCCTTCAAATCTTCAAGGCAAAGATCATCGTTGCTAACTCTAGGTCATGAGTAGGGTAGTTCCTCTCATGTGTTTTCAACTGCCGCGAGCTATAAGCTACTACCTTCCTCTCTTGCATCAATACACAACCCAAACCTTCTCGTGAAGCATCACAATACACCGAATAGCCCAAACCCCTCTCCGGAATAATCAATACTGGAGCAGTGGTAAGTCTAACCTTAAGCTCTTGAAAAGACTTCTCACAAGTCTTGCTCCACATGAACTTAATTCCTTTTCTTGTCAGTCTAGTTAACAGTGAAGCTAATCTAGAGAAATCTTTCACAAACCGACGGTAATACCCGGCCAACCCCAAGAAACTACGGATCTCAAAAGCATTCTTAAGTTGTTACCAATCTTGCACTGCCTCTATCTTGGATGAATTTACAGTCACCCCTTCCTCGAATACCACATAGCCTAAGAGCTTAACCCCTCTCAACCAAGATTCATTTTTCCCAAACTTGGCATAACGTTTGTGGGCTCTAAATAACTCAAGTACTACCCGCAAGTGTTCTTTGTGTTCTTTCTCAAAGGGTGAGTAAATCAAGATGTCATCAACAAAGACGACCACAAAATGGTTGAGGAACTCACTGAAGATCCAGTTCATCAAATCCATAAACACGGCTGGTGTATTGGTTAGCCCAAAGGGCGTCACTAGAAACTCATAATGGCTAGACCACGTACAGAATGCCATATTCTGGATATCCTCCTCTCTTACTCTCAACTGGTGATAGCCCGATCTCAAGTCTATCTTAGAAAAGCAACAAAATCCCTTTAATTGATTAAACAAATCGTCTATATGAGGCATTGGGTACTTATTCATAACAGTTACCTAGTTTCTGGTAATCAATAGAAAGTCGCAACAAACCATCTTTCCTTTTGGAAAAGAGAGTCGGTGCGCAAAACCTCTTCATGTGCCATACCTACCCAGACTAATAACAAGTGAGTGGCTACCCTCTCTCCTGGCTTTGGCTCTGAGAATGAGCCCAAGACGGTACAGACCGATGCCCTCCTCCTCTCTGCGGGCAAGCCGGAGACTTGTGGCCCAACTAACAACACTTAAAGCAAGTGAAATCTCCTTGACCATCTCTCCCAGAGCCTTAACTCAGCATTGGAAAGGTGGACCTCGATGGTGCTCCGTAGGATTACTGTGGGATCTGCCTCTTACTGTCTCCCTGAACATCCTGACTCCTCCTAGAGCCCCTCATCTGCTCCTCCTCCATCTGCATCATGGTCTCAAGATGAGCTACCGCCTCCACAAGGCGTTCTTAGTATCTAATAATTGACCCGACTACTTTGAACATAAGCCCGGTCCTCAACCTTTCTCGAACTCTAAACAACGGTGCTCCTTAGTCGCCATGAGCTCCGGTGCAAACCTTGACAAACTAGTAAATGCGGCCTCAAACTCGGCCACTGATGTGCTCAATTGCTTAAGCTGAGAAACCTGATCCCTCAACTTCTCCGTAACAATGCGAGGCAAAAACTTGTCTTGGAAGGCGTCGACGAAAGCCTCCCAAGTCACTCCAATGCGCCCACGCACTTACTTCCACCATTGACCTGCATCTCCCTTCAGCTGGAAAGATGCCAAGGTCACCCTCAAACCTCTATCTTCGATGCCGAACATCTCAAACATCTTCACCATCTGCTCTAGCCACTCATCCACCTTCAATGGCTCCTTGGGATCACCCAAAAACTCGTCCGGATTCAACCGAAAAAACTCTCCTTTCAAGAATGATGGCCCTGCCTGAACTACTTGGGCCTGGACTTGACAGCCATTTTGCGGGTTAAGGCGTCCATGGCTTGCTGACCAGTCGGCTCAGCCACATTGTCCAGACCAACTCCCTCCTCTTACGCTGAAATATCATCTGGTAAAGGCACCTCGTGCCTTCTAGGCCTACCACACCTACCACCACCACGTCTACGTCCTGACATCTTAATGAAGGTAACAAAAGAGATTAGCACATTTACAAATGTACCGAAGCTAACTCACTTGGGTCCTAACGCGGTGGACAACAATAATTCAGTCCACATAAGCAGGTAGTCACATAAACACATACAAATTTCCTTTCTAGATAATGACCGTCCTACGACATTGCTAGAGTTTTGATTAGAAACAATAGTGATCAAGTGATCTTCTAATAGGACTTCTAGAAACCCGTAGACCCAATCAATATCTTAAGAATTAAATCTCATACGCAAATAATAACATAAGCATGTTGTCACATAACATGTCATACATACTAATGTCTCTATCAAGTGAGACAAACCCATTGCGGTAATAACCATTTCCCATGTATCCAAAGTATTCAAACCCGGTACGCTCTGATACCAAGTTATCACGCCCCAAAATAAAAGCAACACACCATCCAAGACGATAAGTAAATAACAATATGAATTAGAGTATGATGTCCTTCTATTACATGAGATATACATTCATAAATAGTACATCCTAAATCTACAGCATGTGTTACAAAACAGTAATAATGTAATAAAAGCTAAACAGATAATCATATGCCCTAAAGGCTTACATATTTCCAAGTCAAGGCTTGGGTACATCACAAGTAAGTCTTAAGCTCAATACAAATAAAGCCCTAGGCTTGTTCAAAAGTGAACACAAAAGAACAAAATTGAGCGTTCAGCTCCACAGTCCTCCCAAGCTAAGTCTTTGGTGGATGCATATCACCAGCACCTGAAAATGATTTTCTCAAAATAAGGTAAGCCAAAGCCCAGTAGAAATAATCTGACACAATATATAAATCTTAACAAAGATATAAGGATGAAATGCATCTGTAATACCCATGTCAAAATAGTTTACATTTCTTTCTCAAAATCATGCCATGCTCAAATTATATCACAATTCTCAAATCATGTCCTTTACCATAGGAAACAAGGGGGAAAATCTTAAACCGGTACAGCCTTTCACGGATATTTCGTCTGCGGGAAACCGTCAAACGGCACCCATGTAAATATATTCTATATAAGCACTACTATTGCCATTTTATAGATATTTTGTCCACGGAAATCAGCACCTATGTATATGCGCATTTTTCGAGACTTTCACCCTGGATAAACAGACCAACTTAATTTGGTGATACACAACTTTTTCCAGTATTCACCCATTTTTCTCAAAATCATATACATTTACAATCTATTAAATGAGCAACAAATGTTCAATGCATGTGGATGAGAAATTAGTTTCAATTCACCTAATCCTAATGCAATTTCTACAACAATCATAGCTGTCCTCTACCGATAGCTCAAAATCGATATTTCTAAATAGATATAAAACCTCCAATACAGATAAACTTTCAAAATTCAAGAGGTGAACGATAATACATATCCAACTCAACCATCCATATTAATATCCATCCACTTTTACATTTCCATCATCAATTCCATTTATTTATACAAAATAAATATTTGGGACATTTAGGGAAAAACCCATTTTTTTCCAAAATCCAAACCAAGGGTCAAAATCAACCGTTTGTTCACAACTCAACCTCATTTCCACTCCCACAACCATTTTCCATACAACCATTTGAAAATTCTCTTTTGATCTTAAACCAAAACCCTAGGTTTGTTCAAAATCCTCCAAAATAACAATATTGTTTATGAAAAACAAATAGGTAAGTTAAAAATTATAAAAGAGTGTAGAGAATCCTTATCTCGAAGCTAGATGACCAAGGAGAGAGTGGAGAAACCTCAAGGAAGCCGAAATCCAACTCTATTTGGATAAAAACGAGGCTCTAAATGAGCTCTACCTTGTTAAGAAAGGGAGTAGGGTAGAGAAATCAATGGATCCAAGTGTTTTAGAAGAGAGAAGGTGAGTTTTAGAAAGAGAGAGAGAGTCTCAACTTGGGGTTTTTAGAAAGTTCAGAGAGAGAGAGATAAGAAAAAGTGATGTAAAAAGTGATTTTTACAGATTGATATACGCGCAGTCCGCTCGAGCGCAAGAAGTGACACTCGAGCGTAGAATATACACTTCCAGCAGTTTTGTAGACAAAAGACCAACGCTCAAGCGCAAGAAAGGTAGCTTGAGCAGAGACCACTCAAGCGCATGAAGCACTCTGCTCGAGTGTAGAATACACTCTCCTAGTAGTTTTGCAGACCTGTAAAAGTATTGAGAATTCACAAAGCCCGCTCGAGCACAACAAGTGACACTTGAGCGGAGGAGTAAAATTCTAGGCAACAAAAGTTTGAAAACTAATCTACCAACCTGTTCCAAACACAACCAATGCAACCTAGTAGCCAAACTCAAAGAGAGAAAAGAGGAATAAGACAAGAACAACAGTACAAAACCATGAAATCCGAGTCCAGAATATCAAATGGGTCGGGTCTAAAACCAGAATCGCTATATTGGTTACTTTTTTATTTTTTTATTTGAGATCTTCATGGGTTTAAATTTGTTTCTTTGAAAATATGTAATGAGTATACTAATTAAGTAGGTTTTTAAATGATAGGTTTCTTTTTTGCATTAAAAAAATCCTACACAAATGAGCATTTCAAGTGAATGGATCTCAAATTCCTAAATAAATACACAAATAAACTATTTTGTTTTTAACTCATAATAGTCATTATATATATAATAAAAACCAATTTAGGTAGGGTCTTTTGGACCCATTTGAAGTACAAAAACTCACGTTATATATGTTTTACTTAATTATTAGTTAGTAATTAATTTCAATTACTTCATTGAATGTCATGTGATTTTTAAACAAATTGAAATCAATATGTGAATATTTCAGTAAAAGTTTGATTAATTTCTTATAAACTAAATAATTATTCAAGTATGTTGTGTTGAGATTATAAACACATTATATATTTATAATTAAAATTTAAAAACTCAATATAAATATTTTATATATTTAGACAAAAATCATTTGTAAGAAATTTTTTTTCGATGATTGTTGAATTTTATATTCATATGCATAACACGTGTCATTATCAGAGAAACAATAAAGTCATGCGCATTTTATAATTAATACCTTATTATTTAAAATGAATGATTATATTATCATATAACATAAAGTAGAAATAAAAATAACTAAGATTTTAAAAAGAAAAGTGATGTTATTATTATTATTATTATTTTTTTTTATATTTAGTAGTTTCAAAATACAAAAATTACTGACACAAAACAAAATTAGAATGAATGATTATGTTACCATATAATACAAATTAAAAATAAAACTAACTACGATTTTCAAAATAAAAGTGATGCTATTTTTTTATTTTTTATTTTTATTTAGTAGTTTCAGAATACAAAAATTATTGAAATTTATAGGTTATTGACACAAAATAAAATTAAGAAATAGAAAGGTGATCGCTTAAATTTTTTTTTTTTTTAATTAAGTAGTTTTAGAATACAAAAATTGTTAAAAATTATAAGTAGTAGACACAAAATAGAGTTAAAATTTGTATAATAAGAAATCATAAATACTTATTTTTTTAACTACATGAAATTTAAATTTTAAAAAATTATAGATGACATTTAATTCTTATTTAATTTTTAACTTACTACATCTCAGTTCTTATTTATTTATTTATTTATTTTTTTTTTTACAAATTTTATACAATTATAGGTGGCATTTCATTCTTATCCAATTTTTAAACTGCTACCCTATTTTATTCTTTTATTATTAGAGTTATATTATTTTTTTTTCAAGTTTATCTTATTTTATTTTTTAATTTTTAAATTTCAACTTGATTTCATTTTTTCAATCTTCATTTGATGTTTACTGAATATCTCTCTACCTCATTTTTCTAGAATTTATTAAATTTTTCCTTTCTATATTTTTATAGTTTATCTTCAAATTTAAATTTCTTTTTTTTTATTATCTTTATTTTGTATTTATATAATCCACTCTTACTTTTGATTTTCAGTTTAGTTTATTCTTTTTCGAGAATTTATCTAATTTTTCTCTTTCTATATTCTTATAGTTTATCTTCAAATTTAAACTTAATTTCTTTTATTTTTATCTTATATGAGTGGTGTTACATTCCCTAATATATGACTCCTATTTTGACCTTTAATGATGTGGAAGAGAGAGAGAGAATAGCAAAGAGATAGAGAGAAGGAGAATGAGAAGTGGGGTCCATTTCACATCATTAGAGATGAATTAGGAGTGCTTAATTAGAGCTCCCAATCATTTTTCATCTTATATTTATAAAATTTCATTGTTACTCTTCCTTTTTCAATTGAGTTTATCCGATTGAGTGTATTTGAAAAAAGTTGAGTTAGTCCTGCATATCTATATAAACATTGAAATCACTCAAATTTATTATTTAAATATTCATCTAAATTTATATCATAATATTTAATTATTTTAACATATTTAATATTATTTATCACTTTTTGTTACTTATTCGTACATACAGAGGACTCGAAGCTCGCCAATAACCCAAGACCCTGGGCCTAGGCCTGGGTTGTCATTTTGAAACCCGGCCTGGCCCACACTAGCCCCAAATTTTATTTTATTTTATTTTTTATTTTTACAAATTGACCCACCTCTATTCCAAATTTCTATAAATATCTCCAATTTCCCATTTTATTTCTTACAAACAATTCTCTTTCTAAAACTATCAATCTCTCTCGACTCTCAACTTTTTCAATTAATTTTGAAATCTCATTCCTAAATGGCAATTGCAATTGTGCAAAAAGAAACTTTTATTAGAAGAAGCTATTTTGATTAGTTGTTATTGTTTACTCATTAATTTATCAGAAGAAGCTAAATTTAGCAATCTCATCCCTTAGTTGAATTAAATTTATTAGTTACTCATTTTTTTACATTAATTAATTGTTAACATATATTAGTTGTTATTGTTTACTCATTATTTAAATTAATTGCAAGTTCTTATATATTATTTTACTTACATTACTATGGATCCTAATAATCCTAATGTTTATGTCGATAATGATGCATATACTACACAACATGAATATGTTGATTTGCCTATCTAATGTACCTAATATCCTTCTTTCAAGAACTGAATCATCATCTAGGGGCACGACTAGTCATGTTTGGGATCGTTTCAAATTTAAATACTGTACACATTACTTAGTGTTGCATCTATAGAGGGTACTAGTCATCTAAAAAAGCATGCTAATAAACATGCACAAAGTCAACAACCTGATATTAGAAGTTAAACGCAATTAGGGGTTTCATCAATTGGTCATTTTCAAATATTTTCATATGATCCTATATGTGCACAAAATTCTATAGTTGATTATATTATTAAAAAAGAAAAACCTTTTACTATTAGTGAAGTTTTGATTTTTTACAAATGGTTCACGAAAGTTTTGCCCCTTAATATCAAAGTTTTTCAAGAAATACTACTAGAAATAGGATTTTAAAGAAATTTGAGAATATTAAAAGTGAATTATTTTGATCTGTGGTCAAATAATGATTTAGAATATCAATATATCACTGCACATTTTTAGAATATCAATGTATCATCTGATCTGTGGTCACATTTTATTGATAATGATTGGAAATTAAATAAAATAATTATTTCATTTAGATTAGTTGAACTTCCATACACTGGTCATTCGCTTGGTATAGAAATAAGAAATGTATTATATGATTGGTGTCATGACCCGAATACACCCCTAGAGGTTTAGACCATGACAAGCTAGTAATCCCAGCTTACTCGGCTTCAAAGACAAAACAGATAATTAATAATGGTAAATGAGGCTCTACGGAAGTAATAATAGAACATAACAATGTCCATTGAGCGGTGCATACATGCAAATTTCACAAGTATATAAAACTTAAAACTCCATACATCCATTCTTATATATATATACATATGTAGGTACAACACATCCAGTTAAACTTCTTACATATATTATCCATTCAAAACAAGTCTCCAAAGAACAAAACCAAAAGAACATAAAACACAAGGGTTGACGCAACGTGGCCCCACTTGAGTCCAAGTATGCCCTATCACGGAGGCACTCCAAAGCAGCTTCACAAAAGGTGGATTCCAGAGGTTGCTCTAGACTTGACACTCCATCCGGTCATGTACATATATATAGGAGAATGGGATGAGCTAAAGTCCAATGAGTAATATTAATATAAAGTGGTTAAATGAATGATGTTAGCATAATTCCAATCATATCTCATGAGTTTCGAAGCAAATCATAATTAAGTACTTGTCATATCAGAAGTACATAAATCATAACTCATATGTGGTACATCTAATAGCACAAAGCAAAGGGCCTAAAAGCATATCAAAGGGACCGTTAAGGTCAGCAAAGGGACCACATAGGTCTAAACAAAGGGACCATATAGGTTAAGTAAAGGGAGCACTCGGTTCAACATGAGAGATATTTGTACTTATATATCAAAGGGCCTTGGTATTATTTTCCCTAAGCAAGGGCCTTATCAAACAAAGGGCCATGGTATTGTTTCTCCCAGGCGAGGGCTTCACTAAAGGATGCCACAATTACTTTTCAAATAAGACAATCCTTCATTCTTATCAAATTAGCATTTCAAAATAACATTCTTGCAGTAGTTCAAAAATACATTTCAACATATCTTTACAAAGATACTACTCACAATGGGCAGGCATAGGTGTTGGACCTCGGGTAACCACCTACACAAAACACATAACAAAGATACACATTGAAGTGCACGTTCATAACAAATCGCGTATCTTAATTCAACACTCTTACATGCATTTGTAGCTTATTTCTTAACCAAGGATGCCTAAATAGTGCTTAAGGATGCCTAAATAATGCTTAAGAATGCCTAAAAGAGCATGAAGATGCAACTATGCACATGTGAGTGTTTGCCACAAATTTTTGAAAGTAGGGTATTTGCTCGAGCGCATCTTTGGTCGCTTGAGCGGTGGGGCCTAACTGTAAAAGTACTGGATGGTGTCAGAGTATGCTAGAGCGATCACTTGGTCGCTCGAGCTAAATGGAAATTTTTACAAAAATAGTGGAAACATGCAAAGTGCGCTCGTGCCACGGATTCGTTGCTCGAGCAAACTGGGCGAATTCTGGGTTTTCCAGATTGCTCTTTAAAGTTCAAAAATGTGTCTTTCATATTCAAAACTTGCATGGCTTGGTAGAAATGTGTAGAAGCTCTTTATAAAACATGAATTCATGGAAATTATGAAACCGTATTCTCAAATTCCCTTTCAATTCTTCAAATGAAAGCTCAAAACTTATTTTTTTTGCCATGTAGGTAGTGAATTGACTTTCTTTCTTTTCAAAACATGATAAAATGAAATGAAAAGTGTGAAATCATGGAAAATCTTGCAAGTTTATATGTATAAGATTCATGCATATAGGAATTTGTAGAAAATCAAGCTTAAAGATGAAGAATTATGCATGCCTGTCCAATTTCAACCCAATCCTACAAAAATTCAAGTGATTCTAGCATTCTTTCCTCAATTACATGCAAATGATCCTACAAGCTTCATGAACTTAATCTTACCTAGAGCTTGAATTGAGATGTTAGTTTAATCTCTTCAATTTCTTTCAAAATTCTTCACAATTCTCCCTCTCTCTCTCTCTAGAAGTTGAAGCTCTCCTCCTCTCTCAAAATTTTAGCTCAAAGGTTGTAAAATGATGAGTTCATAAGCCTATATCATATATATATGAGCTTGATTAAGTTAGGTAAATTAAGTAAGATTAAGGCTAATTAATGTAGCTTAAGTTTAATTAATCCTAATCAATTTTAATTTATTTATTCTAATTATTTTGATCTGAATCAAATTTTGATTAAATTTATCATATGATCCTAAATATTCCAATTAGTCTATTGAACTAATCAATTTTGGTTTCTGAATCCGTGTAAGCTTTCAATTTTGAATACTAAGTCAATATTCTAACGTATAATTCATAAGCAAACAGATAGGCACAAATTAAGTATATAATCATGCAATTTTGCTCACTAAAGTATTATATAAAAATAATACGTATGTCGAGGTCGTCAGTCTCTCCCCTTTAGAAAGTTTGGTCCTCCAAACTTGAGTTACCTCCATTCGGAAACAAATGTGGATACCGTTGCCACATCTTATCATCTTTTTCCCACGTAGCCTTTTTTTCATAATGTTCTCTCCACTCTACCTTCACCATTGGGATCCATTTGTTCCTTAGTTGTTTTACTTGTGAGTCAATGATTTGTACCGTCTATTCTTTGTACTTCATATCATCAGCTAAGGCTATTTGGTGGTAGTCAATAACATGGAATGGATCTCTAAGATACATACGGAGCATTGACACGTGAAACACATTATGCATCTGGTCTATTCCCTGCAGTAAAGTGTAGACACCCCATTTTTGACCAACCTTAAGACTCAGACGTCATCGATTGAGTGCTCGATGATCACGCATGTTTGTGCTCATTTCGAGTTTTCAGAGTTTTCGGCTGAGTGCCTTGCCTCCGGGCCTCTGAACTCTTTGTGTTTTGGCTTGGTTTGTGGACCATGCCTTGTTGACCTTACCTGGAGGGAGGGAGAGGTCTGTAGACCACTTTTTGTAGTCGTAGACTACTTTTCCCTCTTGTAGGCTAGTTTCCGATTTCCGAAGCCTTTGGGCGAGCGCCTTGTCTCGGGACCACTTAACCTTCTCCTCTTGGCCTGGTTTTCGGACCATGCCTTGTTGCCTTTGCCTAGAGGGAAATAGAGGTCTGTAGACCACTTTTTGTGGCTGCAGACCATCTTTTCCTCTCGTAGATCACTTTTTGCACCATTAGACTAGTTTTCGGGGCTTCCGGCTGCGTGCCTTGTCCCGCGAACTTTTGTCTTGCTTCCTTTTTGGTTTGGTTTTGAACCAAACCTTGTTACCCTTGCCCAGAGAGTGGAACAGGGGGTGTAGACCAGTTTCTCCCCTTGTAGACCACTTTTCTTCCCTACCAGCCAGTTTTCTGGTCGGCCAGCTGGTCTTGGTGGTCTGTGGACCACCTAAAGTGGTTGGCAGCCATGCCACCACCTTCCTCTGTTTGTGCAAACCACCTTTCCCCCCTTCCTGACCACTTTTGTCCTTGCAGACCACTTTTTCTGGTCGGTCGACTAGTGGGAGTGGTCGGCCGGCCACCTCAACTGGTCGGCACCTTTTTTACATTTTTCTACAGATATTTTCTTGCCAACTGTGCCAATTGTTGGGCACAGAAAGCATCCTCCATACTCGTGTATGGAGGGATTGCTTGGAGCCTTTAGCTTGTCTAACAAGCTTAAGGCATGGATTTCTATATAAGGGAGCCTCCTCCCTCCTGCTTTACGTTCAGAAAAATTGGCTGAGGGTTATACATATATCTCTATCTCTATATTGCTCCCTCTCTATATTTGTCCTTAAAAGTGCCATTTCTTCACACTTTTGTACACAAACACCTAGTGAAACACCTTTTCTTTGGAGCTGAGGCACCTTGAAACTGGTTTTGGGGTTTTTGGATTGCTTTTGGTCCAAAAAAGTTCTTGGAGTTGCTATTTTGAAGTTGTTCTTCAAGGGTAAGAAACTAGTCCCATAAAGCTTTGTTTTTGATTAAAGCTTTGGCCCTATTTGTATGATGTTTTAGGCCTAACTTTAAACTGTAAAAAGCTTTATTTTCAAGTGTTTAAGGTGTTTGTTTGAGACCTCTTTGGTGTTGGGGGTGGTCTACCCCCTTTTGTGCCTTGATTGGTTTTGTTTTGTACCATCTCTTTAGGCCTTTGAGATCACCTTCTCTTGGCCTTTTAACCACTGAAATCCAATGGATTTTCAGTGGTAGAAAGTGTGTTTTGAGGCCCCAAATGGGTGGGGGTTGTCCCTCCTCCTCTTCTCTTGTGTGCTTGTGTTGATGCCTCACCAAAGTTAGCATGTTTTTCTACCTCCTTGAGGCTCCATCTTGGCATGTCTTAGGCCTTATGTCAGCATGACATACCTCTATTTTGGGTTGGTTTGGTTACATCTTGCATGCTCCTTGCACTTGTAGTACAATTCCACTAACTAGCCTAACATGCATCATGCTTTGTACCATCATTCTAGCATGTTTTTGGCTCCACTCCAGCAAGCTTTTACTCATGTTTTGCCATGCTTAAGCTTCGTTTTAAGTTGTTTTGGTCATGCATGTCTTGCTTTGTATAGCCATAGTTCAATCTTGCTCACTAGTTTTGTGTTTTGAGTCCACTAGCATGCATTGCTTGGGCTATTTGCATGATTTTGCATCATTTGATATGTGATTTTAGAGCATGTTTCATTGTCATACACTCACATGCGTCACTCTTTCAATGCTTTTGGAAGGTTGTGCTTTATGCCTTAAATATGAGCCAATATGTATGCCATCTTGTCTAAGCATATGGGCTACCATATCAGTGTATTTTTGGTGTTATTTTTCCATGATACAACTCTGTTTTTGGCTGGTTTGGCCACTTGTGGTTTGCATCTTGTACTTGTAGAGCAAATCTCACTTACTAGCCTTGCATGCTTGTTGTTTTAGTTCATTATCCTAGCATGTGTTGGCTCTACTACAACATGTTTTTGGCCTTGATTTGACATGCTCTAGGACTGTTTTGGGTTGTCTTGGCCATATGGTTCATGTATTGCATAGTTGTAGTGCAATGGGCTTGACTAGCTTTGTGTTTTGATGCCTTTTGCATGCTATACTTGTGTTGGTTGAGTGATTTGGCATCATTTCACACATGATTTCAGTGCATATAGTGTAGCTACACTCTCACATTTGTCACTTCTTCATCATGTTTGAGAGTCGTGCCCTTATGCCTAGTTGATGAGCCATTGCATGAGCATCATTATTTTGCCTTTCATGCCTTCATTTCAGAGCATTGTGGCCACTGTTTTGGCATGCATGAAGTCAGTTTGGGGCTGGTTTGATCCATTGAGCATTGCATTACATAGCCCTTGTGTTGTATCCTTCACTAGCTTTCATGCTTAAGGACTCTAACTTGACATGCTTATGTTGTTTGCATGTTGTTTGGAATGTTATTGCATTGCATGATGTTTGGATTGGGTGTTGATCCAAACACGAGAAACGAGGGACGTTTTATACTTGAAGTGATGAAACGTGCCTCATTTCTTGGTCGCCGACCTTCTTGATCAAGCATGATAGAGGTTAAGGCCCTTATGTGTTATTTGTGCATTCATTGACATTGAATTGTGCAAACTTGGCTTCTCGGCCATCGTGCATTGCGATGCTCGGTTGGTGGCCCGAGAGTTGAGCACCGCACTCCTTTGAGCTTAAGAAATGATAGGGAGGGTGGTTGTGCACACATACCTTGCAAATACACTGCTGTGCCCCTTCTTGTTCTTTGTTGCAGCAAATTGGAGCTTGGCAGAAATTTCTAGTTGACAGACCAGAAAAAGTAGCTGGCCGACCACTTTTTTTGGTCTGCAGCATACTTGGGTGGTCTACACCACCCTTTTCTGGTCGGCAGCCCTCCTGGAGGTTCCCATGTTGGAGTAGAAGCTATCTGGAGGTTTGTGCAGTGTTCTGAGATCAAATGCAAACAGAGGCAAGTTGGGGCATAGTAATGGATTTCCGAACGAGGCGACCGAGCATGCATGCACCCCTCGCCCCGAGGACCTCTTTGTACTACTTTACTTAGCTGCTTTGCTTAGCTAGATAATGCTTTGGTTTTGTACTTAATAAGTTAATGTGTTTAACTAATCAATTTGTGTTGTAATAACTAATTAGTTAATTAGTTTTGGTTTGTAATAATTAGTTTAATTAGCTTAGATTAGCTAGTTAGCTTATTATTCAGACTCTCCGTCGAGAGGGCAAATTTTGTAATAAGCGTGCGCGTGTGTGATGCATGTCTTCCAATCCCCATTTCTTTCTGCCTTTTACTTAACCACTTTCGATGGTTAGTTTAGGGTCATTTTCAATTAGCATCCTTATGCTTCGCATGCATGCATCCATTCATCTGTCTTGCATGCACCGGGCTCGGCGCATCATACAAACTGCATTGTATTTCAATACCAATTTGAATACACGTTATCAAGTTGCATTCACATGACATTTTAGGATAGCCGAGCCTAATTTAGTTGCATTTTTGCATGTGTTGCATTAGGCATTGTTGACATAGTTAGGATCATGCATCGATTACTAATTAGCTTCTGTTTTGGCTCGAAGTACTCGGTGAGTGTTTATGCTTTAGCATCCCTGCATGAGATGTGTATGATGCCATGTTAGCATGCTTGCCATGAGGCTATTTGCTTAACTGCTATAACTACATGAATGCCTGTGGGTGAAGGCTTGATTGCCTGGATTGGAACAATTCGATGATTGTGAGTTTTAAGCCCACTTGAAGGTGGCAAAATCATGTTTTTCTAAGCCCACTTGAGGGTGGCAAATCCGCGTCTTAGCCTATTTGCGAGTAGCACTTTCAAACCATTTTCAAAAACAAACATGAGTTATTTTGTTCCAATCCGGGTGATTGAGTCTATACTTGCATGCTGTGTGCATCACGTAGTAAGTTAGATTAATAACTGGAATAAGAACACATGTGTTTTCAAAAACAACATATCATGTTAGTAGAGGCCGATCTTTGATCGGGTGAGCGGGGGTGCTCATTTCAGGACCTTCCCCTCTCGTACCCAAGTTCCTGAGCCGAGGCAACTTTGGTGATGACGGACACGTGCCCTTAGGCACGAGTCAGGGTTTCCTAAATTTCCCAAAAACAAAATATTTAGGTGGCAACTCTGAAATCTGCCAAAGCAGTCCATGTTTGGCGCTTTTGATTAAAATCGATTTTCCAAAACGATTTGCCGGATTTGGACTCTTTGGTGATTTATCAGTCTTACATTGCACTTTGTGAGATTAGATTAAGAACCATGACAGGAGTCCGAATCGTAGTAGCTATGAACCCAATTTGCACCCTCACACATGGAGCGGAGTTCGGGCGGTCTACATAAAGCTATTTAATGAGCGAAGGGGCCAAGCCTCTCCAGAATTTGGAAAGGTTCGACGTAGCGTAGAGTTAACTTCCCTTTTCTACGAAACCTTGTTTGTCTTTTCATTGGCGTTACTTTGATGAACACATAATCTCACACTTCGTAGTCCAAATCCTTTAGTCTCTTATCTACATAGCTTTTCTGTCGGTTCTGAGCAGTCTTGAGCCTTTGTTGAATGATCTTTATCTTTTCGGTCATTTCTTGAGTTCAGACCCATATAAAGCCCTATCACCAATGTTAGTCTAGCAAACTAGAGACCTACACTTCCTTTCATACAACGCCTCATATGATGACATGCCGATACTAGTGTGCAAACTGTTATTATATGCAAACTCAGCCAATGGTAAGTAAGTTTCCCAGCTACCTTGAAACTTTAAGACATACATACGAAGCATATCTTCCAGCGTTTGGATTGTTCTCTCGATTTGTGGATGAAAAGTAGTGCTAAATCTCAACTCCGTGCCCATTGTCTATTGTTGAATTTGCCAAAATCTAGAAACAAATTTAAGATCCCTATCCAACACAATAGATATTGGAACCCTATGTACGCGGATAATCTCATCAATGAAGATAGTAACAAGTCTATAAGTGTTAAATGAAGTTTTCACAACAAGAAAGTGAGCAGATTTCGTCAATCTATTAACAATAACCCATATAGCATTCATACCTTTAGACATACAAGGCAGACCAACGATGAAATCCATGATTATATGTTCCCACTTCCATTCTAGAATAGGAAGAGATTGAAGTAAGCCTATTAGTTTCTAGTGTTCGGCTTTGACTTGTTGGCATTGGAGGCATTTGGAGTTGTAGTCAGCAATTTATCTCTTCATGTTTGGCCACCAAGATACTTGTTTCAAGTCTTGGTACATCTTGGTATTTCCCAGATGCATAACATCGACTTGTGGGCGTTCTCTATAATTCTTCTTTTCAATTCTGCATCATTAGGAACACAAAGTCTTCCCCAAAACTTCAACATTTGATCTTCAATGGTAAATCTTGGTCTGGGCTTGGTCTCAAATTCATTACATACTTCCTTGAAAAACTAATCTACTTTTTGCTTATGTTTGATTTCCTCAATAATTGTCAGTTATGAGAACATTGCATCTAACACATTGTCTTGCCCGTGATATACAACTTCTATCTCAAGTCTATCTAAATCTTGCAAAAGCTCCTTCCGATCTGTAAGCACACATGCTAACGCCCCCATATTCTTTCTGCTATGTGCATCAGCCATGGTGTTAGCTTTACCCGGATGACAATGAATCTGCAAATCATAATCCTTAAAAAATTCAAGCCATCGTCTCTGTCGTATATTCAAGTCCTTCTATGTAAAAGAACATTTCATGCTTCTGTGATCCGTATACAAACCCTTGTGAATATTTCAACCTAAACCTTTGTGAGATGCATCACTAAATATTACAAACCCTTCGATTTTTGAAGTTAAAGTCAGGACTAGAGTTGTAGTTAGTCTCATTTTCAACTCTTGGAATGCAAATTCCCTTCGGTCTGTCTACATGAGTGGTTCTCCTTTCTGGGTCAATTGGGTCAATGGTATAGCAATCTTGGAAAAATCTTTGACAAATCTCTGGTAGTAACCTGCCAAACCCATAAAAACTTTGAATTTCTCTTACATTAGTTAGAATAGGCTAATTGATAATCACTTCAATTTTCTGTAGATCTATAGATACTCCATCTTTATTAATAACATGCCCAAAAAATGTTACCTCATTTAACCTAAACTCGCATTTCTTGAATTTCCCATACAATTGTTTCTCCTTGAGTGTTTGAAGGATTATTCTTAGGTGTTGGTCATGTTCTTCTTTATTCTTTGAATAAATCAGAATGTCATCAATAAAGACTACAAAAAAATTCATCTAAAAATGGTTTAAAGATCTGATTCGTTAGATCCATGAAAGCTGTAGGTGCATTGGTGACTTTGAAAGGCATGACTAAAAATTCATAGTGTCTATACCTGGCTCCAAAAGTAGTTTTCTCTATGTCCTCAGCTTTAACCTTCAATTGATGGTATCCTGATCTTAAGTCAATCTTGGAAAACACTTGGGCTCCTTGTAACTGATCAAACAAATCGTCAATTCGAGGTAAAGGATATTTATTCTTAATGGTTACCTTATTTAGTTCTCAGTAGTCAATACACAGATGAAGTGTTCTATCTTTTTTCTTCACAAACAATATGGGTGCAACCCGCAGTGATGTACTCGGCCGGATGAACCCCTCATTAAGCAATTCCTGCAACTTAACTTTTAATTCTTTTCTTTCAACAGTTGACATGAGGTATGGAGTTTTAGATATTAGTTGGGTACCTGGTATTACATCAATAACAAATTCAATTTATCTATTGCGAACACCCCATTTTTGACAGCCCGTAAGGCTCGAGCGCTTTGCCTGGTACACTAGATGATAAAAGTGGTGTTGTGCGTGGTTCGAGGTCTCAATGAAGGGGCCAGGTTTGAGCTCTGAAACAATACCAAACCTTCCATATTTCCACTAATTATACCCCAGAAATCTAGTTTTACATATTGTGTCACCCTATACTGAGTCTGAAGTAGGAAAACAGGGGAACACATTGAGGGCCGGCCGTGCCTCATTGAGGGCCGGCCATGGCTATTGAAGGTCAGCCGTGCCTTAGTAGTGAGAAACACTGTTTTGGGCGGGAGCCCGCCAACTATCCATTTTTGAAGATATTTATGACCCCTCTTGCTCAAATTCTATAAAAATGACCATATATCTCTGTTTTGAGGGTTGGAGAATTTCTAAAAGGCCTCTACACCTTCTTGAGAGCTCCTTCTTCTCCTTTTTCTTGTGCAAGTAATCCTTTGAGCAAGCTTATCACCTTAACTATATATCCATAACCATACACACCTTGACACCTTAGCCTAGGGACCTTGGTTGAGCCTTGAACACCATAATTCAAGCTTGAGAGTGTGTTAAGACTTAGTTTGATTCATAAACAAAGCTCACTTCTTTGAGAGGTATAAGGTTGTCATCCTCTCTTTTACTTCTTGTTCTATCTATTGCTATCTAGTTCTTGTAGTTTTGTGTTGTTTTGATTCTCTTCCAAGTGTTTAAGTTTGGGTTTGGAGAGCTACCAAAGGGTAGAGAGAGTTTACACTCTTTCTTACACCTTTACCTATGGCTCAAACACTTGCTTCTACACTCTTTTTCTTTGCTTTCTAAATTGATTTTTAGAGTTAAAAAGAGGCTAAAAATCATGCTTTGGGGTCTCAAAAGTGGAGGGGTTAGCCACTCCTCCTTGTTCTTGTTTACTAGCCTTGTTTTCTCTCTTTGTGGATTAGATTTTTAGGCTCTTTTCATATATTTTGAGCCACTATTTTTATCTCTTGAGGGCTATTTTAGGGTTGTTCTAGTTTGTTTAAATAGTTCATGCTTTGATTAGCTTGATTATTGTCTCATAAGCTTGCATACATAGTATGTTGAATATTGTTCTTAGCTTTTCTTTAACCAACTTCCATGTTTAAGAACTTCATTTTAATAAATAAACTTGCTATTCATTTCTTTCATTTGAGAATTATTTCAATCAGTTGACGGTTATTCAAAACGTGAACTAGCGATTTATGCTTAATGGCTTAATCTCTACAGAGGTTCATTATCAATGACGTAGTCTCTTGTTCATGTTGAGAATCACCTCCCGTTTGACATCTCTCTCACTTAGTGGATGTAATCTTTAGTGGACGTAACAATCATCTTGGACTTAATGGATTAAAGGATGGTAAAGACTAATGAATTTGGCTTAAAATGAACTAACTTACATAAAGAAAATGATTTATATTGCTTGGTGTTTGGCCGGATGTTATGCCGAATCTATTGTGTCAAGGGTTGTCTAACATCAATTCATGATGGTTTGATGAATCTTGAAGCGTCTCCACCTCCCTCTTTGAGTTCACTCTATGATAGGAGGGAGGGGTGGTTGTAGTTCCTTTCATTTATTGATTTTTTTGTCCAAATTGTACCCAAAATATCAAGTAATCAACTTTCTCATTGATGGTTTTGGAAACAATTCCAACCTTCTCTCAAGGCTTTCCCATGACAGAGGAGTGTAAGAGGGACAAACAGATTCTAGAATAACTCTGTCTACACTATTTTTACTTCAGAGCACAAAATAGGATTTTGCATGAAATTAAGGCACGGTCGGCCATCAATGTTTGGTCAGCAGTATGGTTTGTAGAAAACAGAGGGTAGTGGTTGAAGGTGAAACAGAGCAAACCTAGGCAGACAGAGCTGCTCTTCGACACTGTGCATGCAACCCTTATGCATCCTTGCTGACATCATTATTGTAGATTAATGCTCCGATTATTAGCGGTGTAATTATTATTATTGTTATAATTAGTCTTGTTAATTATTAGTGTTGTAATTATTATTATTGTTTATTAGTAATTGTTATAGCTAGTTAACTTAGATTGTTAGTTTACTTCTCATAATTATCCTTGTTGTAACAGAGTAGTTAGCTAGTTAATTCTTTGCTTATTTATTCATTTGGTTTTGTAATAAAGTAGTTTATATCAGACTTTCAAACTTTGATTCGCACCCTCTTGCACGGGGCAACTGTGTAATAAGTTGTATGTCTTCCAACCCTACGTCTTTCTCCCTTTTACTTCTTGCTTACGTTGGTTAGAATAGAACATCATTTTTCAAATTAGCATTCTTATGCTTTGCATACATTGCCTTGCATGCATCCAAGGCTCGGCTCATCATGCTAACCCAATATCAAATGTTCAGATTCATTACTTGAATATGTGCTTTATCGCATGTCTTGAATGAAATCATATTCCATGCCCATAGCTAAGCCTATAAAATACAAAATATGTGCGTTGCGTTAATCATATTGCATTAATTAGGAGCATGCATATTTTTCTTCTAATTATTTTTCTTTGTTTTGGCTCAGAGTACTAGGTAAGTAATTTTATGTTTTAGCATCTTGCATCGAATGTTTGTGTTACCATGTCAAAGCATACTTCCATGAGGCTAAGTGCTTAATTGATATAACTGTTTGGATGCCTGTGGATGAAGGCTAGTTGCTTGAATTAGGATAGTTTGATTAAATGTCCATTTTAAGCCCACTTTTCAAGTGGCAAATTCACAAAATAATTTCAAATAAAACACGAAATCAAATGTTCCAATTATTGCAAATTAGTCTATATTTATGTGTGCGTCACATAGTAAAATAGCTAATAATCGAAATAATAGCATATAATGTAAATAAAAATCATATCATGATTAGTAGTGGCTGATCTTTGATTGGGAGAATGGGGTGCTCAATTCATGACCTTTCCCTTTCGTACTTAAGTTTCCGAGCCAAGACACTTTGGTGATGACGGGCCAATGGCGTTTGGCACGAGTCTCGGGTTTCCTAAATTTCCCAAAAACAAAATATTTAGGTGGCGACTATGAAATCTGGCAAAACAGTTCATTTTTGGCATTTGATTCAAACATCGATTTTCCGAAAGAGTTGTCGAATTTGGACTCTTTTGTGTTTTCATTGTTTCACATTGCACTCTGTGAAATCAGATTCAGAACCACGGGAGTCCAAATTGTGGGCTTATTTGTCTTTCGAAAGGAGCATGAAAAGTCGAGCCACAGTTTCTGGCGACTCTGTTGGGGATTTAGAAAACTTGACTTGAAACTCATGATGTGAACTTTTATCTACACTTATATGTTCTTTGCATTGCATTCGCATGGTTGCTTTAAGTCACTATGTTTTCCATCTGCTATTCCTGGACGGTTTGCCAGAGGTTTATCCAAAAGGCTGATTGGTCATGGGCTCTGCCATGTTGGAAACACAATCCTTGGATTTGGATTACCACTGTACCGCTTGATCCACCTTTCACTTCTCCGTGTTAGGTGTGAGAGATATATTAGGTAATCTTGCTGAGGTACTCTTTTGACCATTTGACCTAGTTACATATAATGAAGCTATAGTGACTATTCCAACTTAGGACAGGATGCCACCCATTTGCAAGATGTTGTGAAACTCATTGTTTGAAATAGTGCAGCCTAGATCATGCCAAAAATCTAGGACAGGGTAACCCTACATCCTCATAGGGGTGTTTTGGTTCTTTTACTTGGTATGTGTTTTCACAGTGAGACTGTACAGGATGGTTCATATCAGTATGAGTTTGAGAATAGAGTTCAGTGGGGATTACAATTCAGTTGTGTTATGACTATTGTGAATTGGGGTTGAATTGTTATCTGATTTTGATTATGTTTTTCTTTCTTTCTTTTTGCTAGGTAGTTTACCATCATAGCTTCAGAAAGAGCCGATATTCCCCAAGTTGTGTGGACTCATTTTGGTAGGCTTTGTAAAGCTCACGACCTTGTTGGTGGTCAACCCGTGCTAGTCTCGCTTCTGCTAGTCACCCGATAAAGAAGGAACAGACAATCAGTAGCATTAGTACAAAGCACTCTGCAAACACCTATCCATTCTCACTCAATCAGTTCACCAGCATTTAGCTCACCCAGACCAGCAATGGCACAAAATATAGTACAACACACGGAGGAATTCGCTGCCATGATGGTGGCTTTCCAAAGAACCATGCACACTGTAAACCAGAAGATGGCTGCACAAGATGAAATTATTGCCGATCTACGATGTACATTTGGGGCATCCGCATCAACCATGCATCCGATCCTGGTTGCTTAGCCAAATTCGAATCTACCCCCACAGGTTAAAAATCTACCAGTCCCAAATCCTCAGGACATGTTTCCCCCGACTCCAGCTTATAGGCCTCCGGTTGAACCTCCCTTAAGAATCTTTCCTTTTGATATCAATGATATTGATCTGACCTTAGTCAAGATTGCTAGATTGGAGAAAGCATTGAAGAAATCCTAGGGCTTCAACTTGATTCCAAATATTGAAGACGGGTACACTGAGGCTTCGATTAGATCACCAAAGAAATTTAAGATGCCCCACATCGACAGATTCGATGAGAGTGGGGATCCGATTGTGTATGTTTAGTTATTCTTAGATGTATTGAGGCCCATGGGTTTGTCTAGGGCACAGAAGCTCTCATTGTTTGGGAGAACCCTATCTAATGTGGCGGCCATCTAGTACGCTAAATTGGAGGACTCAACAAAGCGGAATTGAGAGGAGCTATCTGAGGCATTTGTCAATTAATATTCATATAACACCCAGATAGAGGTAACCATTAGTGAGCTAGAGGCTACTACCCAGAACCCCAAAGAATCATTCATCAATTTTGTTGCCCAGTGAAGAACCAAGGCAGCCTGAATGTCAAATAGACCTGCCGAAAGAAAGCAAGTCCAACTAGTGGTCCAGAACCTTGAGCCAGGCATATTGCAGAGAATGATAATGGCACCATTGTCCACATTTTATTCCTTACATGAGTTGGGGGTCCAGATTGAGAGTGCATTCAAAAAGGGTATTATCCATAGAACAAGCGAACCCACAAGAAGGCCATTCTCTCGGAGTACCAATGCTAGCAGTAGCATTATTCCATCGCCTGCGGACGTTAGTACTATTGTTTCAATGACCAAGATGGCTGATCCCTTTGCTACTGCCACAACCTCACAACCTTCACAAAACACCAGCCCACCATGGAATCGAAGAGTTTTTACTCCCCTCCATAGGAGCCCAACCCACGCCCTCAAGCTATTATTGCAAAAGGGGCAACTCAAGCCTCACAATCCTCATCCACTCCCAGATCCATTACCACCCAAACATGACCCTACCCAGTATTGTATCTTCCACCAACAACATGGCCATCCCACGGACATGTGCTACCGTTTACGTCATGAGATCCAGGATCTCATTGACAACAAAGTCATCGCCCCACCCACTAAACCAAATGTAACAACCAACCCACTTCCTGCACACAACCAAGTCCCCTTGCCCAGAAATATTAACCACATCCATACACTACCGCCCACCTTCAACCTTAGCACATACCCACCTTCAACTCTAGGACATACATTACCTCATCCTATCTACCAAAATTGGAGGTGCTCATTCCAAAAGGCACAGACATGTGCATGATGTATTTAACACCACAAACCCAATCCAAACTTGTGGCAGTAGAAATAGAGCAAGAGAAGAATGCACTGAAGACAGGGTCGCCTGATACCTGTGTCATAGAGAAGGTGGTCTCGCTCGCAGAGAAGTACAATCCTAGTTTATACGTTGTGGCCATCGATCAGCCGAAGCCAGTAGTCATACTATCAGACTTTCTCAACATCAATGCTATCAGGGAAGGCCAGTTAGGGAAACATTAGAATGATCGGCCTGAACAAGGCCTAAATGACTTGGTTGACTTAGAAGGGGATTTTAATGATCTGGAGGAGGATCTGGAGGATTTATACTTCTTCGAAGAGGAGGATACAAGCAGTATTCAGGTGGGATGGTGGGACCCAAGCCAGCCAGAAACAAGCAATGGATGGTTGAGTGAGGAAAAGTCAGATGTGGAGGAACAGATAGGAGAGACTGGGACAGAAAAGGAAATCGCTGCTAATGGCAAGGCGGAGGTTGCACCTCTTACTAGAAAGAACAGGCACTGGAACAATTTCAAAGGGAAATGATGGAGGAGATCCAGACAAACACAGCTTTGGAGTAGGGAAAAGGAAAAGGAAAAGAGAAAGAAGAACCCAAGACAACAGAGGGTGATGCCCAAACTACTAAAAAGGTCGAATAGGAGCCCAACGACCAGAAAAGGATGTTAAGGAAGCTCAGAAAATATCAAGATTCAGAAACCAAGACTGTGGTGGAGGAAGAATAGTATGATGATGGGGCGCGTGATGTTAACATGCTCCAAATAGAGCCTGATGCCAGCCCGGCCATAACTACGGAAAGTGGTGGGAAGACAGCGACCTAAGTCACGCGTACACTGACAAAGGTTGGAAAATTAATACCTCGGATAACACCTAGTATAATGACGAGATCAATCATATGACCCGGGGTAATCGGTACTTCAAACCCACAGCATTAGACTAGCCAGAGACCTCTGGAAAGGAGGCTAAGAAATCAAAAGAGAAGGATGTTGAAGAAAACCTGGACTTGAAACAGCTCAAGAGGATTCAGGCTGACATATCAATCTGGGGGCTGAAAATGGCTTCTCAGGAGCATAGGCAAGCACTATTAGAGGCAATGAACCGGACTAAACTGCCTATCGATACCACTGTAGACCAATTTGTATTGTTGGTAATATCTGGGGACATTACGCCGATGATATATTTTACAGATAAGGAGTTACCACTTGAGGGTGCCAACCACAGCTGTCCCTTATATGTAACCCTGGAAAGTCGAAAAAAGTGGATTTTGGTGGTATTAGTGGATATCGGATCAACGATCAATATGTGTACATTGAGGACTACTTATGCCATCGGTTTGAGGCCGGTTGACTTTACACCCACGGCCCAAGCCGTCCGGGCTTATGACAATACAAGCTGGGATGTCATGGGAACGTTCAAAAGCCATATCCTAATCGGCCCGTCTGAACATGAGGTGGAATTCCATGTCATGGACGTTCCAGCCACTTTTAATCTACTACTGGGAAGGCTCTGGCTACATCAGATAAGAGTTGTGTCATTAACAGTCCATCAGTTAGTAAAGTACCCCTTCAAAGGCGGGATTGCCACTGTGTACGGTAATTTTGCTATCCATCCTCCCCAGGGAACCACTACACCATTATTGGAAATCATACATGGGGAGGAGGACGTGTTGCTTTCTGGTTTCTCTTTGGTAGAAGCCTAGTTGGTCTAAACTACCATGGTGGAGGGCGATGGAGACAACGTGGGTGCACAATCTATTTACATGATGAACACACAAAGACATATGCCCAGATCGGGACTAGGCCGAAGTGGCAAGTAGGGAGGTACTGTTGCTGAGGAGATCAGTCATAACCCCCACACTTTTAGGCTGGGATACAAACCTACTACTGCAGATTGGCAAAGAAAACGACAGGAATTAAGAGAAAATGCTAAAAGCAAAGAGGACTAAAAGGCAGTACGAGTTAGTCCACAAACCAATACAGGGAACCTTGAACGGACGTTTTGTCCGCCAAGGGAAAAACTTCCCCTTTTGTGAATTTCTAGAGCCTTGGTATGATTGGGAAACAAAAACAAGGTATCCGGGGTTTGAGATCTTCTTTAGGCACCTGTTACCAGAAGAGGAGGATGAACAAGTAGACCTGAGCCCTAGCACAGATCAAGGCAAGACTGCAAACCTGGACATCGAAGAGGAAGAGTTGTTAGGAAGAGTGCTGGCTGACCTACTGATAAGTTCTACTACTGAAGCTGAGACCACCAACTTCGGGGATAGTTTTACTATCTTAGTGATTGGGGATAACCAACCAGCGGATTTCTCCAATCTTATCATGGATGCATCTGAGGCTCCATGCCTGGTCTAGAAGTTTGAGCAAGGCGTCATCAACAGTTCTAGATCGGATAGTGAGTCCTGATCTGATTCCACTGAGGCTGTGAAGTTGGAGTCAGATTCGAGTTCCTTTTAGTCTGGTACTTCTAGGGGTGGTAACCCGAATACCAAAGTCCTGTCCAGGTCATCTTTTAGCTTTTCTTTTGAGTCCATTGTAACCAAAGATCAAGACTTTTTGAATGGGAATGTTGTGGACTTTGCCTACTTCTCTATGCCTTTGGTTTGTTGTATTGATCTTAGTTTTCAAAATTTTGACATAAACGAAGAGGAAGAAATTCCTCGGGTTTTGAAAAATTTGGTTGATCGTGAGGAGGAGAGGCGTGTTAAGCCCTGTATAGATGAAATCGTATTAATTAATGTGGGTACTGAGAAAGATCCTTGCTTGGTCCAGATCAGGTCCACTCTGTCTCCGGAGGAACGTGGGCGTTTAATCACTTTATTAAAAAATTTCATAGATGTTTTCACGTGGTCCTACGAAGACATGCTTGGAATCGATCCTGAGATTGTACAGCATCAGATCTCTCTTAACCCTAAGGCCTGGCCAGTTAAGCAAAAGCTATGCAGAGTTTGCCCAGATTGGGCTTTGAAGATCAAGGAAGAAGTTACTAAACAGATCGAGGCAGGGTTCTTGCTTGTATCTGAGTATCCGACGTGGTTGGCTAATATTGTTCCAGTCCCAAAGAAGGATGGCAGAATTAGAGTCTGTGTTGACTTTAGGGATCTGAATAAGGCTAGTCCAAAGGATGATTTTCCACTGCCGCATATTGATGAGTTGGTAGACTTCATCGCTAGCCACGCACTACTCTCATTCATGGATGGGTTTTCCAGGTATAACCAGATTTTGATGGCACCCAAGGATAGAGAGAAGACCGCTTTCACCACTCCACGAGGCACCTATTGCTACCGAGTCATGCCGTTTGGATTAAAGAACGCTTGGGCCACTTATCAAAGAGCTGCAACTACCATTCTGTCCAATATGATCTACAAAGAGGTTGAGGTGTATGTGGCCAATATCATTGTCAAGTCCAAAAATCGAGAGGGCCACTACACCACCTTGGGGAAATTCTTTCAGCAGATCAGAGAGTATAGATTAAGGTTGAACTCGTAAAAATGCACCTTCGATGTAACAACAGGGAAAATGCTGGAATTCTTGATACATAGAGAGGAATTGAGGTAGATCCTTCCAAAATCAAGGCCATCTTAGAAATGCCACCACCAAGGACTGAAAAGGAGGTGCACGGCTTTATGGGTAAAGTGCAATTCATAAGACGGTTTATTTCCAAGCTAACCTTGACTTGTGAACCATTATTTGGTCTCCTGAAGAAAGGAAAGATGTTCCAATGGGACGATCGCTGTCAGGTCGCTTTTGAACAGGTTAAGCAGTACCTGTAGAATTCCACTTTGTTATCACTGCCAGAACCGGGAAAATCGCTGATTTTGTACCTGTCAATGACAAAGTCAACCATGGGGTGTATGTTAGCTCAGGAGTCCGAGGCCAAGGTGGAGAAAGCTGTTTACTACTTGAGCAAGAACATGTTGGATTAAGAGATCCGTTACACTCCCTTCGAGAAATCTTGTCTAGCCTTGGTATGGGCTACTCAGAAGTTGAGGCACTACCTGTTAGCTTACTCTGTAATCTTGGTTTCGAGATTAGATCCCATCAAATATCTCTTTGAGAAGCCAGCACTTACGGGTAGGCTAGCCTGTTGGTTGCTTCTTCTTTCTGAATTTGATCTTACATATGTTACACGCAAGTCGATTAAAGAGAGAGCTTTAGCGAAATTCCTGGCAGATCACCCAGTAGAGAGGGATGAAGCGGCGGAGTACTTTTCCTAGATGAAGATATTTTGCAAATAAAGGAAAAAAATGTGAATGATGTACTTTGACGGAGCAGCCAATCAATACGGTCATGGGATCGGTGTGTTGCTGATAGCGCCTGATGACTCCCATTTATCCTTAGCCTTTAAACTCTAGTTCAAAGTATCCAACAACGAAGCAGAATATGAGGCGCGTATTGCTGGTTTAGAAGCCGCCCTGGAACTAGGGGCAAAAAGGTTAGACGTCATCAGGGATTCGAACTTGGTTGTGTCTTAAGCCAATGGAGATTGGCACGTTAAAGAGGAGAAAATGAAGGTTTACCATCAGGTCTTGGATATGCTAATTCTGAGGTTTGAAAAACTAATGTTTACCCATCTGCTAAGAGAGAACAACCGATTCGCTGGTGCACTAGCAACTCTATCTTCTATGGTAGACATTCCATTAGGAGTCAGGATGCGTTAGATTATTATTGAACAAAAGTACACGCCGGCCTATGAACCATTGTCGCGATAGATGTGGCTTCAGACAAGAACCCTTGGTATTACGATATTTGGAATTTCCTGGAAAAAGAGGTGTATCCGCCAGGAGCAAATGCCAATGACAAACGGGGAATACGACATCTGGCCATTCAATTTATCATCTGCGGAGGCAAGTTGTACAAAAGAGGTCATTTGGGAATGCAAAAGCTATGTGTTGAGGAAGAGGAATCAAAGCACCTTATAAAGGCCATTCATGGAGGAGAATGTGGGGCCCACATGAACGATGTGATGCTCGGTCGGAAAATCCTTAGACAAGGCTACTACTGGTCAACCATGGAAGAGGATTGTATTGGTTTTGTTCGATGCTGTCACAAATGCCAGATTCATGCCAATCGCATGAACATTCCATCGTCGAAGCTTTACAACATAACTTCACCATGGCCATTCTCTATTTGGGGATAGATGTTATCGGTACAGTCATACCGAAGGGTCAAACAGACATGAATTCATTTTAGTAGTGATCAACTAATTCACGAAATGGGTAGAGGCCCACTCCTACTCTTTATTGAAAGCGTCGCATGTGGCTAAGTTCATCAAAAACAATATCATCTGCCGGTATGGGGTTCCGAATGAGATTATCTCCGATTATGGGTCGCGCTTCAAAAAGAGGTAATAGACTTGCTTGAGAAATATAACATGGCTTTCCATATGTCATCGACCTATAGGCCACAAACCAATGGAGCCGTCGAGGCTGCGAACAAAAACATCAAAAGAATTTTGCAGAAGATGGTGGAAACTTACAGGGATTGGCCAGATAAATTGCCGTTTGCGCTTTGGGGCTACAGGACCTCAATTCGAACATCTACAAGGGCAACCCCTTATTCTCTTGTCTATAGAATGGAGACTGTTTTGCCGATCGAAATTGAAGTGCCCTCGCTACGAGTTATGGCTGAGTGTTAGATAGCAGAGGCAAATTGGCAGCAAAGTAGGTTTGAGGAGTTAATGTTGTTTGATGAGAGAAGACTAAGGGCATTGTAACATGTCCATGGTTATCCACACCGAATTGCTAGGGCTTTTAACAAGAAAGTTAAGTCCAGAAATCTTCAAGAAGGGGACATAGTGCTGAAAGACAACCCGGCTCCCATCCATGACCCTAGGGGCAAGTTCAAACCCAATTGGACTGGTCCTTACATCATCAAATCAATCTGGTCAGGAGGGGCGGTTATTCTCATGGACCTCGATGGCCTGGAGTTCTCACAACCGATCAATATGGACAAGTTGAAGAAATACTACCCCTGAGAGGCTTGCTAGGCCGAAAACCTGAAAGGGCGACCTAGGCAAAATTGGAGCAAGAAAAATTAGAAATAAAGAAAAACTGAGTTCGCAAGGTTGAAAACCCTAAAGGGCGACTTTGGCAAAAGTTAGAGCACAAAAGGAGAGAGTTAATACTTGAGTGAACCTGAACTGAACTACATAAGGCCTGATTCCCATTTTTGGGATACGTAGGCAACTTCACCGTGAAGTTCGGCCGTAACTATCTCTAGCTCAACTGTCCTGTTCGTTATCCTAATCAGGTCATCTTTGTTCATCACCTATTAGTTTGGTTGTGGTCTTTATTTCAGGAAGAAAAGCTAATTACAGTGCAGAGCAGTAGTGATATGCAATCAAGGGCAGTTATGATTTCTTTTGATTTGGGACTATACATCTTGAGAATCGATTATGTGCATGTCAGGTGGTGATTGTTTCTGAAAATCGTTTTAAAAAGTTTTAATAAAAGTTGATTTTGTTCAAAATTTTACCCTTTTACAACTTGGATAATTTTTGGGACCGGAAGGAAAATTTTCAGTACTCTCAACTTTGATTTTATTGATTTCAAAACAAGTGCATTCTCCAACTCTTTGATTTAGATCAAAGTTTCTTTTACATCTTAAAACTTGAAAAGAAAAGATCAAAGCAGTAAAACTAGGGGCACAGCTAAGTCAGGTGGTTCTACGCCAAAGATGGTCCAACCTCTGCCTCCTCTTCAAGCCAAGCCAAACACTCCTTAGATAGGGTGTAACTAAAACTAATGGCAGAGGCCAGAATCTCTCTCGCCCTCCAGGCCGTGAGATACCGGGGCAAGTGCGAGGTATGAATTGGAAATGAAGCTGTGTATTCCACTCCTTCATCTGGACGTATCCGATCATGTCCGAACTAGCGTCAAAACCGGAGAGGAAAATAGAATATGCAATGTGTGAGGCCAATTAACTCTACACCTAACTGTCGGGACATGTTGTAGCTCATCTCAGCCAAATTAAGCCAAGGACAATGCCAAGTCATGTTAGCTTCGGACCAGCTACACATCCACTCACACCATAGCCCCTCTAAAGGGAAATTAACCAGCCGTTGGCAAAAAAAATAAGCTCTGGCCATGTACTGAAGACAAGGGTCCATTACTTGCAGTTTATCCATATGAAATACCTGGGGAAGGATGAAAAATAAAAAAGATTAAAGAATAGAGAGATGTACGATGAGAGAAAGTAAGAAATGCTATGAGAGAAAAACAGAGAATGAGTGTTGAGTGACGTAAGAATCATAAATTAGAAGGGTGGAAAATAATACCTAGAGAAATAGTAGATTTCCTACCAATCGGGTAGTCTCTCCTCGACGGAAAGCATCTAAACCCATTAAGGTTTTGGCCAGTGCCAAACCTATGCAACTCTTACCCTCTTTCAGACATTGGGCCACTTCGATCAACCGAATACTAGCTCCACTGAAACTTGGGGCAAGGAGGCATAAACAGAGAGCATGTTGTCAGTGGCCTCTCCGAAGAAGGTCATTCCTATCTCCAATGGCGGAAAATTGATGAACTAAACCGAGGATGTCTAGCTCCTTATCATGTGCCAAGGATTGAGCCTTGTGTAATGTTAACCCACATATCCGTCCCAAAGCTTGGGCATGGCCAAAACGGGGCTGCAGTATGATTTTTTAATCGCCCCGAGACTACATTAAAGCTTGAAATTCCTCGAGTGTCGGACACACCTCTTATGATCCGAATTAAAATACATGAGTGATCGGGTTCCAACATCGAACAACGGCATGGAGGAATGGAAAGCAAAGAGGAGTGCAGCTTAGAGGAACAAGGGCATTCAGGCCAAAACCGTGAAAATTTACCTTTTCTAAGCCGTCCAAAGTGGCTATCCAGTCTCGGAGCCTATTGTTGCACAATGTTTCCATCTTGAGAGCAAAATATCAAAGACTTGCTATTCTACCAGAAAAACAACATGGGAGCACCGTTTATAGACGATGAGAAGGGGCAGTGCATGACAGTTGGACAACACTAACCAACCTCACACTTAGGCCTGGCCGTGCCTCAGTGAAGCCCGACCGTGCCTATTTAGGCTCGGTCGGGTCTAAATGGTGGCTGAGATAAGTGCAGTTGCAAGAAAAGATGGCCTTTGTCTTGACGTACTGTGGCTTTGTTTTAAGTCTTGTTTTGTTTGTACCAAGTGTTTTTTAGCATTTTCGAGTTGTTTTCATTTTGTTTTTTTGTTATCGAGTTGTATTTTACATTTTGTCTGATTATGGGTTATTATCCGATTCAAGAATGAATGTAAGAGCAGATATTCTTTGTTTTATGTCTTGTGTGAAGTTTCCATGCAAAGATTACGCCATTCATCATATGCCATTCATTACATTGTGCAAGGAGATCATTTAAAATCTTGTCTTTTATAAACTAGCGGGTCCAACCTCGATCATTGTTTTACAAGGCAACAAAATAAAAGAAAATCCTTCAAAAAATAAAAAACAAAAGGGTCTATCTGAAGCTAGTCTTTAACTACAAAGAAAAAAAAAACAAAACAAAAACAAAATCGTCATCCTCATCAGTAACCCATCCTCGTCCTCTTTCTCCTCGGCTGCGGAAGAGGTGCATCACTGTCATCGCTGGGGCTACGGGACTGCAAGTTAACCTTCTCTCCCTCATCCTCAGGGGTCATAGACCCGTCAAAAGACTCCTCAGAAGGTGAGCGCTGCCTCGCTCGGCCTCTCCCTCGATCGACTCCCCTTCGGTCCCTCACTAGGCCCCGTCTTTTTCTTCTTCCAATTGGAAGAGGTCCTGCGGGCACTGTTGTCGCTGGCTCAAGCTAAAAAGAGTACAAGTATCTGTATGGACTAACAAGAATATAAACAGTATGGCAAAAACAGTGAACTATAGACAGAGTATACCTTAATCCCATGAGTGACTAAAGCGATATGTCTCCTCTGTACCATAAGTAGTAATCGGTCGATCGTTCGGAGGAGGTCATCAGCATACGCCCGGGGTATCTGCAAAAGGAATAGAATTTTGAGAAAGGTAGACAAAAGTAATAGAGAACAATGAACATAAATGGTAGAAAACAAAACCAGATAAAGTGCAGTGAGTAGAAGCATAAAGAAATGTGTACCTGCTCGATGCCAAGAGCGAACGCTAGCCTGCGGTCCCTCTCCTCGATATGCTCAAGGGGGATCTGCTCGATCACTCCATCTGGACACATGTACATGATCTCAGTGGGAATCACGGGAAACCCAGGAATGAGAGCAATGACAGGGGCACCTCCAGTGGAGGCATCGCCAGCCGCAACAATAGCAGCAGCAACCTCCAGAACAGTGCGAACCATGCCTAAGGTAAGAGGCGCCATCACCCGAGTATGTGAGAAGGTGGTGAAGTCACCGGGCTCATGATGATGATCGCCATCCTCTCCCAACATTAGGAGGTCGATTTGAGGACCGTCCTGAAGCTCATTAACTACCCTTCTGACTGGAGGAGGAAGATGTGGAATGTCGAGGTCAGCGATGCCTCGTGTTTGGTGGATGAACCTCTTCCCTAGGTAGTAAGCTCGGCCAAAGGGGGCCTCAAATAGAATCTGCATGGTAGAGGCATGCCATGTAGCGACATAGGTCGTCCTCGATACTTGGGGAATGCCCGCCCAAAGATACCAGTCAACCAGTGGAAGCAGACGTTAGATATCAGAAATTGGTGCAATATGAGAATGATAGTACAGTATAGAAGCAACAGTATGAGAATGACCATGTAGTATGGGAAACAGTGTAGTATGCTTACAATATATAAAAGTTAAAGGTTGATATTTTGTTACCTGATCTGCAATGATTGTGTCAAAGAAGCGGCGAAAGTAGGAGAAGTCTCATTCTACGCGACGGCTATGTTCAAATCGGGAGTTGTAGTGGCGACGTTCAAATCGGGAGTTGTAGTACCGGGAGTGGGGTACTGACAACTCAATCGGCCTCACTG
Source organism: Camellia granthamiana (assembly GCA_036172215.1). NCBI lineage: Eukaryota > Viridiplantae > Streptophyta > Magnoliopsida > Ericales > Theaceae > Camellia > Camellia granthamiana. The sequence continues at coordinate 115,209,161 of CM069903.1, forward strand.
GGACCAGAGCTAGAGAGGTGAAATATGTGTAAACTCAGAGTTGCAAGAAGAAAAAGATGGATGAAGCAAATGAGTAGAATAAACAGGAAATACAAAGCAAAGATGAGCAGGAAATACAAAATTGAACATAATGTAAAGCTAAACAAAAAAAGTAAATATGAGGTGTACCTCCCAAACTCTCCAGTAGTTGCTGAGTGAATCCGCCTTGCGGCGGGATACAGAGCTCATATAGCAGTACAAGGTGGCCAGGCCGGCGCCACCCCAGTCATACTCAATCACTTGTGGTAGGTGCACTAATGCCCCTAGAAGATATAACCCTATGGTATTTTCTCTATTCACAAACAAGGTAGTACCGAGGAGATGCATAAGCAAGCTGCGGGTGTACTGGGTGACCTCATCTATAGTAGTGGGTTGGGACTCAAAGAAATGATAAAAAAACCAACTATACCACACCATCCCGTGACTTGTGGTGTCCGAGATCGCCCCAAGAAGCTGACGCTGTGTGGCTCTCTACTGCGTCATGTTAGGATCACATAGGATTGGGCCGCCAACGCTAACCCGTAGGCTAGTAAGCATCGAAAAGTTGTACAGGGTCAGAGTCAGCTCCTCGATCGATGAGAAGTGGAATGAGTCTGTAATGTCCCACCATCTCTCTATCAGGGCCCCGTACAGCAGCAACTCGGCCCTCATCTATACGAGCCCTGAGCAGAAGGGCCCAAAGTCGGCGGTATCAACCAGTGCGCGGACCTTTGTGGGCAGTCTCTCATACTAGAGCTGGGGGCCTGATATGGATCCGTAGCTGCCAATCCTCCTGGCTATCACCTGTAAATGAGGAGTGTATGAAGTATTAACTATTGGTCTACTTGTGAGATTCAACAATGTATCAAAAACAAAGGAAAGTTGTTTACAGTGGAGGCATCGGCGGGATGTCCTTATCTATCTCAGGGATGAGGCCATCAAATCTCAAGATACCGCCTGGGGGCAGAACATGTGTACGTAGCTGGTAAGTGGCTACATCGAATGGCCTGTCAATGAGGAGAGGTAATGCGAGAGTGTTCTCGGCCTCCATATCTGTGCCTAAGATGGCTCCAATGCTAATGGTGGAGTCCGGGATTGGAACCTTGTCACCAGCCATAGAGAAAAGTGGAGGAAGTAAAAAAAAAAAAAAAAGAAAAAGTGAGAGGATGAGTGAAAATAAGTGAAAATCTCAAAATTCAAACCCTAGGAGAGAAGAAGTGAAAAAGTTTTGGAAAATCAAAGGGGAATAGAAGGAAAGTGTGGGCAAATGTGAGAAAAACCAAGGGAAAAGCTCAAACTCTACCAAATCAAATTTTGTTCAGTTCAAAGTATAGAGGAGTGGAAGGGTTTCAAAGAAAAAATGGTGAGGGTTGTTGGGTACTTCAAGGAAAGAGGAAATCTAGAGAAATAGGGAGGTTAAAGAGAGAGAGAGAGGAGGGAGTTTCAGATGAGAGGGTGTGAGAAAATAAGGGTTTGAGTTTGTTTTAAACAAACATATTGCGCGGAATGCCCGAAATTGCCCCTGCCGCCATCGAAGCTTGGCCGGCTATCGTGATGCCTGGCCGTGCTTCATTGAGGCCTTGCCAGCTCTCAGTGTAAACTTAGTTTTGTTTTGTATTTTTTTTTTTACTTTATTTTATTTCTTGTGTTATAGATCTTTAATCTAAAAAAGAAAAAGAAAAAGAAAAGAAAAAAAGGAGTTGAAAATGAAGAGAAGAAGGAAAACAATGAAAAAAAAAAAAAAAAAAGGAACAAAGGAAAATAGGGGAAAAGAAAAATCAGTGGTTATAAAAAAAATATTTCGAAAAAGAAAAAGAGAGGAATTTTGTTCGTTCTATTCTATTTTGTTTTATTGTGTAGATGCATAAGTTGATTTATTTGTTCCTTAAGCTAAATTGTGTAAACTTAGTTATTTAACTCATAGTTTAACTTATGATTTGATTTGATTTGTTTAAAAATTTTAATTAGTTTGAACTTATAATTGTTTTACCTGAATCATAGTTCGTTCCATTATTTCACAAACGAATGATATTGCATGTATGGTTCATTCAGAGGAGTTCCAGATAAAATCATTCGTGCCACAATAAAATCATCATCCTTTTTACAATCAAATTGGAACGCGGCGTGTTGTGTTCAAATTAAAGCCCATTGTTTTGACACATTGGCAATTTTGTTTTCACTTTACTGTAGCATGTTGTTTGTTATGATTTTAAGCATCTCTGTGTAGAATCCGTGTTTACATCTAATTAACGTTTATGCGTTGTGTCTCGTTTTGAATTACCTCCATGGACCGTATTTTTCGAGGCCTTCTTAGGGGGGGGGGTGGGGGAGGGGAGGGGACTTAGTTTTGCTTTACCGAATTCTGAGAATTTGTTTGTTCTTTTATCAATCCAATTTCTCCTCCTCTCGCGTGCGACGTGTTAGGATTGTTTACCTCAATTAAAAATAGTAGGTGCGCTCGTTGTTCACACCACCTCTCCTCCTCTCACGTGTGACGCGATAGGATTGTTTACCTCGATTAAAAATAACGGGTGCGCTTGTTGTGCATTTCACCTCTCCTCTTCTTTCATACGACGTGTTAGGATTGTTTACCTCAGTTAAAAATAGCAGGTGCGTTCGTTGTTCATGCCACCTCTCCTCCTCTCATGTGGGACGTATTAGGATTGTTTACATCGGGTAAAATCAGCGGGTGCGCTCGTTGTTCACACCACCTCTCCTCCTCTCACGTACGACGCCTTAGGATTGTTTACCTTGGGTAAAAACATCGGGTGCGCCTGATATCGCGTGTGACGCGTTAAAATTGTTTACCTCGGTTAAAAAACAATGGGTGCGCTCGTTGTTCACACCACCTCTCTTCCTCTCGTGTGTGACGCATTAGGATTGTTTACCTCAGTTAAAAACATTGGGTGCACCTGGTGTTCACACCACCTTTCCTCCTCTTGCGTGCGACGTGTTAGAATTATTTACCTCGGTTAAAAACATCGGCTACGCCCAGTGTTCACACCATCTTTCCTTCTCTCGTGTACTACGCGTTAGGATTGTTTACCCCGGCTAAAAACAACAGGTGCGCTTGTTCATTCACACCAATCTTTCCTCCTCTTGCATGTGACGCATTAGGATTGTTTGCTTCGGTTAAAAACATCAAGTGTGCCCGGTGTTCACACCACCTTCCCTCCTCTCGCATGTGACGCATTAGGATTGTTTACATCGGCTAAAAATATCAGGTGTGCCTATTTGTTCACACCACCCTTCCTCCTATTGCGTGAGACACGTTAGGATCTCGGTTGAAACGTTGAGTGCGCTTGATGGTTACGTTGCCCTTCACCCTTGCTACGCGAGGCGTAGTTAGGCCTGCATTTTCTTACATCCTTTCTATGTGAGATGTAGGTTGGTTTGTGCTTTCTTTGTCCTTTTCACGTGAGACGTGTCTGTTTATTCACTTCTTTCCATGTGAGACACGACGGTATTTATTTTTCTTTGATTTACATTTTCGTTTAAACGTTGCATTCTTGTCTAGATTGTAGCGTTGTTTCATTGCTTCATTTATATTATGTTTCATTGCATGATCATAAGTTATTTGTTGCATGTCATGTTGCATTTTGCCCTCGAGTTCAATCTTTGCATTTATGTCTTGATTTCTTGCCCAAGCCTTGCGGCCTTGTCAAATGGGTTGTCTCTAGGTTTTGACATTCATTGACATCACTTTACAATTTTGAGCTCTGTTAAAGAGGGGCAACTGAGGACACCCCATTTTTGACTGCCCGTAAGGCTCTAGCACTTTGCCCGGTACACTCGATGATGAAAGTGGTGTGGTGCGTGGTTCGAGGTGTCAACAAAGGGGAAAAGTTTAAGCTCTGAAACAATACCAAACCTTCCATATTTCCACTGATTATACCCTAGAAATCCATTTTTACACATTGTGCCATCCTATGCCGAGTCTGAAGCAGGGAAACAGGGAAACACATTGAGGTCCGGCCGTGCCTCATTGAGGGTCGGCCGTGGCTATTGAAGGTCGACCGTGCCTTAGTATTGAGAACACTGTTCTAGGCGGGAGCCTGCCAGCTGTCTATTTTTGAAAATATTTATGACCCTTCTTGCTCAAATTCTATTAAAAGGATCACATATCTCTGTTTTGAGGGTTGAAGAATTTATAAAAAGCCTCTACAGCTTCTTAAGAGCTCCTTTTTCTCCTTCTTCTTGTGAAAATAATCCTTTGAGCAAGCATATCACCTTAGCTCTATATCCATACACCATATACACCTTCACACCTTAGCCTAGGAACCTTGGTTGAGCCTTGAACACCAAAATTCAAGCTTGAGAGTGTGATGAGACTTAGTTTGATTAAAAAACAAAGCTCACTTCTTTGAGAGGTATAAGCTTGTCATCCTCTCTTTTACTTCTTGTTCTATCTATTGCTATCTAGTTCTTGTAGTTTTGGGTTGTTTTGATTCTCTTCCAAGTGTTTAAGTTTGGGTTTAGAAAGCTACCAAAAGGGTAAAGAGAGTTTACACTCTTTCTTACACCTTTACCTATGGCTCAAACCCTTGCTTCTACACTATTTTTCTTTGCTTTCTAAATTGATTTTCAAAGTTAAAAAGAGGCCAAAAATCATGCTTTGGGGTTTCAAAAGTGGAGGAGTTAGCCATTCCTTCTTGTTCTTATTTACTAGCCTTGTTTTCTCTCTTTGTGGATTAGCTTTGTAGGCTTTTTTCATATATTTTGAGCCACTATTTTTCATCTCTTGAGGGCTATTTTAGGGCTGTTCTAGATTATTTAAATAGTTCATGCTTTGATTAGCTTGATTGTTGTCTCATAAGCTTGCATACATAGCTTGTTGAATATTGTTCTTAGCTTTTCTTTAACTAACTTCCATGTTTAAGAACTTCATTTTAATAAATCAACTTGCTATTCATTTCTTTCATTCGAGAATTATTTCAATCGGTTGACAGTTATTCAAAACGTGAATTAGCAATTTATGCTTAATGGCTTAATCTCTACGGAGGTTCATTGTCAACGTCGTAGTCTCTTGTTTATGGTGAGAATCACCTCCCATTTGACATGTCTCTCATTTAGTGGACGTAATCTTTAGTGGACATAACAATCATCTTGGACTTAATGGATTAAAGGATGGCAAAGACTAATGAATTTGGCTTAAAATGAACCAACTCACTTAAAGAAAATGAGTTATATTGCTTGGAGTTCGGCGGACGTTATGCCGAATCTATTGTGTCATCGATTGTCTAACATTAATTCATGATGTTTTGATTAATCTTGAAGTGTCTTCACCTCCCTCTTTGAGTTCACTCTATGATAGGAGGAAGGGGTGGTTGTAGTTCCTTTCATTTATTGATTTTTTTGTCCAAATTGTACCCAAAATCATCAAGTAATCAACTTTCTCATTGATGGTTTTGGAAACAATTCCGACCTTCTCTTGAGGCTTTTCCATGACAGAGGAGAGTGAGAGGGACAAACAGAGTCTAGAATAACTCTATTTGTACTATTTTCACTTTAGAACACAAAATAGGATTTTGCATGAAATTAAGGCATGACCGGCCCTTTTGGGGCTCAGCCGGGCCTCATTAAGGCACGGCCGGCCATCAATGTTTGGTCAGTAGTACGTTTTGCAGAATACAGAGGGCAATGGCTGAAGATGAAATAGAGCAAACCTAGGCAGACAGAGCTATTTTTGGATATTGTACATGCAACCCTTGTGCATCCTTGATTATATGATTGTTGTAGATTAATGCTTCGGTTATTAGCGTCGTAATTATTAGTGTTGTAATTATTATTATTGTTTATTTGTAATTGTTATAGCCAGTTAACTTAGATAGTTAGTTTACTTCTTATAATTATCCTTGTTGTAATAGAGTAGTTAGCTAGTTAATTCTTTGCTTATTTATTCATTCAATTTTGTAATAATTAGTTTAAGTCGGACTTTCGGACTTTGATTCGCACCCTCTTGCACGAGGGCAAATGTGTAATAAGTTGTATGTCTTCCAACCCCACGTCTTTCTCCTTTTTACTTACTTGCTTACGATGGTTAGAATAGAACATCATTTTTCAGATTATCATTCTTATGCTTTGCATGCATTGCCTTGTATGCATCCAAGGCTTGGCTCATCATGCTAACCCAATATCAAATATTCAAATTCATTACTTGAATATGTGCTTTATCGCATGTCTTGAATGAAATCATATGCCATGCCAAGCCTATAAAATACAAAATGTGTGCATTGCATTAGTCATATTGCCTTAATTAGGAGCATGCATATTTTTCTTCTAATTATTTTTCTTTGTTTTGGCTCGAAGTACTGGATGAGTAATTTTATGTTTTAGCATCTTGCATCGAATGTTTGTAATGTTTGTGTTACCATGTCGAAGCATACTTTCATGAGGCTAAGTGCTTAATTGATATAACTGTTTTGATGCCTGTGGATGAAGGCTAGTTACTTGAATTGGAATAGTTTGATTAAATGTCCATTTTAAGCCCACTTTTTCAAGTGGCAAATTCACAAAACAATTTCAAATAAAACACGAAATCAAATGTTCTAATTCTTTCAAATTAGTCTATATTTGTGTGTGCGCCACATAGTAAAATAGCTAATAATTAGAATAAGAGCATATAATGTAAATAAAAATTATATCATGATTAGTAGAGGCCGATCTTTGTTCAGGTCAGTGGGGTGCTCAATTCATGACCTTCCCCTCTCGTACCTAAGTTTCCTAGCCGAGACACTTTGGTGATGGCGGACTAATGGCCTTTGGCACGAGTCTTGGGTTTTCTAAATTTCCCAAAAACAAAATATTTAGGTGGCGACTCTGAAATCTAGCAAAACAGTCCATGTTTGGCACTTGATTCAAACATCGATTTCCCAAAAGAATTGTCAGATTTGGACTTTTTTCCGTTTTCATTGTTTCACATTGCACTTTGTGAAATCAGATTTAGAGTCACGGGAGTCTGAACTATGAGGCTATTCGGCTTTTCTAAACACCTTATTGCTCAATTGACAAGTGAGTGAGGTATAACTTATGCTCTAATACCAAACTGTTACGACCCAAACCCACCCCTAAAGGTTCAAGCCATGACCGGCCAATAGTCCCAGACTAACCGGCCTCAAAGACAAATTAGATAATTAATAATAATAAACGGCGCTCTGTGAAAGCAATAATAGAACATAACAATATCTATTGAGCGGTGTATACATGCAAATTTCATAAGTATATAAAATTTAAAACTCCATACATCCATTCTTATATATATATATATACACATGTAGGTACAACACATCTAGTTAAACTTCTTACATATATTATCCATTCAAAACAAGTCTCCAAAGAAAAAAAACAAAATGACATAAAACGAAAGGGTTGACACAGTTTGGCTCCACCTGAGTCCAAGTACACCCCATCACAGAGGTACTCCAAAGCAACTTCACAAAAGGTGGACTCCCGTGGTTGCTGTAGACTTGAGGTTCCATCTGTTCACCTAGATATACATAGGGGAATGGGTGAGCTAAAGTCTAGTGAGTAATACCAGTATAAAGAGGTTAAATGAATGATGTGTAGCATAATTCAAGTCATATCTCATAAGTTTCGAAGCAAATCATAATTAAGTACTTGTCATATCAGAAATACATAAATCATAACTCATATGTGGTACATCCAATAGCGCAAAGTAAAGGGCCTGAAGGCATATCAAAGGGACCATTAAGGTCAACAAAGGGACCACATAGGTCTAAACAAATGGACCATATAGGTCAAGCAAAGGGACCACTCGGGTCAACATCAGAGATCTCTGTACTTATATAACAAAGGTGCTCGGTATTATTTTCCCCGAGCAAGGGCCTTATCAAACAAAGGGCCATGGTATTGTTTCCCCCAGGTGAGAGATTCACTAAATGATGCCACAATTACTTTTCAAATGAGACAATCGTTCATTCTTATCAAAATAGCATTTCAAAATAACATTCTTGCAGTAGTTCACAAAGATACTACTCACAATGGACAGACACAGGTGTTGGACCTCGGGTAACCACCTACACAAAACACATAACAAAGATACACATTGAAACACATGTTCATAACAAATAGCGTATCTTAATTCAACTCTCTTATGTGTATTTCTAGCTTATTCCTTGACTAAGGATGCCTAAATAATGCTTAAGAATGCCTAAAAGGGCATGAGGATGCAAATACGCACATGTGAGTGTTTGCCACAAATTGTTAAAAACAAGATGTTTGCTCGAGCGTACCTTTGGTCGCTCGAGCGATATGGGCTGACTGTAAAAGTACTGGATGGTGTCAAAGTAGGCTCAATCCATCACTTGGTTGCTCAAGCCAAGTGCAAATGTCTGTAAAAATATTGGGAGTATGCAAAGTGCGCTCAAGCCATGGATTCGTTGCTCGAGCGAACTGGGCAAATTTTGGGTTTTCCAGATTGCTCTTTAAAGTTCAAAAGTATTTCTTTCATATTCAAAACTTGCATGGCTTTGTAGAAATGTGTAGAAACTCTTTATAAAACATGACTTCATGGAAATTATGAAACCATATTCTCAAATTCCCTTTCAATTCTCCAAAACAAAGCACAAAACTCAATGTTTTTGCCATGCCTGTAGTGAATTGACTTTCTTTCTTTTCAAAAGGTGATAAAATCAAATGAGAAGTGTGAAACCATGGAAAATATTGCAAATTTATATGCATAAGCTTCATGCATGTAGGAATTTGTAGAAAATCAAGCTTAAAGATGAAGAATTATGCATGCATGTCCAATTTAACCCAATCCTACAAAAAATCAAGTGGATACTAGCATTCTTTTCTCAATTACATGCAAATGATCCTACAAGCTTCATAAACTTAACTTCTACATGAGTTATTTACAAGAATCATGGGTGATAATCTTGCCTAGAGCTTGAATTGAGATGTTGTTAGCTTCATTCAAAATCTTCACAATTCTCTATCTTTCTCTCTCTCTAGAAGTTGAAGCTCTCCTCCTCTCTCAAATTTTCAGCTCAAAGACTGCAAAATGGTAAGTTCATAAGCCTATATCATATATATATATATATATGGGCTTGATTAAGTTAGGTTAAATAAGTAAGATTAAGGCTAATTAATCTAGACTAAGTTTAATTAATCCTAATCAATTCTAATTGATTTATTCTAATTATTTTGATCTAAATCAAATTTTAGTTAAATTTACCATATGATCCTAAGTATTCCAATTAGTCTATCGAACTAATCAATTTTGGTTTCTAAATCTGTTTGAGTTTTCAAATTCGAATTCTAAGTCAATATTCTAATAGATAATCCATAAGAAAACAGATAGGCACAAATTAAACATATAATCATGCAACTATGCTCACTAAAATAATATTTAAAAATAATATGTATGTCGAGGTCGTCACAAGTGGACTCTGCAAAATAAAATATTTACCATTAGTTTAGATAATGCAACATATTACAATAAGATTGTAACTCATTTGAAATCAACTTTATAATTACTTGTTGGTGGTAATATATTTCATGTTCGTTGTTGTGCCCATATTTTAAACTTGATTCTTAAAGAAGCTGTGCATGTATATGAGACTTCTGTATTGATAATAAAAAATATTGTTGTTACTATTATGTCTTCTACTAATCGAATTTCGGAATATAAAAAAAATTGTCAATGAGAATGTATGCCATTTAAAAAAATCAATTTTAGATATAGACAGCAGGTGGAATTTAACATATAATATGCTAAAAAGAGCTTGTAAACAAAGAAAGGCAATAGATTTATTTTTTGCAACAACATTAATAGGAAGAGTATTGACTCCTACAAAACTTAATTGGCACCAAGTTATACTGTAACAAAATTATTTTTTTTTTAATTTTTTGATACTGTAACAAAATTATTTTCTTATATATATATATATTCCTACTTCACCATTTGTTTTACATATGTTAGTAGAAATAATGAAATTTGGTAAAATATATGGATAATGAATATTATATAACTATTATTAGTGCAATGAAAGAAAAATTTGATAAATATTTTGATTTATTGCCTCATCTTTTAGGTTTAGCCATAATAATTGATTCTAAATGTAAAGAAATTGGTTTACAAGAATTTTTAGAATATATTTTTGCTGATCAAAAACAATTTGCCCCTATTATGAAAACCTGCAAAACATTATTTGAAAAATATAGGGTAGATGCATATGCAAATACACCTACACACACTACACGAAAAGCCTCATCTCGAGGCGGAAGATTAAGTATTTTTTCAGCAATAAAAAGTAAAAGAGTATCTCAACATACAAGTATAAGTAGTTCTGAACTATAATGCTATTTGAAAAGGCCATCAGTGGACGATTTCGATAATTTTGACATTTTGGATTGGTGGAAATAAAATGAAATTATGTAACCTGTGTTTTCACAGATGACTTGTGATATACTAACCGTTCTTATTTCTACAGTTGCTTCGGAAACAACTTTTAGTGTAGGTGCACGAGTGCTGAGCAATTATTGCGCCCCAAATGGTTGAGGCACTAATGATATCCAGAGATCATATGCATGCGCCTATGAGAAGAAAATTTTTTTAGTGAAAAAGAGATAATTCAAATTGACTTGGATGACAGATCTTCAAACAAAACGAGTGAATTGTCTGTCTCCTCCAGATGATTGATCGACAATTTATTTTTCACTATTTTATTTCGTTATTTTTTTTGTATTACATTATTGAGATGGAATTAATGAAAATGATTGGTAGGCTAGCAGGTGCCAACTTAATTGGAATGTACTTGACCAATAGTGATGCAATTGCTCTACTATCATTAATAATCTACATCTATTTTATTTAATGATATAAATTTTTGTAATATTTTATTTTATTTTGAAACATTATTCAATCAATAAATGCTATCTATTTATTTTAATGATTGTAATATTGCTAGTTTCATTTTGATGTTAATAAAATTATTAATTTCACAAGATGAAAATTACATAATTTCGTACTTTTTAAGTCATAAGTTCATAACGAAAAAAACATAATTAATATTGTGGGAGCCGAATAAAAATGGACGCAGATAGGCCGAATACACATTTAGATAATCGGGACATGTACTCGCCCCCGTCTTGTACGTTCTGGATGCCGAATAGCTTAGTCGGCCACAAAGCTAGTTGAATGAGGGACCGATTGGCAGTCGGGTTACGACGAAAGAAGGGTCGAGTGAACAATCACACGACAGATTAGTAGTGGGCCCCATCCTGAGGACTGGGAGTGTATATAAATAGAAAAACAACAACCAAAGAGAGGTATGTGAGAACTATTACGCTTAACTTAAGATACAAGTAACTAAGAGAGCATACGCTGACTTAACCATCAGAGTGCTAATTCTGGCACCACCGACCGGAGTGTTCATTCCTTTTCAGGTTACTAGCGAGGATCTCGAGCGTCCCAGTGGATCAAAAGAGTATTTCCAAACTACTTCCCCACAATTGGCGCCGTCTGTGGGAATACTCAACTACATCCATGGCGGGCATAACGGAAGACTGTAGACCGCTCAAAACTCCGCTCCGGGCGCCAAGGGCACGAATTGTAGTTCTAGCTACTACAGTTCGGACTCCTGTCACGGTTCTGAATCTAATCTCACAAAGTGCAATGTAAGAATGATAAATCACCAAAGAGTCCAAATCCGGCAAATCGTTTTGGAAAATCGATTTTAATCAAAAAGCGCCAAACATGGACTGCTTTGCCAGATTTCAAAGTCGCCACCTAAATATTTTGTTTTTGGGAAATTTAGGAAACCCTGACTCGTGCCTAAGGCAACGTGTCCGTCATCACCAAAGTTGCCTCGGCTCGGGAACTTGGGTACGAGAGGGGAAGGTCTTGAAATGAGCACCCCCGCTCGCCCGATCAAAGGATCGGCCTCTACTAATATGATATGTTATTTTGAAAACACATGTGTTTTTATTCTGGTTATTAGCTAGCTTACTATGTGATGCGCACAACATACAAGTATAGACTAAATCACTCGAGTTGGAACAAAACATCTCATGTTTGTTTTTTTCGAAAATGGTTTGGAAGTTGCTACTCGCAAGTAGGCCAAGTCGCGGATTTGCCACCCTCAAGTGGGCTTAGAAAAACATGATTTTGCCACTTCAGGTGGGCTTAAAACTCACATTTCGATGAATTGTTTCAACTCAAGTAATGAAGCCTCCATCAACAAGCATTCATGTAGTTTAAACACTTAAGCAGTTAGCCTCATGGCAGTCACTTACACACATGCAAGAATGCTAAAGCATAAACACTCACAGTGTACTCCGAGCCAAAACAAAAGCTAGTTAGTAATCAATGCAAGATCCTAGCTATGTCAACAATGCCTAATGCAACACATGCAAAAATGCAACTAAAATAGGCTCGACTATCTAGAATGGCATATGAATGCAACACTTGATACATGTATTCAAGAAAGCGTATTGAAATGCGATGTAGTTTGAATGATGCGCCAAGCCCGGTGCATGCAATACGAATGAATGATGCACGCATGCAAAGCATAAGTATGCTAATTGAAACGTGCCATAAAACTAACCATCAAAAGCTGATAAGTAAAAGGGAGAAAGAAATAGGGTTGGAAGACATGCATCACACACACGCACACTTATTACAACATTTGCCCCCTCGACGGAGGGTCTGAATGAATTAGCTAAGCTAGCTACGCTAATTAAGCTAACTATTACAAACCAACTAATTAACTAACTATTCTAGCTAATTAATTACAGCATAATTGAATGAAATAGCTAACTTATTCTAAGTTAACAAAAGCGAGTAAATGGCCTTAAGGATGAGGGACATGCATGCTCGGTCGGCTTCTTCCTGGAAATCCACTACCGTGCCTCATGATGCCTCTGTTTGCACACTTCTGTACTTCTGAAAATTGTGCCAACTTCCAGATTGCCTTCGACCCATCTCAGGAGCATGCTGAGGAATGGTCGGCCAACAGGGATGGCCATCGGCCGAAGTTGATGGCCATCGGCCACTTCTGATAGTCGATCGGCAGCCTTGGTGGCCAGTCGGCAGCTGTGATGGCCGGTCGGCCACTGATTCCCACAATTTCTCCTTTTGCTGCAACAGAGCACAAACAGAGGCATGGCAGTGTATTTGTAAGGAAATGTGTGTGCAAACACACTCCTTATCATGTCTCAAGCTCAAAAGAGTGTAGTGCTCGGCTCTCAAGCCACTAATCATGCATCTCGATGCCTGATGGCCAAAGAGTCAAGCTTGCACAATGTCGATGAATGCACAAATAACACATAGGACTCGAGAGGCCTCCACCCTATCATGCATAATCAAGGGGGACGGCGACAAAGAAAGGAGGCATGTTTCATCACTTCAAGTATGAAATGCCCCTCGTTTCTAATGTTTGGATTAACGTCCGATCCAAACACATGCAATGCAACACGAACATGTTATCTTGGCATGTTTTATTTCAATTCATTTTGTTTACACATTTTAACATTACCAATCCATTCATTAATCCACTTGTCCAAATATGAGAGTCCTCAAATGAGAGAGAGGTCTATCAAAGAGAATGGTTTAAGGCATGGGAGAGACCAATGCCTTTCACTAGGAGTAACCCTCAAAAGAAGGTTGAAGCCATTTAAGCATAGGCCTCAATCCCAAGCATTAAACACAACCTCAAGACTAACCAATCCTCAAAACAAATCAAAAATAAAGAAATGAGGGAGATGGAAGATTTTTCAGTGCTAAAGTGGCATGATAAACAAGACTCTAACATGCAAACACTTCAAGTACAACATGCTAGAAGGCCTAAACATTGAAACTAGTGAAGGACACAACACTAGAACCATGCAATACAATGCCTAATGGACTAAACCAGCCCTAAATAGACCTCATGCATGCCCAAACAGTGGCCAAAATGAGCTAAGATGATGGCATGAAAGGCAAGAAAATGATGCTCATGCAATGGCTCACAAACAAGGCACAAAGGTGTAACTCTCAAGAGCACTTAAAGAGTGAAAAACATGGAAATGTGACAACACTATATGCTCTGAAATAACATACCAAATGATGCCAAGACATGCAAATACCTCAAGCCAAGCATGCAAGATACCTCAAAACTCAAAGCTAGTCAAGGTTATTGCACTACAAGCATGCATAACAAGCATCATACGACCAAGAAGGCTCAAAACAGAGCTAAAGCATGCCAAAATATGAACAAAAACATGCTGGAGTATAGCCAAAATGAGCTAGAATAATAGGCTTAAGAGACAAGCATGCAAGGCTAGCTAGCAAGCAAGGATTGCACTACAAGTGTATAAAGCATGCAAGAGGTGAGTAAGACAGCCCAAAACACAGTTATGGCAGGTCTGGAAAGTCACAAAAATGAGCCTAAACAAAGCCTCCAAGAAGTAGAAACACATGCTCTTTTGGAAGGCCATCAACACATGCAAACAAGAGAAGAGGATGGGGGGACCACCCGTCCTATTTAGGACCTCAAAACAGGGTTTTTATCACTAAAAAAGCTCTGAGTTTTAGTGGTAAAAAGGCCCAAAAAGTTGGATTTGAAGGTGGTGAGAAGTTGCACAAAAGGCCTTACAAGCCAAGGAACAAAAAGAGAGAACAACCCCGTAGCCAAACAAGGCACAAGCCAATACTTTTAGGATTGAAAAATAGAGGAAAAACAGAGGTTTTTGTAGTTCAACACCACCCCATAAACAGCACCGAAGTAGTTGAAAACTATGGCAAAACAATAGTGCACAAAGAGCTTAAAAGGGACAAGGGGTTACCTTTGAAGCACAGCAGCAAATCAGCCTCTTTTTTGAGCCAAACAACCTTTCAACAGCCCAAAAATAGGTTCCAAGGGACCTCAGCCTAATGATATGCAACTTTGATGAAGGATGCCTAGGCAAACTAGAAGTATTTCTCTACTTCTATGCACAAAAGGGCAGGAGAGAGAGGCAGAGATTTTGCTCTGAAAATTTTGTAGAGAGAGGGAGTTTAGTGAAAGAAGCTCTCAAACTTGTTAAAATGTTCTTCCTTTTGAAAATATGAGATATAGCTTCATACATAGCAAAAGCAAGAGGTTTGGTCGAAAATATCTGAATTGGGAAAGCTGGAAACAACTAGAGGAGAAATATCCTCCAAAATTCTGAGTTTGGGTCACTCTTGGCCAGCCGGCCATCTTTGGTATCGACCTGCTACTTGTGATGGCCGACTGTGCGCATTTGTGGCTGATAGGACATTCTGCTTATCTCTCTTTTAGTGAAGGCTGCTCAGTTTTGGTCCAATCGGAATGATGCCCAACTTCACCCAATCATATCTCCCCCATCCGGACTCGTCTTTAGGAGATTCTTGAGTGAAAAATGAAGCCCCGAAAGTCTTCTTTCCAACAGTGGTGGCCTCATAGCTTAAATTCAAGTATACAAAAGGATAGGCCCGGTTTAGCGATGACTGCCTGGCTCTCTCTCTTAATGGTTCATGCCCAACTCTTTCCCCAACTGGGTTTCTTCCCTCTTCTCCAATTTTCCTCAACTCCAAACTCCCAAACAAGATATTTTGGAAGATTTTTCAAAGATTTCACATCTCTTTCATTCATTTCCACTTTGTCCTCGTTCGGTTTACCAAAATGCGCAACATTTAACGAAATGCGAGCATCGGAGCATCGTAGAAACTTCTTTTCAAAAATGTTTTGAAAGAGAGGATTTTAAGGCCTAAAAACCATTCAAAATAGTTTTGTTTCAAAAGGGGATGTGAAGTCGGGATTTGACTCTCCTCTTGCCGAAGAAATTGAACCTTTGCACTGTACAACCTTCATCACCAAAGAAGCCATTAGTAGCGCCCAAGTCTTAAGGGCGGTCAAAAATGGGGTGTCTACAGTTGCCCCTCTTTGATAGAGCTCAGAGTCATGAAATGACGTGAGTGAATGTCAAAGCCTAGAGACGACCCATTTTTGACAAGGCCGAAGACTTGGACAAACAAACAGAGTGTAGATAAATAAATGCTTGCCTTCGCAGGCTGCCTACGTATCCCTTTGCAAGGAGTCAAACCAGCGTAGTTCAGGGGCAGGATGGAAAATGATGCACAATATAACAAAACAATGCAATGATATACAATGTAACGAAACAATGCAAATGATATGCAATGTAATTGAATCATCAGACCACAAGCAGTGCAAAACCACACAAATATCGTAAAGGGATGGAGATGCAACATCAAACTACGTTTAACATAGAAAAGGTGCCAGAAACCTCAAACCACAACTCTCTTAGTGGGATAGGTGTGTGCACAGGTAGAACTATGTGTTTTGCAGAAAGAATACAAGTAATTGGGTGGCATGATATAAGCGAGGAATGACCTGCTGTGGAAAGATCATGATCCTAAATGCTGAATGCAACAAAACAAAATATGATGTAATCGATGTAGTGGATGCAGTGAATAAGGCGCGCGGCCAAACCACATTTCTACCTAGAAAAGGTATGGCTACAAAACAGACCACGTCTAACACAGAAAAGGTGCCGACACCCTCAGACCACAATTCTCTTAGTGGAATAGGCGCGTACACATAATCACAGAACCATGCTTCAACATAAAAAGTATGGGCACATGCCAAACTAAGCTTAACATGGAAAGGAAGCAGGCGATAAAACAATGCAGTAGATGCATGCGATAGATGCTATGCAACACTTATGATAGATACGACGATGCAGCTAGGAAACGATGCTCTCGAAAGTATCTTGTAGGGGCAATTGGTGATGACTCACGTCATGCTGATGGGGATCTTCCTCTTCTGCATCTTGTATTTCCGAACCACAGGTACTACTTTTCTCCCTGGCTATGGTCGCAGCTTTCCCTATTCTCCAATAGGGTGGCAGACTAGGTTGGTTCAGTATCCAGAATTGAGGTGCATATACGCTATCTCAACCTATGGGGCTTCCATACAGATTTCAAGCCGGTGATACACCCTTGGGTATTTAAACCAGACTTTAGTCTCGGAAATCCCGAACCTTTGTGTTCTAGGCATCAGCCATTTGAACTCTAGTTTCCACAGTCTCAGTTGATCTCCTAGGAACTCACCGCTAACACAGGCATATGGCTATACCAGACCACTGGAAGTCGTTCGGGCACGACAAACACTAAAGGAATTGCACCTTTAGAGGATTTAAGGTCTACTAAACCAGAGAGTGCACAAGACAGTGCGAGGCAGAGTGAATGCACAAGACAGTGCGAGGCAGAGTGAATGCACAAGACAGTGCTAAACAGGTGTGTAGACGCGCCCGAACGTCCTGGGAAAACCCCGTTTTGTTCATTGGGCTTACTACAGTTCGGACTCAATGTCACGATTCTGAATCTAATCTCATAAAGTGCAATGCAAGATCGATAAATCACCAAAGAGTCCAAATCCGGCAAATCGTTTTGAAAAATTGATTTTTTCGAAAGAAGTGCCAAACATGGACTGCTTTGCCAGATACAGAGTCGCCACCTAAATGTTTTTATTTTGGGAAATTTAGGAAACCCTGACTCGCGCCTAAGGCCACGTGTCTGTCATCGCCAAAGTTGCCTCGGCTCGGGAACTTGGGTACGAGAGGGGAAGGTCATGCAATGAGTACCCCCACTCGCCCGATCAAAGATCGGCCACTACTAAACATGATGTCTTGTTTTTGAAAACACATGCGTTCTTATTCCGGTTTATTAGCCTATAATTACTATGTGATGCGCACAACATACAAGTATAGACTAGATCGCCTAACTTGGAACAAAACATCTCATGTTTGTTTTTGAAAGTGGTTTACTACTCGCAAGTAGGCTAAAATGTGGATTTTGCCGCCCTCATGTGGGCTTAGAAAATATGGTGATTTGCCACTCTCAAGTGGGCTTAAAACTCACAATCAATGAATTGTTCCAATTCAAGTAATCCAACCTTCACCCACAGGCAATCATGCAGTTATATCACAGAAGCAAATAGCCTTATGGTAAGCATGCTATCATGGCAGTCACTCACACACATGCAAGGATGCTAAAGCATAAACACTTACCGAGTACTCCAAGCCAAAACGAAAGCTATGTTAGAAATCAATGCATGATCCTAGTTCATGTTTAAGATGGCTAATGCAACACATGCAAAATGCAACTAAGATAGGCTCGGCTATTCTAAGATGACATATGAGATACTACAAATAACACACATTCAACTTGGAATTGAAATACGATGCAGTTAGTATGATGCGCCGAGCCTGGTGCATGCAAGACAGATGAATGGATGCAAACATGCGAGGATAAGGATGCTAATTGAAACATGCCCTAAAACTAACCATCGTAAGCTGGTAAATAAAAAAGGAGAAAGAACTGTGGGTTGGAAGACATGCATCACACGCACGCACACTTATTACAAAATTTGCCCTCTCGACGAAGGGTCCGAATAAATAATACAGAACCAGCTAGCTAATCTAAGCTAATCTAATTAAACTAGTTATTACACGATGAAATGAATAACAAGTTATAACTACTTATTACACAACATTAACTAAGTAAGCAATCTAAATGAGCATGCAAACTAAATGAATGTGGGCTGCCCCAACTCTGCTTTGAATGACAAAGGATGCATGCATGCTTGAATTGCCTTGTTCGGAAATCCCTCGCGACGCCCCGACTTGCCTCTGTTTGCAATTGACCTTAGAACACTGCACAAAGCCCCAGAAGGCTGAAACTCCACCCTGGGAATATGTGGGAAGGCTGCCGACCAGCTATTGGCCTTGGAGACGACCTGCCGACCACTTTTGCGGTGAAAAACCAGAAAAAGTGGTCGGCCAGCCACTAAATCTGGTCGGCCGACTAGTTTCTGCCCCTGGTTTCTGGTTTTCTGTAATAGAAGGCAAGAGAGAGAGATGGCAAAGTATTCGCAACACATGTGTGCACGACTACTCTCCCCATCATTGCATAAGCTCAAGAGAGTGTAGTCCTTGACCCTCGGGCCACCAATCACGCATCTCAATGCATGATGGCCGAGGAGTCGAATTGCACGACTCAATGTGAAATGAATGCACATACAAGCACCTAAAGTCAACAACTCCGTCATGGGTAGTCAAGAGTGTCGGCAACCGGGAATCGAGGTACGTTTCATCATTTTAAGCATGAAACGTCCCTCGTTCCCCGTGTTTGGACTAACCCCTATTCCAAACACGATGCAACAAACAAGGCATGCACCAATGCAACTCTAGCATGCAATCTTAATACAATGCAACTAAGTCATGCAAACATGCAACTAGCATACACAATGCGATGAACTAACAATGGCATACTCAATGCACATGACACTTAGCATACACAATGCACGTAGAAACTAACATACACAACGAGATGAACAAGGCATGCACAATGCAATGATCAATCATGCGACAACATGACATACTCAATGCTATGAACTACAATGGCATACTCAATGCAAAATGGACTGAAACCAAAATGGATGGGCCTCAGCCACACCCAAATCAGTGGCCAATAGATGATGGAAATAAGGCATCAAAACACATACGATCATGCACAATGCAACGGCCCCAAGTTTAAGGCACAAAACACAACTTTCCAAACGCATTGAAAGGATGAAATATGGAGTGCAATGACACATGTTTCAGCTTTGAAATGGCATACAAAATGACTTCGAATTATGCAAACAACTCATGTAATGCATGTTGAATGGCTCAAGCATCGAAACTAGTGAAGTGTATTACACTATAGGCATGCAAGGGAATGCTCAAATGGCCAAACCAACTCCAAACAAACCCTATGCAGGCCCAAAACAGTAGCAAAGTGAGTTGGGATGATGGCTTGAAAGGCACAAAAATGAAGCTCATGCAATGGCCCACAAAATAGGGTATAAAAGCACAACTCTCAAGGGCACTTAAAGAGTGGAAAACATGGAAGTATGACAGCCCTACATGCTCTGAAATAACATTCCCAATGAAGCCAAAACATGCAAATATCTCAAGTTAAGCATGCAAGAGACCTCAAAACTCAAAGCTAGTCAAGGCTATTACACAACAAGCATGCATGGCAAGCATCATTCGACCAAGAGGCCTCAAAACAGAGCTAAAGAAGCCCAAAATATGAATAAAACCATGTTGGAGCAAAGCCAAAATGTGCTAGAATAAAGAGCCAAAACATCATGCATTCAAAGCTAGTGAACAAGATTTACACTACAAGCATATGAAGCATGCAAGAGGCTATTAAACCAGCCATAAACAGAGCCATGACATGCCAAATGATGGCCAAAAACCCACTGAAATGGAGCTAAAACACGCTAGATTGACATGCTACCTTGATAAGCCACAAAAGGGATTACTCTACACATGCGAGAGGCAAACCCAAGGTGACCAAACCAGCCATAGACAGAGTCTAGGCAAGCCCTAAAAGTCACCAAAAAGTGCCTGAACCAAGCCTTGAAAGTATGAAAACATATGCTCCTTTGATATGCCAAAAATACAAGCAAACAAGACCAAAACAGAGAGGGTCACCCCTCTCTAATTTAGGGCCTTAGAACCACATGTCAACCACTGAAAATCCACTGGATTTCAGTGGCTAAAATGCCATGCAAGGATTAACTCAAAGGCCTTATGGCATGGCACAAAACAAGGCCAAATAGGGCATGCAAGAGGGAAGATGACCCTCAGCACCAAAAGGGCCTTAAACAAACATGAAAAACACTTAAATATGGAGCTTTTTTCAGTTGACAACAAAGCTCAAATAAGCATGCAAGTATGGCTAAGAGAGTGATCAAGACAAAGCTTAAAAAGAGAGAAAAGAGATTACCCTTGAAGCTTAGCAAAACCAACAAGTTCCTCAGCCAAAAACCACCCTTTTAACCTCCAAAAATAACCTCTAGGAACCTTAGTTCAATGTTAAGGATGTATGGCTAAGAGTTGGGGTGTTAAAGGTCAAGAACAATACACACTTTTGGCTCAAAATATAGAGATATAGAGAAAGATATGTGTTTGTGCCTTAGGAAATGTTTTGAACCTCTCCCATGGAGAGGGAGGCTCTCTCTTATAGAAGAAACAAAGGGTTCAAGCTTCTTGGAGAAGCTAAGATTTCGATGCAATCCCTCCATACACGTGTATGAAGGATACAGTCTGTGCCCTCCAGCTGGCACAGCTGGCATCCACTCAGTCTGCCAAAACAGAAGGAAAGTTGCCGACCAGAAAAGCTGGTCGCCTTGCTACTTTTAGTGGTCGGCCGACCACCCAAAGTGGTCTCCCAGAAAAAAAAGGTGGTCGGCCATGGGAATTGGTGGTCTCCACACTGAAAGCAAGCCCATGGTGGGGTGGGAAACCGGAAAATGTGGCCCAAAGACCAAGAAAACCAGTTTCTCGACCAGAAAACCCGCTGGCAGGGAGAAAAGTGGTTTTCAAGGAGAAAGCTAGTCTTCCACCCTTGTACCACCTTCCAAACAAGGAAAACAAGGTTCGTGCCAAGAACGAACCAACACGGATGCAAAACGAGAGTTCGGGAGGCAAGACGCGCGGCCGGGGCCCTCGAAAACTGGCTGTTGAGCACAAAAAGTGGCGTATGACCACAAAAGTGGTCTCTCGGACCACAGTGTCCCTCTAGACAGAGGAAACAAGGTGTGTTCCAAAAACCATGCCAAACGGAGAATGTTAAGCAGTCCCGAGCTGAAGCGCACGGTCGACGGCTCCGAAAATCGGAAACTAGTCTCCAAATGGGAACAGTGGCCTACGACCACGAAAAGTAGCCTACGACCACTGAGAGATGGTCTACAAGACCTCTCCCTCCCTCCGGGAAGAGAAAACAAGACTTGGTCCACGGACCGAGTCAAAGTACAAAGGGTTCAGAGACCCGGAGGCAAGGCTCTTAGCCAAAACTTCGAAGCTTGGAACGAGCACAACACGTACTATCACCAAGCGCTCAATCGATGACGTTTGAGTCTTAAGGTCGGTCAAAAATGGGGTGTCTACAAGGTGCACAAGACAACGCGATATAGGGGTGAATGCACAAAACAGTGCGATACAATGCACTAACAAGTCCAGGTAAAGTGCGCAAAATAGTGCGAGTGCAATGCACTAACAGGTGCAGGAAAGGTGTGCGAAACAGCGCGAGCAATGCACTAACAGGTGTAAGAAAGGTGTGCAAAATAGCGCGAGCAATGCACTAACAGGTACAAGAAAGGTGCACAAAACAAGCGCGAGCAATGCACTAATAGGTGCAAGAAAGGTACGCGAAACAAGAGCGAGCAATGCACTAACAGGTGCAAGAAAGGGGCGCGAAACAGCCCGAGCAATGCACTAACAGGTGTAAGAAAGGTGCAAAACAATGCATGGGAGACGTGCATAACAATGCAAGTGAAACGGTGCATAACAATGCAAGTAGAACGGTGCATAACAATGCGAGTGGGATGTGCATAACAATGCAAATGAAAAGGTGCATAACAATGCAAGTAGAACGGTGCATAACAATGCGAGTGAAATGTGCATAACAATGTGAGTGAAACGTACATGACAATGCAAGTAAAACGGTGCATAATAATGCAAGTGAAATGTGCATAACAATGCGAGTGAAGTGTGCATAACAATGCAGGTAGAACGGTGCATAACAATGCAAGTGAAATGTGCATAACAATGGGAATGAAGTGTGCATAACAATGCAGGTGAAGTGTGCATAACAATGCAACTGGAACGTGCATAACAATGCAAGTGAAAAGGTGCAAAACAATGCAGGTGTAACATGCATAACAATGCAAGTGCAAAGGTGCATAACAATGCAAATGAAGTATGCATAAAAATGCAGGTGTAATGTGCATAACAATGCAAATGAAGTATGCATAACAATGCAGGTGAAGTGTGCATAACAATGCAACTGGAACGTGCATAACATTGTAACTAGAGTGTGCATAACAATGCAACTGAAACGTGCATAACAATGCAACTGGAGTGTGCATAACAATGCACGTGAGACATGCATAGCAAGGCAAGTGCAAGAAATGTATGCTCCATGCAACATTAAGATGCGCATTTCATGCCAGGGTGAGAAGTGCATATTCTATGCAAGCAAGGTTAAAACGTGCTCCATGCAATGTACATACTCTATGCAAAAGGATCCACGACGTACATCCAATGTAATGTGTATATTCTATGCGACAACAAGAATAAGTATAGTACAAGATGCATTTATGCAATATGTGTGATGATATGATACATGTTACAAGAAATGTAGAGCATGATGTCTAGGGAATGCAATAAACAAACAAACAAAGCGACGCTTTAGCAAGCACCTCATGGAGCGAGTGGCGATGAATCGCTTTACTCTGACGGGGATCTCTTCTTGCATTCTTTGAACTCTTACCTTCAACTCATAGTACAAAGGTTTTGAAATGCTGACAAGGGACAACCTCTGCATGTAGAAGCCATAGATGCCGCTTTTCTTCCTGATCATATTCACAACTTTCCCTATTCTCCAACGGGGTGATAGACTAGGTTGGTTCAGTATCCAGAATTGAGGCGCACGCATGCTATCTCAACCTATGGGGCTTCCATACAGATTTCAAGCGGGGGATACACCCCTGGATATTTAAACTAGACTTTAGTCTCGGAAATCCTGAACCTTTGCGTTCTAGGCAACAGCCATTCGAACTCTAGTTTCCACCGTCGCAGTTGGTCTCTTAGGAACTCATTGCAAACGCAGCCAAGATGCCTCTGGCAGGGAATAGTACTCAGGGAGAACACTTCTGATCACCATTCTGGCATTGAAACAGGCTTGAACTTGAGCTTGAGGTAGAGGCACACTCATACGTCGGAGCATTGACAAGGCCTGAAAAGGTACATACGGAATGCAATGACGGAACTTACTGAAGTTGAAACGAACTAAAATGCCTAACATTTTCCCTATTTTCTTTTGCTTTGCAGTCTGGAACCCACGTAGCTTTAGTTAGGTCCTTGTTCTACTGTTCTCACATGACCTGGGTTGAACCCTGCAGTTTTATGAAAGAACAAATCATGTTTTGCGCAAATGTGGAGAATGGCACAGCACTCCGAGCACAAAACAATTTTATTTCTGAATTGAGAAATGAGTTTTTAACCAAGTATTGAGCCTACGACTGACCACAGCCAAAACGACCCAACAAAGGGAAAGACAGGGTAAAACAACCTAAACACATCCATTGACACTCGAAACGACTTAAAACAAGAATCGAGACAAACAAAAACACACACACACCACTCGGATGTGTTACAAAGGCGAGAGACCTCTCGGTTTATGGGAAGCCCACAGCTTCTCCAGGTAATGTTTCCTACCCTTCCTTATTTGTGATTCTTACATCACTCGGCCCTCAGGCTCTGTTTTTCTGAAAAGCCCTTTTCTCACTTTTTCTCTCAACGCACATCTCTCTATTATTTAATCTCTCTTCTTTTTTATCCCTCCCCTGGGTGGTTGATGGATAAACAGGAAGTTGCAGACTCTTGCCCCTAGCATTCCGCTAGATTCTTCTTCTTTTCCTCACAACAGTGAACTTTCCCACAGAGGGGTTGCGCTACAACTGGGTGTGTAGCAAATCTGCAACTCACATCGGTTGATGACACCCTTGGCCAGTTCGGATGTGACCAGACCTTTTCAAATAAGGGAGTGGAATATCCTGCTCCCTTTCCAGTTCGTGCTTCGCACTTGACCTGATACCTTGCTGCTTGGAGGATGAGAGAGCTTCCGGCCCTTTGTTGTTTGCTTCAGTTGTGCCCTTTTCTGGCAGGTAGAGTGCCCTTTCTGGCAAGTATGTTGACAATGGGGAAAAGACGGAACACCTGACTCAACTGTGCCCCTAGTTCATCATTTTGACCATTTTTTGTTTTCAGCTTTCTACTAAAACAATTTTGACCGATATGAGAGTTAGATTAAGATAGTTGTTCAACTTTTTGATTTGAAATCATGCAAGTCAGGCTATGAGCACTGAAAGTTTTCCTTTTTTGGCTCCAAGAAATGGTCCAGTTTTGGAAAAATGGAATAATTTTCGAGAGAAAATTAGTCAACCTCCTTAAAAATTCTCAAAAACTGTTCTTACAAATGGCCACTGCTCGACCAACATAGAATTTACTCTTGAGATGCACGACCTCAGATTCAAAACAATGGAAAATTGCCCCTTGTCTAAATGGCACTACACAGCAACGAAAAGTTGCCCATTGTTTGAATGGCACCGCAGTGCACTATAATCAGTCCTCAAAGTGACGATCCCAACCAAACACTTGAATACAAAAACAACAAAGATGACCCGTTCAATCTCATAGACAGGACAGTTGAATTTGAAGTGTTTACGGCTGGACTTCAGAATGAAGTTGCCTACGTATCCCACAGATGGGAATCAAGCCTTACGTAGTTCGGGGTTAAGGTCCACTCGGGTATTAACCTCTCCTTTTGCGCTCTAACTTTTGCCAAGGTTGCCCTTCCGGGTTTTCAACCTTGCGAGCTTTGTTTTTCTTTTCTTTTCATTTCTTTTTTCATTTTCTTCATTTTTCATTTTTGTTCTTTTCTTTGCTCTAACTTTTGCCTGGGTCGCCCTTCTGGGTTTTCGGCCCAACGAGTCTCTCAAGGGTAAAAATGTAGCTTTATCCATGTTGACTGGTCGTAGGATCTCGAAGCCATCTGAATCCAGGAGAATGGCTGTTGTTTGCTGATGATGTATGAGTCCATCCAGTGGGGCCTGAATTTGCCGCTAGTGTTGTGGGTAGGAACTCGATTGTCCTTCAACAAAAATTTTTCTCTCCGTTTCTCGGATTTGGCTTACTTGCCAGTCTTCATTGGCTTGAGAAATGACTCATCTTTAGCTCTTCGAGCACATCTGGCATCTTTGCCCCTAGTTCAAGGGATGCTTCTGATCTAGCTTCGCAATCTTCTTTTGATCACATCTGACCTTCTTGATTTGACCTTTCTTGCCCCTGGTTCAAGGGTTGCTTCAAATTTGGCCATACAAGCCTCACATTGTGTTTGACCGTTGAACATTCTGAATCCAAGTTCAAGGTGTGAAAGCAAAAGGGGTTGAGTCTCGATGCCGAGAATGATCCTATGCTGTACAATCTCAAGAGTGATTCCACACAGGTCTTCGCAGGACCACGCAAAACATTTTTTGAAATCTTTTAAGAAAGCGACTAGTCACTCGCGCCGAAGACAATGTAGAACCAATCTAGATCAAGCCAGGATCCTTCTCAGTACTCACATTAACAAACATGATCTCATTCATTAAGGGCTTAGCATGCCTCTCTTTCTCTCAGTTGATCAAATTTTTGCAAATCCAGAGGAATTCCTTCCTCTTTGTTTTCACCATAGTGTTAAAAAAGTTTTGAAAAACTTAGGTCAGTGCAATGATCTCAACACACAAAAAAGTAGGTAAACAGCACTGTCGTTTCATTCAAATCTTCTGGCACAACTGGCTTCAATGGCAGAAGCAGACGCGAAAGCAAGAGTGAAAATCACTGTTGTTTCATTCAAGTCTTCTGGCGGTGGTTCATTCCCCGGTCATATAATCACATTATTCCCCAAGTTGATCGATCCAATGCCGATGGACTTTGCAGGACTTGGTGCAACGATAATTCCGACCTAACAAAGTCTATCGATACAAGTCCAGAGTACCCGGGGGATATTGGAGCCTTCTGAAGCTATGGTTCCAAGACCACCTTGCAAAAGAGAAAAACAGACAGCTTCTCAGCCTGGTTTCACAAGAACGGATATGAGCATAGCTGAATGACTGCACTCTTGACTGAATTCAGCCCAAGATTCTCTACCTCAAAACCAATACCCTCAGGTTGATACTCAGACTTGCAACTGATACATACAACCTGTAGAGACGCACTCTAAAAGCACATAGCAAGCAAGTGAGAGCCAAAACACCCCTACGGAGGGGTAGGGTTTCACTACGCACGCAGCAGTTTCAAACAACCTACAATCGGGTAAGCAACCTATCCTAGTTTGGAATAGTCACTATAGTTTCCGATATGCAACTAGGTCGAATGGTCAAAAAGGGTGCCTCGGTAACAACCGAGGTTTGTGTTCACATCGTGGTAAAGCCCGTAACCGATCAGCCTTATGGCATGCTTTTCCAGGCATGCTTTTCCAAGCAAGCCTCCAGTAAACCGTTCAGGAATAGCAGATGGCAAACACGGTGTCCTAGGCGCACAAATGTAAATGAAATGCAAAGAAACACATAAGTGTAGACAAAACAACATATCATGAGTTCGAGTTAAGTTCTCTAAATCCCCAGTAGAGTAGCTAGAAACTGTAGATCGCCCGAAACTCCGCTCTGCGCGCCAAGGGCGCGACTTGTAGTTCTAGCTACTACAATTTGGACTCCTGTCACGGTTCTGAATCTAATCTCACAAAGTGCAATGTAAGGCTGATAAATCACCAAAGAGTCCAAATCCGGCAAATCGTTTTGGAAAATCGATTTTAATCAAAAAGCGCCAAACATGGACTGCTTTGCCAGATATCAGAGTCACCACCTAAATATTTTGTTTTTGGGAAATTTAGGAAACCCTAACTCGTACCTAAGGCCACGTGTCGGTCATTACCAGAGTTGCCTCGGCTCGGGAACTTGGGTACTAGAGGGGAAGGTCTTGAAATGAGCACCCCCGCTCGCCCGATCAAAGGACCGGGCGACGGTCATTACCAGAGTTGCCTCGGCTCGGGAACTTGGGTACTAGAGGGGAAGGTCTTGAAAGGAGCACCCCCGCTCGCCCGATCAAAGGATCGGCCTCTACTAACATGATATGTTATTTTGAAAACACATGTGTTTTTATTCCAGTGATTAGCTAGCTTACTATGTGATGCGCATAGCATACAAGTATATACTAAATCACTCGAGTTGGAACAAAACATCTCATGTTTGTTTTTTTCGAAAATGGTTTGGAAGTTGCTACTTGCAAGTAGGCTAAGTCGCGGATTTGCCACCCTCAAGTCGGCTTAGAAAAACATGATTTTGCCACTTCAAGTGGGCTTAAAACTCACATTTTGATGAATTATTCCAACTCAAGCAATGAAGCCTTCATCCATAGGCATTCATGCAGTTTAAACACTTAAGCAGTTAGCCTCATGGCATACATGCTATCATGGCAGTCACCTACACAAATGCAAGAATGCTAAAGCATAAACACTCACAGTGTACTCTGAGCCAAAACAAAAGCTAGTTAGTAATCAATGCAAGATCCTAGCTATTTCAACAGTGCCTAATGCAACACATGCAAAAATGCAACTAAAATAGATTCAGCTATCTAGAGTGGCATACGAATGCAACACTTGATACATGTATTCAAGAAAACGTATTGAATGATGCGCCGAGCCCGGTGCATGCAATACGAATGAATGATGCACGCATGCAAAGCATAAGTATGCTAATTGAAACATGCCCTAAAACTAACCATCAAACGCTGATAAGTAAAAGGGAGAAAGAAATGGGGTTGGAAGACATGCATCACACACACGCACACTTATTACAACATTTGCCCCCTCGACGGAGAGTCCAAATGAATTAGCTAAGCTAGCTACGCTAATTAAGCTAACTATTACAAACCAACTAATTAACTAACTATTCTAGCTAATTAATTACAGCATAATTGAATGAAATAGCTAACTTATTCTAAGTTAACAAAAGCGAGTAAATGCCCTTAAGGATGAGGGACATGCATGCTCAGTCGGCTTCCTCCCGGAAATCCACTACCGTGCCTCATGATGCCTCTGTTTGCACACTTCTGTACTTTTGAAAATTGTGCCAACTTCCAGGTTGCTTTTGACCCATCTCAAGAGCATGCTGAGGAATGATCGACCAAGAGGGATGGTAATCAGCTAAAGTTGATGGCCATCGGCCACTTCTGATAGTCGATCGGCAGCCTTGGTGGCCGGTCAGTCACTGATTCCCGTAATTTCTTCTTTTGCTGCAACAAAGCACAAACAGAGGCATGACAGTGTATTTGTAAGGAAATGTGTGTGCAACCACACTCCTTATCATGTCTCAAGCTCAAAGGAGTGTAGTGCTCGGCTCTCAAGCCACCAATCACGCATCTCGATGCATGATGGCCAAAGAGTCAAGCTTGCACAATATTGATGAATGCACAAATAACACAAAGGACTCGAGAGGCCTCCACCCTATCATGCAAAATCAAGGGGGACGGCGACAAAGAAATGAGGCCCGTTTCATCACTTCAAGTATGAAACGCCCCTCGTTTCTCGTGTTTGGATTAACGTCTGATCCAAACACGTGCAATGCAACACAAACATGTTATCTTGGCATGTTTTACTTCAATTCATTTTGTTTACACATTTTAACATTACCAGTCCATTCATTAATCCACTTGTCCAAATATGAGAGTCCTTTAATGAGAGAGGTGTCTATCAAAGAGAATGGTTTAAGCCATGGGAGAGACCAATGCCTTTCACTAGGAGTAACCCTCAAAAGAGGGTTGAAGCCATTTAAGCATAGGCCTCAATCCCAAGCATTAAACACAACCTCAAGACTAACCAATCCTCAAAACAAATCAAAAATGAAGAAATGAGGGAGATGGAAGATTTTTCAGTGCTAAAGTGGCATGATAAACAAGACTCTAACATGCAAACACTTCAAGTACAACATGCTAGAAGGCCTAAAGATTGAAACTAGTGAAGGACACAACACTAGAACCATGCAATACAATGCCCAATGGACTAAACCAGCCCTAAACAGACCTCATGCATGCCAAAATAGTGGCCAAAATGAGCTGAGATGATAGCATGAAAGGCAAGAAAATGATGCTCTTGCAATGGCTCACAAACAAGGCATAAATGTGCAACTCTCAAGAGCACTTAAAGGGTGAAAAACATGGAAGTGTGACAACACTATATGCTCTGAAATAACATACCAAATGATGCCAAGACATGCAAATACCTCAAGCCAAGCATGCAAGATACCTCAAAACTCAAAGCTAGTCAACGTTATTGCACTACAAGCATGCATAACAAGCATCATACGACCAAGAAGGCTCAAAACAGAGCTAAAGCATGCCAAAATATGAACAAAAACACGCTGAAGTATAGCCAAAATGAGCTAGAATAATAGGCTAAAGAGACAAGCATGCAAGGCTAGCTAGCAAGGATTACACTACAAGTGTATAAAGCATGCAAGAGGTGAGCATGACAGCCCAAAACAGAGGTATGGCAGGTCTGGAAAGTCACAAAAATGAGCCTAAACAAAGCCTCCAAGAAGTAGACACACATGCTCTTTTGGACGGCCATCAACACATGCAAACAAGAGAAGAGGAGTGGGGACCACCCCCTCCTATTTAGGACCTCAAAACAAGGTTTTTATCACTGAAAAACCTCTGAGTTTTAGTGGTAAAAAGGCCCAAAAAGTTGGATTTGAAGGTGGTGAGAAGTTGCACAAAAGGCCTCACAAGCCAAGGAACAAAAAGGAGAACAACCCCCTAGCCAAACAAGGCACAAATCAACACTTTTAGGACTGAAAACAGAGGAAAAACAGAGGTTTTTGTAGTTCAACACCACCCCAAAAACAGCCCCAAAGTAGTTGAAAACTATGGCAAAACAATAGTGCACAAAGTGCTTAAAAGGGACAAGGGGTTACCTTTGAAGCACAGCAGCAAATCAGCCTCTTTTCTGAGCCAAACAACCTTCAAACAGCCCAAAAATAGGTTCCAAGGGACCTCCGCCTAATGATATGCAACTTTGATGAAGGATGCCTAGGCAAACTAGAAGTATTTCTCTACTTCTATGCACAAAAGGGCAAAAGAGAGTGGCTCTGGAGAGAGGGGCAGAGATTTTGCTCTGAAAATTTTGTAGAGAAAGAGGGAGTTTAGTGAGAGAAGCTCTCAAACTTGTTAAAATGTTCTCCCCTTTGAAAATATGAGATATAGGTTCATATATAGCAAAAGCAAGAGCTTTGGTCGAAAATATCTGAATTGGGAAAGCTGGAAACAGCTGGAGGAGAAATATCTTCAAAAATTCTGAGTTTGGGTCACTCTTGGCCGACCTGCCATCTTTGGTGCCGACCTACTACTTGTGATGGCCGATCGGCCATCTCCATGGCCGACTATGCACATTTGTGGCCAACAGGACATTCTGCTTATCCCTCTTTTAGTGAAGGTTGCTCAGTTTCGGTCCAACCGGAATGATGCCCAACTTCAACCAATCATATCTCCCCCATCCGGACTCGTCTTTAGGAGATTCTTTAGTGAAAAATGAAGCCCCGGAAGTCTTGTTTCCAACAGTGGTGGCCTCATAGCTTAAATCCAAGTATAGAAAAGGATAGGCCCAATTTAGCGAGGACTGCCCGGCTCTCTCTCTTAACGGTTCATGCCCAACTCTTTCCCCAACTGGGTTTCTTCTCTCTTCTCCAATTTTCCTCAACTCCAAACCCCCAAACAAGATGTTTTGGAAGATTTTTCAAAGATTTCACCACTCTTTCATTCATTTCCACTTTGTCCTCGTTCGGTTTACCAAAAAGCGCAACATTTAACAAAATGCGAGCGTCGGAGCATCGTAGAAACTTCTTTTCAAACATGCTTTGAAAGAGAGGATTTTAAGGCCTAAAAACCATTCAAAATAGTTTTGGTCCAAAAGGGGATGTGAAGTCGGGATTTGACTCTCCTCTTGCCGAAGAAATCAAACCTTTGCACTACACAACCTTCATCACCAAAGAAGCCATTAGTAGCGCCCAAGTCTTTAGGGCGGTCAAAAATGGGGTGTCTACAAAGACCCTCCGATAGTCACTGACGAAACCACACAGAGAGATGACCTCAATCCAACAAACATGCTTGGACCGGAGACTATCGTCACAAGACGTGGCTTGAACTTCAACTCACTTGCCCAGAACTCACCCTCGACTTCAGCACATGAGGCAATGCAAGCGATCATGGAACAGGCGAAGCAAAACGAACAGAAGCTGGAAAACATGATCACTGAGAACGAGCGCCTCCGTCGGGATTTGGCCTTGGAAGTAGCAAAATCCAAGCAAGCTGCACGCCAACATCCCAGACGACCTTTGAGAGAAGATGGTCGACAACCTCGAGTTCGAAGACAAGAAAGTGATAGTGATTCTGACTCATTATCCCCGGAACCCAAAAGGAAAGGACGAGTTGAAACCACTAGGTCCTCCGAAGAGAGTCCGTGTGCATGCCATAAGTGAAGGCGAAATGGTTCTGGCGAAGAGGACCAGCATAATCCCTTTGTTCGACGGATTGCGAAGGCAGTACTACCCAAAAAGTTTAAAGCCCCATCGTTCACCCTGTACGACGGGAAATCAGACCCCACTGATCACATCCGACATTATAAGCAAGCTATAACATTGCATGTGGACGACGAGGCCCTCATGTGCCGAATATTTCCAAGCAGTATGGGATAATTGGCCATCAGATGGTATTATAAATTGGAACCGGCATCGATTAAGAGCTTCCATCAACTCCAAAAATCCTTCAGGGCAAGGTTCATCACCAATGAGGTCCAACCGAAGCAGGCCGATTCTCTCTGGGCAATGCAAATCCAGTCAGGGGAAACATTACGGGCGTATTCGGCGTGCTATTGGGAATGCTTTAATCTTGTGGATGATGCCTGCAACGACTCCATGGCCATCACCGCCTTTAAAATGGGGTTGCATCCTGATAGTGCCCTCCGCAGTTCCTTGACTAGAAGGCCCCCCAAAACAGTCTGGTCGTTGATGAAGAAAGTCGAGGAATATTGCAAAGTTGAAGATGACGCACTGCGGGTCAAAGCCGGGCACCAGGCCATCAAGACGGCCCCATCTGAAATTATTCAGCCAATAAGTTTTGTACCATCACGAAGCCCTGAACCACAGGGCCAGGCTAAACGAGACAAGAGAAATTCGCGCCGATCAAATGACCAATGCTCCCACCGAGCTAATGAACAACTTCAAGTGGATAACAGGCGTGCAAGGCATGCGGCCAAGAAATATACGGAGTTATCGGAGCCAATCAGCACGGTTATGACTGAAATTTAACATCTGTCGTTCTTCAAGTGGCCACCCAAGATGGTGGGACCGCTCGACACAAGGAGACGGGATAAGCGGTGCGAATATCACAAAGATCATGGTCATGATACCGACAGTTGCTATGCTTTGAAAGACCACCTTGAGGAGTTGGTACAAGACGGTCGGCTCCAGCAACATGTCCGAAAGAACAACTAAACCAAAACAGTTACCCTAAGGCAGGATTCACCTCCGTTCGGCGTAATCCATATGATATATAGCCTGTTGACAGCCCCTGCCGTACATTCAATTCAATCTCATCCTGGCCTCCAAAAGCAAATCACACCAGCAAAATGGCCCTATGAAGCTCCGAGTATTACCTTTGACGATTCTGATTTGATCGGCGTAACACTCCCCCACATTGATTCATTGGTCATCAAACTACGCGTAAATCTATTCGCCATTGAACGTGTTCTCATAGACCAGGGGAGTACTTCGAAGGTTATGTATTACAAGACGTTCATCAAACTCGAGTTCACTAAGTCGGACCTGTCTCCGGCTCCTTATCCGTTATTCGGCTTCAATGCTACTCCAGAATACCTATTGGGCAAAATCACACTACCAGTTTGAGCAGGCTCCCGAACATTAGATGTGGAATTCTTGGTTGTCAAGCTGCCTTCGCCGTATAATCTTATCATGGGACGAACTTGGCTACATGCCATGCATGCCGTGCCTAGCACCTATCATCAACTACTCCGCTTCCTGACTGAACGAGGCATTGAACAAATCCATGGTTCCCAGAAATTGGCACATGCATGTTATGTTCTCCCCGCAAAGACACCAGGAGAGCTGGAGGTGAGCTCTATTGAGGTGCCCGATCGTGAGAGCCTGGATGATGTTGGACTGCTCCCAAGTGAAAAGGCTACTGAAGCCCTAGACCGAGTTGAAATTGACGGGGATCCTGACAGGTTCTTCATGGTTGGCACCTCCTTAAATAAAACTGACAGGCAGCAGCTAATTAACTTCTTACTCGGCAACCTTGATGTATTCGCATGGTCGCCGTATGAGATACCGGGGGTAGATCCATCTGTTTCTAAGCACCGTCTAAATGTTGACCCCAAATGTAAGCCGATCATTCAGAGAAGCCGGCGGTCAGCCGCAGAACACACTGCTGTCGTTGTTGAAGAAGTTGACCGCTTGCTTGATGTCGAGGCAATTTGGGAAGTGACCTATCCTACATGGCTGTCGAATACTGTGGTGGTAAAGAAGAAGAATGGAACTTGGTGTGTCTGTGTGGACTTCACGGATTTAAATAAAGCTTGCCTCAAGGGTTGTTTTCCTCTTCCCAGAATTGATCAACTCGTAGATGCCACGACACGTCATCAACGTATAAGGTTCCTCGATGCCTACAAAGGCTACCATCAAATCGCCATGCATCCAGAGGACCAAGACAAGACTGCATTCCTCACCCCAGGAGGAACCTATTGCTATAAGGTTATGCCTTTTCGACTGAAGAATGCAGGGGCAACTTACCAAAGACTAGTCACTGCCATGTTCAACGAGCAACTCGGCCGTGTACTATGGAAGCGTACATTGACGATATGGTGGTCAAGTCAAAAGAAGAGCAAACTCATCTGGCCGACCTGGAAGAGACATTCGGCATTTTATGCAAGCACAAAATGAAGCTGAACGCTTCCAAGTGTGCATTTGGGATCGAATCCGGCAAATTCCTTGGCCACATTGTCAATCACCGAGGAATCGAAGCCAACCCGAGGCAAATCACAGCAATCTTGGAACTCGGCTCCCCTCAATCGGGTGAAGAAGGTTCAAAAGTTGATGAGGATGGCCGCCGCACTCAACAGGTTCATCAGTCGTTCCACAGACCGCTGCCGGCAATTCTTTCATACCCTACGGCAGGGCAAGGCTTTTGAATGGACCTCTGCGTGTGAAGCCGCTTTCAACGGTCTGAAGACCTACCTCCGATCAGTTCCACTCTTGACAACACCTTCAGTAGGTGACCCGCTCATTTTATATCTGGCAGTTTTCGACCGGGCAGTCAGCGCCATACTGTTAAAGAAAGAGCTAGGGGAGCAGCGACCAGTGTACTATGTGAGAAAAGCAATGGTTGACGCCGAAACACGTTACTTTCCATTGGAAAAACTCCTCCTAGCCCTCGTCACGGCAGCAAGAAAGCTGATGCATTACTTTCAGGGGCATACCATCAGGGTACTAATGGACCACCCCCTCCGGTCAGTACTCCGTAGTGCAGAAGCATCAGGGCGCGTTTCAAAGAGGGCTCTTGAACTCGACATGATATTCAGTTTCTGCCTAGAACCTCAATCAAGGGGCAAGTGCTTGCAGACTTTGTGGCCGAATTCACTGGGGGTCTTGCCAACTTCAAGTCTAATGAAATACAACCCAAACTGAACTGGTGAATTTATATTGGGGACATTTGGCAGCTATACTGTGACGGATCGTCCAATCAACTCGGCAGCGGGGCCGGAGTAGTAATCATGGCTCCCGACGAAGCAATAATCGAGCAGGCTGTCAAACTCGGCTTCAAAGCATCGAACAATGAAGCCGAATATGAAGCGCTGCTAACCGGCTTGCGAAATGCACATCTCCTAGGTGCTCGGCGTTTGCTTATATTTTGCGATTCAAAACTGGTGATCAATCAGCTAAAGGGGGAGTACGCGGCCAAAAACGATCGTATGGCCACTTACATGAAAACGACAAACTCCTTGCTGGAAAAATTTGACCATCATGAATTGAACCAAATAACCCGTGATCAGAACACACATGCAGACACCCTGGCTTGCCTAGCCTCCGCCATTAATTCAGAGATTAAACAGACAATTGAAGTGGGTTTCATTCCTAATCCGGGCATTGGCCTTTCAGAGGAAGTCCAGATCAATGTCATAGAATCTGGTCCGAGTTAGATGGACTCCATTGTTGCATTCCTAACTTCTGAACAGCTCCCGTCAGATAAGAAAGAAGCACACAAGCTATGAAACAAAGCCCTGCGATACTATTTGGATCCGCAAGGAAAACTTTACAAAAAATCCCTTTCTGGCCCGTACCTAGAATGCGTTCATCTGGATAAAGTCGAGGGACTCTTGACTGAAATACATGAAGGTAGCTGTGGTGCCCATTCTGGCGAGCGCTCTTTGGCCCACCGAGCTATGACACAAGGGTATTATTGGCCGACAATGAGAACTGATGCTGAATGTTACGTGAAGAAGTGTGAACAGTGCCAGAAGTTTTCTCCCTTAACCCATCTGCCTGCTGAAGAGGTAAGCTCTATAACCAGTCCTTGGCCATTTGCCCAATGGGGACTTGACATCGTCGAACCATTGCCTCGTGTCCCTGGCAACAAGTGATTTTTGATTGTCACAACAAATTATTTCACAAAATGGGTAGAAGCGGAGGCACTAACGCACATTCAAGATACTAATGTGAAGCGTTTTGTATGGAGAAATATTATAACGCGATTCGGTATTCCAAGAGCACTCATTTCAGATAACGGCACCCTGTTTGATTGCGGTGTCTACCGAGAGTTGTGCAGCAAGTATGGTATCCGGCCCTATTTTTCCACCCCAGCTTATCCACAGAGTAATGGCCAAGCTGAAGCCTCCAACAAAGCCATTTTGGACGACATCAAGAAAAGGCTGGAGAAAGCTAAAGGCAGATGGGTCGAAGAATTGTCGAGTGTATTGTGGGCTTATCGCACTACTCCGAGACGTTCCACTGGGGAAACGCCGTTCGCTTTGTGCTTCGGAAATCAAGTAATCATCCCCTTGGAGATCGACCTCCCAACCTTGAAATCAAAAGTTTTTGATATGGCTAAAACGACATTATGTTGGCCTTGGATTTAACTCTGACTGAAGAACCAAGAGACCATGCCCTTGCGTCCATGGCACGATACTAGCAGTAGCTCGCTAAGTCATATAATCAACGTGTTCAGCTACGCCGCTATGTACCAGGTGAATTGGTCCTGAATAAAGTGCTTCTAGCTGCCAGGAATCCGGCTGATGGAAAATTAGGTCCTAACTGGGACAACCCCTATCAGGTTGACTCAATCGTAGGAACAGGGGCATATCGGCTCAAAGACATGTCTGGGAGGAGTTTGCCACGCCCTTGGAATTCCTCGCATTTGCGTAAATTCTATCATTGAACCTGACCTGTGGGGCATGATACTTGTTTTGAGTGATTCACCATGTACACATTTCGCTTTTGCAATGCAAAGTTTCCTATTTTCTCAGTGTGAAAATCAGCTCGAAAGTATACCGAATAAAGACTCAGGATTCGGAGCGCCCTTTGTGGATCTCACGATTGGCCAAGATAAAAAAGACTCCAGATTCAGAGCGCCCTTCGTGGATCTCACGATTGGCCAAGACAAAAAAGCCCTCGAATTTGGAGCCCCATCCGTGCAGGTCACGTTTGGGCCAAATAAAGACTCCGGATTCGGAGCGCCCTTCGTGGATCTCACGATTGGCCAAGATAAAAAAGCCTCCGAATTCGAAGCCCCATCCGTGCAGGTCACATTTGGGCTGAATAAAGACTCCGGATTTGCAGCGCCCTTGGTGGATCTCACGATTGGCCAAGATAAAAAAGCCTCCGAATTCGGCGCCCCATCTGTGCAGGTCACGTTTGGGCCGAATAAAGACTCCGGATTCGGAGCGCCTTCGTGGATCTCACGATTGGCCAAGATAAAAAAGACTCCAGATTCAGAGCGCCCTTCGTGGATCTCATGATTGGCCAAGATAAAAAAGCCTCTAAATTCGGAGCCCCATCTATGCAGGTCATGTTTGGGCCGAATAAAGACCCCGGATTTGGAGCGCCTTCGTGGATCTCACGATTGGCCAAGATAAAAAAGACTCCGGACTCGGAGCGCCCTTTGTGGATCTCATGATTGGCCAAGATAAAAAAGCCTCCGAATTCGGAGCCCCATCTGTGCAGGTCACGTTTGGGCCGAATAAAGACTTCGGATTCGGAGCGCCCTTCGTGGATCTCACGATTGGCCAAGATAAAAAAAGCCTCCGAATTCGGAGCCCCATCCGTGCAGGTCACGTTTAGGTCGAATAAAGACTCCGGATTCGGAGCGCCCTTCGTGGATCTCACGATTGGCCAAGATGAAAAAGACTCCGGATTCGGAGCACCTTTCGTGGATCTCACGATTGGCCAAGATAAAAAAGCCTCTGAATTCGGAGCCCCATCCGTGCAGGCCACATTTGGGCCAAATAAAGACTCCTAATTCGGAGTGCCCTTCATGGATCTCACGATCGGCCAAGATAAAAAAAAGCCTCCGAATTCGGAGCCCCATCCGTACAGGTCACATTTGGGCCGAATAAAGACTCCGGATTTGGAACACCCTTCGTGGATCTCACGATTGGCCAAGATTAAAGAGCCTCCGAATTCGGAGCCCCATCCGCGCAGGGCACGTTTGGGCCGAATAGGGACTTTGAATTCGGAGTGCTCTTCGTGGATCTCACGACACATGGCGAAAATTGAAACATGCAAGCATTCAAAATGAAATGCTTCATTAAATTGATCGACTGGCACAAGTGTGTAAATGTAAGTTGAAACTTGCAAACATTCAAAATAGAGTGTTTTATTAGATTAACCAATAAATACATAATTTACACTCAATTTGCGTTTAAGCATTACAATGTCTATTTTTATTCGACATCTCCCTCATCATCACTCTTCTCGACTTCGAAGGCCGAAAAGGGAAAATGATGACCTTGATATAGCGACGACACTGAATGAACAGTTGCTGCCCGGAGAGCGTCCGCAGCTTGAATTGCCTTGACCTAGCCGTGCTTAAATCCACGATTTTCACATCAGCAGATCTCCTCAGCAAGTTTTTCCTTGGTCTTGTCTATCCCGACCTTCCGGCCGTCATGAATGCCTTTTTCATAGGCCCTGGACTTGGCAGTCTCAATTGCAAACATGCTAGGCGTATCTCGATCGGCAATCATATGACTTATTAGCCGCTGAGTCACCCTTTCCTCCACGACCGGGTTAGGATGGCCGGTCGATTGTGACTCGGCAGTCTTGATCTTTCTCAGTTCGCGCTCAGCCTTCTCCGCGCTCAGTCTTCTAAGCTTCGAATACGTTCGTTTCCCTGCTCTATATCCCGCCATACGGCACGAAGACGCATGCCGATTTCATAAGCGGTGTACAGCCCCTTCACCGCCCCATGAACGCCTTCCCGAAACACTTCGAAATCCTGTCAACCTACCATTGACTACTGGACTTCAGGTGGAAAAACCTATCAAGCGAACTAGACTGGCACATTTGGGTCACGAACGATTGAATCCGCTTCTGTCATTGGTCTATTCCCCACAAAGACCGCAAAACTCAACGGGTGCGGTGTCGCATCGGGTTCTCTTCCAGGGCGGGGTTGAGGGGATCTACCCCGTTGCTGCTTTTCCCTCTTCGGCGACCTACTTCGACGACGAGGGGACTAACGTCTCTCCCACTCCCTCGAAGTCCTACTTCTCGTGCGCACAGGTTCGCCACTTCGATTCATTTCTCTTTCCAGCTCAGCCAATGTCCTTCCCTCTCCTCTGCTGTTGAAGAACAATCTATTTGACATTCGCACTTGTCTAACCTTTCTCAATGGACTGAACTGAGTTGTTGAGTCTGAACACATAAACAGGACCTACGTGCACGAAGCACTCGCCCCATTTATTCCTTACGGGGGCAGCACCCTCGAGACGTTATCATTAATGCTAAACTTCAAAAGCCTTACACCACAAACTAACTACTTTCGGCATCCCAGTTCGAGTGCTGGCTGGTGTAAGGGCAGAATCATCAATCTATTCGGCATATCTATCAGAGCTTAGTCGAATTTTCGTTGTGCCCCAACAAATTACTGAACAGCCGTTTTCAGTCTGTCTTGGTTCATTAACTTATTGAGGCAAAAGCAGATTAATCAATCTATTCGGCATAACTATCAGAGCTCAGCCAAATTTCCATTGTGCCCCAGCAAATTACCAAACTGCCGTTTTCAGTCTATCTTGGTTCATTAACTTACTGGGGCAAGGGCAGATTAATCAATCTATTCGGCATAACTATCAGAGCTTTGCCGAATTTCCGTTGTGCCCCAGCAAATTACCGAACTGCCGTTTTCAGTCTGTCTTGGTTCATTAACTTGCTGGGGCAGGAGCAGATTAATCAATCTATTCGACATAAGTATCAGAGCTCAACCGAATTGCCATTGTGCCCCAGCAAATTACTGAACTGCCGTTTTCAGTCTGTCTTGGTTCATTAACTTGCTGGGGCAAGGGCAGATTAATCAATCCATTCGGCATAACTATCAGAGCTCAACCGAATTGCCATTGTGCCCCAGCAAATTACTGAACTGCCGTTTTCAGTCTGTCTTGGTTCATTAACTTGCTGGGGTAAGGGCAGATTAATCAATCCATTCGGCATAACTATCAGAGCTTAGCCGAATTTTCGTTTTGCCCT
This sequence comes from Camellia granthamiana, assembly GCA_036172215.1. Classification (NCBI taxonomy): domain Eukaryota; kingdom Viridiplantae; phylum Streptophyta; class Magnoliopsida; order Ericales; family Theaceae; genus Camellia; species Camellia granthamiana. The sequence goes on from CM069903.1 coordinate 115,249,600, forward strand.
AGCAAATTCCTGAACTGCCATTTTCAGATTGTTTCGGTTCATTAGTCCGACTAGTTCATTAACCTACCGCGGCAAGGGCATATTCACTAGTATATTCGGCTAAGCTGCAGCACTTTGTAGTTATTTTTAATTCGGCAACTCGTTTCATTCATTTCATGATTTTACAACTTACTTGGCTGCTAACAAGCACATTCAATGAGCACAAAAGGCAAAAATAATTTCCATTCATAAGCTACGCGCAAATAGCAAAAATAATTTTCATTCATAAATTGAGCACAAATAGAATTCATTTTACAAATGAAAACTACCCTATATCAGTTTCTCATAAAAACAAAAACCTAATACATACAACAAAATCTACATACACTTAGTACCCAAAGCAAAATGGAAAATATTCAACTATCTTCGATATCTTCGGGGTCAGACTCTAGCGACTCAACGTCTACCTGCTCGTACGGAATCGGTTGTTCCGATGTCACGTTAGCGGTAGCTAAGGCCTTGAGCCAGCCGTGTTTGAACCCCCTATTTTCAAATTTCGGCACTTCTTCGACGTAGTCCGCCAAGGCCACATTCTTGCCAGCCTGGAACGACTCGAAAAGAGTAGACTCGGCATTCGCCTTCACCCGCCTAGACTCTTCTAGGTCAGCCTCCAGCTTTGCAATCATTTCGTTGGCCAGTTTGAGCACCTCTTCATTCACTTTCACCTTTTCCTCAGCGGCCATTTTCAGTGCAACAACAATCCTGGCCTCATTTGCTTCTGTATCGGCCCTAGGTCTCTCTTCCTCCGCTTTCGCGGCCTTAGACTCAGCTCGGAGAGAGGCCTCAGTCGCTCTCCCCTTCTCATTTTCTAATTCGGCTGTATGAAAGCCGATCTGCTCAATTGCGGCGTGTTGGCGACATCCAATCTCGGCTATTCTCCCCGTCGCCTACAAAAGAAGGGACCAGTAAGCTAATATAGAAACTCCTGTTTTAAGTCTTGCAAATCTATAAAGGACTACATACCAATATCACCCATTGAGCGGCTAACACGATTGCCAGCAGATTGGCCTCCGCCCTAAAAGTCGCTTTGTCAGCTAACAGAGAAATGGAGGAAGCCAGGCTCAAGGCTACAGCCGGGTCCCTTATAGCCAATGAATCAGAGCTAATCGACATGTTTTTTATCTTTGGTTGCACTGTAAACGGCACAACCAAGTCCGATTCTTCCAAACGTGGCCGTTTATCCATTGGATCTTCCGAATAAACGGTGTCGTGATTGGCTGGGCGCTTTTCACCCCTGTACTCCGTCACTTGAGCCTCCTGTTGATCAACAACAATTTCTGTTTCGGCCAATCCACTCTGAGCCACCTTTTCAATAGGAACGGGTGGAGTTTCCTCCTTGGCGTCAGGCAGAGGGGGCGGAGGTTTGTTTCGCTCGGCCGCAGCCCTTTTTCGGGCGGCCATCCTCTCGGCGTTCCTCCGTTTGGCCATTTGGGTGAGCGACTCACCGACCATGTTGTCAGGGTAAGAGCCGGGCAAGTCCCATAAGTTTGTAAAAATGTCTTCGAAAAAGTCCACTTGGCCTGAGGCGGGCGGAGGGTCAGATGAATTCAATTCGGCTTCCTTAAAAGCCGTATGAAGTGCTTCTTCTATCTCGGCTTCTGATGGGTTCATGTTCTCGGCAACCGGATCGGCTACTTGTTCCTCCTCTTGTTTCGATTCAGAGGCTTCTAAACCAACCTCCTTTATGTTTTTGAAGCTGGGGAAGATAAGGGCGGTAAGATGATCTTCACCACTCGGAATTAGAATGTGTTCAGCCGCCGAAAGCGTAGAGTAAGACGGCGCGTATCGCAAAAGAATATGGGCCGCCCTCCCTTGTTTCTGCAAGTTTGGACAGCTAACGAACTGAAGAGTGACTTTAATGTCGGCAAGTACAGCGTCGTCGAATGAAACCAACACTTTCTTCAAATTGCTACCTGCAAAAACAAAACGGTCAACACATGGATGGCAAGCCGAATACAAATAAGGTAGTCGGAGAAACTAGAGTGAGCTATACTACCACCTGGTTCGCCTTTTCGCCTTGGCACGGGATCTAGGCGATCTTCACCCTTGCCGAATTCCCAGTTGCCTCGGACAACGACCATCACATCGTCAACATGCTTGCTAGAGCTGGTAAGCATAGTCACTAGGTGATGTTCGGTATCTTTGGCCCTGAGAAAATAGTGTCCCAGCCGGCCAGTAGACATGGCCAAGGCATAACAATGCCGAATTACAGGTATACCTAAGTTAATCCTAAGACGACGGTTCAACTCTGTAATCCTCATTATGATGCGGAAAAAATTCATGTTGGGCTGGGAAGGAATTAGACCCCAGTGTCGAAGGATGGCTCTTAAAAATGGGTGAAGGGGAAAATGGACTCCGCCATCAGCAATTGATAGGAGAGGAAAGATGATTGTAGTCTCATCTGTCCTCTCCATATCAGTGGTGCTATCTGCCACAAGTGACAGATGGACGTCGTCGGGGATGGAATAATGGCGTCAGAAGCCGGAAATTCGATCCGCAGAAAGGAGCTCTTTCAAATTTTTTGCCATCAAGGCCAGCCTAAGGATTTTGCAAGACTGAAAGTAAACAAAGAAATGGCGTTGGGAGTGAAGGAGAAGAAAACTTACAGGGAGCAGGAGGTATAATGAGAGACCGGAGGAAATTGCAGTCGCGAAGTGAAGGAGTTGAACTAGAAGGCGAGCCAGAAACTTTGAGTATTCAGAGTATACATTCGAAGAGACAAAGTTTTAAATCACATTAAATGGAGGACGCGTACGAAGAGGTGGGAATTCGTAATGATGACCAAAAAATGTGTGCGTTCTGACACACGTTGGAATGAGCTTAACTGCCGAATTTTTGACTTCTCAACTTCGAAACCAAACACGCCGACTAACTAGCGCTAGTGGGGTGTTTGGCGGGCAATTTTGGGAGCCAGACAAAAATGGACGCAAATACGCCGAAAACACATTTAGATAATCAGGACATGTACTCGCTCCTGTCTTGTACGTTCTAGATGCCGAATAGCTTAGTCGGCCACAAAGCCAGCTAAACGAGGGGCCGATTGGAAGTCAGGTTACAATGAAAGAAGGGCCGAGTGAACAATCACACGACAGATTAGTAGTGGGCCCCATCTTAAGGACTGGGAGTGTATATAAATAGAAGAACAGCAACCAAAGAGAGGTATGTGAGAACTATTACGCTTAACTTAAGATACAAGTAACTAAGAGAGCATACACTGACTTAACCGTCGGAGTGCTAATTCTGGCATCACCGACCGGAGTGTTCATTCATTTTCAGGTTACTAGTTGAGGATCTCGAGCGTCCGAGTGGATCAGAAGAGTATTTCCAAACCACGTCCCCACAAATATATAATTAAATTTAAATACCGCCACACATGAAATATAACTAAATATCTCATTACTCTTCACTAAAATGCTCTAGTTCAATTTTTCTTTTGTTTTTTATCCCTCATAAATAATCTATATACATAATATATTTATCATTTATTTTTCAAAAAAAAAGGCTTGGCAGGCCTGGACGACCAGCGGCCCGCACCCGAACCCAAGCCCTAAACCCTAATTTGAATGGGTCTGGGCCTCGCTTTTTAGCCCAACACCTAGCTCGGCTCGGCTCGGCCCAGCCCGACCCACTAAAAATGTGGGAAGCTCGCATAATCCACCATGAGTCGGCCCAAGTCCGGGTTCGGGTGGACCAAAACAAACCATGATAAAACCTCTATCCGTACATAACACGTTTTTACATTGATAAGAGCATCTCTAATGGCAAATATTATAATAATATTTGCCATTGCTATAATTTGGCAGTGAGTAGAAGTAAATTGTCAAATTATAGCAATGGTGCTTCAATGGTCACATGCTATTTTGGCAAATCTCAACCAACTTTCCCTCCAATTTTGTAGGCATTGTTTGGATATAGGTTTTCTAGTGATTTTTTTATTGTGCATTTTTTGTCTTTCTTAACATTTTTCCAACTTTTTCTTAAATAAAAAAAATTAAATATTTACATTGTACCCGATTAGGCAAATATAAAAAGTTTTAAAAATTACTATTATTATATTTTTTTTACATATAATTCACCCCACCAAAAAAACATATGACTACAAAATTTTTAAAAAATAAAATTATTAACTACATTAAAATTACATGGACCACTGCATTACATTGCAAAATAAAAATTATATTTAAAAAGAAATAATAAAAATTACATTGACCAATAAATGACATTGTAAATTAAAAAAATACATTCTCTCGTAATTATTCATTAGGAGGCAGGGGGAAATAGTAATTTGGGCTGCTAATATGTGTGGACCACTTAGCAAAAATCTCATTTTTACGCACTATGTAATACGCTTTTGTTTGAGGGTCCAAATAAGAAATGTCCGTAGTCATTATCAAATGTTCTTCCTTTTTGATCTCATGTTCTTTCATCTTCTCCAAATGTTCTTCATTTTTTATCTCAAGTTCTTTCATCTCCTGCAATGCTTGAGCCTTTTTTTTTTTTTTCTTCTTTTTTTTTTTTTCATAGTAAGGTGTTGGTTAAACATCTTCTAATAACCCGACCCTCTCATATGCTTAAATCTCTCATTAGATGTGTGATTATATATGTGTTTATATGTTTAATATGAAATTTCATGTTGGGATGAGGGTTTACATGTTTATCAATCTGTATCTGTCAGTTATGAGAAAATCTATTAAAATTACAACATTTGAATTGCAAATTGAAAGCCTTAAAGGCATGATAATCGGGAATTGACTTTAAAGTTATGATGAGCATGATTTTTAGGCCATAAGCCAATACTTACATTCAAACATAAAAAAAATATCTCCTGGAAGGGCTTTAGAGAAGGAAACAAAAGAAGAGAGGAAAGAGGGAGAGAACTCAACCTAAGGCTTGAAAATTGAAGAATTAAAGAGGGGTTTCAAGGAATCTAGCTTAAGGTATGTTCAACTCACCAAGATTACTCTATATCTCCCCTCAATTGATTAGAATCAAGACTTAGAATGAAGCTTTGACACCCATGGAAGTTAGGGTTTTGGGAATAATGATCTTGGTTGAGTTCACATCATGGAATTCATAAGGAGTCCTTACAATGGTTTGATTTAAGAGTTAATTCTTGCATTTTGAGTTGGCCTTGAGTTAGATTGAGAAAATGACCTTCAAATCTTTGGTCTTTACATGTTTTGAACTCATATATGTATATATATGTTTGAATATACCATGAAAAGGGAAGAAATGAAAAAGATATAGAAATTTGAGTTGTATGTGTGCAATTAAGGTGAGCTGTGATCTAAGTGAGTTGTATTTATGTTTATTATGGCCACATGTTATAGTTTTGGGAATGAAATTGCTTGAAATAGAGCCATGAAACTATCTTTAGAAAGTTTGAAATTTGTTGAATTTTCGGACTGCAGCAGAGCCTAGGATTGCACGTGCGAGGCTCATGGCCGCATGTGTGGGGCTCACAGCCGCACGTGCAGAAAACAGGGGAGGCAAGGTTCACATTCTGAAATAAAAGCACCTGCAGGCCGCACGTGCGGCACACCCATCCGCACGTGCGGTGAGGGGCCTCCGCACATACGGGAAATGGGGGAGAATTCTGCTATTTTCTGCTACCCTTTTTGACCCTCTGAATCAATTAATGTGTATATTTAATCCCTCTGAAAGGCTTAAAACTGATTAATAAATGAACGAAATGGGAGAATGATGAAAAGCAAGAAACTAAGAAAAGAATGAATTGCTTATTGGTTTGTGTGTAATGTGTAGGTCACTCACTGGAAGGGGCCACTACACGACTGGAACACTGTGAGTAATAGTAGTGTAAAGACACGTTGAAAGTTACGAATATTGTATTTTTGTTCATGAATGATATGGTTTGTACAACTTGTGCCTTTGGTTAAACTGATTGATTACTTGACCGCAATGACATGTAAATTGGGCCCAAGGCCATTCTGCTATTATTGGGCCTGAGACTATTTTGTTATTATTGGGCCTAAGGCTGTTCTGTTACTATTGGGCCCGAGACTGTTCTGTTATTATTGGGCCTGAGACCGTTCTGTTATTATTGGGCCCGAGGCCCTTTTGTTATTATTGGGCCTGAGGCCATTCTGTTATTATGATGGGCCCAAGGCCGTTTTGGAATGTATTGATAAAAAGGGCATACATGTATTACGTACATATTTTGCAAGACACATGCTCGTTTATATGCTTTCTTACATTATTATTATTCACTGAGCTTGGCTCATTCCGTATTCATGTATGTTTTGTAGGTGGTTAGCTTGGAGGTTAGCCTGGAGGTTAGCCCTAAGTCAGCTTCAAGCGCCCTTGGGGGACTTATTTTGTTAAACCCAAGTTGGAGTCTTTTACCTTTATTGCCACTTTGTTTTTGTTATGTTCTTGGTGGCTTTTGTTCAATGCCTTATGATCATGTAATTTCTGGGTTATGAACTCTTTGTATCTAACCATGACTTGGATTGTAGTTATATGAACTGTACATGTAGGCTCCTCCATTTGCACTTGGATGTGTTATGATCTTGGCGTATCTGCACTACTCAATGGACATTCTTTTACAAAATTGCTTCCGTTTTGGGCCCCATTAATTAATAAATATTTTTTTGGAAATTTTGTTTTGAGGCCTAAGTATAGGCCGGTCATGTCTTAAACTTTTAGGGGCAAGTTTGGGTCGTGACATGTCTCCAACAAATTATTAAATTTGCAGACTTCAGCTTTAACAATTTGACTTTTTCGAAGCAATTCTTTTGTAAATTTCCTATCCATAGGCATTTTACCCCTTACAGAGACACTACCCTCACCAATTAGATTATTACCAACAGTTGGATTGTTACCAACACTTGGACTGTTATCGTCTTCAAAAGAAATGCAGTTATTCATAGGGGATTCGGGGTTGAATCAGGGGAAAATGGTATATGTATCCTTGATTTCACTATGTTCGTATGAGCTACATCTTGCTACCTAATATTGTTTTACAATACTTGCCAACAATGTTCAAAAGCAAAATATATATATATTTTTCATCTTGATGGTATAAAAGTTTTGCTTAAAGCATCTATATGGATAAAATATTAAATAAATTAATTAGTTAATTTTTATACGACACGAAATAAAAAAATTAACATAATGAATGAAGATAAAATCTTACTATGTCAACTTGAGACATCCCACTTGGGTGTAGATTTTTGACTTGCGCTAACCATCTACGAAATTTATTGGAACATTTCATGATTATACCCATCGAGATTGGATAGACACTTGTATTCTTGACTGATCATTCTGAAGTAAGTAATAATTTTTATAAATTCTGCCCCAAAAGTGAGCATACGATTGCAAATTGCTAACAATTAGATCTCTGGAAATGTGACACCAAGCCTTACAAAGTGCCACATCTTTGTCAATGGTGAATAATTTTCCTCTCTTTGATGAACATTCCACAATGATTATGTGAAAAAACTATAAATAAAAATGTAATTTGGGAGGTTTGTTGTGAAATGAAATTGAGAAAAATAGAGGAGAAAAAGAAAAATATAATTTATGAGACTTGCTATGAAATCAAATTGAGATTGAGGGTTTGTATTTATAGAATTACAAAATATGACCATTTTTTTCTTCTTCTAAATATGGCCATTGAGAATTTTAAAAAATATAGCTGTTTATTTATAGCCGTTATGCTTTTGTTTTGTGACAATTTTTTTAATATTTTTTTTAATTTTTTTAATGAACAAAATATCACAATTGTTGGCGATCTCAGCTGTTGATTAATGAACAAGATCTCAGTAGTTGATTAAATAACAATCTAACGGCTGAGATGAGAGTTCTAGAATGATCCACGCTTATCTCAAGAGAAAAATCCTTTCTCTCATGCTCTCATCAAACCAGTCGGCTAAGATGAGAGCATCTCTCTCTATCTCTCTCTTTGGTGTTTCATCTTCATCTACAGTAGCCACGGCCTTACTTTCTCACCTTCTTCATCAAAAACCCCTTTCTCTCCATCTTCATTTTGATTATCACCACCCCTAGACACGATCACCAAAACTAGTCTTGTGTGTGTGTGTGTGTGTGTGTGTGTGTGTGTGTGTGTGTGTGTAATTTGCATCACCACTACTCACGTCGATTGCCGATCATCGATCACTGACCTCCGAGTTCAATGGAAGTCTAGTGTTTGACTGAACACCACTGTTTGGCCTTCGATGAAGCTCGATTGGTTTGGAAACGAGCCGTGCAAGTCGATGAAGAAGAAACCCTAGAGGTTGATGGAGGTTGAGATGAAGAACAAGTTCATCAATCATGCTAGAATCCAGGTATTTATCTTCTAAATTTGTTCTGAAATTTATATAAATTTGTGAAACTTGGGTTGATTTGTTCTTGACTAAAATTTGGGTTTGATTTGTTCTAAATTGATTCTGAAATTTGTGATTTGTTCTAAATTGATTATGCTATTTGTGAATTTGTGAAATTTATAGAACTAGTTCTTGAATGATCATTATGAAATCAAATTATGTTTGTGGAACTTAAATCCAATTTTGTTTCTGAAATTGAATGATCAGTATGAAATCGAATTTGCAATTCTTTCTATTTATGAAATTTGTGGAACTAGTGAATGAAATTGAATTTGGGAGGTTTTTTTCTTAATGAATAAATTCTATTTTTTCAATTCAATTTAGAGTAAAAAATCTGTTGATATTTGATAATGTCATATGTTTGGCACTTACTATTTAACTCGCCAAATTTAATAACAAAAAATGACATCTATTATTTTTGACAAAAAGAATAACAAGTCATTAATTATTATTTTATTTTATTTTTTTATTATTTTTTTTTATTACTCTTGTCAAATTATAAATTTGACAGCACCTTTAACAACTCTATTAGGGAGGTTATAAGAAATACTACAAAAGGCCATCAAATTCGTCAAAGTGGATGATGGACAACAGCTAATTAGTAGCTTGCTCCTTAAAACGTGTGCCCACTCCCCCAAACGCCTTATAGCATCTCCAACGGTTCACCTAATGTTTCACCAAATCTGAATAAAAAAATGGCTATTTCCTCAATCTGATACTGAATGCTCCAACGGTTCACCTTCATCAAATCTCTTTCAGGACAACCGGATGGTCGCCCGGCAGGTCGACCGGGTAGGGGAAATTTTTTTTTTTTTTTTTTTTTTACCTTTTTGAACTGTTTGAACCTACCTCCGTGGGTCAACCGGTTGGTCGACCGGTGGGTCGACCGGTAAAGCCAAATTTTGTTTGTTTTTTTTTTTTTTTTTACCTTTTCGAACTGTTTGAACCAACCTTCGCACTGTTTGAACCAATCAATTTTTCCTGCACTGGTCGACCGGTTGGTCAACCGGGTGGTCGACCAAGGGGTCGACCAGGTGGACATCCAGGTGGTCGACCACCATGTGTAACATTCTGAACCTTTTCTGCTCCAACGGTCAGTAACAGTGATTTGGTAAAATGTATATCTTGTTCTCAATTTGATGCTTTTTTTCCTGATTTCTCATTTTGATATCAATTTGGTGCAACGGTTGGAGCATAAAAAAGTGTCATTTTCATCAAAAGTTAAATCTGATGCCAATTTTGGTTCACCGTTAGAGATGGTCTTAGCCATCAGTCCCAATCGCTTCTTACACATATTTATATATGAAAAAATAAAGAGAGATTTTCTGTCATCCAAATTTTAAATTGAGGGCGCTATTTAGATTTATAAGTTTATCATAAGTTTTGTTTTTATTATTCAAATCATTTCTCTTATGAAATATTTTATATATTTTATTTATTAAAAAGTTATATCAATTCAATAATTATAATTTATTCAATTTGTTACGTTTATTATCAAAAAAAAAATAAAATTTGTGAATAAAATACATGAATTATTCAATAAATAACAATTTAAATTGATCAAAACGAAATTCATAATAAATTTCATGGACCCAAATCAGTATTCTCTAATTCGAAATCTGAAAAATAAATGTCCTCTTCCCTGACAAATAAATAAATAAATATATAAAAAGCACATGGCGTTTAATACTAGGACCCGCTGCGAATTGCCCACGCTTTTGAATCCCCTTAAGAGCCCAACATTAAACTACTTTTCAGAAGATCAAATACCCGACCTAACCGATGTTTTTACCTTTTAAATGCATGGCTAATCCTGCTAACGTGGGCCAAAATGACCAACCACCCAATTCATCATTGACTCTACTCCCACAGCTCCAACACCCTAACAATTCTCCTTTATCAACAACCACCACTTGTCAACAAGACCCATCACCAAAACCCCCTCTACCCCGCACAACACCCATTCCCTCGCCGTCCAAAGGGGCCGCAACCTCCGGCAAGCATCCGAATTTTCGAGGAATTCGGTGCCGGAGCGGAAAATGGGTATCTGAAATACGCGAGCCACGTAAGACCACGCGCGTATGGCTCGGCACCTATCCGACTCCGGAAATGGCCGCTGCCGCTTATGATGCGGCGGCGCTAGCGCTGAAAGGCCCGGACGCCGCCCTCAACTTCCCGGAGTCACTTCTTTCGTATCCGGTGGCGGCTTCTTCGGCGGCGAGTGATGTGCGTGCGGTGGCGGCGGCGGCTGCAGCAGCCAGGCTACCGAAGCCGCAAGCCGATGACAGCTCGATGACGACGCAGATTGGGCCCGAAAGTAGTGAGGACAGGTGTGAAACTGGTACGGATTGTGGGCAAGAGTTTTTTATGGACGAGGAGGAAATTTTTGACATGCCGAATTTGCTGGTGGGTATGGCGGAGGGAATGCTGGTGAGCCCGCCGTGGATGATGAAGCTGCCACCATTTGATGAGTCGCCGGAGAATTCTGATGGAGAAAGTCTATGGAGTTATCCTTGACCCCCATCCTATCAACGAAAACAAAGCCATAAATAGTGGAAATAATATAAGGGGGAATTACATCCCACTGGTACAGTTTTTTTCTTTTTTGTTTTTTTAATAGAAACATGGAGGGGTGCAACAATTTTTCACTTACACTTATCACACAATTACTTGCACTCTCGCATGTTTTTTTTTTTTTTTTTTATATATATAATTTTTTTTTGTTTGTTCTGTTATGTTGTAATTCCTTGTAATGAAAAATGTCCTACGGTGTTACCATGTTTTTGCAATTTTTTTTGTTTTTCCTTTTTGTTGTTTAAAGTATATTCTGAAGCTGATTGGGTTGCTTAGATCATAGCAGTTAATGAGAAATACGTAGAGTTGAGGCGGATATGTATTATGTACAGGTTTATTGGTACATATGGGAGCTCCAGTACTACATGTTTAGTGGGTCAAAGTTACTTTTGTATATTAAAAATCTGATGGGCTTGGCACTATTAATTTTCATCAATTTTTTAATTATATATATTTAAATTTTTTTAAACTAATTTCTAAATGACTCAATAAATGACAAATTGTATAACTAAGGTTGGTAGGTATTTTTTCTTTCTCAACTCCCTAACATTAATCCAATTGGGAAAAAAAATTTATATAACTAATTAAAAGTATTACATTAACAAATTAAAATGATATTTCAAAATAATTGAATAATTAGTCATACGTTGTTGAAGTTTTCTGTTAGCATAAAGCACGCTAGCACCGAGTGAAACAAACAAAATTTATGTTATATTTGGTTAAGAGATTTGAGGAGGAATTTGGAAAGGAAAATAAAAAAGGTAGGTGAAATATGAATAAAATATACTTATATATTTTACATAATTTTACACACTTTTTTCCTTTCTCTTTTTAAATCTTTTTCCAAATCTCTTAATCAAACACAACACTTTGTAGCGAAATCTTGGAAATTAGGAACATGACAAGAGTTACATGATGATGAGGTGGGACGTGATAGAAGTCTTTCGAAAAGCTCGAAGTTTTCTTTTCATCCATCCTAGTGTGAAAAGTACTTCGTGTAGATTATTCTAGATGATAATTAGGTTTGTATAGTTTCAAAATGAGTGTTAGCTCAACTAAAGACTTTTTAGATGATAATTAGGTTTGTATAGTTTCAAAATGAGTGTTATCTCAGCTAATAACTTTTTTGATGTCTTTGTTAGTGGTGTAAATAGAGAGCTTAAAATTCTCAGTGCATAGAGAGCTTAGAATTTTTAGTGCACATAGTGACTTTTTATAGGTCTTTGTCTTGACTTATTGGTGATGATGGATTTCAATCTGATTGGGTTGCGGACCATATGAGGTGATTTGCCAAACTCAAACCTTAACTATATGTATATATTAATTCTAATGAAAGTGTATGAGTATGAAATAATTGTCACTTGTATAATCCTGTTGATCAAACTAGCGTTCTTCCAAATGTTGCTATGTGACCTGAAATCACAAACGTGAGCTAACCGATGAGTGTGTACTGAAAACCCCTCTAATGCCTAAGTCAACAAACAAGACAAAGAGGAAAAGCTCTATGAATTTGAATACTAAAATTGCAATACTTGGAATTAGGTTAGGTTTGAGCTTTTATAAATTTCGCATGGCAGAATCCTAATATGACTCGAATTCCTCTTCATAGAGTCCTCTTAGAAATCAAATTCGTAAAGGATAATGCTTATTCTTTAACACCCTCCTTATTGCAAACCAAGTGAGATGGTATAACTCTTTGCACGGCTTCCAACCGAGAAACCAAACTACATTTTTCTTATTGGTTCTTCTGCTAACTGAGCTACATGGAATTCCACACGAAGCCAACGTGGTGCGCGACCATACTAACGTTGTGCGGCGCTCAAAGTAGCTCAGCCTTACCATGTAAATAATTACGCTCGGCCTGTCAAACGAAGATAGCTTAGTTCAATCTTGATCGCCACATTAATTGGAGACAACTAAACCGGCCTAATCTTAGCCTACGGCCTAATGAGGCTTAGTCGGGCCCACTGGAACAACCCAGACCAAGTTTGGTCGGTCAAACTATGCAACACGTTTGATCAGCTTGACCCTTTTAATCCATAGCTCAATCAACAACAAAGGTCTAATTTAGCCCAACCTAGATATCTCAACATAAATTACCCTCTCAATTGCCCTTTAATTTCCTCTACGAAAACATGACTAGGATTACTTCATCCAACCGGGATACATTATACCCTAGTCTAATTATTTGGCCAGTTTAAATCATTTTGGCACTCCATTCAAGTGACTTCTATGTCAACACATCACGCCTGGGACACATGGCACACACCTATTAGTTCTGTGCACCTGGTACAGCTATCACGCACGGCTCCTAAAAAATTTGAATCTTTTGGCGCTTTTTTAATTTCTATACATATAACCAATACATATAGACCCATCCTTCACATTATTCACTTTCTTCTTTCGCAGAAATCCTAAAAACCAGAGCTCCTATTTCCATCCTTGCATCTTTCAAACCAAGAACCAACCATTTTCTTGCATCAAGTCACCTTCATCACAGTAGCCCTTGCATCGATTGGATCTCAGTTCAACACTTCAAATCGTAAGTTCTTCCCACTTTCTTATTTTTTCATGTTGACACATCGTGTTCTTAGTGTTCAGGGTTCACCATCTTGTTAATTACCCTCCAAAAACAATATTATGGCACAAATAACTAATTAAATCTATCACAACCCAACCCTAGTTGCTTAGGACTGGAATCACAACTTGCTAATTAATTTTAATTTTAACAAATTAAGTGGCGTAGGCGGAGGCGGAATGAAAGCAACAAAATAATTTAGTGTTAAAATTAATTAAACATTTGGAGTGTCACAAAATCTGGGTAAAATGAGATTTGAGACTAAGTTAAAGGTTTAAACAACCTTTAATCCACTATTTTCCAGTGCACAATCCACTTTTTGAGATGAATACCAAAGAATTTGGGCTAAATCGAGCAAAAACTTTGCTTTTGATTTGAAAACATAACCTAACCGAGCGTAATTCCTGTTTGCAAGGAGTTTAATTAAGGTGGAATTGAGCAATACCTTTAAGCCGAGCTAAAATCTAGCTCTACTGAATGATCAAGTTAAAACGCCACTTGAGCAAACAACCGAGCTAAAACCTCGCTCATGCTCTCAACGGAGCTAAAACCTTGCTTAGCTAATAACTCTTAATTTTTCACCATGCAGAATCCTAGGATTGACTAGGCATACCAACACGCTGAACGACTCTTTTAGACCAAGCAAGCATCGCTCAGCTAGGCCAGCCATACATAATTGGGCTAACAACAGATGAATATCCACCTAAGTTAATAAATTAACCCAACTCCATGGGTTGGTATCGCTTCCTGCTATCTATGTCGGACATAATAGCTAAATTTCGAAGAGACTATACCATCCCGGACGACGTCGACTTCAAATTGGATGAAAAGAGAATCCTATCCTAGGGCAGAACTAGAGTCTGCCCCTTCACCGTGCTATCCATTGTGGAGGGGGGTCTTCGCTTCCTCGTGTAACCCCTAATTTGTGAATTCCTAATGAAGAGCAGGCTCTGCCTCACACAAGCATCCACCAACACTTTTCGAATTATAAACAAAGTAGTTGAATTTAACCGCTAGCTAAATCAGAACCTCAATTTAGTCGAGATATTTTGCTAATACACGCTCAACCACACAAAAGATGGGTTTTGGTGGTACTTAAAAATCAAGAGAGGTCGTGAACGTCTAGTAATCGATACACAGGACAAGAACCTACGCAATGACGACTTCCTTTGGGTAAACGAAAATTATGAAATCACTGATATAATTGGGTTAGTACATTAACCATAATAAAGGAAAAACAGGTAAGACAAACAATTCCAAAATCGAGTAAACCAAATCTTGCATTCATTGCACTAAGCTAACTGTTGTCTCATTTTGCAGATCTGAGCCAACTCCAGAATCAATATTCACGACCAAACGAAAATGCAATTAGGGTCACACTAAAGTGCAAGCAGCGCGACTGCCACGACCTCCTAGGCTACGAATCGAACTATCATTATTTTGCTCCCCCCAAAAGCAAGGTAACAGACTTCTTGTTTGAGTCATCTCCTATACCAGATCCAACTCTTCCTGACGTGCCCTGATTTGCCTGACTGACAAAGAAGACATGGCCAAAAGAAACCAAATTAAGAATCTGATGCTTGCCACATCCAAGGAAACAACCACCACTTTAACTACTTCACCAGGCCAAATGGCAAGCAAGATTCAGGAACCATGCTAGCTCTAGCCTCTACTGCGGTTCAATCAATCAGCACAGAGTCCTACTGGGCAAGCAAGAGGACCCATGCATCCAATATGTCTATGGATTTTACGACTGAGCTAAACATCGAGCAGCCAGTTATTAAAGTTGCCCCTGCCCCTGACCCTGCCTAGAAACCAACCCTCACACACCAGGGTAAGGTTATTATCGAGGCGGACTCTGTTGCCAAGGACAAGGAACACATGCTTGGCAATAAGCTTTCAAAGGCCTTACTCTTACTAGTTAACATGCAGAAGTGTAGCCACATCCCTAATACCCGGGTTATCAAATCTACGGTGAAATTTATAACTAGGGTAATGCCTCAATTGATCATACTTTCTAACCTTTTGCTCGACCTCCTTCATTAATTCTTGTTTTTATTATAGACCATTTAAAAATCCCACGTGGCCATGGAGTGCCTGGTAAAATTGAGGCTGAAAGTGCATGAGAACAACGACCGCATAAAAAATCTTGAAACTGAGTTAGGTCATTCTTAGTCTTCCTTGGAAATGGTCAACGTTGACAATACACAACTCCTTAGCCAGGTAGCCAATGCCGAGAACAAGAGGAATGCTGCGTTGGCCGAGCTGGAGAAGTTAAAAAAAAGAAAAAAGACACAGCGGTGAAAGATGCAGAAGACAAGGGCTTTAACGAAGCTGATGAAAGCTATGCCAAGTAGATTAATGCTACCAAAGACATCTTCTTCCGGACTAGCTGGAAGGCCGCGTGCGAAAAAGCCGATGTAACAAGCCCGCGGGGGGCCTCGCTATAGCTCGGACTCGATTGTTGTCACGGTTCTAAATCTTGAACCAAAGAGTCCAAATCTGGCAAATCGTTTAGAGAAAACAGATTTTTGAAAGAAGTGTCAAACATGGACTGCTTTGCCAGATACAGAGTCGCCACCAAAATATTTTATTTTTGAGAAATTTAGGAAACCCTGACTCGTTGTTGAAGGCCACGTGTCCGTCATCACCAAAGTTGCCTCGGCTCGGGAACTTGGGTACGATTGGGGAAGGTCACTTCGTGAGTACCCCCGCTCGCCCGATCAAAGATCGCGCCTCTACTAACCATGATATCTAGTTTTGAAAACATTATGCGTTCTTATTCCGGTTATTAGCTTAGGATTACTACGTGATGCACACAGCATACAAGTATAGACTGGATCGCCTGAATTGGAACAAAACATTTCCTGTTTGTTTGAAATATGGTTTGCTACTCGCAAGTAAGCTTAAAATGCAGATTTTGCCACCCTCGGGTGGGCTTAGAAAAGATGGTTTTGCCACTATCTAGTGGGCTTAAAACTCACAGTCAATGATTTGATCCAATCCAAATAACCCAACCTTCACCCACAGGCATTCAGGCAGATATATCACATAAGCACATAGCCTCATGGTAAGCATGCTATCATGGCAGTCACTCACACGCATGCAAGGATGCTAAAGCATAAAACTTACCGAGTACTCCAAGCCAAAGAAAGAAGCTGATTAGAAATCAATGCATGATCCTAATTATACAGAAATGCCTAATGCAACACACGCAAAAAATGCAACTATAGCAGGCTCGGCTATTCTAAACATGGCATATGGAATGCTACAACTAACATGTATTCAACTTGGAATTGAAGTACAATGCAGTTAGTATGATTCGCCGAGCCCGATGCATGCAAGACAGATGAATGAATGCAAACATGCTATCATAATGTATGCTAATTGAAACATGCCCTAATCTAACCATCATAAGCTGGTAAATAAAAGGGAGAAAGACGTGGGGTTGGAAGACATACATCACACGCACGCACACTTATTACGACATTGCCCACGCTCGGAGGGTCCGAATAAATAATATACAGTCCCAAATAAATCATACAGTCCGAATAAATACAAAATCCTAATTAATCAACAAATTAATCTAGGAAAGCAATAAATTGGCATGCAAGCCAGGGACTGCCTTGACTCTGCTCGGGATGATGAACGATGCATGTTCGGGTTGCCTTGCGTGGAAATCCATCGCGATGCCCCAATTAGCCTCTGTTTGCAATTGTTTTTTTGGAAAGCGTGCAAAGCTCCGGAAGGCTGCTGATTCTTGATTTGCTGCAACAGAGAGCAGGAAAGGGGCATGGCAATGTATTTTCACATATGTATGCATGCCTCGATCCTCGTGCCACCAATCACGCATATCGATGCATGATGGCCGAATAGTCGAATTGCACAACTCAATATGGAATGAATGCACATGAAAACACAACCAGACCAAGACTCCATCATGGATAATCCGGAGTGTCGGTGACTGGGAATTGAGACACATTCCGTCACTCGAAGTACGAAACATCCATCGTTTCCCGTGCTCGGGCTAACTCCTATCCCAAACACAATGCAATATGCATGACATGCATGAATGCAACTAATATACAACCTAGCATGCACAACGCTATGAAATGGCATACATGATGTACGATGTAACATGGCATACACAATGCGCTAACATACAACCTAGCATACACAATGCTATGAACTGAGATGGCATACACAATGCATAATGGACTTATACCAACACAAGTGGACCTCAGCCACACTCACATAGGAAGCCATCAGATGAAAACGAGACACTCGAGATGCGTGCACACATGCACGCAAACCGAGGACCGAACCTAAGGCACAAAGGCCACTCTACCAAAGCATGGCAAGACATGGAATATGGCATATGAACATGAAAATTTCAGCACTAAAATATGATGCTAAACAGCCCCGAATCATGGCAATATGGCACCCGATGCATGAGATGAACCCCGAAACTCAAAACTATGCAATGGAATGACTTATAGCTATACAAAGCATGCATTATTTGAACATGAAGCATGAAGATAGAAGCAAGGAAGTCCCAAAACATACATATTTCCAGTTCAAAACATGGCCAAAATATGCTAGCAAGATGGACTAAATTAGCATGCAATTTCGACTAGCAAACATGGTTTACATGGAAAGTATATGATACACATGGAATCTGACCAAACCATCAAAAATCAATGAACAAATTACATGTAAATAGGCCCAAATAACCACTGATATGCAACCATGTCATGCAAAAATGATGAGTTACTTTAGAGGGCCACACAATGAGTTATTAAGCACATGCAAGATGGACATGAAGCATGACCAAGACAACTCTGAAAATCAAATATGATAGTCCTAAAACTCATCAAATTGGACCTGAAATCAGTCAACAAGGCATGCAAGATAGGGCCTCTTTGGGAGGCCAAAATGACCACCAAACAAGTCAAGGTGAGAGGGGGTCACCCCCCTCTAATTTGGAGGCTCAGAAAAACATCAAAGCCACTGGAAATCCACTGGATTCCAGTGGCTAGAAGACCAAACAAAGCATGCACCAAGAGCTTAGGTATAAGGCTCAAAGTAAGAAGCAAACAAGCATACAATGGAGCATATGACCTCAAAAAAAAATGAGGCCTTAAACAAACTTGAAGATGAGATTAAAATAATACTTTTTCCAGTTTATAGCAAGTCTCAATAATAAACACAAATAGGGCTAATCTATCATGCAAAAATGGCCCTAAAAGAGGGAATAGAGACAAGGGGCGGCAGCCGGCCCCAAATGGCAAAGAGCCCTTCAACAAAGGTGAATAGGGGCTCAAAATACGGCACTTCACAGTTTATAACAAGCCACGAAAATGAACATAAGCAAGGCTAAACTAACATGTAAGAAAAAGGCCTAAAAGAAGGATAAAAAAACAAGTGGCAGCAGATGGCCTCAAACAGATAAGAGCCCTTCAACAAAGTTGAAGAAGGGATCAAAAAAAGCCACTTTACAGTTTGTGACCAAGCCCAAAATAGTTCACAAATAAGCCTAAAATACCATACAAAAATAGGCCTAAAAGGGAGTTTAAACACAAAGGGTAAGAAGGAGGCCTCAAACAGAGAGAGACCCTTAATCAAACATGAAAATGAGCTTAAAATAAGACTATTTCCAATTTGGGTCGGAGCCCAAAAAATGCAAGCACAAGGAGCTAAGATATAGGCCAAAAAAATGCACAAAAGAGGGAAAATGGGACTCACCCTTGTAGCCTATGTCTTCAACAACTCTTGGTCCAAGAAATGGAGCTCCTAGCCCCTGGAAATGGCCCCCAAGCTGCTAGAATAGAGTGAGGAGGTGTGGTGCTATGGGTTGGTGTAGAAATGGTGCAAGACTTGATGGGTTTTGAGGCTTGGAGTAGAGAGGGAGAGAGATTGAATGCAAAAGCCTTCAAACAAATTTTGTAACCCTCAAAATAAGAGCTGGGGGCTGGTTTTATAGAGAAGAGGAGTGGAAAAAAGGGGGGGAATTTCAAATTCAAATTTCCCACCCAAAAGACCCCCCTGGATACAGGATCTGGGGGGAAAAGGAGGGTGTATCTGCAATGTACCTGATGTGAGGATCATGGCCGGCCAGTTTTTTAGGGTTTAGGTGGCTGGCCGGCCTCCCCCATGGCCGGCCGGCCGGCCAAGGGTCAAAAGGGTCAAGAAAGATTAGTGGCCGGCCACCTCAAAAAGATGGCCTCCCATGTGTGCACAACACAACTATGTGGTCAAAAACTGGAAGAAGTGAACCAGGAGAGAGAAAAACCCATTTTTTTAGAGGGGCTCAAAAGGGTCAGAAGCAATTATTGGCCGGCCATATCATATTGGTGGCCTCCCAGGTGTGCACAACACAAATATATGGTTTAGAGCTAGAAAAAGTGGCTTAAGGGTGGTCAACATTGGCTTTCTAGTGAGAAAAACGGGCGACGGAGGGTGATGAAGAAATAAAACTGGTTGTCCGAACAATTGCTGGCCTCCCACCCTTCTACAAGCTTCCTAACCATGAAAATAAGGTCTCTGCCAAAAATGAACTGAAACCGATGTAAAACGAAGGTTCGGGGGCCGAAACATGCAGCCCGAGGCCCTGAAAACTGACTGTTAGGCACCGGGAGTGGTGTTCGACCACGAAGTTTGTCTCTCGGACCACAGTGTCCCTCAAAAGGGAGTAAACAAGATGTATGCCAAAAATCGGAGCGAATGGAGGTGGTTAAGTGGTCCCGAACCGAGGCACACGGCCGACGGCTCCGAAAACTGGGAACCGGGCTCCGAAATGGGAAAAATGGCCTACGACCACGAAACGTAGCCTACGTCCACTGAGAGATGATCTACGAGAACTCTCCCTCCCTTCAGGAAGAGAAAACAGAGAAAACGGAGCCTGGTTCGCAAACCGAGGCAAAGCACAAAAGAGCCCGGAAGTTTGGGGGCAAGGCTCGCAGCCGAGGCTCTGAAACTTCTGAACGAGCATAATATGCAGTATCACCAAGCGCTCAATTGGTGACGTCTGAGTCTTAAGGTCGGTCAAAAATGGGGTGTCTACAGTTGCCCCTCTTTGACAGAACTCGAAAGTCATAAGTGACGGGAGTGAATGTCACAGCCCAGAGACGACCCATTTTTGACAAGGCCGAAGACTTAGGCAATCAGACAAGATATCAAAGAAATGTGCCCGCAGGCATGCCCGCAGGCGGGGGCAAAATACAAAGTGATATGCACCAGGCCGGATGTAACTCAATGACCATGCAAATGTAGCAAGCTGTAATGAAGCAAGTATTCGCAAATAGATGCAACAGTTTTAAGCAAGAATGCAAAGCGACAACTACATTTCATGCAGTTAGGAATGCGGAGAATTTATTCAATTCTCGTCGCGTCTCACACGAAGAAGATACGATACCTGCGCAATTCGTCTGGTCGCACCAGCTTCAAATGAACCGTACATACAATATCGTGCCTGCAAAAGAAAGAAACTCAACAAGCACAACATGGTTAGCAATATATGTTCGGTGTGATATCAAGCGCAGACAAACACGGTGTCGATGGGTGAGTGCATCGCAATGCGAGAAGCAACGTGCGTGACAACGCAAGTTTAAGCATGAAAGCATGACGATATCAAGAAGACGTGCATAACAGTGCAAGTATATGCATGAGAATGCAAGTTATGTGCACAACGATGCAGAACAAGTGTAAACTAGAATGCACGTTTGTCACAAAACAATGAGCAAGGAAGTGCGCGTTTCGGCGAGGGCGACTCGATCGCGGCCTCCGGTTCACCTCCCGGAGGGGTCACAACATGTTCAAAAAAAGGATACACTTTGCTTTTGACGAGTAGTGATGAGACACGCATCGAAAGTTGAAGTTGAAGTTCCGGCGGGGCGATTTCGCGACGGAAAGTGCACTTCTTTTGTACTTTTTCAAGTCCCGGGGACTCCAATCATCACCAAAATTTACAGAGACCTTGGGGCCCACCTAGGGAACACCACCGGCCAGCTTTATTGCAAGGGAGAGGCCACCAGCCAATTTTTTGAAAAGGGATGGCCGGCCTGCCAGAAAAGGTGGCCAGCCGGCCACTTTGTCAAATCCGCGGGCATTTTGGTCTTTTTGCTCTATTTTCTTTAAATGTGCTTATCCAAAGCACTTTTCCTCATAAGTGCAGCTCCGAAATAGCCTCCTCTACCTTCCCAAACCATTTTCTCCATCAGATCTGTGCTCTATACGCGTTTTCCAATGCCCCACACAAGTTGTTTTTGCGAAAGCTTTTAGTTCTCTTCACTTTGAACCGATTAAATTTTGATTTCGGGGCTTCTTTTCTCATTTTCGCCACTTGAGGTGAGTTTGTCTCAATATTTGGAAGATTTTCTCGGGAGTTGACTTTTGTTGACTTTTTCCTTTCCCGAGAGTTGACTTTTTCCAATTTCGGCTCATTTTGCTCATTTTTTGCTCCTTTTTGCAGATTTTCTGAAATGGCTGATCATTTCCCTCACGGTGGAGGTCCTCCGGGCGCCAGGGATGATCCTGACATTATGGCTCTGCCCCCGAGGGTTTGACCCTTCATACCCGAGAGGTACGACCCTCCAGCACATATTCTTCCGCGGGCTATTTTCTATCACTTTACTGATTTTGACGATCGAGTGCCCGAGGATCTACTTTTGCGAGAGCCAGAGTGTCACCTTTCCCATGAAGCACGAGAGGTATTTACTCCGCTTTTACATTTTCTGCAAATACATTCTGCATTTTTCGTGTATTTCGTGCTTTCGTTATGTTTATCTGTTCATTCGAGTACACAGTTCAATCACTTTGAATTTCTGAATACGCAACCTGTAAATTGATTGTGAACACCCGGCACACACTGGTTGAGAACAGAACACGCAGCCCAAACTCTGATTTTCTGAACACACAGCCCGAATTGAAGGTGAACACGCAGCACATACTGATTGAGAGTTGAACACGCAGCCCAAACTCTAATTTTCTGAACACATAGCCCATTGTTGAGGTGAACACGCAGCACACACTGATTGAGAGTAGAACACGTAGCCCAAACTCTGATTTTCTGAACACACAGTCCGAATTGAAGGTGAACACGCAGCACACACTGATTGAGAGTAGAACACGCAACCTAAACTCTGATTTTCTGAACACACAGCCCGAATTGAAGGTGAACACGCAGCACACACTGATTGAGAGTAGAACACGCAGCCCAAACTCTGATTTTCTGAACACACAGCCCGAATTGAAGGTGAACACGCAGCACACACTGATTGAGAGTAGAACACGCAGCCCAAACTCTGATTTTCTGAACACACAGCCCGAATTGAAGGTGAACACGCAGCACACACTGATTGAGAGTAGAACACGCAGCCCAAACTCTGATTTTCTAAACACACAGCCCGAATTGAAGGTGAACACACAGCACACACTGATTGAGAGTAGAACACGCAGCCCAAACTCTGATTTTCTGAACACACAGCCCGAATTGAAGGTGAACACGCAGCACACACTGATTGAGAGTAGAACACGCAGCCCAAACTCTGATTTTCTGAACACACAGCCCGTATTCTGTATCTGATTTGATTTTGCACACAGCTCATACATTTCGTTTGCACGTAGCTTATTCATTTCATTTGCACGCAGCTCATTCCTTTTATTCTAAAATGCTGAAGCATGTATTCATTCTGAATGCAGGTGACTTCTCGCACTGTGTGGGGATACGGCTCTACCGCGGCGAGAGACTGGTATGCCGAGCTCCCGGAGGCTGTCAGGGATTTGGTTGACTTGGCAGGGTTTAGGCCCTTCTGTACTGGACTATGTCATTGTCCTGCCAGGAGGACGTTGATGGGCGCTTTGGTGGAGAGATGGTGGGACACCACCAACTCCTTCCATTTCTCTACCACGGGGGACCTGACTATGACCCCTTTTGACTTTGCCGTATTGACCGGCCTTGACGTGGGAGGTTCGGCCATCCTTTACGACGAGGACATGGGCCAGTGGGAGGCCGCTTGGATATATTTATTTGGGGCTCGCCCGCCTGTTGATAGATCTTCGGGCAGGGTCTGATACACCTGGTTCTCTTCCCATTTCCGGAGGGTGGAGATGGAGCTTGAGACTCCTGAGGAGGCAGCACAGTATGCCCGCGGCTTTTTAATGTTCCTCTTCGGGACTACTTTGTTTGCTGATAGGGGGAACACTGTTGGGCTTTATCTGTTGAGTGCTTTGATGGACCTATCACAGGTCAGACGGTACGACTGGGGTGGCGCCGGCTTGGCTACCCTTTATTGCTACATGAGCGCGACCTCCCGCGGACGGGGGGACTTACTTGGCGGCTATTGGAGAGCCTGGGAGGTACTTTCTGCCCTCTTGATTTACATTTCTGCTTCTTATTACTTGTACACTGCACACACGTTGCACTTTACACTCTGTATCTTGCACTTTGCCCTCAGCACTTTGTATTCCGCATTGTTTTTCACAGTTATGGGTCTATGTGTACTTCCCGACATTAGCCCCAGAGTTGGTGGTGGAGGGGGCCCTCATGACCCCGTATTCACTCGTATTCGAGGGCCAGCACCGGCCGAGACCTCGGGAGTCTCTCCTTTATCTTCGGCAGTACTTTGACACAGTGCGGTCGACGGAGGTATTTCAGAACTCTCAGCTCTTTCTGCTTTCGTCTTTGATTTGTCTTGTACATTCCTAATTTCTGATTGGTTTATGCATTCATTATCTGCAGATCACATGGCAGCCCTGGTGTAGACACCCCATTTTTGACCGTCCTCAAGACTTGGACGTCACCGTTTGAACACCCGGTGATCATCCATGTTTGTGTTCGTTCGGAGTTCCCAGAGGTCTCGGCTACGCGCCTTGCCTCAGGATCTCCGAACCCGACTGTTTAGTGTCTGGTTTTGCACCAAACACTTGCTTGTTGCCTTGGAGGGGCAGGGAATGCCTTGTGAGGCATCCCCACACATCACCGGCCATGGCTAGAGGCCACCGGCTGGTGTTTTGTTGCCATCGGCAATGTATATTGCCGGTCGGCATTCTTTGTTGCCGGTCGGCAGTCCATTTTGTCAAAATGGCAATTTTGAGCAGCCGACTACTGTTCATCTGCTTTTGCAGATATTTTAAGACAGCTGTCTTGCATTTTGTTCCCCTCCATACACGTGTATGGAGGGATGGCCTTCTTATTAGCTTCCTTGATAAGCTTTACAAGATTGGTTTGCCTATAAGAAGAGGGCTCCTCTCTTGGCATTAGGGTTAGAAAAAAAGGTTAGAAAAGTTGTGAGAGAAGCTCTGGTTTTAGGTTTAGGGTTTTGTATCTATCCTATATCTATATCTCTCATTCTCTTGTATTGTGTGTGTTTAGGCTCATTATTGCACAAAAACACATAGTGTTACACCTTTTCTTGGTTCTTGAAGGGCCAGAGGTCTGATATTGGAGCTTTGGAGCTAGTTTGAGCTCAAGGAAGAGGCTAGTCCATCATTTGTGAAGAGGTGCTTCAAGGGTAACAATCTTACCCCTTTTTCCCCCATTCTTGCATAGCTTGTTAGCCTGTCTTAAAACTATTTTTGAGCGTAGTGTATAACACAAAAAAGTTCTGTTTTTGGGCCCTCTAAATAGTTTGTTTAGAGTGTTTTGTGGTTTGGAGGTGTTTGACCCCTCTTAAGCCTTGAGGGGCTCCATTTTGTGCTATTTTGAGTGAGCTCCGGGACTTTGGTGTTTGGGCCTCCTCACCACTGAAATCTTGGGGGATTTCAGTGGTAAGGATGGTGCCTTGAAGTCCCAAGAAGGAGAAGGCCACCCCCTCTCCTTATTGTCCTTGAAAAGGGCCATTTTTGCCTCTTTAATGAGCACCTAGCTAAGCCTCATGTGGACCATGCCTTGGCTGTTATTTATGCTTATCTTGCCATGAAATAGCATTGTTGTATGTTGGTTTTGGTACACCATGTTAGTTTAACATACATGCCATGTAATGCCTTGTTGTTGCCTTAATATGCCTTAGGTTGTAAACCATTGTTCTAGCATGTTTTAGGCTTGGCTTTGTGAAGCTTTTGTGCTTATTGTGTCATGATTGAGGTCTGTCCTTAGTTGTTTGGGTCAACTTTGGCATGCTTAGTATAGCCCCTTTGCATTTTTGGCTTGTTAGCCTTAAGTGTGTGAATGTATAGCATGCATCCTTGCTTCATTTCAGTGGGTTGGGACCGTCTTCCATGTTATTTCAGTCCACTTAGCATGCTTGTACGCTTGCATTTCATAGCTTCTTTGATGCTTCAAATGTTTGTGTTGTATGCTCCATGTTAAGCATTTGTGCATGCCTTTATACTTGAGTCACTTAGATGCCATCTAGGTGTTCCTTGGGTGTTGTTTAGGTCTGCATTAGACCTATTTTAAGTCCCCTTGGTCTTGTGAGGCTTGGTTGACTTGGCCTTGGTTTAAGCCTCTTGGCTTGCCTCGAGTTTTAGACCTTGATTGCATGCCATGCTTGTTTTGTTCATTTGGTTTGGCACCATTTTAGCATGATTTCAGAGCTTTCCATTGTATGTTAACGGTCCATGATTATCTCTTTTAAGTGTGCTTAGAAGTTGTTTCAATATGCTTAAGTCTTGAACCATGTATCCATGCATGCTTGTATATACATTTGCCTTCATGTGCTTAGCATTATGGCCACTGTTTTGGGCCTAATTAGGGCTGCCCAAATCATGTTTAAGTCCATCCTATGCTTGTTTGCATACTTACCTTGCACGTTTGCTTGCATGCTTGCATGTATACATTGCATTGTCCATGTTGCATGCTAGTTCATATGCCTAGGTTGCATTGCATCTTGCATGCATGCCTTGTTCCTTGATCTAGTGATAGGAATTGGGCCCCTTTGGTTTGTTGGTTTGCATTGCATTTGACATCAAAATGTGCACACTTGGTCCCTTGGGCCATCACGCAAGGAAATGCGCGATTGATGGTCCGAGAACCAAGGAGCATGTCCCTTTGAGTCACTAACATGATAAGGGACATGATTGGTGCATATATGGCTTGAATTGCATTGCCATGCAAAGCCCTGTCCTCTGCTGCTGTCAAACAGGTTCTGCAGGAACTTTTTGCCGATCGACTGCACAGAGTGCCGACCGGCAAACAATTGGTGGCCGATGGATTCATTCTCAGCCGACGAACATCTCCTACGGCCGGTGGCCATTCTCCCCAGCCGGTGGTACTGCACAGTGCTCAGAGAGGCAACCCTGAGGCTTTGGAAGCCTTCGAAGGAATACAAGAGGGAAAACAGAGGCAGATTGCGCATGGCAGTGCACTTCCGAGCAAGACCGAGCATGCATTGCATTGGGCTCTCTTTCCGAGGCGGTTTACTGTTTCTTCTAGCTTAGTTAATTTGTTAACTAATTAGATGGACTGTAATATTTTAATTAGCTTGTAGGTTAATTATCTGTATATTCTTTCGGGTCCCTCCGGGCGAGGGCGAATCTGTAATAAGTGTGGGTGCGTGTGTGTGCATGTCTTCCAATCCCCACTTCTTTCTTCCCTTTTATTTACCCGCTTATGATGGTAGATCAGGGCATGTTTAAATTAGCATAAAGTATGACTGCATGCGTGCATCCATACATTTGTCTTACATGCACCGGGCTCGGCGCATCACGCTAACTGCATCGGTATTTCAAATCTAACTTGAATACATGCATCAATTGATCGCATTTCACATGCCATTTTAAGTTAGCCGAGCCTACTCTAATTGCATCCTGTATGTGTTGCATTAGTCAAACTTAACATGAACTAGGACCATGCATGTTTGCTAACTAATTTGTTATTTTGGCACGGAGTACGATGTAAGTGTTTTCATGTTTTAGCATACCGCATGCGTGTGAGTGCTATCATGACAGCATGCTTACCATGTGGCTAATTGCTTATGTGAGATAAACTGTTTGAATGCCTGTGGGTGAAGGTTGGATTGTCTGAGTTGGAAAAACTCGTTGAAATCCGTATTTTAGCCTACTTGCGAGTGGCAAATTCCAAAGTATTTTTCAAGACAAACGGATATGCAATGCTTATTTCCAAATTAGGCAATCTAGTCTACACTTGTTTGTTGTGCGCATAACATAGTAATTCTAGGCTAATAACCGGAATAAGAACACATAACGTTTTCAAAATCGGATATCACGGTTAGTAGAGGCCGGTCTTTGGACCGGGCGAGAGGGGGTGCTCATAGCTGACCTTCCCCAATCGTACCCAAGCTCCCGAGCTAAGGCAACTTTGGTGATGACGGACACGTGGCCTTTGGCACCGAGTCAGGGTTTCCTAAATTTCCCCATTTTAAAAAAATATTTAGGTGGCAACTCTGTATCTGGCAAAGCAGTCCATGTTTGGCACTTCTTTTCAAAAATCTGTTTTCTCAAAACAATTTGCCGGATTTGGACTCTTTGGTTCAGATTTAGAACCGCAAACAAAATAGAGTTCGAACTGTAGCGTGTAGCGCGGGGTCCCTCGCGGGCGTGTTACACCTGGGCGCCTTTAGGTGAAGATCTCCGATTTCAGTTCGCCGGAGCATGGGGTGCCTCCCGATATAGGATCTTGTTCGAGGGGCCAGTTGGTAGGGCCTGGTTTTTGGGGGACCACTTCTTGCGTCAGGTATGGGGCTACACTTCTCAGGACCCTCCTTCAGCACCCCCGATCGATATGCGGATTGCCAATAGGCTCCCTTCCCGGGATGTTGCTAGGGCCATGCTGGGTACTGATGCTTTACTACATCTTGTGGAGGGGGATTACATGACCTACTGTCACACCTACTTGATGCCTCCATTGACGGGAGTTCGTGCTCCGGTGATGAGGCCTGCTAGTATGCCATCTTCGAGCCGGGCCTGGGCTCGGGCTGCAGACGCCCCTTCCACCAACAGGGCTGGTACATCTAGAGGTGGGGGTGGATTGGTTCCCCCGATTCCTCCGACTCATCATTATGCTGGGTGGCCAGACATGCCGACCGAGTTGACGGGATGGCGATTCGGGACTCCCTACCCGATCCCGATAGAGCCTCCCCTTCCTGACCATAGATATGTCAGAGATCCTGATTCACCACCGGTATGCTTTACAGCTTGGATTTATCAGTCGGATACTTGGACATTCATTCCTTTACTAATAGTTTTGCATTTGTGTCTACAGCCTCCTGTCGAGTATATGGATGAGATGCTCGAGATGATGGCCGCACTCGAGGGCATGGTCCTGCGGAGAGAGGCACAGTTGGCCATTATGGGTGTCCAGGTACTGTTCAGTTTTCTTGCATTTATCATATTTCCGATGACATGTTGATCTTGAGCATTCTACTGTACTGATAGGCTGCTTGCGTAGAGCACATCTGACACACACCCCACTTACATATTGTATTTACATGCACCCACTTCATGTGATCTTCTTGTATCTGCATCCGATATACATGTTTGAGCTGATGTATTCAAATTGAACTCTTTATTTTCAGATGCCTCCGGTATATGCTCAGCCGCAGACCGGGCCACCTAGGCCTTCTTGGGGAGGTGGATCATCTGGGCCTTCTCGAGGAGCCGGGCCATCTAGGCCTTTTCGAGGATCCCGGGGAGGGGGGTCGTCTCGTAGACGCAGAGCACACATTATAGAGGAGGAGCCCGGTGAGGAGGAGGAGGAGGAGGCTGCAGATCGTCAGTCAGAGACATCTGCTGACAGAGAGGAGGGTTCTGGTCCTGGTTCTGGGAGTAGAGGTGAGGCCGAGGGGGATCCCAAGGACGACAGCTCCGACTCAGATGGTGCTGGTGGTGCAGAGGCTATCCCACAGAAGAGGACGAAGAGGGCCTCGGGGTCGAGAGGGATCTGGTGCTGTACAATCTTAGGATCGATCCCAGGCATGTCTTCGTAGGACCACGCGAAAACATCTTTGAAATCTTTTAGTAAAGCGACTAAGCGCTCGCGTTCCTCCGAAGACAACGTGGACCCGATCTAGACCAGCCGCGGGTCCTCCTCAGTACCAACATTCACGGTAATGATTTCATCCATTAGGGGTTTGACAAATCTCTCCTGCCCTTGTTCAATTAAGCGTTGCAAAACCGGAGGAATTTCTTCCTCGTCGTTTTCATCAAAATTTTGAAAGTCTGAGTTTATGCAATAAATCAAGGGCACAGAAAAGTACTCAGAAACCACAGCTACTTGATTCTCATTAAGCACATCCAAGTCGTCCGATTCCTCGGTTACAATAGACTCAAAAGAGAAAGAAAAAGACGACCTTGACAAGACTGTGGCATCCGGGTTATCATCCCCAGGATTACCAGACTCAGACTCAGTCGAGCTGGAACCTGATTCCGACTCACAAGACTCGGTGGAATTAGATTCCGGCTCACTACCTGACCCGGTGCTGCTGGACGAAAATCCCTCTTCGTATTGCCAAGTGAGAGAGGGTGCGATAGATGCATCCAAAATAGTCGCTGGTAGGCCCGCAGCCGTTTCATCCCCAATCATGGAAACCGAGAAGTTATCCCCCAAGCACTTTTGGTCGATCGAAGGATCTGAAAGTAGACATGCCAGTGCTACCCCCATTTCAAGTTCAGTGCCCTCGGAGTCCACTGCCTTACACTGCTCAACCTCAGTTGGTGGGTCTGTCTGCTCTTCGGCAACGTCATCCCCGGATATTTGCAGGTCGAAGAAGATCTCGAAACCTGGCACGCACTTCTTCTCCACGTTCAGCCATGACTCTGGAAAGCCACAAAAAGGAAAGTCCTCCCCCTCCCGGACGAAGCGTCCGTTTAGGGTACCCTGACTGGGCCTATGTATCAGCTCAAATGGCTTCCCAGCCTGCTTTGCTCTGGCTCTTCCAGCCATTTCCTTTCCCTTCCTTACCCAGTCCTCTTTGGTCGGCAGATAACCCAAGCCAAAAGTATGAGGGTTGTGTGGCACTTCGGCCAATGTTGTAACGCCCTTCCGGCCCCTCCTTCCCAATCCCATCCCGGGGATGTGTTGTAGCTTGTTCATGAGGTATACAGATTGAGCACTGACATATACTCCCTCATTGACAGCCATGATATTCTGCACAACTCGAGCCTCAGCCAGAGTAAACCCTGATAAGAACACATCCTCCATGCCGTGCTCGATTTCCAAGACTGGTGTAGACACTTCTGGCGGTGGATGGATTGATGAATTCCCAAAAACAATGGCCACCCCCTTCCCGTGAGGGTACTTCAACATCTGATGCAAAGTGGAAGAGACTGCCTTCACTTGGTGCAACCACGGCCGCCCCAAGAGTAGATTGAACGTTGCGGGAACGTCCAAGACATGGAATTCAATGTTGTGTTGTCCTGGACCAACCTGGGTCTGAATTTTGACAGTCCCCGTCACCTCTCTGCTGGTGTTATCATAGGCTCTGATCACTTGAGTAGTCGTCACGAAGTCCACAGGCTTCAACCCGATTACATATGACGTTCTTGACGGGCACACATTAATGGCGGATCCCGTGTCGACAAGAACCACTGGCACCCACTTGTCTCTACACTCCACAGAGATGTAAAGGGGTTTGTTATGATTTGCGCCCTTAGGCGGGTAATTTTTTGTCTGAAAAGGTTAACGTCGGGGAACCTCCTCCCGGAAAGACCAGTCCAACCAGCTGCTCTGGTGTGGTATCTATAGAGAGTTTGGCCTTGTCCATAGCAGATAGGACAACCTGTCTATGCACTCGTGAAGCCATAAGCAGTCCCCAGATGGAGATGTCTGCTTGTATCTTCTTTAACTGTTTGAGTACGGCTTCTTCTTCAATCCGTTTCTCCTTCTGTTTCTCAGCTTCTTTATCCTTCCCAGATGCCTCTGGCTGGTCCATGTGCAGGGGCTTGAAATACCGCCCGCTTCTCGTCATATGGTCGACCTCTCCGACATACTAGGTGTCGTCTGGCTGATGGTTTCCCCAATCTTCATCTGTGTGGGCAAGACATAAATCATCGTCCTCCCACCACATTCCATCCGCCGCCGACAGACACCTGTCTGGTTCCAGTATGTTTGTACCCTCGGTATTTTCGGCCCACATGCCCGCAGCATCTTCTGTCTTTGTGCACACAGCACTTTCAATTCCTTCATGGGTTTTGGCTTTCCGGATCCTCTCAGAATCCCAAATCTTTTCTTGTTCTGCCTGTGTTAGCGCATTTTGTTGTTCAGCTTTCCCTGCATTCACACTGTCCCAGTTCCGAGCGAAATTCTTCGTACCGGCGCTCTCCGGCAGTGTGCTCTGACTTCCGGCCCTTCCGGCCACAGCTAATATTCCTGCCCCTGGTGGGCTCTGTTTTAGTTGGAACTCTTCCACCACATCTGGTTGATCATCCAGCCATCTAGTGGCCTCTGCCGATTCCTCATAATCAAACCAGTTGACTGCTGCACCCCCTGATTCTTGGTCATCGAAAAACTGTAGGTTGGCAAAGTCCTCCTCCACAGCCGTCAAATCATTTGCCCCTTGCTCAAATTCATCCCCTCAGATCACACAAAGCTCTGCCTTCTCTGGTAATTCTATACCTGGCTCGACCTAGCCCGCTGACAAGATGTACTCACTTGGATCATAGGCTTCCCCAGCGAAACTCCCGAACTGTCCAATCCCAGACTTAACAATTCCACTCTTTTCTGAAATCTGCCCTACCCCATCTTCGG
This sequence comes from Camellia granthamiana, assembly GCA_036172215.1. Taxonomy (NCBI): domain Eukaryota; kingdom Viridiplantae; phylum Streptophyta; class Magnoliopsida; order Ericales; family Theaceae; genus Camellia; species Camellia granthamiana. The sequence continues at coordinate 115,281,785 of CM069903.1, forward strand.
TGGTCACCACTGTTGGCTCTGGTTGGGTTGTGGAGATGTCCAACATGCACAAAGAGTCAGCGCAGTCGAGAAGGATCACCTCCGGCTTAGGTAGGTGGGATGGGGTGATATAGATACTAGGATCGTAAGACACGACCCCAGTTTGGATAAAGTTGATTCTGTTGGGAGGGGGAGCTTGGTTATGTGGTGGGAGAGGATTAGTTGTGACATTGGGTTTGTCGGGAGGCACGATCACCTGCTTGTCAATAAGATCCTGGATCTCGTGACGCAATCTAAAACAACGGTCGGTGTCGTGACCGTGCTGTTGGTGATACGCGCAGTATTTTGCTGGGTCATGAGAGGGAGGGAGTGGATTTGGTAGTGGCCTCGGCTCTAGGGGCTTCAAATGCTTTTTCCTGATTAAAACCCCTAGAGCTTTGGACAGGGACATATATAGGGGTGTGAAGGTTCTTTGGCCTCTGGGTTGGTATTTAGCGGTCTGTGCATTGCTTCCGGATACACCGGAGAAGGGCGTGGCTGCCATGGGTCTTGGAAGGGGAGGGGGAATGGTGGTGACCATACTCACCTCTGAAGCTCGTGCAGTTGCAGCGCCACTCGGGCCTGCATTGTTGTTACGGTTGAAAGTCCTCCTGGGCTGCTCCCTATCTTGGTCGATCAGACCCTGTTTCATTGCATCTTCAATTTGTACCCCCATCTCGTGTAGATCTGAAAAAGTGGGGAAGGGGAGTACAATCATCTTTTGCATCAGTTTTGGCTGGAGATTGCGCACAACCATCCTGATCTGGTCTTTATCGGTGGGCCTTAAAGTCATCATCGAGGCCTTCGCCCTCCACCGGGTTACGAAATCTGAGAAACTCTCTTTGGGATCCTGCCTCGTTGTTTCGAGATCACGAGTTGTAATCTCGATTTAGGTATTGTAAGAGTATTGCGCAACAAAGGCCTCGGCCATTTCATCCCAACTCCGCTTGACGTCATCCTCCAACTTCGCATACCAGATAGCGGCCACACCCGACAAGGTCCGGCCGAATAGCGAAAGCTTCTGTGGTCTGGTTAGGCCCATTGGCCGTAGTATATCCGAGAATAGCCGGAGGTGGACCATGGGATCCCCAGATCCATCGAAGCGATCGATCTGCGGCATCTTGAATCTATCTGGCAATGTCACGGCCACATCGGTATATCCGTCCTCGATATCCGGAATAGCCTTTACCCCTTGTGATTTCTTGAAAAGCTTCTCGAGCTTGCTCAATTTCAATGCTGTTGGGTCTATCTCGAACTCGAAGGGAGAGTCCAGATGGTTGATAGGCGTATGTGCCTTGGACAGTTGAGGTGGAAGCGGGGGCGGAGCTGGCCCCGTTGGAAGGTCCGTGTCCTCCTGGATGTTTTGGACATTTGGTAAGGTGTTCTGGGTGTTTGGCAAGGCATTCTGAACAGTGGGTGCCTGCTCGGTTAACGGGACCCCCGGCGGAGGAGGAGCTGGGTGTGAGGTTGATGTTCCGGCTTGCTGCTGGAGTCTAGTGATGAGCTCGGCTTGCTGGGCGATGATTGTGGCCTGCTGTTTAGAGAACTCCGCTTGGCGGACAGCGTCCTCCTGCATCTGTCTCATGCTCTCATGCACTTGGCGCATCATTTCTTCCATCCCGGCCATATTCTGTTGGTCTTGCTGACTGACTGGTATGTGTATCTCTATGGCAGAAACTGAAACTTCAACTTGACTGTTCACTGCTATGGTAGACCACTGCTCTGGTAACCTCTGCTCAGACACACTGCGTTTTCTTAGCCTTCTTCTAACAACTGGGGGTAGAGAATGGAACACTGGCTGTCCGTCAACCAGATCCTCAAATCGATTGAGCCGACGACCTCTTGTCCAAAGTGCTTGGGGAATATCTACTGGGTTTGAAGCAATTGTGCTAAAACTGTCCTAGCAAAAAGATAAATAAAGCAATAAAGAAATAAATAACCAGATAAACGAACAGCATAACAGCTTAAAATAAATACACAACACACAGCTGAGCAAAACAACACACGGTCGATAAGCTGAATACACACTGTCCTCAAATACTGATCATTATCCCTGAATCACAGTTCCCGAAGATTGAATTCGATACCCGCAGATAACTGATTCTCAAACACTGACTGATGCCCGCAGGCCTAATGCCCAAACTCGCAAACTGATACATGCATTCCCTGTAGAGACACACTCTAAAAGCACATTACAAGCAAGTGAGAGCCAAAACACCCCTATGTTGGGGTAGGGTTTCCCTGTCCTATTTTGTCAGGAGCTAGGGTTTCACTATGTACGCAGCGGTTTCAAACAACCTATATCGGGTAAGCAACCTGTCCTAGTTTGGAATGGTCACTATGGATCCGAATATGCACTAGGTCGAATGGTCGAAAAGGGTGCCCCGGTAAAACCGGGGTTTGTGTTCCCATACTGGCAGAGCCCACAACCGGTCAGCCTTATGGTCATGCCTTGACAAGACAAGCCTCCGGCAAACCGTTCAGGAATAGCAGATGGCAAACACGGTGTCCTAGGCGCACCAATGCAAATGTAATGCAAAGAAACACACAAGTGTAGTCAAAATCAGATATCATGAGTTTGAGTCAAGTTCTCTAAGATCCCCAGCAGAGTCGCCAGAAACTATAACAAGCCCGCGGGGGGCCTCGCTACAGCTCGGACTCGATTGTTGTCACGGTTCTAAATCTTGAACCAAAGAGTCCAAATCCGGCAAATCGTTTTGAGAAAACAGATTTTTGAAAGAAGTGCCAAACATGGACTGCTTTGCCAGATACAGAGTCGCCACCTAAATATTTTATTTTTGGGAAATTTAGGAAACCCTGACTCGTTGCCGAAGGCCATGTGTCCGTCATCACCAAAGTTGCCTCGGCTCGGGAACTTGGGTACGATTGGGGAAGGTCACTTCGTGAGCACCCCCGCTCGCCCGATCAAAGATCGGCCTCTACTAACCATGATATCTAGTTTTGAAAACATTATACGTTCTTATTCCGGTTATTAGCCTAGGATTACTACGTGATGCGCACAGCATACAAGTATAGATTGGATCGCCTGAATTGGAACAAAACATTTCCTGTTTGTTTGAAATATGGTTTGCTACTCGCAAGTAAGCTTAAAATGCAGATTTTGCCATCCTCGGGTGGGCTTAGAAAAGATGGTTTTGCCACTATCTAGTGGGCTTAAAACTCACAGTCAATGATTTGATCCAATCCAAATAACCCAACCTTCACCCACAGGCATTCAGGCAGATATATCACATAAGCACATAGCCTCATGGTAAGCATGCTATCATGGCAGTCACTCACATGCATGCAAGGATGCTAAAGCATAAAACTTACCGAGTACTCCAAGCCAAAGAAAGAAGCTAATTAGAAATCAATGCATGATCCTAATTATACAGAAATGCATAATGCAACACACGCAAAAAATGCAACTATAGCAGGCTCGGCTATTCTAAACATGGCATATGGAATGCTACAACTAACATGTATTCAACTTGGAATTGAAGTACAATGCAGTTAGTATGATGCGCCGAGCCCGATGCATGCAAGACAGATGAATGAATGCAAACATGCTATCATACTGTATGGTAATTGAAACATGCCCTAATCTAACCATCATAAGCTGGTAAATAAAAGGGAGAAAGACGTGGGGTTAGAAGACATACATCACACGCACGCACACTTATTACAACATTGCCCTCGCTCGGAGGGTCCGAATAAATAATATACAGTCCCAAATAAATAATACAGTCCGAATAAATACAAAATCCTAATTAATCAATAAATTAATCTAGGAAAGCAATAAATTGGCATGCAAGCCAGGGACTGCCTTGACTCTGCTCGGGATGATGAACGATGCATGTTCGGGTTGCCTTGCGCGAAAATCCATCGCGATGCCCCAATTAGCCTCTGTTTGCAATTGTTTTTTTGGAAAGCGTGCCAAGCTCCGGAACGCTACTGATTCTTAATTTGCTGCAACAGAGAGCAGGAAAGGGGCATGGCAATGTATTTTCACATATGTATGCATGCCTCGATCCTCGTGCCACCAATCACGCATATCGATGCATGATGGCCGAATAGTCAAATTGCACAACTCAATATGGAATGAATGCACATGAAAACACAACCAGACCAAGACTCCATCATGGATAATCCGGAGTGCCGGTGACTGGGAATTGAGACACGTTCCGTCACTCGAAGTACGAAACATCCATCGTTTCCCATGCTCGGGCTAACTCCTATCCCAAACACAATGCAATATGCATGACATGCATGAATGCAACTAATATACAACCTAGCATGCACAACGCTATGAAATGGCATACATGATGTACGATGTAACATGGCATACACAATGCGCTAACATACAACCTAGCATACACAATGCTATTAACTGAGATGGCATACACAATGCATAATGGACTTATACCAACACAAGTGGACCTCAGCCACACTCACATAGGAGGCCATCAGATGAAAACGAGACACTCGAGATGCGTGCACACATGCACGCAAACCGAGGACCGAACCTAAGGCACAAAGGCCACTCTACCAAAGCATGGCAAGGCATGGAATATGGCATATGAACATGAAAATTTCAGCACTAAAATATGATGCTAAACAGCCCCGAATCATGGCAATATGGCACCCGATGCATGAGATGAACCCCGAAACTCAAAACTATGCACATGGAATGACTTATAGCTATACAAAGCATGCATTATTTGAACATGAAGCATGAAGACAGAAGCAAGGAAGTCCCAAAACATGCATATTTCCAGTTCAAAACATGGCCAAAATATGCTAGCAAGATGGACTAAATTAGCATGCAATTTCGACTAGCAAACATGGTTTACATGGCAAGTATATGATACACATGGAATCTGACCAAACCATCAAAAATCAATGGACAAATTACATGAAAATAGGCCCAAATAACCACTGATATGCAACCATGTCATGCAAAAATGATGAGTTACTTTAGAGGGTCATACAAGGAGTTATTAAGCACATGCAAGATGGACATGAAGCATGACCAAGAAAACTTTGAAAATCAAATATGATAGTCCTAAAACTCATCAAATTGGACCTAAAATCAGTCAACAAGGCATGCAAGATAGGGCCTCTTTGGAAGGCCAAAATGACCACCAAACAAGTCAAGGTGAGAGGGGGTCACCCCCCTCTAATTTGGAGGCTCAAAAAAACATCAAAGCCACTGGAAATCCACTGGATTCTAGTGGCTAGAAGACCAAACAAAGCATGCACCAAGAGCTTAGGTATAAGGCTCAAACTAAGAAGCAAACAAGCATACAATGGAGCATATGACCTCAAAAAAAAATGAGGCCTTAAACAAACTTGAAGATGAGATTAAAATAATACTTTTTTCCAGTTTATAGCAAGTCTCAATAATAAACACAAATAGGGCTAATCTATCATGCAAAAATGGCCCTAAAAGAGGGAATAGAGACAAGGGGCAGCAGCCGGCCCCAAATGGCAAAGAGCCCTTGAACAAAGGTGAAGAGGGGCTCAAAATAAGGCACTTCACAGTTTATAGCAAGCCACAAAAATGAACATAAGCAAGGCTAAACTAACATGCAAGAAAAAGGCCTAAAAGAGGGATAAAGAAACAAGTGGCAGCAGATGGCCTCAAACAGATAAGAGCCCTTCAACAAAGTTGAAGAAGGGCTCAAAAAAAGCCACTTTACAGTTTGTGACCAAGCCCAAAACAGTTCACAAATAAGCCTAAAATACCATACAAAAATAGGCCTAAAAGGGAGTTTAAACACAAAGGGCAAGAAGGAGGCCTCAAACAGAGAAAGACCCTTAATCAAACATGAAAATGAGCTTAAAATAAGACTATTTCCAATTTGGGTCGGAGCCCAAAAAATGCAAGCACAAGGAGCTAAGATATAGGCCAAAAAAATGCACAAAAGAGGGAAAATGAGACTCACCCTTGTAGCCTATGTCTTCAACAACTCTTGGTCCAAGAAATGGAGCTCCTAGCCCCTGGAAATGGCCCCCAAGCTGCTGGAATGGAGTGAGGAGGTGTGGTGCTATGGGTTGGTGTAGAAATGGTGCAAGACTTGAGGGGTTTTGAGGCTTGGAGTAGAGAGGGAGAGAGATTGAATGCAAGAGCCTTCAAACAAATTTTGTAACCCTCAAAATAAGAGCTGGGGGCTGGTTTTATAGAGAAGAGGAGTGGAAAAAAGGGGGGGAATTTCAAATTCAAATTTCCCCCCCCCCCCAAAAAGACCCCCCCCAGATACAGGATCTGGGGGAAAAATGAGGGTGTATCTGCAATGTACCTGATGTGAGGATCATGGCCGGCCAGTTTTTTAGGGTTTAGGTGGCCGGCCGGCCTCCCCCATGGCCGGCCGGCCAAGGGTCAAAAGGGTCAAGAAAGATTAGTGGCCGGCCACCTCAAAAAGATGGCCTCCCATGTGTGCACAACACAACTATGTGGTCAAAAACTGGAAGAAGTGAACCAGGAGAGAGAAAAACCCATTTTTTTAGAGGGGTTCAAAAGGGTCAGAAGCAATTATTGGCCGGCCATATCATATTGGTGGCCTCCCAGGTGTGCACAACACAAATATATGGTTTAGAGCTAGAAAAAGTGGCTTAAGGGTGGTCAACATTGGCTTTCTAGTGAGAAAAACGGGCGACGGAGGGTGATGAAGAAATAAAACTGGTTGACAAAACAATTGCTGGCCTCCCACCCTTCTACAAGCTTCCTAACCATGAAAATAAGGTCTCTGCCAAAAATGAACTGAAACCGATGTAAAACGAAGGTTCGGGGGCCGAAACACGCAGCCCGAGGCCCCGAAAACTGACTGTTAGGCACTGGGAGTGGTGTTCGACCACGAAGTTGGTCTCTCGGACCACAGTGTCCCTCAAAAGGGAGTAAACAAGACGTATGCCAGAAACCGAAGCGAACGGAGGTGGTTAAGTGGTCCCGAACCGAGGCACACGGCCGACGGCTCTGAAAACTGGAAACCGGGCTCCGAAATGGGAAAAATGGCCTACGACCACGAAACATAGCCTACGGCCACTGAGAGATGATCTACGAGACCTCTCCCTCCCTTCGGGAAGAGAAAACAGAGAAAACGAAGCCTGGTTCGCAAACCGAGGCAAAGCACAAAAGAGCCCAGAAGTTCGAGGGCAAGGCTAGCAGCCGAGGCTCTGAAACTTCTGAACGAGCACAATATGCAGTATTACTAAGCGCTCAATTGGTGACGTCTAAGTCTTAAGGTCGGTCAAAAATGGGGTGTCTACACCGGACACAGCCATAATGTCGAGATATTCACCACTCCACCCCCTGACTTCTTGCCAGTAACGCCCCAAAATAAAAGCAATGACCCACATTCGTAATATTCCCAGAATAGTATAACTTACACAATTATACCCCTTTCATTAATTCTTATTGCCCGTACAAAAGGTCACATATGCAAATATATATTCATTAATCTTAGATCGTGAATTTATAGCATATGACATGAGTAAATGAATTGGAAAAACAAGGACGTACAGATATATCTATGCCTTAATGGCTACATTTTTCCAAACCAATACTTGGGTACAACAAAAGCGAGTTAAACTCAATACATATAAAGCCTAAGGCTTGTACAAAAACAAGTACACAAAAGAAACACAAGAAGCTCTCGGTTCCACGTCCTCCCAAGCTATATCCTTGATGGACGCATATCATTAGCACTTGAAAGTTGTTTTCCACGTAGGTGAGCTCATGTCTAGTAAGAATACTTTAACACTATGTATGAAACTTAACGAAGTCATATGATGAATGTATATACATGTCATTTGCCAAACATTATATTTTTTTTATCTCAAAACAATTCAATGCCATCATTATTATATTTCAATTCACGAAAATACACTTTTATATCAGAAAACAGGGTAGTAGATACAAAACACTGGGAATCTCTAAGTACGTGTTTGCCAGTAGGCTATACAAGCACTACTTAAGCCATTTTACCAGTACTAATTGGAAGGATTGGCATCTGACCGCACGGGTTTCTAAACTTTCACCAAGAGCAAATCAACCAACAATATAAACCACAACCATGCCTTTTCTAAAAAAAAATTACATTTTTAATGTTCAATGAAACAATGCTCGATGCAAGATGTATGAGTAATTGGTTTTAACCTAATCTAATCCTCATGCAATTTCTACAACAATCAAAGCTATTCTCCACTGATAGCCCAAAATAGATATTTCTACTCAACAGATAAATTTTTAACAACAGATAAATTTTCATAAATTTCACAATAGGAGCAATAATATATATCCAGCTCCACTCTCATCATCAACAGATACATTCTCCATATCTTTTCAAGACCCAACATCCTTTCCCTTTCTTTCATAAATCAAACATCAATTATTTTTCAAACAAAACCTCCTTTATTTTCAAAATCACATTTAAAGACGGAATTTCCCACACAACTGTAGACTCGACTTTCTTCGCGCCCCCCTCTCGGAGAGCTCGAATTAATCCTACAGTTCAGACTCTTGTCACGGTTCTGAATCTAGTCTCACAAAGTGCAATGTGAAACTGAGAAACACCAAAGAGTCCAATCTGGCAAATCATTTTGGAAAATTAGATTTTGAATCAAATAATGCCAAAACTAGACTATTTTGCCAGATTACAGAGTCGCTATCTAAATATTTTATTTGGGAAAAATTTAGAAAACCCTGACTCGTGCCAAATGCCACGTATCTGTCATCACCAAAGTTGCCTCGGCTCAGGAACTTGGGTACGAGAGGGGAAGGTCCTGAAATGAGCACCCCCACTCGCCCGTTCAAAGGATCGGCCTCTACTAACCATGATATGTTGTTTTATAAACACATGTGTTCTTATTCTAGTTATTAGCTAACTTTACTATGTGACGCACACAAGCAAGTATAGACTAAGGCCTCGTTTGGCAAGTGGCTTTTTTAGCTAAAAAGCCAAAAAGTCACTAAAAAAATCAAAAAGCCAACAACTCATACCAAAAAGTCAAAGATTTTCTTTTTTCTCTACTTTTTGTACATCTTTTCGTAAAAAGCCAAAAAGTCATTCCAAACATACTAGTTTTTTTTACATCACATTTTAGCCAAAAAGCCAAAAAGTTATTAAAAAAATTCTATTTCCAAACGAGGCCTAAGTCGCAAGACTTGGAACATTTCAACTCATGTTTGCTTTCAAAAGTGGTTTGAATTTGCCACCCTCAAGTGGGCTAAAACGCGGATTTGCCATCAAACATGATGGGCTTAAAACATGATTTGCCACTCCGCAAAATGGGCTTAAAACTTACATTTCTTGAATTGTTTCAATTCAATCAACAAAGCCTTCATCCACAGTCATTCATGCAGTTTATCAAGTAAGTACATAGCCTCATGGCAAGCATACGAATCATGGCAATATGGCAATCACACTCATGCAAGTATGCTAAAGCATAAAACTCACCGAGTACTCCAAGCCAAAACAAAAGCTAGTTAGAAAGATGCATGATTCTAACTATACAAAATACCTAATGCAACACATGCAATAATGCAATAAGATAGGCTCGGCTACCTAATCATGGCATATGATACAATTTGATAACATGCTTTGAAACACGTATTCAAAGAAGTATTGAATTTGCAATGCAGTTTCAATGATGCGCAGAGCATGCAAGACAAATGAATGATGCAAACATGTAAGCATAAGGTGTGCTAATTGAAACATGATCCCTAATCTAACCATCAAAGCGATTAAATAAAAGGGAGAAAGATGTGGGGTTGGAAGACATGCACACACGCACGCACACTTACTACAACATTTTGCCCTCGCGAAGGAGGGTCCGAATGATTAAGCTAAGTTACACTAAGCTAAGCTAACTATTAAAAAACGAATTAATTAACTATACTAGTTAACTAATTATTACAGCACAATTGAAATAAATTAACTAACTATTCTAAGCTAGCTAAAATATTACAAACCAAAGTAAATAACTGGCTATGCTAAGCTAATTAAAGCAATTAAAAATTACAACACTTGAATTGAATAATTAGCTATGCTAGTTAATTAAAGCAATTAAACAAAGCAAGTAAATGGCCTCGAAGGCGAGGGACGCATGCATGCTCAATTGCTCCGCCCGAAAATGCCCTTGCCTTGCCATCGGATGTCTCTGTTTGCACTCATTTGATCACTAAAATTGTACCAACTTCTAGATTGCCTCTGCTCCAACACAGGAACACATTTGGTGCAAAAATTCATTGGTGGCCGGTCGGCTACAAAAAGTGGCTGTCAGCCACCTCAACTGGTCGGTCGGCTAGTTTAAGTGGCCAGTCGGCCACCCCCTTTTCTGGACTTCTGCTTTTGTTGCAACAGAGAGCAAACAGAGGCAAAGCAATGCATTTTCGAGAAATGTGTGTACTGCTACCCTCCTTATCATCTCTTTAAGCTCAAAGGAGTGTAGCTCTTGGCTCTCAAGCCACTAACCAAGCATTCTCAATGCATGATGACTAGAGAACCAAGCTTGTACAAGGTCAATGAATGCATAAACAAGACCAAAATAACCACCACCCTATCATGCGTGATCAAAGGTGATGGTGACCAAGAAAAATGGCACGTTTCATCACTTTGAGTATGAAACGTCCCATTTTTCTTGTGTTTGGATTAACATCCGATCTAAACACATGCAATGCAACACAACATGCTTATCTTGCCTCTTTTACTTTGTTCATTTTGTTTACACATTTTACATCACCGATTAGTCCTTTAATTAATTAAGTCCAAGGTAAGAGTCCTCTACTGGAAAGAGGGCTCGAACCACAAGTGCCTTGAGCATGAAAGAGGGCTCATGCTATTGGTTAGTAGAAACCCTCAAGAGAGGATTAAAACCACGAGCCTCAATTCCACACTCAAGTCGATAAGAGGCTCAAAGCCACTTTTAAAACAAAGTAAAGAGTGAAGAATAGACGGAGGTTGTAAATGTTATAGTGTTGAAATGGCAGGCAAAATAACACTAAATCATGCAAGCAACACATGCAAGTCATGTTCAGGAGCTTGACTCACTAAGCTAGTAAAGATCGCAACACTATAGCCATGCAATGTAAGCCTCAACTGACCAAACCAGCTCAAAACAAAGTTAAAATAGGCCAAAACAGTAGCTAAAACATGCTGAAATTAAGGCACAAAAGGCTAGAAAAACATGCTCACATGTTAGCTTGCAAACAAGACTCAAGAGGAACTCCTAAAAGCAATGAAAGAGTGAAACAAATGAGCATGTGACAGAGCTATATACACTGAAATTACATTTTAAAAGTCACTACAACATGCAATCATTCAAAGCAAAACATGTTTAGAGGCCTAAAATGTCAAGCTAGTGAAGCCATTTGCACTACAACTATATAAAACAAAGCCCACATGACCAAAGCAGCCCAAAATGGAGTTAAATCATGCCAAATCAGAGGCAAACACATGCTGGAAATAAGCTAAGTTAAACTACAAAAACATGCTACCATGTGATGCTAACTAGGCATGCAAGTGAGACACAAGGAGGGGGGCTAACCCTTCCATTTTTGGACTTCAAAACATACTTTTTACCACTGAAATGACTCTGAATTTCAATAGTTTAAAGGCCCAAAAATTTTGAGTTTAATATGCTAAAAGATGGTGTAAAGGTTCACAAAAATGAGCAACAAGAAGGGTAGACAACCCCTTAGCACAAAATGACTTCAAACCAACATGTTAAGGCCCAAAAATCAGAACTTTTTGTAGTTGAAAACTAAGCCCGAAACAGTGTAAAAAGATGGAAAAACAAGTATGTACAAAGAGCTTAAATGAGGTAAGTCTTATACCTTTGAAGCACAGTACAAAACAGCCACTCTCTTAGGCTTAAATAACCTTCCAACAGCCCAAAATAGGTTCCAAGAGGCCTCAGCTCCAAGATGGTTCAATTTGGTTAAGGGCTAGTGTGCAAACGTGTAGAGAGTTCTAACTATCAAGCATAAAACAAGAGGAGAGAGAGAATTCTAGAGAAAGAAGGAGAAATTTGCTCAAAAATATCTAACCTCTCAAAATGAGGGAGAGACCCCTCTATATATAAAAAATCAAGCTAAAGGCTTGTATTCATCCCTCCATACACGTGTATGGAGATGGCCTTCAGTGAACAACAGCTGGCACAACTGGCAAAGAAATATTTGAAAAGGGGAACAAATGGCTGTCGGCCACCTAGCTACCTTAACTAGCTGATCGACCACTTCAAGTGGTCGACAAGAGGGAAAAGTGGCTGACAAGGCCCCTCCCCCTTCTACGCAAGAGGCACCAAGGTTTGACCCAAAAACAAGCACAAAACAAAAGGATTTAGAGGTCTAAAGGCAAGGCGTTCCGTCGAGAACTTCGGGCTCTCAAACAAGCACAACCAAGCACAATCATCAAGTACACAAACGATGACGTCTAAGTCTTGAGGTCGGTCAAAAATGGGGTGTCTACAGTTGCCGCTCTTTGACAGAACTCGGAAGTCATGAAATGACGGGAGTGAATGTCAAAACCCAAAGACGACCCATTTTTGACAAGGCTGAAGACTTAGACAAGCAAGTAAACAAAACAAAGAACGGTTGCGTTCGCAGGCTACCTACGTATCCCTTTACAAGGAATCAAACCAGCATATTTCTGGGGCAAGTTGCAAATGATATACACGATGCAAAACATAACTTATTATCATGCAATGAGGGCTGTAATGAAACATCTAGATGCAAATGTTATGCAAGAAACGCTACAGCAAACTCATACATAAGCAAGTAAACATGAACCAAACCACATTTCATGCAGAAAGGATGTAAGAAAATTATGCAAGCTTAACTGCGCCTCACGCAGGAAAGATAAAGAACAACACAACCCTCAGGCGCACCCGAGGAATGAAACAAGATTTTAATGCGTGGCACACGCGAGGAGAGAAATGGTGTATATTTTGAGCCCCTGTTTTGGTCTATATTCTGCACGTGTAGGGCTTACAGTCACATTTGCAGTTCTGGGTAATTTTGAGCAGTCCAAAAATTCAACAAGTGTAAGCCTTTGAAACTCAATTTGGTGTTCAAAACATGTACAAAACTTCATCGAACATGAAAAATATGCATGACAAAGTTTAATTTCAAATCAATTGAATCAAAACTTTTATAAATTTAAAAATCCAACTCTTAATTTCCATGAATTCTAGAATTCCATAATTTAAGCTTCAAACTCATTTATATACACTCTTGCATGGATGAATCCTTCACATAATCTTGTTGCATGTAAACTATATAGCTCAATTCGTGTATAATTCTCAAAATTGAAACCAAGCTTAGCACATTCAAAGAATTAAAGCTCATATTCTTGGCCCCAGTTCAATCAAACATACAAACTCAATTTCCTAGAAATTATATGTTAAACCCTCAACTTAGTTCTTGAATTCAAACAATTGATGAGTTATCTACAAGAATTCTAGTTGAACTACATACCTTAAACTTGAATTTTGAGTTTTCCCTTCAATTCCTCCAATTTCCCTAAGTTATCTTCCTCAAAGCTTGAACTTTCTTTCTTTCTCTGTTGATTTCTTCTCCGGCACAATTTGTTTTTGAGTTGAAGCTTATGTCTCTAGGACTAGCTTCAATATATATGTAGACTTAATTAAATTTAGATTAGGTTAATTGCTAATTAGGCTTAATTAATGAACTAATGTAACTTTAATCAAGTATGACACTAATTAATTAATATTCTCTTAATTGACACATTTATTCATGATTCCAACCCAATCCAATTATTTAATCTAATCCCAATTTAAGCTTAATCAATTATTTTTAATTTATACCAATCTGAATCAGATTTTTAATTAAACTCCAATAAGGCTCTAAATATTCAATTAAGTTGATAAAGCTCATCAATTAAATTTTCTAAGCCATATAGATGTTCAATTTCTTATTTAAAACATAATACCTAATAGATATTCACACACACATACAAATCACAACATATATTCACATCAAAAGCACAATTTCCCACAATTAAATAAATACAAACATGATATGCATGGTTGGGTTATTATAATCTCCCTTCCCCCCTCCCCCCCGGCGCCCCGTCTAGAAAGATTGGTCCTCCAAACTTGTGTTGCCTCAAGTTGAAAATATTTCTGGATATTGTTGTTTCATCTCCTCTTCTCTTTCCCAAGTGGCTTCTTTCCCATAATGTTCTTTCCATTCAACTTTCACCATAGGGATTGTCATGTTTCTCAATTGTTTGACTTGCCAATTGATAATTTGAATTGGCTTTTCCTTATATACCATATCATTATCAAGTGCTATTCGATGATGATCAATAACATGAAAAAGATCTTGAAGATAGCCTTGCAACATCGATACATGAAGCACATAACGCTGGTGGTAACGAAACTCCTATACCCTATGGACCTAATATTTCCAAAATTTGAAACAGTCCTATGTATCGAGGTGACAATTTACCCTTCTACCCAAACCTTGTTTGTCCTTTTAGCGGTGTCACTTTGATAAACACATAATCACCAACTTCATATTTTAATTCTCTTCTTCTTTGATCGGTGTAGCTTTTCTAACGACTTTGAGTAGTTTTCAATCTTTGTTGAATGATCTTGATTTTCTCAATTGTAACATGCATAATTTCAGCCCCAAATAATGCTTTATCCCCTACTTTCATCCAACAAACTGGCGATCTGCATTTCCTTCCATACAAAGCTTCATATGGTGCCATTCCAATATTAGTGTGGAAACTATTGTTGTACACAAATTCTGCTAAAAGTAAATAAGTTTCACAACTTCCTTAGAAATCTAAAACACACATTCGAAGCATGTCCTCCAAAGTTTGTATATTTCTTTCAGATTGCCAATAAATTTTTGGGTAAAATGCGGTACTGAACCTCAACTCCGTTCTCATTGCTTTCTATAAATTTTGCTAAAACCTTGACACAAATTTAGGATCTCTATTTGACACAATCGAAATCGGAACACCATGCAATCAAATAATCTCATTTATATATATAGTAGCAAGTCTATCAACATTATAAAAAGATTTCACAAGCAGAAAGTGAGCATATTTAGTCAATCTATCCACAATAACCTATATAGAGGTCATACCTCAAGGTGTTCGGGGTAATTCGACGATGAAATCCATAATTATATGCTCTCATTTCCATTCCAGAATAGGGAGAGACTAAAGTAATCCTGCTGATCTTTGATGTTCTATTTTCACTTGTTGACATGGAAGACATCTTGAAATAAATTCGGCAATTTCTTTCCTCATATTGGGCCACCAAAAAGCTTGCTTGAGATCTTGATACATTTTGGTGTTTCTAGGATGCATAGCAAACTTAGATTTATGAGCTTCCTCCACAACTATTCTTTTAATTTCTGGAATATCCGAAATACACAATCTTCCTTAAAACTTCAACACTTGATCTTCAAAAGTGAATCTTGGTCTTGGCTTCATTTCCATTTCATCACATATCTCCTTGAAAAATTCATCCTCCGTCTGCCTTTGTTTAATTTCTTCAATGATAGCCGGCAGTGTTGAAATTGCAGTTAACACTCCACTTTGTTCACATAGTACCACCTCCACTTCCAATCTTTCTAACTCATCTAACAATTCTTTTTGTCCTGTATGCAAGCACGCTAAATTCCCCATTGATTTTCTATTAAGAGCATTAGCTACAGTGTTGGCTTTGCCTAGATGATAGTGATTCTACAGATCATAATCTTTGATTATTTCTAACCACCTTCTTTGTTGCATGTTCATCTCCTTCTGAGTAAATAAATACTTTAAGCTCTTATGGTTGGTGTAGACTTCACATGTTGCTTCATAAAGATAATGATGTCATATCTTCAATGCAAAAGCCATTCCGGCTAATTCCAAGTCAGAAGCAGGATAGTTCTTTTCACGAGGCTTCAGTTGTCGAGATGCATATGCAACCACTTTTCCATTTTGCATAAGTGCATAACCCAATCCTTTATAAGAAACATCACTATAAATAACAAACCCTTCTGTACCTAATGGTAAGGCAAGGATTGGTGTTATAGTTAGTCTCGCTTTCAATTTTTGGAAGGCAGATTCCCTTTGTTCTGTCCATTCCAATTGTACATGCTTCTGAGTCAATTGGGTGAGCTGTACTACAATTTTAGAGAAATCTTTGACAAATCTTCTGTAGTGGCCTACCAAACCAATGAAACTATGCACTTTTGTAACATTAGTCGATGTAGGCCAATTCACAATAGCTATCTTTTGCGAGTCAACAGAAACACCATCTTTATTAATCACATGTCCCAAAAATACAACTTCATTTAACCAAAACTCACACTTCTTCAATTTAGCATATAATTTCTTCTCTCTAAGTGTTTGAAGAATTGTTCTCAAGTGTTGCTCATGTTCTTTCTTACTTTTTGAATAAATAAGTATATCAACAATAAATACAACCATAAACTCATCCAAGTACGATTTGAAAATTCGATTCATTAAATCCATAAAGGTTTCCAGTGCATTCCTAACTCTGACTGGCATAACTAAGAACTCATAATGCTCGTACCTAGTTTGAAAGGCAGTCTTCTCAAAATCTTCAGCTTTGACGTTCAATTGATGATACTCAAATCTCAAATCAATTTTAGAAAATACTTGCGCTCCCTGTAACTGATCAAATAAATCATCAATCTGATGTAGATGGTATTTGTTCTTTACAGCTACCTTATTGAGTTCCCGATAGTAAATACATAACTGGAGTGTTCTGTCTTTCTTTTTCACAAAAAGAACCGGTGCGCCCCAAGACGATCTACTTGGTCGGATGAATCATTTGTCAAGAAACTCTTGCAACTGTACTTTCAATTCCTTCATTTCTGCAGTTGACATTCTATAGTGGGTCTTTGAAATCGGTTGAGTACCTGGCACAACATCAATAAAAAATTCAATCTCACAGTCTACTAAGTCCCTCGGCAACTCTTTTGGAAAGACATCTAGAAACTCTCTAACAATTGGAATATTATCAACACTTACATTTGTTGTTTGTACATTCAAAATACTATAGAAGTATCCGTGACAACCTTTTTTAAGTAACTTGCAAGCTTTCATGGTGGATATCCCATAAAAGGATGGAAGAACTACCCCATGTCCTACAAAAGAAAATTCAGTTTGTCCCAGAGATCAGAAGACAACTTGTTTAGACACAAAATCGATAGTCGCATGATATTTAGTTAATTAATCCATTCCCAAAATTATATGAAAATGATCCATATCAAGAGGCATCAAATTAGCATACAATTGAGCATCCCTAATTAGAATCTCACATGCAAAGTAAATAGAGGTACATAACATAGATCCTCCAGATGGCGAAGAAACACACAACATATAATCCAATGGCTCCAAAGGTCTATTCAAATTACTAGCAAATGCTTTTGAAACAAAAGAAAGAGTGGAATTTGAATCAATTAACACATGAGCATGTTGACCATTAATAGAGAGTGTACCTGAGACTACAGCCTTGGTGTTATGGGTATCTGCTCGGTTAAGTGCAAAGACTCTCTCTTGTCTGACATTGTCTCTTGTAGTAACAGGCTTTGCAGTAGACTTCATCACTGGTGTTAAATGGGCTGAACTTACAGCCAGCCTATTCACATTTTGTTGTTCATTTTGGGGACAAACAAGCCTCGGATGTTCAGTAGCAAACCCCTCAATGTCTTTTTCCACAGTTTGGGCAAGTTGGTGCCAAATGATGAGTAGAACCAGAAGTACTTGATGTTCCCAAATTCGGTTTCTTGTTTAGTGAAGATGCCGACCCCTTATTTGCATTAGAGCCCTGTCTTTTCTCTTTCCATTCTGAAGTTACAAGTAGCCATATTAGTTTTAGACATTAAGGCCCTACCCAACACATCAACATATTTTGGTAGCTTTAAGACATTGATCCTTTCTTGAATAGAATCTCTAGGTCCTCCCTCAAATTTCCTCGCTTTCTTATAATCTGTATCGACCATGTGCGGTACGAAACGGGCTAACTTAGTAAATTGTGCTTGATACTTTGCTACAATTTTATTTCCTTGCCTCAATCTTTTAAACTCTGACACCTTCTTGTCTCGGATGCACCGCAGAAAATATTTTTCATAGAAAACCTCCAATAATTGAGCTCAATTAACTCCTCGATGTTCGTCCCTAATCCAAAGTAAAGGCAGTAAGTAGTACTTTCTGTGCCTCAATACACGGAAAGACTTCAAACAACTTTTCAATACCGAGTACCCATGTTTTTGCTTTAGTAGATGAACTCCGTCTTCAAACAACTGAGGTTTTATCTTTTTGAACTCTTTTGTGAGCACAATTATCCAATCATCTGCTTCATTTTCTTACATGATTGGTGGTATAGGCAATGGTGGCAATGGCGGCGGCTGCTGTTGCTGTTGCCTTAAAGGTTCAGCCATTTCCTATATCATTCTCTCCATCCTATCAAGTCAAGAGAAGGTAGACTCCTCAATTCATCCACACTTGTTCTCACCATGATCTATATGACAATGTATTATAATAAACATAGAAAATATGCACACAAATACACATTTATGGAGATACATCTTTATATCATACTTGTATATGAATGTATTATAAACGCAAACTTAGATTCTTTTCTAGACTCCTTATTTCTCAAATTGACTAGTGCGTAAGTAATTAACTCGTACTCTGATACCACTCTGTCATGACCTGAACCCGGCCCTAGAGGTTTAAATCATAACTGGCCAGTAATCGTTTAATTACCTACTGCCTCAAACAAAATACAAAATATTTAATATGACAAGGCCAAAAGCAAAAGCAAATTGACATTAAATAAAGTCCATTGAGTAGTACATAAATGATCAGGATAAAACATTCTCGTATATAGCATTGAACCCATACTTAACTTATATACATTAAGTAACTTCAAACATTAAATTTACACTTCCAAAAATTCAACTTAACAAAAACCAAAAACTTAACATAAAAACACCAAAAGCCTTAACTCGGAGGCACAACACTCTAGGATCACAAAAATAACTCTTCGGGCTGACTCTACAGTTGATCTCCACGTTGCTCACCTACAAACATATAGGGGAAGAGAGTGAGCGAAGCTCAATGAGTAATAACAATGTTAAGGGGTTAATGAATAAGATCAAATTTAAAGAAGAGCAAAGCATTTTATCTTAAATCAAAAGCTTTCTAAATTAAAACATTCAATAGCATTATTCATATCGAATTTTTCAAAACAACCTCGAGTCCAATATAAAACGGAATGACCTTAGGTCTAATCATACGGAACGACCCCAGGTCCAATGATATGGAACAACCTCTGGTCCAATCATACGAAACGACCTCGAGTCCAGCATATATAACAACTATTTGGAGCGACCTTAGGTCTAATCATATCATAGACAAAACAGAATGACCTTAGGTCCATCATACCATGGATAGAGCAAAATGACCTTGGGTCCACATATCATTCATACGAAATTCATTGAAACTCATTCATTCAGAGCAAAACGCAATTTCAAAAAAATATAACATTCATATTGTTTGAAAATAAATACTTAGAACATATCTTTGCAAAATTATTACTCATAGTGAGTTTGATCTTGCGATGTCCCCTCGTGCAAATGACCTACGTGCAAATGACCTACATAACACAATCATATGAATTCGATAAAACGGACCAGTCGTTTGCTTAAACTTTTCTTTACGTATGTAAATTAATTCAAATGGGTTTCTAAATATCTGTTAATTTCCCGAAGGATCAAAATGAGTTCCTAAACATATTCAGAAATTCAAAATGGTAATCAGAAAACTAAGCTGCGTTCCCTTGTTTTATGCACGTGCGGAAGCCCCCATTCACACGTGTGGAAGGTGTTGCATGTGCAGTAAAAGCAGTAGCCTCACCTCTATTTTGGTCTATATTCTGCACGTGCGAGGCTCACAGTCGCACGTGTGATTCTGGGTAATTTTGAGTAGCTCAAAAATTCAACAAGTGTAAGCCTTTGAAACTTAATTTGGTGCTCAAACTTGTACAAAAACTTCATTAAACATGAAAAATATACATGAACCAAGTTTAATTTCAACTCAATTGAATCAAAACTTCTAGAAATTTTAAAATCTAACTCTTAATTTCCATGTATTCAAGAATTCCATAATTTAAGCTTTAAACTCTTTTATATACACTCTTGCATGGATGAATCCTTCACATAATCTTGTTGCATGTAAATTATATAGCTGAATTCTTGTATTATTCTCAAAATTGAACCCAAGCTTAGCAAATTCAAAGAATTAAAGCTCATATTCTTTACCCTAGTTCAATCAAACATGCAAACTAAATTTCCCAGCGAAGTATATGTTAAACCCTCAAATTAGTTCTTGAATTCAAACAATTGATGAGTTATCTACTAGAATTCTAGTTGAACTACATATGAATCTTGAGTTTTCCCTTCAATTCCTCCAATTTCCCTATGTTTTCTTCCTCCAAGTTTCAACTCTCTTTCTTCCTCTCTTGATTTCTTCTCCAAGACAATTTGTTTTTGAGTTGTAGCTTATGTCTCTAGAGCTAGCTTCATTATATATATACTTAATTAACTTTAGATTAGGTTAATTGCTAATTAGGCTTAATTATAACTAATTTAACTTTAATTAAGTATTAATGAATCTTTCCTTAATTGACTCAATTATTCATGATTGCAACTTAATCCATTTATTTAATCTAACCCCAATTTAAGCTTAATCAATTATTTTTAATTTATACCAATCTGAATCAGATTTTTAATTAAATTCCCATAAGGCTCTAAATATTCAATTAAGTTGATTAAGCTCATCAATTAAAGTTTTCTAAGCCATATAGACATTCAATTTCTGATTTAAAACATAACACCTAATAGATATTCACACATACATACAAATCACAACAGATATTCACATTAAAAGCACAATTTCCTACAATTAAATGGATCCAAACATGATATGCATGGTTGGGTTATTATATGAAACCACCCTGATCACCTCACCCCAAATCTGAACTCGTTAGGGGAAAGGTAGATCTAAATTGTGTAGCCTAATGCTGCTGTGAGGTGGAATCCCTTTGCCGTTTGTTGTCCCTCGAATCACCCTGAACATCCTGGCCCATCTACCTGAAGTTCCTTATCTGCTCTTTCTCCGCTTGGATCACGGCCTCTAAGGGGGTCGCTGACTCCACAAGATAGCCATAATCCCTAATCATTAACTCAGCCATCTTGAAAAGGAGCCTAATCCTCAACCTCTTCACAAACTCAATGCAACTGTGTTCTTCCATCGCCACAAGTTCTGGTGCAAACCTCGACAAACTAGTGAATGCAACCTCAAACTCAGTTACTGGCGTGTTTAGCTTCTTGAGTTTTAGAAACTGGTCTCTCAACTTTTCTCTAACAGTGGGTTGTAAAAACTTATCTTAAAAGGCATTGATGAAAGCCTCCCAAGTCACCCAAATACGCCCTCACGTATACTTCCACCACTGACCCGTATCTCCCTTTAGTTGGAAAGATGCCAAGGTCACCCTCAAATTGTCGTTCTCGATGCCAAGCATCTCAAACATCTTCACCATACAAACTCATCCGGATTTGATAGGAAGAACTCCTTCAAAAATGATGACCCTATTTCTGCAACATAGGTCTGGACTTGATTCTTAGCCCTGAGAATGTCCATAGATTCCTGCAATGCTCCTGCCATTTTGTTGGCCAAGGCACCCATGGCTTGCTAACCTGCTAGCTGAGCCATGTTGACCTGGACAACTCCCTCTTGTTGTGCCGAAATTTCATCCGATATCGGCACCTCCTTCCGCCTAAGCTTGCCACGCCTACCACCACCACATTCTTGTCTTGACATTCTAATAAAGGTAACACAATAGTTTAGCACATTTACAAATGTGCTGAACCTAATTCACTCACGTCCTAATATAGTGGACAATAATTAATTCATTCTACATAAGCACCGAGCCAAGAAATCACAAACAAATTTTCTTTCCTGATAATTAATTATAATGTGACATTGCGGAGTTCTAGTTAGAATAAGCAGTGATCAAGTGCTCTTCTAATAGGACTTCTAGAAACTCTTAGATCTAATCAATATCTTAGAAACCAAATCCCATACTTATCTAGTCACATAAACATCTTATCACATAGCATACCAGGTCTACTTCTAACATTATCTAGTAAGATAAATCAATTGTGGTAAAAACCATGTCCCACAATCCCAAAGTATTCAAACCCAGTAGCTTTGATACCAAGTTGTAACACCCCAAAATAAAAGCAATGACCCACATTCATAATATTCCCAGAATAGTAGAACTTACACAATAATACCTCTTTCATTAATTTTCATTGCTTGTACAAAAGGTGACATATGCAAATATACATTCATTAATCCTAGATCATGAATCTATAGCATATGACATGAGTAAATGAATTGGAACAACAAGGAAGTATATATATATGCCTTAATGGCTATATCTTTCTAAGCCAATACTTTGGTACGACAAATGTGAGTTAAACTCAATACATATAAAGCCCAAGGCTTATACAAAAATAATTACACAAAAGAAACAAAAGAAGCTCTCAGCTCCACGTCCTCCCAAGCTATGTCCTTGGTGGAGGCATATCATCAGCATCCGAAAGTTGTTTTCTACATAGAATGAGCTAAAGCCCGGTAGAGATACTTTAACATTATGTATGAAACTTAACAAAGTCATAAGGTGAATACATATACATGTCATTTTCCAAACATTATATTTTTCTATCTCAAAATAATGCAATGCTATCATTATTATATTTCAATTCATGAAAATACACTTTTCTCTCAGAATATAGGGTCATGGATGCAAAACACTAGGAATCTCTAGGTACGTGTCTGCCAGTAGGCTATACAAACACCACTAAAGCCATTTTATTGGTACTAACTAGAAAGATTGGCACCTGATCGCACAGGTTTCTGGACTTTCACCAAGGACACACTAGCCAATAATATAAACCACAACCATACCCCCTAACCAGATTCACTAAGGTATATACCCATTTTTTTTCAAAAATAATACATTTTCAATTTTCAAGTATGAAACAATGCTCGATGAAAGATGTATGAGTAATAAGTTTCAATTTAACCTAATCCTTAAACAATTTCTACAACAATCAAAATCATCCTCCATCGATAGCCCAAAATAGGTATTTCTACTCAATAAAAAATTTTCAACAATAGATAAATTCTCATAAATTTCAAAATATGAGCGATAATATATACCGAACTCCATTTTCATCATGAATAGGTACATTCTCCATATCTTTTCAAGACCCAACATTCTTTCTCTTTCTTTTATAAATCAAACATTAATGATTTTTCAAACAAAACCTACTTTATTTTGAAAATCACATTTAAGGAAGGAATTTCTTGCACAACCCAACAATATACACCATTCCACAACCCTTCTCAAGAATTTATTTAAAAAACCCCACTTTTATATTTCAAAATCAAACCCTAGATTTCACCAAAATCCCCAAATCACTAACCTTTTCAAAGAGAAAATAATTAAGCTAAGAATCATACTAAAGGTTGAAGAAATCCCTACCTCAAGTTTAGAAGTGGAAGAAAACAAGAGTTAAAGTTTGATGCACTTATACACAAGATCCTTTCCGATTGAAATGAAACTTTCGACGAGCTCTACATTTTTCTCCAAGGAGCTATGGTGGAGAAATCAATATATGAGAGAGTATTTGAGGTTTTAAGGGAAGAACTATAGAGAAAGAGCGAAGAAATTGGGGTTAGGGTTGTTTTAGAGAGAGAGAGAGAGAGAGGAATGAAAAAGTGAGTTAAAAACCCTTTTTCCCAAGCTGATATATGCACAGACTGCTCGAGCGACCAAAAAACTATTCAAGCATCAAACACATTAAGTGAGATCGCTCGAGTGACCAAAACACCACTCGAGCGTACAATGACCCCCTCCCAGAAGTTTTGCAGACTGCAGAAACTACTCGAGTGCAAGAAAGACCGCTCGAGATAAGATACCTTACTCCCAGAACTTCTATAAACCTACAAAAATACTGGGAGATCTCAAAGACTGCTTAAGCTACCAAAACACCGCTCGTGCGAACAAGAAGTAAACTGGACAGTAAAACCTTTCCAAAACGAACTCCTAACCTATTCTAAACACGACTAACAACTCAACTAAACTACTAATAAGATGATAAAGGGCATGAATAATAATTAAAGGTACGAAATCTTAGATTTAAGAACATGAAAGAGGTCTGGTCTAAACTGGAACCGTTATATTGCCAGACTACATAGAGGCTTATGCCAACGAGATCTTCATAGCTTTGGTGTTGGAAAAAGACGATGAGGAAGGTAAAGATGGTGTCGTGCAGGCCCAACCCAGTGACAAGGAAGATGTTGCGGCCAGCCAAGAAAATGCTACTGAAGAAGAACTTGAACCTCTTTTTTAACTTTTTTTTTTTTTTTTCTTTTTTCTTTGTTTGTTTTTCTTTTGGCACTAAAATGTTGTAACCAAGCAGATGGCCCCTTCTCTTGTATCCCTAATTCACATAAATGAATCATCTTTTTGTACGCCTTACTTAGTCACTTGTCTTCTTTCCTAATTTGTTATAGCACCTTATTTTTCCGAGCAAACTGCTGGTCGATGAAGATTTTCAAAGTTTGGCAAACCTTCGAACCTACGTTGCTAAGCAAAATGCCACTTGAAAAAGGTTTTCAAAATTCGCCAAACCTCCCAACCTACTTTGTCAAGTAAAATACCACACAGTAAAGGTTTTCAAAGTTGGACAATCCTCCCAATCTACTTTACCAAGCAAAATGTCGCTTGACAAAGGTTTTCAAAGTTGAACAAACCTCCCAACCTACATTGCCAGGCAAAATGCCGCTCGGCGAAGATTTTGCATTGCAACAGAGTGTGTTGCGTAGGGCCACTCTAAAATTCCTTAATAATGCCATCATGCTAAAAACAACAAAGTAGTAAAGGAAAAGTTGTCTACTTGTTCTATTGATAAAAAGTTAAGAAATTACAAGGATAAAAGCCAAAAATAGTACAACTTCAAGTTGGCAGTATTCCATGGTCTTAGAACAGCTCGACCATCGATGTTCTCTAAATTGTGTGCCCATTTTCCAACCAATCCCACAATCTTGTAACGTCCATCTTAGTTAGGTCCCCACCCCTATGGATTAGAGTCATAATCGGTCAGTAATCATGAGATTACCTATAACCTCAATCAGAAATCAAATCATATTTAATAATAGGAGGCCAAAATGCGGAACAAGAACTTATAAAGATTGTCCAATGAGCTGTGCATATATGGCTTAACCAAAAAAATTTCTCATATATGTAAATAACTCACACTATACAAACATCCATAGTATGTATTACATAAGTCAAGGATCATTCAAAAAACCAAGGTTATACACAACTTGGTCACATATGACCACAAAAGAAGCAAAAGCGAATCAAAAGCCTCTTGCGTGAGGCGACCTTGGTTGACTTCTCAAAACTCGGTTTTGTCACACATCACTGGGGCTGGGGCTGGACATCTCGTTGCTCGCCTACATACATATAAATAAAGAGTGAGCTAGCATCCAGTGAATGATACCAAAGTAAAGAAGTTCATGAATGAGATCCATTTAATCAAAATTCATAAACTAAACTTGTTAATCGATATCAACACAAAACGACCTCAAGTCCAACATATCATATATCGTATCCATCTACAAAATGACCTCGGGTCCAATTCGTATTTACAAAATGACATTTGGTCCATTATATGCAAAACGACCTTGGGTCCAATTTTTAGGCAAAATGACCTTCGGTCCATTCTATGCGAAACGACCTTGGGTCCATTGTGTGCAAAACGACCTTGGGTCCAATTTATATACAAAACGACCTTGGTCCATTGTATGCAAAACAACCTTGGGTCCATTGTATGCAAAACGACCTTGGGTCAATTCATATTCATATTTGTGCGTATTTTTTGATCCATGATCATGTTCACATTTACCTTTGTATTCAAAATGACCTTAGGCCCCATCGATCCTTATTCAAAACGGCCTTCGGCCCATTTAACAAGCATACAAAATGACCTTAGGCCCATTTAATAATCTTACAAAACGGCCCTAGGCGCAGTCTATATCCTCATCGAATAAACTGAACGGCCTTGGGCCCATTTCATTTTTACACGTCAATCACTTCACATATTTCATTGTGAATCAAGTAGATAGAATACTCATTCATAGTACCAATTCAGAAGTTTAGAAACTTACCACATAGGTAACATTCAGAAAATAATGCATAAACAAAAATATCTTTACTAAGATATTACTCACAGTGTTTCGGTGCTTAATTCTTCCTTGCACTTCACCCTACATAATTCATAACACATTGGCTCATAATACAATTCAATCTGTACTTTAGTTTACTTAACTTTCTTAGGCTTCTTTCGTGCCCTTTAATTTATTTAGGGTGCTTAATGTGTGCCTAAGAATACTGAGAAGTGGAAGAGAACGGAAATTGGAACATAAAACAGTTTTTCAAAAGTTTCTGAAATGGGGCACTCTGCTTGAGGGTAGATTTGGTGGCTCAAGCGGTCAGTAAAACTCTGTAAAAGTAATGGTTGCATGATTTTTACGCTCGAGCGAGACATTCTTCGCTTGAGCGATGAGTCTTGCAAAAAAGGGTCCGCTCAAGTGCAAGGTTTGTCGCTTGAGCTACTAGGCAATTCTTTGCAAAACTTTTGGGAGTTTGATTTTTACGCTCGAGCTACACTTCCTTTGCTCGACCTGATAGGTCGAATTCTGGAATTTCCAGAATTTTGTTTGAAGGTCAAAACACAATTCCAAAGGCTCAAAGCTTGCAAGTTGATACCAAAAACATGGAAAAACATTATATAACATGAAAACATAGGTAATTTGAGATGAATTGCCCAAATCATGGTCCAATTCCCAAATCATTTCATATTTTTCTTGATAAATTCAAAACTCATGCAATCAAGTCCCATAACACCTTAGATTATGCATGCATGTAAAATATAGACTCTAACTCCAATTCAAATGGTACAAATGATGTTCAAAATTATGAAGGTCAACAAAATTATGCATCCATGTGTGATTTGGCACCCAATTCTTCATGTTAAGCTTGTGTCCTACATTAATTCACCAATTCTTCTTGAATACACATGATTATGGACTTAAGCTCATGAATTAAAGTTCAAATACTCACTTGGAGCATTCAATGCTTCCAATTCTAGCAAATTCTTGAGCCAAGCCTCTCAAATCTTCAATCTCTAAATCACTTCTACAAAAATTTGGTCCCTCTCTCTCTAAATCAAGTGTTTTCTCTCTCTAAAGCTCTTTTGACGTATTTTTGAGCTCAAAGATATGAATTAGTCCCTTAATTAGCATATATATAGGCTTCCTTAATCTTATTGACTAATCAAAGCTTTGGCTTAATCAAATGGGCCTAGTTAAATCAAATTAATCTAATTATTTTGATCCGAATCTAATTTTAATCAAACTTCACCGTAGGTTCTAAAAATCATGCTAATCGCAATGGTATAATCAATTTTGGTTCCTGATGTCTCTACGACCCTCAATTTCAATTTATTATAGCATATATAACAGAGTTTCCTATGGCAGATAGATACGAATTCAAAACTACACATAATCACATAATTAGCATCTAAATTCACATTAAGAAAACAATCACAAGCATAATTAACAATTAATAGTATATCACAGAATGAGGTTATCACATTCCTCCCCCTTTTAGGAAGTTTTGTCCTCCAAACTTACGTTACCTTCCGTCGAAAACAAATGTGGATAATGTTGTCGCATCTCTTCTTCTTTCTCCCACGTGGCATCCCTTCCATACTATTCTTTCCATTCCACTTTCACCATTGGAATGGATTTATTCCTCAATCCATTTTGGCCATTCCCTGTGCTCCATATTTTTGTCAAGTGCTATTCGGTGATAATCAATTACATGGAACGGATCTCAAAGATAACCCCTCAACATTGATACGTGGAATACATTGTGCACTTGTTCCATTCCTGGCGGCAAAGTAACTCTATAAACAACTAGACCAAGCCTTTTTAGAATTTGAAATGGTCCAATGTAATGAGGTGATAATTCACCCTTTTTACCAAACCTTAATTAGCCTTTCATTGGATTTACACGAATGAACACATGATCACTGACCTCATACTCAAGAGGCCTTCTTCTAATATCCGCATAACTCTTTTGTGGGCTTTCTGCTATCTTAAGCCTTTGCTGAATGACTTTAATTTTATCGGTAGTTGTCTGTACAAGTTCAGGTCTAAGTAAGACGCTATCCCCAACTTTAGTCCAAGATATCTACATTTTTGGCCATACAAAGCTTTATACGGTGCTATACCAATGCTGGAATGGAAACTGTTATTATACACAATTCAGCTAAAGGTAGGTAAGTCTCCCAACTCCCTTGAAAATCCAAAGCACACATTCTGAGCATATCTTCTAGAATCTGATAGTCTGTTTTGATTGTCCATTAGTTTGTGGATGGAATGTTGTACTAAATCTCAGTTCTATTTCCATTGCTGCTTGAAGACTTTTCCAGAATCTAGATACAAATTTCAGATCTCTATCTAATATGATAGCCACCAGAACTCCATGTAAACAAACAATTTCATCAACATAAATAGTGGCTAATCTATATGCATCATGCATAGTTTTCACAAGCAGAAAATGTGCAGATTCAGTCAATCTATCAACTATAACCCAAACAGAATCCATACCTCTAGGTGTCCGAGATAGGCCAACAACAAAGTCCATGGTTATGTGTTCCCACTTCCATTTTGGAATAGGGAGATGTTGAAGTAGATCTACCAATTTCTAATGTTCAGCCTTAACTTGCTAACACTAAAGATATTTAGACACATATTCTGCAATCTCATGTTTCATATTTGGCCATCAGTAACTCTGTTTTAAGCCCTGATACATCTTATTGTTACCCGGATGCATAGCAAACATTAATTTATGAGCTTCATCAAGAATTCTCCTCTTCAACTCAAGGATATTCGGAACACACAATTTGTCTTGGAATTTCAACATTCATTTACAACACTATATCCTGGTTTCGGATTTGCCTCAAATTCATTAACTATCTTCTTGAGGAATTCATCCTCTTTTTGTCTCTACTTGATCTCACCAATGATTGCTGGTTGGGCCACAATGGCAACTACTAATCCACTTTGCTCATGTAATACTACTTCAATCTCGGATCTCTCAAAATCTTGCAGGATTTCCTTCTATTCAGTAAGTAGGCAAACTGAGCTCCCTGTTGATTTTCTGCTCAAGGCATCAGCAACTGTATTAGTTTTCCTTAGGTGATACTGAATCTAAAAATCATAATCTTTTATTAATTCAAGCCATCTTTTTTACCGCATATTCAATTCTTTCTGAGTAAAGAAGTACTTTAAACTTTTGTGGTTCGTGTAAACTTCATATTTCACTCCATACAAGTAATGCCGCCAAATTTTTAAAGCAAACAGAATTGCGGTCAATTCCAGATCGTGTGTTGGGTAGTTCTTTTCATGTCGTCTCAACTATTGGGAGGCATAAGCAATCACCTTTCCTTCCTGCATTAACACACAACCCAGACCCTTATAAGATGCATCATTATAAATCACAAAATTTTCCGTACCTAAGGGCAATGTTAACACTGGTGCAGCAGTCAATCTTGTTTTTAGTTCTTAGAAGGCAGATTCTCTTTCATCATTCCATTCAAATGGTTGTCTTTTGGGTGTAAGTTGGGTAAGAGGTACAATTATTTTTGAAAAATCTTTCACAAACCTTCTATAGTACCCAGCTAAACCCACGAAACTGTGGACTACCGTTACATTCGTTGGTGTAAGTCAGTTCACAATCGCCTCTATCTTCTGTAGGTCTACTGAAATCCCCTCTTTGTTGATGACATGCCCTAAGAAAACAACCTCATCCAATCAAAATTCACATTTCGTTAATTTAGCAAATAATTTCGTTTCTCTAAGTGTTTGCAGAACAGTTCTCAGATGTTGTTCATGTTAAAGTCTACTCTTTGAATATATCAGAATATCATCAATAAAAACCACAACAAATTCATCAAGATAAGTTTTGAAAATCTAGTTCATAAGGTCCATAAATGTTGCAAGTGCATTAGTCACTACAAATGGCATAACAAGAAATTCGTAGTGACCATACCTCATTTTGAATGCGGTTTTCTCAACATCTTCTGCCTTCACCTTCAACTGGTGGTATCCGGATCTCAAATTGATTTTTGAAAAGACTTGTGAACCCTATAACTGATCAAATAAATCAACAATTCGAGGTAATGGATATTTGTTCTTGATCATTACCTTGTTCAGTTCCCGGTAGTCAACGCACAAATGTAAGGTTCCATTTTTCTTCTTTACAAATAATACCGGTGTGCCCCATGGCGACGTACTCGGTCGGATAAACCCTTTGTCAAGTAAATCTTGCAATTGTTCTTTCATTTCAGTAGTAGATATTCTATAGGGGGTTTTTGAGATAGGTTGGGTGCCTGGGACAACATCAATGGTAAACTCTATTTCTCTGTCAACCAATCCCCTTGGCAGTTCATCTGGAAATACATCCGAAAATTCTCTAACAATAGGAATATTATCCATTTCAACATTTATAGATTGTTTAGTCAAGATACTACACAAGTAATCCTGACACCCTTTCCTAAGCAATTTACATGCTTTCATTATTGAAATTAGATAAGGTGGAGGCACTACCCCATTACCCACAAATTCAAATTCAGCATGTCCAGGCGGTCTAAACATAACTCGTTTTGTTACACAATTGATAGTGGCATAGTATTTAGACAACCAATCCATACCCAGAATTACATCAAAGTGTCTAATGTCCAAGGGTAACAAATCCATATACAAGATAGTACTGCCAACTCGCATATCACAAACACGATACACAGATGTACACCATACAGATTCCCCAAAAGGAGCAGACACACATAACAAATATGGAAATGACTCTAGGGGTCTAGTCAATCTAGATGCAAATATAGTAGACACAAAGGAATGCGTTGAGCTGGAATCAATTAACACAAGAGCATCTTGATTGCATATAGAGATAGTACCTAAGACAACAGCTTTAGTATTTCACATGTCACTTGGGACAAGTGCAAAGACTCTTCCTTATCTCATTGTGTCTCTGGTGGTAGCAGGCTTTATGGCATTCCCCGGTTTTGGGATGGATCCGGTTGAACTAGCAACCGGTTTCCCACTTCTTTGTTGCTCAGTTTGGATGAAATCCCTTGCCATATGTCCCATTTCACCACATCTATAACACGTCCTAGAAATACGGTAACAAACCCCATGATGTTTCTTACCACATTGAGTTCAAGTTGGTGTCGTATCTTTGGTGGAGCTTGAAGTGCCAGAGGATCCCATATTTTGCTTTTTTGATAATCTCTTCTTTGAAAAAAAAAGCTTTGCCTTTTAGCCTTCCAATCAACTGGTGGTTTACTCTGATTGGCCATGTTAGTTTCTGACATTAAAGCTCGATCTAGCATGTCAACATAAGTGGGAAGTTTCAATACATTTACGCTTTCCAAAATGTCATTGCGGAGACCACTCTCAAACTTTCTTGCCTTTTTATATTCGGTGTCGACCACGTGGGGAGCAAATCTAGCCAACTCGGTGAACTTGGCCTCATTCTCAGCTACAGTCATATTGCCTTGCTTCAATCATTCGAATTCAGACACCTTTCTATCATGAACAGATTGTGGAAAATATTTATCATAAAAGAGTGCAAGAAATTGTGTCCAGTCTAAACCCTTGCTATCATTTTGAATTAGCATCCACCACCTTCTTGCTTCATCTTCCAATGTAAAGGTGGCATATTGTACTTTTTGGTTTTCAAGGCATGGAAAGACTTCAAACAATTTCTCAATGCCAAGGACCCAAGCTCCGGCCTTCAGTGGGTCTACACTCCCATGAAACGGTGGTGGCTTTATTTTCTTGAATTCTTTGGTGAGAGCTATTATTCGGTCATTATTTTGCAAATCTGGTATAGGTTGTACCAGAGGCGGGGGTGGTGGTTGTTGCCATTACTGTTGCCACTGCTATTGTTGCCTCAATGTTTCTGCCATGTCCTACATCATTCTCTCCACGAGTCTAGCCGAGTAGTGGAGGATTCTTCTAGCTCATTGGCTCTTGTTCTCACCATTATCTAATGAGACTTGCATTATAATTCATATAGGAGTATACACAATATTCATGTACAGACAAAGCACGTATATACAATTTGGCAAGAGTTATATAAATCATGTAGTCGCATATATCGAATCACTTTAGCAAAATTTGAATGCATTCAAGCATCTATTTATTATATGAATGCAACTTAGATCCTTTGTAGACACTTTATTACTCATTTGGACAAGTATGTGAGTTATTACTCATGCTCTGATACCACTCTATCATGACCCAAACCCGCCCCTATGGATTAGAGTCATAACCTGCCAGTAATCATGAGATTACCTATGGCCTCAATCAAAAATCAAATCATATTTAATAATAGGGGGCCAAAATGTGGAAGCAGAACTTATAAAGATTGTCTGATGAGTTATGCTTATATGTCTTAACCAAAAACTTTTCTCATATATATAATAACTCACACTATACAAACATCCATAGTATGTATTACATACGTCTAGGATCATTAAAAAGTCAATATTAACAAAAACCAAGGTTATACACAACTTGGTCACATATGACCACAAAA
Source organism: Camellia granthamiana (assembly GCA_036172215.1). Lineage (NCBI taxonomy): Eukaryota > Viridiplantae > Streptophyta > Magnoliopsida > Ericales > Theaceae > Camellia > Camellia granthamiana. The sequence continues at coordinate 115,314,626 of CM069903.1, forward strand.
GAAACAAAAATGAATCAAAAGCCTCTTATGTGAGGGGACCTTGGTTGACTTCTCAAAACTCGGTTTTGTCACACATCGCTGGGGCTAAGGCTGAACATCTCGCTACTCACCTGCATACATATAAATAAAGAGCGATCTAACACGTAGTGAATAATACCAAAGTAAAGGAGTTCATGAATAGATCCATTTAATCAAAATTCATAAACCAAACTTGTTGATTGATATCAACACAAAATGACCTCAGGTCCAATATATCATATATCGTATCCATATACAAAATGACGCCTGGTCCAATTCGTATTTACAAAATGACCTTTGCTTCATTAAATGCAAAACGACCTTGGGTCCAATTCTTAGGCAAAACGACCTTCGGTCCATTATATACGAAATGACCTTGGGTCCATTGTGTGCAAAATGACCTTGGGTCCATTGTGTTCCAAATGACCTTAGGTCCAATTCATATACAAAACAACCTTGGGTCCATTGTATGCAAAACGACCTTGGGTCCAATTCATATACAAAGCGACCTTGGGTCCATTGTATGCAAAATGACCTTGGGTCCAATCAAATCATATTCATATTTGTGCGCACTTTTGGATCCGTCATCATGTTCACATTCACCTTTGTATTCAAAACGACCTTAGTTCCAATCGATCCTTATTCAAAATGGCCGTCAGCCTATTTAATATCCATGCAAAATGGCCATAGGCCCATTTAACAGTCTTACAAAATGGTCTTAGGCCCATTTAATAATCTTACAAAATGGCCTTAGGCCCAATCTATATTCTTATCGAATAAACCAAACAGCCTTGGACCCATTTCATATTTACATGTCAATCACTTCACATATTTCATTGCAAATCAAGCAAATAGAATACTTATTCACAGTACCAATTCAGAAGTTTAGAAACTTACCACATAGGTAACATTTCGAAAATAATGCATATACAAAAATATCTTTACTAAGACATTGCTCACAGTGCTCCGGTGCTTGAATCGTCCTTGCACTTCACCCTACATAATTCATAACACATTGGGTCATAATACAATTCAATCCGTTCTTTAGTTTACTTAACTTTCTTAGGCTTCTTTCATGCCCTTTAATTTATTTAGGGCGCTCAATGTATGCCTAAGAATAATCACAAGTGAAAAAGAATGGAAATTGGAACATAAAACAATTTTTCAAAAGTTTTTGAAACAGGGCACTCCGCTCGAGCAATTTGTAAAACTCTGTAAAAGTACTGGTTGCATGATTTTTACGCTAGAACGAGACATTCTTCGCTCAAGTGATGCGTCTTGCAAAACAGGGTCTGCTCGAGTGCAAGGTTTGCCACTCGAGCTACCATACAATTCTCTGTAAAACTTCTAAAAGCTGGATTTCTACGCTCGAGCTACATTTCCTTCGCTAAAGCGGACAAGTTGAATTCTGGAATTTCTAAAATTTTGTTTGAAGCTCAAAACACATTTCCAAAGGCTCAAAGCTTGCAAGTTGATACCAAAAACATGGAAAAACATTATATAACATGAAAACATAGGTAATTTGAGACGAATTGCCCAAAATCATGGTCCAATTCCCAAATCATTTCATATTCTTCTTGTTAAATTCAAAACTCATGCAATCAAGTCCCATAACTCCTTAGATTATGCATGCATGTAAAATATAGACTCTAACTCCTATTCAAATGGTACAAATGATGTTCAAAATCATGAAGCTCAACCACCCAATTCTTCATGTTAAGCTTATATCCTACTATTCACCAATTCTTCTTGAATGCACAACTTTATGGACTTAAGCTTGTGAATTGAAGTTCAAATACTCACTTGGAGCCTTCAATGCTTCCAATTCTAGCAAATTCTTGAGCCAAGCTTCTCAAATCTTCAATCTCTAGATCAATTCTACAAGAATTTGGTCTCTCTCTCTCTCTCTAAATTAAGTGTTTTCTCTCTCTAAAGCTCTCGATAGATTTTTTAGCTCAAAGATATGAATTAGCCCCTTAATTAACATATATATATATAGGCTTCCTCAATCTTATTGACTAATCAAAGCTTAGGCTTAATCAAATGGGTCTAATTAAATCAAATTAATCTAATTATTTTGATCCGAATCAAATTTTAATGATATTTCACTGTGGGTTCTAAAAATCATGCTAATCGCAATGGTATAATCAATTTTGGTTCCTAATGTCTCTATGGTTCTCAATTTCAATTTATTACAGCATATAGAATAGAGTTTCCTATAATGGAGAAATACAAATTCAAAACTACACATAATCAGGTAATTAGCATCTAAATTCACATCAAGCACATAATCACAAGTATAATTAACAATTAATAGTATATCACATAACGTAGTTATCACAGTTTTGTTATACTTTTAGGATTGTTCTTGCTAGTCGCAATGTAAATAAGAGCTTTCTCCTTTCTTTTCTCTACGAGGTCAAGTTCCAAGGTTATTACTTTTCCATTTAGGTCTGGATCAAAGTTCTCACTTCTGATGGTGGGGAGGCCAATCCTTAAAGGGATGACAGCCTCCATGCTATAAGCCGAGGCAAATGGCATTTCCCCGGTCAACCATCTTAGGGTTGCTCGGTAGGCCCACTAGACATGGGGTAGTTCTTTGACCCACTTTCCCTTTGCTTTCTCCAATCTTTTCTTCAAGCTATCTAAGATTACTTTCTTTGAAGCTTTCGCTTGACCATTAGCCTGAAGGTAGACCAGCATGGAGTTGTAGAACTCTATCTTGTGCTCTTCACAGAGTTCTTTGAAGATCTTCCCATCAAACTACGTGCCGTTGTTTGATATTAGAGCCTTAGGAATTCCAAACCGAGTGATTACGTTATGCCAGACAAATCTATTAACGCCTTTTTCCTTTATGGATGCGAGTGATTCTGCTTCAACCCATTTAGTGAAGTAATCCATTGCTGTGATGAAGAACTTCCTATTACATGGCGCAATTGGAAGTGGTCCCACAATATCCAAGCCCCATATGGCGAAAGACCAATCGCTAGTTAAAAATAAGAGTTCTCTGGCCGGTTGGAGGATTTGATGTGCAAATTTCTAGCATTTTTTTTTTTTTTTGTATTTTTTAATGTATTTCTCTATGTCTTCTTGCATGCATGACCACCAATATCTTTAAGAAATAGCTCGGTAGGCCAATGATCCCACCTTGGTGGCTTCTACAAATTCCTTCATGAATTTCGTACAGGAAAGCTTCCATCTAGCTAGGATGGACACACTTCAAGTATGGCCTAGTGAAAGACTTCTTGTATAGCGCCCTTAATAGGGAAAGCCAAATCATTGTAATTTTGCTCAAATTTTGTTTGCTTCTTTCTTGTCGACGGGCAAATCCTGTCTTTCAAAAAAAGAATAACGGGATCCATTTAGGAAGGTCCAAGCTTAGCGCATAATACTGTAGCTGCTTCAGGCTCTTCAATACTTCACCTTGGTAAAAAATCAATTAGCAAAAGGTTAGGGATGGATGTATCTAACATGGCTGCAAAACCAACCAACTCATCTGCTTTGTTGTTTTCTTCTCTATCGATTTGTTCTACTCTTACAATGTCAAACTTCTTGATCTCCGTTTTGACCAACTCTTGATACTTGGCCATCCTGTCGTCCTTTGCCTCGTAATCACTAGATATTTTGTTGACCACCAATTGGGAGTCACTGTACACCATTAGCTCAGTAGACTGTATGCCAAGGGGCGAATTTCAAATCGTCTAAAAGCACTTCATACTCTGCCTCATTATTGGATGCTGGAAACCCAAGTCTGATTTCCTACTTAACAGTTAAACCATCTAGCAGGATAAGCATAATTCCAAGCCCAGCTCCATGTCTGTTAGAAGCTTCATCCACAAATAGCTTCTATATCTCTCCAACAAACAATTTCCAACAAACAGATGAATTTGAAGATATTTTTGGGTTTGGTATTACTTTTTCAACCACGTCCTCTAATTGCGGTGGATCTACTTGTTTGCTAACTTCTATGCTCGGTTGCCCTACCATTTCCCTTTTAAGCACGTCATTGCGAATCATGCTCTCTGTTGCTCGACTTACCTATTCACCCACTTGCAATGCGTCGTTGAGGTTTGTAGATGGTGCCACTCTTGCCAAACTCAGCGGTGCAATGCGTGGCTTATCTACCTGGAGTGAAGCCTCAACCGGTTATAAGGCTGTTGAAGGTTGTGCTATTTTCGTGGCACTTACCCCTTGCTCGGTTTTTCTTGTCAAATTAATTGGGCAAACAAAATGACTTCCTGGAGTAAACTATGTAACAAAGTCTGGCATTTCCTAGGCCTTGATAGTTGTTCTAGGTCAAAACTTGATGTCAAATTATCCTAATCTGACTACCTATTTTAAATTCCTCCTAGAAAAATCTACCTTTTCGAACAAAGCTTTCAATGGGAATGTAGTCATAACCATAATTGTATGCGCGTGAAAGTAGTGCGACAACCTTTTGGATGCCATGATTAAAGCCAAAGCAAGCTTCTCCAATGGAAGGTATCTTGTCTCAAAGCAAAGCATGGTCTTACTCACATAAAAATAGGCACGTGTTGTATTCCCTCTACATGCACAAGCACTGCACTAACATCATGTTGAGAGACTATCAGGTACAAATAGAGTTTTTCTTAAGGTACTGGGGTTGCCAAAAGTGGTGGAGAAGATAAGTATCGTTTTAATTCCTCCAAAGCGCAATTGCAGTCTTTATCCCAGCTAAACTTTGACTTGAGAATATAGAAGAATGGTCTGCAATGATATGAAAATCGGCTTATAAATCTGTTTAGTGTGGCCGCTAACCTTGTCAAATGTTGCAACTCCTTCACAGTATTTGGTCTCTCCAACTCTTGGATGGCTTTAGGATGAGAGGGATTTGCTTATATTCCATGGTTAGTCACCAAGAAGCCCAAAAATTTGCCCGATCCCATGCCAAATGCATACTTAGTTACGTTCAAACAAAACTTGTGAGTCTTCGAAATTTGAAACATCTCCTCTAGGTCACTAAGATGGTCAGACTCATCCTTACTTTTGATCATCATATCATCGATATATGCCTCCATTATTTTGTCGAGCAATGGGGTGAACATTTTAGTGACCATTCTTTAGAATGTTGCCCCTGCATTTTTTAGGCCAAAGGGCATGACCTTATAGCAATACAACTACAGTTGTAAAGGAAGTGATCTCCTAGTTCGGTTCATACATAGCGATCTAATGATATCCACAATGTACATCTAGAAACCTAAGGCAGTTGGGTCTTGCCATCAGGTTCACCAATTGGTCAATTCTTGGTAAAGGAAAGTTGTTCTTTAGGCATGTTTTGTTGACCGTCTTGTAATTGATGCAAACACATCATTAACCATTTTTTTTTTGTCACAACGAGAGTGTTTCAGATCCACTTTGGGTAATGGACTTCTCTTATTGCCCCTGTTTCCAACAGGTTCCCCACTTCATTAGCCACCACTTTAGCGTAGTATATAGCCGACCTGTGAATTCTCTATATGATCGGTCTAGCATGGGAGTGGACATTAAGTTGATGGCAAATGAAGTTTGGATCAATGCCAGGCATGTCACAGGGCATCCACGCAAACACCTTAATATTAAAAATCAAAAAATCCATGATTTCCTTTCTTTCAGTGCTGGACAAAGATGAGCCTAGCAAAAAGAAGTTTTCTGGGTCATTCTCATCAATCCTAAGTTCCACAAGTTCTTCAATGACCTTTTGCCCAGCCTCCTTGTAAACATCTTTGAGCATCTCCTTATTCTCTAGCTCTTTTACTATATGAACAAATCCCTCGGCAGCGCGGCTACCATTCACTGTGACGAAGCACTATTTTGACATGATCTGATCTCCTAAGACCTCTTCAATTATCCCAACTTCATATGGGAACCGCATTACTTGATGGTATGTCAATGATACGCCTGCATTGGTGCAACCATACTCTCCTAAGAATGATGTTGTAACTAGATATGACAATAGAGCCTGCTTTCAAAAACCAAAACTCTACCTGTTTGACCACCGAGCCCGCTTTGACCAGCAAAATGATCTTGCCAACCGGGCATTTAAGCGTAGAGTTAAAACCCACCAAAGAAGACATAGTGGGGGCCAAGTCTCTTTCATTTAACTTCAGTTACTTAAAAGTGTCATAGTGCATGATTTCACATGAGCTTTCCTAGTTGATCAAGATCTTCTTGAAGTTGTAATTTCAGATGCGCAAAGTAACCACTAGCGCATCATTGTGTTGATTTTGCCACCTTGCTAGATCTTTGTCAAAGAAGGAAATCATGTTCCTTGCTTTTTTTCTTCCTCTTCTTGAACGTTGGCTAAACACTGAATACCTCCTTTATGTGCTTAATTTTCTTTATCATTCCTTTGAGCTCACAAGCTCACTCAGGCTCAGTGATCCCATAGATCACATTAATCGCGCCTTGAGGTGGGCCATCAAGTGGCATTTTATTTGGCATGTTATTATCTTGAGGGGCTAGCCAAGCTCCTTCTTTAATGCAACAGCCCAAGTGGCCCACAGCCACCAACTCCTCTAAGAGTTGTTTCAACAGCACGCAATCCTCAGTTCGGTGTCCTTTCTCATCATGGTAGGTACATTGGTACCTTTCATTGTAACCCTTCTGTGCTTCGCTCAACTTGGTTGGCCATCGGACAAACGGCTCCTCGCGGATTTCTCTAAGGATGCGATAAATAGGTTTCTTGAACACTGTAGGGCTTGTAGTGCGAACCTTTAATTTTTTCGACCTGTTTTCTTTACTACACAACAATGGGTCACCCAATTGTTATCACTACTCCAATTGCCTTGTTTTCTATTCTTACCAATCGTGTTAACTTTGGCGGAAGATTTTTTATCTGACAATGTTGTTGTGCTGGAATTTGTCTTTGCTCGAGCGACATCTTCTTCCACTCTTATATGGTAGTGAACCCTTTCCATCAAAGCTTCCATGGTTAGGGGTGGCATCTTGGTCATTGATTCCTTTAGTTTATGCTCGACTGGCAATCCACGCTTGTACTGAGTGATTGCTAAGTTGGTAGGACATTAGCTAATTTGATTGAATGTCTTCTAATACCTATTGTTGTATGACTTCAATGACTCCCACTCCCCCATGTGAATAGCTAGTAGTTAGTCACCTCCATAGTCGTTTTTGTGTTTGTTTTGAATTGGGCAACAAATGCCTTTGCAAGTTGCACCTTGGAAACTACGCTGCCTTCAGGTAACCTCTCAAACCATGTCAAGCCCAAATCCCCTAAGCTTGATGCAAACATCATGCACATTAAGGTATCGTTCCTCCTATGCATAGCCATAACTTGCCAAAAGTTGCTAAGATGTATATAAGGATTTGACTTCCTGTCCTCGATCGTGAACTTTGGCTAGTTAAAACCTACTGGCAGAGGCGCACTCTCAATTTTTGGAGAGAACGACATACTTTGCAACCTCACCAATGCCCTGTCCGTTAGTTTGTAGGTGAGATGTAGCATTGGCATTGTAACCTCGATACTTCCATGTGTCCTAGGAGGCAATCTCTGTATAGCTGACACCCTATGGGGGTCATGCGCCAAGGCGACTTCTCTCTACTATGCCCTTTCATTGAGAACAATCTGCAAGTCTTCTGATATGGGTAATTCTGTATATATTGAGAAGACATCTGGCGAGTGCACAAGGGCCGATAACTACTCCCCTCATATTATGATCTTTTTGACCTTGTCTACTTAGACCTAGAGTGACAAGGTCTCAATGACCTAGACTGAGAGCCGCCTATCTTGAGGCTCCTACTCTCATAAGGTTCTAGTGAAGTGGGCCCATCTTGGCTTCCAGAACGATGGGATCGAGTGCATTCCCTGTGGGTTTTCACCCGTAGTGACACATTTGCCCCTTTCCTAGTGCTTCAAAACCTCCATATTTACCGTTATCTTCTTGATTAATTCGTCTTGCTCCCTCACACGATCTTCCAAAACTTGAGAATCAGTTCGTCATCTTTGCCCATCTGGGCTTCGGGAGCGGCGAGGGCTCAAACTACGCTTTTCTTGTTGCGAGTCCAAATCAGCCATAGAAAGAATAGGAGGCAGATCTTCGTGTCTCCTATTGGCCTTCAGCATTTAGCTATCGATGGCAGAAATAGGTAAATCCTCATTACTTGCCATTAAAATCATTGAAAGAGCTCAATCAAAAGGTTTGTTATGTTCTTATTTCCACAGACGGTGCCAATTGTACTACCACGAAATAGTCGTCACTTGTATAATTTTATTGATCAAAATCACGTTCCTCCAAACATCGCCATGTGACCTGGAATCACAAACGTGATCTAGCCGGTGGGTGTGTGCCGAAAATTGCTCCGATACCTAAGTCAACAAATAAGATAAAGAGGAAAAACTCTATGAATTTGAATACTAATATTGCAATACGTGGGTTTAGGTTAGGTTTGAGCTTTTATAAATTCTACATGGCAAAATCTTAATAGGACTCTAATTTCTTTTCGTAGAGTCCTTTTAGGAATCACATTCATAAAGGAGTTGCCTATCTTTTAACACCATCCTCACTGCAAACCAACTAAGATGGCATAACTCTTTGTACGGCTTCCAACCGAGCAGACGAACTACATTTTTCTTATTGGTTCTTCTACTAATCGAGCTACATGACATTCCACACAAAGCCAATGCAGCGTATGACCATACTGACGTTGTGCGACGCTCAAACTAGCTCAACCTCACCATGTGAACAATTACAGCCAGCCAATCAAATGAAGATAGCTCGGTTTAATCTTGATCGCCACATTAATTGGTGACAACTAAACCAGCCTCATTTTAGCCTAAGGCCTACCGAGGCTTAGCCCGACCCATTAGAATAACCCAGACCAAGTCTGGCCAATCAAACCATGCAACACGTTTGACCGGCTAGACCTCTGCATGGCCCAAACCACGCGGCCCTTCAATCCATAGCCCGATCAACAATAAAGGTCTGATTTAGCCCTGCCCAAACATCTCGACACAAATTCCCCTCTCAGAAAGATTTAGGTTTTGTTTGATGTGCCTAAACAGTCAATTTATTTATTAAAAATACGTTATCTCATTTCATAAAGCTAAACACTTTGACCATTTTGGAAAACATTAGAATAATCTAAAAAGTTAAAAATACATCAAAAAAATTTGTTTTTCTAGGTTTATTTTAACCAATAAATTAATTTTTTTGGCTAACTCTCAAATAAAGCTTTAGTATAAATAAAAATAAATAAAACTCTTTTTTTTCCCCCTCTCTCTCCCCCGCCTCACCTCTTAATAGAATGGACATGAACAACAATGACCATATTTATCTACTATTTGTTTACTGATGAATATAAATACGGCTGCAGTAAAAGTTCAAGAGGACCCAAGCCCACAAAATTATGGGTAATGGGGCTAGTCTGAACACATGAAGGATGGGACCGACCGTGAGGATCAGGATTAGCCTCAGTCAATTTAAAGGGCACTCACATTCATCTAGTTGAAGGATCTACTCAGTTAGAGAGGGCAGCTATGGTTAGAAGCTTATAAGAAGGCAGACCCGAGCAAGAATGTGTTATGATGTCTGTACTTACAGTAGTTGGGACATATGGTGATCACCTCCACTTGCAACCATCATCAATTAGTGCGAAATGTGTCTAATAGCCTTAACTTACCTCATCATGGAAATAAAGATGGCATTCTAGGATTGACTAAGAGACTCATTGAATTATTATTCCCTCACGAGATATGTAACCATGAAAATGAGCTATATATATGTATATTCAGTCATATTAATGTAAAGCACGCTATCTATTTCCAACACTAATATAACTCTCCGATTATCTTCTTCCTTATGCACATTTCTAACTTCATTATCGGAGAGCCCTTGAGAAGGACACCCACTAGCAAGGTTCTGAAAAGTGGTTACGGTTGCTGTAACGGTGGCGATCGCGCGGTTGCGGTTGCCAAGTGTAAAGGTCATCGCGTAACGGGTGCGGTAATCGGAACCGTAAAATTTTTTATTTTTTGCACAATTTGAAAAAAACTTACCAAAACATATATTTTTTTTTTCCATGATCATATTTATTGGGTTTTAAAATAAATATTGATCAATTTTTGTAAATTTTTAAGTATGATCTAATATATTTCATATTTTTAAATCACTATAACTGAGTTTTTTACATTTTATTTTAATAATTAATGACTTTATATTATACAAAAAATCAATCACTAACATTATATGTAAGATAAACAATGACAAAAGTAAGAATAAATAAGAGTCTAAATATATATATATAATTAAGCCAAATAGATACTGACCACACTTATTATTATTATTATTATTATTATTATTATTATTATTATTATTATTATTATTATTATTATTTTCAAACAATATATAGATAGACACATACAAACAAAATGGTTGAGTGATAGCAGCTAAATAGAATAGCATAGGTCTTACAGCTTCAACAAATTAATAACATGTTCTTCATCTTCCCTCTTCTCTCTCTCTCTCTCTATCTCTTGCTCCTCCATCTTCCCTCTTCTCTCTTGATCTCTTTTCTTCCCATTTCAGCTTTTTTTTTTTTTTTTTGTGTGTGTTTTTTCAAAAGAAGAGTTCAAAACAGAAGGTATGAGAGGTGATCACACCATAATATGGTAGACCCTCTCACACCAAATCAAAGCTTTATATGGTGATTCAATCTTCCCGCAGGAAGAAGTAACTGGAAGTAGGGAGTTTGAAATTTGAATGAAGAGTCACAATATTTGGAAACATGGTGACCATTGAGTTCGATTTTAATAAGTTGTGACCATTGATTAACTGCCACCATATGCTATAAATATACGGACAATACATGTTCTGTCTGTTTTTTCCTCTTCCAGATTGTATTCTTCTGCACGATTAAACACCCTCAAGGGGAACTTCGATCCATTGCCATTGTTAAGATTATCTTACAGTGGTATCAGAGCCTGGATTACACATTATCGCAGATGTCGAAATATATTCCAGAAGAACAAAAAATTTTCGAACTCTTTTTACCGAAAATTTAGAAAATCATTGACCGTCAATCTTCGACATTGGTTAATTCAGTTTGTTTATTTAATCATCACCAACGTGTTGTATTTCCAAAAAACTATCCGAAGAAAATAACTGTTGGTGGTGCTATTGTTCTAAACCTTGCCGAAAGTGAGTCCGAATTACACCGTTGGAAGCAATTTTATAAAATATTTTTTGGCTCAAATTGCATCTCCAAATTGGCACCATCTTGTTCTTCTCAGAATTTTGATCACAACGGTAATATTTGTTGTGAAAAAGGGCAAAAATTTGATACACAAAGTTCAAATTTCAGTGTGTGGTCGCCAACTCCCATCACCGGAGAAGACGACCGGAATACACAGTACGAAGACTCTGTTTTGCAACCTAAGAGTTTTGGGCCGAATTTAAAATTAAAAAGATGGCCCAAAATAAAGCATACAATAAGAAAATCAACTCCTTTGGGCCTTAGAATTAAAAAGAAATTTTTTTGGCTAACCCAACAATCAACCCAAGTCAGCCAGGCGGAGCCCAGCAGCCCAAAGCCATAGGGACCGCCCAGCCCAACGACACAGCCAAGTAGCCCAAAGCTGCGGCCCAGCATCTCGTGCCCAGATCCACGCATCGACCCTCCACGCTTGGACCTGAGTCCGTCTACTCCGCACGACCCGCATGCTGATCCGCGCACTGATCCGCACATTGATCCGTGCGTTGATCAGCGGTCCAAGCCACTTCCACCCAAGCCGGTTCAAGCCGGTTAAGCCCAAACCTTGAACCGGCAGCAGCTTGGTTCAAGGGGTTTTTCGGCTCGTTCTCGCTCATTTCAAGGCTGTTTTCAGTCATTCAAAAGCCATAATTTCCAGAATTTATCTAGGAATTTTTCTATGAGTACTAGTACTGCATTTTCAAAAGAAAAAATTCAAGGAAAAGGCTATCCAAGGGCGTTACCTAGGAGAACATCAAAGAAATAATTTTTTAATAAGCGCCATTGTGTACCTTGGGCTCGTAACTATTTTTACAATACTCAGAAGCAAATAATTGGGTTTAAAAAGCCATTGGGTTTTCATCATTCTTCTTACCCAAGGCAACAGAACCATTCTATTCCTTCACAGCAATATCTTCATCACAGGGGCCGATTCAACAACTAGAAGTCTTATCCTTATTAAGACCTGTTGTTGTCTTTAATTTTGTTTTTTTTATTTTTTATTTTAGTATTGTAATATTCACATTTGAATTTTCATAGTAACATATTTTGTTTTTAATATGGCTATTAAAAATACCCTGGATTCTTCAAGAATTGAGATGCTTAATGGAAATAATTTCCGAGCATGGAAACACCACATTTCTTATCTTTTTACACATGAAAAAACATTGCACACTTTATCCACTTCTAAACCAGATGATGATTCTAATTGGTTCCAAAATAAATGGATAGAAGATGATGCAATGGCAAAGGCAACTATGTTACATAATATGAAAGATAACATTATTCCGCTTTTTGAAGAACATGAAACTGCAAGACAATTAATGGAAGCACTAGAAAGTAAGTATGGAGTTAGATCAGATTCTCAAATTCAATTGCTCTTGGACAAATATAATAACACTCGTATGAGCGATAATGATAATGTTGGTGATCATGTTAAGCAAATGGAATTAATTGCTAAAGAATTATCCAACGCTGGTCACTCTTTGTCAGACAAGATGCAAGTAACTACCATACTTAATAGTCTTCCATTGTCTTGGGATCATGTTATCACATCTCTAACTCATAGCAGACGAGAGATTTCAATGGTAACATTGCCTGTACTCTTAGTTTTGGAAGAAGAAAAAATGAAGCGAAGACGTAAAGAATGATTGTCTTCTAACTTGTTGATGGCACAATCTTCACCACAACCACAGAATAATACCCACACACCATTCAACAAGAAAAAGACGATTTCTTTCAAGAAAAAAATGGAAGAAGGGATTTTAGAAAGGATGGAAGAAACAGCAATAATGGCAAAAACAACGTCATAAGCATCAAATTGGCCCATGTTACAAGTGCGGTCAAAAAGATCATATCAAAGCCACTTGTCCTCAGAAAAAGGAGAAAAAGGATCATAACCCTATTGCCATGACAGTTTCTAAAGCAATGGTGCTTGAACCTTCATCAAATTCATAGTGGATTGATTCTGCTGCAACTAGGCATATTATGCAAAATAAAGACATGTTCGTGGAGTTTACTGACAAGAAGGTTAGTGAACACAGAATCTACATGGGCAACAACTCATATAGTGATGTTTTGGGCATCAGCAACTGTCAATTCTCTATTAATGGAACTTCCATTATGCTTCATGATGTGCTTTATGTACCCAGCATTCGCCGAAATTTAATTTCAGTTCCAGTGTTAACCCAAAAGGGTTTTGAGGTTAATTTTAGATTTAATACAGTATTGATTAAGAAAGGGGGTGTATTAGTGAAAGGTGTAAGAGTGAATGACTTGTACTCTCTTCCTATTGAAAATAATAATAAAGTATGTGTTTCTAATTATTTGTTTGTTTCTACAAATAATAGTTCTTATTTATGGCATTTAAGGTTAGATCATATTAATAAAAATAAAATGTCTCAAATGTTTAAAAGCGGCTTATTGCCTAAAGTATGTTCTGATGATTTTGATATATGTGAACCATGTATCAAAGGCAAAATGACTAGCAAGCCATTTTTTAAACATTGGAAATCATCAGAATTACTTGAAATAATTCATTCGGACATTTGTGGCCCTTTAAGAACCAAAACTCATCGAGGCATGGAATACTTTATTACTTTCACTGATGATTATTCAAGATATGGACATATCTACCTTCTTAAACACAAATCAGAAGCAATTGAAAAGTTTAAGGAATATAAATTAGAGGTAGAAAAGCAACTTGGTCGGTCCATTAAACACTTGAATAATGATAGAGGTGACGAATATGAAGCTATGGATTCTTTCTGCAAGGACAATGGCATAAAACATTTGTTTACAATGCCATACACACCACAACAAAATGGGGTCGCCGAAAGACGAAATCGTACTCTCATGGAAATGACAAGGTCTATGATGGCTCATGCTTATCTTCCTATTCATTTTTGGGAGAAAACTTTGTCCACTGCTGCATACATACTAAATAGAGTCGAAACAAAAGCCAAACCTCTAACTCCTGATGAATGATGGCATGATACTAAACCTAATGTTCAAAATCTCAAAGTTTGGGGATGTAAGGCACATGTACTTATTCCCAAACCTTTAAGGAAAAAATTGGAAAGCAAAACTTGGGAATGCGAGTTTATTGGTTATGTCGAAAATGGGAGTGGTTATCGTTTTTACCATCCCGAACGTGGATTAATAGAAAGTAGAGATGTTATTTTTCTTGAATCCACTGATCTTGTTACTCTTATTGAACAAATTGAATTGCTCTCTGAAGTATCTCAGGATTCTTCTCTTCCTTCTTTGTCACACAGTCCACATATTCTCCCCGAACCATCTAATAGTGGGAGCAAAAGCAAATTACATGACGTTGTTTTACCTGCTTCGAATAATGAGATAAGTGGGAGTAAGAGAGCAAGAAGTCCATCTACGTTTTTGAAAGATCATTATGTTTTTCAAGTTGAAGAACTTAATAACTTAGTAGATGATCCTACTACTTATAATGAAGCAATAAGTAGCAATGATGCTACTAATTGGCTTGAGGCAATGAATGAATAACTTGACTCAATCAAGAAAAATAATGTTTGGGAATTAACCGATCTCCCGAATGGAAGAAAAGCCATTGGTTGCAAATGGGTTCTTAGAAAGAAATTCAAACTAGATGGAAGTTTGGAGAAATACAAGGCCAGGTTAGTAGCCAAGGGATTCACTCAACAACCTGGAATAGACTTCATAGATACATATTCTCCTGTTGCAAAATTTGCCTCTATAAGGATTCTAATGGCGGTAGTAGCCAGGATGGATTTGGAATTGCATCAATTAGATGTTAAAACTACTTTTCTCAATGGAGACTTAAAAGAGTAAATTTATATGATTTAACCTGATGGTTTCCAGAACCAAGGCAACGAAGATAAAGTCTACAAGTTGAAGAAATCTCTATATGGACTTAAACAATCTTCAAGACAATGGTACTTGAAATTCAACCAAGCCATTTGAGAAATGGGCTATGTTGTGAGTCCATTAGATCACTGTGTTTATATCTGGAAAAATGATGACAAGTTAGCAATATTGTCTTTATATGTGGATGACATATTGTTAGTAGGAAATTGTCCAGATATGATTATAAAAACCAAAACTTTCTTGGCATCTAGATTTGAAATGAAAGACATGGGTCTTGCAACCTATGTTCTAGGAATTAGAATTTCAAGAGATAGAAATTCAAAATTATTATATCTACATCAAGAAAAATATCTAGACAAGGTACTCAAAAGATTTAATATGGATAACTGTAATTCTTTAAGTACGCCTGTTTGCAAGGGACAAAGTCTTAGTAAAAGTATGAGTCCTCAAACTAAGTCTGACGTTGAGGAAATGAGAAATGTCCCGTATGCTCAGGCAGTAGGTAGCCTAATGTATGCTAGGACAAGCACAAGACCTGACATCTGTCATGTAGTCGGATTGGTAAGTCGGTTTCAATCCAATCCAGGTAAGGAACATTGGCAAGCAGTCAAAAGAATATTTAGATATTTAAAAGGCACCAAAAATTTGAAGTTATGTTTCAGTTTGTGTGATCTAGACATAAAAGGATACACTAACGCGTATTTTGCAGGAGATATAGATGATAGAAAATCTACTAGTGGTCATGTGTTCTTGTTTAGTGGAACAACAGTTTATTGGTTAAGTAAGAAACAGAGTTGTGTTGCAAAGTACACTATAGAAACTGAATACATAGCTTGCAGCACAGCCGTTAGTAATGCGGTCTGGATAAAACGATTTGTTGACAGTTTACAATTGGGTATACCTGCCAAATCGATCAATATGTTTTGTGACAATCAATCCGCCATCTCATTAATAAAAAGTGGAGCAAATAGCTCTAAGGGAAAACATATTGATGTAAGTTACCACTATATTCAGGACATAGTGGAGAAAGGCGAAATTAAAGTCAACTATATACCCTCAGAAGAGATGGTGGCTGACACTATGACCAAAGGATTGTCTCTGGAAAAATTCAGAGAACATGTAGCTAATATGGAATTGAAAAATGCCTAGCTAGGTGGTTTAGTTACTTATATAAGAGCATAGTCGGATGACTCTGGGATGCCTAGATAACCGATGTTTTGCGACTTTATCTTGCATGGAAACATGTGTTTGGTCAGGTAACAAGATAGAGGAACTGACAAGGTACGAATATCATAGTTAGCATGAGATGTAAAGTCCATAATATGCAATGTGCTAACTAGATGATATTGTCTGCTTGATCAGTAAAAAGTCGTTGATAAGGTGTGTTAAGGAAAACCTTCAGGAATGGGTCTTAAAGGAAGTACTTAACAATAATTTCAGTGCAAGTCGACACATGAAAATGTGTGCAGCTGAAGTCGTCAATGGTGATTGGGTATGGACTATGAACCCATCACTAAAAATTGATCCCGTTCACTTGAAATATAGTGAATTGAAGTCATCTAGAGTGTGTTGTCAGTGGGAGAACACATTCGTACGAGTGCGGTCAGATTGGTGGCAAAAACGTGCGCACGTATGGCCAAGTCACAATCAGACGTTGATCTATGAGGTAATTTCATAGATGAAAGTTGGCATTAGGCAAAATTTTGGTACCAAGGTAAACATGCCTAACTCAGGTTTTATCACGAATATTATAATGTGATCAAGTGGGAGATAAAGGTATGAGAGGTGATCACACCATAATATGGTGGACCCTCTCACACCAAATCGAAGCTTCATATGGTGATTCAATCTTCCCGCAGGAAGAAGTTACTAGAAGTAGGGAGTTTGAAATTTGAATGAAGAGTCACAATGTTTGGAAACATGGTGACCATTGAGTTTGATTTCAATAAGTTGTGACCATTAATTAACAGCCACCATATGCTATAAATATATGGACAATACATAGGTTCAATACACTTGAATTTCTCTCTGTTTTTTCTCTTCCAGAGTGTATTCTTCTGCGTGATTAAACACCCTCACGGGAACTTCGATCCATTGCCATTGTTAAGGTTATCTTACAGGAACCATTACGTAAATCATTACAACCGCTACGGCCGATACATCTGTGAATCTCAATCACATTTCAAAAGTGGCCGTAACGGGTGGCGGTAACCATCACAACTGTTACGTAACAGCGTTAGGTAACAGTTGCAGCTGCTTTTTAAAACCTTGCCCACTAGTGAGTTCTCATGTTTGCAAGTCATATGAGAAGAAAGTCCATCTGATCAGTGCCTTTGAATACCAATCCATCTCCATTTCATACCATCTGTAAACCACTCATTTAATTTGCTAATTTTATCATTTACCATCCTATTGTTAAAGTTACATTGATTTAATGAATCACACTATTTATACCAGTTATTAATCAAGTGATGACATATGAAACGATAAATAAAAGATCACAAATAAATGTGGTTATTATAACACTATTGAAATTATATAAAAGAATATAGTACAAATATGATATATGATGTACATATTTTTATTTATTTATTGGGTCTTGCTACATCCCCCTAAAAAAACCCCCCTAATCCCTCTCATTTCCATATCAAGTAAAAAAAAAAAAAAAACAAGAAAACAGTTGCCTAAAATGAAAATTAGGGGGATTAGGGAGGACAGTTTTAGGACTCCAAATCATTTTCCTTATTTATTTATTTATTTATTATTATTATTATTGCGTGTGAACTTCATCCATCTTTATAGGGGTTGGGCTCTTAGTCCACATTCTAGAAGGTTTAGGAGGAACCCAAGTTATTTATCACACTCTTTATTATGTCCTTTCCCTCATATTTATTTTATATTATCGTGCCACTAAAATTAATAATTAAAAAGATACGGAACAAATGACTATGCGGTTTTATGAGTAATTTGCTGTCAAACAATTTGGGGCTCATAGGTAGGACACAAGATTCTTGTTCGAGAATGTTTCGAAAAGTGAAGCATATATATAATTATATATGAACAAAGCACATACGGTGTGGGGGTCTTCAAAATCATCTCGGAGGCGATGTGCTCACATCATTTTTCTTGAAAAATCTACTAGACAGTTGCATTATTATAGCATTGCTCCACAAAGGAAAGTTTTGAGGCCTGTTGGCATAAAATTCAAATAGACAATTAGTGTGAGTGGAAATTAATGAAAACTTTCATATGTTTAACAAGAAAAATATGCTTATTTTCTATGATTTGGATATAAAACTGTTAATTATAGATAATATAAGAGTGATAATTTTGTAATTAAAAATATTTTAATGGATGTGTCCAATGAGTAATGACAATAAAATGAATTCATCAATAAAAATAAAGAATAAGTGATTCAATGTTTTAAAAACGGAATCGGTGAGCAAACCAAAAAAGAGATTGAGTGGAAGGGTCACCGGTTCAACCGTCGGATTGAATTGAAATCGAACCGTGACGTTATAAATATATTAAAATTATATTTAAATAAAAATATAAGTAATAAAATTATAAATTTAAAAAATTGAAAATATTAAATTATCTTAAATATTTCTCCTAATATTTTTTTTACTAAAAAATATAATAATATATTTTAAAATATTATTAATTTTAATTTTGGAATAGGAAACCAAATATTCAATATTCCTTCCACATGATTTTAATTCAATTGAAAGAAGAGCAAAAAATTTGGAGAGATGTCAAAATTTCAAGTCTCCTTCTAATAAATTTGATTGAATCCCATATGAATTTCTTAAGTTTTTTTTTTTTTTAAACAACCTTTTTTCTTATAAATAGGTAGAGATACTTTTACAATAATTTCAAACTTTCAATGGGATTTGTCACAAGAAGAGACCTTTGAAAGAAAGTTTCTAATTAAAATTTTCTTATATATGTATATATATATAATAAGAAAGAAAGAGAGAAAAGAAAGAAAGAATAAAAAAAAAAAAGTTATAAAATATCAAAAATTTTAAGTTTTTGTTATTGGCAATCCCGTTTAATAAAACTCTTTTCAGTTGTAATTTTATTCGATCTTTTATTTCAGTGAGGATATGAGTTTTGATATGTGAATCCAACCCGAATTGTGTCTATTCAGAGGAGTTTGTGATCTTAATCCCATCATGTTTACCACTTCGCTGACTAATTCGAGGATCGCGCTGTAATTATACTTTGCTCACTCGCCTGCAAAAGTACTGGGAGTTGAGATTTTATGCTCAAGCGAACTTTCCATCGCTCGAGCGAAGGCACTTGTTCAGAAACACATATTTAAGCCACACCGCTCGAGCGGCCGTTTTTGCGCTCGAGCGTTGATCACGATTCTACCTGCTATGAAGTTGCGATTAAATCAATTTCTAGGGTACGACTTTCAGATCTTCTTCTTGGGTATTAGGATTTTCATCTGGAATTTCTTTACTTGTTTTCTTTGATATCTGTGAGAGTTTATATCATGAATTGGAGTGGATTATATCAAAAGGGGTTGTTTTATTTATTCAATACAAAAGAGAGAGTTATTCTTAAGTGAATTCTGGGGAATTTGGGCCTGAAATTTTGGTGGATTCCAGAGTGACTCATCGTCGTGAATTTGATATCGGCGTTGTGAATTCAACGTTGGGCAAGAAAATTTCGAGGTGAAGACGGGCTGGAAGAGGAACATAGGGGTCGGTTCGATTTGGGTGTGGATTTGGTAGGTAATTGATGGTACACTTGTGTAATTCTTTTTTGTCATCTTAATGGATTGTTTTATGATTTTTGCCCGTTGTTTTTTTTATCATAATTGGAGGCGCTCCAATTGTTAGGTTTTCACGTAAAATCGTTGTGTCGATTTGTCTTTGATTGTTTAATTTGGATTGCTATTTACTGGTTAAAATTAATATATAATCACAAATCAATATATCGGGGGTTTAAGATTTTTCAAAAAAAAAAAGTTCAAAATTTTTAATTTTATCAACTCGGCCAGTTCACCTAAGTCGTCCTCGAGTCAATCAGTTCAGCGGTTCAACCGTCAATTTTTTCGGTTCTCTCCAAATAGGTCGGTTTTTGGATTTGAACGGTTTAGAGAGTATATTCGAACCGAAATCCCGATCGGTCAGCGGTTTAACCGGTCGAATCGGCCAATCCAATCTGGTTTTTAAAACCTTCAAGTGAATATTGGTGATCAATATCAATTTTATAGTGGAGAATCAATCTCCAATGATGTTTAGAATCTTTTTTTGTTGATCTCAAAATTTTAAAGAAAGGCATATGATTGAATTTGGCCCAAGAGAGCAATGAATTTCAATTTTGTGATATTAAAAATGTGTGTTTCAACTCCCTTTGTTTGGCATCTAATGAGTGCTCCAAATGTTTCTAAAGAACAATGCAATCCATTAATTTATCAAAAGTTGTCAAAAGTATAACCCTCATTTAATGAGTTTTGTTTCTTTAAATCCTTCAAATAATTAACAATCTACATATATGCTTATACAACCGGTACAAAATTACAAAGGATGTTTATAGATTTTATTAACGAGTATCCTAAGACTTTGTTAACAATCTTTAAATGATTATATATTATTTATAAAAATTTGTGTCGTAAGAAATTTTTAATTATTTTTAATTTTGTAATGCTTGCCCCTTTTATATTATGTAAACACCAACACAGCAACTAAGGAAGTTGGAATGAATGATTACTTTTGAAGATTCCATTTTAGATTCCAAAAGGCCATTATCATCCACCATCGAAGCATATATAATTGAATGCAAGAGGTGGTCCATGGACTTCCATTATATAGTTGTCATTATGATCTAGGTGAGTGATAAGGGCACATGATTCATGTTAGAGGAGAGGTTTTCTTATTATATATATATATATATATAATGGCAATGGAAAAGTCGAATCCCATGTGCAGCAGAAATTTTCAAGTGGATCAAGACTAATAACCTGTTTGTGTGTTCAATGAATTAATTCGCATTTAAATGTTCACTTTATTTATTTTTATTATTTATTTATTTAATAGATAGTGACATAGACACGTCTTATTGAAATAAGGGACTCTAACCTAATCGGTTAGTCCTTTAGCTACCAAGTCTCTCTTAAGGGGAAGTCTTATGTTCCACTTTTAGAAGTCGAATGAGAGGGTAAAATTTTCTTGTAAAGTATATGAGTGTGAGTTTCAACTCTTTCGAATTACTAACCTACTAACTAATCAACTAACTTTAACCAAAAAAAAACATGTCTTATTGTTTGGTGACAGCGTGGTATTCGGACTACCAGATAACTTCTCGATGCAAAGGGACTGCTCCAAAAGAAGAAGCATATCTGCATCCTTTGATGAAAATCTGAGTAATAAAGATACATTCTCCATTTAGAAACATTAACATTATTTGTTTTGTTTTACTTTTTCTGGTTCAAAGATGAAATGATTCAGCATACTAAGAATAGAAACATGACATTCCTTTTTACTATATCTCTTTGTTTGGTAAATGGGAATGCTTTTTATTGTTTCTTCATAGTGTCATGAATTATTCTAAAATCCATTACATTTGGACTGGCTAATCCTTCTCTTCAGACCTAGGGATAGTCTTTCTTCTTTTAACATTTACGTTCTGTGCCAAAACCAAAGGGTAATATAGTCCCACAAATGTTGATGAGCTTCTGTCTGATTGGATATACTCATCAAATCTCTTTCTATACTCGTACGTACAAGTGTCTTTGTTATACTATGTATGAATCATGAATTTAAGTAGGAATTTGAAAAGAACAAATAGAAATGAGGAAAATATAAATGAAATATAAGCTAAACAATTTCTTCATTTCCCATGCTTTTTCTTTCCCTTTCTAAATTTTTACACAAATTCATGATCCAAAACACAACCTTAAGGTATATAAGATTTACACATCATGTGCTGGGTGAAAAAAATTAGATAGGCGCATTTAGAAGCTCCTGTTTAATTGGTAGTTAGAAGAGTTGCACAATGACAAGTTGGATTTACAGGCTTATACAAGCAGCCCTAGGCAAACTTTGGGGTGAGTCGTAAACTGTGACGTTTTGGATTTCATTTTCCTCAGTGTCTCCCCAATGAGACCTTCCTTTTTTCTTCTTGTCAAAAAAATAAATAAATAAAATAAAAGAAAAAAAAAATTGAGAGAGTGAGAGAAAGCCTTTAAATCTAATTACTGTATGCACTATTAAACTACCCTTTTCTAAATTTCAATAATTTATGCTATTCAATTTTGTGTAAATTTTGAATAGCATCACAATTCTATTAGTTTAATGGGTTCTAATTTTCATGACTCGGTATCTAAAATTTGGTAGCAAATAATTGTTAGATAATCGTAAGTGTACAATAATTTGGTCAACACTGGTAGAGAGCCCTAAATTCAGCGGCTCAAATTGCTCAAATTGTCCAAAACTGCGTCGTTTTGGGCACAACACAACACAAAACTACGTCGTTTTACTCAATTTGAGCCATTTGAGCCACCTTTTTTAGGGCCCCCAAACATTATTCTAATTTGGTCACTCTATGACTGTTTTATTATCTTTGACAACGATAGAATATTTCTGTTTAGTAAAAACAATATTTTATTATGTAGTTATAGTGTTTTTAGTAATGAAATCAAAATATGCCGGTTTGGTACACTCACTATTCATCAATTTTATTTTTATTTTTTATTATATCAATTTAATTTAATTGATAATGACCCATTAAAAATTGGACATACTTCAGAAGGCAAAACGGTTCATTCACTCTCCCTGACATAATTGTGCCTGTTTGGCAGAGCTTAATTATAGCTTATTTCAGCTTTTAGCTTAATTTAAACTATTTTGATGTGTTTGGTTTAGCTTATAGATTATAACTTATAGTTTTTTGGAAGTCAGAAATCAGCTTATTCTTTGAGTGGGGCAGGAGATGCTTTAAGAATAAGCTGGAAATCAGCTTATGGTCATAGTTATAAACTATAAGCTGTTTAGGTATAAGCTATAAGTACTTTCCCACAGCTCTACCAAACAGGGCCATTGAATGGTTGGCATCCAATTTGAAATGGTTAATTTTTTTTTTATGAACCAACATTTTGACCTTAATTTTTGTTTAATATTCTAATAGATATTGTCAATTAAACTCAATTGATACAATGTGAATAATTCAATGAATTGATATAATGCGACAATAAGACATTTATGCACTATTTGAGAATAATTAGAGATGATAGAAAATGAGCTTCATTACCACAACTACACTTGATTACAGATTTATATACAAACCATGATAACCGTCTAACTCTACTAGAGTTTGCAACTAATTCCTAACACAACTATAGTTAAATCTAACTACCTAACCACTTACTACTTTATGTTGAGGCTTGAGCTGAGCCACGCTCCCCTATTAATCTCATTCCTCTGTTCCTCATCTTGTGAAGATACACTATCATTCCCCCTCAAGTGAATGAGAGAAGCTTGAACCATGAGCTTGCGTTGGAGATATTGAAATCGAGCAACTGTCAATGGTTTGGTGAGAATATCAGCAATTTGATTGGAAGATGGAATATGCCGAACGCACAACTGTTTAGTAGCAACCCTCTCACGTACATAATGAAAATCATGTGCTTTGATCGAGCGTGGAAAATTGGACTGCTAGTGAGGGAGATTGCAAAAAAATTATCACACCATAAAGTAGGTGTGATGACCCTGACCTCCGCACTAGTATATTATATTATTTTAACAAGCCTAATTGCATGATTATGTGCTTAATTGTGTGATTACATGTTTAATTCTGCAATTATCTGTTGTCACATAGAATATTTGTTTAAATTGACAACTTAGAGTCAGAAATTCAAAGCCTAAACGGCTTCAGAAACCGAAATTGATTAGCGTAATAGACTAAATAAAATATTTAGAATTTTATGGTAACTTTAATTGAAAATTGATTTGGATCGAATTAATTAGGATAAACTGATTGAATTAATTAGAATTGAGGCTAAATTACTTAACCATAATCATACTTGATTAGGCTAAGGTAACCACACCATATAAATAGCTCTAATTAAGCTTATAGGCTCATATTTACTTCATTTGAGCTGAGATTTTGAGAGAGAACAAGAGGGAGGTCAACATCTAGAGTTAGAGAAGGGGAAACTTGAAGGAAATTGTGGAGAATTCAAGAATTAAACTATACAACACTTGCATTTACACATTAGGTATGAAATTCAACCCAAATTCTTGGAATCAAGTCATGTAGAAGTTGAATTCATCTAAGTTTTGAGTTCATTTGTATGAAATTGTTAAATAGAAGTTTCAATCACCTTGACTTTGGAAGTTAGGAGTTAAACATGTACATGCATGCGTAATTTGAGTTAGAATTCATGAAGTTCCTACATGCATGGCACAATTACACCTCAATTTGGATAATCCTTCATGTTTTCAACCTTCTCATGTCACTTGATCATGTTTTGAATGTGTTTTGAAGAAATATACACTCAATTTGAATTAGACTTGTTTTATAACTTGAAATTGAAGTTTTTGATTAAGAATTTGCCATGGTTTTGAGCAAATTGGTTCCAAATTAATTATGTTTTCATGTTTTGTAAAGTTTTCCCATGATTTTGAACCTAAAACACGAGTTTGGGACCTTTGAATATCATGTTTGAACTTCAAACATAGTTTTGGAAATTCCAAAATTTGTCTTGTCTGCTCAAGCGAGGAAAACTCCACTTGAGCGTGAAAAGCAAGCTCCCAGAAGTTTTGCAAAATTATATGGGCCGCTCGAGCAACCAAAGTGGTGCTCGAGCGAGGACCCTTTTTACTCAGTCTTCCGCTCGAGCGTCCGTCCAGCAAGAATTTCATGCAACCAATACTTTTGTCAAGTTAGCAGACTGCACGAGCGGCAAAAGTTACGCTCGAGCGACCACCTTTGTTTTGAGCCCCCGCTCAAGCGTAGGAAGTTACGCTTGAACGAAGACCCTATTTTTAAAAAAAATTTACCAACTCTTTTAAGTGCATATTTACATCCTCATGCCACTCCAAGTATTCTTAGGCACCATTTGAACTCATATAATCATAGAATTGAATTAAAAAGAATTGGTGCTTCAGCTGTGCTTTTTATATGTGTTTTGTTTAGGTGGACATCCGAGGTTCAGAGACAACTCAAACCACTGTAAGTAATAACTTTATAAAGATATGTTCAAGCAATATTATTTTTAAAATTGTTATTGTTTTGGAATCAATATGTGATTCATTGAATGGTTTATCGAAAAGTTATTTTGTAATGATGAGTGAAGTTCATTTTCGAAATGTATTTGTGGCATTCATTGAACATAGGCACTTGCTTAGGGGTAATAATACCACGACTTTTGGTTGTAGACCCTTGCCTGGGGTAACAATACCACGACTATTGGATGTATTGCCTGGGGGTAACAATACCATGGCTATTGGATTACACAGAGATCTCTAGTGTTGATCCTTCGTGGTCTATTGGTTTCACCCTTCGTGATCCATTGGATTGACCCTTCGTGGTCCATTGGTTTGACCCTCCGTGGTCCATTGGTTTTGCTTCATTATGATTGGAATATTATTGTTTGAGCCGCTTAATTTGATATTGAATGACATCGATTATGAAATTTATTGAATTTAAATATTTGAAATAAGAATTTGATTATCATGTTATCGAACTTCATTCATATAACCTCTTTATTCTGTTATTACTCACTGGACTCTAGCTCACTATTTATTTATATATATGTAGGTGGGCAACCTGATCATCAAAATTAGAAAGCCTCGAGTCTACCTGAGTCAGTCTTTTGAGGAAGCTTCCAAGTGAAGTGATCAGGCTCAGGAGAAGCCATACTAGTTGAACCCCTTTTGTGTGTCTTGGAGGTTTTTTTTATTTATATATAGTTAGGGTTGTATATTTGCAAGACATGAATTTTGTACAACTGTGATGGGTGTACTATCTGAATGAATTTTTGTCTAATATACTAGTTCTCTTCATATACGCACAGCTCAATGGATAATTTCTATGTTATTTTTTTTTAAACTTCCGCTAAGCCCTGTACTTTAAGAGGTTCATTTGTATAAAGGTCGTAGGTAATCCATGATTACTGGCCGGTCATGACGCGAAACCTATAAGGGCGGGTTTGGGTCCTGATAGTAGGTATAGGAGTGACCACTTGAAAATCTTTGAGAAGCATTAATAACCAACTGAGTTCAACAACAGTTTAGGCTAAAGCCCTGTATTCGACTTTGGTATAGGAACGAGAAATTGTTGATTGCTTTTTAGCAACCCACAAAATTAAATTGGAACCTAGAAAAACACAATACCCAGTTGTAGACTTGCGATCAATACCCAATCTGAGTCAGAGTAGGCATTGAGAATGAGTGGACTGAGGAAAAATGAAGACCGTGTGTGATAGTCCCTTTGACATAACAAAGTAAGTGTTTAACCATGGCAAAGTGGCTATTTAAGGGCTTATGCATAAACCGACGTGCATAATTGACTACAAAAGACAAATCTGGTCTTGTAATTGTGGGATATTAAAGAGCACCAACAATAGACTTGTAAAAGGAAGGATTAGAGCAAGAAAGTGTTGGGTATACCTCCTTATTGAAGTATGGAACCCAATTGGTTTATTAAAAGAGTTTAATTTGGTTTGGTGTTGGTTATAATATACTTTTAATATATTATATCTAACTTTTGGAGGCCTAATTCAGTTTGGTAACAGCTAGGGAAAAAAAAAAAAATTTCCAAGAATCAATAATATATATATATAAAAATATTGTCTTTGTTAGCGGTTGCTATAACATTGTTTCGGGAGGGCTATTGGTTTTGTGTGGCAACTATAGATTTGATGTGGTGCTTGCTGGGTTAATCAATTGGTGAATTCAAAGCTTGGTGAAATAAATTCTATGGGTTTGTTTCGGCAGTCACTGTGTGGCTGATTTGGGTTATTGTTTTGGGTCTTCTTCAACTCTATTTTGAAGACTTTTGGTCATCTATTTAGTGAGGTCTTTCCTCTTGATTATTTGTGATTATTTGGAACTCACCTAAGGGTGGTTTGTGAGACCATTCATGTCTTGTTTGTAATCGTTTAGAGACTTTTTGGTTGATAGTGGAATCAGATTTCGATCCCGTGGACGTACCTCACATTGAGGGAACCACGTAAAATTCTTGTGTTACTTTTGATTTAATTTTTTCACATTAGTTTTTATTCCCATTGATTGATTTACTTGTGGGGAATCATATATTTTTCCTAACAACTGGTATTAAAGCTTACGGTTTATGGAAAAAAAATCAAAAAGCCTTTATGATAGAAAAAATTAGTCACAAATAAAGCTTTTCTGTTTCGTAAGTTGGTTAATTTAAAATATAATGATGGCAGTTCCATTTCGGAACATTTGAATGAAATAAAGAGTATTGTTAACCAACTTGCTTCTATGAAAATTATTTTTGATAATGAGTTGCAGGCTTTAATGCTACTTAGTTCTTTACCCGAAGGTTGGGAGACTTTGGTTGTGACAGTTAGTAATTCAGCGCCCAATGGAGTTGTCACAATGAGCCAAGTCACTAGTAGCATGTTGAATGAAGAAACTAGAAGAAAATCAGCAGATTCTTCTCATTCAGAAGCATATGTTGTGAGAGGCTGAAGCAAAACAAGGGGGAGGCGTAAGACTCCTCATGGTTGTGATCAAAGCCGTGACAAATTAAGAGATGGTTCTTTTTCAAAAAAAGATATTGAGTACTATTATTGCCATGAGAAAGGGCACATGAAGCAGGAATGCCGAAAGCTCAAGAATAAGGAGAAAAGGCATGACAAAAGTGTGGATAAGAAGCAAGAAGACACAAGGGTATTTTGGAAAGATGGTTAAAAGCTGCTTTTTGACTTTCTTTGATTTTTTTGTGAGAGAGGGAAGTGGGCTAAAAGCTGGGAAGTGGCTTTTAACCCACTTCCCAAAACACCCCACAACGACAGTTACTACCGATGATCTCATGGTCGTTTGTGAAGATGATTGTATCAATTTTGTGGGCTAAGAGAGCAATTAGGTGATTGATTTCAGTGCTTCTTTTCATGTGAATTCTCGAGTTGATTTCTTTACTACCTACACCAAAGGAGATTATAGTTCTGTTCGAATGGGTAATGAAGGTTTGTCCAAGATTATTGGCATGGGTGATGTTTGCTTGGAAACAAATTTGGGCTGCAAATTGTTGCTTAAAGATGTGAGGCATGTTCCCCGACATTCGCCTCAATTTGATCTCTACCAAGAAGCTAGATGATGAAGGCTACAACAACAAATTTGGTGATGGAATATGGAAGCTCACAAGGGATTCTTTGGTGGTAGCTAAGTGTAAGAAAACTCATACACTTTATTAGATGCAAGGAAAAATTTGTAAAGGTGTTGTCAACGCACTTAAAGATGATACTTCTACCGAATTGTTGCACAAATGGCTTAGCCATATGAATGAAAATGGACTACAAGTTTTGTTCAAGAAAAAGAGTTTCTACCCGGTTTGAAAGGTACACATCTTAAAACTTGTGTTCATTATTTGGCGGGTAAACAATATGGAGTTTCTTTTTATAAAAATGTTGCTTCTAGAAAATAAAATGTTTTGGAGTTGATTCATTTGGATGTTTGTGGTCCTTTGAAAGTTAGAACACATAGTGGTGCACTTTATTTTGTCACTTTCATTGATGATTATTCAAGGAAAGTTTGGGCTTTTATATTAAAAACTAAAGATCAAGTTCTAGATGTATTTAAGCATTTTCAGGCCATGGTTGAAAGAGAAACATGACAGAAATTAAAGTGCATCCCATCAGACAATGGTGGTGAATTCATTGGGCTATTTGATGAGTATTATCACAGCCAAAGTATTCGGCACCAAAAGACAGTTAAGAAGACTCATCAACAAACTGGCATTGCCGAGAGGATGAATCGCACCATTGTGGAAAGAATAAGGTATCTGCTTTCACATGCTAAATTGCCAAAATCCTTTTGGGATGAGGCAATGAGTTCAACGGTTGACGTGATCAATTTGTCTCCTTCCTATCCTTTGAATGGTGATGTTCCCGAAAGAGTTTGAACCGCTAAAGATGCGTCTTATGAGCACTTGAGAGTGTTTGGTTGCTAAGTGTTTGGTTGCTAAGCCTTTGTTTACATTCCAAAAGATGAGAGGTCCAAGCTTGATAACAAGTCAAGACAATGTATTTTTCTTGGCAATGGGTGTGATGATTTTGGTCATAGATTATGGGATCCGGTCGACAAGAAAGTCATTCGAAGTCGTGATGTTGTGTTTCTTGAAAACCAAACAATTGCAGACTTTGGCAAAGGTGATCAACTGGAGCCAAAAAGTAGTGATCTCATTAACATAGATCCATCTCCTTTATCTTCTGTGGATGATGAAAATTAGAGAGATGTGCAGCCACCTACTGAAGATGCAGAGGATGATACTAATCCTACTAAACTTGAGCTAGAAATTGAGGAAGAGCATCCAACTCAAGAATCACCACCACAACTTGAGTTGAGGAAATCTACAAGGGACCGACAACCTTCAAGAAAGTATCCTCGCAATGAATTTGTGTTGATTTCCGATCAAGGGGAGCCTGAGAGCTACCAAGAAGCAATTGAACATGCAAAGAAAGATGATTGGAAAAATGCCATGGAAGAGAAGATGAATTCTTTACTTGAAAATCACACTTATGATTTAGTGAAGTTGCCTAAGGGGAGGCAAATTCTAAAAAATAAGTGAGTTTTCAAATTGAAGAATGATGGCAAGAATCTGAGGTACATAGCACGTCTTGTTGTGAAAGGCTTTGGGCAAAAGAAAGTTATTGACTTTGATGAGATTTTCTCACCGGTTGTGAAGATGTCTTCTAGTTGGGTTGTACTTGGCATGGCCGCAAGTATGAACCTTGAAGTTGAGCAACTTGATGTGAAGACCGCATTTCTTCATGGTGATCTTGAAGAAGAAATTTACATGGAGCAATCGAAAGGTTTTGTAGAGAAAGGGAAAGAGAAATTTGTTTGCAAATTAAAGAAAAGTTTGTATGGCCTCAAGTAAGCCCCGCGGCAATGGTACAAAAAATTTGACTCTTTCATGATGAATAATGGTTTTTCTAAAATCACTTCGGACTGTTGTGTGTTTGTGAAAAAAATTTGGGATGGCAAATTTATTATTCTTTTGCTTTATATTAACGACATGTTAATTATGAGTCAAGATTCTACCATGACTAACAGATTGAAATTGGAGTCAAGCAAGTCTTTTGCTATGAAAGATTTGGGACCAGTAAAGCAAATACTTGGTATGAAAATTGTTCATGATCGCAAAAATAGGCTAATTTGGTTGTCTTAAGAAAGCTACATTGAGAAAGTTCTTGAGAGGTTCAACATGGATAAAGCAAAGCCGGTTGGTTGTCCACTTGCGGTCACTTCAAGCTTAGTTCGAATCAATATCCTACAAGTGAGAAAGACAAAGAAGAGATGTTGAAAATTCCTTATGCTTCAGCGGTTGGTTCTTTGATGTACGCCATGGTTTGTACAAGGCCAAATATTGCTCACGCTATTAGTGTGGTGAGTCGTTTTCTCTCTAATCCAAATAAAGAACATTGGGCAACGGTAAAATGGATTCTAAGGTATCTTCGAGGGACTTCAAAGGTGTGTTTGTGTTTTGGAGATGGTAAGCCGATGCTTGATGGGTTCACGGATTCTGACATGGCCGGTGATGTTGATTTTAGAAAATCTACTTCAGGGTATTTGATGACATTTGCAAGGGGAGCTGTGGCATGGCAATCTAAATTACAAAAATGTGTTGATCTCTCAACTACCGAAGCTGATTTTATTGCCATTACGGAAGCTTGCAAAGAAGAGTTATAGTTGAAGAAATTTTTGCAAGAGTTGGGTTTGAAGTAAGAGAAGTATGTGCTTTATTGTAATAGTTAAAATACTATTCATTTGAGTAAAAATTCTACTTTTCATTCAAGATCGAAACACATTGATGTGAGATATCATTGGATTCGTGATGTGTTAGATTCGAAATTGTTACAACTCAAAAAGATTCACATAGATGATAATATTTTGGATATGTTGACTAAGACTTTGTTAAGGGACAAACATTTAAAGTGTCGAACTTTGGCGGGTATGGTTGATGTCTCCACCTTGGGTATACCTTCTTATTGGAGTATGGGACCCAATTGGTTTATTAAAAAAGTTTAATTTGGTTTGGTGTTGGTTATAATATATTTTTAATATATAATATATAACTTTCGGAGGCCCAATTCAGTTTAATAACAGCTAGGGTTTTAATAAAAAAAATCCAAGAATCAAAAATATATATATATATATATAAATGTTGTCTTTGTTAGTGGCTGCTATAACATTGTTTTGGGGGGCTATTGGTTTTGTGTGGCAGCTACAAATTTGATATGGTGCTTGCTGGGTTAATCAATTGGTGAATTCAAAGCTTGGTGAAATAAATTCTGTGGGTTTATTTCGGCAGTCACTGTGTGGCTGATTTGGGTTATTATTTTGGATCTTCTTCAACTCTGTTTTGAAGACTTTTGTTCATCTATTTGGTGAGGTCTTTCTTTTTGATTATTTGGAATTCACCTAAGGGTAGTTTGTGAGACCATTTGTGTCTCGTTTATAATCGTTTGGAAACTTTGTGGTTGATAGTAAAATCGGATTTCGATCCCGTGGACGTACCTCACATTAAGGGAATCACATAAAATTCTTATGTTGCTTTTGATTTAATTTTTCCGTATTAGTTTTTATTTTTATTGATTGATTTACTTGTGGGGAATCATATATTTTCCCTAACAGAAAGATCTAAGTTGAGTTTGGAATTGGATTTTAAAGCCAGGGGAGAGGAATAAGCTTTGCAATAAGTCATGCCAACTTTGGTCAGTGAATCCATGGCAGATTTGTGTTGAGACAAAATATATATATATGGACTGAAATACCCAAAAAATAGTTCAAACAGCTCAACTATTTCATGGAGAAATGAGAATGCATCTAAGAGATCAAAAAAGATACGAATATTAGATCATTACTAGTGAGAAGAATATCATCAAGATGTATTATGAATAAAAAGAGATGAATCAAGAACTGTAAGAGAAGGACACAACAAAGTTCCATCAACATAACATAGTAGTTTTGTAGCTGTCAAGATGTTCTGTACTTGATTTTCCCACACAATATAGTTTGTAGAACCAAGTTTGACAGTAATAAATGAACTCAAATTTGAAATGAGAAGTATAAGATTAGAAGGAAAAGAAGAATTATCTACCATTGGAGATAAACTTGGAAGCATGACTGTGGATGGAGAAGAAGAATCCACCATTGAAGACTTCTTCAAGAAAAATCCACCATTGAAGTTTTTTTGTGCTCGTTGGAGCTTTACGGAAGCTCTAATACGATGAGAACAATTAGAAATGATAGAAAATGATCTTCATTACCACAACTATGCTTGATCACAAATTTATATACAAACCATGATAATTGTCTAACTCTATTAGAGTTTGTTACTAATTCCTAACACAAGTATAGTTAAGTCTAACTACCTAACCACTAATTAGTTTCTGTTGAGGCTTGGATTGAGCCACACTTCTCTGTTCCTCACTCCTCTATTCCTTATCTTGTGTAGATACACTATCACCATTGTCTTATTAAATTTTTGTCAAATATGTAATTATTAAAATATGGCAATGAGATATCATTCTAATGTGTGTGCTTCCTCTGTAAAAGAGAACTATGCATAGCAAGGTTCGCTAGACTTGTAGTGGTAGTGTTGCTCCTACAAGGTTCAGTCGTTGTATCATAAGAAATGAATGTCCAATAAAAACTCGTGAACACCGTAATAGAGGACAAATTTGTCTTAAGCAAATTGTGTCCAACACAAGCCTCAATGAAAGTGTTATCGATTCAAGATTTATACAATCTGTTTATAAGTATTTCTGGTTCTCTGTATATGGTATGATTTGGTTTTATCCAAACAATTTACATTGTTTTCAACTTATATATTCTGTATATAATTTGATATTATAGTTTGTATAATTATTACGTATTTCACACAGTACACATAGGGATTTATTCCAACAACTATGTCAAGAGGTTCTAGGACAGAGCTATCTCACCTAGTCAACATTTGTGTTGAATAAGCTATATGAGATTACAAGATTCTACTAGTGAACCACAATTTTCCTACTTTTTCAGTTTTGTTTGACGCGACTTGAAATCTTAGTACGACTGCCCTATGCCCAGACCTCACTAAAGTCATCAGTACACCCGAAGCAGCTGAGTCTCCCTGATTACTTCCTTCAGAGAGCACAAATCACAAGGCGAGGCATCGAGTTCTCCAAAGAGAAAGAGCTATGAAGACAAGAGTTCTTAACCCTGTAGTCTTGAAAACATTAAGGCCTTAATCAAATAATGGGTGGCTGATGGAGAACTTGTTTTACCACCGATTAAGACTCTTCATAGCAAAAGAGAGAAGGAAGATCAAACTATTGTGTTTATCACCACACTGCCAGACATCGGACTAGAGAGTACTGGACGTTGAAAAACATTTTCAAGAAAAAAGTTCTAGCAAATGAGTTGATGTTCAAAGATGATGGCAACTATGATGTGAGGAAGCCGATCAAAAAAAAAACTATGATGTGAGGAAGGATCCTTACCCTGATCATAAGAAGAAAGAGAATAATGTGAATTTGAATATTCCACGTGATCCCCACAAACACGTGTCATCACCCTATTGGCTACTTGGTATCTTAAGTACCAAGGAAAAACCTTTAAATAAGACCAATTTCTCAAGGTTTAGGGAAAGGATTTTTAGGGATTTGGAGAGATGCTACTTATTTTTACTGTCATATTCTTTCCTTCTTAAACCGCTTGTGCCTCTTTTACCTAGCTACTCGTTCTCCAAGTCCTCATATTTTGTATTATTTACATCATTTTCCCTTACATTAGACATTTTGGACCTCCTACAGTGTCATTTTGAAAGGTGACAATGAGATATTATTCTAATGTGTGTGTACTATTGTCTTACTAAACGTTTGAGAAATGCGTCATTTTAAATATGTGATAATGAGATATTATCATTCTAATATGTGTGTACTATTGTCTTACTAAACGTTTGAGAAATCCGTCATTCTAAATATGTGATGACAATGAGATATCATTCTAATGTGTGCATTATTGTTTTAATATATGTTTCTTGATATGGATATGTTTCATTTGGGAGATTTTAATGTGATATAGAACTTACGAATTCATAAGAATATTATGGACTAAATGATCCATAAGTCATGAATATATGATCTATTAGTAAATATCCCTTCATATAATTAGAATTAGAGTATATTTGCCTCAATATTAAATAATGCTCCAAAGTAGTTAGCATTTGTCAAAAATCAGTATTTTATACTTCACCGTATTTATTCTTGCATATTGATACATAGAAGCTGCTTCACCGTGTAATAGACGAGTCCCATTCTCTTCTTTCCAACGGAAACATTATTCAAGATCAAACTCCACGCTATATAATAGATTCAATGTTTGGTGAACAAAAAACAAAATACAACATTTTAGTCAACAAAAGTCTATTCCTTACGAGATGTCAGAGCCCCTCATTGTGGATACACTTGTACACAATAGCAATTGACATGTGTGCATAGTGCATGAAAACGATATTGGTGTAAACTTCATTTAAGTCGTTCATACCAAGTTAGAATGGTTCAAAGCATCAACCTTAAAGTCTAAACATTCAGAGTCATAGGCTTTTAGTTCCTATCACAATGACTAAAAAGTTTTTACAATTACTTATTCAACAAAAATATTTTTTAAAAAGTTGTGTAAAATTTAAAATATATAGGTCAAATTCATTTAATATTTCTTACGCAGATAACATTATATTCTAAAGTCTTACATTATGTAATTCATGCATTGATTCCAAATAAATATAGGGCGAATTATACTAACAGTTCTTATAGTTTGGAACTCGTGTCAGTTTAATCCCTAACTTTTTAATTGTGACACGTTTGACCCTGAATTTTGAATTTTATTCCAAATAAGAACAATTGGAGATACCATTAGATTTTTCAAAAGCAAAATCGTCAATTTGAGAAAATATAAATTAATTTTACAAAAATAAATGTCAAAAAAATATTTTTAAATTTTTAAAAATTATTCCTACCAACCAAAGATTATTTTTAAATATTGATCTTTGGTGGGTAAAAATATTTTTTTTAAATTGAAAAATATTTTTTAACATTTATTTTTATTAAATTAGTTGATATTTTATCAAATTGATGATTTTGCCCTTGAAAAATCCAATGGTATCTTTAATTGTCCTTATTTGAAACAAGAATTAAAATTTAAGGTCAAATGTGTCACAATTGAAAAGTCAGGAATCAAAATGACATAAGCCTCAAACTATGGGGACGGTTAGTGTAATTCATCCATAAATATAATACAAATTAAGTACTAATTCCCTCTTAATTCATAAAAATTCCAAACATTGAATATTTAGTCTCAAGACAAATAATCTCATACAATACAATACAATCCAATGAGACAATCATAATATTAAAGGTTTGTTTGGCAATATTATTTTTTAACTTAAAAGGCAAAAAGTCACTAAAAAAATCAAAAAACCAACAACCTATACCAAAAAGTTAAAAATTTCTTTTTCTCTCTACTTTTTACACATCTTTTTATAAAAAAATCAAAAAGCCATCCCAAACGTACTAGTTTTTTTTTTTTAACATCATATTTTAGTCAAAAATCCAAAAAGTTTTTAAAAAAATATGTTCCTAAACGAGGCCTAAATACATTTTCAAGAACATTTTTGAGTTATTTACATAGGTACTCCTTAAACTATTAAAAAATATTACTTTGATCCCTAAACTATAAAAACGTATAAATAGACCCCTTAAACTATTGAAAAGTATTGCTTTACCCATAAACTATAAAAGCATACAAATGAAACCCCTAAACTATTGACGTGTTTTATTTTGACTCATTCCATTAGAAGGTCCAATTGATATGTTTTTATAATCTAAGAAATCTATTTGTACACTTTTATAATTTAGAAGGTCAAAATAATACTTTTTAATAGTTTATAGAATCTATTTATATAATTTTATAATTTAAAAAGTCAAAATAATATTTTTTTTAATAATTTAAAGGTCTCCATGTAAAGAATTCAATATTTTTCTCAATACAATGTTTCCATCATCTCTCTCTCAACTTGCTCCCAATAGGGGCAACACATCAGTTCCACAGAGTATGGTACCAATCAACCCTAGCCTGGTCCATCTTTCCCTAACAATAATAGAAGGCTCAGAACCATTTAGTGGTCACTACCATTAGGTAATTAACTTATTTTGTCGATTCTAATTTTTAATTTTTAATTTTTTTATTTTTTTTATCACACTATCAAAATATATGAATAAATAATTTTTTATTAGTTTAAAATAATAAAATTGACAATTTTTGGTGAAATTAATCAATTCATTTTCTAAATATTGGATATACAATTTTAAGCTAATCAAATTTTATTCATATATACTTTATAATTTTTGCATAATTACACTGATCTTCTTTGTAGTATGGTTAAATAGACCAAAACTCATAGAGATAGTATGAAAATAAAAATATAAACAATGTAAAATTTACATTTTCATGTAAAAGAAATAATATCATTTTTTTTTTTTTTATTCATATGACTTTAAGGCATTTCAATATAATTTTAAGGCATTTCAATATAATTATGTTAAAACTATGTAATTTTTTTAAGTTTTAAAGGGAGGTCAATGTAATTTATCTAATTTTTATTGATTTAAAATAATGAAATTCTTAATTTTAAATGAAATCAATCAATACACTATCTAAATATAAGACATGCAATTGTAAACTAATCAAATTTTATGTTTTATTTACCTAATCAATTTCAAAATATGTTTACCAGGTCCACTCAGGCTCCCTGATTGGGTATCAAGAAAATGAAAGAAAAGTGACTCAACACGGAAATGGCATTGAGAATGTGCAAGTGTAATGTAATCCATATTCAGCTGGAAAGCATGACATGGACACTCTCTAGATTTCATAGAATACTCCTAGGGAAACACTAAAGAACAAAGAGGGGAGAAAATCTCAGACCCACTTGAAAATGTGTTTTTTCATGGATGGATAAGGACACGTGGTCCACGCGTTTCCGTGGGTAAAACAACCGGATCTTAGCAGTTATTAACTGTCAACCCGTGTGTGGATGGACGTAACGGTTCTCGTCATAGCTAAGGAAGGAAGGTTGTCAAGTATCAGAGTCCCCTAAAAAGTAGTATCTTATGTTTCTATCATCCCACGTAAGCTCGAGATGAGATGACTCCTATCTTTTAGCGTACTTCTTCTTCGCAGCTTCCAAGGACCTTTGGAGTGCTGATTTGGTCCGCCCATTTTCATATATTTTTAATAAGAAAAATATTTGGGACTCTTTTTTGGAAGGCCCCATCACCCTTATAGCGATATGGATCAATAATGTGTTTGTATTTTTGTTTTTCTTACTTGAACCAATCACAAGTGAGTGAGAGTTGTGGGGGTGATATTTTGTGAGGGTCTAAATCATTACCGTTTTAATAAAAATGAAATTCGATGCAATTTTTTTTAATAAATTACAATAATTTTTTAAAAATTATGACTCATTTATACTTGTTCTTTAAATTTTAAAAATTAAAAATTAACATCGGTAAAGTATTATTTTATTAAAAAATATTTCATCAACATAATTTTCTCTCTCACAATCCTTACAAATGAGGTAGCAATTAAAATTTCAAAAGTTAACCCACACTCTAATTGATATAGAACTTGTAGACCCCACAATCCTCACAAATGAGGTGGTAAGACGTAATGCAAATTCTGGCCCCGTTTGTCAAGTGGATTGGGGTTAAAATAGCCACAAAAGACAAAACAGGCTATTTTAGTTCCAAAAAAACAAAACATCACATCCAACCCATAATCATTACACTCTTCTCTCACAAAAAAACTCAAAAAAGTCAAAAAGTCAAAAAGCCCTTTCCAAACCAAGCTTTTAAGCCTAGGCTAAAATAGCCAAAAAAGCCAAAAAGTCAAAAAGCCAACCCACTTCCCAAACCCACCCAAGTGCAGGTCTATAAGTTCTATGCTAATTAAAGGATGAGTTAATTTTTGAAATTTTACTTATCACATCATTTTTGTAGGGATTGTGAGAGAGGAAATTATTTAGACATAGCACTGCTGTATTTTATTATAGTTAATCCTTTTTGTTAGGTTTCTATTAGAAATTTATAAAAAAATCAAATCATGTGTAAAACACTTGATACATTTATTGAAATTTTAAAATAATGGGGTACTTTTTCATAAATTTCTTTTACCTACTTATATTCTATTTAGTCCACATTATTTTCTTATATTCCGATAAATCCTATGTGTGACATAATTATCAAATAACCCTAATAATATTCACATTTACAGTATGAATATTCTGTGATGTGAATGTTCACACCATCAGTGTGAATGTTAACATGTCAATGTGAATGTTCACACTGTCAATGTGAACATTCACACGTCAATATGAATATTTACATTGTAAAATATGAATATTCACATCACCAAATTACTAACCGTTCAAAAAATATTTGTAAGGGTAGAAATGTCTATAAAATATTTTAAATATGATAACTAAGATTTGGTATATCAAATATTCAAATAATATAACTTATTGAAGTACAAAAATATCTTATGAACTAATTGAGATATAAATACTTAAAAAAATTTCTAATAAATTTCTTTAAAATAATGTTATTCAATAATGATTATTTTAGAATCAGTGTGTTTGGTTTGAGTTTCCTGGATTAAATTTTTTAAGAATTGACTTTTTTGGTTTTCGTATTTTTTTTTTTAGTGAATATTTTTTTAATTTTAAACATTTTTTTTACTTTTTTAGATGCACCTTACTTAGATGTATCTAAAAAGTAAAAAAATTGTGAAAAAATATTTTAAAAAATTAATAAATACATAAAAATACAAAAAATGTACTGAGTTCTTATATTTTTTTATATTTTTGGTATTTAGTAAATTTTTTAAAGATTTTTTTTACAATTTTTTTATTTTTTAACTGTATTTATGTTAAGTGTGTCTAAAAAGTAAAAAAAATTACTTAAAATATTAAAAAAATTCAATAAAAACAAACAAATATATAAAATAAAAAAATAAAATTTTTTAAAAAATATTTTTTAAAAAGTAAAAACAAACAAGGTGATACCTTTATCTGATTATTTTATTTAAACTTTGTCTCCTTTATTTTAGCGTTAGTGCAAACAAGTTCAAGGGCACTATTGCCCAAAAAAGTATCTTTTATGTTTCTATCATCCCACCACGTAAGCTCGAGATGAGGTGATTCCTATCTTTTAGCTGTTGTTCGTACTTCTTCGCAGCTTCCAAGAACCTTTGGAGTGCTGAATTGGTCCGCCCATCTTCATATATATTTTTAATAAAAATAAAATTCGAAGCAATTTTTTTAATAAATTACAGTAAATTTTTTAAAATTATGGCTCATTTATACTTGTTTCTTAAATTTTAAATTAACAATTAACATTGGTAAATTATTATTTTATTAAAAAATATTTTATCCACATAATTTTTTCTCCTACAATCCTCACAAATGAAATGACAAGTAAAATTTCAAAAATTAAGGCTTAGTTTGGCAACTCAAAAATAATTCAAAAAGTCAAAAAGTTACACAAAAAATAAAAAAGACATTACTATTCACAAATAAGAAATATTAAAAAATATTTTATATATTTTGTATAATACAAATGGACTGAGCAGCTGTTGTTGTCCGTACTTGTGATAGAGACAGGCATTATACATTTTGTTTGGGGAAAAAAAAAATTCTATATGTAAAGTCACAAAATTCTATAGTAATGTTGGGCCCTTAGAGGCCCACTAAGGACTCCGTTTTAATAATCCGAACCGTTCAATATGTAGAACTCGTCGATTAATATATGCCTATAAAAAATCATGTTGATCGGATATCGTAAACTATATGATCAAATCAGTTTTATATAAACAAAACGGATGGCGTGATAATTAACTGTTGAAAAAAACTAATCTGAACATATAACTATCGATATCCGATCAATGTGATTTTTTACATGCATATAATATTCGACGAGTTGTACATATTAACGGTTCAGATTATTAAAATAGGACCCATGGTGGCCCCCACGGACCGACCATCACTGTCCAACATTTTGTCCCGAAGGAGACAATTTTTTCTTTGTAAGGCCTGCTAGGGGCACAGCTAGGGCAGCCGTACGACAATCACCTTTCTTCCCCTATACACTTTATTTATACAATTTTTTATTACACATTTTTTCGTAAAAAGATAAAAAGTTAATCCAAACATCCATATTTTTTCCTCAATTTTTTAGTTCAAAAAGATAAAAAAGTACACTTATTTAGGACACCCCAAACAACCCCTAACCCACTCTAATTGATATAGAACTTGTAGATCCACAATCCTCACAAATCAGGTGGTAAAACATAATACAAATTCTATACCAATTGGAGTGCGTGTCTACAAGTTTTATACCAATTACAGTTTTAGTTAACTTTTGAAATTGGGCAAATTACAAACACATCCCTCGAGATTTGGTGAAAATACAGATTCCCCTTGAGATTTATATTTCCATAACAAATTACCTCATGACGTTTTTATTTTCATATAGATTCCCCCATAATTTTTCCTAATTTGTTATGAAAATTTGACTCTCAGGGAGCAATTTGTAATTTCTCAAACCTCATGGGAGAATTTGTATTTTCACCAAACCTCGAGGGGAGTGTTTGTAATTTGTCACCCCATTTTTATAGGGATTGTGGGAGAGAAAATTATTTAGATGTAGCCCTACCTTATTTTATTACAATTAATCCTTTTTGTTAGGTTTCTATTAGAAATTTATAAAAAATCAAATCATGTGTAGAACACTGAATACATTTATTGAAAGTTTAAAATAATATTATTCATTATTTATTGTTTTAAGATAATAATACTCTTATTTGGTTATTTTATTTGAACTTTGTCTCTTTCATTTTAGTAGTAAAGTGCAAACGGGATCAACAAATAAGGGCACTATTGCCCAAAAAATTTAATAAACGTGTTATGTGCTTTTACGCATGATCTAATTTTTGTAAATTTTTAACAGAATCCTAACAAAAAAAGGTTAATTGTAATAAAATAATATTTTAGGGGATTAACTGTTAAGCTTTGAAATTGAAAAGGCAAAATGAAAATGTCATTATTTAAGAGGATTTACTGTAACTTACCCCGTTTTAAAAAATTTAAAAGGAAAAAAATATATATATATATAATAATACAATATAAACTTAACAAAATATATAAATTTGCTTACTAATTGGTGTAACATAAAGTAGTAATTTTTTAAAAATTAAAACGTTACCATTAGATGTCGCATCATTAATTAAGACACTACAACAAATAAGAGTTTTAGAGACCAAATGTTTTGGTCTCTAAAATTGCAAATTTTGTTGCAAAAGACATTTAGGGACTAATTTC
This sequence comes from Camellia granthamiana, assembly GCA_036172215.1. NCBI lineage: Eukaryota > Viridiplantae > Streptophyta > Magnoliopsida > Ericales > Theaceae > Camellia > Camellia granthamiana. Next base: position 115,356,338 of record CM069903.1, read on the forward strand.
TATTGTCATGAGGATAGTCGCTAAAAAGTCGTCCCGAAAAGTCCAAAACAAGGCTTTTAGCGACAAAATTTTGAAAATGTCACTAATAAATAGACTTTTAGGGACAAAATAATTTGGTTTCAAAATGATTTATTTTTTGAGACAAAAAATTTGGTCGCAAAAGGATAATAATTCATCACTAATGCCTAATTTTTGTTGCTAAAAATAAAATAAAGGCACTTTTTGCAACAAAAATATTTGGTTCCTTAAAAATAATTTTGTCTCTAAATTTTGGTCTCTAAAACCTTAATTTTTTGTAGTGAGAAAAATTCATATTATTTTCTAGTTTGTATAAATTTATCTTTTTTTTAAAGAGAAGTTTTATTTTGCCCCTATAGTTTACTCCATGCACTGTTTGTCTCCTTGAAATTTAAAAATAAACACATAATTTGAAGTAAGCATTCCATCCCAATAAAGTGTAAAATCATGCCTACACATAAGAGGATTATGTATCCATATCAAAATTTCAGATGGTAAATCGCATGTGAATCATTAAAAAAATGATGAAACGCATGTTTTACATGGGTATTTTGTCTTTAGAAAAAGATAATAATAATAATAAAAAACCTACTCACATGAAATTTTACTTATTTACATGGGGCAAAAATGTAATATATATATATATATATATATGTGTGTGTATGTTTGGTTTAACTCACTTTGCTAAAAATTGAGTTTTTTTATTTTACATTTTTTTTTAATTTTTAGTGAATTTTTAAATATTTTACTTAAATTTTTATTTTTTAAATACATTTAATCTAGATACATTTAAAAGATATAATATTTGTGGAAAAAAAAAAACTTTAAAAAATCACAGAGTACAAAAAATGGGGGGAGGGGGGGAAGAAGAAGAAGAAGAAGAAGAAGAAGAAAATTTAGTACATTTTCGTATTTTGTTGTATTCAATGAATATTTTTAAATATTTTTATATAAATTTTATACTTTTTAAGTATATCAAGATTAAGTGGATTTTAAAAATAAAAATAAAAAGATTAAAATATTTACAAGAATCACTAAAAATACAAAAATATGAAATGGAAAACTTAGAAAACTAGTTTTGAGAATTTGAAATCAAATAAGGTTTTTTTTTTTTTTTTTTTTTGGGTACTTTTTTTCAACTTTTCACTTCTAAGAGTATCTTCAACACTTACCAATTTTTTTCTTTTAATTTGATTTTAAATTTCAGTAAAAAGCTTGATTTGACATGAACTGTTCCAATTCTATCATTAAATTTTCATCAAAATCTTTTAAAAAAAGTTTCTCTTATCCCAAGTTTCTCTTTTATCAAATTTAATTGGGAAAAAAAAAATCATCTCCAATGTTTCATTTCTTTAAATTTTTATTAAATTTAAATTTAATGAACTATCAATTTGATTAAAAAAATAAAAATAAAAAATGACTTCCTTAATTTGATGGAAGAATTTGCAATCATTTTTTTGTATTAAATTTAAATTTAATAAAAGAAAAAGTAAAAGGTTAGATATACTCTAATGTAATTAAATTGAATCCCCACTTCTTCTTCTTTTTTTTCTTTTTTTTAAATATAATTTGTTCCAAATTTTATTTATCTGTAATTTTCTTTAAATAAGGCACTGTTTGGGAAGTGATTTTGTAGGTTTTTTGGTTAATTTAGCCACAAAAGACAAAATAGGCTATTTTAGTTACAACAAACAAAATATTACATTCAACCTATAATCATTACACTCTTCTTTCACAAAAAAAGTCAAAAAAGTTGAAAAGGCAAAAAGCCCTTCCTAAACCAAATTTTTTAGCCCAGACTACAATAACTAAAAAAATCAAAAAGTCAAAAAGTCAACCCACTCCCCAAACCAACCCTAAATAATACTAATAAAAAGTGAAAAGAAGACGTTGAAGTAGCGCAAAATGGCGAGAAATTTGTCTCCCCAACAATGTTACATATCACTAATTTGGTATCTCTAATTTATCACTAATGATGTGAAAAAGGAAAAACAAAAAAAAATAAGACACAACAAATGATGTGGCAGTGGGTGAAACCCACTATCACATTATTAGTAATAGCATTAATTAATGCTCCCAAGCATGATTGTTTGTCTCCCAGAAACTATAGCAAGAACAGAATTTCTAGTTTAGCAAATTTTGACTCTGACGTCAGCACTCTTCCTGTTCATTGAATTCAGAAGATGTTGCTGGGGAAGGTAGTGCTGTCAATATCAATATCAATCACTCATCATCACTTACATTACATCATAAATAAAATATAAAATAATGGCAACCCAAAAAGAAAGTAATCTCCACTTGCCACATCAACCCCCCGCCAACCCAAACCACACGTGTTATACATACACACATACAACACATCAACTTGACTCTTAAGAAAACTGACAGCTGTTCTCTCTCACTTTGTCTCAAATCACTTAACCGTGGGCCGCCCCATCCCCAGCCTGGCTACTCATCATTTTCCGCGTTGGCCTTTGTACTTATTTTATCTATATCTATATATATATATACCCACTTTACTTCCCAGATTAAAAAATCTAACCACTTTGTTCACACTTTGTGCCCCAAAAGCAAAACTTAACTACTTCTCATCACTATTATACCAACACTAGAAACTCTACTGCCTACTACTCATACTCTACTATGGATTTGAAACAAATAATGGATATGTTTTCTGACCCACCTCCTAATGGGTCAGTTTTCTGGTCGTCGAACGACGTTCCAGAATCTTCTTCGACGTCAGATAGCGGCAGCGGTGCTCGTCCAGCTGCTCACTTTTCTGACGAGGAGGTTTTGTTGGCTTCGAGCTATCCGAAGAAGCGAGCAGGTAGGAAGAAATTCAGGGAGACTCGGCACCCGGTGTACCGAGGTGTGAGGCGGAGGAACTCCGGCAAGTGGGTCTGTGAAGTCCGCGAGCCTAATAAGAAATCCAGGATATGGCTCGGGACGTTTCCCACTCCGGAGATGGCTGCGAGAGCTCACGACGTTGCTGCGATTGCTTTCAGAGGTCGGCTGGCTTGTCTCAATTTCGCTGACTCGGCTTGGAATCTGCCCATTCCGGCTTCTTTACAGCCCAAGGATATTCAGAAGGCAGCGGCGGAGGCGGCGGAAGCTTTTCGGCCACCTTTGGAGGAGTTCGAGGATGTTTCTGGTGGTGACGTGGCAAAGCCAGAGGAGGAGGCGGCGGTGGTGACGGCAAGGCCGGAGGAAATTTTCTACATGGACGAGGAAGCGGTTTTCGGGATGCCGAGATTGCTTGCTAACATGGCGGAAGGGTTGCTCCTACCACCACCTCCACCTCCACCTCACTCTGCTGGAGGAGAATGGTACCAGGATGATGACGTGGCAGTTGGTGCTGACGTGGCACTCTGGAGCTTTTCCATTTAAAATATTTGAGTTGCTTTTGAGTATTTTAGTCATAGTGAGATTTTTCCTAAACCGTACTTTAAATTTTTTGATGTAAGTACGGAAATTAGAAGTATATCTATTATGAATAATTCTTATGAGTGAAAATAAGAAGCAATGGAAAAAGACATCAAAGAGATGTGTGCGATGGAGCAGTATCTATCATCATCATAAGCGTTCTGTTTGCAATAGATATTGATTGCATGTGTATATGTGTAAAATTGTAAAAGTAGTTATAAATACAAACGAGATTTTGTCATAAAGGTACTGTTAAATAAACTTTTCCATATTTGGGGGAGAAGTTCCAATTATTGGTCAAGCAAGACTCCAGTTTCGTAGTTTTCTTGGTCAAGTGAAGCTTGTTATTTATAATATATATATACATATAATGATATATAAATTTAAAAATTAACTTTCTGTAATCATTGCAATTTATTAGGATTATAAATTTTCATTCAGTCACCATTGTCAGTATTGTATGATGTGAGAATTTCAAAATGTAAAACTAAGACTACATTGGGACAAAAATTCAAAGACATAAATTTTAACTCCAACGATCTTGTGGCCTTATTTGGTTTGTTTTTCAGAAAAAAATTTAAAAAAAAATTCTCTACAAACAAATTCTTAAGAGTAATCAAATCAAACAAATTTTTCTAAAAAAAATCTCAAAATTTTATTTGGTTACATATTTTTCAAAATCACACTCTCTCTCATACACATCAAATCAACCACTTGTTTTAAAACTCTCTCCTCAAAACAATTTTTTAAAACTATTTCTAAAAAAAGTCAAACCAAACAAGTTTTCGTACTTTTTATTTCAAAAACTACTCTACAAATACAAACCAAACACACCAAAATGTTTTTCGAATAAGAGATGCTTTATTTGGTTAATTAGAATGAGATGGGATAGAATTGAATGGAACGATCATTCATTAGGTTTTTTGATAGAATCATAATTTCTTTACAGTGGTGGATAACAATTTCATTTACAATGTAATTTTATTTTTTTTTATTCAACAAAAAATAAGAATGAATATTTTGGTAGAATGATCATTTCGTTTCATTATAATAAACCAAACATTACCGAACAGTTAACTACATTCTAGAAAGATATAAATTGCAACAAAAGTAGGATGGGTTTGGGTAAAATGGTGTTGGGAAGAAGATAACAGTGCAATAAGTTCTTCATAATGCTCATATCCCTACAGATATCAAAGCAAATTGTTTATTTATCTTTGCATATCTTTCTAACACTGTGAAATGTCCAAGTAGAATTGAGCATGTCCACAAGTATGTTTAGCAAGAGTATTTCTATATTATGTCCGGTAAGAGAATTTCTATCGATAATGTTAGAAATAAAGGTTTTCTTGGCTGTTTCAAAAAAAAAAAGAGAATTTCTATCGACTATAGTTCATATTTATGAGGAAATTTGAAGCATTACAAAATTACTATTCTAATAAAAGAATAATGTTAGAGACTCCAAAAATTCTATCAAATGTTCTATCAAATGTCTCACATGGGTGTGAAACCCACACAATGTGAGTCTCATGTGGGTCCCGCACCTATGTGAGACATTTAGTAGAATTTTTGAAATCTTAATATTTTTGCGGATAAAAATTAGAACAATTGTCCCCACATTTAATGACTGACAAAAACTTCAATCACCATGAATACAATTTTCAACTGCTTTGCAATGTTACTAATTAGCCCATGAATTATATATAGAAGTTTGAGGTTCAATTATCATTTTTTGATGCTTCTACTGCAATATCCCGTTCGAGATGCTTGGTAGCTTGTTTAAAAGACAAAAGTTCATGCATGAGTGTGGAATGCTTTGCTGCATTCTCTTCATGAATATGGGATGGAACCTTCTCTCGTTTGCCAGAAGTATCCGTCATCTTTGTTAGGCTATCTCATTGTCCGTAAAATTACAAACTCAATTATTCCGTCAAATGAATGGAGACAAACAAGGAAAGACTATCAAAGTAACATTTATGCTTCAAACTGTATCATTCTGATATATGGTACAATCAATCAATATAATCAATCAATAAATCCCTTCAAAGTTCAAAGGATGCCCATTGCCCAACATTGACCAAATATGAGCTTAAGTCCTCCCCCCCCCCCCCCCCCCCCCCCCCCCCCCCCCCCCAAAAAAAAAAAAGGCTCACTACATTAATGTTTTGGCAGACTGGATTGGACAGTGCATTGTTGTGAGTACACTTGCTTAAGATGAAGTGGCCACATTGCATTGGTATAATTCAAAGAAATGCTAAACGTATGCTCACAAGTTGTTACTTGAGCAGAAAGGAGGCAGAACTAGTGTATCACTCAATTCATTGCGAGGAGGGTGGCTAGGAATAAATTCTCAGTGTGTTTAAGAAAGATAAAGTCATTCAAGATGTGGAGGACAGCAAGCTCAAAGATCAAAAAGCAATTCTTGAGTCTCTTAGGGTCATTTGGATATTGTAATTAGGAAAGAACTAATCCATCCCTTAAGACCTTCACGGACTTTGCAAATAACACAAATAATAATGGTGAATATGGATAGTGTATAATTGAGAGTATGTTAAGTTGGCTTGGGGTACTAGGAAAAAAAATCAGAAACTTGCACGGAATATGGATCAATTTCTTTACAGCTGGCAACCGATAAAGAGGTGGTGGTTAGGTGGTTCTTTTATAGACCACTAGTAAACACACAACCTAGAGATTCTCTTCAGATGATAGTTAGTTGAAATGTGATTTTGAAATAAACATTGTGTTCCTTAAATTCTAAATTTGAAATAGAAATTTAAAATTGAAACTTGCTCTATATAATTATATATATCATTAGCATCATGATCACATCCATTGTATGTGTGTGTGCTAAAATTTGACCTAACCACACATGATTAATAATATCTTCTTCTCCTAGCTTCCGAAAACAAAGTCGAAGAGTACGTGTACTAGATGGAATCAACACCTACAAACACGGAAAGACAAGTAACAAACTCGTTGGTTTGTCCACCCGGCGATATTTTGGCGATCAAAACAGTAATTTTATTTCACTAGATAATCAAATAAGATCACAACTCAAACAATAACTCACAAGTTAAAACATACCTCTAACCTACGGAGGTGTCTGCTTTATATAACAACATGTGCCCTCATCATCCTAAAATTCTTACTCCAATAGGATTCTTATTCTTCACTTGGATAACACTTATCTTGGACTCATCTCTCTATTTAGATTACGATACGCCTCTCACAGAGTCCTAATTCATCTAATCTTGGAGTCTGTCATTATCTAGGACTCTAGTCCTTCTCTGAATATCTCGGATTCCATTGTGATCACATCACACCTTGGCTAATCAACGCCGCCCACGTGTAACCTTGGCTAACAATTTAGGTTACGTAGACAACTCAAAAATTATGCCCCCACAGTATGAATCATATTACTTGAGTAAGAAATTTTTTATTGGACAATTGTTCACACTGTTGTTATTTAAATCTTTTCATGATTGGATACAGACCACCTCGATTATTCTTTGATGAGATGTCTGGCTAACATGCTCTTTTTTATTATGATTGCCCTTGGAACCTTATTTTTTATGGTCCCATGTCTTGTTTTGTAAGAACAACTCTCTCTTTTATTATTGTAAACCCGTGAGGCATCCTTCTGTGTAGAACATGTTATTATTTTGTAATTTACATGTTATATATTCATGTCATAATTTGAATGAATTATGTGAGTTGATTAAGATCAGAGTGGCTCTTTGGTTGAAGCCAAGATTTAAGGATTATCATTTTATAGCTCAAGATTTCTTGATTAATTTTTTTGATCAGCAAAAAAAAAGAGAAACTTTTATTGATGAAATGAGCAAATACAAACAACAATAAACATTAATAAAAGAGGGAAGTGCAAAACATCATAGCCAACACTCCACAATCCCAATTAGCTTGGCACCAAGGAGGAAGCACAATCATCTGTTAGCACTAAACCTACTAATTGGCGAGATGCCAATCCAAAACAGAGAAACTAGACAAGAGATAGAAATAAAGACCCCCCAGCCACACAACAAGGGTTGCCAAACCAACTACAGCAAAACTCCACCAACAATCTTATAATTAATACACTAGCAAACTTGGCTTGTGTGTTGCAAGTAACAAAAAAACTCTGTCTGTCTCTAGCTTCAAACATCCTTCAACCTTAAGCATGTAATCCTTGTAGGATTCACTGGTAATCCAAATTGAGGCCTTTTGAGAATAAAATGCAATCCTTTTGGTAGTATTGCATAGAGCCCTCTCCCATCTCTATGTAGATATCCAAAACATTCTTCACTAATACTTGATCAGTCTCCTCACCTTTGCGCTCTTGATCAATCAGATTGCAGCAGACACCTTAGCCGAGAATCAGCAACAACAACTAACTTTGCTATCCGCCCAACATCACCCAACATACCCTAACAGCCCAAGTTTAACCACAACAGTAAACAAAATAGATCACCCGCAATAATCACAACACAACTAGGATCACAGAGTAGCCACAAGATAGCAGCATCCGTAGCCAGACACCCAACCACTGGCAGCAACCTCTGTTTGCAGCCAACACACCAGCAGCAACCCCATTACACTGAATAGCAAATCTGCCTTAATTTGAAATAATGTCATGCACAGAATAATGCAGATCCTTCAAACTAGACTTTGCCCACAATGCCACTCTAACCTTCACTAACTCTTCCAAATTCGCAAAATAAGGTTGAGCATTATTAAACAAATAAGCATTTCTTAATTTCTATACTGACCATAACACAACCATAGGAACAATTCTCCTTGACATCTTGACCTTCTTTTTTACCTTAAAACCAGCCCACCAACTCAGCAGAGATTGAACTGATTCTGGAATGGCCCAACACAAACCCTACCAATCAACAATCCCAGACCACACTTTCCAAATACTACTACAGTGCAGCAAAACATGATTCAGTGTCTCCACTTCTGTCTTGCAAAAAACACAAAGAATGTTTGCATTAGACTTGAGCACCCCAACCCTTTACATAAAAGCAGCAGACTTCATCCTACCTCTCCAAGCTAACCATGACATGAATTGTACCTTAGGAGGTGCAATATTCTTCCAGATATTCATTGCAAATTTGAGATTACACCCTTTACACAAAGCCATCCAATCCCACACAGAGGCTACAGAAAAAGCACCAGATGGATTAGCTAGCCAAGTGCACTGATCCTCCACATTACTCCTTAAATTGGGTACAACTCGAAGGTACTCATACAAGTTAGATAGGTCCTCCTCTTCCCAAGCAAAAAGCTGTCTTCTAAACATGAAATTCCAATCATCACCCTCATTTTTCCTTTGCACAAAATCAAACACTGTACCATCTTTATGAACTGATAATGTGAGAACTCGAATATACAAATCTAGTAAATAATTAAATAATAATAATATTACAATCTCAAATATTTTGGTGGTGAATCCTAAAGTGCAAATTAAATATTTGGAAGGTCTTTTAATTAATTTTAAAACCTAAAATAAATTTAAAGTGAAAGTCTTTAATTTAGAGGCAAGATTTATAATAAATAAATAAATAATAGGGGACCAATTAGTTAGTATATTTTGATTTAGTAATACTTGTATTTTATTTAAATAAATGAGATAGAAAATAAAATAATATAAAGCGATAATAATTTAGAGCCTTTTGTTTAGATATATAAAGTAACCCTAAGTTGCCTAATAGAATATATAACAACCCTAGGGTTCCTAATCTACACTATAGCAGCAGCAAACAAGCAGCCACGGGGAGAGAGAGAGTTTGAGAGAAAAGAAGAAGAAGAAAAAAAAAAAAAGGGGGATTGCAAACAAGGAGTAATTTTTGGGTGTGGCAGGTCTTTATCTTTCTTCTTTTCTTTGTTTTTGTTCTTTATCCTTACTCTATTATTATTTAGTTCATTGATGGAGAGGTTGTAGATTTATGGATTTTGTATATATGTATACTGTTAAGAAATCTAAGGAGTTAAATTCATGTATAAAGAATGGTGTAATTCTTAGTCCAAAAATTCTGCACAGAATCACAAACTTTAAAAATCAAGAAACCATATCAAACGGATGAATTTTAATCTGAAATTTTTACAGTAGATTAATTACATACTGAGTTGTATATCTGAATTTTTTCATAATTTTTGGGAGTCAAAATCCATATAAACTGAGGTGTTCAAATCTGTCCAGGAAACCAGTCCAAAACAGTAAATTCGGGGGTGTTGTTCTCTTTGGGTATAAATCCAAAAATTATCAAATCAGCGTCATTAGAACTGGTTACGAGTCTAGTTTCTTACATTTTTGGCCTTGCATTGATTACTCGTGTATATTAACAGAACTGTCAATTTCTTTAAAGTGCTGCAGAAAACAACCTGTTTGGATATAATAAATTGTAGATAATTATTTTGACAAGCAAATCAAGTGAAACCAATTGGGTTTGAAACTTAGGATATATTAGTTGATATCTGAAGGTTTTTGGAATTTTTTGAATAGCGTGGAGTGGGTTTTGTAATTTTCAAAGTTAGCGAATAGATTGGGAAAACTTGTTTAAAACTCTGTTTTATCTTAAAGTTATTTTTAGTTAAGTTTCGATCGGAACCTATGTCTTGGGTGATTTTAGACCTTGACGAACATGAACTTAGGTAATATTTAAGAGTAACGGTGAGTTGGGTTGAGCCGTGTTAGTGCGCTTTAGTTTGGCGCTACTTAGTTCGTATTCTTTAGTATTTTTAAATTAGTAGTGACGTGTAGTTTTCATATTGGTTCAGGGCACTAGTTGGACTTTCATACTCTATTCGAGGATTATATTATTTCGTTTCCCGGTGAGTAGTTTCATGCTACGTATTTTTATAAATGTTCCTCTACCCTGAACTGTTGAAAAATTAAATTGTTGTTTTAAGACTAAACTGTTTTGATAAATTATTATATTATCAATAAAATCAAATTATTTCTGAAATATGTGTGAACTTGGCATACTGTAAACAATTTGCTTTGGTCTCATGTTTATAATGATGAACTACCATGTTTTGCGAAACTGATGTGTATTGATTATTAGGACCATGTGTGTATTTAGTCCAGGGAAATTATTCCACTGTGTGTGGTGACTCTGGCCACTAGGGAACAGATCCGGGTTGAGCCGTGATGACTCTAGTACTCAATGATTGTAAGGAAAAGACCTTTAAAAACAACTAGGTGACCTTTAATCGGATCGTCTTTGAGAAAAGGCCCAGGTGCCACCCTGAGGATGACTCTTAGTTTGATTTTGGATCCAACGGGGCTTATAGCCTTGAGAACCGTGTGGCATATTATTTGTTTTTCTTGGTACCCAGAAAATTATTGGTGTTCATGTTATAATCTGTTTTAAGTGGAAAATGTCGTGTATCATGTTCTTGCGAGGCATGAGTATTTTAAGTATTGAACTGTGGAACCTTCTTTTTGAAACAGATTGTATTTACCAAACTGTATGCCAATCTAGTCTGTGATATATATCTTATTTTGGAATTGAACCCTATTTTCAAAACTGTATTTACTATCCATGTTGCTACTCACTGAGCTATCAGCTGACTTAGTTGTTTACCATTTCCAGGTGTTAGAAGGACTTAGAGTGGACTCATGGCATAGAGGACACTCAATTGCATGGATCTCTAGGGCATTTATTTAAATTGTTTTAGGTTGCTTTGTCGAGTTTTGTGCATATATTGTGGTTGGGTTTTATTTAGAATTATAATATTTTGTGGGCGGTTTGTGTCCCATTTAGTATATATATATATTTTTAGGAAGTTGGTTATGACTTGTTTTTTTACTTGTGGTATGTCACTAGATTGAGTGTTGATTTATTTATTTCTGGGCTATCATCACATTTATTCTTTATGGTTTTGGGTTCATGTTTAGGCTTACTTGTGCCTTGGGCTAAGTCCCTGTGGGCCACGGCCGGTCATGCCCGGATTTGGGGTGTGACAGATAAGGAAAAAAGTCTAGGAAAAACAAGAGAGAGGCTCTGGTTATTGCACCACACATCCACCCAAAATTTTGTCCTAATGTCATTCCCAATCACAATCTTAAAATTAGAGAAAAAGAACTTCCTCAAAAATGGATTTCGAGCAACTAAGAACAAAATATCCTTTCACAAAACAGAAACCCCCCCTAACTCCACTGGCAATGGACTCCACTTGCCTCCAAACTAACCATACTTGCTACACAACACTTTTTTCCATAAGGCCTTATTTTTCACACCAAATTTCCACCACCATTTGATCAACAAGCACTCATTGAATTCACTAAGCTTCCTCACACCAAGCCCACCTTGACACTTATTTTTACACACCTCCTTCCACTTAACAAGATGCACTTTTCTCTTCACCTCATTACCACCCCATAGAAAAGTAGACTGAATTCTATCCAACTGATTAGCAATGCCCACAGGCATTTTAAATAAAGACAAAAAATACACGCGTAATCCAGGTAATATAGACTTGATCAAGGTTAATCTACCTGCAAATGATAGGCATCTCATTTTCCATAATGCTAGTTTCTTCTTAAATTTGTCAACTACTAGCTACCACATTCTCTTACACCTGGGATTTGCACCTCGAGGCATACCTAGATAATTCAAAGGCAATTTTTGAGTTAAACAATTCAGCTTTTTGGCAAATGCCTGTACCAATTCATCTTCAACACCAATTCCACATACTTTGCTCTTATGAAAATTAATCTTAAGCCCAGACATTATTTCAAAACATCTCAAAATTCTCTTCATAGTAAGGATTTCCTCCCAGCTTGCCTTACGAAAATATAATTGTATCATCCGCAAACTGAAGATGAGACACCTTCAAATGAGTATGACCCACAGCAGCTCCTTTAATCAGACCTATCTCTTTTGCTCTTTCCAATAAGATATTCAGAAGTTGGGGACCCATTAACTAACACGGAAACTCTTGCTGATGATATGCATGTCTTTATCCAACCCACCCACTTTTCACCAAAACCAAAACTGGACATCATGGAACACAAGAACCCTCAATTCACTAAATCATATGCCTTTTCAAAATCTAATTTAAGAACAATTCCTCTCTTCTTGGTTTTCTTTCACTAGTGAACCACCTCATTAGCTATTAAGATTCCATCGAAAATACATCGACCACTCAAAAAACCCTATTCCGCTTCACTAATAATCTGAGGAAGAACCTGCCTTAATCGTCTAGATAAAACCTTCGTAAGAATTTTATACACTGAGTTTACCAAACTTATAGGCCTGAAGTCAGACAACCTAATAGGACAGTCCTTCTTTGGAATGAGTGAAACAAACGAACTATTTACACCTCTAGCCAACTTCCTATTTAAGTGGAATTCCTTCAACACCTGAATAACCCCATCCTTCATTATGGACCAACACCTTTGGAAACAAGCTAGATTGAACCCATTAGGCCCAGGAGCCTTATTCCCATCACACTCATTCACAACAACCCAGATTTCTTCCTCTGTAAATTCAGATTCCAACATAGCTACCGCTTGTTCACTTATTTTAACATATACACCAACTAATGTAGGCCTGTTCTCCCACTCATCTGAAAATAGCTTCTCGAAAAAATTCACCACTGCCTGCTTAATCAAGTCTAACCAAACCACCAAAGACCCATTCACTGACATAGAATCAAGCACATTTTTCCTCTATCTTCTGGTAGCCACCATATGAAAAAAAAAACCTTGAGTTCCTATCACCATTTTCAGCCCAAAGCAACCTACATTTTATACACTGAATTTTATAGATATTGATTACATGTGTATATGTGTAAAATTGTAAAAGTAGTTATAAATACAAACGAGATTTTGTCATAAAGGTACTGTTAAATAAACTTTTCCATATTTGGGGGAGAAGTTCCAATTATTGGTCAAGCAAGCCTCCAGTTTCGTAGTTTTCTTGGTCAAGTGAAGCTTGTTATTTATAATATATATAAATATAATGATATATAAATTTAAAAATTAACTTTATGCAATCATTGCAAGTTATTAGGATTATAAATTTTCATTCAGTCACCATTGTCAGTATTGTGTGATGTGAGAATTTCAAAATGTAAAACTAAGACTACATTGGAGCAAAAATTCAAAGACATAAATTTTAACTCCAACGATCTTTGTTTTTGGAATAACAGATGCTTTATTTGGTTAATTAGAATGAGATGGAATAGAATTGAATGGAACGATCATTCATTAGGTTTTTTGATAGAATCATAATTTCTTTACAGTGGTGGATAACAATTCCATTTACAATGTAATTTTATTTTTTTTATTCAACAAAAAATAAGAATGAATATTTTGGTAGAATGATCATTTCGTTTCATTACAATGAACCAAACATTACCGAACAGTTAACTACATTCTAGAAAGATATAAATTGCAACAAAAGTAGGATGGGTTTGGGTAAAATGGTGTTGGGAAGAAGATAACAGTGCAATAAGTTCTTCATAATGCTCATATCCCTACAGATATCAAAGCAAATTGTTTATTTATCTTTGCATATCTTTCTAACACTGTGAAATGTCCAAGTAGAATTGAGCATGTCCACAAGTATGTTTAGCAAGAGTATTTCTATATTATGTCCGGTAAGAGAATTTCTATCGACTATAGTTCATATTTATGAGGAAATTTGAAGCATTACAAAATCACTATTCTAATAAAAGAATAATATTCGAGACTCTAAAAATTCTATCCAAAGTTCTACTAAATGTCTCGGGTGTGAAACTCACACAATGTAGGTCCCACGTGGATCCCACACCTATATGAGACATTTAGTAGAATTTTTAGAATCTCTAACATTTTTACAGATAAAAATTAGAACAATTGTCTCCACATTTAACGACTGACAAAAACTTCAATCACCATGAATACAATTTTCAACCGCTTTGCAATGTTACTTAACCCATGAATTATATATAGAAGTTTGAGGTTCAATTATCATTTTTTGATGCTTCTACTGCAATCTCCCGTTCGAGATGCTTGGTAGCTTGTTTAAAAGACAAAAGTTCATGCATGAGTGTGGAATGCTTTGCTACGTTCTCTTCATGAATATGGGATGGAACCTTCTCTCGTTTGCCAGAAGTATCCGTCATCTTTGTTAGGCTATCTCATTGTCCATAAAATTACAAACTCAATTATTCCGTCAAATGAATGGAGACAAACAAGGAAAGACTATCAAAGTAACATTTATGCTTCAAATTGTATCATTCTGATATATGGTACAATCAATCAATAAATCCCTTCAAAGTTCAAAGGATGCCCATTGCCCAACATTGACCAAATATGAGCTTAAGTCCCTCCCCCCCCCCCCCACTCCCGAAAAAAAAAGAAAAAAAAAAAAAAAAAAGCTCACTACATTAATGTTTTGGCAGACTGGATTGGATAGTGCATTGTTGTGAGATTACACTTGCTTAAGATGAAGTGGCCAGATTGCAGTGGTATAATTCAAAGAAATGCTAACCGTATGCTCACAAGTTGTTACTTGAGCAGAAAGGAGGCAGAACTAGTGTATCACTCAATTCATTGCGAGGAGGGTGGCTAGAAATAAATTCTCAGTGTGTTTAAGAAAGATAAAGTCATTCAAGATGTGGAGGACAACAAGCTCAAAGATCAAAGCAATTCTTGAGTCTCTTAGGGTCATTTGGATATTGTGATTAGGAAAGAACTAATCCATCCCTTAAGACCTTCACGGACTTTGCAAATTACACAAATAATAATGGTGAATATGGATAGTGTATAATTGAGATTATGTTAAGTTGGCTTGAGGTACTAGGAAAAAAATCAGAAACTTGCACGGAATATGGATCAATTTCTTTATAGCTGGTAACCGATAAAGAGGTGGTGGTTAGGTGGTTCTTTTATAGACCATTAGTAAACACACAACCTAGAGATTCTCTTCAGATGATAGTTAGTTGAAATGTGATTTTGAAATAAACATTGTGTTCCTTAAATTCTAAATTTGAAATAGAAATTGAAAATTGAAACTTGCTCTATATAATTATATATATCATTAGCAGCATGATCACATCCATTGTATGTGTGTGTGCTAAAATTTGACCTGACCACACACGATTAATAATATCTTCTTCTCCTAGCTTCCGAAAACAAAGTCAAAGAGTACGTGTACTAGATGGAATCAACACCTACAAATACGGAAAGACAAGTAACAAACTCGTTGGTTTGTCCACCCGGGGATATTCTAGCGATCAAAACAGTAATTTTATTTCACTAGATAATCAAATAAGATCACAACTCAAACAATAACTCACAAGTTAAAACATACCTTTAACCTACGGAGGTGTCTGCTTTATATAACAACATGTGCCCTCATCATCCTAAAATTCTTACTCCAATAGGATTCTTATTCTTCACTTGGATAACACTTATCGTGGACTCATCTCTCTATTTGGATTACGATACACCTCTCACTGAGTCCTAATTCATCTAATCTTGGAGTCTATCATTATCTAGGACTCTAGTCCTTCTCTGAATATCTCGGATTCCATTGTGATCACATCACACCTTGTCTAATCAACGCCGCCCACGTGTAACCTTGGCTAACAATTTAGGTTACGTAGACAATTCAAAAATTATGTCCCCACAGTATGAATCATATTACTTGAGTAAGAAATTTTTCATTGGACAATTGTTCACACTGTTGTTATTTAAATCTTTTCATGATTGGATACAGACCACCTCGATTATTCTTTGATGAGATGTCTGGCTAACATGCTCTTTTTTATTATGATTGCCCTTGGAACCTTATTTTTTATGGTCCCATGTCTTGTTTTGTAAGAACAACTCTCTCTTTTATTATTGTAAACCCGTGAGGCATCCTTCTGTGTAGAGCATGTTATTATTTTGTAATTTACATGTTATATATTCATATCATAATTTGAATGAATTATGTGAGTTGATTAAGATCAGAGTGGCTCTTTTGTTGAAGCCAAGATTTAGGGATTATCATTTTATAGCTCAAGATTTCTTGATTAATTTTTTTGATCAGCAAAGAAAAAGGGAAACTTTTATTGATGAAATGAGCAAATACAAGTAACAATAAACATCAATAAAAGAGGGAAGTACAAAACATCATAGCCAACACTCCACAATCCCAATTAGCTTGGCACCAAGGAAGAAGCACAATCATTTGTTAGCATTAAACCTACCAATTGGTGAGATGCCAATCCAAAATAGAGAAACTAGACAAGAGACAGAAATGAAGACCCTCCAGCCACACAATAAGGGTTGCCAAACCAACTACAGCAAAACTCCACCAGCAATCTTATAAGTAATACACTAGCAAACTTGGCTTGTGTGTTGTAAGTAACAAAAAAACTCTGTCTGTCTCTAGCTTCAAACATCCTTCAACCTTAAGCATGTAATCCTTGTAGGATTCACTGGTAATCCAAATTGAGGCCTTTTGAGAATAAAATGCAGTCCTTTTGGTAGTATTGCATAGAGCCCTCTCCCACCTCTATGTAGATATCCAAAACATTCTTCACTAATACTTGATCAGTCTCCTCACCTTTACGCTCTTGATCAATCAGATTACAGCAGACACCTTAGTCGAGAATCAGCAACAGCAACTAACTTTGCTATCGGCCTAACATCACCCAACATACCCTAACAGCCCAAGTTTAACCACAACAGTAAACAAGTAGATCACCCACAATAATCACAACACAACTGGGATCGCAGCAGCAGCCACAAGATAGCAACATCCATAGCCAGACACACAACCACTAGCAGCAACCTTTGTTTGCAGCCAACACACCAGTAGCAACCCCATTACACTGAATAGCAAATCTGCCTTAAATTTGAAATAATGTCATGCACAGAATAATGCAGATTCTTCAAACTAGACTTTGCCCACAATGCCACTCTAACCTTCACTAACTCTTCCAAATTCACAAAATAAGGTTGAGCATTATTAAACAAATAAGCATTTCTTAATTTCCAAACTGACCATAACACAACCATAGGAACAATTCTCCTTGACATCTTGACCTTCTTTTTTACCTTAAAACCAGCCCACCAACTCAGCAGAGATTGAATTGATTATGGAATGGCCCAACACATACCCCACCAATCAACAATCCCAGACCACACTTTCCAAATACTACTACAGTGTAGCAAAACATGATTCTGTGTCTCCACCTCTTTCTTGCAAAAAACACAAAGAATGTTTGCATTAGACTTGAGCACCCCAACCCTTTGCATAAAAGCAGCAGACTTCATCCTACCTCTCCAAGCTAACCATGACATGAATTGTACCTTATGAGGTGCAATATTCTTCCAAATATTCATTGCAAATTTGAGATTACACCCTTTACACAAAGCCATCCAATCCCACACAGAGGCTACAGAAAAAGCACCAGACGGATTAGCTAGCCAAGTGCACTGATCCTCCACATTACTCCTTAAACTGGGTACAACTCGAAGGTACTCATACAAGTTAGATAGGTCCTCCTCTTCCTAAGCAAAAAGCTGTCTTCTAAACATGAGATTCCAATCATCACCCTCATTTTTCCTTTGCACAAAATCAAACATTGTACCATCTTTATGAACTGCTAAGGAAAAAAGTCTAAGAAAAACAAGAGAAAGGCTCTGGTTATTGCACCACACATCCACCCAAAATTTTGTCCTAATGCCATTCCCAATCACAATCTTAAAATTAGAGAAAAAGAACTTCCTCAAAAATGGATTTCAAGCAACTAAGAACAAAATATCCTTTCACAAAACAGAAACCCCCCCTAACTCCACTGGCAATGGACTCCACCTGCCTCCAAGCTAACCATACTTGCTACACAGCACTTTTTTCCATAAGGCCTTATTTTCCACACCAAATTTCCACCACCATTTGATCAACAAGCACTCATTGAATTTACTAAGCTTGCTCACACCAAGCCCACCTTGACACTTATTTTTACACACCTCCTTCCACTTACAAGATGCACTTTTCTCTTCACCTCATTACCACTCCACAGAAAAGTAGATTGAATTCTATCCAACTAATTAGTAATGCCCACAGGCATTTTAAATAAAGACAAAAAAATACACGGGAAATCCAGATAATATAGACTTGATCAAGGTTAATCTACCTGCAAATGATAGGCATCTCATTTTCCATAATGCTAGTTTTTTCTTAAATTTGTTAACTACTGGCTGCCACATTCTCTTACACCTGGGATTTGCACCTAGAGGCATACCTAGATAATTCAAAGGCAATTTCTGAGTTAAACAATTCAGCTTTTTGGCAAATGCCTGTACCAATTCATCTTCAACACCAATTACATATACTTTACTCTTATGAAAATTAATCTTAAGCCCAAACATTATTTCAAAACATCTCAAAATTCTCTTCATAGTAAGGATTTCCTCCCAGCTTGCCTCACAAAAAAATAATTGTATCATCCGCAAACCGAAGATGAGACACTTTCAAATGACTATGACCTGCAGCAGTTCCTTTAATCAGACCTATCTCTTTTGCTCTTTCCAATAAGATATTCAAAAGTTGGGGACCCATTAACTAACACGTAAACTCTTGCTGATGATATTCATGCCTTTATCCAACCCACCCACTTTTCACCAAAACCAAAACTGGACATCATGGAACACAAGAACCCTCAATTCACTGAATCATATGCCTTTTCAAAATCTAATTGAAGAACAATTCCTCTCTTCTTGGTTTTCTTCCACCAGTGAACCACCTCATTAGCTATTAAGATTCCATCAAAAATACATCGACCACTCAAAAAACCCGATTCCGCTTCACTGATAATCTGAGGAAGAACCTGCCTCAATTGTCTAGATAAAACCTTCGCAAGAATTTTATACACTGAGTTTACCAAACTTATAGGCCTGAAGTCAGACAACCCAATAGGAAAGTCCTTCTTTGGAATGAGTGAAACAAATGAACGATTTACACCTCTAGCTAGCTTCCTATTTAAGTGGAATTCCTTCAACACCTGAATAACCTCATCCTTCATTATGGATCAACACCTTTGGAAACAAGCTAGATTGAACCCGTTAGGCCCAGGAGCCTTATTCCTATCACACTCCTTCACAACAACCCATATTTCTTCCTCTGTAAATTCAGATTCCAACATAACTACTGCTTGTTCACTTATTTTAGCACATATACCAACTAATGTAGGCCTGTTCTCCCACTCCTCTAAAAACAGCTTCTCGAAAAAATTCACCACTGCCTGCTTAATCAAGTCTGGCCAAACCACCAAAGACCTATTCACTGACACAGAATCAAGCACATTTTTCTTCTATCTTCTGCTAGCCATCATATGGAAAAAAAAAAACCTTGAGTTTCTATCACCATTTTCAGGCCAAAGCAACCTGGATTTTTGCTAGCACATGTTCTCTTTTTTCTTCTTTAAGTCCCAAACTGAACTTTGCACCTCTCTTCTGAGACTTTTCTCAAACTCCTGCAAATCTCTAGACTTAGCCTTTAAGTCCCACTCATGCAATTCATCCTCAGCTTTTTTCAGTTTTTCATCCACATTACCAAACACTTTACTATTCTATCTTCGTAATTGACCTCGCAAATGCCCCAACTTTTTCATAATCCTATAACTAGCCCACCCACTTACCTGACAACTATCCCATGCAGTCTTAACTGCAACCACAAAATTTGGATGTAAGCTCCAAACATTGATACACCTAAATGGTTTTGGACCCCAATCCCTTTCATCAGTCATAATGATAACTGGACAGTGGTCAGAAATACTTATATTTAATCCCCACTGCTTAAAGGAGAATTTCCCGAGCCAGCCAATGTCCAAAAGAAATCTATCTAACCTGCTCCACCTCTCACCCTCCACATCATTGCACCATGTAAATGGTCTTTCTAACATTGGCAAGTCCAGCAACTCCAAAGTGTCAATAAAATCATTGAAGTCCTTCATCCCCCTATCTCTTCTTATGCACCATTTCCTTTCACTCATAAACCTAATCACATTGAAGTCACCCCCAATTCACCAGGACTTGAAAAGGCTACTCTCAATTTGGACAATGATTCCTATAAAATCCTCTGACCACTAACATCATTTGGTGTATACACATTAACAACTACACATTCAAAAGAGTGATTAAGTATTCCCGCCATCAAGATAAAACTTCTGTTGCAACAGCACTCTTTAAGTTCAAATACCTCAAGATTCCACAAGTAGAGAAGACCACCTGCACTACCATCAGCACCCACCTCTAAAAAGCCCACATCCTCTGCTGGCCACAAAGACTTAATGAACCCAACATCAACACTGTTTTTCTTGGTTTCTTGAAGTAGCAACACCTCTATCTTTCGATCATTAACTAGCTTCTTAATGCTCTTTCTCTTCTCTGGTTTTTCCAATCCCCTAACATTCCATGTTATTATCTTCATCTATAAATATCAGGCACTCACCTGACCCCTAGAGCCTACCGAACAGCCTAGGCAACCCCCCAACATCCGTCATCCTTTCCCTATCCTTCAGTTCAAGCATAACAATTCGATTGACAACCTCATGCTCCTTATCTTTACAGTCCAGCCCAAGAACCTTCCTTGCTTGCAAAGTAGCAAGAACCTCCTCCCGAATTTTCCTCCTTCTTCTTGAAACATTACTTTGTGAAATTGAAGCTGAAATTGCCACCGCAGCAGCTCAAAAAATAGCACCGTTTCTGAGACTTGGAGTGGGCAGAACCCCTTTTTGTAGCAGAAGACTTCAATTATGTTTGACTCTTCTTCTCAATTGAGGACCTTGCTTCTTTTCCTTATTATCAGTCACACCCCTCCTAGCTACAATATCCTTATACTTTCTTTGAGCTAGGACTAGTTTTGGACAAAGAGATGGACCAATTTGATATTGGGCTATACTTTCACTTAAATTTTAATCTACCCCAATAGGCCCTGCAACTGTTGCCCCAGACTGAATTCCACTTAAAATGACTTGGAGATTAATATTGGACCCAACTCGTTCAGGCTCACAAATACTTCTTACAAATCCAGGCGAGAAAACACAACCCATCTCATTTTGAAATTCAACTGGTGCCTCATTCCTTGAGCTCACCACCAACTCCAGACCTTCCACATTATCACCTTCATTACGTTGTATACTTCCCAGACCATACTCTATTACATTCACCACCAGATCTGCCAACCCCTCATTAACTCCATCCACTTGCACTTGCTCTCTGTCCACCGTGTTCTCTACTATATTCGCCACCACATCATTATCTGCCATATCCGCAAAATCATTTGCCACCTCCTTAGAACTATCAAACCCATCGTCCTCATCTTCTTTGCTACCATTACCATTGATTAACTTCTGTTCACAAACAACACTCAGAGAATTTGAGGCAAGAAACTCATAACACACCTCCCTTCTGCAATTTTTGGACAACTCAAACAGTGGGTAATCTTCACAAACTCGAACAGGAAACTTGCATTCATTGCACTCCAAAAACACCACTGTATTAATAACCTCCAATGTAGATGTAACAATCCTCACCTTACCATACTCAAAGGTGAAAGGATTATTAATATCTTCTTCTGGTGCTACTATTGCTATCATTCCAGTACACATGTTTTAGTTCGTAGAACTGATTGGATGTATGGAGGTGTTGTTGTTTGGTTGGTTACTCACCAACTAGGTATGGTGCTAGCAGATGATTGCGTTGGTTCTTCGATGCCAACCTAGTTGAGATCATTGTAGTTTTGCTATTATGTTTTTTGCACCCACTTTCTTTATTGATTGATATCATTGTACATTTGCTTGATTGTTATCAATAAAGTTTCTTTTTGCTATTTTTTTTTATATAAATATATATATATATTCATGTCATTTAGAGGTGATGAATAATGAATATAAGATGCATTTCAAGATTCTATATCATAGATTAAATGCGATATCTAGAGATCATGTTTATAGTTTTCATTTCATACTTTCTTAACTATATTGTTCATTCACTAGATTTTCTTGCTATCTTATTCTATATCCCTTCATTTGTTGTTGTATTTTCATCTTCATTCTCATGGGTTATGATCTTATAAATTTGGAGCATGACAGAGGTCCCGCACCTTTGAGGAAATTTAATATCCTTTGAAAGGCACTCTCTAGTGGCCTTCTGATTAGTTATTCTAGTGACTCTTTGATTGGGAACCAAGTGTTATACAGAACTATGTGCTACACAACGGTGGCAGCTACATTTAGGGTCTGTACAAGTTCCCTCTTGGGCCCCATACGTGATTGAATATCCCTATAATAAAAAAATAAAGTATTGTATGAAATTAAGTGTTACACTATTATAGGAGCACCTCTAGGGTTTGTAAGAATTACCTCTGGGTAAGGATGTAAATTTGGCCTGGCCCGGCCCATGTCAGGCCTTGCGAGCTCTCGTCAAAATTCGGTCTGGGCCATCGACTAGAAAATTAAGCCCAGGCCCAAGCTTAGGCTCAGGCTCAGGGAGTATTCGGGCCTTGGGCAAGCCAGTGGGCCTAGGCCCGGGCTTGGGCTTGCGTGGGCGGGGCGGACCTCAGGCGAGGTCTTGAATGGGCCTTAAGCGGGCCAATGGATTGATCCACGGGCCGAACCAGGCTTCAAAATGATGGCCCAGGCCCAAGGTCTCGAGCTGGGCCCTGGCCCAAACGAGCCTAAACGGGTCGGGCCTATCCCGGGCCACAGGCGAGCTTTGGGCCGCCTACGAGCAGCATGCCATTTTTACACTCCTACCTCTAGGGTCTTATACAAGATTCATTGACTCTTTGTTTAGTCGTGGATCCATTGACTCTACATTTTGTTTGTCACTTAAATGATTTAAGTTCTGTTTTGTTTTGTATTGTAATTATGATTATATATTTCAATATGATATCGTATGTATTTGATTTATGAAGCAAATTTTTGTGATGATAAATGAACATAAATAGGTTACCTGTTTTAATTGAAAAACTTAGGGTAAATTACAAATACACCCCATGAAGTTTGCTTAAAATAAGAATTTCTCCTTGTGGTTTGGAAAATTACAAATACCCCCTGGTTAGAATTTTTTATTTAACATAATTAACTAAAAATAATAAATTCCTAACTACTCTCCTATATAATAATAAAATTGCCTGAATTACTAATTGAAATAAATTTATGACATCATTAAAAACTACTAATTAACTTGATAATTTAGTAATAAAATAGGCAATTTATTATAAAATTAGAAAATTTAAGGGAAGGGATATAATTACCAAAATTACATGAAGCAATTTGTATTTTAATCAAATCTCAAGGGGTGTGTTTGTAATTTACCCAAAATAGAAACTTATTATTTAATTAGATTTAGCCTAAATGTTTATCCGTTGTAATTTATAAGCCTTATACTCTCGGTATAATACTACTCACTTTGCAATATGATTCTAGTTGATTCATTAATTTTTAGGAGATAAAGATTAAAGAAAGAAGTGTACAACTAGCTTTTGATGAGTTTCAAAAATGGGGTTACGAAGTAGAGACACAGTAGTATTTTATAATATTTATAGCGGTCCCGGGTTTACCCCTTGTTGTATAGTGATCCGGACAGGTGTCCGTGGATGTTGGTAGTTGAGTATTGTCTTGTTTACATCCTTTCTTGCTTTGTAATTGAGTTATAGGATGTGTTGGGCAGGTTTGTTACAGGTTGGTTGTGTTTGGAAACCAAGTGTTGCTGCCCAGAATTTTGGCTGGTCGCTCGAGCGAGGGTTTGGTCGCTCGAGCGAGGGTTGGTTTTTGTGTCTGGTGGCTCGAGCCAGAGTGGCTTCGCTCGAGCGAGCGATTGCGTCTGGCTCAGACCTGAAGGTTGTGTTTCTTGGCTCGAGCGAGCTTTTCTTCGCTCGAGCGGTCTGGTTCGTCCTTCGCTCGAGCGAGCGTCGTATTGCAAATCGGAAAATTTGCACTGTTGGCTCGAGCGAGCTTATCTTCGCTCGAGCGAGTTCAATTGTTGTGTCTGGTCGCTCGAGCGACCGAGTCTTCGCTCGAGCGAGCCTGTTTATATCAGCAAGGCAGCACCGAACTAAACATCATTTTTTTTACACTTTATCATCTTCAAACCCTTGTTTTGAGAGCTTCTCTCTCTACACTTGCACTCTCTCTAAGAATTGATCTACCTAGGGTGATTTCCTACCCTAAGGCCTTTGTTAAAAAGCTAGAGGGTGGCTTGGACTTCGTTTTAATCGGAACAAATTTGGTTTTGGAGCAAGTTGGGTGTTGGGCATCATCTCCTTTGGAGCTCATTCTTTGAGGTAGGGATATCCTACTCCTCTTTATGAGTTTTGTCTTTCAATTTTAGCATTTTGATATGTTGGGGGTTGTTGTGTGATTTTGGGAAACTTTGGGCCATTGTGTAAATTTTACAAAAGTTGGGGGTTTTCATCTATGATAAACCTAGAAGCATGTTTGGTATATAAACATGGAATTAATGTTGAAACATTAGTGGAATTGGAACCTAAGGGTTGTGATGTTAATTATGGAGAATGCTCTAATTACATTGATTGATTAATTTGGATAATTAATTGTGTTGATTGTGATGTATATAATTGTTGTTTATATGCATTGTGTTGTGTTGGAGGAGATAGGGGATGTACTCCACGGTTTAGGGGAAGATAGGGGATGAACCTCTAAACCGGATGTTGTTGGGAGGAGATAGGGGATGAACTCCGTAGATAGAGCGGGTATGCCTATCTAGAAGTGTATTGACAGAGCGGATATGCTTGTCGTTGGAAGTGTTGAGATAACTGTTATGTTTATCTTTGATGAAGTGAAAAGTGTTGGCATGAGTGTGTGTCTCATGTGTGATGTTTGGCCAGGTTCTGAGCCAAGGTTATGAAATGGCAAGTAAAAGGAATGAAAGGAAATATAGACTTAAGTGTCTTGGAATTGTGTTATGTTATGAATGAATGTAAAAGGGTTGACCATCTATCAACTGTTAATCTTTTAGGCATTGTTCATAATTGGTTTAGTATATTTCTACTGGGCTGTGGCTCACCCTATATGGGAACATCATTTTCAGGTACTGGAAGCATGCCACCTCCAAGGACTTAGCTTGGGAGGCTAGTGGCGGACAAACTTTTTGGTTGTCTTTCCTTTTGTTGTATTACATGTAAATTCAAGCCAAGGGCTTTATGTGTAAATGAGTTAGCACTCTACTTTGTGTAACCAAGTGTTAACTTGGAAAGCTGTAAGCCCTTAGGGCATTTGCTTTTGTTGTTAACATGTGATACTCTTTGTAATAGAACTCTGAGAAATGGAAGGATGTGGACTTTTTATATATCATAGCATGTCTATATTGTTGGGTTTAATGTTATTATTTTGAGGGCGTTACAATTTGGTATCAGAGCGTACCGGGTTCGAATACTTTGGGTACGTGGGAAGTGATTAGGATCACAATGGGTTTGTCTCGCTTAATAGAGACTTAAGTGTACTGTTATGCTTATGTGATAACATGCTTATGTGATTATTTGGGTATGGGATTTAG
The DNA here is from genome assembly GCA_036172215.1 of Camellia granthamiana. Lineage (NCBI taxonomy): Eukaryota > Viridiplantae > Streptophyta > Magnoliopsida > Ericales > Theaceae > Camellia > Camellia granthamiana. The sequence goes on from CM069903.1 coordinate 115,382,289, forward strand.
TTTCTAGGATGTTGATTGGATCTTTGGGTTTCTGGGAGTCTTGTTGGAAAAGCACTTGATCAATGCTGTTTCTAACCGGTACTCTAGTAACGCCTTGGAACTATCATTATCCGGAAATGAAATTCGTAAGTGTTTATGTGTTTATGTGCTTACGTGGAATGAATTACAGTTGTCCATGCATTAGGACGTGAGTGTTCAGTTTTGGCACGTTTATGAATGTGCTAACGTCTTGTGTTACCTTTATTAGGATGTCAGGACGAGCAAGAGGTGGTAGGCGTGGTAGGCCTAGGAGGCAGGAGGTGCCATTACCGGAGGAGATTCCGGCAGTTCAGGAGGGGGTTGGTCAGGCCAATGTGGCCGAACCAGCGGGTCAGCAGGCCATGAGTGCCTTGGCCCAGGAGATAGCAGGAGCTCTGGGTATTCTCAGAGCAGGGAATCAGGCAGCTGAGGCAGGGCCTTCCTTCTTGAAAAGGGAGTTCTTCCGGTCTAACCCGGAGGAGTTTGTTGGGGATCCTAAGGAGCCACTGAAGGCAGACGAGTGGCTAGAACAGATGAGTAAAACGTTCGAGATGCTAGGCATTGAGGACGGAGCGTTGAAAGTGACCTTGGCATCCTTCCAGCTGAAGGGAGATGCAGGTCAATGGTGGAAGTATGAGAAAGCTCGTGTCGGTGGTACTTGGGAGGCGTTTGTGAATGCTTTCCAGGAGAGGTTTTTATCTGCTGTGGCAAGAGAGAGGCTGAGGGATCAGTTTAGCCGGCTTAAGCAGGAGGGTTTGTCTGTGGCCGAGTTTGAGGCTACATTTACTAGCTTGTCCAGGTTTGCACCTGAACTTGTGGCGACAGAGGAGCGCCGTTGCTACGAGTTTGAGCGGAAGTTGAGATGGGATCTCAAGTTGAAAGTTGGTGGACCCTACATTCGAGATTACAGGCATTTGGTGGATGCTGCAGCTCATATGGAGCTGATGATGCAGGAGGGAGAGGAGGAGAAACATGGAGGCTCCAAGAGGGGCCAAGAGGGACAGGACGATGGTAGGAGGCAGAGGGGTTATAACCCTCAGCAGTCCCAGAGTGGTTTGGCTAGGTCGACTTTCCCAGTACCGAGTGCAGGCTCCGGGAGGGGCAGTCAGGGGGAGTTCACCTGTTTCAAGTGTGGCCAGCCGGGTCACAAGGCTTCAGTTTGCCCACAGAAGGGCGGGGGTCAGAGAGCTGCTTCTTCGTCAGCTAGACCACAGAGTCAGAGTTCGGGCAGGGGGCAGCCCTTGTCTTGTTTTCAGTGTGGACAGCCTGGGCACATGAAAAGGTTTTGCCCACGGTTAAGTGCCACTTCAGGAGCGTCTGGTTCTAGACAGACGCATGGATTTCAGCCAGCTCAGTCTGTGCAGGCCTCGAGGGCCAATCCGGGGGCTTCGTCATCCCAGTCAGTGCAGCAGTCCTATGCTCCGAGAGGCGAGCAGGTGGATCAGGGGCCTACAGGGCGCGTGTATGCTGTTACCGCGCAGGACCTAGTACCGGCTCCATCAGTAGTGAGAGGTACCTTTCTGTTTTGCAACTCGGTTGCTAGAGTGTTGATTGATACGGGTGCGTCTCATTCTTTTGTATCTGCTGCATTTGCATCTGTGTTGGAGTTGGAGTTAGCACTATTAGCATCTCCTATTTGTGTAGTGTCACCTATTGGGGGTGAGTTGGTTTTGAAACACGGATGTAGAGGTTGTGATATCGAGGTCGACGATCATCGTCTTCCGTTTCCTTTTGTAGTTATGCCCATGAAGGGCTTTGATGTTATTTTGGGTATGGACTGGTTATCGTCATACCGAGCTGTTATTGATTGCTACCGCCAGAGGGTTACTTGTTGTACCGTGAGCGGGGAGTATTTCCATTTCTTGGGAGACCGGGTTGGTAGTATTGTACCACCGGGGTATGGTCCGCGGGGGCGGAATGAGCTTAGTGGTCTACTTGCTAGCTTTGAGAGTGGTGAGTGTGATGAGACCCAGATTGTGCTGCCGAGGGTAGTTTGTGAGTACTCGGATGTTTTTCCCGAGGATCTTGTTGATTTGCCACCTCACCGAGAGATTGAGTTCTCTATCGATTTAGTGCCCGGCACGGCGCCGATTTCTATGGCACCTTACCGTTTTGCTCCAGCAGAGTTAGTTGAGTTAAAAGTTCAGCTCCAGGAATTGCTAGATAAGGGCTTTGTTCGCCCTAGTGTTTCACCGTGGGGAGCGCCGGCACTCTTTGCTAAGAAGAAAGATGGTGCCTTGAGATTGTGTATTGACTACCGGAAGTTGAATCGGGCTACGGTTAAGAATAAGTACCCTATGCCCCGTATAGATGATTTGTTTGACCAGTTGAAGGGTTCCCGTTGTTTCTCTAAGATAGATTTGAGATCGGGTTACCACCAGTTGAGGGTCAGGGAGGAGGATATTCCGAAGACGGCATTCCGTACGCGGTATGGCCATTATGAGTTTCTGGTAATGCCATTTGGGCTTACCAATGCACCGGCAGTCTTTATGGACTTGATGAACCGGATCTTCCGGGAATTCTTGGATCGTTTTGTAGTCGTCTTCGTGGACGACATTCTTATCTATTCAACTTCAGAGGAGGAGCACGAGGAACACTTGAGAGTAGTGCTTGAGTTGCTTAGAGCCCATAGGCTGTATGCCAAGTTTGGGAAGTGTGAGTTTTGGCTAAGAGAAGTCAAGTTCTTAGGCCATGTGGTTTCCGGGGAAGGAGTGTCTGTTGATACATCCAAGACTGAGGCAGTGCAAGATTGGGCACAGCCTAAGAGTGTGTTTGAGATCCGTAGTTTTCTGGGATTAGCTGGGTATTACCGCCGGTTTGTGAAGGATTTCTCCAGGTTAGCTTCGCCGTTGACCAGATTGACTCGGAGAGGAGTTAGCTTTGTATGGAGTGAGACTTGTGAAAAGTCGTTCCAGGAGTTGAAAGTTAGACTGACCACCGCTCCGGTCTTGATTATTCCGGAGAGAGGGTTGGGTTATGCAGTCTATTGTGATGCCTCACGAGAGGGTTTGGGTTGTGTGTTAATGCAAGAGGGGAAAGTGGTAGCTTATGGCTCACGTCAGTTGAAAATTCACGAGAAGAATTACCCTACGCATGATCTAGAGTTAGCGGCTGTGATCTTTGCCTTGAAAATCTGGAGGCACTACCTTTATGGTGAGAGATTCGAGGTGTTCTCGGATCATAAGAGTCTGAAATATCTGTTTTCACAGAAGGACTTGAATTTGAGGCAGAGGAGATGGATGGAGTTTATTGAGGATTACGACTTCGAGTTGCATTATCACCCGGGGAAGGCCAATGTTGTGGCCGATGCCCTTAGCAGAAAATCCATTAGTGATGTAGCTTGTATAGCCATCCGAGAGTGGGAGATGTTGGGGGCCATTGGAGAGTTTGATTTGCTTTTGAGCGAATCCGTTGAGGCTGCGGCCTTATTTTCTGTTGTTGCACAGCCGACGCTTGTGACTAGAGTGTTGGAGGCACAGAGAGGTGACCTTGAGGTGGAATCCCTCAGAGAGAAGATCTCCAGTGGGAAGGTTGAGAAGGGTCTGGCAGTGTATCCCGACCTGAGTGTGAGATACCGAGACCGTTTGTTTGTACCGGAGTCTTGCCGAGAGGAAGTACTCCGAGAGTTTCACCATTCGCGCCTTGCGGTGCATCCGGGAGGTACTAAGATGTACCGGGATTTGGGTCGCCAGTTTTGGTGGCGGGGTATAAAGAGAGATGTGGCAGTTTTCGTGTCCAAGTGCCTTACTTGCCAGCAAGTGAAGGCCGAGCATCAGAGGCCAGCGGGTTTGTTACAACCCTTGCCTATTGCCGAGTGGAAGTGGGAGCATGTCACTATGGACTTCGTTGTAGGTCTTCCGAGGACTCAGCGGGGTAGTGATGCTATTTGGGTGGTTGTAGACCGGTTGACTAAGTCGGCGCACTTCATTCCTATGCGCGTGAGAGATTCAGTAGATCATCTGGCCGACTTGTATATTCGGGACATAGTGAGGTTGCACGGGGTCCCAGTGACGATCGTCTCAGATAGAGATCCTCGTTTTACTGCTAGGTTGTGGCAGAGTTTGCAGAGTGCCTTGGGTACTAAGTTGACCTTTAGTACAGCTTATCATCCTCAGACTGACGGGCAGTCCAAGCGTACTATTCAGATCCTCGAGGATATGCTTCGGGGTTGTGTCCTTGATTTCAGTGGGACGTGGCCTACAACAACAGTTTTCAGTCTAGTATCGGCATGGCGCCGTTTGAGGCCTTGTATGGCCGACCTTGTAGGTCTCCAGTTTGTTGGGCCGAGGTGGGTGATACGCCTTTGTTGGGTCCGGAGTTGGTTAAGGAGACGACGGAGAAAGTTGAGCTTATCCGTAGGAGGCTTGTTACAGCCCAGAGTCGTCAGAAATCTTATGCTGACCGTAGGAGGAGACCATTGGAGTTTGAGGAGGGTGATCATGTGTTTCTGAAGATATCACCTAGACGGGGTTTGATGAGGTTTGGGAAGAGTGGGAAGTTATCCCCTCGGTTTATTGGTCCTTTTGAGATCCTTGAGAGGGTTGGCGAGGTTGCTTATCGTCTAGCTTTACCGCCACAGTTATCCGGGGTTCATGACGTGTTTCATGTGAGTATTCTTCGGAAGTATGAGCCGGATCCATCACATGTGTTGGATTGGACCGACTTAGAGGTAGATGAGGATGCCTCGTATGAGGAGAGACCGGTTCGGGTCTTGGATAGGCGGGATCAAGTCCTGCGTGGCAAGACCATCCCTTTGGTTAAGGTTTTGTGGAAACATCACGGAGTGGAGGAGGCCACTTGGGAACGTGAGTTGGGAGTCCGCGAGAAATATCCGGACTTGTTTGTTGATGTGTAATCAAGTGTTGCAATTGTGTAATTGTAATGAACTTTAAGAGCATTAAAATGTCTTAAGTTGAAAAACATGGTGCATGTTTTGGTTAATGTAAATGTTGTAGAACTTGCCTTGTTATGGGAGTTGATTATAATATTGCATGTGTTGGCTATATTATAGAAATGGAATTGTATCATGATTATTGCTTATGATATGAATTGTGAACCATGTGTGTTGGAAATGGTTGAAATGAAAAGAGAATGCATGTTGAAATGTATACATTGTAGAATGCCTCTTGATAAGAGATGGAATGACCGGGAATGGGTCGAATTGTGAAATGTTGTGGTATAACATTGTTTAAAAGAGAGGAAAACTTGCTTTTCAAAAAAAAAAAAAACTTGCCTTTCAAAAAAATTTGTTCTTAATTTCGGGGACGAAATTCTTTAAGGGGGGGAGGTTATAGCGGTCCCGGGTTTACCCCTTGTTGTATAGTGATCCGGACAGGTGTCCGTGGATGTTGGTAGTTGAGTATTGTCTTGTTTACATCCTTTCTTGCTTTGTAATTGAGTTATAGGATGTGTTGGGCAGGTTTGTTACAGGTTGGTTGTGTTTGGAAACCAAGTGTTGCTGCCCAGAATTTTGGCTGGTCGCTCGAGCGAGGATTTGGTCGCTCGAGCGAGGGTTGGTTTTTGTGTCTGGTGGCTCGAGCCAGAGTGGCTTCGCTCGAGCGAGCGATTGCGTCTGGCTCAGACCTGAAGGTTGTGTTTCTTGGCTCGAGCGAGCTTTTTTTCGCTCGAGCGGTCTGGTTCGTCCTTCGCTCGAGCGAGCGTCGTATTGCAAATCGGAAAATTTGCACTGTTGGCTCGAGCGAGCTTATCTTCGCTCGAGCGAGTTCAATTGTTGTGTCTGGTCGCTCGAGCGACCGAGTCTTCGCTCGAGCGAGCCTGTTTATATCAGCAAGGCAGCACCGAACTAAACATCATTTTTTTTACACTTTATCATCTTCAAACCCTTGTTTTGAGAGCTTCTCTCTCTACACTTGCACTCTCTCTAAGAATTGATCTACCTAGGGTGATTTCCTACCCTAAGGCCTTTGTTAAAAAGCTAGAGGGTGGCTTGGACTTCGTTTTAATCGGAACAAATTTGGTTTTGGAGCAAGTTGGGTGTTGGGCATCATCTCCTTTGGAGCTCATTCTTTGAGGTAGGGATATCCTACTCCTCTTTATGAGTTTTGTCTTTCAATTTTAGCATTTTGATATGTTGGGGGTTGTTGTGTGATTTTGGGAAACTTTGGGCCATTGTGTAAATTTTACAAAAGTTGGGGGTTTTCATCTATGATAAACCTAGAAGCATGTTTGGTATATAAACATGGAATTAATGTTGAAACATTAGTGGAATTGGAACCTAGGGGTTGTGATGTTAATTATGGAGAATGCTCTAATTACATTGATTGATTAATTTGGATAATTAATTGTGTTGATTGTGATGTATATAATTGTTGTTTATATGCATTGTGTTGTGTTGGAGGAGATAGGGGATGTACTCCACGGTTTAGGGGAAGATAGGGGATGAACCTCTAAACCGGATGTTGTTGGGAGGAGATAGGGGATGAACTCCGTAGATAGAGCGGGTATGCCTATCTAGAAGTGTATTGACAGAGCGGATATGCTTGTCGTTGGAAGTGTTGAGATAACTGTTATGTTTATCTTTGATGAAGTGAAAAGTGTTGGCATGAGTGTGTGTCTCATGTGTGATGTTTGGCCAGGTTCTGAGCCAAGGTTATGAAATGGCAAGTAAAAGGAATGAAAGGAAATATAGACTTAAGTGTCTTGGAATTGTGTTATGTTATGAATGAATGTAAAAGGGTTGACCATCTATCAACTGTTAATCTTTTAGGCATTGTTCATAATTGGTTTAGTATATTTCTACTGGGCTGTGGCTCACCCTATATGGGAACATCATTTTCAGGTACTGGAAGCATGCCACCTCCAAGGACTTAGCTTGGGAGGCTAGTGGCGGACAGACTTTTTGGTTGTCTTTCCTTTTGTTGTATTACATGTAAATTCAAGCCAAGGGCTTTATGTGTAAATGAGTTAGCACTCTACTTTGTGTAACCAAGTGTTAACTTGGAAAGCTGTAAGCCCTTAGGGCATTTGCTTTTGTTGTTAACATGTGATACTCTTTGTAATAGAACTCTGAGAAATGGAAGGATGTGGACTTTTTATATATCATAGCATGTCTATATTGTTGGGTTTAATGTTATTATTTTGAGGGCGTTACAATATTCATAAATTAACTTATTCAAGTTTAACTCTTTATTTTTGTAAACATCATCTTGATGGGTTTTCTATTATAAATAAATAGAAATTATGCTATAATTTTGACATCCTTATTGAAATAATTATTTCCGCTTGTGTTTATTTTAGTCCCGAAATCATTATTACGTAACTACGGTTACCGAGCGGTCGCAACGGCTAACCTTTAGATACCCCGAATGTAGGTCATGACTATTAAGGGTAGATGAAGGGGTTAGGATGGACAAGAGAAGGTGTAGGAGAAGCTAAGGAAAGCGGGATGAGTATGGTATAAAAGTGTGTCTGATGGTGGAAGGTTAGGTAATGGAATAATGGCCACTGGCTAGAAAGCATGGGAAATGGAAGCGAAGAAAAGAGATTGAGAAGCAAAAATGTAAAAATATATATACATTTTTTGTCTTTTTTTTTTTTTTTTTTTTTTAACTTTTCACTTTTGAGAGTATCTTCAATCCTTTACCAAATTTTTTTATCTAATTTGATTCTAAATTTGAGTAAAAAGTTTGATATGACAAGAACTATTTCAATCATTTTATGAAATTTTCATCAAAATCTTTTTAAAATATTCATTTGTTACTCCAAAATTTTATTTCCATCAAATTTAGTGAAAAAAGTCATCTCCAATATTTTATCTTTTTAAATTTTTATCAAATTCAAATTTAATTTCAAGATGTCCTTCCATTATTTCACATATATATATATATATATATACTTTTTAATTTAAATATTAATTTTTAATATATTTCGTCTTTTTGTATTATTGTAACATCCAATCTTTTTCTATTTCTTTTTCTTGCAAATTTTTTATGACAAATTGTTCTCCTCTTAAGTTCTCTATACTTATTTCTTCAGTCATTATGAAATTTAATTCTCCATCGGTATCATTATAATTTTCGTTTTCTATTTTCTATTTCTTCTTCAATTAATTTTATTATTCCTTTATTATTTTCTAGAGACAATTTTTAGGCTTCTATTATTTTATTATTCTTCTTATTTCTGCATTGATTAGCAAAGTGACCTATTTCTCCACATGGCCAACATTTATAAGTCTTTTTTTTTTCTTCTAAACAATAATTATTTTTTCAAAAAAATATTCTTCTTTTGTTGAAATTATATGATATTTTTTTATAATATTTTTCTTCCTCTTTGTTTATTAAAACTTTTTCTTTTATAAAATGTTTTTTTTTCCCTATATTTTTCTTCTTGAAGGCTCACATCCCCATGAATTATATGTTTGTCAGCAATATAAATATTATTTTTTCATTTTTCTTCTTTGTTTCATTTTCTTGCATTCTTACTTTACCCATTCTCTGAGATTTCTAATTTTACCCATTCTCTGAAATCACTTGTGGGTAATTACCCAATTCACTTGTGCCATAAAAGTCATCTCCAATATACTTTATGTTGATGGTGCTATGAATACTTTACCCATTTTTTCATAAATTACCCATTCATTTACTTTACCCATTTTCTTGAAATCTCAGAGAAATATTAATTTTATGGCCCAAGGTGTCACATGCGAATACTCCTATTGCTGCTATGAATATTAAAGACATGGTGCATGCCTCCCTTCCATTGTTTTATTACCTCATTTGTATTTGTAGCTTAATCAATGTCTAATAAATATCTTGTATTATTTATTGGTTTTACTGGTACCTCTCTTAAAAATACTTCCTTTCTAGGGGTAAAATCTCCATAATTGGATATTCCCCTAACAAAAGATCCTCTATTTAGATAACAAAAGTGTCTCGTTCTTCTTCTATAATCATGATCTCTAGTATCATTTTCTAGTTATTGTCTAGTAAAATTTCTAAAATTCAGGTGATTTGGATTGGGTGGGGCGAATAAACTACTCTTTTCTTATTTTACCATTGTCATTTCAGTATTATTCACGTTATTTGTTTCTTTGAAATCATCTAAGATATTATTTTCCTTTTCTTTTTCTGAGTCACTATTTCTTATTATTTGTTCTAAATCTTCAAGGGGAATGTGTTTTATTTCTCCCAAATTTATTAATTCTAATTGTTTATATATATCTTCTTCTAATTCTATTATATCATTATTTATTTTTTCCACTATTTCTTCATCTACAATATCTAATTGTTCAACTATTTCTAATATTATTTTTTATTTTATTTCATTATCATTTTCCTTTTTAACTATTTCTTCTAATTGTTTTAGATTATAGTTACTTAACCTCATTATTTTTTTGGTCTTCAGGTGAAACTAATTCAAACGGTTCTTGTAGATTATTTCCTTTATGTAGGCATGGCTATAGATCTATTTCTTTTTGTTTTTCTTCAAATAGAGGTGCAGGCGGGAGGCCAGGCAAACATCTTTTTTTTTTTTTGATCGGCAAAAAAGTCTTTATTGATGAAACATACGAGGTATGGTAGAATACATCAATAAAGAGGAGTTTGGAGCTAACACAAAGTTCCAAGCGCCGGTTGGTGAGGAACCAACAAAAATAGCAAAAAACCAGAAAGAAAAGCAGTAGCCCATTCAAACCAGACAGAAATTAGCCCATGCAACTACCTAGCACCATCAACATACATCACTAACAAAAAAAAAAAAAAAAAAACCAGAAAGAAATCAGCACAGCATACATCTCTAACAAGCATCCAGCATCAATGTAGAGCAAAGCACCAATTAAGAAAGAATCCTGCAATCAACCCAAGCAACTACCTAGCACATCAAACATATAGCCCATTCAAACCAGCAGCCCAATATACATCTCTAACAAGAATCTAGCATCAATGCAGAGCAAAGCAGACCAGCGCAAACTAGAGCAAAGCAGCCAGAGTAACTCAACAGCAGCCAGAACAAAGCAGCAAACCAGAACAACGGACCAGACTAGATCAGCCAAACTAGTATAGACCAACGAGACCAGCACAACAGACCAGCATCAATAATCCAACATAGCTCCACACTAGATCAGCCACCATGTCTGAGGCAGAATAAGACCAGATTTTCTCTTCCAGTTTTTTCATCTCCATCAGTGCAGCATTTCACAGGTTATACCCCATCAGTGCATGATGCAAAATTTCACATTTTGCAAATTGAACACTAAATCATTAACTGAATAACAAAAAGAAGGACTATAAGCTCTAAACCACAATGAAATCCATGTTTTGATAAGTTCACACAACTTTTCCAAGTCCACCTGTGAGTCATTAAAAAGGTTTTCATTCCTCTGCTTCCATAAAGACCAAAGCACTGCCACTGGGATTATCTTCCAAAGCACCTTCAGTCTGTTGTTGCATCTATAACCAGTCTACCACTGAAAAAGTCCAGACACTGACCCTGGCTGCACCCAAGATACACCCCACCACCCTATAATATTGGACCAAACTCTCCAACTAAAAGGACAGCACAGCAGCACATGAGTGGCAGTTTCCACTTCATTCCTGCAGAAGATACAGTTAACATCTGAAGTAGCACTGCGTACTCCAATTCTTTGCAAATAGCTAGAAGTCTTGATCCTCCCTTTCCATGCTAACCAACCAAAAAATTGCACTTTCGGAGGGGCAGCATTCTTCTAGATGAGATCCCCTAATTTTGCAGGCAAAGTAGGAGGTGACTCACTCCACTTGTAGACAGAAGCAACAGTGAAGACACCAGACTTATCTGCAACCCAATTCAAGCCATCTAACACACCATTTCTAAGATCTAGAGTTGTTTGTAACAATTCCATCTATAGCGATCCTGGTTTTTCCTTCATTGTTTATTGTATTCCGGACTTGATTCCACGGATGTGTTGTTGTCTTATTCTCATCTCCATCCTTTACTCTTGGTATTTGAGTTTTAGGTTGTGTTGGGCGTGTTTTGAACAGGTTGGTTGAACTTTTGTCCCAATTCTTGTTGCCTAGATTTTTAGTGATCCACTCGAGCGGATCCCTTCGCGCTCTAACAGAGTTTGCATCCTTTCAGCATTTTGTGCATCTGCAAAAGTACTGCAGGTTTGTTTTTCACGCTTGAGGGGATTTACTTACGCTCGAGCGGGTCGCGCTCGAGCGGGTTCTTTTGCGCTCGAGCTGGTGTTCACTGTCTGTAAAAATACTAGAAGAGGGTAATCTACGCTCGAGCAGGTTTCCCTTTGCGCTCGAGCGGGTGTGTTTTGCAGTTGTGTCTTGGTGCTCGAGTGGGTCCAGTTTTTGTGCTTGACGCTCGAGCGTCCTATTATCCGCTCGAGCGGAATAGTTGTATATCAGATCGCAGCTGGGTGATTTTAAATCACTTTTCACACTTTTTTTCTCTCTCTTACTTTTCAAAACCTCCATTGGAGAGCACCTCACTCTAAAACTCCAACTTCTCTCTAGGGTTTGATCTAGTAGGAGTGATCTTCTATCCTTGGGCCTTTGTAAAAAGTGTGGAGCTTGTTGTGGGCTTCGTTTTGATCCGAAAAACTTTGGGATTGGAGTACTTCTGAGTTTGGCTCTTCTTCCCCTTGGGTTCTCCATTTGAGGTAGGGATTCTCCTTGTTCTTTTTCAATACTCCGTCTATAGATAGACATGTGGTAGTTTTGTATTGCATGAAAATCATATCATGTTGAATTTCTTTGAAAACCATGTGAGGGAACCTAGGGTTGGTTGTTTGAGAATGATTATTTTATCATTGATAGTTCTTTGGGCTAATTGGAGTGTAAATTAGCATGTTATTGTGGAAAGAATAAAAAGCCCTAAATTATGTTTTGATTTGGTAAATTAAAATGGAGGGTAGTTGATTAATGTTTGTAAGTCTCTATTGTTAATATGAGTTGGGTGAAGGTGTTGATGCCTAAGGGATTAACTATGGCTTTGGGGTTGTTTTGAAATGAATGTATTGAATCGAGTCAGGTTATGGCTTTATAATGAATGGAATTGGTTTTGTGAAATGAAAAAGGGGTTTTGAAATTGGAAAATCCTGGAAGTTGATCTTGGAAATAGGAAATGAAATGTTAACTCTATGTGGGTTTCAGAAAATAAATATGAGAATTGAATTTTTGTATCATGAGTGTTGAATACACACATTTGGGGGTTTTACCCTTACCTATCGTACTAGTGTCGTTGGCGGGTTTAAGATCTCATGAGAGTTGAGTCTTTATAATAGGTGCATTAAAATCATGCATCTAGAGGTTTTGTCCTTGGTCATCGGTGGACGATGAAATGGTTGTGTTGAATTGTCGTGTATGCATTACACCTGTGTTTATTGAACATTGTATGTAATGAAGTGCTATGATACATTATATATGTATAATTGTTAGGGATGAGATAGGTGATGTACTCCAGTGTGTGGGAGGAGATAGGGGATGTACTCCACACACCTATCTGTTCATATATTTTAACACATTGCTTATGTATCTTGAATAGTTTATGTGTATGTATTACACTTCTTGGTTATGTTCTGTTGTATTGTGATTATTGGCGTTGTACACCGTGCTTATAATCAGAGGTACCGTTACCTTCCAGCTAGCACCTGGAGAACTGACTGCGCTGAGAATCTAAGGTACCACACCCTTCCAGCTAGCGCCTGGTAAAATGGCATACCGTTGTGAGAGTTGTATCCTTGGCTTACTGTGCATATAGCCGGTAGAGCAGAGTTTTATTGTTATTGTCTCAATGTATCTGAGTATATCATGGATTGCGAAGGTTACAGTTTTGGAGGGGCGAGTTGCCTCATTTGTGGATTATATACATGTTGATGATTTGGTATCTCCCTTTTTATTAAAGACATGCATGTATAGATATGAATGTATTGGGAAGAAACCAAAATGCCATTTCGAGATTTTGGAAAGTGTGAAGGAAATCGAGTATTTTGAAAATATGTTTTGAAAAGGGCACATCTACTGTAAGTATGGAAAATGGGAGAAAAGTAATGGGCTTAGAGAAATTGTTTTTCTAAGAAGTTGTTATTGTTATGAAAGTTTGAGAACTAGGGGTAATGAAAAGAAAAGAAAGATGAATCGCTTATAACGTTGAATGAAATGGTTGTTTACGAGAAAAGTATATACTTATGTATATTTTGTATAAATTGCCACATTACTATTCTAGTATGAGATTGAGCATTCATGATCATAGCTATCTGTAAGTTGTTATTGTTGAGGGCTATGTTAAGATCCCTACTGGACTATATGTTCATCCCACGTTGTTGAATCTTTTTCAGGTGTTAAGCGGGATGTGCTACAAGATTTGGATCTTCTTACTTGTTGGCCATGGGGCCTCTTTTGTGTTGGCGGAATGCCATATATGAAAAAGGGTTACACCCTTCTTCTTGATTCTTTAATGATGTAAGCCTTCGGGCACTTTATTCAATATGCTCATGTTGTATTTAATTTGCATTCGAATGAGAGAATTGTTATTTATTTCTACTCATTGGACTAAAGAGTTTATTTCCGCATGTTATCTCTGAACTTGAATTAAGTTAATGAATTTTGTAATGACTTCGAGTAATAAAAAGTGGGGCGCGACAACTTGGTATCAGAGCGAGCTGGGTTTGAATACTTTGGGCTCGTGGGAAGTGGTTTTTACCACAGTGGGTGTACTACGTATGGTGACGACGTTGCATATAGTTAACATGAATGTTAGGACTTGTGTGTTGCATTTATGTGAGCATGGGATTAAGTTTCCTGGATAGTGTTCATAGCCAGTGAACTTGCTTTGAAGTCCTCTTGGAAACACGCCTAATCAACGTGGTTTCTGGTAGGAGTTCCTTGAGAGTTCCGGGATGAGTGGCTATCCTTGCGGACTTGATTCGGTTATGTGTTTAAATGTTTAGATGTTTATATGCAATCGTAATATATGACTTGAGATTAAGTGCGTCTTGTGACTTAATAGTAGCAAGTGTGTGCCTCGGGGAAGGCTATTGTGTTGAGCACTAACTATGGTATTGTTTTTTGGGTTTTATAGGATGTCTACACGAGGGAGTAGAGGACGGTTGAGTAGTAGGAGTGTCGGTAGAGGCACAGCAGTTCCATTAGCACCCGCCGTTGCAGCATCGACTGTCGGCGAGGACGTTGCACGCGAGATTGTGAGAGCAATGCAGGACGCTCTAGCTCGCACTGAGGGTGATAGCGGGCGTGCCCTCAAGCTTAATAAGGAGTTTTTTTCGCTCCAGTCCACCAGAGTTTGTGGGGGGAGGCTAAACCGTTGGAGGCAGAGAGTTGGTTAGAGCAGATTACCAAGACTCTTGATATGCTCAGAGTCGAAGATGAGGAGTTGAGGGTTTCTTTGGCGACTTTTCAATTGAAGGGAGATGCGAGTTATTTGTGGAAGTATGCTAAGAATACTGTAGGCAACACGTGGGTTGCTTTTACCGAGGCCTTTTGGGCCAAGTACTTCCCTCCTTCTGCTCGGGAAAGGTTGAGGGAACAGTTTATTGAGTTGCGTCAGGATGCTACTCCTGTGGCACAGTTTGAGATACGGTTTACTAGTTTGTCGAGGTTTGCTCCAGAGTTAGTGGCAACAGAGGAGCGTCGTTGTTATGAGTTTGAAAGTTGGTTGTGTTTCGATATTCGGGAGAAGGTAGCTAGATCCTTTTGGAAGGATTATTATAGTCTAGTCGAGGCAACGGCCCATGTGGAGGCCATGGTTGTGAGTGCTGGTCAGGTTAGGGAGGAAGCCATCTCGGTAACTCCCACGGTTCATAAGCATTCCAGGCTCAGTAAGGGGTGGAGGCGAAAACATGCTCAGTCCCAGGCTAAATCCTTTTCTTCGCCAGGGGTTTCGGACTCTTCTATTAGAAGGTCCAGGGAGGTTCAGATTTCAGACCAGTCCCAGAGTAGGGGGTCTGTTGGTTGTTTTGTTTGTGGTCAGCCGGGCCATGGTAGACGTTTTTGCCCTTTGCGTGTGAATTCTGCAAGTGTTTCAAAGCCTAGTCAGACTCAGTCATACTCGTCCAGTCGAGGACGCTATCGGTACCAGAAACGGGCAGGCCAGGCTTCGAGAGCCTCGCGAGGGGCGACTTATTAGCTAACCCTATAGTACTACCCTGGAGGGGGACTTTTGTATTGTTGGCCGGTAATGTATTATGTGAATCATTTTGTTGTTGACCGATGTACTGTTGGATGCTGAGACATCATGATTATGTATTGCTTATGTATGCGTATTGTTGTTTGCTTAATCCTCATGTATTGGGGGCATGCGTGGAATCTCGCACCTTCTTTTATTTATATTGAGAAGCTGTCAATGGGATCGATGATACTAGTATTGTTGCATGCTTAGTACTGAATTATGAGATAGTTATGTGATGGCCTGTGAGCCTTGTTTAGTTTAAAAGTTATTTGTTGAGAACGGGAATTCGTAGGTGAATGTGATTGGTTTGATGGTTTTGAGAGTTGTGTGGTATTGGCAAAGTTATGTGAGAATGTTTGAGGGAATGTGAGATTTGTATCTCGGGTTAGCAAGAATGGTACTGGCATATTGTTTAGTGTGTTGGGTGTTACCAGTTCATGAGTTCGTTGTGATCCCATCAGTTATGTATATGGGTAGTGTTCGTACTGTGACTTGTTGTTGGTTTTGGGTATGGTTTGTGAGAGGAAAGAGAATTTCTTGAGTGGATACTAGCGGCATTCTTTGAAAGGAAGAACTGTTTATGTTCTCGAGTAATGAGAGTAGTGTTGGTTAAAATTGTCCCTTGTGTTAGGGACTGTGTGATTGAGGTTGACCATGTTGGTCTTGAGTTTGAGGAGAAAGGCAGGCTTGCTATGAAGGCATGGGAGATGATGACTCCCTTAGAAACAGTAATGGGGTGGTTCGATTTTAAGAAATCTGGTGAGATTCCAAAACTTGGGGGTTTGTGTAGGGCACTCCGTGTTTGGGGGTAAATGGTTTTGAGTGACATATTAGTGTGGGGTTTACTGAGTGTGGAGGTTTATTGAGTTGATTAGTCAGCTTGTTGGCATCAAGTTTGGGTTGGCATTGCCCACCTTGAGGATAGTCTTGATTGTTGTAGACATCGTATGTTGATTAGGGAAAACTGAAACTAATCACCCGGAATGTGTCATTGAATATGACGGTTGGAATAATACATCAAATATGTGTATTGGTTGATCAGTGTGTATGATAAGCATTTTAATACATTGTATATGTATATTGTTTTGGAGGAGATAGGGAATGGACTCTACTGATACAGCAAATTTGTGTATCAATTGAAGTATGGAAGTGTTTTTTTTTTTATATGAGTTGTAGTCTCATGGAAATTGGTTGGCTAGATAATGCACCATGTTTATGATTTTAAATTTGATTAAGTAAAGGAAGGTGGAATGAAATTGCAAAATCATGAATTTCTTACGCCTTATGTGTTGATAGCAAAGGTGTTATTTCTATTAACTATCATTATAGAAATGTTATGTTTTGTGTTGGTTGTATCATCATCGTGTGAGTGATGGGTATTATTGAAAAAGGGATTGAAAAATAAATTCTTCCTAGTGTTATGGCCTTTAAGGGCATTGTTAAAAGGAAAATGCTGAGGATTTGATTTAACTTGAATGTTATGAGAATTTCCAAACGAGTAGTTTTTGGCAAACAAACTGGGGATGTTTATATTTTATGGGTAGCACCGTGTTTGTGACAAATGTTTACAAAACTTTTGAGTTTCACTTGGAAAATGCAAAATTTATTTCGGAATATCAACGTTGAAATTTGATTATCTTTGAGAAATGTTTCTTAAACAAGAGAATGATTTCCTTTACATTTATTCAAAAGATTTGCCTCGGTTGTTTCATATTATGATGTTGAGTAGTGACTTAGCTTGGAGCGCTACTCGGTTGTTGGTAATTTGTTTCAGGAAAGGTTTGGTTTTGTTGAGGCTTTCGTGCCTAAGTGTTGTCTTTTGGAACGTGTTTCCTTGGCAAGCCTTTTCTTTTGTGAGAGTGAACTGAAGGTTTGTTGTGAGAATAGTTTCTTTCTTAAGTGCTCGGGTGTTGAGTGCTATGCGATCAGTTGACCTTGTGTCTTATCGTATCCTTAATTTCGGGGACGAAATTCTTTAAGGGGGGGAGGTTATAGCGATCCCGGTTTTCCCTTCATTGTTTATTGTATTCCGGACTCGATTCCGCAGATGTGTTGTTGTCTTATTCTCATTTCCATCCTTTACTCTTGGTATTTGAGTTTTAGGTTGTGTTGGGCGTGTTTCGAACAGGTTGGTTGAGCTTTTGTCCCAATTCTTGTTGCCCAGATTTTTAGTGATCCACTCGAGCTGATCCCTTCGCGCTCTAGCAGAGTTTGCATCCTTTCAGCATTTTGTACGTTTGCAAAAGTACTGCAGGTTTGTTTTTCTCGCTCGAGCGGGTGTTCAATGTCTGTAAAAATACTAGAAGAGGGTAATCTACGCTCGAGCAGGTTTCCCTTTGCGCTCGAGCGGGTGTGTTTTGCAGTTGTGTCTTGGTGCTCGAGTGGGTCCAGTTTTTGTGCTTGACGCTCGAGCGTCCTATTATCCGCTCGAGCGGACTAGTTGTATATCAGATAGCAGCTGGGTGATTTTAAATCACTTTTCACACTTTTTTTCTCTCTCTTACTTTTCAAAACCTCCATTGGAGAGCACCTCACTCTAAAACTCCAACTTCTCTCTAGGGTTTGATCTAGTAGGAGTGATCTTCTATCCTTGGGCCTTTGTAAAAAGTGTAGAGCTTGTTGTGGGCTTCGTTTTGATCCGAAAAACTTTGGGATTGGAGCACTTCTGAGTTTGGCTCTTCTTCCCCTTGGGTTCTCCATTTGAGGTAGGGATTCTCCTTGTTCTTTTTCAATACTCCGTCTATAGATAGACATGTGGTAGTTTTGTATTGCATGAAAATCATATCATGTTGAATTTCTTTGAAAACCATGTGAGGGAACCTAGGGTTGGTTGTTTGAGAATGATTATTTTATCATTGATAGTTCTTTGGGCTAATTGGAGTGTAAATTAGCATGTTATTGTGGAAAGAATAAAAAGCCCTAAATTATGTTTTGATTTGGTAAATTAAAATGGAGGGTAGTTGATCAATGTTTGTAAGTCTCTATTGTTAATATGAGTTGGGTGAAGGTGTTGATGCCTAAGGGATTAACTATGGCTTTAGGGTTGTTTTGAAATGAATGTATTGAATCGAGTCAGGTTATGGCTTTATAATGAATGGAATTGGTTTTGTGAAATGAAAAAGGGGTTTTGAAATTGGAAAATCCTGGAAGTTGATCTTGGAAATGGGAAATGAAATGTTAACTCTATGTGGGTTTCAGAAAATAAATATGAGAATTGAATTATTGTATCATGAGTGTTGAATACACACATTTGGGGGTTTTACCCTTACCTATCGTACTAGTGTCGTTGGCGGGTTTAAGATCTCATGAGAGTTGAGTCTTTATAATAGGTGCATTAAAATCATGCATCTAGAGGTTTTGTCCTTGGTCATCGGTGGACGATGAAATGGTTGTGTTGAATTGTCGTGTATGCATTACACCTGTGTTTATTGAACATTGTATGTAATGAAGTGCTATGATACATTATATATGTATAATTGTTAGGGAGGAGATAGGTGATGTACTCCAGTGTGTGGGAGGAGATAGGGGATGTACTCCACACACCTATCTGTTCATATATTTTAACACATTGCTTATGTATCTTGAATAGTTTATGTGTATATATTACACTTGTTGGTTATGTTTTGTTGTATTGTGATTATTGGCGTTGTACACCGCGCTTATAATCAGAGGTACCGTTACCTTCCAGCTAGCGCCTGGAGAACTGACTGCGCTTAGAATCTAAGGTACCACACCCTTCCAACTAGCGCCTGGTAAAATGGCATACCGTTGTGAGAGTTGTATCCTTGGCTTACTATGCATATAGCCGGTAGAGCAGAGTTTTATTGTTATTGTCTTAGTGTATCTGAGTATATCATGGATTGCGAAGGTTACAGTTTTGGAGGGGCGAGTTGCCTCATTTGTTGATTATATACATGTTGATGATTTGATATCTCCCTTTTTATTAATGGTATGCATGTATAGATATGAATGTATTGGGAAGAAACCAAAATGCCATTTCAAGATTTTGGAAAGTGTGAAGGAAATCGAGTATTTTGAAAATATGTTTTGAAAAGGGCACATCTGCTGTAAGTATGGAAAATGGGAGAAAAATAATGGGCTTAGAGAAATTGTTTTTCTAAGAAGTTGTTATTGTTATGAAAGTTTGAGAACTAGGGGTAATGAAAAGAAAAGAAAGATGAATCGCTTATAACGTTGAATGAAATGACTGTTTACGAGAAAAGTACATACTTATGTATATTTTGTATAAATTGCCACATTACTATTCTAGTATGAGATTGAGCATTCATGATCATAGCTATCTGTAAGTTGTTATTGTTGAGGGCCATGTTGAGATCCCTACTGGACTATATGTTCATCCCACGTTGTTGAATCTTTTTCAGGTGTTAAGCGGGATGTGCTACAAGATTTGGATTTTCTTACTTGTTGGCCACGGGGCCTCTTTTGTGTTGGCGGAATGCCATATATGAAAAAGGGTTACACCCTTCTTCTTGATTCTTTAATGATGTAAGCCTTCGGGCATTTTATTCAATATGCTCATGTTGTATTTAATTTGCATTCGGATGAGAGAATTGTTATTTATTTCTACTCATTAGACTAAAGAGTTTATTTCCGCATGTTATCTCTGAACTTGAATTAAGTTAATGAATTTGGTAATGACTTCGAGTAATAAAAAGTGGGGCGCGACACCTTCAACCTCCTCAACTCTTCAAGTTCCCATTGAAACAATACTCTTCTGAAAGCCAAATCCCACTCCTTATTTCCATTACTCTTGCTCTTAACCACTGCCACTGATTCACCTTTATCAATCGACACAGAGAATAATCTAGGAAACAAATTTTTTAAACAGTCACTGCCAACCCACAGATCCAACCAAAATCTTGTAAGCCTCCCATCCCCAATAATGATCTTTGAGTTGGCCTTAAAGAACTCCAGCAACTCAGGGCACTTAACAGCAACCCCCAATATATCCCTCCACACCATAGATAACCTAGAATTTGCATCTCAGTCTAGCCACCAAAACCCACCAAACTGTGGGTACTTGCTACAAATTACTTGTTTCCAAAGAGAGCCAGTTTCACACCCAAATCTCCACCACCATTTGAGAAGAAGACAGTCATTCATGGTTCTCACCTTTCTAATGCCAAGACCCCCATTGCTTTTGCTTTGGGTGATTTCCTCTCATTTTACCCTATGAATTTTCCTTCTAAGTTCATCACCTCCCCCCCCCCCCCCAAAGAAATCTAGACTGAATTCTATCAATCTCCTTGGCTACCCCTTCAGGCATTTTAAACAAAGATAGGTAGAAAACTAGTAATGAGGATAGCACAGACTTGATCATTATCAACCGACCAGCGAAAAAAAGGAGTCTTCTCTTCCAAGAAGCTAGCTTTGATTTGAACTTTTCAAGGACAGGTTGCCAAGTCCTTCTTCTCCTTGGATTAGCACCCAATGGCATCTCTAAATATTTCAATGGTAACCTATGGTGCAAGCAGTTCAAGATGGCAGCAAAGTCTTTAGTGAGCTCTTCATTAATTCCAACTCCACATACTACACTCTTATGATAATTAATCTTCAACCTCAATATTCTTTTGATATTAAGCACCTCCTCCCTTTTTGCCTTACAAAACAAAATTGTGTCATCAGCAATTGTAAGTGAGTAAGAATAAGGTCATTTGAACCAACTGATGCACGTTAATCAAACCAGACTAGACAGCTCTATGTAACAGTATGTTAAGACCCTCAGCCACAATGTTAAAGAGAAAAGGGGATAATGGGTCACCTTGTCTAAGCCCCCTTTGGGGACTAAACTCAGCGGTAGGTGATCCATTCACCAGGATAGAGACTTTGGCAGTTGAGACACACTCCTTCATCTATTTGATCCATTTTGAGCCAAATCCAAAATTTGATAACATGGAGAAGAGAAACTCCTAATTTATTGAATCGTATGCTTTTTCAAAATCAAGCTTTAAGATAAAGCCTTTCTTTTGCTTCTTCTTCCAACCATCAACTATCTCGTTAGCAACCAGAATGCCATCAAGAATACTTCTACTCCCTATAAAAGTTGATTGAGATTCACTAATGATCTTGGGTAATACTACTTTAAGTCTACTGGACAAAACTTTGGATAGCACTTTGTACAATGATCTAATGAGACTAATAGGCCTGAAATCACTAAGACAAGAAGGATTTTCATTCTTTGGAAGCAAAGCTACAAATGAGCTATGGATACCAAGAACCAACTTTGAGTTGGTATGGAACTCTCTTATAAACTGCATCACATCCCCTTTAATTATTTGCCAGCACTTCTGGAACATCATAAGATTAAAACCATCAGGCCCAGGAGCCTTGTTACCATCATAGTTAATAAGTGTTGCCACAACTTTAGATTCTATGAACTCAGCTGCCAAAGCAACTCGTACCTCTTCATCTCCAATAGATTTAAAAGGACCAGATAAGCTTGGTCTGTAGAACCATGATTCTACAAACTGCCTCTGAAAGTGATTAAATACTTCAATTCTTATTTCATTTGGATCTTCTTTCAAGGCCCCATTGACCTCAATTGAGCATAATGCATTCCTATTCCTTCTTGAGGAAACCATAACATAGAAAAATTTGGTATTTTTATCCCCTTTTAATAACCAATTAGCTCTAAACTTTTGCAACCATAACCATTATACCATTTTGCTCAAGTTCCATGCTTCACCTTTTACCTCCCTTAGCCTAGATCTCTTTGTATCAGTGAGTAATCTTTGTTCAGCTACCAAATCCAAGACATGTAACTCCTCCTCCAGTTGCTTGAGTTTAGAGTCCACCTTACCAAAAACCTCAAGGTTCCATCTTTCAATGCTACTTTAAGTGATCTCAGTTTCCTTAAACATTTGAATCCAGCCCAGCCATTTATACGAGATTCAGCCCACATTTTTTGCACAAAAGTTTTAAAATTCGGGTGAAGAGTCTAGGCATTTAGAAACCTAAATGGATTAGGGCCCCAATCCCTCTCATCTTCCATTAGTAAAACAGGACAATGAGCTGAGAGCCTTCTTGGTAATCCCCATAGTTTAAAGTTAAATTTCAGCAGCCAATCTGGACTGAGTAAAAGCTTGTCTAGCCTACTCCATTTGACACCTTCCTGAGAATTACACCAAGTGAACTTTCTCCCCAACATTGGTATGTCACGCACTTCCAAATTATCAATTAGCTCATTGAAATCCTTCATACCTCCACCCTTTGGGAACAACCCACCCTCTCCGCTAATTTCCTTACCTCATTGAAATCACCCCCCAAGCACCAAGGGTTGATAAAACTTTTCTTTAAATTCTTCAAAGTTTCCCATACCCTTTTCCTGCTAGCACCATCAGTCGGACCATATACATTTACAATAACACAGGCTATACATGTGTAGAGAGTACCAGACAAAATGATAAAATTCCTGTTACTGCAACAGTCCAGAAGTTGAAACACTTGTGGATTCCAGACACACAGTAGTCCACCAACTGCACCCTCTAAGTCCACAGCCATATATGCCATCTGATCACCAGGCCAACAAGATCTGACAAACTCCTCAGTGATAACAGGTCTCTTTGTTTCTTGAAATAGTGCCATATCCACCTTTCCTCAGAAAGAAGTTTTTTGATTTTTCTCTTTTTAATAGACTTGCCTAGCCCTCTAATGTTCCAGGATAAGATCTTCATTAAAACAAATTTACACTCCAAGACACCACAACAGATACTGTTAATCTGCCTTACTACCCCTTTGTAACACGTCCCGCGGGGGACCTCGCTACAGTTCGGACCCGATTCGTGTCGGTTCTTAATCTTGAACCAAAGAGTCCAAATCCGGCAAATCGTTTTGAGAAAAAACAGATTTTGAAAGAAGTGCCAAACATGGACTGCTTTGCCAGATACAGAGTCGCCACCTAAATATTTTTTATGAGGGAATTTAGGAAACCCTAACTCAGTGCCAAAGGCCACATGTCCGTCATTACCAAAGTTGCCTCGGCTCGGGAGCTTGGGTATGATTGGGGAAGGTCAGCTATGAGCAACCCCTCTCGCCCGATCCAAAGATCGACCTCTACTAACCGTGATATCTTATTTTGAAAACGTTATGTGTTCTTATTCCGATTATTTAGCTAGAATTACTATGTGATGCGCACAGCAAAACAAGTATAGACTAGATTGCCTAATTTGGAACAAAACATTGCATATCCGTTTGTTTGGGAAACGCTTTGGAATTTGCTACTCGCAAGTAGGCTAAAATACGGGTTTCAACGAGCTGTTCCAACTCAAACAATCCAACCTTCACCCACAAGCATTCAGGTAGTTATATCGCATAAGCATCTAGCCACATGGTAAGCATGCTGTCATGTTAACATTCACACTCGTGCGAGATGCTAAAGCATAAAATACTTACAAAGTAATCCGTGCCAAAAAAAAATAAACTAGTTAGCAAACATGCGTGACCCTAGTTCATGTAAAAGTGGCTAATGCAACAATGTCATTAGAGTAGGCTCGGCTAATCTAGGGATGACATATGAAAATGCACAGATAGCACGTATTCAATTTGGAATTGAAATACTTATGCAGTTAGCATGATGCGCCGAGCTCGGTGCATGCAATACTGATGAATGATACACGCATGCATAGCATAAAGATGCTAAAATAAATATGCCCTAATACTAACCATTGAAGCAGGTAAGTAAAAGGGAAGAAAGAAGTGGGGGTTGGAAGACATGCACACACGCACCCACACTTATTACAAATTTGCCCTCGCTCGGAGAGGCCGAAAGAATAATACAATTTAACTAACTAACAAGCTAATTAAATAATTACAGACCACCTAATTAATTAATCTAATTTAAGCAATAAACAGCCTCTGGAAGAGGGTCCGATGTGATGCGTGCCCGATTCCGCTCGGAAGTCACTGCCATGCACAAGCTACCTCTGCTTTGACTGTTCTGCTCCTCTGAAAATTGCACAACTCCCAAGGTATGCTCTCTCGACACTGTGGAACACCACCGGCTTGGAGGGATGGCCACCGGCCATGTATGATGGTCACCGGCCACCAATTCATCCATCGGCCAACAATGGATGGCCGGTTGGCACTTTATATGGCCGGTCGGCCAAAACTCCCTGCAGAACCTGCAGTTGACAGCAGCGGAGGACAAAGCATAGCATGACAATGCATTTCAAGCTATGTATGCACCAACCACACCCCTTATCATGTGAATGACTCAAAGGAGGATGGGCCTCGATTCTCGGACCACCAATCACTCATTTCCATGCATGATGGCCTAAAGAATCAAGTGTGCATCTTGATATGGAATGCAATGCACATAAACAAACCAATGGAACTCAACCTCTATCACAAACACTTCAAAAGGCCAAGCATGCATGCAAATGGAATGCAACCTAGACATGGAGGCTAAGTATGCAAAGTGAGCATGCAAGGCGTGCAACAATCATGTTAGTGACAAACATGCAACAACATGTAAAGTAGACTAAGCATGGGAACAATGCAAAGTAACTTGACCAATGGAATGCATGCCAAATGCATCATGATTTCAAGCAAGTAATAACACGTAATAGGCCAAATATGCAACAATGCACAAGGCAAGCATGCTATAACATGAAAATGATGGTCTTAAACTGATTTAGGCAGCCCTAACTAGGCCCAAAACAGCGGCCAATAACTAAGAAAATGGAGCCAAATACACATACAAGCATGCATATAAACATGGTTCATCACTTAGGCACAAAGAGCAACCCTCAAGCATACTTAAGAGGATGCAAACATGGATGCAAGGCATACATTATAAGCTCTGAAATAACATGGTAAGAGGTTCCAAACCATTGAAATAATGCAAATAACGCATGCTCATGGTTCATGCACTTAAAGCTCACAAGCCAAGAATACAAAGGGGCTATACTAAGCATGCCATGGTCAACCAAAACAACCAAAAACAGAACTTGAGCATACCAAAAAAAACACAAAACCTTCACAAAGCTAGGCCTAAAACATGCTTGAACACGGGTCAAAGCCTAGGTGCATGTTAAAGCTAAATGATGGCATTACAAGACATGTATGCAAGGCATGCAAGGTGTGTCCAAACCAACTCAACTCAATGCTATTTCATGGCATAATAAGCATAAAAATCAGTTAAGGCATGGCCAACATAAACCTAGACTAAGTGCTCCCTCAAGAGGCAAAAAGTGCCCTTTTCAAGGACAACAAGGAGAGGGGGTGGCCCTCTCCTTCCTAGGACCTCAAGGCACCATCCTCACCTCTGAAATCCCTCAAGATTTCAGTGGTGAGGAGGCCCAAACACTATGGTCCCGGAGCTCACACAAAATGGCACAAAATGGAGCCTTACAAGGCTTAAGAAGGGTCAAACAACCCCAAAACTTAAAGCAACCTTAACCAGCTATTTAGAGCACCAAAAAACAGAACTTTTATATGTTATACACTAAGCTCAAAAACAGTTGCAAGGTAGGTAAAAATACAATGCAAAAATGGGGAATAAAGGGACAAACTTCTTACCCTTGAAGATCCTCTTCACCAATGGAGTTCCAGCAGCTTCTTTGGGTTGAAATCAGTCTAAAACCTCCAAAAGCAACCCTCAAAGGCCTCAGCTCCAAGGGATGGTGTGATGGTGGGTGTTTGTGTACAAAACCAAGGCAAAACAAACACAAAATACACAAAGAGAGGGAGATATAGAGATAGGATATATGCAAACCCTAACCCTAGAACTCAAACCCTAAAAGAGCTGTCTAAAGTGTCTAACCCCTCACAAGAGAGAAGACCCTCTCTTTTTATAGAGCTTTTGTCTTGTAAGCTTACAAGACAAGCTTCTAAAGAGAGAGATCCCTCCATACACGTGTATGGAGGGGAGCCAAGTGCATGCCAGCTGCCCAAAAATATCTGCAAAAGTAGATGCACAGTAGCCGGCCGGCCAAAGATGCAATTGACCAAAAAAAGATAGCCGGCCGGCCATCTATAGTGCCGGCCGGCCAAACATTTGGCCGGTGGCAACAAAACACAACCGGTGGCCTCAAGCCATGGCCGGTGGAGTGTGGGGATGTCCCAAAAGCCATTCCTTGCCCCTTAAAGGCAAAACACAAGTGTTTGGTGTCAAACCAAATCACAAAACAATCGAGTCGAGAGGTCCTGAGACTAGGCGCGTTGTCAAGGCCTCCGGGAACTCAAGACGAACACAAACATGGACGATCACCGAGTGTTCAAGCGGTGACGTCCAAGTCTTGAGGACGGTCAAAAATGGGGTGTCTACACCCTTTTACCTAGCACCCCCTTATCATGTTCTTCCAGTTCCATCAATTTACTGAGCACTTCCTCATTATTACCTTTACATTTCAGCCCAAGTAACTTCCCAATCTGTAAAGATGCTTCTACCTCATTAAGAAGCAATTGGCCAGAACCTGATTTGCTGGCCATGGATAGAGAAATTGCTACAGCTGCCGACCTAAATATAGCCCCTTTCTTGAAGTTCATGACTGATCCAACCCCAATTTGTAAGTTTCCTTTTTTCTTCCTCTGGTATTTCTCCATCCCTTTTGTTTTCTCTTTTGTGGTGGTTTTCCTTTTTTGAGCTGCCACTGCAGTGTTACAATTCACTACACCGTGAGACACCTTATCCCCACTATCTTGGGCTGCCTTCCCCTTATTGGTTTGATTTTCACCCTCTTGTGTTGGCTGATCCTTTGGGTCACTTAACTCAGATAATTTATGGCCCAAAATGTTTCCACACTCTATGACATGGGCCTTACTCAAAAACACATCTATATTATGCCCAGGTCCATCTTTCTCTGGCCCACTAAGGCTCCTCATAAAACCTGGAGTAACAACTCCATCTTCAATATTCTGGTTACCTTCATTTTGAAACTGTATAGGGTTTAGCAACGATTTGACTAACTAAGTCCCGCATGCTCCTCCTCTACCTCCAGGTTGCTTTTGCAAACAGTCCGACTGACCTATAGACATGATAGTCTCCTCAACCCTAGACATACTTAGCTCCCTATCTTGTCCATCAATGGTTGTATAGTCATCATGACTTACCCTTGACCCCCCCTGCCTCCTCAGCACCTCTGATGTCTAGCACACCTCCAACCTAGCCCTTTACATCAGCTTCATCTTCACCCTTCTTGCTCCCCACAATAGATCTTTGCTCTTGATCTTGTTCCTTACCATTTGAAATTGAATTTTCCGTTTGGGCCTGTTCACTATAACATTTGCATTGTTTGTATATCACCTCTGAAATCACCACCTGGTCCCTACAGACTTTGACTGAGTAGGCTATCCCCTTGCAACGCAAGGTGATTGTTGTGTTTATGGACTCCATACACTTGGTAGCAATTCTCACCTTCCCACTGTGAAAAGACTTCATTTTTTATGTGTCCTCATCAATGCCTATGACTTCTCCCCACGACCTTCCAATGCTACTAAATGTTTTGCTGCTCTAGAGATTCAAAGGTACTCCATAACAAGTAAGCCAAACAAATCTTTCTTGATCAAGGATCATCCCCCTGCTGCCATTCCTTGACTGATTTGCTCCATGACTGGATCCACCCCTCCATTGGTTTGAGCTTCTCTTTCATGGTTCCCACTGACTCAAATGTTAGCACAATATCTCTTCCACCACCATCTCTAATCTAGACATCTCCCATTCCTCTGTTCTTTAATTCCTCCTTAAACTCCACCGCAAAATATTGAGGTTTTAATCGAACAATCACACTGTCATACAGCCAACCATTTCCTTTCTCGTAAGCTTGTATACTGATGTTTGAAGTTGATGCTGGCCTTTGTCCACTCAATATTTGGGCATAAGACTTTCCCATTTGTAACATATTTGGAGCTTTGCTGGTTATGGCAATAACCCTTCTTCCAACTGGTGCAATTAGTGGTCTGTGATTCTCCTCCTTTCCTTGAACAAAATCTACTATTTTCACTTTCAGAGCTCTGTTATCACACCAGATGCCATGAGCTTTTTGGACCGCCATCTTCGCTACCACTGAACAAGCATAACGTACAAAACCAAATCGTGATCTAGTCAACTTTCTCCTTTTGTTGGGGATGAACACATCCTTCACAGTTCCATAATTGGTGAATATGTTAAATAACCCTTTTGGTTCCATAGATTCTGGTAGGTTATCCACAAAGATCTTATGTATCTCATTATCCAGAGCTGAGTTTCTACCTCCCTTAGCTCCATGCTTGCGCAAAATCGGTGAAAGGTTTTTCACTTTTAAGAAGCCATGTTAAAGAAAGACGTTATATAGCTTTCCATGAATGAAGTAGTAAAGCAAGTAAATAGGCATTTGTAGGTAAATAATCGTCAATACAATAGATGCATTGGTCGAGTTGTCTTCTAATGGTCTCTAGGGTCTTCGGTCGAATTGCTCTTCTTTCCTATAGTAGTTCATCTGATGAGTTCATTGCGATCTATGGCAATTTGAGTTTAAGCTTCAGGCTTCGAGTCTTAGTCCCATGATTATCAAGGAAAAAGAATACAAGGAAGAAGGTACGGTGCCCTCCCCTTATTAAGAAGGAATTCACCATCTTGCCGAGAGATCCCAAACTTGAATAACAGATTCTTCTTATTCACACTCAACGTAACAAAAAGAGAAAAACCAATTTCACTTTGTCGTTCCTACCTTCCACCTTGTTCTGCGGTTCCACTACCCGATCTTCATAAAGCGTATTTGAAGAAGGAAGTACCGCTTTCTACCATTCCAAACAGACTCACTCTCGGAAGAAGAAATTGAGACTTTCTCCAGCACTGAAGGAACTCAAAAAACCAAGACGAAAAGCTATTTGGTGGAGTATATCACTTCAAGCTGTCAGCAGATTAATATTATTCTTTATAAATATAAGAATTATACCACAACTTATACAACACATTTAGAACTGTATCGAATATTGTTTTTCCCCGTAGAGGGATTCAAAACAATTAGTGCTACTTGCTGCTAGAACGTAAACAACTGGTGGTCAAGTGAAGGAAGGTAAAGTCAGGGTCCGCAAAAGGATCAACAGGAGCAACAATGTTTAGAAATTCCTTTCTTTGCTGTGCGCAGGCCCCCGACATGCCCCTATTGAATCTGGGGAAGCCAGTTCTTTCTGACTTCTCTTTCCATCTCACAACAAGAGCGACTCAACAATCGAATGTGAATCTATATTGTATAATATAAAAGAAAAGAGAGATTTTGGCGCACTAATGTAGTCAGGGAGGCCGAATATCAAGTCTAATTCCGCTTGCTACTAGCGCACTACATCGTCTTTTCTTGTGGAGACCCAACTCCAAATTGAAAAGCATATCGAGGGAGTCTTCCTTGAAATATATATTTGTTTTATCTGTCGAGGACAAGACTTTCGGAAACCACTTATCTCAAGTATTGAAAGAGACTCAGAAAAATGGAATGTGGCAAAGCGTTCCATATCGCCGGATTATGAAAGCCCTCCAAAGCTATGATCTCTTCTTAAATAAATAGGAACTGATAATAAGAAATAACTATTTGCTTTTCCAGATGTGATATAAAATGTTTGACTTCGTTTATTATTTTTAGTTGATTAATTCTAAATTTTTCGTTAATTTCTTTTAATAGTCTAATTAAATAATTATTTTGTTCTATTATTATTTGTAAGGAAGTACTATTACTTAAATTATTAAATTCTATTTCTTTACTATATTTAATACTTATGCAAATATTATTGGTAAAGCTGAAAAACCGGACTCTGATATTAATTTCAATTGTGGGTTTACAGATCTAATTTAATATTAATTCTTACAAAAACTTCCCTTAATAATCTACACTTACCTTTTCTAATGATGTTTTATCTTTAATATTAACAATTCTCTGGTTATAATTTAATATAGATTGTCCAAAAATAATAGCCAGAAGAGAGTTTAATCTATTTAACTCACTTTCTAATTCATAAATAATTTAAACTAATTTTTATTTCAGCTATAAGTGCTATAATTAAATGCATATAAATACTAATTCTAAGTTTATATGATTTCTTTTTTTAAAAAAAAAATTATAATTTTTAATAACGTTTTGTGCTTTTTGTAATTTTTTGGGTTTTTGGGGTCAGTATAATTAGTGAAACCTGATGATAATTGGACTTGATATGATGGAATGAGATATGTGAAGTGCGTCTTCCACCTGGAGCTAATACGGGCTTAATTCGGTCGACAAAGAATTTTTCAAAAAGAAATTAATCCCCACCTGCCACTTCACCTCCAAAATTACACGTGTCATACATATAACCCCCTTACACAACACATCCATTTTTGACCACAAAACAGCTGTTTCACTATCTCTCTCCCGATTCACTTCAACCGTGAGTGGCCCCATCTTCCTGCCACGCATCCCCAGCCTGGCTACTCGGCATTTTCCGCGGTCCGCTTATGCACTCATCTCTCCCTCTCTCCCTCTCCCCCTCCCTCTCCCTCCATGTGTATATATATACTAATGATTAGTATACATGATAAGTGTTGAATCCAAACACTACAAGAAAAAGCACTTTCGGCGACTAAAGTTTTAGTCGCCAAAAGCCCTTTTTTAGTCGCCAATACTCATTTTTTCACTTTCCCCGACTAAAATCTTTAGTCGCCGCTGTGGTCGCCGAAAAACTGTCGCGAAAAGCTTTGGCGACTAAACATTTGTTAGTCGGCAATACATATGTCTTCGGCGACTAAATAATTAGTCGCCAATACTCCATTCCATTTTGGGAAATTATACTTTTAGCGACTAAACCTTTAGTCGCCAATACTATTTTTATTTTATTTTTTATTTATCTTTCGGCGACCAAAATGCATTAGTCGCCAATAGTAGTTTTTCAAAAAAAAAAAAAAAAGCCCCTGCTGGAGCTCCCAAGGCTCGAACCTGCAACGTTGAAGCCAAACACGCCCCTGAACCTTAAGCAACACCTGGTCCCCACTACGCCACTCACACATCTCATGATTATTAATGCAACATTTATTATTTATATACTATATTTACTGGTATATATAAAAATTGTATTTATAAAAATAAATTATTTTATTTAATATATTTCATGTAAAAAAATAAAATATTTACAAAAAAAATTGGGTAGCACTTTTGGCGACTAAATCTCAATTTTAGTCGCCAATTCTCCAATTTTTGGCTACTAATTTGTGTTTCTGTCGCTAAAACAAATGAGTCCCGCCTAAGGATTACACATTTGGCGACTAAACAGAACTTTTGTCACCAAAACCTCAACTTTGGGCGACTAAAATGCATTTTAGTCGGCAAAACACTTGTAATGGGCGACTAAACTCTTTTTTAGTCGCCAAAACCATCACTTTTGGCTACTAAATGATTTTAGTCGCCAAAAACCATGCCTTTTAGCTACAAAATTGTTTTCAGTCGCTAAAAGTGCTATATTCGGCGACTAAAATGACCTTTAGTCGGTAAAAGCCCTATTTTCGGCGACCAAACTGCTTTAGTCGGCAAAAGTGCTGACGTTTGGCGACAATACTGATTTTAGTCGCCATTTGTACGACTTTTAGCGACGAAAATGATTATTTTAGTCGCCAATGCTGCATTTTCTTGTAGTGAAATAAATAAAAATAAAATAAAATAAAATATTTATTATATATTATGTGTTAGTCAAGTAGCACTACAAGAAATGTCACTTTTAGCTACCAAAATATTGGTCGCCAAAAGTCCAAAATTTGGTCGCCGAACCCATTTAGCGACCAAAATATTTGGTCGCCAAGCTCGTCGCCTTTGCCCTGTCGGCGATAGTATTGGCTACTAAATTTCGTTTGGTCGCCGAAAGTGAGCACATTTGGCTACTAATATTAATTTAGTCGGCAAATGTTATGTTTCCGCCACTAAAACTTTAGTCGCTGAATGAGGTCTATTGGCTACTAAATTGTTGTGGTCGGGAAAGGTGTCACCTTTAGCTACTAAATAATTAGTCCCCGAAAGTACACCTTTGGCTACGAAACATTATTTAGTCGGCAAAAGGTGCATTCCGTGACTAAAAATTTAGTGGCCAATAGTTTGTTTCTCTCATTCTCAATTGTTTTAGCTACTAATTATTTGGTCGCCAAAACTTTTTGGGTTATGTTTTGCTACTAAATTATTAGTCACCAATACATTTAATTGCGTATTTGGCTACCAAAATATTTGGTAGCCAAATGCTTTAACGTGTTTTTTTTTTTTTTTTTTTAAATTTCTCTTCTAAACAGAGTTAAGATCATGAATACAGCACAATCAACATTACTCAAAACACCAACCGGTCTTTGAATTTTAATATTTGCCAAATATGAATGTATTCGGACCATTCAAAGGGCAGGTCATGGCAAGGATGAACTATCACTTAGAATTTTCCTCATAGCAAGGATGAATTATCACTTAGAATTTCATACAAGGTTATAACTTATAACAGACCATAATGCTGGAACAATAGTCACATTTTGGATTAATTCCAATTCGGAATAACAGTACTTTCCAACAACATAATATACCTTATGGTGATACATATTATCATCTAAGAATAGCATATAGCATTACACAACTAAAAATTTCAAATCTATCTCAGGTTGTCTATAAAATCACCACATTTCAGTCCAAATTGAAGGCATGCCAAGAAACAGTAAGCAGCCTCTTCAGCTGGACCCAGATGAACTTTATACATAAATTGATTAAATAATTGAATACCCCTGCAACAAAGAAGAGAAAATTTAAGTTCAATACAGCTTAAATTTATACATAATTGATTAAATAAAATTCATTACTTTGGTGCCTATAAAATGTGTAATAAATAGATCCTACAAGATAGATCCTCGTTAAAACAACAAGGTTGTAATAAATAAATAAAAATGTGCCTACAAGGGCCTGAATATAGAAGAAACATCATGCAGGCACAAATTATACACTTTCTACATATTCGAATCTACTTTTTACACATATACCCCATTAGATGGGGTGGTTAGCATTTCCTTTTTTGGGAATTACTTTTCCTAAAAGAAGATACCCTCAAAAGCAGGCACAAACTGTTAACAAATACCTTCTATCCACTGAGAACATGCACAAACTGTTAATAACGGATAGACAGATAGAAAGACAAGGATTCCTAATACCTTCGCTCTGTTGAAGCAAGGACTAGCCCATGCACCCAGTCATGACTTAAATGATAATCCTATTATTATTTGACGGACATTAAATCCTTTTGGCTAATTATGAACTATATAATTTGATAAAGAATTTTGAAATCCCAATTGGCTGTGGTACAGTAATACTTAAAATATTCAATTTAAATTCTGTTAACTATAGCTGAATAGAAAATGGTGGAGATATGTTTAAGGGGAAGGGAAGGCATGTACAAACATCCAAATTCTATTAGTGAACTCTCAAACATCCAAACATCCAAATTCTATTAGTGAACTCTCAAACATCCAAATTCACTAGTTAACAGCACTAAGAATTGAAATCATTGTTCTTCATGCAACAAAATTAGGATACTTTCTGTTCGTATCCACATGGTATTACAAATACAACCTCCCATTAACTTTATGTAATCTAAACAAAAATAGATATACCTTTCTGACAATGAGTGAGACTAGACAAATAATCATGGGATGTGAACAAGTATCCTCACTCTACAGTTTATAATTGTCCTTTTTTCCTCAAAGGTTGTCTCACTAATGACAAGGAAGATAGATCCATTTGCATTCAAGTCCAAGTGAACAACAGTCACCAAAAGCCTCTGGATTTTTAAATTTTCTACATAATGGTTTGAGAACACCAGCATTTGACCAAACGTTCAATTTTGGCCAATGACTAGAATTAACATATATATTTAAGAAAGGCATTTCAGTCCAAAAGTAATATCAGTTCCCCATTAATAATTATAAAATGATGAGTAAATTTTTTGTACAAAATTAACTGGGAGGAAAATAATATTCTGATACAAGACAGGACAAGCAGATAAGGCTAATTCCTACAGAAGTTGTCCATTTCCTGAATAATTGATGCTACTGACCATAATGGAATTTATTAGTGTCCTTGACCATTTTATACATCTACAAATTGATTTCATACAAACAGGAGAATTAGTTACTTTGAAAGGTTGGGAATAAAATATTTGAGGATCCAAGAAAATACTCTCTCTCTCTCTCTCTCTCTCTCTCTCTCTCTCTCTCTAAATCTAAAATATTCTCTGATTGAAGTGGAAATATCACTCACAGATCCTTTTTCTACTAACAATATCAGAAACCATATAAAATATTTATGAACTGTATGGCGTACCTCATCATATTTATGAACTGTATGGCGTATTCTCTGATTCAACTTGTGAAGCTTTGAGATCTCAGAATTCCTTGCTGCCTAGTTGACCAGCAAAGTGACAGCAAGAAGGATTAGAAGAGAGGAGGAGAGAAGATAAAATAAAGAGAGAAGATAAGAAATGGGGAACACATTCCCAATTCAATATCAGTTCTTCAATATTCAATCAATGCCCAAAATTGATAATTCATTACACCAAATCCATATATATAGGCAAACCAAATTAATAAATTCCAATGAGGAAACAAATTTAAACTAAGAAATAAAATCCTACACAAATTCAACTTCATTAATAAATTAAACTCATAAATAAACTAAAATTCTAATCTTCCATATTTTTTCAACTAACTCCTTTTTGACCCCATCACTAGTAATCCAACAGGATTGGTTAGTTATATTGATTGACAACCATGCTACAAAAGATGCAAAAAAAAAAAGAAAAAAAAAGAAAAGAAGATGCTGAAATGAGACATTCATGGAAGCATAAAAACCATACCTTTGACCTTTTCTATTGCAGCAGTTGATTCCTAAGATTATTGACTTCCTCTTCTGCAGACTTCCTTAAAAGTTTCTTATCTTGAAGCAACTTTGTAACCCCAGCAACTTCCTCAACAGAGGACACTGCAGGAATCTGTGTATCACAAAAGAAAACATTGGGTGGTCATTGCCAAGGGAATTGTAGTATAAGTTAACTATTAGTTTAATCCATTGGAGTTGGAGGCATGACCCAGATGTCAACCTTGACCAGCCAAATGTCCTTTTAAACACATGGGGACTGACAACAACTTCATACAGCTGATAGGTTTGATTCAAAATAACTATATGAATGTCATTTTCACTACACGGCATTTGGATACTGAAAGTAGAAACATCTGCACATCAGAACTACCGTGCACAGTAAAGCATCATTAATCCAAATAGATTTTATGAAACTAGGACCCAGAGTTTTCTTTCCCATAGCCTAGAGTTATAGAAGTCATCACATACGAACTTTCTCATGCCAGCACAATCACAATGCAGAGAAAATATTTGCTTTTAAACATGATATAAATGGCAGGTTTATTAAACATTAATAATCAAAAAGGAAAACAAATAAAGCAATTCCCAAAAGAGAACAACATTATATTTCACCTTTACTATCACTTATTGAATAGCTGAACATAATTTAAAATTTCAAAGATGAGCAAGTGAAGCCATTTAACCATATCCGAGCATCATACCAACAGATCAAGATAAATTATTAGCACTCAACAAAGTTAAATTAGATCCAATAATTTAACCATAATTTAACCATAAATGCACAAACCAAAGATTAAAGTTGACTACAATAAGCATACCATTGTATCCTGCATTTTCTCAAACAACATTGATTTCACTGGTTCTTTTCCAATCCAACGACAAAGCTCAAGTGTCAATCCTTTAGATGAAGAACGAACATTTTGGGGGGTACTATCTTTGCCCCAAATTCACTAATTAGAAACAAAACAAAATATAGAATTCCCCAAAATCTGCAAAACACAGAAAAATCAACATCACATTCTGCTATCTTTCTTTTTTTTCAAATGGTAAAATATGCCAAGTGCTAACCTTAAAGCTTGAAACATGACATCAATTGCCGGAACAACTGCTTTAGTAACTTTGTTTTTAATAGCTTTCTCCATTACACAATTTTAGCTACATCCATCGCAAATCCATAACGCCCCTGTTTCCAAATATATATATATAATTCTAGTGTAGATATGGAAGCAAGAGAAGTAGGAAACACACACACACACACAGAGACACACACACACACACATAATTCAAGTGCATTCAAAGTGCACTCACAATTCTAATATCAGCAACTATTTTCTCAACAAACACATATAATTCAAGTGCTTTTAAAGTGCATTCACAGTCCTAATATCAGTAACTATTTTCTCAACAAACACACACATATGCTCGATTCATACACACACATATAATTCAAGTGTAGATATGGAAGCAAGAGGAGTAGGAAACACACATACACGGAAATAGTAGACATCAAATTTGGAATTGAAGTGGCCATCATAATGGCCTAATATTTATTAACAGATCATAATTGCAAAAGTATTGAATCAACTATCAAACCAAAACCCATAACTAGATTTCAAGGGAACAAACCCAGTTCTTAATTTACAGACTATGAAGATCAAAAAAAAAAAAAAAAAAAACCACAGAAATTGATTTCCCTGAGAAACATAATAAAAATATAAAAAATAAAAAAATCCTTTTTAACATAAATATTGATTCAAGTTCCTTCATTATTTCTGTCATAGAAATTCTTTATACTGAGTTCAAAATTTAGGATCTTTGTAAACATTAACTATCCCAGATCATTAATTCACCATTTCAACAGCAGCAAATCATCGAACACCTTCAAAGCATAAAATGGAGGGACTTATATTCCAACATTTCACAGGCTTCAATATATATATACACATATACATTTTACAGAAGAGGGAATTGAAGAGAAAAACAGACCTATGCAAAGAGTTGAAGACAAAGGGAGAACGATAAAGGGCGATTTTCGGTGGTCGGCGATTCACGGATATAGAACGACATACGGAGATTTTTGGTGGTCGTCGGTGGTCAACCAGATCGATGATCAATAGCAGCACCCACGTTGGTGGTCAGCGGTGGCACCCAGGTCGCCACTCAGCAGCAGCACACAGGTCGGCTAGTTTTGCTAGGTGAGGTCGGTGCTTCTCTGTCTCTACTCTTTCTTCTTTTGTTGAAGGGGTTGGGATCGAAATCAATCGTGATTGCGTGACAGATTGAGATCGAAATCAAGAGACAAAAGATGAAACAAGATTGAGATAGAGAGATTGAAATGAGAGAGAGAGAGAGGGGGATCGAACTTCGTTCATTCACAGTCGCGAGAGAGAGAGAGAGAGAGAGAGAGAGAGAGAGAGAGAGATTTGGTAGAAATTAGGGATTTTGGTTCTAAGACAAGGGTGAGAGTTTGGGTTTGAGATTAGGGTTTTTTTGGGTTTGAGCGGAAATGGGAAAAAAATAAAGGGGGGAAGCGGGAGTGGAAAAAAAATAAAGGGGCAGGAAATGGAAATGAAAAATAAAAATAATAATAATAATAATAATAATTAAATAAATTTATTTTTTGTTAAAATATATATATATATATATTTTTTTTTGTAGTTAATGAATTTTTTTAAATTTTTTTTTTTTTAGTTACTAAGATTGAAATTTTATTTGTTTCATTTTTATTTTAATGAAAAAAAATATTATTATTTTTTTATTTTGTAGAAGTAGGGGTAATATATATTTTAATAAAAAATATTTTTCACTAAAATAAAAGTTAATTTTCTGTAGTCAATGAAAAATATTTTTCTGCGGCCTATTTTTTTTTATTACTAAAAATCATGAACTAATTTTTTGTGGTAGAAGAAAAGGAGCGGCAGCAATAGTGAAGGTGGTGGATAAGAGATGATGATGGTGGTGGTGGTGGTGATGGTGATGGTGATGGCGAAAGAGATTAGTGGTGAAGTTGTGGTAGTGGTAGTGTAAATGGAGTAGCGGGAGTGAAAGAGAGGTAATGGTAGTAATAGTGGCAATAGTGGTAGTGGTGGTAGTGGAGTGGTGGCGATAGTAGTAGTAATGGTAGTCGTAGATGTGAAGTGGCGACAGTAGAAGTAATGGTGGTGGTGGAATGGTGTTTACAGTAGTGGTGAAGGTGGTAGAAGAGATGGGTGGTGAGAGAGAGAAATGAATGATAGACAAATAGAGAAACAAGAGATGAAAGAGACATATAGCAAAAGAGCGAAAAGAGATGAACGGGAGAGAGAATAGAAAAATAGAGAGATAGAGAGAAGATAGATGAATGAGAGAGACAGAGAGAGAGAGAAGAGAGATGAGCGAGAGAGACATAGAGAGAAGACAAATGAGAGAGATAGAGAGAAGAAAGATGAATGAAAGACAGACAGACAGACAAACAAACAGACAGATAGACAAACAGACAGAGAAAGAAGAGTGATGAGTGAAGAAAGAAGAGAGAGATAAACAGACAGATAGACACATAGAAAGAAGAGAGAGAGAGAGAGAGAAGAGTGAGAGACAGACAAACAGACGCATAGAGAGAAAGAAAGAGAGAAGAGTGATAAGTGAGAGAGAGATAAAGAGAGAAAGAGATGTAGAGAGAGAGACAGACAGAGAGACAGAGAGAAAAAGAGATGTGAAAAATAGATCAGGCTTGTTAAATTCATCAATGAGTCATCGTAATTTCAAAAAAAATAAAAATAAATCAAATTAATTCATCAATGAGTCATCGTAATTTCAAAAATAATGGAAAGATGACATACTTCAAATTATAAGTGTTTGATCCACAATGCTTAATGTCCCAAGTTCATCGCAGTCCAGGACATTTCGGATCAATTTTGAGCCGAAAGTAAATGATAAGAGAGATAGAGAGAAGAAAGATGAGCGAGAGAGACAGAGGGAGAAGACAGATGAGAGAGATAGAGAGAAGAAAGATATGCGAGAGACAGAGAGAAAATGAGAGAGAGAAACAGACATGCTCTCTCTCTCTCTCTCAATTAATCTATAACTAAGCTTGTTTAGTGTCCCAAATATTTGACATGATCTAATGGACTGACTCTAGCGTGGAAGGTTTGATATCAAATCATACTAACACTATGTAAAGTTGATTTGCAATTAAGATGAGTTATTCTTTGAGGCATTTCATCAAACACCCTGTCCACCATTGGATCTCCCCCTTGATATGAGAAACAGAAAACCACTCTGCTATCAAATATGAGAAGCTTCCACACTATTGGTCATTTTTGCTCAGTTCACACTTCCACACCATTGGTGTTTCGGATATCAACTATTGAATGAAAACCCATGGTTTGAATATGAACTACTAAACCAGAGGTGGGAGGGATAATGGTCCATGTAACACAAGTGCAATGGAAAGGAAAGAAATAATATGTCAGGCAGTTCAAGTTAAAGCACTCTAAAGTTTCCCTCCGAAGTTTCCCTCCAAAGTCTGAAGCACAAATTTTCAATTTTGTAAGACTAATCGCCGACTAAAATTTAGTCGGTAAATAATGAATTAAAAAAATATATTAAAAGTTACAAACAAAATTCATTATTTAAAAAAAATTTAAATAAAAGTAACAAATATATTAAAATTATATTTAAATAAAAATATAAGTAATAAAATTATAAATTACAAATATTAAATTATCTTAAATATTTGTCATAATATTTTTTTTACTGAAAAATATAATAATATATTTAAAAATTTTATATTCTTATATTCTTATATTATATATATATATATATATAATAAGAAAGAAAAGAAAGAAAGAAAATTAAAAATAAAAGAAGGAAAAAAAAAATTTAAAAAATTTTTGAGCCAGCTCAACCCGTGTTTTTTTAGTCGCCAATTACTTTTATAAATCCCTCAAATTTAAATTAGAAAGGTCTCCCTTCAAATTTAAATTAACAATAGTGTTTGATTATTGTTAACCGTGTATAACGTAAAAATAATTTTAAAAAGTTGAAAAAATTAATTATTAAAAAATTAAGGAAAAATTTAAAATCTGAAATAATATCAATAAGTCTTACAAATAATTGGGATATTTTGTCTTCTATTAGTACTGGTAATAATATTGAAAAATTTATTGAAATGATAAATAATTGGGATATTTTGTCTTTTATTTGTGAATTTTGATTTATTCTTAATTTATTAGTGTTATTGAAATATGATGATGTAAAAAATATAAATAGTTTAATTGTACTTTTCATCTCAAAATAATAGTCTATTTTTAGAATTTCATTTCTTTTTATAATACAATTATTACATTTTAAAAATATTAATTTATCAAAATTACCTTTTGATAGTATATTTTTTTAGAAATATCAATTGTCATAATTGTAAATTTTTTATTATTAATGGATTTAAAAAAAGGACAAAATAAGAAATTCATATTATTTTAATAATTAATTTTTTTAAAAAATTAATATTTTTGGATGGTGGGTGTACAACCTCTTCATAAAAATAAAAATAAAAATAAAAATAAAAATAATTAATTTTTTTTATTTTCATTCGGCTACCAAAGATTTAGTAGCCGAAAGTAGGTTTTTAGCGACTAAAATAAATTTGGTCGGGAAAGATTAAAAATTAATTTTTTTTATTTTCATTCGGCTACCAAAGATTTAGTAGCCGAAAGTAGATTTTTAGCGACTAAAATAAATTTGGTCGCCGAAACTTGACATATGGCGACCAAAACTTTGGTCGGGAAAGATTAAAAATTAATTTTTTTTATTTTCATTCGGCTACCAAATATTTAGTAGCCGAAAGTAGATTTTTAGCGACTAAAATAAATTTGGTCGCCGAAACTTGACATTTGGCGACCAAAAATTTGGGCGGCAAAGATTAAAAATTAATTTTTTTTATTTTCATTCGGCTACTAAACAATTTAGTAGCTAAAGGTACCTCTACGGCTACTAAATTTTTTTTTAGTCGCCAATTGTGATATGTTTAGCTACTAAAAATTTTTTTTAGTAGCCAATTGTAATATCTTTAGCTACTAAATTTTTTTTAGTAGCCAATTGTAATATCTTTAGCTACTAAATTTTTTTTAGTAGCCAATAATCAACATTCCCCTACTAAAAAAAATTAGTAGCTAAAAAGTTGACTTTTGCCGACTAAAATTAATTTTGGTAGCCAATTCCCACACTTTTGGCGACTAAATTTGTTTTGGTAGCCAAAAGTGGTAGCCAAAAGTGTGTTTTCTTGTAGTGTAGTAAGAGTCTTATTTATTTGACATAAGTTTAAGGTTCAAGTCAACTCCTCTCATCTATTTAATTTTTTTTTATTTTATATTTCAAATAAAAAAGTGGACAAGGCAGCATAAAAAATCAAAGCTTCAAGACACCATAAGGGGTGTTAACTTTATATATAGTATAGATATATACTAGTTTAAAAAGACTTGTATAATGCACGTGCTATTATAGCAGTATATTTAAATTTTATATTTTAATAATTTTTTAAAAATTAGATAAAATAAATCATTAAATATTTGATGGAATTATGTGATAGGATATGTATCATTTTTTTAATTTGTTATACACTTAATGATGTAGACTCTAATTCTATTACCATATCATTTTTGGTGAATTTATGAATATTTAACATTTCTTCCGAATTTATAAAAAAAAAAAAATTATGATGTGTAGCTTTTTTCAAAAAGTAAATATAAAAAAAATACTAAGATAATTTTCTCATATAAAAAAAACTACAAAAATAATTCACTGAATTAATAAAGAAATAGAAGAAAATATATACATATATATATATACACGAATGACTAATTTTATTAATGCAAATACATATATATATACGAATGACTAACTTTATTAATGCATAAATCATGCTCGCATAACAAATGATCAATTTTATTAATAAGTAAATCATTAAGCAAATTAATAATTTTTAATGATATGAAAAATATTTTTCAGTTAACAATTTTGTTAATAAATAAATCATTAAGTCAATTAACAGTTTTTAATGATATGAGAAATATTATTTAATAAATAATTTTGATAATTTATTATTGCATCAGAGAATAGTTTTTTTTTTCCCCCTAAGTATTGTGTTAAATTAAAATTTATCACAAATAATAGTTGTAATTCTAGTATTATAGGACCAATTTATATTTTAAACAAACTTTATGGATATATTTATAATTTGTTAAAAAAATAAAAGATTTATGTTTTATAATTGATTAAGAATGTTTTTGTAATTACGAAAAAAATCTGCTTCATAATTGACCAAGAATATTTGCGTAATTACGAAAAAACCTTCACTCAACATATAAGCCACTATTAGTGAATTATTCAGAATAAAAGGGCAAAATTGGAAAAAAAGAATGACGAACCTCAAGCAGGTAAGCGATTCTTATATATATAGATACAGTTACTTCCCATATTAAGGTCTTATTTAGAAAGTTAGCTATTTTAGTTGGTTATTTGATTTTTTGACTATTTTAATCTAGTTTAAATAGTTGTATTTGAAAAGTTAGTTGACTTTTTTTTTTTTTTTTTTTTATAGTTGATTTAATAGCTGTGAGAGAAAAAAATAAAATGATTATAGATTGGACATAACATTTTGTCTTATTAACTGTT
Source organism: Camellia granthamiana (assembly GCA_036172215.1). Taxonomy (NCBI): domain Eukaryota; kingdom Viridiplantae; phylum Streptophyta; class Magnoliopsida; order Ericales; family Theaceae; genus Camellia; species Camellia granthamiana. The sequence continues at coordinate 115,424,939 of CM069903.1, forward strand.
TTAACCTATTTTATCTCTTAATAAATTATTTTAACTCAATCATCTTCCCAAACACTCCATAACTAAACAATCCAACTTTGGTTGAGACCTCGTGGTATGTGCCTCAAAAGCAAAACTTGACTACTCATCACTCCAAACCAACCCTCTCATCCCAGCACTTCCAACTACTACTACTCCCACCACTACTACTTCTACCATTGAATCATTGATACTATACTATAGATTTGGATACGGAATTGGATATGTTTTCTCACTTTTCTGACCTACTTCCACTTGCTAATGGGTCAATTTTATCATCCAACGACATCGTAGGGGAATGTTCATCGGCTTTAGATAGTCGCACTGGTGCTCAGCCAACTGGTGTAGTTTTTGATGACGAGGTTTTGTTGGCTTCGAAATATCCGAAGAAGATAGGAGGGCGAAAGAAAGTAAGGGAGAATCGGCACCCAGTGTACCGAGGCGTGAGGTGGAGGAACTTTCACAAGTGAGTCTGCGAAGTGCACAGGCCCAATAAAAAGTCCAGGATATGGCTTGCTACATTTCTGATCATACTGCGTGTCCCAGACGGAACGGGTCGGTTCGATCCACGCTTCCCAAATTAGTGCCTGAGGCGTCCAGCCCACTAAGAGACTTGCACCAGAGTTCAACGGGGAACAGAGAGTCCCCCAGTGAATCCTCCGACAAGCAAGTTAGAAAGAGAGAGATGGAATGTAGAGATAGATTAGTGATAGAGAAGCCTGACCTTTTTCCTTGTCTTCAAAACCCGCTTATATCCTATACTAATCATTTCCTTATCCCTTTCGACCTGTTACGTTGGCCGAAAGTCTATGTTCTAGCTTGCCTTGTTCATGGTGAGGCCGTTCTGTTCCGACAGGGAGGGGTTATCGCAATAAATGCTGCAGGGAACCTCATTAATGGCTGATGTGTGGTGCAATAACTTTGTAGGATCTTTGTCTGCCGATGTGGCTAGTTCTACTCTTGACAGCTGTCTGGATGTCATTGGTTCTTAATGTCACATTGAGCGCTAGCACCGTTGGGCTTTGGTGTTTGAATTATGTATTGGGCTCTAAGTGATGGGCCAAATGCTCCTATAGGCCTACCTATGTCAGTAGTCCCCCATTCCCAAGTGCAGCTTCAGTCCAACGAAGGGAATAAGGAAGAAAACAAGGGTTGTGAGAGGCCGACTGTGATGAGGGCCGACTGCGAGGAGAGCCGACCGCGAAGGGTGACTGAGCGAAAGGACCGACTGTAAGGAAGACTGACTGTAAGGAGGGCCGACCGCGAAGGGTGACCGAGCGAGGGCCGACTGCAAGGAGGGCCGACCTCGAAGGGTGACCGAATGAGAGGGAGAAGTGGCGGTGCACGGGGCTCGATGGGTGTCAAGGTACGTGGTGATGTGAAATGGAAAAGACTGGGTGGAAGGGGGGCAGTGGATCGTGTTCGTACACATGGCAGAATCCCGTAATGGGGGAGGTTAGATATTGGGCAAGAAACGAAGGGATAGGTTAATATAGGGCATTGAAAAGGCAGTTTTGGAAAAAATTTTGAAAATTTTCAAACTGGCAAAATTTAATCCTGACCCTTGGAATACAGGGAAGCCTTGGGCATTTGGGGTTATCCGCTTTACCTATCTTATTGCAAAGAACCAAATCGTCCCAGAAGTAAACTCATTTGTGTCGAGTGATACATCTTTGCATCACTTGCGAACTTCCTTGGACCAGCGTTTGAAGCTATACGCAGGCATGCATGAGAGATGGCTCGAGATGATATGCCCACCATGAGATTAGATTCGTTGGGGGACGACGACATGGAGGAGTTGGTGGAGCAATACAGGACGGAGAAGCGAATAGGGAGTAAGGGGGAGCCGGCGGGGTGACCCCACTCGTCCACGCTGATAGCGGCTGCGAAGCTAATCAGTCAGGTAGAGCCAGATCACTAGCACATGAAGGCCGACAAATCGACCTTTACCGCGGAGGAGTTGGAGGATATGCGCGAGAAGTATCAGATTCCCGCAGAAAATAGAGTTAAAATTACCGACATCAAAGGAGAGGCCATCCGACGCCCGACCGGGGAAGTTTCCCCTCTACGAAGAGGCGTTAAAGGGGGGGCTAAGGTTACCGCTCCCCCGGATACTAGTGGACGTGCTAAATCGGCTGGAGGTGGCTCCGGGTCAACTGATGCCCAACACGTGGAAAATTTTATTGGCCTGCGCAAGTGCATGGCCGTGGACGAACGATAGAGCTGCAATGACGGTGGATGAGTTTTTTGCATGCTACATGGCTTCGGGCCAGCAAGAAACTTGGGTCACTCTACAGGCGGCAGCAGGGAAGGGTCTGGTGGCGGGGTTGCCATCGTCAGTGAAGGGGTGGAGGCCACGGTGGTTTTACGTGTCAGCCAACGGGGGAGTGGGAGTGCACACAGTATAGAAGGTGCCAACCAATTCAGTGGAGCCAAGGTTGGAGGCGGAGGCAGAGGAGAGGGTGAAAAAGGTTAAGGCATGGAGGGAGAAGGAGGGCGCCAAGTGGGACGACCTTGTTTAGCCCTCAACCTTGTTTGCCTCAAGGTTGGGGCCTCAGCCGACCAGCAAGGACCTTGCGTCGGCGGAAATGGAGGTGAGGAGGAAAATGCAAGAGGCGGAGGACGACCTTCGCCAAGGCTGATCAATATAAAGAGGCGAAGTTAGGCCGTCCACCTAAACCGGTCGTGAGGGAGCGAGTCCGACCGCGCCCCAAGCCGCTGGGGGATGAGGACTTGGGCGGTTTTGAGCCACTACCACCTCCAGCGGACCCACTGAAGGAAAGGGGCAAAAAGGAGGTGGAGGCTGCACTAAAGAAGAAGAAGAAGAAGAGAGTAGAGAATGAAAAGGAGAAGTCGGCGTTCAAAAGGAGGAAGGAGGGAATGGTTGAGGTGACCCCCGAGGTAGGGTTAGAAAGTGCCATGGGCTCTGCAACACAAGTGGAAAGTTGGGCGGTTGGGTCTGAGCAAGGGGCAGAGTAACCGCCCAAGGGGACTTCTATGCCTCAAAGAGAAGGAGGGGAGGCCAGGTTGAAGACTGCCATCTACCACGCGCGAGCCGTGTCTAGGCGACTGGTAGGAGAAGGATGTGAAGCTAGGACTGCTACAGACCGGCTCTTAGGAGTAGTGGAGGACGCGGCCGTACGTTCGATGGCAAGTTTTACAGAGGCCGAACTACGAACGGGACTTTGCTCGGCCTAGATGGAGGCAACGACCTTGGCAGGAGCCTTGCTGAGCAAAGCGGTGCGCGCAAAAGGCGAAGTAGAGCCACTAAAGACAAAGCTGGAGGAGGTGAAGGCCCAGCTGGAAAGTTTGAGGATAGAAACTGGGGGTTGGAGGAAAGCCGCGCAGAGTGCGTGTGCCAGGGGGCTGGAGTATACCCAGAAAGCCAAGAAGATGGAAATGTTAGCAATGGTGCAGGGCTATTCAGCAGACCGTGCTAATGCTGAGCTGTTCGCGACCAAGTTAAAGCTGAAGACGGAATGCCGCAATGTGGTATCGCTCAAGTTCCAGTTGGCTGGCAAGCAGAAGAAGCTTGAGGAGGCCCAGAAAGCCTGCACCGTCGCCAACGAAAAGTGGGATGAGGCCATGGTTTGTAATGAAGATCTACGCGCTCAGTCGATTAAGGAAAAGGAAGAAGCAAATCAGAAGATCGCTGAGTTGGAGAAAGCGCTGGCGAACGAGCAGGCTAAACTGGCGGCTGAGAGGGCAGGGTATCCCGACCTGTGCAAGGCGGCGGTGGAACAATTCAAGGAGTCTGCTGACTTCCAGATAGCCATCGATGCCGCAGTCGCCAGGAACGTGGCGAGGGAGGGGGATGGGGGGGGCTGGGCCGTCGGGAACGGCCGTTGAAAGTAGGAGTGAAGAGGAAGTGATCCAGAGCTTCTAGCGGTCGGACTTCTACAAGCATGAAATGGCTGAGTTCTGGGACAGCGGCTGGAAGACCTTCAAACGCAAAGTAGAAGAGTTGTTCCCAGACTTGGACTTTAGCCAAATGAAAATTAATGAAGACGATGTTGCCCAGACTCCCCTGGACAAGGGGATCGAGGAGGAGGACCTGGCCTCTAGCGAGGATGAGTGATTGATGTAAAATTTTTGTGTTTTGCATGTTGTTGTTTGTAAATAAATTTTTTTTTGTTGCTGTTGTTTTTTTTTGTAATTTTTGTAGTGAATTATGTGTAAGTTTATAAATAAAATAATGAGTTGTGCTTTTCGTACTGTTGTCTTTATTTCTTGTAGATTTGAAAATAATGAGAATGGGCATGAGAATAAGACTTGTGCATAAATCGTAGTAAAAGTTGAGAAGTGGGAAGCCAGCCTAACTTGTGAGAAAACCATGATGCAAAGAATTTTAACAATGAAAACGTTGAAATGTAAAAGTCTTAAAGTGTGAAACTTTAAATCATGGTGTAAAAGTGTTGAGAAATGAAAGATTGGTTTGGGCGACTAGGCGTGTAGATTGTAACTGAATTAAAAATGTAAAGTTAAAAGCGTAAAGAATGTTAAGAGATGTAAAAGTATGGACCTGGATTTTTAATTAAGTATGGCCACTATGCTGTAATCATGAAATTACGAAAACGGTCCGGCCGAACTCTCCGTTCGTGTTTAGTGATGGGTCTATAAGTAACTCAGTCTGGCCGAGCCCTTTAGTTTGGTTGAGGCCTTGGGTAACTCAGTCTGGCTAAGCCCTTCGTGCTCAGTCTGGCTGAGGCTTTAAGTAACTCAGTCTGGCTGAGCCCTTTGTGCTCAGTCTAGCTGAGGCTTTAAATAACTCAATCTGGCTGAGCTCTTCGTGCTCAATCTAATTGAGGCTTTAAGTAACTTAATTTAGCAAGGTCTTATTGAAATATCACGCAGATAACTGAGATATGAGATCGTTGTTATTTAAGACGTAGCCCATTGATCACAAATTTACACCATGTGTGAAAAGTACAAAAACAACCATGTGTGTAGATTGTCAAAAAGAACATACAACAATTGATTAACACAGAAATGGAACATGGCATTTTACTGAGAATAACGCTTCAAGTGCTCGACGTTCCACGAGTGTGAGAGGTCTCGACCTGCCATGTCCTGAAGTCGGTATGTACCCGGTCAAGGCTTGGCCTTAACAATGTAAGGTCCTTCCCACTTGGCTGCAAGCTTGCCCTCGACCGAATTTTTGGTGGCAAGAGTGGCTTCACGCAAAACTAAGTCCCCCACGTCAAATTCCCTCGGTCGGACTTTGCGGTTGTAGTGCATTCGCATTTTCTGTTGATATGAGGCTCGTCTAACAGCAGAGGACTCTCGGAGCTCTTCGATCAAATCTAGGTCAGCCCAACGCAATTCTTCGGTTAGTTCTGGACTTGGGTGCAAAACCCTTGGGGTGGGCAGGCTGATTTCCACTGGGATGACTGCCTCAGCGTCGTATGTTAAGCAAAAGGGGGTCTCCCCAGTGGGAGTTCGGGTTGTAGTGCGGTAGGCCCAAAGTACGTTTGGTAATTCCTCAGCCCAGAGTCCCTTAACGGCTTTCAACTTAGTTTTGATGATCTTCAGAAGAGAACGGTTGGTAACCTCAACATGGCCATTGGCTTGGGGATGACCTGGAGAAGAGAAACATGGCTGGATTTGGAGTTCTGCGCAAAATTTCCTGAACTTGGTATTGTCGAATTGCTTGCCGTTGTCGGAGACGATGGCTTGAGGGATGCCAAATCAACATACGATCGACTGCTAGATGAATCTGGTTGTGTTCCGCTCAGTAATTAAGGCGAGGGGTTCCGCCTCCACCTATTTAGTGAAGTAATCAATGGTGACGATTGCAAATTTGGTTTGGCCTCGACCGAAGGACAATAGGCCAACTAGGTCGATCCCCCATTTGGCAAATGGGTAGGGACTGCAAAGTGTGATCAGTTCTGTAGGAGGAGTATGAGGGAGGTTAGCAAAGCGTTGGCACTTATCACACTTACGCATGAATTCAGTGGCATCTTAGTTGAGAGCAGGCCAGAAGTAACCGGTGCGAAGTATTTTATGGGCTAATGACCTGGCACCCGAATGATTACCATATACACCTTCGTGGACTTCCCTCATCATGTAGGTCGCTTGAGCAGGATTGAGGCATCTCAGGTATGGGCGTGAAAAGCCACGTTTGTACAAGAGCCCGCTGATAAGAATGTAATTGGATGACTGGGCCCTGACTTTGGCGACCTGCTGTTTGTCGTCTGGAAATTCCCCATTTGTCAAAAATAGAAGGATGTCTGCCGCCCATGGAATAGGTTCATTTTGGAGGAAGTGCACTTGCTGCTAGTTTGGGGAAATGGCCGGATGGGCCAGGTATTCAAGGCGGACGCCGTGGCTGGGGTCTGACTGGTCGGCAGAAGCTAATTGAGCCATTTCATCTGCCTTGGAGTTTTATGTCCGAGGGATGTGCTTGATGTGGAAAGTGTTGAAAAGGCGAATAAGGGAGAGTGCAATATCTTTGTAAGCTCGCATTGTGTCTTCTTTGGTCTCGAATTCCCCTGTAATTTGTCCGACGATGAGTTGGGAATCGCTGAACACCTAGATATAGCTTACGCCAATGTCTCTGGCTAGGTGGAGACCTGCTATCAATGCCTCATATTCAGCCTCATTATTGCTTGCGTCAAACAAGAAACGGAGAGCACACTTGAAATAACCACCCTCGGGGGCAGTGAGGATGAGACCAGCCCCATTGCCTTCTTTGAGGGATGATCCATCGACCTTGAGGGTCCAAGAGTGGGGGTCTTCGGCCTCAGTGTTGAATTACGTGGGCGGTGGGGCTGTGGCTGGAGTGGGATTAGTGAATTCCAGGATAAAATCGGCGATAGCCTGCCCTTTGATCGCTGTTCGAGGTCGGTAGGAGATGTCAAATTAGCTGAGCTCGACTGACCATTGCATAAGTCGGCCGGACAACTCTGATTGTTGCATTATCTTCTTCAAAGGTTGGTCAGTGAGGACGACAATGGGGTGGGCCTGGAAGTAAGATCGGAGTCGTCTTGAGGCTATAACCAAGGCCAGGGCCATTTTTTCAAGCAGTGGGTAGTTCTGTTCTGCTCCCCTGAGAGCCCGACTAATGTAGTAGACCGGTCGCTGGACAGAACCGTCCTCTCTGATGAGGGCTGCACTGACTGTGGTGTTCGATATGGCAAAGTAGAGAAAAAGGGGCTCACTCATGATCGCTTGAGAAAGTAGGGAGGGTTGGCCATGCACTGCTTCAATTGCTGAAAGACTTCTTCGGATTCTGCCGTCCACTCAAAAGCCTACCGAAGGACTTTGAAAAAGGGGAGGCACTTGTCTGTTGCGCGGGAAATAAAACGATTGAGGGCGGCGACTCTGCCCATAAGCCTTTGAACCTCTCTAACTGTTCTGAGTGATTGCATTTCTATCAGAGCCTTGATCTTTTCGGGGTTAGCCTCGATACCCCGTTAACTAATCATAAAACCCAAGAATTTCCCAGATCTGACGTCGAAGGCTCATTTCTCTGGATTCAACTTCATTTGATACTTACGCAAAGTGTCGAAGGTCTCCCGCAGGTCTGCCAAATGATTAGAGGAGAGTTTTCTCTTGACGAGTATGTCGTCAACGTACACTTCCATGTTCCGACCTATCTGGTGATGAAAAATGGCATTGACTAACCGTTGGTAAGTTGCTCTGGCATTTTTCAGCCCAAATGGCATGACATGATAGTGGTAAGTCCCCCGGTCAGTTATGAATGAGGTGCGTTCCTGGTCCGATGGGTGCATCAGAATTTGATTGTAGCCAGAGAAACGTCCATGAAGCTGAGCATTTGATGTCCGGCCGTGGCATCGACAAGTAGATCTATGCGGGGAAGGGGATAACTATCTTTAGGGCAAGCTCAGTTGAGGTCGGAGTAGTCGACACAGAGTCGCCATTTACCGTTGTTTTTACGGACCAGGACCACATTTGACAGCCATCTGGGGTAGTCCATGTTTTTGATAAACTGTGCCTCAAAGAGCTTATCTACTTCAAAAGCAATAAGAGTATTGTGTTCCGAGTGAAAGATGCGCTACTTCTAGCGAAAGGGTCAGAAATGGGGCTCAATGCTGAGACGATAAGTGATGAAGGAGGGATCAATACCCGGCATGTCGGAGTGGGTCCAGGCAAACACGTCATTGTGCTCAATCAGGAGGGCTGTAAGGTCATTCTTGGCTTGGGAGGATAGTTGGCTACCGATCTTGGCAGTTTTTGTTCGGTTAGTAGGATCGATGAGGACCTCGACAAGCTCTTCCACTGGTTCCCCTCTAACCAGCTCGTCTTCGTCTCTGACGTCAAGTCCTTCAATGATCATAGCCTCCTTCAGCTTGACCTCTTTAAGTGAAGTGACGTAACATTCTCTGGCCACGGTCTGTTCTCCCCTCACAGTGCCGACCCCAAGGTCGGTATGGAATTTTACAGCTAGGTGGAAAGTGGATTTGATAGCTTGAAAAGCATTTAGGGCGGTGCGGCCGAGGATAATGTTGCAAGCAGAGGGACAGTCGACGACGAGGAAAGTGAGCAACTTTGTGGTCTGCCGCAGGTATTCTCCAATGGTAATGGGAAGATCGATGGAGCCTATGGAGGTCACTCAGTCTCCGATGAAGCCAACCAGTGGGCTTTGGAGAGGGGACAAACTTTCTTCCCCGACCTTGAGCTGGCGATAGGCGTTTAGGAAGATGATGTCTGAAGAACTACCGTTGTCGACGAGAACCCGTCTGACTTTGTAATTAGAGAGGAGGGCAGAGATGACAAAGGGGTCATCATGGGGGTAACGGATGCCTGTGCAGTCGGCCTCTATAAAGGTGATGGGCTCCATCCACTGCTTGGGGTGTTTGAAAGGGCGGTCCAATGTGGCGACTTCTTTATCCGAGCCCTGCCTTATTTTTCTGAGTTCTGCCTGTTGAGCCGAACGGGATGGTCCTTCACAAGCAAGCCAGCTAGCAATAACTCTGATTTCTCCAACCGGCCCGGGGTTGCTGTGGGGGGTCTATCATGACCTTGGTTAGGTTGTGCAAGTTGTCGAGGAGAGGTGCGCCGGTGGTTGTTTCTGGTAGGTTCAGTCCTTTGCCTTTGCTAAAGGTGGGCTACCGTGAAACGACTGAAACGCCCCTAACGTATCAAGCCCTTGACCTGGTCTTTGAGGTTAACACACTCCTCGGTATTATAGCCGTGGTCCTGATGAAAGCGGTAGTATTTGGATTGGTCTCGCCGGTTAGAAGGAGATCGCGACGGTTGGGGCCATTTCAGGGGATAATCTCGTTGGATCTGGTTCAGGAATTGTTCCATAGGGGAATTGAGGGGTGTGTATCCTTCGAACTAGCCGGGCAGTCGGGTAGGCGCCGACCGGTCTGCTCGGGCAGGTCGGTCAGTATACTGAGGTGTTTGGTGAGTGTACTGGGTGTTTCTGGTTTCAGAGTCCTTTCTCTTCTCTTTGGGGGTCGGGTTTTTGGCTGTAGGATCTTGTCGGGCGGCTAGGGAATCTTCGGCGTTTATGTATTTTTGGGCTTTGGAAAGTAGGGTTGCCATGGAAGTCGGGGGGTTTTTGGAGAGAGAAAAAAGGAAATCAAATGATCGTAGACCGGCCATGAAAGCCGTGAGAATGACCTTGTCATCGTTCTCCACTACCTGCAGGGCTTCGGTGTTGAAACGAGTAACGAAGCTGCGCAGCGACTCCCACTCGGTCTGACGAATGTTGAGGAGTTGGGTTGCCGGACGCCGCTGGCGCTGGGCACCAATGAAATGGCTGAAGAAGGAGTCACTTAGGTGCTAGAAAGTAGAGACAGAGTCTGTTAGCAGTTGACTAAACCAGAGTCGAGCTGACCCCTTAAGTGTTACGAGAAAAACCCGACACATGATCTTGTCAGGGAATGCATGGAGGACCATGAGGGTCCTGTGAGTTTCCAAATGGTCGACCGGGTCTGTTGTGCCGTCGAAAGAGTCGAGCGAGGGCATTTTGAACTTATGAGGTAAGGGCTTGTCCCTGATGGAGGCAACGGACAGTGAGTTGGCTGTGGTAGATGGTTTATTCTGTATGTTCTGCATGACTCCTTGAAGCTGGAGTTTCATGGCTCGGAGTTTTGCATCCCAGAGAGGAACGTTGTCACCACCGGAATGCAGCGAAGGCTGGACACTACTGGTCTCTCCCTCGGGGATGGGTGCCTGGACTGATGGATGTGGGGCCCAAGGTGGCAGGTTCATATCTGGGGGAGGGGATCGCAAGCCTTCCAAGTTGGATAGGTGGGACTGTTGGATAGGATGGCTCAGAGCTCATTCTTGGTTGGGTGGGATATCTTGAGGTGGAGGAGGAGGGGGGATGGGAAGGTTTCTTTGAAGCAAAGCATTGATCAGGGCTTGGTTTTGCTCGGCTAAGCGGTTGATGCTGTTGGTGAGTTCTGTGAAATACCGTGGTGGGTTGTTTGGGTTAGGAGGGTCGGCTTGGTGGTCGGCAACATTGTGGTGAGAAGCCATAGATCTAGTTGTGACCATTCACCTTGGTGGGTGGCAGGTAGGGGTTATCGAGAAGGGGTCTCCGGTGATAATGAGCATAACTGGCGCATGGAGCGAAAAGGTTCCCACAGACAGCGCCAACTGATGATACTGCGTGTCCCAGACGGAACCGGTCGGTTCGATCCACGCTTCCCAAATTGGTGCCCGAGGCGTCCAGCCCACTGAGAGACCTGCACCAGAGTTCAATGGGGAACGGGGAGTCCCCCAGCGAACCCTCTGACGAGCAAGTTAGAAAGAGAGAGATGGAATGTAGAGATAGATTGGTGATAGAGAAGCCTGACCTTTTGCCTTATCTTCAAAACCCGCTTATATCCTCTACTAATCATTTCCTTGTCCCTTCCGACCTGTCACGTTGGCCGAAAGTCTATATTCTAGCTTACCTTGTTCATGGTGAGGCTATTCTGTTCCGATAGAGAGGGGTTATCGTAATAAATGCTGCAGGGAACCTCATTAATGGCTGATGTGTGGTGCAATAACTTTGCAGGATCTTTGCTACCGATGTGGCTAGTTCTACTCTTGACAGCTGTCTGGATGTTATCGGTTCTTAATGTCACGTTGAGCGCTAACACTGTTGGGCTTTGGTGTTTGAATTATGTATTGGGCTCTAAGTGATGGGCCAAACGCCCCTATAGGCCCACCTATGTCAATTTCCAATTGCCGAAATGGCTGCTAGAACTCACAACTTTGTCACGATTGCTTTGAGAGGTTAGCTGGCTTGTTTCAGTTTCGTTGACTCGGCTTGGAAGCTGTCCATTTCGACTTCATTGGAGCCCAATGATAATCAAAAAGCAGTGGTTAAAGAGACAGAAGCGTTTTGGCCATCCTTGGAGGAATATGAGGATATTTCTGGTGATGTGGCAAAGCAAGTGGAGGAGGCAACGGTGATGACGACAATGCTGGAGGACATGTTTTACATGGATGAGGGGGTAGTTTTTGGGATGCCCGGATTGCTTGCAAACATGGCAAAAGGGTTGATGGCACCTTTTCCTCCTTTACCACTTCACTCTACAGGAGGAAAGTTGTACCAAGCCGATGACATGGAAGTTGTTGTTGACATGGTACTCTAGAGCTTCTCAATTTAAAATTTAAGTAGTTTTGGCTTTGGCTAGGGGTGTAAAAATAGCCCGTTGTCCGTGGGCGGTCCAAAACTCGCCCGCAGTCCGGGGTGGGCCTGGCTCAAGACCCTAGGCTTGGGCTTGGGCTTGGGAAGCCATTTTGAAACCCAGTCCGGCCTGTGGCTCGACCCACCAGGCCGCTAAAGGCCCACTCAAAGCTCGGGTCGGCCTAGCTCGACTCGCCCACCCAAGGCCCAATGTCATTTTTGATAGAAAACAATAAAATTTTGATGAAAAAAATAGAAAAAAATTAAAATAAATGTTCAAACTCGGCCTAAGCCCGAGCCCGAGCCCGACCCGCCTAAGGTCTAAATACCCCCCTGGATTTGGGCCTAGGCCTAATTTTCTAGTTCGTGGGCCGGCATAGCCCTGCCTAAATTTTGACAGGAGCCCTCGCAGCTTGACATAGGCCGACCCGAGCCTGGGCCCGGGTGGGCCAGGTCAAGCCGAGCCGAATTTACACTCCTAACTTTGGCTAGTCTAGTCTAATCTAGTCACATAAACAGATATTTTAAAACTTAGATATTTCTAGATATTTTTCAAAATCTTACTTTTAAATTTTTTATGTAGGCACAGAATTATTATGAAAAAAAGTAAATAAAATAAAATATCAGAAAAAGACATATGAGTAAAAAAGATGTGTGCTCTGAAGTTAGGGGTTGGCCCATGTCAGGCCTTGTGGTCTCCCGCCAAAATTCGAGCCAAGCCGGGCTAGGTCACAGGCAAAAAAATTGGGCCTAAGAGTATTCGAACCTTGGGCAGGTCTACCTAGTGGCCTCATGCTTAGGCGGGCCTGACCATTTTTTTTTTTTTTTAAATTTTTCTACTAAAATTTTATTATTTTCTATTAAAAAAGACATTGAGCCTCGGGCGAGCCAAGCTTCAGGCCAGGCTATGAGTGGGCCTTAAGCCGGTCGATGGGCTAGGTCACGGGCCAGGCCGGACTTCAAAATGATGGCTTAAGCCCAAGCCCAAGCCCAAGCCCAAGCCCAAGCCCAGGGACTCGGGCTGGGCTGGGCTGGGGCCCAAGCGAGCCTAAACGGGCCAGGCCCACCCCGAGTCGCTAGCGGATTTTGGGGTTGCAGATCATTTTTACACTCCTATCTGAAGTAGTATCTATCATATCATCAACAGAGGTTTTGCTTGCAATACATATTATATTACTGGAGTGTGTATGGTGTGCAAAACTGTAATAATAATGCATAAATAAAAGGGATATTTATCCTAATATTAATAATACGAACTCACACTTAGCAATTTAGAAATAATTTAGAATTATTATTTTAAATTTTAATTTATTTTATATATAAATCACACACTACATAAATTTAATATTTATCATATAATTACTCACTCAGGAATATCCGAATGAATAATTCTTGTCATAAAGTTGTTAAGCAAAATTTTCCATTTGAATGCGAAGGTCCAATTAGTCAATCCTCTAATTAGATAGTTTTCTTGGTAAGTGAAACTTGTTATTTACAATATATATATATACATACACACTGGCAAGGGCTGGTTGGCATATGAGTTGGGGGTTAGCCCACTAAATGACAAAACAAATTAATTTAGTTAATTAAATAAAATGTCACATTTAAATTATAATTATTTTATTTTCTTTAACAACCATCAAATCAATTATAAAATAAAATAAAAAAAATTATCCCAAATAAAACATTTTTAGCTAAGCTAAAAGCAACTTTAATGGTGAATAGGTAAAGTTAGCTAAAGTTATAATTTAACAATGAACAGTATAAATTAACGATAAGATAGCAGTGTTGCTTCAATAGTCAAATTGCTATTTTTTAGCAATTCCAACTTTTCCTCCATTTGACAAGTACACTGGAATGCTTCACAACACAATTTTGCATGCCCGGTTGTCTAGGCTATTATTCGGGTGGTCATCCAGACTATCGTCCAAATTTGTTGTCTCTCTCTCTATTTGTTGTGTTGGCAACTTTTAGCTATAGTTAAAACTTGTGCCAAATTTGGTACAGGACATAACAAAACTATAATTTGGCCAAAGCTTTAACAAACCGTTAAAGCATCATTTTTTGGAACTATAGCTATATTTTGGCTTTGATAGCTCTTATAGCTTGTTGCTGGAGATACTCTAAAATAATCAAAAAATCAAAAAGTCTAACTAAAAAAGTTTATCTCAAACGGAATCTAAACGGGATCATATTTATCATTAATGATTTTTAGTGAATTTTGAAATATCATTGAAAAATATATTATTTATGGTTTTAAATAAAATTGACATTACTAATTTACAAAAATTAAACTCACCATAAATAGTTAAAATGAATTTTTTTAAAGTTCTAATATATTTAATTATGAAGTTAGTTTTTCTTTTAGACTTTATGTGAAAATTTGGATAAGAACTTTTGAAAGGAGAGAATAGAACCCTAGGGTACCAAATCTATCGATCATCTATGCCCCAATGTCTCATGTGTTATTATCCCAAAACTCTTTCTCACCACACCATTTATGTTGAAGAAATTGATTACATAGTGGAGAAAATATTTGGAACATGTGAATAAGAGAAAGATTAAGTACAAAGATTTATCTCTTACTTTCATTAATAATGAACTAAAATGTGACAATAAAACAAAATAATTTTTGAAAATGTCTTAGAGATGCAATTGGTCAAAACAGTTCAAATCAATTCATCTATGGGATTAGCAGTTGGATTTGTTTGACCAAAATTAAATTTCCCGCCCAAAGAACTTTTAACACTTTCCTAGCACCTTCCTCCCTTTCTTTTTTTTTCCTATTCTTTTTATCTATTTTCTCTTCCTAACCCTTTGCAATTCACTTCCCATTTCTCTCACTCTCTTTTCTTATTTTCTGCACAAAAATGCAAAATTCTCTATTTGCGTAAATTTGAATGAGTTGACTATAATAATTTATTGTCCTATGTTGATGGTTCTTTTTGTCATGTATTTTTGGATGCGGCGTAAAAATATACATTATATAAGTATTTATTTTATTATTTTTACATGTGCCATGCAGAATTTTCTTTTTAATTAATAAATGTATTGTAAATATTTTGATAATTTTAGATACCATATTTATTTTTTATTTTTCAAAAAAAATTTAAAATAAATATTTTAAAATTATATAAGGCTAAAGTTACATTTGAAATTTTCTTCTAAAGATTTTTAAATTTCAAATTATATATAGGTTAAGTTTGATAAGTTAGAAATGGCTATTTTTTTAAAAAAAAACTTTTTATGTTAAGATTTTTAAATTTCAAAATTTTAAATATTTAGATGGATTAATATTTCTATATGTATATTTCTTAACATTTAATTTTTTTTAAAAAAAATTAGATTAATGTTTAATGTTTATAGACCCTTTTTACACTACAAGAAAAAGCATCTTTGGCGACTAAAAAAACACCTTTGGTCGCTGAAAGTATAGGCTCTGCCGACTAAAAATATTTTAGTTTACTTTTGGCGACTAAAAAAATTTAGTAGCCAAAAGTATAGGTTTTGGTGACTAACAATCTGTTTGGTTGCCGATATAAGGCTTTTACCGGCTAAAAATATTTTAGTAGCCAAAAGTAAGGCTTTTGGCTACTAAAAATAATTTAGTAGCCAAAAGTGAGGCATTGGGCGACTAAAAAGATGTTTAGTAGCCAAATGTGATGCTTTTACCGACTAAAAAAATTTTAGTAGCCAAAAGTGAGGCTTTTGACTACTAAAAATAATTTAGTAGCCAAAAGTGAGGCATTGGGTGACTAAAAAGATGTTTAGTAGCCAAATGTGATACTTTTACCGACTAAAAAAATTTTAGTAGCCAAAAGTGAGGATTTTTGGCGACTAAAAAGAAGTTTAGTCGCCAAAAGTAGTAATTTTAGCACGGGAATTAAATTTTTTAGCGAATAAAAAAATTAGTAACCAAAAGTATAGAATTGGCGACTAAAAAGAAGTTCAGTCGCCAAAAGTGGTCTCTTTTTTTCTAGTAAATAATTTATTTTTACATAAATTATGTTCAATAAAAAATAATTATATTTATATATATACTTTTATATTAATACGGGTCTATATACTATATAAATAATATATGTTACATATACGATCATATGGTGTTATAGTGACATAGTGGAAATAGTATGTTGTATAAAGTTTATGATGTTGGGAGGTTGATGGTTCGAATTTCTACAAAAACAAATGAGAAGTTAGTGAGTGTAATTTTTTTTTTTTCACGAATGACCTTTTGGCAACTAAAAAGTTCGGTCGCCGATTCCTTGAGTAATGGTCGGTAATTGTATAATTTTAAAAAATAAAATTAACTATTGGCGACCAATAATTTAGTAACTAAAAGGTACCATTGCCGACTAAAAAAATAGTAGCAAAATGTGCACTTTCAGCGACCAAACACGCGTTTAGTCGCTAAAACATTCGCTGACAGAGTTTAGGCGACTAACTTGGTAACAAAAAAATTTAATCACTAAATGGTTTGGACGACTAAAAATCCGACCTTTGGCGACTAATATTTTGATCTACAAAACTGTTATTTCTTGTAGTGTTAGACGAACGATACATTTTGATTCATATATAATAGTAGCGAATTATTCGTACCAAAAGGTACTCATAACACCTTATTTAAAGAAAAAAAAAGAAAGAAAGAAATACTCATAACACAATGACACATATTAAAATAAGTCACTCCCATGCAATTGGCTTGGTAAAAAAAATATTGTATACAATCAAATGATCAAAACTGAGTCCTAGAACTTATTAAAAAATTATCCTTGATTTGTTCTTGAATTGAGCTCTTCATAAAAATAAAAGTAAAAAGTAAATTGGTCAAATAAAAATATAATCACTCTGCTTGGTTTCAATTTCCAGAATTCACTTTTCAAAAATTTCTACTTTTTTATTTTTCATATATTTTTTTGTTTTCACTGAATTTTTTTAATATTTTAAGTAATTTTTAAAATTTTTAGACACACTTAACATAAACACACTTAAAAAGTATAATATTTGCGAAAAAATCTTTTAAAAATTCACTAAATACTAAAAATATAAAAAAAAAATGAAAATTCAGTACATTTTTCTTATTTTGTGTATTTATTAAATTTTTAAAAAAAATTTCACAAATATTTTACTATTTAGATATATCTAAGTAAGGTGTATCTAAAAAAATAAAAAAATTCTTAAAATTTTAAAAATATTCACTAAAAACAAAAAAAATAAAAAAATAAAAAAATTAATTTTTAGAAAAGTGAAATCAAACACACTGAATAGAAAAGAAAACTCCAAACTTATTTAAAAAAATATATAGTTCAATTAACGTTTAGTCAATAATATAGGCATTTGTCGGATCCATCAATTGAATCCATAACTACCATCGCTATGTTAAAATTCTAAAGATTCATGAAAAAACTAAACCGAAGGCCTAAAAAATATAGAAAAAAAAATATTTATAAACAATTCCACCATACTTCAATTTTTGGTCAAGCCATGAACAAGATTCTTGGTTAAAAAGACTATTTTTCTTGACAAGAAAGATTATGGTACATACTCTTTAACGAGTGTGTATCGTATATATCTTATAATTAAATAAGAAAATAATATAATTTCATATTTTATGAGTGATAACTAAAAAAAAAAAGTCACAACCAAACAATACATGAAATATAACCAAAGATCTCATGAGTCATAACTAAAATAAAGTCATAATTGAAGAGAAAAATCGATAATAACTAAAGAAAAAAAATGACATAACTTAAGGGTACATATGGTAAGAATGTATATAGTAGAATTTTCTTTGACTTAATATATAGTTTAAATTAAGAGGGAAAGAGGGCCGGGCAGGTCGATTACATAGAAGTGACTGATTTTAATTGATATAATTCATGAATAATTAGAATTTTATTCACAATACACAACGATTTTGGCCACGCGATGATCCTTCTTGCAAGCAACCTACATAACATGGCAAACATACAATTCGGTAAACAATTCATTCACCTTTATTTTAATTTAGCCACGTATGTGTCAATGAGTTTCTATTTATCTTTTAACTTTTGGAGGGTCTAAACATGGTTAAAAACACGTTTAGCAATTGACAGATCTCTCTCTTGGTTTCCGCACGTGCAGAAGCCCCTTACCGCAGGTATGGAAGGTGCCGCACATGCAATAAAAATAGATTGCTTGGCTTTGTTTCACTTTGGTTTCCGCACATGCAGAGCTCACAACTACATGTGCAGAGCTAGATTCATCTATGAAATCTGAAAATCAGTCCAACTTCAAGCTTCCAAACTCCTCAATTCATGTAAATCCACTTCAAAAATATGATATATATATACATAATTAAAGTGTAACTCAAGCTCAATTGAATTAAACCTTGCTTAAATCCCCAAATCTTAACCCTAGCTTCCATGATTTCATGGGTTTCTTCATTTCCTTCCAAATTCAATT
The DNA here is from genome assembly GCA_036172215.1 of Camellia granthamiana. NCBI lineage: Eukaryota > Viridiplantae > Streptophyta > Magnoliopsida > Ericales > Theaceae > Camellia > Camellia granthamiana. Next base: position 115,443,000 of record CM069903.1, read on the forward strand.
AGATCTTCACTTTGTATGTAACTCTTTGAGTTCAAATCACACAAAATCTAAGGATTAAGGCCCAACTTCTCATAATCAAACTCAAGACAAGCAAATATAAAGAAATTGACTCTTAAATCAAGTAAATCCAAAGAATCCAAGTTCAATTTCATGAATATAGTTCATTTAAGCTTATGATTCAAAACCCTAACTCATTTTAGTGTGTAATCTCCATTTTAAGTCTTGATTTTAAACAATTGAGGAGTTATTCCAAGAGCTTTAGTTGAATTATTGTAGCTCGACTTTTTTCGCACCCCCTTTCGGAAGTCAAAATAAGCCCTACAGTATCGGACTCCCGCGGTTCTAAATCTGATTCCACAAGTGCAATATGAAATAGATAAACACTAAAGAGTCCCAATTTGGCAAATCTTTTTGGAAAATCGATTTTGAATCAAAAATGCCCAAAATGGACTGTTTTGCCAGATACAGAGTCACCACCTAAATATTTTTATTTTGGAAAAATTTAGGAACCCTTGACTCGTGCCAAAGGCCACGTGTCCGTCATCACCAAGATTGTCTCGTCTCGGGAAGTTAGGTACGAGAGGGGAAGGTCATGAATGAATTAAGCACCCCCGCTCGCCCGATCAAAGATCGGCCTCTACTAATCATGATATGAATCTTATGTACATTATATGCTCTTGTTCCAGTTTATTAGGCTAGCATTACTATGTGATGCGCACACACACAAGTATAGACTTACTTGGAAGAATTGGAACATTTCAATTCATGTTTGTTTTGAAAATTATTTCGAAATATGTACCACTTGAAAAAGTGATCGCATATGAACATTACTCAAATTATTCCAATTTAAGCAACAAGCCTTCATCCACCGGCATTCAAGCAGTTTATAGCACTTAAGCACTTAGCCTCATGGCAAGCATGCTAAACATGGCAACAATCACACTCATGCGATATGCTAAAGCGAGTAAAGGCTCACCTAGTCTTCCAAGCCCCCAAAAAAAAAAAAAGTTAGAAAAATGCATGATTTCTAACTATGCAACATGACTAATGCAACACATACAATGTGCAACTGTAGACCGCCTGAACTTGCTCCGCGCGCCCCTCTTTTGGAGAGGGCGTGAATTGGATTCTAGCTACTACAGTTCGGACTCCTGTCACGGTTTTGAATCTAATCTCACAAAGTGTAATGTAAGACTGATAAATCACAAAAGAGTCCAAATCCGGCAAATCGTTTTGGAAAATCGATTTTATCAAAAAGCGCCAGACATGGACTACTTTGCCAGATTTCAGAGTCGCCACCTAAATATTTTGTTTTAGGAAATTTAGGAAACCATAACTCGTGCTTAAGGCCATGTGTCCGTCATCACCAAAGTTGCCTCGGCTCGAGAACTTGGGTACGAGAGGGGAAGGTCCTGAAATGAGCACTCCCACTCGCCCGATCAAAGATCGGCCTCTACTAACATGATATGTTGTTTTTATAAACACATGCATTCATATTCCGATTATTAATCTATCATTACTACGTGATGCACACAACACACAAGTATAGACTAAATCGCTCGATTTGGAACAAAACATCTCATGTTTGTTTTTCGAAAGTGGTTTGAAGATGCTACTCGCAAGTAGGCTAAAACGCGGATTTGCCACCAAACAAGGTGGGCTTAAAACATGATGATTTGCCACTTCAAGTAGGCTCAAAACTCACATTTTGATGAATTGTTCCAATTCAAGTAATGAAGCCTTCATCCATGGGCATTCATGCAGTTAATAGCAGTTAAGCAAATAGCCTCATGGCAAGCATGCTATCATGGCAACACTTACACTCATGCAAGATGCTAAAGCGTAAACACTGACCGAATACTCCGAGCCAAAACAGAAGCTAGTTAGTAATCAATGCATGATCCTAGCTATGTTAAAATGTCTAATGCAACACATGAAAAATGCAACTAAATAGGCTCGGCTATTCTAAGATGGCATATGAGTGCAACACTCGATAATCATGTATTCAAATAGGTATTGAAAGACAATGCAGTTTGTATGATGCGCTGAGCCCGGTGCATGCAAAGCAAATGAATGATGCACGCATGCAAGCACAAGTATGCTAATTGAAACATGCCCTAAAACTAACCATCAAAAGCTGGTAAATAAAAGGGAGAAAGAAGTGGGGTTGGAAGACATTCACACACTCATACACACTTATTACAACATTGTGCCCTCTCGATGGAGCGTCTGAATAAATACGCTAAGCCTATCTAAGCTAAACAAACTAATCTAATAATCTAATTATTACACAAACAAATTGAATAACTAGCAAACCAAACACTAATTATTACAATACTTTAATTAATTGACAAATTAAACTAATCATGGCAACTAACTAAGCGTGTAAAGTATGTAAACTAGGCTACCACAGCTTTGCCTTGAACAACGAATGATGCATGCACTCGGTTGCCTCCTTGAAATGCCTTTCGGATTGCTCTTGAAAGGCTCTGTTTGCAGGATGTTTTTATGAAGTTTCTACTCCACCTTACCAAAACCACCTTGAGGAATCCACCAGTGGCCTGCCGGCCATGAAGGCATGCTGCTGGCCACCTGCCGGCTAAGGGTGTGAACTGCCGGCCAAGAGTGAAGTAGTGCCGGCCATCTATAAGACACTGCCGGCCACTGGTGTGCAGCAACACCATTCTGCAACAGAGCATAAACTAGAGAAAAAAGGATGGTCTCCCAAGGGTATGTACGTACTATACCACTCCATATCACCTCAAAACATCAATGGAGAAGCATCATTGGATCCAAGACCATCAATCAAGCATCGCAATGCATGATAGCCAAAGATCCAACTTGCACAAATTTGATGAATGCACAACAAACAAAACAAGCAAAACACTAAGACCACGGCCTTATTATGAGTGATCAAAGGCAATGGAGACAAAGGGGATTGGCTCACTTTCATCACTTTGAGTATGAAATGGGACAATCCACCTTGTGTTCAACATAGAGTCCTGTTGAACACGATGCAATGCAAACATGTAACATATTCATCTTAGCATGAAGTGCAAGACTCTAACATGCAAACAACGCATGCACAACATGTTAAGAGACTTAAGCATTGAAAGCTAGTAAAGGACATAACACTAGGACCATGCAATACAATGCTCGATGGACTAGACCAGCCCCAAACAGATCTCATGCATGCCAAAACAATGGCCAAAATGAGCTGAAATGATAGCATGAAAAGCAAGAAAATGCATGCTCATGCATTGGCCCACAAACAAGGCACAAAAACACAACTCTCAAAAGGCTCTCAAGGAGTGAAAGAAGTGAGAACATGACACATGTATATGCTCTGAAATAGCATGTTAAATGATGCCAAGGCATGCAACCATCACGAGTATAGCATGCTATGGTGCTCAAAACTCAAGACTAGCTAAGGCACTTGCACCATAACCATATCAAGCAAGCCCCAAAGAACCAAAATGACTCAAAACAGTACTAAGGCAGGTCAAAACAATGCTAGAAACATGATGGTGTGTAGCCAAAACAAGCTAGCATGGTAAGCCAAAACACTAAGCACGCAAGGCTAATGAGTGGGATTATACTACAAGTACCAAAACCAAGCAAGAAGTGACTCCACCAACCAAAATCATAGTTGTAATATGGCAAAATAAGACCAAAAATATGCTGAGATGGTAGCTCGAAAGCTTAGGCAAGCATGCATACATATTAGCTCATGATCAAGGTATAAGGCACAATTCTCCAAAAGCATTCAAAGAGTAAAACATGTGAGAGTATGACTACACTACATACACTGAAATCATGTGAGAAATGAGGCCAAAGCATGCAAACAACTCAAGTAAAGCATGCTAGAGATTTTGAAACTTAAAGCTAGTGAAACTCAACTATACCATAGCTATACAAAACTAAGCATTTATGACCCAGACCACTTACAATAGACCTCAAGCATGTTAAATCAGTGGCAAAAATGTGCTGGAGCAAAGCTGACACATGCTAGGATGATGAACTAAAGCATGAAGCATGTTAGGCCAACAAGCATGATTGCACTACAAGTACCAAAAGCAAGCAACCAATGACCAAACGAACCAAAAAAAGAGTTATGGCAGGTTAAAAAAGTCATAAAAACATGCTTGGACCCAGCTTAAAAGAAGTAGAAAAGCATGCTCAAGTACAAGGCCAACAAGGCATGGAAGCAAGACAAGAGCAGAGGGGACCACCCTCTCTCATTTTGGACCTCAAAAACATCTTTCCACCACTGAAATTCCTCTGAGTTTCAGTGGTAGAAAGGCCATGCAAAGGCTAAAACAAGAGCCTCAAAGGATGGCTCAAAAGCTTAACAAAAAAAGCATACAAGGGGGTGAAACACCCCCAACTCCCACAGGGCCTCAAACAACCATCTTTAACACTTAAAAACAAAACTTTTTGTATTTGAAAGCAAGGCCTAAAACAGTATGCAAAGGGGGCCAAACACTTGATCAAAATAAAGCTTAAAGAGGGAAAACACCCACCCTTAAAGCACAACTTTAAGACAGCAAGTTCTCTGAGTTAAAACTAGCTTTTTGAGTCCAAACAACACCCTCAAGTATCTCAGCAACAAAGTAATGGTGTTTCACTAGGTGTTGTAGTGCAAATATATGGAGAAAACACATTTTAAGGCAATATTGAGCACAATATAGAGAGAGAATGAGAATTCTAGAGAGAGAGAGAGAGATTTCAGCTTTGGAAATTTTTGTGAACCCTTGAGAAGGGGGAGGCACCTCCCCTTTTATAGGCAATGCAAGCAAAAGCTTGCTTGACAAGCTTAAACCTGCCTCTATCCCTCCATACATGTGTATGGATGGCTGAGTGAGCCATAGCTGGCTCAAAATATCTACAATAATATCTAATGAAAAAAGGGGGCTGCTGGCCATCAGTGGTGGCCGGCAGTGGTGGCCGGCAGTGCCTCATTGATGGCCGGCAGGGTCTATAGATGGCCGGTATGGCCTAACCCATGGCCGGCAGCCCTCTCTGATGGCCAGCATGCCATCAAGGACTTCACAAAGCAAAGACCAACTCCTAGTCCAAAAATGAGACAGAATGGAAATGAGGTTTGGAAGGATCAAACCTGGAACATCCTGCCGCGAAATTCGAGTACTCGACGAGCAATCACACTTGTCATCGGATATACCTGCAAGCGTATCTGAGTCTTGAGGATGGTCAAAAATGGGGTGTCTACAGCAACTAATAGGCTCGGCTACTAATATGGCATATGAATCAATTAAATAACGTGCGGTTTAAGCACGTATTTAAAGAAGTATTCAAATTAACAATGCAGTTAGAATGATGCGCCGAGCCTCGGTACATGCAATACAAATGGATGCAAACATGAGATATGCTAATCAAAACATGATGTCCCTAAACTAACCATCATAAGCTAGTAAATAAAAGGGAGAAAGATGTGGGGTGGGAAGACATACACATTATTACAACACTGCGCTCTTACGAAGGAAAGTCTGAATAAACTAACTAGCTAACAAGCTAACTAATTAAAGCTAAGCTAATTATTATAACACAAATGAAATTAGCTAAACTACTTAACTAATTATTACAACAAATGAATTAACTATTCTAGTCAACTAAAATAATTAGAAAACGAAATCGAACAACTAGTTAACTAACTAATTAATTACAACACTTTACAAAATTAACTAGCTACAACTAATTAATTACAACAAATATCTAAGCTAAATATTTAAACTTGAACATGCTCAGTATGCGAGGAATGCTCATGCACGTGCCCGATTTCCACCCGAAAAGGCCACTGTTTTGCTTCCAGAAGGTCTCTGCTGCATAGTAGAACACTTACACCTTTATCCACCTCCAGAATAGCCACACTGCTGGATTTTGCATTAGTGGCCAGTCGGCCAGTAGTGAGGGCCTGCCGGCCACTGCTGCACAGTTCATTTTGCTGCAACAGAGAACAAATAGAGCATGCACAGGGTTTTCTCCAGGGTTGTCTGCGCAGCTCACCCTTTCTTATTATGAACAAATCAAAGGAGAGACAAAACTTGGTCCACAAGCCATCAACTCAAGTAATTTCATTGCATGCTGGCTTATGAACCAAAGTGTGCAAATTCAATAAATGCAACAAAATAAGACTCTAACCTCCTCCCTTTCATGAATTGATCAAGGGAAGTGGTGACTTTGGAAACTTGAATCATTTCGTCACTAATGAGTATGAAATGCATCAAGCTTCCATGTGTTCAATTAACGTCCGATTGAACACAAAACTAAATTCTTATCTTACATCACTTTTAGTCCCATTTTAATTATTTCATTTTAGTTTACCAACCATTCTTTAATTTATTGAGTCCAAAGGTGAGTTAAGTCCTTTAATGGAAAGAGGGCTCAAACCAAGTGCTATCTTAGGCATGAAAGAGATATCATACTGTTTGTAATGAACCCCAAAGGGATTAAACCATTAAGCATGACATCTCAATCTCATGCTTTAAACAAACAAGTTGTTTGAACCACTTTCAAAGCAAAACAAAAGCCAAGAAAGAAGGGAGGTTGCAGAGGTGATTAATGGTGATCACAAGTATGGAAAGCCATAAATAAATGCAATCAACTCAAACAAGATGGTGTCTAAGGCCTAGAACACCAAACTCATGACGACAATTACACTATAAGCATGAAAAACAAAGCTCAAATGCAACTATCAACCAAAAACAGAGATAAAACAGTCTAAAAAAATTCTAAAACATGCTGGAATTAAGCTAAAAAAAGCTAGATTAATAAGCTAAAATATAGGACAAGCTAGGCTAGTAAGCAAGACACAAGGAGGGGAGGCTAACCCCTCTAAATTTGGACTTCAAAACATGATTTTAATCATTGAAATAACTCTAAAAAACAGTGTTAAAAAGCTCAAAAAGAGTTGACAACAAAGTGAGAAACACAAGGGCAAAGGCCTTATAAGCAAGGTGTAAAGAAGGGCTATCAACCCCTCTACCTTTAATGGCCTTAAACCACAAGTTTGAGCCCAAAAATGCAGGTTTTAAATAGTCCAAAACACAGTAGAAAAGATGGAAAAAAAGTGGTGTAAAGATGGTACAAAGGCAAGGGAAGGTATACCTCTTGAATAGAAATGAACCCTTTAGTCATAAACCACTAATTTCACACAGTGCTTCAAGAGCTCAAATTCAAGCTCAAATCACCTTAGCAAGAAGCTCTCTAGGTTTGGTTTACAGTGTTTGCGCAAAGGCTATGCAAGTAGAAACGGAGAGAGAGAATTGTAGAGAGAGAGGAATTTTCCAAAATTATTTCCTCACTCCTAAATGTTTTTAACCTTTAAAGCAAGAAAAGAGGTCCTCTATATATAGAAAAACAGTCCCTCAGTCGAAAACATCAAAAAAGGGATAGCTGGAGCTTTGTGGAAACAGTTGGTAAAAATATTTGGGTTTTACACTAGTGGCCGGCTGGCTAGAAGTGTGAATTGTTGGCCACCTACCGGCCACCAAAAATCTGCTTCTAGGCCTAACTTCAAACGGGTATATCTCCTTCACCCGGACTCGATTTTAGGTCATTCTTGAGTCTAAATTAAAGCCCCAGAAGTATACTTTCCAATGGTGGTAGCCTCACATCTAAATTCTAAGTGTTCAAAGAGAAATGCCTATTTTAGTGAAGGTTGCTCATTTCTATCTTAATTGGATGGATTCCTAATTTCAAACAGCCATATCTCCCTCATCCGAACTCGGATTTAGGAGATTCTTGAGTCTAAATTGAAGCTCCGGAAGTCCACTTTCCAATGGTTGTGGCCTCACAACTAAAGTCTAAGTGTACAAAGAGATAGGCCTCATTTAGTGAAGGCTACTCAGTTCTCTCGCAACGGTTTCAAGCCCAGCTTCTCCCTAACTAGTTTTCTTCCCTCTTCTCCAATTTTCTTCAACTCCAAACCTATAAATAAGAGGTTTAAAATATTTTTCAAAGAGTTCACCTCTCTTCCATTTATTTCTACTTTGTCCTTGCTCGGTTTACTGAAACGTGTAACTTTTAAACAAAATGTGAGCCTCGGAACATTGTAGAAACATTTTCAAAAATATTTTGCAAGAGGGGGTTTTAAGGTCTAAATAGTTTTGGTCAAAATAGTTTTGGTCCAAAATGGGGTTTAAGGTTGGGATTTAGAAGATCTTCTTGCTGAAGGAATCGAACATTTGCACAGCATAACTTTCATCATCGAGTGATCAACCAGTGACACCAAGTCTTAAGGGCGGTAAAAAATGGGGTGTCTACAATTATACATACCTTGAGCTAGCTTCTTGATTTCTCTAGAATTTCCCAAATCTTTCAAGTCTCTAGGTTGATTTCCTCATTTTCTCTTCTTGTTCTCCCTCTCTAGCCAAGTTGTTGATTTATGAAAATATCTCTAAGGCTTTTTCTAGAGCCTAATTCAATATATATATACCTCTTAATCAAGGGTGATTAGGTTGCTTAATTAAGGGTAAGCCTTAATTAATTCAAACTAAAGCTAATTGATTCAAGATTTATTTAATTAAAGCTAATTAATTCGTTATGAATCATATTTTTACTAAACTTCACACTAGGCCCTAAGAAATAAGCTAATCAAAGATATTAAATCAATTTTGGTTTCTGGCGCCTTTAAGGCCTTCATATTTTAGTTCAAAGTTGTAAATTTCAACAAGTTTTTCCTACAAAAATAGATATGAATTCGAATAATATAATTCACACAATTATGCATGCAATTTCACACCAAACATATAATCACACATATAATAAAAACAATTAAAGAAAAATACGGGGTATGGTTATCACAGCCTTCCCCCCTTTAGTAAGTTTAGTCCTCCAAACTTGTGTTACCTCAAGTCGAAAATAAATTCGGATATCGCTATATCATTTCCTTTTCCCTTTCCCACGTGACTTCTTTCCCATAATGTTCTGTCCATTCAACCATCACCATCGAGATTATCTTGTTCCTCAACTGCTTTACTCATCGATCAAGAATTTGAATAGGCTTTTCTTCATACACCATATTGTCATCCAAGGCAATTTGATGATGGTTAATAACATGAGAAGGATTCCGAAGGTAGCCATATAACATCGACACATGAAATACATTATGTATTTGTTCCATACCCAGTGGCAAAGTAACACGATAGGCAACCAGACCCAATCTTTCAAAAATCTGAAACAGATTTATGTATTGTGGTGCCAATTTTCCTTTTCTCCCAAATCTTGTTTTCCTTTTTATCGGAGTGGCTTTGATAAAAACATGATCACCGACGTCATATTCTAAATCCCTCATCCTTTGGTCTGTGTAGCTCTTTTGTTGGCTTTGGGCGATTTTGAACCTTTGTTGAACGATCTTGATTTTCTCAGTAGTAACTTGTACAATTTCCAACACAAACAACGCTCTTTCAGCAACTTCGGTCCAACAAATTGGAGATCGACTTTTCCTTTTATATAAAGCTTCATATGGTGCCATTTCTATACTTGAATGGAAACTGTTGTTATACGTAATTTTTGCCAAGGGTAGGTAAGTCTCCTAACTTCCTTGAAAGTCAAAAACAATCACGTGGGGCATGTCGTCCAACGTTTGTATTGTTCTTTCTGACTGGCCATCAGTTTGTGAATGGAACCCTATGCTGAACCTCAACTCTGTTCCCATTGCATCTTGTAAACTCTGCCAATACCTTGACACAAATTTAGGATCTGTCGGAGACAATCGAAACTAGAACACCATGTAATTGGACAATCTCATTTATATACACAGTGGCAAGTTTATCCGCGTTATAAAAAGATTTCACAGGCAAAAAGTGAGTGGATTTGGTCAGTCTATCCATAACTACCCATATAGAATTCATACCTTGAGGCGTTCGGGGTAAGCCAATAACAAAATCCATGGTTATATGCTCCTACTTTCATTCCGGAATAGGGAGGTGCTAAAGTAAACCCGCTGGTCTTTGGTGCTCCACTTTTACTTGTTGACATTTTAGACATTTAGAAACAAACTCTGTGATCTCTCTCTTCATGTTAGGCCACCAAAAGGTTTGCTTGAGATCTTGGTACATTTTCGTGTTTCCGGGATGCATTGCAAACTTAGACTTATGCGCTTCCTCCATAACTCCCCTTTTAATTTTTGGAACATTTGGAACACACAATCTTTCTTTAAACTTCAACACTTAGTTTTTCAAAGTGAATCCTAGTTTCGGTTTTGTTTCTATCTCATCACATATCTTCTTAAGAAAATTATCCTTCATTTGCTTTTGTTTAATTTTTTCAATGATCGCTGGATGTGTTGAAATTGCGGCTAACACTCTGCCCTATTCACGTACTGCAATTTCTACTTCTATTCTTTCTAGGTCAAGTAGTAACTCTTTCCGCCTCGTAAGTAAACATGCTAGATTTCCCATGGACCTTCTGCTCATAGCATCTGGTACAGTGTTGGCTTTATCGGGATGGTAGTGAATTTGTAAATCATTATCTTTAATAAGTTCTAACCGCGGTCTTTGACGCATGTTTAACTCCTTTTGAGTATAGAAGTACTTTAAGCTTTTCTGGGCGGTGTAGACTTCACAAGTTGCTCCATAAAGATAATTTCGCCATATCTTTAATGATAAAACCACCACGGCAAGCTCTAAGTAATGTGTAGGGTAATTCTTCTCGTGAGGCTTCAGTTGACGAGAAGCATAAGTAATCACCCTTCTATTCTGCATAAGAACACACTCCAATCCTTTATGAGAAACATCACTGTAAATGACAAACCCTTCTGTGCCTAATAGTAGGGCAAGGACTGGTGCTGTGATTAGCCTTGTCTTCAATTCGTGGAAAGCCAACTCCCTTTGTATTGTCCACTCAAATGGAACACCCTTCTGAGTCAATTGAGTAAGCGGTATTGCAATCTTGGAAAAATCTTTCACAAATCTTTTGTAGTAACCTGCTAAACCCAAGAAACTACACATTTCTGTAACATTAGTAGGAGTGGGTCAGTTCACAATAGCTTCTATTTTTTCTAGGTCAACAGAAATACCCTCTTTATTAATTACATGCCCTAAGAATACTACTTCATGCAACCAGAACTCACATTTCTTCAATTTAGCATACAACTTCTCGTCTATAAGTGTTTGAAGAATTATTCTCAAATGCTTCTCATGCTCCTCCTTACTTTTCGAATAAATAAGTATATCATCAATGAACACAACGACAAATTCATCCAAGTATGGTTTAAAAATTTGGTTTATTAAATCCATGAAAGCCGATGGTGCATTAGTAACCCCGAATTGCATAAATAGAAATTCATAATGCCCTACCTGGTTTGAAAAACAGTCTTTTCAACATCTTTAGCCTTAACCTTCAATTGGTGATACCCGGATCTCAAATCTATTTTTGAAAATACCTGCGCTCCCTATAACTGATCAAATAAATCATCAATCTTGGGTAAAGGGTACTTATTCTTTACAGTTACCTTATTAAGCTCCCGATAATCGATACATAATCGGAGTGTCCCGTCCTTCTTCTTGACAAAAAGAACCGGTGTGCCCTAAGGTGAGGTACTTGGTCGAATGAACCCTTTATCAAGCAATTCTTGAAACTGCACTTTTAGTTCTTTCATTTTAGCCGTTGACATTCTATAAGGAGCTTTCGAAATCGGTTGAGTTCCTGGCACAACATCAATTAGAAATTCAATTTCACGGTCCACTAATTCTCTAGCAAATCTTCCAGGAAGACATTTGGAAACTCATTCATAATCAAAATATTATCAACACATACATTTGTTGCCTGTACATTCATAATACTATACAAATAACCCTGACAACCTTTTTAAAGTACCTTATGTACTTTCATAGGTGATATCAAATAGGGTGAAAAAACTACCCCATGTCCCACAAAAGTAAATTCATTTTGTCCCGGAGGTTCGAAGACGACGTGTTTAGACACACAATCAATGGTTGCACGATATCTACTTAACCAATCCATCCCCAAAATTATATCAGAATGATCCATAACAAGAGGCATCAAATTAGTATATAACTGAACACCCCCAATTAGAGTCTCACATGCAGGATAAATAGAAGCACATTACATAGAACCCCCATATAGCGAGGACACACACAACAGATAATCTAAGGGTTCCAAGGGTCTATCCAAATTACTAGCAAAAGCGTTTGACACAAATGAATGGGTGGAACCTGAATCAAGTAACATATGAGCAGGTTGGCCATTAATAGAGAGTGTACCTGAGACTACTGCCTCTGTATTCTGAATGTCACCAGGAACAAGGGCAAAGACTCTCTCCTATCAAACATTATCTCTAATAGTGGCGGGTTTTGCAGTAGTCTTTGTTACTGGAGTCGAACTGGCTACACTCGCAGCTGGCCCATTCGCATTTTGCTGCTTATTTTGGAAGGCAATTCTTCGCTATATGGTCGGTTTTCCCACATCTAAAGCAAGCCCTAGTTGTTTGGTAACAAACCCCATGGTGTTTTTTTCCACATTTTAGACAGCTTGGTGTTGAATCGTGAGTAGATCCAGAAGTATTTGAGGTCCCTATATTCAATTTCTTGCTTTGAGATGATGTCGACCCTCTCTGTACATTGGAGCCTTGTCTTTTTCCTTTCTATTTTGAGAATCGGTTTCGAGTAGCCATATTACTTTTAGTCATTAAGGCCCTGTCCAGCACATCAACGTATTTGGGCAGCTTCAATACATTAACCCTCTCTTGTATAGAGTCTCGAAGTCCTCCCTCAAACTTTCTTGCTTTCTTATAGTTTGTGTCCACGATGTGTGATGCGAAATGGGATAACTCAGTAAATTGCGCTTCATACTTGGCAACAATTTTGTTTCCTTGTCTCAGTCTTTCAAATTCTGCCACTTTCTTGTCTCGAACACAATGAGGGAAATATTTTTCATAAAAGACCTCCAGAAATTGTGTCCAATTGATTCCCTGATGTTCATCCCGAATAAACATCCACCATCAACGTGCTTCATCTTCTAAAGTAAAAGCAGCAAGTAGCACTTTCTGTGTCTCGGTACAAGGGAAAACCTCAAACAATTTTTCTATTCCCAACACCCAAGCTTTGGCCTTGAGTGGGTCCACACCTCTATGAAACAAAGGCGACTTCATTTTCTTAAACTCCTTTGTGAGTGCAATTGTTCGATAATCTGCTTGATTGTCTTGTACTACTTGAGGGTTAGGTACAGGCGGCGGCGGCGGTTATTGTTGTTGTCTTATAGCTTCTGCCATTTCCATTATCATTCTTTCCATTCTATCGAGCCGAGTGGATGTAGATTCCTCCAATTCATCCGCCCTTATTCTCATCATAATCTACATGACAATATATGATAACACACAAAAAATACTCACAACATCTTTATTTCATACTTCATATCACATTTCATATCATTTTCATGCCGTATAAATGTATCATGAATGCAACTTAAATCTTTTCTAGACTCCTTATTGCTTAATTGGACCAGTGTGTGAGATAATAACACGTGCTCTAATATCACTCTGTCATGACCCAAACCTGCCCCTAAAAGTTTGGATCATAACCGGCAATCAATCACTCGATTACCTACGGCCTCATATAGGTTATAAAATATTTTTAATCATGGGGCCCAAGCGGAAGCAAATAACATAAGTATAATGTCCATTGAGCAATGCCTAAACGATCAAGTTATCTCATACCCATATACATGGTTGACTTACAATCACAACTTAAGTACAATAAAACTAGTTAAGTATAACAAAACCTTCACTATTTAATTACAAGTTCACAAAACCCTCTTAACAAAACAAACAGACAAAAGGCTTAACTAAGATATAGACTTAGCACGAATGGATAAAAAACAAAGCCGTCAAGTAGGCTTGACAAGACAGGTTCACAAAAGTAGATCTTGGGGCTGACCCTAAGGCTGTTCTCCTTGTTGTCCACCTACATACATATAACATAAGAAGTGAGCGAAGCTCAGTGAATAATATTAAAGTGGAGAGATATAAATGCATAGCTTTGTATTTAAAAAGAAGAAGGGTAAACTACTAATAGGTCCTAATAGTTAGACTTAATTCCTATCAAGTCCTATTAAAAATAAGTCTTGGTAAAATTGTCGCTAAATATAATTTTTTTTGTGACAATTTTTTACATACGTCGCTAAAAATTGACAATTAGTGACTTTTTTTTGTCATGATTTTTATGAATTGTCACTAAAACTTACAATTAGTGACCTTTATTTATGAAATTTTTTTCCCATAGGACCTATTAGACAATAAGTCCATTTATTAGGACTTACACGTAAGTACCCCATTAAACAAAGCTCGATAATAAAATATAACACTTTTCAAGTTGAAGCATTCATGTCATTACCCATTTCATATTTACAGAACGGCCTTGAGCCCATAGCCACTACAACGGCCTCAGGCCCAACATCTAATAGAATGGCCTCGAGCCCATATATGACAGAACGACCTCAGGCCCAACATACCAAAATGGCCTTCGGCTCACATATGATAGAACGACCTTAGGCCCATATACGATAGAACGGCCTCGGGCCCACATATAACATATTTCAATTTGAATTCGTAAAGTTCAATCATGTTGTATTCAATGCAATTTCTAGATCATATAGCAATCATAAATTCATGAATAATTAGAATTCAATTCACAATACTATTACGCACAGCGATTTTGGCCAAGCGATGATCCTTCTTGCGTGCAACCTACACAACATGGCACACATACAATTTCGGTAAACAATTTATGATCCTTCTTGCGTGTAACCTACACAACATGGCACACATACAATTTCGGCAAACAATTTGTTCACCTTTCTTTTAATTTAGCCACGTACGTGTCAATGAGTTTTTATTTATCTTTTAACTTTCTGGAGGGTTTAAACATGGTTAAAAACATGTTTAGAGGGTCGCGGAGGTTAACATCAATTGATGGATTTCTCCCATGGTTTCCACACGTGAGGAAGCCCCTCACCGCATGTGCGGGCCACACATGCAATAAAAACAGATTGTTCAGCTCTGTTTCACTCTGGTTTCCGCAGGTGCGGAGCTCATAGCCGCACGCATCTGTGCAGTCCAAAAATTAGTCTCATTTTCAAGCCTCAATTCATGTAAATCCACTTCAAAAACATGATACATATACATAATTAAAGTGTAACTCAAGATCAATTGAATTAAACCATGCTTAAATCCCAAAATCTTAACCCTAGCTTCCATGATTTCATGGGTTTCTTTATCTCCTTCCAAATTCAATTAGATCTTCACTTTGTATGTAACTCTTTGAGTACAAATCACACAAAATCTAAGGATTAAGGCCCAACTTCTCACAATCAAACTCAAGGCAAGAAAATATATAGAAATTGACTCTTAAATCAAGTAAATCCAAAGAATCCAAGTTCAATTTCATGAATATAGTTCACTTAAGCTTATGATTCAAAACCCTAACTCATTTGAGTGTGTAATCTCCAATTTTAAACAACTGAGAAGTTATTCCAAGAGCTTTAGTTGAATTATACATACCTTGAGCTAGCTTGTTGATTTCTCTACAATTTCCCCAATCTTCCTAGTCTCTAGGTTGATTTCCTTCCTTTCTCTTATTGTTCTCCCTCTTTAGCCAAGTTGTTGATAATATGAAAACATCTCTAAGGCTTTTTCTCGAGCCTAATTCAACATATATATACCTCTTAATCAAGGGTGATTAGGTTCCTTAATTAAGGGTAAGCCTTAATTAATTCAAACTAAAGCTAATTGATTCAAGATTTATTTAATTAATTAATTCGTTTTGAATCATATTTTTACCAAACTTCACACTAGGCCCTAAAAATTAGGTTGATCATGGATATTAAATCAATTTGGGTTTCTGGCACCTCCAAGGCCTTCAATTTTCAGTTCAAAGTTGTAAATTTCAACATGTTTTTCCTACAACAACGGATATGAATTCAAATCATATAATTCACACAATTACGCATGCAATTTCACACCAAACATATAATTACACATGTAATAAAAACAATTAAAGAAAAATACGGAGTTGGGTTATCACATAAACCATGCAGAAAATGTCCTTCGGAGGCTAATGTTTGACATCTCTAAAATAGAAGAGGGTGTTGGAGCCGGTGTTGTGTTTGTGACACTTATTGACCAAGTACATCAGTTTTCATACCAACTAGACGAGCAGTTTATCATATCTAATAATCAGGCTGAATATAAAGCCTTGATTATAGGTCTAGAATTGGCTATAAAACTCAGAATTACCAGTATACAAGTATTTGGTGATTCACAATTGGTCATTAAGCAAATTAAGGGTGAGTATATGTGTGCTAACAAGGCCGTAAAAGAATATTTAGTTAAGGTTAAGTGGTTGGCAAGTTTTTTCAGCCATGTTAGTTTTTAACATATGTTTCGGCTAGAAAATAAGCAAGCCAATGAAATGGCCTAGGTAGCCTCAGGTTTGAGAATTTCGAAGGGGAGCCAAGAAAGAATAATCAGGATTCAAAGGAGAAATTTCTCTAAATTGAGGGATTGACAGGAAAATTTCTTGCCAGTAATGCATTTAGAGGTGGTAGAAGGGGATTAGAGATGTCCTTTGATTAAGTACTTAATGAACCCTGGAGAAAAGGTTAATAGACAAGTTAAGTATTAGGCCTTGAATTATGTCATCATGAGAGATGACTTGTTTAGAAGGGCTCATGATGGCATGACATTATTATGTATAGGCCAAGATAAGCAAATGAAAATAATGGCTGAAGTGCATGAGGGCATATGTGGTGCTCATTAAGCTAGAGAAAAGATAAGGTGGATGGTCAATAGGTATGGCTATTTCTAGCCAACAGTGAAGAAAGATTGTATGGTTTATGCCAAGGGGTGTCAAACATGCTAGAAACATGGAAACCTCCAGAGGGTACCAGCAGTTGTGTTGCATTCTATGGCAAAACCCTAGCCTTTTAGAGGATGGGCAATGAACTTGATTGGGCAAAATTTTCCCCTTTCCTCAAAGCAGCATTCTTACCTTTTAGTGACTACAGATTATTTCATTAAATGGATAGAAGCAGTGCCATTGAGAATGGTGACCTAAAGCCATATGATTGATTTTATAAAGAAAGACATAATACATAAGTTTGGGTTACCTCAATCGATCACAGTGAATCAAAGAAGCTAGGTTACCTTTTAATGGAGATGAAATTAAGGAATTTGCCAAAGAATATGGCATTCAAATCCTCAATTCATTACCTTATTATGCTCAAGCCAATGGGCAAGCTGAGTCTACTAACAAAATAATAAAAAGTACCTTGGAAAAAATGGTTGAAGAGAACCCTAGAGATTGACATAATTTGCTATCCAATGTATTATGGGCTTATAGGAACTCAAAGAAAAATAGTATTGGAGCTACCCCCTTTGAATTGGTATATAGCCATGATGTAGTGTTGCCCCTAGAGGTGACAGTCCAGTCCAGCAGAGTGGCCTCGCACTATGACATCTCTGTCAATGAGTATGTTGAGGCCATGATGGTGGAGTTACATGATATGGAGGAAAGAAGAATTATGACCTATAACCGTTTTTTGGCTCAGAAAAGAAAAATTGAAAAGGGTTGTAATAAAGGAGTGAAGGCCAAGGTGTAGAAGAGATAATGTCCAAATCTTGGAGACCTAACTACCCTAATGTCCTCTTCTGCTGTGCCTCCAAGAAGAACCACACTGCGGAGAAGGATTCCAGAGCCTTCGAGGAGGTCTACAAGAGATAATCACCGAGTTTCACGCTAGGATCACGAACAATATCAACTAGACAATAAATGCCCACAGATATCTGATAAGAAGTATACATAATTTTCTGAGCTGAATAGTTAGATTTTGCTAAAAATTAAGCACTAGATGTTCAAGTGGCCGACTAAGATGTCTGGACCACCGGACATGAGAAAGAGAAACTAGAGATACAAAGATCATGGCCACATGACTAACAAGTGTTACGCATTGAAGGATCATTTGGAAGAATTAGTGCAGAAAGGTCACCTAACTAATTATCTCCCGAAGAAGGTTGTGCCGACCAATGTGTTAACCACATGGCCCGAATCTCCTCCACTTGGTATGATCCATATGATTTACAGTCTTCCACTATTGAATATGGTAAATACAGTTTAGTTACAATTGGTACCAAAATCTTCCTAGCCCAGCTCTAAATCAACTAGGCAATCGAAATGACAACGAGTAGCGTTGAATAATGAAATCAATTTTTCTGATGCTAATCTAGAGGGTCTGACCCTACCCCACAATGATGCTCTGGTTATTGAGTTGTTGGTGAATAAGTTCACTGTTGAACGCATCTTGGTTAATCAAGGAAGCACATTTGAAATTATGTACTACAAGACATTCTGTAAGCTCAGCCTTAAAGACAAAGATCTCGTACAAGCCAAATACCATCTTTTTGGCTTCAATGCCTACCCAAAGTATCCCTTAGGGAAGATCATGCTACCAGTGTGTGTTGGCACCCAGACACTAAACGTAGAATTCCTAGTTGTCAAGCTTCCCTCCTCCTACATGATTATGGACCGAACATGACTCCACACAATGAATGTCGTTTCAAGCACTTAACCATCAACTTCTTCATTTTCTGACTCAGTATGGCATTGAGCAAATTCATGGATCACAAACGTCAGGGACAGATTATTATTTGACAGCCTTGGTCTAGAAACCAAAAGAGCTTGAGGTCAATTAAATAGAAATCTCAGACCAAGAAGGTTTGGACGATGTGGGGAAAATTCCAATCGAAAAGGCGACGAAAGATTTGGATTGGGTTGTGATACTCAATGATCTTGAGAAGTTCTTCATGATTGGCACCGGCCTCAATGTTGCCGAATGACAAGAACTAGTAGGTTTTCTACTTAGCAGCATCAACATTTTTGCCTGGACCCCGTATGACATGCCTAGAGTAGATCTAGAAGTGGCTATACACCTCTTGAATGTCGACCCCAATACCAAGCCAGTTGTTTAGAAGAGTCGTCGTTTAGCTGTTGAGCATGTCGTCGTCGTAATTGAAGAAGTTGACAAATTACTGGAGACTGGGGCTATCCAGGAAGTCACCTATTCCACGTGGTTGTCTAATACTATCGTGGTGGAAAAGAAAACAGACATGTGGAGTGTGTGTGTTGATTTTATGAATTTGAATAAGGCCAGCCCCAAAAACTACTTTCCTTTACCTCGAGTTGACTAACTTGTGCACGCCATCACTCATCATCAATGTATGAGTTTCCTAGACGCATATCGAGGTTATCATCAAATTGCCATGGATCCTGTCGATCATGACAAAACAACATTTCTCACTTCAAATGGAACCTATTGCTATAAGGTCATGCCCTTTAGACTGAAAAATACTGGAGCAACTTATTAGAGGTTGGTCACAACCATGTTAAAGACTAAATCAGCAAAACCATGGACGTTTACATTGATGACATGGTGGTGAAGTCTAAGGAGAAAAACACTCATTTCGCCGATCTCATTGTAACTTTTGATGTCCTTCAGAGATATAAAATGAAGCTTAATGCCTCAAAGTGCGCATTCGGCATTGGTTCGGGCAAATTCCTTGGCTATATTATCAATCATCGTCGGATAGAAGCTAATTCCAAACAGATTAAGGCTATTATGGAACTTGGCTCTTTGGGGTCCGTTAAGGAAGTTCAAAAGCTAATGGGCATGGCTGTGGCACTCAATAGATTTATTAGCCGATCTTCCGATCGATGTAGGCTATTCTTTTAGAAACTTCGACAGGGTAAACTATTCAAGTGGACTTCAAAATGTCAATTAGCTTTGGAAGGACTAAAAACTTACCTTGGCTCTGTCCATCTTCTATCTACTCTTGTGCCAGGCGATATTCTTATCTTGTACTTGGCAGTATCCAATCATGCCGTAAGCGTTGTCCTTCTTCGTGATCAACTTGGTGAGTAGAAACCTATTTTTTATGTGAACAAATCCATGGTTTATGCAGAACCCGATATTTACCCCTAAAGAAATTGATTCTAGCCCTTGTGGTAGTCGCTAAGAAGCTAATGCATTACTTTCAAGCATGCACCATTAAGATATTAACGGATCACCCCCTTCGTTTAGTCCTTTGCCGAGCAGAGTCTTTAGGAGAGCCTTCAAGTGGGCATCGGAACTTGGATAGTATGATCTCCAATTCTCGCCAAGAACGGCCATCAAAAGATAGGTTTTGGCCGACTTCATTGTTGAATTTACTCGGACAGTAGGCGATGTCGAGGTCATCTTCCGGACCAATCAGCTCCCCAACCTCAGCCAGAATGATGAACGTATGTAGGAGACATCTGGCAATTGTATTGTCACAGATCGTCCAACCAATGAGGTTGTAGAACATGAGTTGTTATCATGACCCTTGAAGGGACAGTAGTGGAACAGTGGTCGAACTTGGCTTTGACATTTCTAATAATGAGGCCGAATATGAAGCCCTCCTTGTCGGCCTTCGCAACTTACTTCAGATGGCAGCCAAGTGGTTGTGCGTTTTTTATGACTCAAAACTAGTTATTAACCAACTGAAAGGAGAAACAGCTAAAAAAGATCGTATGGCAGTCTATGTGAAGATAACTGAGTTCTTTCTAGACAAATTTGATAGTCATGAGCTCAATTAAATTTCTCGCGATCAAAACACTCATGCTAATGCTCTGTCCTGTTTAGCGTCAACTGTCAATTCAGCACTTAAACGAACCATTAAAATGGGTTTCATTCCCGAGCTAAATATCAATATCCCGAAGTGGATTGTGCATATTATTCATAAAGGACCGAGTTGGATGGATCCCATCACTGCGTTCTTAACTTTTGAGCAATTATCGGAGGATAAGAAAGAAGCCTATAATCTTTGAAATAAGGCCTTGAGGTATTATTTAGCTCTTGAGGGAAAGCTGTACAAAAAATATCTTTCAGGACCCTACTTAGAGTGTGTACATCCTGACAAGGTTGAAGACTTTTTGGTCAAGATATATGAGGGCAGTTGCGATGCTCATTCAGAGGTCGATCATTGGCTCATCGGGCCATTATTCAAGGCTATTAGTGGCCAACCATGTGCACTAATGCTGAAGACTATGTTAAGAGGTGCGAGCGGTGCCAAAAATTCTCTCAATTAACATATCTGCTAGCAAAAGAGCTAAACTTCTTGACTAGCCCTTGGCCTTTTGCTCAGTGGGGTCTAGATATTGTTGGACCATTGCCGAGATCCGCAGGCAATAAGTGATTCTTGATTGTTGGTACAGATTATTTTATTAAGTGGGTTAAAGCAAAACCATTGGTGCACATCCGAGACATTGACGCTAAATGCTTTGTTTGGAAGAACATTATAACTTGGTTTAGTATCCCTAGAGCGCTCATTTCGAATAATGGCACCCAATTTGGTTGTCGCATTTATCGGGAGTTATGCGACATTTATGGAATTCGACCTTACTTTTCCTCCCCAACTTACCTATAGAGTAATGGATAGGCGAAGGCTTCCAATATAGTAGCCTTGGACGGCATTAAGAAATGACTGGAGAAAGCAAAGGGCAAATGGGTTGAAGAGCTGCCAAGCGTATTGTGGACACATCGAACGACGTCGAGACGGTCTACTAGGAAAACTCTGTTCGCCTTGTGCTTTGGCAACGAGGCCATTATACCATTGGAAATCGGGATGGTCCTTACCAGATCGATTCCGTTGCTGGGGCAGGGGCTTATTGCCCCTTAGATATAAACGGCAAGAGACTACCCTAGCCCTGGAATTCGACCCATCTTCGTACATTTTATCATTAATGTAAAGTATTTTTTTGATCCCAATGTATATTAGTGCTTTGTATATGCACAATTAATCAATGATACAAGATGTTATATCAATTACTTGTTTATTTAACTCTGATTGCCTTACTTTGATTTAGCCTTCAAATTCGGAACACTTTCTGTGCTTGGCATGAAGCGCCATTGTAGACGCACCCTGGGAGGGCCTCACTCTACAATTCGGACTCGATTTGTTGTCGGTTCTTAATCTGAACCAAAGAGTCCAAATCCGACAAATCGTTTTGAGAAAAACAGATTTTTTAGAAAGAAGTGCCAAACATGGACTGCTTTGCCAGATACAGAGTCGCCACCTAAATATTTATTCTGGGGGAATTTAGGAAACCCTGACTCGTTTGCTTAAGGCCACGTGTCCGTCATCACCAAAGTTGCCTCGGCTCAGGAACTTGGGTACGATTGGGGAAGGTCAGCTATGAGCACCCCCGCTCGCCCGATCAAAGATCGGCTTTTACTAACCATGATATCTTGTTTTGAAAACATTATGCGTTCTTATTCCGGTTATTAGCCTAGATTTACTACGTGATGCGCACAGCAAACAAGTATAGACTAAGTCGCCTAAATTGGAACAAAACATTTCATGTTTGTTTGTTTGAAAATGGTTTGATGGTGCTACCCGCAAGTAGGCTAAGACATGAATTTTGCCACCCTCAAGTGGGCTTTAGAAAATATGGTTTTGCCACTTTCAAATGGGCTTAAAACTCGCATTCAATGTATTGTTCCAATTTAAATAACTCAACCTTCACCCACAGGCATTCAGGCAGTTATATCACATAAGCAGCTAGCCTCATGGTAATTATGCTATCATGGCAGCATTCACACACATGTGGCATGCTAAAGCATAAAAGCTTACCTAGTACTCCAAGCCAAAACAGAAACTAGTTAGCAATCATATGCATGATCCTAGTTCATGTTAAGATGGCTAATGCAACACATGCAAGATGCAGCTACAATAGGCTCGGCTAATCTATGGATGGCATATGATGATGCTACAACTAACACATATTCAACTTGGAATTGAAATACAATGCAGTTAGTATGACGCGCCGAGCCCGGTGCATGCAAAACGAATGAATGGATGCAAACATGCTATCATACTGTATGCTAATTGAAACATGCCCTAATCTAACCATCGAAAGCTAGTAAATAAAAGGGAAGAAAGACGTGGGGTTTGAAGACATGCACACACCCACGCACACTTATTACACAATTGCCCTCACTCGGAGGGTCCGAAAGAATATACAAATTTACTAACCTACAAGCTAATTAAATATTACAAACCCTTAACTAATTAACAAATTAATTAAGCTATTTAAAGCAGTAAAATGGCCTCGGGAAGATGGATGCATGCAAGCTTGGATTGGCTTCACCCGGAAATCCATTGCCATGACACATGTTGCCTCTGTTTTCCTTGCTCTGCTCCTCTGAAAATGGCACAATTCCCAAGGAACACTCTCTGGACATTGTGGAACACCACCGGCTAAGATAAATGGTCACCGACCATGGCAAGATGGTCATCGGCCATTGGTTGAGCTCTCGGCCATCCACATTTGGTCGATCGGCAGTATAGATGGCCGGCCGGCCAAATCTTCCTGCAGAAACCTGTTTTGACAGCAGCAGAGAGCAAAACATGGCATGGCAATGCATTTCAAGCAAATGTATGCACCAACCCACTCCTTATCATGTTCATGACTCAAAGGAGTTTGGGACTCGACCCTTGGACCACCAATCGTGCATTTCAATGTGTGATAGCCCAAGAAGCCAAGTTGTGCATTTTGATTTCAAATGTAATGCACACAAACAAACACATAAAGCCTAATCTCTATCACTTGGTCAAGAGACAAGGCATGCATGCAAGATGCAATGCAACCTAGGCATGGAACTAAGCATACAATACGAACATGAGGGCAAGCATGCAAACATGAACATGGACAACACACAAACATGTAACAACATGATGAAATGGAGCGAGCATGCAACCATATACAAGACATGTGAGCAACAACATGTGAAGATGGTTTTACACTAACTTGGACAGCTCTCTACTAGGTCCAAAACAGTGGCCAACATGCTCAAGAATGGAAACCAAAACACATACAAATAGGCATGCATGCAAGGTCCAACACTTAGGCACATAGAGACAACTTTTAAGCACACTTAAAAGAGGAACAACATGGGCATATGGCATGCAATGTAAGCTCTGAAAATCATGTTAATGATGGTGCCAAACCAAGCAAACAAGACAAGCATAGCATACAACACATGGTCTAAAGCCTAAGGCTCACCAAAGAAGCATTGAACTACACTTAGTGCAACCACACATGGCATGAATTAAGTGACTGAAAACAGAGATGTGACATGCTAAAATGAGCCTCAAAACCCACCTAGATGGCATCTAAATGGCTTAAGTATGGAAGCATGCACAAGGGCCCAAACAAGGAGCATAAGACAACAACCTCTTAACGCATTAAAGGGGTATCAAATGCAAGCATATAGGCATGCCACAAGGACTGAAATAACATGACAAGTGGTTCCAAACCACTGAAATGATGCAAGGATGGCATGCTAGAGGGGTCAATGCTCAAGGCATACAAGAGAGTTTGCATGGTAGCTATACAAAGTAAAGCATGGATGACTCAAATGACCAAAAACAGTCCCTTAGCATACTAAAACAAGCATAAAAGCTTCACAAAGCTAGGCCAAAACACATGAGCATGGTAGTCTAAATGCTAGGCACATGTTAAGGCAAATCATGGCATTACAAGACATGTATGCATAGCAAGCATGGTGTGTCTAAACCAATCAAAAACAGTGCTATATCATGGCATAATAAGCACAAATACAACTTAATACATGGCCAACATGAACCTAAAAATGGTGCTCACACATGAGGCAAAAATGGCACATATTGAAGACAACAAGGAGAGGGGATGGCCCTCTCCTTCTTAGGACCTTAAACCACCATCCTCACCACTGAAATCCCAAACAAGGTGGTCCCGGAGCTCAACAAAAACACACAAAAATGGGGCCAAACAAGGCCTAAGAGGGGGTAAACAACCTCAAACACAAAAGTGACCTTAATGAAGTATCTTAAACACAAAAAAATAGAACTTTTTTATGTTATACACGAAACTCAAATCAACAAGAAAGACAGGCTAAAAGTGTGTGCAAAAACGGGGAATAAAGAGGGAAAATGAGTTACCTTTGTAGCCAAAAGGGGACAGCAGCCTCTTGGTCCAAAAAAATAGTCCCTTAGCCTCTGAAAATGGCCTCCAAGCTCCTTAGGTTGATGATGGAGGTGTTGTGCTAGGAGGTGTAGTTCAAATGGCCAAGAACTAGACCCTTTTGCACCCTCTAACCCACACAAATGTAGAGAGAGAGGGAGATATAGAGAGAGAGTGATATATATATGATATATATTAGATTTTCTAACCCTTAGAATGGAAGGAGAGGCTCTCCTTATATAGGCCAAGGCAAGGTGCCAAGCTTCTAAGAGAAGCTAACAAGGTTCAAGCTTCTTAGAGAAGCTAGAAAGGTTCAAGCTTCTCCAAGAAGCTAAAAAAAGGGGTCAAGCTTCTCCAAGAAGCTTGAGCAAAGGGAGCAAAGGTTCAAAACAGCCACACCCGTGCATGGAGGGCAGGGTCCGTGCATTCCAGCTGGCACAGTTGGCATGCATTATGCCTAAAAAGGGCAAAAAGGTGGCGTCGGCCATAAAAGGAGGCCATCGGCCAAACAGATGGCCGGCCGACCACACAAGATACCGACCGGCCAATGGTATATCACACCAATGGCCGGTAGAAAGAATACTCGGCCGGTGGCCTCAAGCCAGGGCCGGTGAGTGTCAGGAGTAGCTAACAAGCTACTCTCTACCCTCAGAAGCAAAAACACAAGTGTTTGGTGTAAAATCAAACACAAAACAGTCGAGTTGAGAGATCCTGAGGCAAGGCGCGTTGCCGAGACCTCCGGGAACTCAAAACGAACACGAACATGGATGATCACCAAGTGTTCAAATGGTGACGTCCAAGTCTTGAGGACGGTCAAAAATGGGGTGTCTACAGCCATCAGTAAAAGCCTTTGAATTCGGAGCACTCTTTGTGCTCGGCATGAAGCGCCATCAATAAAAGCCTTCGAATTCGTAGCACTCTTCGTGCTCGGCACAAAGCGCCATTTTTAATTAAGGTGCGATAGAAGGGCATAATTAGTTTGACTATTGCAACCAAGAATAATTTTTGACTTTTATTAAAGAAACATGATGACAAATACAAATTACATTTACTCTAAGCCTGATCGGCGTCCTAGTTTTTACAATTCTAACATCTGCCGATTGAACCCAAGAATCAAACTGGAGTTACAGCTACCGTTCAACTTTTTTTAGGGTTTGTACTCTCATCCTCATTGTCTGTTTTCTCAGCGTCATAGGCTTCGAAAGACACTACGTAGCTCTAGTATAGCGGTGAAGAAGAATCCATACTCGTCGCTTGAAAGGCCTTTGTCCATCCGTGCTTGAAACCACGGTTTTCACATCGACAAACATCGTTGGCTAGCTTCTCCCTTGTGGAATCCACACCTGCCTTTGTTCTTTCGAAGAAGCCCTTATTGTAGGCTCGGCTCTCAATGGCTTCTCTTAGGAAAACACTGGCAATGTCTCGATCAGTTATTACTCGATCCATAAGGCGTTGTGTTTCCTTATTTTTTGATGATGCCAAATCTGCTGCCCTTGTTACTTTAAGCTCTTACACTTTGGTTTTTCAAGCCTCGTTGTCAGCCTTCTTCTCAGCTTCATTCAGTTGACGTTTCAAGTTTTGGATCCGCATATCCTTGTGATCAATCTCCCTCTGGGGTTCTAGTTCCCTATTTAACTTCTCGGCAAACGTAGCGGATACAAATGAATGTGTGGAACCCGAATCAATCAATACATATGCATCTCGAGAACAAATTGGAAGTATACCTGACACTACTACCTTGGCACTCTAAATGTCTCCCGGTACTAATGCAAAGACTCTGCCCTTGCCTCATATGTCCTTTCCCGACATTGCCTTTCTGCACAGAACCCAAGGACTCCCGTTTCTCTTACCATCTTCAGCCTTTGGCTTGGGACAGTCCTTGACACGATGACCTATCTCACCGCATTCAAAATATGCTCCAGATGCCCGATGACAAACTCCTAGACGCTGCTTCCCACAACTTGCACATGTCGGCCTGGTGCCACTTCCCTGATTTGAGTTGCTTGAACTGCCCACATTCACTTTCTTCTTGGCATCAAACTGTACTCGGTGATTGTCATAACTTTGCCTCTTTTTCTGATTCTCCCCCGAATTCTAATATCGGTTCATGTTAGCTTCTGCCATGAGGGCTTTATCTAATACCCTGGCGTAAGTCGGCATGTTGAGCATATTGACACGATCTTGTATTGGCCACGGAGTCCATTCTTGAACTTCTTGGCTTTATTGTATTCGCTATTGACTAAGTGAGGTGCATATCTAGCCAACTCGATGAAAGCACGGTCATATTCAGCCACTGTTCTGTTACCCTGTGTCAAAGTCTGGAACTTTCTGGTCTTGCGATCTCGGACACTAAGGGAAAAATGCTTGTCATAAAATAACTTCAAAAATCTGGCCCAAGTCAAACCCGGGTTACCTTCTCGGATCATCATCCACCACCTATGAGCGTCGTTGTCCAATGTGAATGCTGCCAATGACACTTTCTGAGCGTCGGTGCTGGAAAAAATCTCAAACAACTTCTCCATCTCAAGAACCCATGCTTCTGCCTTCAATGGTTCTATACCCCCATGGAATCTCGGTGGATTCATTTTCTTGAATTGTTTAATCAAAGTTATTGTGCTATTCCCATATAAAGCTGGCTGTGGGGGCACTTGTGGTACTAGAGGAGGTGGGGGAGGAGGTGGAGCGGCATTTCGGCCGTTTGTCTGCTCGGCTTGAGTAGAGGTAGTACTAGTGTTCTGTTGCCTTGTTTGCCTCAACTCACAGGCCAAACCTTCAACTAACCTTTCTAATCTGTCCAACCTGTCCTCGGAATGATCTGGTCTGACTGGATGCCTTCCCCTTCTCATGATGCTAGAGGTATGCAAAATGTGACTCTTAAACAGGATGAACAAATGGACAAGTAGGCAAGTAACAAATAAGTATGCCAAGATGATGCACACCCTTTTCAAATAGCAAGCAATATGATGCAATCCTAACATCATTCTAAGGGAAATCCTATGTTCTTTGGGACTAAAAGTGTGCGAATAACATACTATAAGGAACTTGTGCTCTGATACCAATCTATCACGACCCCATTCCGCCTCTAGTAGAATGGCGCCATGACGGCCAGTAATCCGAGATTACCAAAGGCCAACTTACGAAGCCACACACAATCAGAGTATACATATGGGGCTTACATGTGTGAAAGCAATAAATTTAAATCTAAGTAGTCCATAAGAGCTGTGCATAGATCAAATGAAATGACATACATCTTAACATGGTTTTACAACTTGAATATAAATAAAATATAGTACATGTTACATCTTGATCAAAAGGCTTCTCAAGCCGACATATACAAAAGAGATGAATCACAAGCTAAGAAGCATAATCTTCAAGATGCTAGCAAAACATGAATCCGAAAACAACTTGCAAATATCATCTTAGGCGTCACCGCCTTCTTGCTCATCACCTGCATATATATAAATGGGAGGGTGAGCTTGGATACTCAGTGAATGATATAAATAATAAAGGTTTGAATGAATGATATCCAAGATCTTTATCAAACAATATATATCATAGCTTGTAACAAAACATGGGATGAATCAAGTTCATCAATCAAAGTCTTTCAAAGCTTCTTGGGATGTTTACTAACATCTACATAATACAAAGGATGACATTCTTGACAAAACAAAGGAATAACCATCCCGGAATCGAAACACACCTGTTTATGACCGTCGGTGGCCGACCCGGAATCGGTTAGACAAAGTTTTTATCAAAATATTACAACATAGCTTTATTAAAAATATCACTCACATAGCTCTTCGGGTGTGGGGATTAAAGCAAGGATCCAAGGCCTATAAGCACATAATAAATCCCATTGAATGCATTTCAAGAAGACAGGAAGAGATGCTCAAAGATAGATATGAAATGCATTCTCAAAATAAGCTTTACATGAGTGCAAATGATCCCGGCATTTCTTTCCAAAACCAAGTTAAGACAAAGCAAAACATGTGCTGGGAGTTAAAACATTGTTTTTTCTTCTAGGGAAAACATGCTGGGTACCAACTAGGTCTTGGAATGGATGCACAGAGACGATCTAGGCAAAAATGGCCTAGCTGGGTGAACTTAGGGAATCTTGGCCGAGGTCCCACACCTCTTGGCCGAGGTGTGGTCTCCTAGGCCTAGACGTTCAGCTGCCTGCCGAGATGTGCATGCAGGATAGGTTAAAGTGCAAGTGGTCATGCAAAGTTGGCCTAAGTGAGATACGATGCTTGGCCTAGGTGTGAGGTCTAGGCAAAAGTGGGTCTCAGTGACCACACTTAGGGAAATAAAGTCTGGAAATCTGGGTTTCCTCCTTGAAGAACATGAATGCTAAAATCATAACTTATTATTACAAAATCTAAGATTTCATGGCACGAGTTCAAAAACATGGACCTGGGTACCCATACTTGAAGTTTTCATGAAAACAAACACAAAAACATGGGACTTGTTTCAAACTTTCGGATCAAACATGGTTTTTCTTCAAGAACACAAGAACAACATTTTTCTCTTTCTAAGACCGAACTTTAAATTAATGCATGGCTCATGAATCATGCTAGATCATGCAATGTGATTAAATAAACATAAAGAACGACAAGAGTAGATCAAGAATCTAACCTCAAAACACGGATCAAACAGTTCAAACTCTAAGGATCAAGCTTGGAAATCTATTCTTACTCTAAGAACTTCTTCTTCCCTCTTCCTAGAGCGTCTCTCTCTACAAGGCTAGGATATGACAAAATGATATGGGTTTCTCAGCTAGTACCTGACTTAACCCTCTGCTGGGACACTTGGCACTACAAGATTGGATCTCCTAAAAAAGGTGCCATAATGAAAAGACAAGAGTATGACAAAGTGTGTATAACAAGTAAGATGACATGAGCACTCTGACAAGGCAATGATCTCGGATTAGGACATAGGCTTCGGCAAGTAAGGTCTCACTGATCTTGGCCAGGAAGGATAACACTTGGCCTAGCTGTGCCACACCTCGGCCTAGATGTGCCACACCTCGGCCTAGGTCATACTAGTCCAGGAACAAGATCACTAGGTGCAAGGATCAAAGATCTAGGACGCTTAGATGATAATATCTCGGCCTAGATGATACACATCTCGGCCTAGGTGATGCACACCTCGGCCTAGATGATGACAGCTCTGCCAATATGCTAGGGTGAAGGTGGAGGTCAACCAAAGTGGTTCCAAGATGGTCCTAGGTGTTGAGATGACAAGGAAGGAACAAAGTATGCATATAACACTTAGGCAAAACACATAAGCACAAAACAAGACAGGGACCTTTACTTAGGCAAAACAAGTCTAAGTCTACAATGCAAGCTTAACAAGACAAGACCATGTAAATGCTCATGAACATGACTAAGACAAGAATGAGGGTTGTTAGAAAAGGAGTCCAGATTAAGGACATATGCCTGCTTGAAGTCAGGGCCATAAACCAGTTTTTGCTTGTCGGCCACTAGTGAGGCTTGTCGGCCGTGTGTTGGCCACAAATGGAGTTTGATGGCCATATGTCGGCCAAGAGTGACCCTTGTCGGCCACCAATGGTGGCTGGTTGGCCACCAATGATGGCCGGTCGGCCATAGGTGTCAACAAAGCTCAAATTTTGCAGATAGTTCTCCTTTAGCTGTCCTACACTGCTCCAGCTATCCCATTTTCAGATATTTTGACCTAAAGCTCATATATTGCTATATATAAAGGCCATTCTCTATTGTTTGGAAGGTTAGAAAGATTTGGGAGCCTCTCCCTCTACAATCCTCTCTCTCTACAATTCTCTCTCTCTAGATTTCTCTCTCTCTTGCCCTTTTATCCATGCAAGTAGAGATATACTTCTAGTTTGCCTATCAACCCTTAACCAAACTTGCTTATCTTTGGGCTGAGGCTACTTGGGACCTTCTTTGAGCTCTAGAAGGTGGTTGTGGCTTGATTTGGTACGTCATTTGTGCCTATTTTATGCTTTGGCTCCAAGAGCAAAAAATGAAGTTCAGGGAAGGGGTGGCCGACCGGCCACCAATGGTAGCCGACCGGCCATCAATGGAGAAGGTTGCTCTGTGTGCTCCTGAAGGGGATCGGAGATGTTCTGGGAGTTGGTGCAATTTTCAGTGGTCAAACAATGTACAAACAGAGGCTGCAATGGCAAGGCGGTGGCATTTTCGGGCAGAGAAGTCGAGCATGCATGCATCCTTCATCCCTTGAGGCCACTTAACTACTTTATTTAGTTAATTAATGGTAGCTAATTTACTTACTTTGTAATTAGTCAGTTAAAGTGTTTAGCTAATTAATTCGTTTTGTAATATTTAATTAGCTTAGAATAAGTTAGTTAAGTAGTTTCATTTTGTATTGGTTAGTTTAATTAGCATAGCTAGTTAGTTAGTTTATTCATTCAGACCCTCCTTCGCGAGGGCATAATGTTGTAATAAGTGTGCGTGCGTGTGTGCATGTCTTCCAACCCCACGTCTTTCTCTCTTTTATTTAATCGCTTTCGATAGTTAGATTAGGGACATTTTCAATTAGCATAACTTATGCTCGCATGTTTGCATCCATTCATTTGTCTTTCATGCATCGAGACTCGGCGCATCATTTCAAGCTACATTGCAATTTCAATATCTTCTTTGAATACGTGTTCAATGACATGTTCAAATCGATCATATGCCATATTAGTAGCTGAGCCTATTAATTGCATTATTGCATGTGTTGCATTAGTCATTTAATATAGTTAGGATCATGCATTTTTCTAACTAGTTTTTGTTTTGGCTTGGAGTACTCGGTGAGTTTTACGCTTTAGCATGCTTGCATGAGTGTGATTGCCATATTGCCATGTTTCACATGCTTGCCATGAAGCTATGTGCTTAAATGCTAAACTGCATGAATGCCTGTGGATGAAGGCTTGATTGTTTGAATTGGAACGATTCAACAAATGTAAGTTTTAAGCCCACTTTGTCGTGGCAAATCATCATGTTTTAAGCCCACTTGAGGTGGCAAATCCATATCTTTTAAAGCCTACTTGAGGGTGGCAAATTCAAACCATTTTCGTAAAACAAACATGGCTTGAAATGTTCCAATTCTTGCGATGTAGTCTATACTTGTATGCGTGCGCATCACATAGTAAAGCTAGTTTAATAACCGGAATAGGAACACATAATGTTTATAAAAGAGCATATCATGTTTAGTAGAGGCTGATCTTTGATTGGGCGAGTGGGAGTGCTCATTTCATGACGTTCCCCCTTTGTACCTAAGTTCTTGAGCTGAGGCAACTTTGGTGATGTCGAACATGTGGCCTTTGGCACGAGTCAGGGTTTCTTAAATTTTCCAAAAAAAAAATATTTAGGTGGCGACTTTGTAATCTGGCAAAGCAGTCCAATTTTGGTATTATTTGATTTAAAATCGATTTTCCAAAATGATTTGCCAGATTTGGACTCTTTGGTGTTTATTAGTTTCACATTGCACTTGTGAGATTAGATTCAAAACCATAGGCCAGAGTCCGAACTGTGAGGCCTTTCTTTTCAAACCCTTTCCGAAAGGCGGGGGTGCGGAAAAAGACGAGTCCACAAAGTGTTGTAGAGAAATTATCAATTCATGTAAGGCTAATGTTTTTATTGTTAATGCTTTGTACATGTGACGGAGGCATCGGAATTTGGTGAGGAGAATAGTTCTAAAGGCTCTATCAATAGAGGTAATCAAGATTCCATCCTTTTTTTGCTTCTATTTTTTATTTTTTGTATATTCATGTTGTAAGTTGATGATTTAATCTTTTACTTGATTTCCATAGTTCAAAGATCAACTTCTTCATGTCACTTGGCATAAATTACAACCTATTTCCTATTATTTTAATTAAATTGATTGTTGTTCATTCTATTGTAAGGCTTTGGGTATAATTTGCAATAATTGAAGTTCAAAATAATTCAGTGTGTTTGGCTTCAGTTTTTCTGAATTCAGTTTTTTGAAAATTGAATTTTTTGTTTTTGTTTTTTTTTTGTTTGTAGTGAATATTTTTAAAATTTTAAGCATTTTTTTTTTTACTTTTTTAGATGCACCTTACTTAGATGTATCTAAAAAGTATAATATTTGTGAAAAAATATTTTAAAAATAATAAATACACAAAAATACAAAAAAATATATTGATTTTTTTTTTTTTTTTGTATTTTTGATATTTACTGAATTTTAAAAAAAAAATTCATGAAAATTATATTTTTTAAGTGTATTTATGTAAGGTGTGTCTAAAAATTAAAAAAAATGCATAAAATATTATAAAAATTCAGTAAAAACAAAAAAATACGAAAAACAAGAAAGTAGAATTTTCTGATTTCAAAAAACTTGAAACAAACATGGTGATTGGTTTTACCACTACATAATTTCTATTACTACAATGTTTACCAAATGCTTGATAACTTGTTTGATAAAAAACCATTTTCATATGTTTGCCAAATGCTTCATAAATTGTTTGATAAAAAACCATTTTCATATGTTTGCCAAATGCTTCATAAATTGTTTCTCTATTTGATTTGTTGTGAAGGGAGATTAATTGAATGATCAAATTTTTGGTAAAAAGTTCCCCTTTACTTGTTTGGGTTGAATTTATGAATTTATCTATTTTTTGGACGATGTTCTCTTTACTAATTATTTTTATTATTATTTATTGTTTTTGGGAACGACCAAAAGATTAGTATTTTTTTTGTTTTTTGTTTGCATTAATTCTAAATAGTTTGAATGCTCTCAATTGGATCTTAGTTGTGAGTTCATGAAATCTTTCTTTTCAGATTGTGGTTTGAAGATTTTTTAAACGGATGCTCTTTGCATTGTGGTGCCAAAGATATCCATGAAAGGTTATCAAATAAAGAACATTTTTCTTGGTCAATAAATCTCTCTTTTCCCTCTATATGGATGTGTCTTTGTTAAACAAGTTTTTGATATATAGCAATTTCCTGGGTGGATGCCACATCTATCTGGGTGCCTAAAATATTTGTTACATAAATTTAAAAATAGATAGGGTGTGTGGGTGTGGGATGGAGAGGAGTAGAGATAAAGGGAGGCAAAAAGTGAAATGGTGTGAGACAAATTGCTTCTTAAAAAATTGTCTATGTAAGTGTTGAATTTCATGTCTCTAAAAGACTGCTCAATGTTAGAAATTAAATATATTTGCTAAATCATTAGTGCTTGATGATGTAGGGAGGCATTTACAAACATTAGTGCTTGATGATGTGTTTAAGACCTAAAAATCTAATAATGTGTTTAGAACCTTTTCAATATATATATAGATATATTTTGAGAACAGAACTTTTTCAGTTAGTGCTTGATGATTTTTGTTTTTTGCAATTATTATAAATAGTGCTTCATGTTTTGAGATTGGTGTAAACCATAGACATATATGCTTGATTGGAGGGTTAGTTGATTGCCCACGACAGGGGTTTTGTTGATTAAAGTTTAGTTTCTATTTTTTTTACTTTCTATTTTTCTCTTTCTCTGTAATTGGTTTATTAATTAAGCTTTAGTAAGAGAGAAGTGTAATATGAAGAGTCTGAGACTTAAGCTTAAGAAAGTGAAATGCGTGTTGTAACCAACTAATACTATAATATCACTGAGACTTTAAGTATAATATGTTCATGAGTTTGCTAATCATGCATTTTACTTAACTGATACATTTTTCTTGCTAAACTTTGAGCATTGATACGCTTCAATTTTGCACAATGGAGGTGAATGGTAGTGTACAATTTTTCTTTCCATGCCTTTTCTTTTTAAACATTAGAGATGGTCTGTTAATATTGCAATCACAGAGATTATATTCTTTTTTAATTTTAGCCTAAGTTCAAATGAGACCAACCTCTTCAATTAGAACAAGAAAGATTGATAACTTGGGTAAGAATAATAGTGATACTATAAGTGTGAAGCCCCCGAAATATGCATTTACTTTTAAGACCCTAATGATGAATTATTTTCTTAAAACCCTCGATTACTTGAATTATTTCGAATCTTGTCGGTTAGCAATTTTATTTTCTTTTTTCAAAACAGAAATTTTCCTAGCCGGATTAGGTTCCCTAACCTAATTTAATTCTACATAAATTACATGTATTCAAC
The DNA here is from genome assembly GCA_036172215.1 of Camellia granthamiana. NCBI lineage: Eukaryota > Viridiplantae > Streptophyta > Magnoliopsida > Ericales > Theaceae > Camellia > Camellia granthamiana. The sequence continues at coordinate 115,478,150 of CM069903.1, forward strand.
ACCAAGCCCTTAATTCGTTGATTGCTCGCAAAATTAAACCCTAGAGTCAAAAACGCATCACGGACAAAACTATACAAACCCTAATCGACCCTGGAAGCTTAGAAATCAATTATAACACTCTAATATTAATTATTTAACTCTTAAATTTTAGATTAATTGCTCTAAACCCTAACTTCCGGATTTTACAGTCTTCATTCAGTTATTTACCTTTAAAGAAAATACGAACTGAATTATTTTCCTAGGCACTAATTTATCAACTCTTCACTCGAAATAGATATTTTAATTGAGCCCAAGCCCTCACATTTTTATTGAATCACAAATTGACCTCAAACAAGTACCATTATATATTTATATATATACTTGTACCCTAAAATCTTTTTTAACATTATGTTTTACAATTTCCAAGATTTGTACACCAAATAAATAAGAAAATCTTCCCAAATTTTGAGGACATGACTAGGCATCATCATTATACTATAGTACAAACAAATCCCTTGAAACTTGGAGTAATAATGACTTTAGTACCAATAAAGATTTGCTATGAGTATTTAAATTAGCCCTAAATCTAACTAGATCATAAGTAAATACATAAATAAGATTCCAATACATGAGTTTAATTCCAAGCCCTCATTTCTTTTATTAAGCATTACCCCAAAAATAGTACATGTACCCTAATACTATTAGTACCATCAATCAATTGAAATCTATATATATGCATACATTGAGAACTGTGCCCCTAATACCTAAAATCATTAAAATAATAACCCCATCACCCTTCCCTATGTCTAGCCTTCCTAGAAGAAAGTGAGAAATCAATTTCCAAGAACCACCATCATGAAATTCTAGAAAGAAACACCACCTAGTAACCTACCTAGGATGCTAATTCCAAGAACTAGTTTCATTACAACTAAGTGTTGCCTAAACCAATGGAACAAGCCTCCCAAATCTCCTCCATTTCCTTAGAATCCAAACAAATCCTAACTTTTCCATCCATTTCCAACTAATGGGCCTTTAGGACTTTTTGCATCAAAACTTGTCTATAAATACCAACACCCCCTAGCTTGCAAGCACATATAACACACCACACCCACACACACACTTTGGCTAAAGAGAGGGAGGAGAGCAAGAGAGAGAAGTCTAGAGAAGAAGAGGGAGGAAGAAGAGAGCTTCCTTGTGCAAAGCTTAGTAGGTAAGCCACAACGCAACCCTCTCTTTCATTTTCCTTTTTCAAATACATGTTTCTAAGGGTTCTAAATAATGTTTTCAAATATGTTATTGATGAGTTACTTGTGTTAAAAGTGCTAAAAGTTGAGCATTGATTCCATCTCTCTCGTATCTTTCCCATTTTGGCACAAAACCACCTTCTTTTCTACCAATCTCTCAACTTTTCAAGAGCACTCTTTCAAACAAATTTTCTGAGTTAAACATGTGATACTTAGTATATTTTCTTCACAAAAGAAATGAAACCTTCCCATGGTGGAACCCCCTTTTATAATTTTTCTTGTTTTGGGCATTCTACCTAAAAATCTGTTTTTGCAGCCACTTTCAAAAAATGTCAGAAAAATGTACAAAAATATTCTGAACCTCCATTTTATGTCAAAACCTCCCTTAAAGAGTTAGCTTTCAACTAAAAATGGTTTCATCGAAAAACATTAAGCGTTTTGAAAGAAAATCAAGTTTTCGTAACAGTCGACGGATCTGGACAGATTCTGGACAGCGCTGGACTGTTTTCTAAATAACTTAAAATCTAGAAAAGCAAACCCATTTCCGAAAAATGTTCTAGAAACTAGATCAAATTCTCTACAAACCATAGGAAGACCGAGTTCAGTGGATGATCTAAAGTAGTCCTTTCGTATTAATCCTCGCGTGATGATTAATCTGGAAATTTGTTATGTATGGATGTTTTGTGCCCTTGTATTCATAAAAATGTTTAATGGCTTATGATCATATCTTGGCAAGATGTTGTATGTGCATGTTATGTTATTTATCTTTCTTATCTTGAGGATTGCATGCTTATGTGGATATTATTATATTGTTTAGTTGGACTAACCTTGTCTTAAAACACTTAACTCAACGGGAAACCTAATTGGGTGGGTATTGGGTTTTCGAACACTTGAGTAATGAAAAGATGAGAATGTGTGGTATATGGCTTTTTGGGATGCGTTCCCTATTCGAGGTTAAATCTTGCGCAAGTGGTTTTCGGAACCCTTGAACGGAGCGGTTGTATTCGGACCCTAGGTGGTTTGGTGTGAGGAGGGATTCGGGCAAGGCCCTATTTTTACCGTCTCTTTTGAGGCCCTGCGGTTGGCGCTACGCGGTATATAACCGTTGGTAGGCATCCGAGGTTAGTTCTGCAACAAAGCAGCAAAAGAGGGGGCATACCGAATAATCCGCGTCCGATTCTTGTGGTTGGGAGGACGAAATCTCTTTGGGGGATTTCTAGATTACTGACATCTAACCTAACCATTTATTTATTTACTTATTTATTTATTGGAGTATCATGCTTTACTACTTGATGTTATATTTTGTGATTGTGTATTGGACTGGGAAAAAGGGGTGGGGTGCGTGTGTGTTTACTGGGCATTCAAAGCTCACGGCGTATCATGCCAGGTGACGAAGAGGAACTCATAGCTGGAGACGTCGAACCTGAAACCTTTGAAGACTTTTGGCTATCCTAGAATATTAGAAGTTTCCTTTTGGATATTTTGTAAGACTCATATGAAGATTTAAGTTTTCTCTTGGGATGTAATGTAATGGATCAGGCTTTTGAAATTAATGATATTTGAGGTTGTTATGTATTTATATTCTATGTATGAACCTTATCGTTGCTTATGAGACCTTGTGTCAATGCCTTGTAAGATCTGTCAAAAAGGTAGTGCGCTGCCTAAGAAAGCTGGACTTAGAAGGGAGGCTATTTTGACTCCTCCGGCGATCTGGGATCTTACTTGGTTATTGGCCATAGGACTCACTAGTGACTCTCCCTTGACTGCAACCTATAGTGTAGAATCGGGGCGTCACAACTTGGTATCAGAGCATAGGTTCAACCCTTACCCATGTGTTTCGACCTGCGGTTAGAGACTACCTTTCCCCGACTATGTTAGAATCTTTCTTGACCTATCTTAGGGAATTTCTTCGAATTTCTGGCACGCCAATATCAACTCATGCGGACCTACTTCAGGATCGTGAAATGGTTTTAACTTTGAGTGCGGCCTCATCGCGTAGTAGGGGGGTACTATTAGTTCTACGCGTCTTCTATCGATTGTCGTACCCTCATCTTGTATTCGTAGCCTTTATTCAATGTCATCCTTTCCCAAAATTAAGTCTTGTCCATCTAGTTTTGTTTCATATACTACTATTTATAAATTTGACCTCCTTGACCCTTGCATATTTTGTTTAGCTCAAGGCTTCTTGTAAATAATTTCATTTTCTTTGCTCGGTGATGAATCTTGGATATTCAGTTTGAAACACGGATGGCCAACGCAGTTTCAAGTTAAATATCTAGTTTAGTCACTACCTCTATAACCTTGATCACATTGAAGTTCGAAACCATAACATCATACTATTCATCCATATTTCAATTAATCCTGGTATTACCACCATAACTGCTTCATATTCTTCGTCTCCACTTCAATCCAATTTTAAGAATCTTGTCATTATTATTATGTATACATGAAGTTGTGCTGTGTGAACACCCTAGGATAATTAAACTCTAAATTAGGAATTGCCTCTATAGTTAGAATTTGACTTACGCCTCACCCCATTCAAAGAAAAACAAATGGTGGACCGTACTTCGAGACAAGTAATAACAAGAGCTTGCAAGCAACAATAGAAATGCGGTACCAATTGAAACCTTAAAAATGGACTAGTAACTGTGGCTAAAATCCTGAATCCTATCAAGAATCAAATTTTGGAGGAGTCTCACCATCCTTGCGGAAATAATCAGCACAACATTGACTTCAGAATGAATGGGGGGTAGAATCCAAGAGGATTTGGAGCTTGTGGAAAGGAAACTCAACTTCATAAAGATACCCTACTGCGACCTCATCTTAAAAATAGATTTGTTACTCGATAGAAGGAGATGACCTACCCATCCAGCGGAGCATGTTTTCAGTTTAAGGGGGATAGATAAGACTCCATGACTTCAACGAAATGTAGGACACAGTGGAGCGATCCACTTGCGGGTAGGATAACAAGTCTGATTTTAAATGAGGAGAGCCAAGAAAAGAAAATTAGAACTTCCACGCGTAGCATGCGAATATATAGATGTATTTCCTACGGAATTACCAGGATTGCCGCCAACCCGAGACGTAGACTTTAGCATCGAGCTACACCCTGGAACTACCCCGATATCCATGGCTCCGTATCACCTGGCACCAGCAGAACTACGAGAGTTGAAGACACAGCTACAGGAATTGTTCGAAAAAGGATTCATTAGGCCAAGTACTTCGCCATGGGGAGCATCCGTGTTGTTGCTAAAAAGAAGGATGGATCGTTAAGGCTATGCATCGATTATCGTCAACTCAATCGAGTCACGATTAAGAACCGGAACCCACTCCCGAGGATTGATGACCTTTTTGACCAACTTAGAGGCTCAAGGTGCTATTCAAAGATCGATCTCAGGTCAGGTTACAATCAACTACGAGTCAAGGAGGAGGATATACCAAAGGCTGCCTTTCGTACTGGATATGGCCACTATGAGTTTGTAGTAATGCCCTTCGAACTAACCAACGCACCGACAGTATTCATGAGCCTAATGAATAAGATTTTTAGACCATACCTTAACCAGTTTGTAGTAGTATTCATTGATGACATCTTGGTATATTCAAGGTCTGAAGAAGAGTATGAGCAACACTTAAGGACTGTCCCTTAAGTTCTTAGGGATAAACAGTTATATGCCAAGACGCGTAAACGCGAGCTCTGGTTGAATGAAGTAAAGTTCTTAGGGCACGTGGTATCAGAAAATGGGATTGCGGTGGATCCAACCAAGGTGGAGGCAGTATTAGATTGGAGACAACCAAAAACTGTGTTGGAAATTCGCAGCTTTTTAGGATTGGCCGGTTATTACCGGAGGTTCATCCAAGATTTCTCCAAACTAGCTAAACCAATGACTCGTCTGACGCAAAAGGGAGTAAAATATGAGTGGAACAAAGCTTGCGAAAAATCCTTCCAGGAGCTGAAGAAGAGGTTAACTAGTGCGCCAATTTTGACCATCCCAGAACGAGAAGAGGGGTACACTGTGTATTACGATACATCTAAAGAGGGGTTAGGTTGCAAGGTAGTCGTATATGGATCTAGGCAGTTGAAACCTCATGAGCGCAACTACCCACGATTTGGAATTAGTAGCTGTGGTTTTTGCCCTAAAGCAATGGCGACATTACCTGTACAGGGAACAAGTTGAGATTTTCACAGATCACAAGAGCTTGAAGTATCTATTCACACAGAAGGACCTTAACTTAAGATAGAGACGATAGAAGGAGTATCTTGAGGATTTCCAGTTCACTCTCTCATATCACCCCGGTAAGGCCAATGTAGTAGCAGATGCTCTAAGTCGTAAGAGCAGAGGGATGTTGGCTAAGATCTTCATCAAAAAAAAAAAAAAAAAAAGAGGGATATGGTTAAGACACTCAGTGAGTTTAGGATCCAAGTAGAATCTCAAGATACAAGAGCATGTCTTAGTGCGCAGAAGGTGATGCCCAAGTTAATGAATGAGGTCATGGAGGCCCAGAAGCACGATCAAGAGGTAGCCTACATCAAGGGACGTCTGGAATCAGGAGAACCCATGCCCGATTGGGTAATTCACCCAGATGGGAGTTTAAGATACTAAGGTAGATTGTTTGTACCAAGTGACAAGCAAAGGTACTGAAGGGATGTCATCATTCTACATTCGCGGTACATCCAGGAGGAACTAAAATGTACCAAGATTTGAAAAGGCAGTATTGGTGGAATGGAATGAAGAAGGAAGTGGCTAAATTTGTAGCAAAATGTCTGACCTGCCAACAAGTGAAAGCGGAACATTAGAAACCAGGAGGAATGTTGCAACCTCTACCAATAGCCGCATGGAAATGGGAGTATGTGACGATGGATTTTGTGATAGGGTTGCCTAAGTCACCTAGAGGGCGCGACGCTATATGGGTAATAGTGGACCGTCTCACCAAGTCAACACATTTCTTACCCTATAAGATGACTGACACCGTAGAGTCTATGTATAGACTCTACATTGGGGAAATCATTCGACTGCATGGAATTCCGGTATCTATTGTGTCAGATCGTGATCCACGATTCACCTCTCGATTTTGGGAGCGTACAGGAAGCTCTTGGTACCGGGGTATGTTTTAGCACCGCCTTTCATCCACAAACAGATAGACAATCTAAACGCACTAGCCAGACACTCGAAGTTATGCTGAGAGCTTGCGCAATGGATTTTCAAGGAAGTTGGGAACGACACCTACCCGTAATCGGATTTGCCTACAACAACAGCTTTCAAGCTAGCATCAGCAGGGTACCCTCTGAAGCATTACTTAGACGACTTTGTAGATTGCCAGTTTGTTGGACGGAAGTGGGTGATGCAAATCTGATAGGAACTGAACTTGTTCTAGAGACTATTGAAAAGGTCAAATTGATCCGACAACAATTAAAGACTGCCCAAGACCGTCAAAAGAATTATGCCGATAGGAGGAAAAGACTATTGATGTTTGAAGTAGGCAGCCACGTGTTCCTAAAGGTGCAACCTAGGTGTGGAGTCGTACGTTTTGGAAGAAAGGGAAAGCTGTGACCACGATATATCGGGCCTATTGAGGTATTGGAAAGAGTGGGCGAAGTAGCATATAGACTAGCTCTACCCCCGCAATTAGTAGGGATACACAACATCTTCCATGTATCTATGTTGAGAAAATACATCGCCGACCCAACACACGTCCTCAAATGGGAAGAAATCAGTCTTGACAAAGATGTTACGTTTAAAGAAGGATCGGTAGCAATACAAGATCATCGAGAGAAGAACCTTAGAGGCAACACGGTTCGATTGGTGAAGGTGCTATGGCGTCATCGGGGAATTGAGGAATCTACATGGGAACGACAGGACTGGGTGAAGGCAAACTACCCCGAGCTTTTCGAAGGCAGTATATAGTTGAATTTCGGGGACGAAATTGTTTTAAGGGGGATAGGTTGTGAAGCCGCCGAAATATGCATTTACTTTTAAGACCCTAATGATGAATTATTTTCTTAAAACCCTCGATTACTTGAATTATTTCGAATCTTGTCGGTTAGCAATTTTATTTTCTTTTTTTCAAAACAGAAATTTTCCTAGCCGGATTAGGTTCCCTAACCTAATTTAATTCTACATAAATTACATGTATTCAACACCAAGCCCTTAATTCGTTGATTGCTCGCAAAATTAAACCCTAGAGTCGAAAACGCATCACGGACAAAACCATACAAACCCTAATCGACCCTGGAAGCTTAGAAATGAATTATAACACTCTAATATTAATTATTTAACTCTTAAATTTTAGTTTAATTGCTCTAAACCCTAACTTTCGGATTTTACAGTCTTCATTCAGTTATTTACCTTTAAAGATAATACAAACTGAATTATTTTCCTAGGCACTAATTTATCAACTCTTCACTCGAAATAGATATTTTAATTGAGCCCAAGCCCTCACATTTTTATTGAATCACAAATTGACCTCAAACAAGTACCATTATATATTTATATATATACTTGTACCCTAAAATCTTTTTTAACATTATGTTTTACAATTTCCAAGATTTGTACACCAAATAAATAAGAAAATCTTCCCAAATTTTGAGGACATGACTAGGCATCATCATTATACTATAGTACAAACAAATCCCTTGAAACTTGGAGCAATAATGACTTTAGTACCAATAAAGATTTGCTATGAGTATTTAAATTAGCCCTAAATCTAACTAGATCATAAGTAAATACATAAATAAGATTCCAATACATGAGTTTAATTCCAAGCCCTCATTTCTTTTATTAAGCATTACCCCAAAAATAGTACATGTACCCTAATACTATTAGTACCATCAATCAATTGAAATCTATATATATGCATACATTGAGAACTGTGCCCCTAATACCTAAAATCATTAAAATAATAACCCCATCACCCTTCCCTATGTCTAGCCTTCCTAGAAGAAAGTGAGAAATCAATTTCCAAGAACCACCATCATGAAATTCTAGAAAGAAACACCACCTAGTAACCTACCTAGGATGCTAATTCCAAGAACTAGTTTCATTACAACTAAGTGTTGCCTAAACCAATGGAACAAGCCTCCCAAATCTCCTCCATTTCCTTAGAATCCAAATAAATCCTAACTTTTCCATCTATTTCCAACTAATGGGCCTTTAGGACTTTTTGCATCAAAACTTGTCTATAAATACCAACACCCCCTAGCTTGCAAGCACATATAACACACCACACCCACACACACACTTTGGCTAAAGAGAGGGAGGAGAGCAAGAGAGAGAAGTCTAGAGAAGAAGAGGGAGGAAGAAGAGAGCTTCCTTGTGCAAAGCTTAGTAGGTAAGCCACAACGCAACCCTCTCTTTCATTTTCCTTTTTCAAATACATGTTTCTAAGGGTTCTAAATAATGTTTTCAAATATGTTATTGATGAGTTACTTGTGTTAAAAGTGCTAAAAGTTGAGCATTGATTCCATCTCTCTCGTATCTTTCCCATTTTGGCACAAAACCACCTTCTTTTCTACCAATCTCTCAACTTTTCAAGAGCACTCTTTCAAACAAATTTTCTGAGTTAAACATGTGATACTTAGTATATTTTCTTCACAAAAGAAATGAAACCTTCCCATGGTGGAACCCCCTTTTATAATTTTTCTTGTTTTGGGCATTCTACCTAAAAATCTGTTTTTGCAGCCACTTTCAAAAAATGTCAGAAAAATGTACAAAAATATTCTGAACCTCCATTTTATGTCAAAACCTCCCTTAAAGAGTTAGCTTTCAACTAAAAATGGTTTCATCGAAAAACATTAAGCGTTTTGAAAGAAAATCAAGTTTTCGTAACAGTCGACGGATCTGGACAGATTCTGGACAGCGCTGGACTGTTTTCTAAATAACTTAAAATCTAGAAAAGCAAACCCATTTCCGAAAAATGTTCTAGAAACTAGATCAAATTCTCTACAAACCATAGGAAGACCGAGTTCAGTGGATGATCTAAAGTAGTCCTTTCGTATTAATCCTCGCGTGATGATTAATCTGGAAATTTGTTATGTATGGATGTTTTGTGCCCTTGTATTCATAAAAATGTTTAATGGCTTATGATCATATCTTGGCAAGATGTTGTATGTGCATGTTATGTTATTTATCTTTCTTATCTTGAGGATTGCATGCTTATGTGGATATTATTATATTGTTTAGTTGGACTAACCTTGTCTTAAAACACTTAACTCAACGGGAAACCTAATTGGGTGGGTATTGGGTTTTCGAACACTTGAGTAATGAAAAGATGAGAATGTGTGGTATATGGCTTTTTGGGATGCGTTCCCTATTCGAGGTTAAATCTTGCGCAAGTGGTTTTCGGAACCCTTGAACGGAGCGGTTGTATTCGGACCCTAGGTGGTTTGGTGTGAGGAGGGATTCGGGCAAGGCCCTATTTTTACCGTCTCTTTTGAGGCCCTGCGGTTGGCGCTACGCGGTATATAACCGTTGGTAGGCATCCGAGGTTAGTTCTGCAACAAAGCAGCAAAAGAGGGGGCATACCGAATAATCCGCGTCCGATTCTTGTGGTTGGGAGGACGAAATCTCTTTGGGGGATTTCTAGATTACTGACATCTAACCTAACCATTTATTTATTTACTTATTTATTTATTGGAGTATCATGCTTTACTACTTGATGTTATATTTTGTGATTGTGTATTGGACTGGGAAAAAGGGGTGGGGTGCGTGTGTGTTTACTGGGCATTCAAAGCTCACGGCGTATCATGCCAGGTGACGAAGAGGAACTCATAGCTGGAGACGTCGAACCTGAAACCTTTGAAGACTTTTGGCTATCCTAGAATATTAGAAGTTTCCTTTTGGATATTTTGTAAGACTCATATGAAGATTTAAGTTTTCTCTTGGGATGTAATGTAATGGATCAGGCTTTTGAAATTAATGATATTTGAGGTTGTTATGTATTTATATTCTATGTATGAACCTTATCGTTGCTTATGAGACCTTGTGTCAATGCCTTGTAAGATCTGTCAAAAAGGTAGTGCGCTGCCTAAGAAAGCTGGACTTAGAAGGGAGGCTATTTTGACTCCTCCGGCGATCTGGGATCTTACTTGGTTATTGGCCATAGGACTCACTAGTGACTCTCCCTTGACTGCAACCTATAGTGTAGAATCGGGGCGTCACAATAAGAAATGAACAATTTTCTCCAAAATTATTTTGTAAATAAATTTTTCATGTACTACATAAAAGATTGGATAGGATAAGATTAATCTCCATATTATTTCCTCCGTGCCTTTAGGCACGAGCATACACTAGTAAATAAATAAGACAGAATGTGCTTAATTATGTGTATCGCACGGATCAAATTAATTTTCTTTTATATTTTATATTTTTTGTTTATCCTATTGATATCTTAATATTAATTTATATTTAATTTTTTTATTTAACATGAAATTATTTTTTACAAAATATTTATATTTAATTTAAATTTTATATACCTATATACAATAGGATACTCGGTTCATAAATCCGAAACAAAATTTTATTTGGTCAGAAGTCCACCCTCTATAACATTTTGTCTATAAGGACATGCGTAAGTAAAAGGACCAAAAAACCCACCTATATATTTCTGATCAACGGTGACAGACCACACAACCCCTCTCTCCCTCTCTTCTGTAGATCCGTTGCCCATTTTTCTCAGACTGTGCAAGTGATTCCTTTCTACAAGATGTGATACCAATAGTTCTTAGATGTTGCATCCTTAAAACATTATATTTTCACGTTTATCAGTAATTTAAAGAGAAGTTTCCTGATTATCAGGTGATTATGCTATAGAAATATTTTATTGTACAATTTGTATTAAAAACAGAACACAATAACTTCATATTGTTGCACCTAATTGGAAATACTAAAAAATTAAGCTAAACAAAAGGTAAAACAGTGATTGTAATTCATTCCTTAAACTCTTTGCCAAATGTTCACTAAGTTAATGCCTTTTGGCATCATGCCAACAGCCACTACGCCAAAACAGGGCATTAACGGCGGTTTTTTTAACGGCGGTTTCGTTACCGCCGTTTAAAGATACTATTAATGGCGGTAACGAAACCGCCGTTAATACCGCCGTTAATGTATCTTTAACGGCGGTTTTCGTTACTGCCGTTAACAAAACCGCCGGTAATGACCCTTTAACGGCGGTAATGAAACCGCCGTTAAAAAACTGTCGCTAAAGCCCTCTCATTACCGCCGTTAATGACGGTGGTCTTTGTCGGCCGAGCTCCGGCGGAGCTCCAGTGAGTGGTGACCACGCGCGGCTAGGGTTGAACATGATCATCTACAATAAAGTAAAAGTAATGTTTAAATATTTATTTAGGAAATATATTTCATGAAGAGTGGCTATGGTGGAGTGGTTGGTGTGGGTGGATGAGAGGTTGAGGGTTCAAGACTTGGGGAGTGCAAGAAGAAAGAATTATTTTTTGAAAAATTTGAACCTATTTACGGCGTAAAGAATCGCCGTTTTTGGTCTTATATTACCGCCGTTTTTGGTCGACTTTTAACGACGGTAATTTACCTTTTTATGACGGTTGTACTTTTTCCGACACGCGCATAAACGGCGGTAACGAAACCGCCGTTAATGGCTTTAACGGCGGTTTTACAGCCTTTAACGGCGGTAAAAAACCACCGCTAAAGCCCAATTTTGATGTAGTGAGTGTAGATAGAAATATCATACTTCTGAAGCATGAGATTTGCAAACATCATATAGCATGGGAATTAATATGATCAGTAATGTTTTATGTATAGAACACAACTTTTGATGCAATACATGGAAAAGTGTGATGCAATCCGTTGTGCCAAATGCATAACAGATCCTAATAAGCGAACTTAATGCTCAAAATGCAGATATTTTAACATATTAGTGTCATTGAAATCTTCACCTCTGAACCGTACAAAAACAAAAATCTTTTGGCTGCAGCAGTGATAGGGACAACCACACTCGCTTTATATGAACAATGTGGATTCACCTGTACATAATGCAGAAATCAAAACCTTTAATTTTTAAGATTGGAGAAATAGAATCGTGAATTGTATTAATCCAATATTGTATGGCTATTACAAGACAGGAAACTTATTAAACATTAGATGACAATAGTAGTAACAAAACAGCAGTCTTCTCAGACCCCTGAGTTGAACTCCAGAGTGCTGGTGAAGAATCCACCATAACTGTCTCAGAATACAAATTTGGAAATATGTGAAGGCCTGATGTAGCATCCCAAGCAAGTGCTACAGGTGGGAAACAGCGCATTTTGCAAAGTCCTGCTACCAAGAAAGAGCTACCCTTAGCAAAAATAGAAAACAAAAACTTGATCAAAAGAAATGAAAAAAAAAAAAAGAAAAAAAAAAGACACTGATTGTAAGGAAATCCAGAGATCATAATTTTTTAAGCTAAATGTTGAAAAGAAGAATGATGATGCCCCAACTGTCCAAATTTAAATCAAACCGAAGAAGATATACAATATTCAAAATACCAAAAGAACCCGAACCTTCAGTTAAGGTTTTTAGATTCATACTAGTAAGTCCAAATCCTATCATTTAAGAAACTGCCATCAACTGACAGGTTTATTATTGTGTCAATGTCAAGGTAAAAACACCTTAGTAAAACTCTGACCACTCAACAAATGGAAAATTCATATGTAAATTGTAAGTTCAAAAAACCATCTTTTCAATGTTTTCAACTGTCCACAAGAGGACAATGTTGTCAGGGCAAGAAAACCTGACAATCAGAAAAGCCTTTTTTTTTTTAATATTTTTATTCTTCTTTTTTTGAGAAGTAAAATTTCAATTAAGAGACACAAAAGAAGGGGCGGCAATCCAACTATGCGCAAATTATACAAGATCATCAACTACAAGAAAACCTTAATGAGGTTTCTTATGTTCATTATATTCCACAAATTAATATATATATATAATCCCAGTCTGAAATCAGGTTGACTTCATGGAAAATAAATACATGAAGAATCCTTACTGCCATTCTCCAGATCTCTAGCCTCTTCAACAGGGAGTACAGATATTTTTTATTCCACATCCTGTGGTTTCCAGAGATAGTTTAACAGGAAAAAGCCCTAAGCTAATAGCAAATGATATATTGAAAGCAAGAGGATGGTCCTCCTTCAATATTATGTCCCGTGCAAAATTTAAGTAATGAAGCCGTCAGTAGATGAATAAAACTATATAATCCAGATGAAATCACACACCTAGAAGCTGCTTTATGAAAGTACTAACCTTCGGAGAATTAGTTGAGAGAAGCAACAACTGAGGAGACAACTCTAATTCCCCGTCTTTTGGACTAAAGAATTGTCCAACTGCCATGGAAGCAGCAAGTGGAGGCCTTCCTGAAACAGTATGAGCGCCCGAAAGTCATTATGCATATATTCTCAACTTAAACCTCTTTCAAAAGTAACTAAGAGATGCTTATCACATTCAACAAGAGTAGAAGTAACATTCAAAAGATACAACAGATACATAGGATATAAAATCTGTATGATCAACAAAGTATCACAATATAACATGCATATAGGATGAGAAAATGAGACTCCTTAAAACAAACAAAGATTACCGCATAGTGAGAATATTATCATACTAGAAAATAGAAATTCATTTAGCAATAGGGAAAAAAAGAAAAGAAAGAGAAAAAACAACAACAACAACAACAACAACAACAACAACAACACAGCCACTCAAAGCAAAACTTGTGTATTTAAAAGGCTTTATTGAGGCTTGACTCCAGGCGAGGCTAATGCAAACCGCATCAATGCTTTGATTTTTAGGCAACACTCCAAAAAGATATTCAAACATAAGGAAGGCACAATAAACAGGATATTCAAACATAAAACAAAAGGGGGAAAAGAAAAATTAGAAATAAAAACATCAGTGCATATCCAGTCTTTAGGAAACTGGCTCTAACACTATTAGTTTATTGAATGGCAATTGCATTAGCAATATTACAGAGAAAGTCATGCTACAAACGATGTTTTTCAAATAATATGCATTGCCTTGATTTCTGAGATTGCTTGGGAAAATTAACTGCGGTAAATTTATGCCAGAATTTTTTTGATATAAACAAAAACAATCACCCAAAAGGTTTCACAAAACCTTCTGACGCATATATATTTGTGGTACTATGAAATGGAGAACACACGTGAGACAACAGACGAAATTAAAGAAACAATACCAGACTAGGTGCAACTGAGATGGTCAAGAATCTGAAACCATGCATATCCCCAAGAGCAAAAAAAAATACAACTGATGGAGGAGCTTACTCAGTCTGACCACCTGGTTCAATATAGAAAACAAAAATAAAAAAAATCAGCTACAATAGCATGTCAAACAAACCAACTTCGTAAAATCTACTACTCTAACCACACTCAGATAGCAATTCAGATTCACAACTTCACAATTCTATGTAAATTTCTCTTATTTCTCTTTTTTAATCAGTGTAAATTCATGCTATTTACATTGATAATCACTTCTGCTGGAGCTGACACAAACAATAAGAAACTAACCTACACAAGAATTAAGCACTCCCATAGAGTGGATTGGATATCATAAGTATAACATTTTGTACTTGCCTTGGTGCTGGTCCTGATGGAATGTGGACCATTTATTGTGTCACTTCTAGAACCCTTTTACGAACAGGCAAGTCTGATGCTGCTTTTCCTTTCTCAGGCTAAAGATGTAATCTAATCCCAGAACATGGGACAAGATTTGTAACAAGTACAAAGTGGCCTTTTCCATTGGGCCCCTAATCATTCAAATCAAACTGTGAGTTGTATAATCCTGGCTTGGAAATTCATAAATAAAAGCAAAGTAGCAAAGAAATAATGCACAACAAACCAACACCTAAAAGGATGCAAAAAGGAACCTGGAGAGGTATAGTTTCAAAAACCTTGAACTATTATGAATTGTCATGAACATATTCCATTTCCAAAAAGATGAAATTTATCCTGAAGCTAAGTTCAAAATCTTGTAGATGTAAATTTAGTGAGCAAGTTCAACCCATACCGTTGTCTCAAACTTTGCCCAAAAGCTTGAGCCATGAAAAGAACAGGGAATATGATTAAAGAAGCTCTTAAAAACAGTTGAACATCTAACTTAAGAAAAAGATTAAAAATGAGTGAATTGAGTTTCTGTAATTTTAAACCACAAAAGAACAACTTTGACCAAGCTCACCAGTTTCTCAATGTCTAACCACCGCCTTCCACCATCCATTGCTAAAACAGTGACAGTAGATGTCTGAATATATAGGTCCCTTTCAAGGCCATCATCAGTCCAACGAACATTATTGGGACAAGCAGACAGTGTATGCCCTTGAGATCCTGCAAGTATCACAACTTCAATTGTTATCTTCTCTAAACTTTGTAGTTCCCAATATTTAAGAGGAAGGAGGAGGAGTAGAAAACAACAGCTTCATGTCCACAAAAATAGAAATGACCCATAAAAAATTCCATAAAATTACAATGTAGTTGACATGTTAATATTAAGCTAGAACCAAGAGTTCTGCTATAACTTTTGACCTCCAAGTGATGGTTATATGCCACAACACAACATATTTCACTTTCTGTTGGGATAGGTTTAGGTGGTGAACATCAGGACGCACTCAAATGTTTTTAACCGAAGGATGGTAACCGAGGGAGGTGGTGAACATCAGGACGCACTCAAATGTTTTTAACCGAAGGAATGATCCTAACACGTCTCACACGCGAGGAGAGGGAGTAAAAGGATGTAACTCAAGGGGCACGAGTGATTTTACCTGGAACTCCTCTAAATGGACTGTACATACAATATTGTTTGTTTGTATTGGCTCCGCTAAGTGAACCGTACATACAATATTGTGCCTGTGTACAAAAGCGTGTTGTGTAACGACAATGCATTTTCTATGCATGAAACAAAAATGAAAGCATATTCTATGTAACAATAGAAAAGTGCATATTCTATGCAATAATGGAGAAGCGCATATTCTATGTGCGACAACAACTGAGATATAATGGCATGTTCTATGTGAACCAAACAATTTGAGAGCATAGTCTATGCATGATTCAAAGACAAATGCATATACTCCATGCATGATTCAAGAATGAAAGCAATAAGCATGTTCTATGCATAATGCAAGGGCGGAAGGACATTCTATGTAGCTAGAGTAAGAGCATGTTCTATCCAACAGTATAAGTGGAATGCACGTTCCATGCAACAACAACAAAAGCATATTCGTCAAAACCAATTCAAGAACAACTTCCGATTTACCTCTCGGAAAAGTTGAAATATGTTAAAAAGGATACACCTTGCTTATGTCAATGAGTGATGAACATCGTGCACTGGAAATGTAGTTCTGAGCTTCCGTAGAGGCATTCTGAACTCAATAATGAACAATCCCTTCAATTTTGAAATCCAAGGACACAAAACAGAACCAGGGACATAGAGGAGACCTTTGGAAACCCACCGGCCACAAGAGGGGGCCGCCGTCCACCTGTTGGCCACTGGTGTGCCTTGCAGGCCACCAGTGCGCCTTGCCGGCCACCTGTGCGCCTTGACGGCCATCGATGGCAGTTCGGGGCAAAACTGACTTTTCATACATGGGCCTTTAAATACAAGCCACTAGGGCTCATTTCCTCACACCTTCTTAACCGAAAATACTCTCTCTGTCTCTAGGTGCTTTTCCTCTCTAGATCTGAGCCTTTTACGCGTTTTCCAATGCCCCGCACAAACTTTCTTCTCTAAATCCTCCTAGTTCTCTTCGCTTTGAACCGATGAGAATTTGATTTCGACATTTCTTTTCTCATTTTCACCATTCTAGGCCCATTCCCCTCGAGTTTCACTCGAGTTCTATGCACTTTTCCCGGCTTTGATTTTTTCCTTCATTTTCTCTCTCTTAGGGTTGAATTTTTCCAAGTTTACCCATTTTCTTCACTTTTCACCCATCTCACACTTATTTTCAGATGGCGGACGATTTTCCTCAAGATGGGGCTCCTCTCGAGCTTCCCCCAGTAGACTTTGAGGCGGACATCGAGGCCGAGCCAGAGCTGTTACCGTTGAGTGTACAGCCTTTTGATCCAGCGAGGTATCATCCTCAGACACACATATTGCCCACTACCGGAGGCATCAGATGTTTTACTGATTTTGCTGAGGACGCGCCAGAGGACCTCCTGTTGAGGGAGCCAGAGTCTCATTTATCGGCCACTGCCGTTGAGGTACGAACTCTATTTCTATGCATTTCTGCCCTTAATTGTTCTCGTTTCTTGCATTGCTTTCATCTGACTGTGTCTCATACATTGCCTTGATCTAATTACATCTCATGCACTGCCTTGATCTAATTACATCTCATGCACTACCACAGGGTGAGTCTCGCGCCTTTAAGGGCTATGGTGCGACGATTGCTCGAGATTGGTATGATGAGCTCACAGCTGGAGTTCATGACATTGTTAACGAGGCAAGCTTCGGCCTCTTCTGCTCAAGCTTGACTCGGGTTACCGCGAGTCGTCCTCTCTTAGGAGCACTGGTGGAGAGGTGGTGGGACACCACCAACTCCTTCCACTTTTCCACCACATGAGACATAACGATGAGTCTTTACGACTTTCTCATGATCACCAGCTTAGGCGTAGGAGGAATGGAGGGTAACCTGCCTCGAGCTGCTTGGGGCGCATCCACCGATATACCGGCCAGGCATGGTGCAATACACTTGGTTCGAGGAGCAGTTCAGGGGGACTGAGCCCGAGACGATAAAGGAGATAGAGTAGTATGCTAGGGGCTTCCTAATGTTCATCTTCGGTACCACCTTGTTTTCAAACGGGTGGAACACCGTGGGCCTGTATTTGCTAAGTGCCTTGGTGACTCTTCCTTGAGTTTAGTTTTATGATTGGGGTGGAGCCGGCCTCACCACATTGTACGGATATATGAGTTCTTCTCAATTCCCTCTTTACACTTTACATTTTCTGCTCAACATTTCTTGCTTTACATCCGTTCAACACATGTGCTTTTTGCTTTGCACTTTCTGCATCTATTTATACTGTGTGCTTTCTACTTTGCACTTTCTGCATCTGTTCATATTATATTGATGACATACCTCTGCATTATCCCTGCAGCTATGGGTGTACGCATACTTCCCGACTCTTGCCCCAGAGCCTGTAGATGAGATTCCATTGACGGTCCCCTTTTCTTGAGTATACGACGGCCAGCTTCGCCGTAGGACTCGTGAGCCCTTCATGTTTTTCCGTCAATACTTCGACACGGTAGCGACGCACGAGGTAAATTGAAACACAGTCACTTTTGCTTTACAGCTATTTTGATTCATACATTAACAACTGATAGTGACTAATAACCTGTTCACTTTCCATTTCAGATGACATGGTAGCCTTGGGCCACGATACCGATAGAGCGTCGAGCCTAGTACCATGTGGCTTGGGGCATTTCCCGCAATCATATTCTACTTGAGGGCCCGATTTGCAGAGCTTGGTTCCTAGGTAAGCGCTTCGTGCGCTAGTCCATGGGCCTGCCTGCTCCGTTTATACCGATGGCACCGCCAATGTCAATGAGAGCGACAGACAAGCTATCTGTCGAAGAGGTGATCCAGTTCATGGTAGGCTTGGAGGTAGAGTATTTCCGTGTAGAGGGCGACTACACGGCCTTTATCCAAATACACTTGATGCCATCTTTGACCGGTGTTCGCGGAGGTGAGGGAGTGAGAGCTCCTGCCGCAAGAGCGAGATATAGAGCGACTCGGGTGAGCAGAGCCTGTGGCAGTGGGGCTCCCCAGATGAGGCAAGGGACCGGGTGGCTAGAGCTGCCTACTACACTCACAAGTTGGCGGTATACTGGGGAGGCCTATCGATCCTTATTAAGCCCGCAATAGCTGGGCATAGATAAACCAGAGCCTAGGATGCACCTCCGGTATGTACCACATTTTTAGTTTTCCTATCTCTTTCTGATATTTGTTTGTTCTAGATATTAATCATTCCTAATACATTTGCAAGCACCTCCAGGATATACAAAGGATCTACTTGAGCTGCTAGCCTCATTCGAGGGTATGATATTGAGGAGGGAGGCACTGCTCTGCTTCCACGACATTAAGGTCATTTCTTTAGTTTTCTTACATTCCAGTCATCAAATTTCCACTGACACTTTGAAATTGACATGAGAACTTTCCCACACTACACTAATACACTACATCTGAAATACTGCACTTTTGCATTGTATTCATACTCTATACCTAACTTCAGCATATACTTATTCTCCCACATACTTGCATCTAATACGCATACTTTGGTTGACATATGACAACTATCTTTTCAGGTCCCACCTATACCGGGTGAGCCAGCAGGAGCAGTACCAGGACTAGTAGTGCCTCCTCTAGCAGCAGGGAGAGAGAGAGACAGGCTCCAGCACGTAGCCGAGGCCAAGCTAGGGGCGAACGAGCTGAGAGTGGTCCTTCAGAGCCTATTCTAGACGATGACGACACTGAGACTAGTGAGGCTGAGAAGGCAGTGAGTTAGCATTCAGAGTCATCAGAGAGTGGAGATGATGACATTGGCTCGGGTTCTGAGAGTGGGGATGCTGATGCTGATGCTGAGGAGGGCTTTGAGGCGAAGAATGGAGACGGCTCTTGTTCAGACTTTGATCTAGATTCAGACAGTGGCGGCGATGGAGATAGTGCTACAGAGTCCCTTCCTCCGAGGAAGAGGATGAAGAGGGCCTCTAGATCCTGAGATGACTGGCGCTGATCTTTGTATTTTTGCTTAGTTTCTTTATAGTGTTAGCACATTGCACAGCTTCGGACATGCTTTATTTTCTTTAAAAACTTGTACTGCACCTTTTGTGCAAACAACCATGATCAGAATGAAAACCAAATGTTTTTTTTAAAAGAGTGTTGTATTTTGCATCATCAGCACCGCATTGCATGAAAAATGAGATTGAATTCAACAATGAAAACCGAATACTTGTATTGTCACAACAGCCTGAATCAGGTAACAAACCGACCAATAACTGACATATAAACAAAGCACTATACAACTCGATAAGCAAAACAACTCGGTAAACAACAAGTACAACTCGATAAACTTGTTAAAAAAAGAAACAAAAAGGACTCAACACAAGACCTCAAGACACACAAACAGCAGAACAAAACACATGCCTCCAACATTATTCTTCACAATGGAGGACAGCAGGTATGAGAGGAAGGCTGCCGGCCATCAATGATGCCTTGTCGACCATCAATGTGTAGGACCTCCACATTGTTGACACCTAGCTTCCACTCACTGCCTTATCTTATACAAAAGGCTGAGCTTTGTGATTTCTTCATTTCAACTGCAAATTCTTCACAGATGGAGCCATTTTTTGCCGAAAAACTCTCCAATTAGATTGCAACTTTAGATGGCTCGAAAAAGCTGAATTTCTGGGGTTTCAGCATGCACTATTCCCGCTGAGTCGTTCTCTGCTTTGTTTTCCATTCCTTCATGCCACAGCTAGATGTTGGAACCCGATTGTACATGTCTTTAGCTTCGGGGGACAAGAGGTGTGCCTGACAGTCAAAGAATTTCAGGCGCTAATGGAATTCGGACGTGATGAGGAAATTCTGCCTCAGCTGCATTTTGGTCACATCCAAGCTTTGGGAAGGATGTGTGGGCTCACTTTACGGAGAGCTGGATATCGCCAGTTTGATTCATCGATTTTCTGACGCC
Organism: Camellia granthamiana; assembly: GCA_036172215.1. NCBI lineage: Eukaryota > Viridiplantae > Streptophyta > Magnoliopsida > Ericales > Theaceae > Camellia > Camellia granthamiana. Next base: position 115,499,066 of record CM069903.1, read on the forward strand.
GGTGACCGAGGTGATCTTCTTTGGCGGGGTTTTCGATAACCCGCCCTTTGTTTGTGCATGTTGGGACATTTTCTCCTTGTCCCTAGTTTTGGCCGGTCTAGCATTCGATTGATCAAAGTAGCCCAAGGTTTGAAAGAGGGCAAGAGCTGCATGGGCTTGGTACTAGCTGAGACTTTGATGGGTTTAGACGCCTTTCATCGATGAGAGACAACCAAATTTGCAGGAAGTCCACTACTTCTTCAGGTAATGTTTCCCACCCTTTCTAATATGTGTTTCTCACATCAATCGACACTCATGCTCTACTTTTCTCTCAAAGCCCTTTTCCTCACTTTTTCCCTCAACACACACCTCTCTATTCTTTAGTCTCTCTTTTCTTTCATCCCTCCCCAGATATGGCTTATGGACAAGCTGAAGGTAGCGGACTCTTGCCCTGTATACTCAGCCCGAGCATACTTTTTTCACCAACAACTAGTTGATTTTTCGAATGAAGGATGGTGGTGCCACTGAATATGCAACAGGTCTGCTGCTGACATTGCTTAGCGTTGCCCTTAGCTTGATTTGACCGAAATGAGCTACAACATGGCTCAACAACCTGGCATTGAGTTAATTGGCCTGACTCATTGTGTATTCTACTTTCCGTTCCGGTTCTGGCGCCAATTTGGACATGATCAGATTTGCCCAGAGGAGGGGGTAGAATACCCGGTTTCATTCCCCGTCCGAGGCACACATTTGGCTAGGTAGCTCACTGCTTGGAGGACAAGAGAGCTTCTGGCTCTTGCCCCTAGTTTCAACTGCGCACTTTCTGGCGAGTTCTTGACTTGGCTCGAAGATGAAGCACAATCTGGGCCCACTTTAGCATCAGCAGCTTCCACAAGCACAAGCAGGGGACGTAGCAACACCTGACTCATCTATGCCCCAAGTTTATTGCTTTGATCTTACTTTTCAAGTTTTCTTTTTGAACGTAATAAGAGTAACTTTGATTTGTATTGAGAGTTAGAGAACTTTGAATTGAAATCAATGAAATTAAAGTTGTGGGTACTGAAAATTTTCCTTTTGGTCCAAAAATGGTCTAAGTTGTAAAAGATTAATTTGAACAAAAATCAACTTTTATCAAAATGTTTCAAAACCATTTTCGATAAGGATCACAACTTGACACGCACAGAATTTGTCCTCAAGACGTACAACCCCGAATCCAAAAATGGAAAATTGCCCCTTGTCTAAATAGCACTGATCAGCACTGTATTTAGCTCTTCTCTTAGAGTAAGGATCACAACCGAACTTTCAAATAACGAACAAACAAAGATGCCTTGATCAAACACATGGACACAGTTGATTTAGAGGTGTTTACGGCTGAGCTTCATAATGAAGTTGCCTACATATCCCGAAGATGGGAATCAGGCCTTACGTAGTTCGGTTTGGGTTCATTCGAGTATTAACTCTCTCCTTTTGCACTCTAACTTTTGCCAAGGCCACCTTTAGGGTTTTCAATCTTGCGAGCTCAGTTTTTCTTTTTTCCAATTTCTTGTGCTCTAACTTTTGCCTAGGTCACCCTTCTAGGTTTTCAACCTAGCGAGCCTCTCAAGGGTAATATTTCTTCAACTTGTCTATGTTGATCGGTTGGGAAAATTCTAGGCCATCCAGGTCTATGAGAATAACAGCTCTACCTGACCAAATAGTTTTGATAATGTAAGGACCAGTCCAATTAGGTCTGAACTTGCCCCTAGGGTCATGGATGGGAGCTCGGTTGTCTTTCAAAACCAAATCCCCTTCCTTAAGATTCCGAGACTTAACTTTCTTGTTAAAGGCCTTGGAAATCTTGCATTGATAACCTTGAACATGGTACAGTGGTTTCAGCCTTCTCTGATTGAACAGTATTAGTTCTTTGAACCTGCTCTGCTACCAATCCGCTTCTGCTATCTGGCACTCAGCCATAACCCGCAGCGACAGAACCTCTATGTCAATCGGCAGAACAACTTCCATCCGATAAACAAGAGAGTACAAAGTTGCCCCAGTAGATGTCCGAATTGAAGTTCTGTAGCACTAGAGAGCAAATGGCAATTTGTCTGGCCAGTCCCTGTAAGTCTCAACCATTTTTGACAAAATGTGCTTGATGTTCTTGTCGGCGGCCTCAACAGCTCCGTTGGTTTGTGGCCGATATGTAGATGACTTATGAAAAGCCATGTTGTATTTCTCCAACAATTCAATCACTTCTTTCTTGAAATGGGAGCCATTGTCTGAAATGATCTCGTTCGGGACTCCATAACGGCAAATGATGTTATTTTGGATGAACTTAGCCACATGTGCTGCCTTCAACACTACATAAGACTGAGCTTCCACCCACTTCGTAAAATAATCAATTGCCGCCAGAATGTACTCATGCCCATTTAACCCTTTCAGTGTAACTGCCCCAATGATGTCAATTCCCCAGACTGAGAAAGGCTATGTGTAGACTCGACTTTCTTCGTGCGCCGCCCTTTCGGAGGGGCGCGAATTGGTCTACTATAGTTCGGAATCCTGTCACGGTTCTGAATCTAATCTCACAAAGTGCAATGTGAGACTGATAAACACCAAAGAGTCCAATTCGGCAAATCATTTTGGAAAATTAGATTTTGAATCAAATAATGCCAAAATTGGACTGTTTTGCCATATTACAGAGTCGCCACCTAAATATTTTGTTTTTTGGGAAATTTAGGAAACCCTGACTCGTGCCTAAGGCCTCGTATCCGTCATCACCAAAGTTGCCTCGGCTTGGGAACTTGGGTACGAGGGGAGAAAGTCATGAAGTGAGCACCCCCGCTCGCCCGATCAAAGGATTGGCCTCTACTAATCATGATATGTTGTTTTGAAAACACATGTGTTCTTATTCCGATTATTTAGCTAACTTACTACGTGATGCGCACAGCGTACAAGTATATACTAGATCGCCTAAATTGGAACAAAACAATTCAATGTTTGTTTTTGAAAATGGTTTGAATTTGCCACCCTCTAGTGGGCTTAGAAATGCGGATTTGCCACCAAACAGGGTGGGCTTAAAACATGATGATTTGCCACTCCATGTGGGCTTAAAACTCACATTTTCATGAATTGTTCCAATTCAAGTAATGAAGCCTTCATCCACAGGCATTCATGCAGTTATAGCAATTAAGCAAATAGCCTCATGGCAAGCATGCTATCATGGCAACACTCACACACATGCAAGTATGCTAAAGCGTAAACACTTATAGTGTACTTCAAGCCAAAATAGAGAACTAGATAGAAATCATGCATGATCCTAGCTATGTTAAAATGCCTAATGCAACATATGCAAAAATGCAACTAAATAGGCTCGGCTATCTAAGATGGCATATGAATGTAATGATTTGATGCACGTATTCAAATAGGTATTGAAAGTCAATGCAGTTTGAATGATGCGCCGAGCCCGATGCATGCAAGACAAATGAATGATGCAAACATGCAAGCATAAGGTATGCTAATTGAAAATGACCCTAAACTAACTATCGAAAGCGGTTAAGTAAAAGGGAGAAAGACGTGGGGTTGGAAGACATTCACACACACGCACACTTATTACAACATTTGCCCTCTCGACGGAGGGTCCGAATGAATTAGCTAAGCTAATCTAAGCTAAGCCTAACCGATCTAATTAAGCTAATTAGATTAATTATTATACAACAAAATGAACAACTAGTAAACTACTTACTAATTATTACAACACTTAATTAATTAACAAACTAATTAATTAAATTACCAATTTAAGCTAACTAACAAGTAAAGCTAATTACAAATCATACTGCCTCAGCTCTGTTCCAAAAGGTTGAAGATGCATGCTCGGTTGGCGTTCGCTCGGAAATCCATTACCATGCTGTCAATTGCCTCTGTTTGCACTTGCCTTGATCTCTGAAAATTGTGCCAACCTGCAAACTGCCTTTACTTTAAAACAGGGATCTTCTGATGGGCTGCCAGCCAGCAAAAGTGGCTGCCAGCCACTAAAACTGGCCGGTCGGTTAGTGCCACTGGTCGGTCGGCTAGTAAAACTGGCTGGTCGGCTAGTTGCTTCTCCAGGCTTCTGGTTTTGCTGCAATAGAGAACAATAGAGGCACATCAATGTGTTTGCAAGACAATGTAGGAACTACCACTTTCCCAATCATCTCTCAAGCTCAAAGGAGCGTGGCACTCGGCTCTCAAGCCACCAACCAAGCATTTTCAATGCGTGGTGGCCAAGAACCAAGCTTATACCATGTTTATGAATGCACAAACAATACACAAAGAGCCCCCACCCTATCATGCTTGATCAAGGGTGTTAGCCACCAAGAAACGTGAACGTTTCATCACTTCAAGTATGAAACGTCCCATATTTCTTGTGTTTGGATTAATGTCCGATCCAAACACATGCAATGCAACACACATATGTTATCTTGGCATGTTTTAGTTGACTCAATTCTTGTTTACACATTTTACATTACCAATCCATTCTTTAATTGGTTAAGTCCAATATGCAAGTTCTCTAAGGAGAGGAGGTCAACCAAAAAAATGGTTTAAGGCATAGGAGAGACCATGCCTTTGACTAGGAGGAACCCTCAAAAGAGGGTTAAAGCCATTTAAGCACGAGCCTCAATCCCAAGCTCAAAGGTTAACCCACTCTCAAATCAAATGGAAAAAATGAAGAAAAGAGGAAGGTGTCAGATATTTAGTGCTGAAGTGGCATGCTAAAGACCTTAAAGCATGCAAGCAATGCAAGCATAGCATGTTGAGGACCAAAAACATCAAAGCTAGTAAAGAGCAATACACAAGAGGCATGCAATACATAGCACAAATGACCAAACCAACTCTGGACAAAGCTTAATCATGTGAAAATAATGGTCTAAACATGCTGAAATGGGAGCTCAAAATGCTAGAAGAACATGCACACATGTTGGCCTATAAGCAAGACATAATACACAACCCTTAAAAGCTATGAAGAAGTGAAGTATATGAGAGTGTGACTACACTATATGCACTGAAATTACATGCCAAATGGTGCCATACCATGCAAACATCACATGCATAACATGTTAAAGGCCTCAAAACTGAAAGCTAGTCAAGGCCCTTTACACTACAACCATACTAAGCAATGCTCAAATAACCTTGACCATTCAAAACAGACCTAAGGCAGGTTGAAATAGTAGCAAAAACATGCTAGACTTGCAGCATAGATGGCAAGAAAGATATGCTCATGTATTGGCTCACAAACAAGGCATGAGGCTTAACTTCTCAAAAGCATTGAAAGAGTGATACATATGAGAGATATGACAGTGATATATGCTTTGAAATCACATATTAAATGATGCCAAGTCATGCAAACAACCCAAGTAAAGCATGCTAGAGGACTCAAAACACAAAGCTATTAAAGCCTATCATGCTATAGCCATACAAAGCAAGCCTCATATGACCTAAACCACTCAAAACAGAGTTAAAGCATGCTAAAACATGAGTAAAAGCATGCTGGAGTATAGCCAAAATAAGCTAGAATGATGGGCAAAAGTAGCAACCATGCAAAGCTAGTGAGCAAGATTACACTACTAGTGTAAAGAGCAAGCAACCAATGATCAAACAAACCAAAAACAGAGTTATGACAGGTCTAAAATGTCACAAAAGCATGCTTGAAAAAAGCCACAAAGAAGTAGAAACACATGCTCATTTTGTGGGCCATCAACACATGCAAACAAGACAAGAGGAGAGGGGACCACCCCCTCCTATTTGGGACCTCAAAACCACCTTTCCACCACTGAAATTCCTCTGGAATTTAGTGGTTAAAAGGCCAAAAAGAGATAGTTTGGATAGCCTTAAAATGTGGTACAAAAGCTTAGCAAATAAGCAACCAAAGAGGGTAGAGCACCCCTAACCCCAACAAGGACTCAAACCACCATTTTTAACACTTAAAAATAAAGCTTTTTGTAGTTAACAATCAAGCCTAAAACAGCATGCAAAGGTGGCTAAGATGGTATACAAAAATAAGCTTAAAAAGGAAATATGCTCACCCTTAGAGCACAGCAGCAAGAGGACAACTTCTGAGCCAAAAACCAGCTTTAGGAGACCCAAACAAGTCTTAAGGAATCTCAGCTTCAAGGTCAAGATGTTTGGATAAGAGGGTTGTGTGCAAATATGTCAAGAACACTCACTCTCAAGCACTATAGAGTATAATATATATATATATATATATAGAGAGAGAATTCTAGAGAGAGAGTCAAAATTTGCTTCCAAAACTTCTGCACCTCAAACAAGGGGGAGGGACCTCCCCTTATATAGGCAATGTAAGCAAAAGCTTGCTTGACAAGCTTAAAGCTTGTCTCTATCCCTCCATACACGTGTATGGAGGATAGCTTCAATGCTCAACATCTAGCTCAAAATATCTGAAAGCATCAGAAAAAGGAGAAAATTGGCTGCCAGCCAGTTCAAGTGGCCGATCGGCCACTTAAACTAGCTGACTGACCACCCCAACTGGCTAGCAAGGATAAAAAGTGGCTGGCAAATGCCAAAAGTGGCAGGCAGGGCCTCACTCTCCTTCAGCCAACAGGCACCAAGGTTTGGCCTAACAACAAGGCCAAAACACAGAGGGTTTAGAGGCTCAAAGACAAGGTGCTCGGACGAGACCTTTGGGCACTCAAAACTAGCACAAACATGCGCAATCATCGAGTGCACAGACGATGATGCCTGAGTCTTAAGGTCGGTAAAAAATGGGGTGTCTACAGTTGCCTCTCTTTGACAGAACTCAGAAGTCATAAAATGACGGAAGTGAATGTCAAAGCCCAGAGACGACCCATTTTTGACAAGGCCGAAGACTTAGACGAACAGGCAAGATAACAAAAAGATGCGCCCGTAGGCAGGGACAAAATGCAAATGGCATGCAGCATGCAGAACATAACTTATTATCATGCAAAGAAAGCTGTAATGAAACATCTAAATGCAAATGCCATGCAAAGAAATGCTACAGCAAACTCGCACATAAGCAAGTAAACACAAACCAAACCACATCTCATGCAGAAAGGATGTAAGAAAATTATGCAATCTTAACTACGACTCACGCAGGAAAGACTAAAAACGACTATCGGGAACACCCAAAGTCTCAAACGAAACACTTCCTAACGTATCAAATGCGAAAGGAGAAAGGCATCCAAACGCGAGAGGAGAAAGGCAGCCAAACGCGTGTCAAACGCGAGAGGAAAAAGGCATCCAAACGCGTGTCAAACGCGAGAGGGTGGTATGAACATCGGGCACTCGTCCTAATGTTTCCAACCAAAACAAGAGAGTTCAAGGGGGCAGAAATGATCTTACCTGGAGTTCCTCTGACTGAAACACATACAACATTGTCTGGTTGTGCCAGCTTCAAATGAGCCGTACATACAATATCGTGCCTGCACAAAAGAGAAACTTTGACAAGTACAATATAGTAGAAACACATGTTTATCGTTACATTAAGATATAATTTCAATATGAGATAAACGCGTGCATATACAATGCGCAAATGAAAAGGTGCATAACAATGCATGGGAGACGTGCATAACAATGCAAGTGAAACAGTGCATAACAATGCAAGTAGAACGGTGCATACCAATGTAAGTAGAACGGGTGCATAACAATGCAAGTGGAATGTGCATAACTATGCAAGTGAAATGCAGCATACATATTCTGTGCACAATAATCAATGCATATTCGATGTAATATGCTCAATGAAGAAATGAGCGTCTTGGCAAGACCGATTTAGTTGTGACCTCCAATTTACCTCTCGGAGGGGTTACAATATATTTCAAAAAGGATACACCTCGCGCATGCCAACTGATGATGAGCTACGCATCGAAGACATGAGTTGAAACTTTTGCAAAAACATTTTGAGCTGAAAAGTGGGTTCTTCTTGCACTTTCTTGGGAACCAACGACTCAAAACAGCCTGAGAATACATGGGGGGAATACCAGGTACCTACCGAACACCCTGGAAGCTTGCCAGCCACTTTCCAAAGCTGCCAGCCACTTTACAAAGCTGCCAGCCAGTTAAGTGGCCAGTCGGCCAGAAAAACTAGCCGGTCGGCTAGTTAGGGAAAGTCGGGGCAGTTTGGGATTTTCACATGGAGATCTTTAAAAACCCAACTCCAAAACACTTTTCCTCACACACCCATTGCCGAAATCTACTCCTCTTCCTTCCTAGACCCATTTTCCTCTTAGATCTGCGCTTTTTACGTGTTTTCCAATGGCCCCCGCGAAGTTGATTCGTGAAAAACTTTCGATTCTCTTCGTTTTGAACCGAACAAAAGTTGTTTTCGGAGCCTTTTTCTCAATTTTCACCATTTGAGGTTTGTTTCTCTCAACTTTGACTTGAGTTTGGCGCCCTTTTCTCGGGCTTTTGACTTTTTTGACCTTTTCTCTTCTTGAGAGTTGACTTTTGTTGACTTTTGCATTTTTGCTCCATTTTGCTCATTTTCGCCTATTTTTCACCTACTTTCCAGATGGCAGACGATGCGCCACACGACGGAAGTCCTCCGAGGATGGAGGGAGAGCCGGAGCACATCCCGTTACCGCTGAGGATCTGGCTATTTGACCCCACGACGTACCATCCAGAGGTACATGTACTACCACCTAGTACGGTCCGTCATTTCACTGACTTTGCACGGCGCGCACCAGCGGATCTACTGTTACGGGAGCCGGAGTCCCATTTGCCCCACGACGCACCAGGGGTACGCACTGCACTTTTACATTTTCTGCAATGTACTCTACATTTCTTGCATAGTTCGCATTTTTGCATTGTATTTCATATGCCCATTGTGCTCATTTGCTCATTCTGAAACACATACACACACTATATTCTTGCTCATTCTGAATATACATACATACTGTATTCCTGCTCATTCTAAACGCACATACATATTGTATTCCTGCTCATTCTGAACGCACATACATACTGTATTCCTGCTCATTCTGAATGCACATATATATTGTATTCCTGCTCATTCATATAGGTTGACTCCCGTTTCACCCGTGTGTACGGATCCACCACGGTGAGGGAGTGGTACTTGGAGCTCCCTGACAGCGTCCAACAGATCATCGACGAGGCGGGGTTTGGCCTATTCTGTTCAGGGCTCTCGTGTCTCTTCGTGAGTCGGACTGTCTTGGGCGCATTGGTAGAGAGATGGTGGGACACCACCAACTCCTTTCATTTCTCTACCACCGGGGACATGACGATGACCCCGTTCGACTTTGCGATGCTGACAAGCCTTGAGGTGGGAGGCCAGCCGATCCCATATGATGCTGATATGGGTGAGTGAGAGGCAGCTTGGACGCATCTATTGGGAGCACATCCACCCGTCTACCGATCATCGAGCTCGGTCCGATATACCTGGTTCGTCGACCATTTCAGAGGGGGAGAGCCTATGACGGTAGAGGAGACAGAGCAGTATGCTCGAGGCTTCCTTATGTTCCTTTTCGACACTACCCTGTTCGCCGACAGAGCGAACACAATGGGGCTATACTTGCTGAGCGCATTAGTGGACCTGTCCCAGGTTCGACACTATGATTGGGGGGGCGCCGTCCTTGCTACCCTCTACTGCTATATGAGCTCGACCTCCCGCAGGAGTATGAACATAGTAGGCGGCTACTGGAGAGCCTGGGAGGTATGCTTTACTGTTCAGCTTTACATTTTCTGCTATGCTTTCTGCTTTGCATTTCTGTATACTATACACTGCACATACAAAATCTAATCTCTGTTCTACATTTGTATTTTCTATACACCATGCCATGCACCTTGCTTTCTGCATTTTCTGTATTCTGTATTTGTTGCATTCTGCATTTTCTGTGTTTATCTGTATTCTCACTGCCACCCTCTCGCTTTTCACAGCTATGGGTATGCACCTATTTCCCAGCACTTGCTCCTGAGCCGAAGGTTGAGACACCCTTTGAGGTCCACTACTCATGCCGATATGACAGTTGGTGCCAGCCTAGGCCCCGAGAGACCCTCTCATATTTGCGGCAGTACTTTGACACAGTGAGGACGACGGAGGTAGTCCAAAACTCACAGTTTTTCTTGCTTTCATCTTCAATTCACTTTGCATATCTAATGGCAACTTATCAGTCTATGCACTTGCTGTTTGCAGATCACATGGTAGCCCTGGGTGGCGATGCTAGAGTTTGCCCGGTTTCATTTTGTTGGAGCTCGGGTTGCCTCCCGATATTGGATCTTGTTCGAGGGACCGGTAGGCCACGCTTGGTTCTTAGGCGAGCGCTTCATGCGCCAGACATCGGGCTTGCCGCTATAGTCAGTTCCTCTGTCTCCTCCGCTGTCTATGCTGGCCACAGAGAGTCTCTCCCTTCAGGAGCTTATTGACGTCATGCGAGACATGGATGCGGATAGGTACATTGGGGAGGGGGACTACACGGCTTACATCGAGGTATATCTTATGTCCCCATTAGTAGGTGCTCGTGCTCCCACGGGTAGGACAACTGGCATTGCTTCACTGAGCAGGGCTCGGGCTGCTGACGCCCTCTCGACGAGCAGAGCTCGGGCATCGAGGGGTGAGACTAGAGGGATGCCTTCTACTAGGTAGTGTGTTGGATGGCCGAATCCCCTGACCGAGCTGACAGGTTAGCGGTATGGGACACCTTATCAGATTCCACTTGAGCCTCCATTGCCTGATCACCGATACGTGAGGATGCTTGGCTCACCACCGGTACATTTTACAGCTTTTATGCATTTCAGCTTTGCTCAGATATTTGTTCATTCATTCACTCATGGCTTCACCTTGCATTTGTAGCCTTCCATAGGATATGTCGAGGGGCTGCTCGAGGCGATCGCCTCACTTGAGGGTATGGCCTTGCGGAGAGAGACGATGCTACACTCCCACGGCATTCCGGTACTTTTCTGTTTTCTCGCATTTATCATACTTCTGCTGATATACCGAAACTGAGCACTTCATTGCACTGATTCACTGTATGTATAGATCACATCTGACACAACATACTGCATACACATATTGTATCTGACTTTCGCACATACTCTACATGCCGCACTTGTACTTGATACTTGCTGACAAATTCAAAATGTCTTTTCAGGTCACACCCTTGTAGACAGGACCCTCTGAGCCTTCTCAAGCGGCAGAGAGAGAGGTTACGGCAAGGAGCTGAGGGAGACGTCGGGCGCCTGTCATACGCGATGACGATGATGAATCTAGTGGGGTGGAGGAGCCAGCGAGTCCTTAGTCAGAGTCATCCGAGGGTGTAGGCAATTGCACCGACTCAGGTTCTAAGGGTAGCGACGACGCTGAGGCAGGCTCTGAGGATGGGAGCGGAGACGGCTCTGATTCAAGCGTTGGGGCTGATGGTAGTGGTGCTGATGGCGAGGGCTCAAGGTTTGCTTAGCCGAGGAAGAGGATGGAGAGGGCCTCTGAGTCTTGAGCTAGGTGGCACCGATTCAGATGTTTTTTGCTTTGTTTTCTTTTTTTTGCTAGTAGTTTTAGCACATTGTACAGCCTTAGGTTGTTTTATTTCTTAAAACGTGTACCTTTTGTAAAAGAAACCATGATGGAATGAGAAAAACACTTTTTTGATCGAAAAAGTGTAGTATTTTGTATTCCGAGCATTGCATCGCACCATTTTGCACAAAAATGAGATTGATGAACATTGAACATTCAAAATGCATTGTCTTAATCAGGTAGTGAACTAACTAACATCTGTAAGAACAAAATAACTCGATGATAAACACAAGGCCTTGACAGGCTAACCAATGTAATTACAACTTGATAAACAAATTGCAACAACTCGATAAGCAAAGCAACAACTCAATGAATGAAACAAATTCAATTCAATAAGCAACTTGCAACAACTCAACAAACAAATCGAATTGAAACAACTCAACTAAACTACTGAACAAAAGAGCCAGACGTATCCAGGGTAGAATAGAACACAGGTTTTCAGCATCCTCATCACATAGGAAGACCCAAAACCCTTTGCTAGGGACAGAAATAGGTTGCCAGCCACTTTTCACATCCGCCAGCCACTTAAATGGCCGGTTAGCCAGAAAAACTGGCCGGTCGGCTACTTGAACTGGCCAGTCGCCCAGTAATTTTTAGGACCTCCAGATGGCTGCCATCTGTCCTCCACTCAATACCTTATCTTCTATAAAAGTTCTAGCTTCGTGGTCTCTCTATTTCAGCACTGTTTTTGCCCCAAATGAAAGCATTTATTGCCCAAAAACTCTCCGAGTGGCTTGCAGCTTTAGATGGCTCAGAAAAGTTGAATTTCTGGCATTTCAGAATAAATGCACTATTCACGCTGAGGGGCACCCCGCTGCGTTTTCCGTTCCTCCATGCCGCGGCTGGGTGTTAGAACCCGATAACTCATGTTTTAGCTTTGGCGGACAAGAGATATGCCCCACTTTTGAAGATTTCCAAGCTTTGATGGAATCCCAGCGCGACGAGGAAATCTTTCCTCAGTCCCGTTTTGGTCATGTCTAAGCTTTAGGACGGATGTGCGGGCTTACTCTGCATGATGCTCGATCTTTGATCCAGAATGGGGAGTTGGATATTCCTAGTTTGATTCATTGGTTTTCTGATGCCGGTGACCACGATGACCATTTTTGGCAGAGTTTTCGGCAACATACCCTTTGTTTGTGCATGTTGTCTCATTTCTTGTTTGCCCCTGGCTTCGGAGGGTGTAGCGCCCATTTGATTGAAGTTACCCAAGGGTTAAAGGAGGGCAAGAGCTATATTGGCATGACACTAGCCGAGACCCTGATGGGTTTAGATGCCTTCCATCACTGGGAGACAACCAGATTCGCAAGAAGTCCACTACTCTTGCAGGTAATGTTTCCCATCCTTTCTCATATGTGTATTTCTCACATCACTCGGCCCCCAGGCTCTGTTTTTCTCTCAAAACATGTTCTCACTTTTCTCTCCATGCACACCTCTCTATTCTTTAATCTCTCTTATTTTTCATCCATCCCCAGATATGGCTGATGGATAAATTGAAAGTAGTGGACTCATGCCCAACATATTCAACTCACGGCTATTTCTTCCGTCAACGACTAGTTGATGCCCCAGATGAGGGATGGTGGTGCGAATGGATATGCAGCCGATCTGTAGTTGACATTGCTTGGCGCTACCCCTGGCTTAATCTGCCGACAATGAGCTACAGCATGGCTCGGCAGCCCAGCATCCAGCTGATTGGCTTGACGCACTGTGTCTTTTACTTCCCATTCCGGTTCCGACGTCAGTTCAGGCACGACCAGACCTGCCCAGAAGAGGGGATAGAATACCCTGCTGTATTTTCAATCAAAGGCTCACATCTAGCCCGATATACCACATCATGGAGGACGAGAGAGCTTCTGGTCCCCGCTCCCACTTTCAGTTGTGCCGTTTCTGGCGAATGCATAGCTTGGCTTGGAGATGAGGCACAGACTGGGCCAACTTTGGTATCCGATGCTTCCACAAGCTCTGGGAGGGGGTGCAGGATCACCTGACTTGACTATGTCCCAAATTTATTGCTTTAATCTGTACTTTCAAGTTTTCTTTATGAATGTAATAAAAAAGCAACTTCAATTTGTATCGAGAGTCGGAGAACTTGTAATGAAATCAATGAAATTGAAGGTTGTGGGTACTGAAAATTTTCCGTTTTGGTCCAAAAATAGTCTAAGTTGTAAAAGACTAATTTGAGCAAAATCAACTTTCATTCAAATTGTTCAAAACCATTTTCAATATGGATCACAACTGAACATGCCCGAGATCCATCACCGAGATGTACAACCCCGAATCCAGCAACTGGAAAGTTGCCTCTTGTCTGAATAGCACTGCACTGTAGCTTACAACCAAACTCTTGGATGCAGAGAAGACAAAGATGACCAAAACAATCACATGGACACAGTCGGTTTGGAAGTGTTTGTGGCTGGACTTCAGAGTGAAGTTGCCCACGTATCCCGAAGATGGGAATCAAGCCTTACGTAGTTCGGTTCGGGTTCACTCGGGTGTTAACACTCTCCTTTTGCGCTATAACTTTTGCCAAGGCCGCCCTTTTGGGTTTTCAACCTTCCGAGCTATGTTTTTCTTATTTCAAATTTTTTGTGCTCTAACTTTTGCCTAGGTCGCCCTTTCGGGTTTTCGGCCTAACGAGCCACTCAGGGATAGTATTTCTTCAACTTGTCCATGTTGATCGGCTGGGAAAACTCAGGGCCATCTAAATCCATCAGAATGACAGCTCCACTCGACCAAATAGACTTGATGATGTAAGGACCAGTCCAATTAGGTCTGAACTTGCCCCTAGGGTTGTGGATGGGAGCTCGGCTGTCTTTGAGCACTAAATCCCCTTCTTTCAAATTTCTGGACTTAACCTTCTTGTTGAAAGCCCTAGCAATCCTGCGTTGATAACCTTGAATGTGGTACAGTGCTTTCAGCTTTCTCTCGTCGAACAGCATGAGCTCTTCAAATCGACTTTGCTGCCAATCTACCTCAGCTATCTGGCACTCTGCCATTACCTGCAATGACGGAATCTCAACTTTGATAGGCAGAACAGCCTCCATCCCATAAACTAAGGAATACGAAGTTGCCCCAGTAGAAGTTCGAATTGATGTTCGATAGCCCCAAAGAGCAAATGGCAGCTTATTTGGCCAGTCCCTGTAGGTTTCCACCATCTTCTGTAGAATGTGCTTGATGTTCTTGTTGGCGGCCTCAACTGCTCCGTTGGTTTGCGGCCGATATGTGGATGACTTATGAAAAGTCACGTTGTATTTCTCCAACAAGTCGATCACTTCCTTCTTGAAGTGGGAACCATTATTCAAAATAATCTCATTAGGGACCCTATAGTGACAAATAATGTTGTTCTTGATGAACTTAGCTACGTGCAACGCCTTCAGCACTGCATAGGATTGGGCCTCGACCCACTTTGTAAAGTAGTCTATCGCCACTAGGACGTACTCATACTCGTTCGACCCCTTTGGAGTAACTGCTCCTATAACATCAACCCCCCAAACTGAACGGCCATGGCGAAGTCATGTTGTACAGCTTCGACGGCGGAATGTTCATGTGATTTGCATGGATCTGACACTTGTGCCATCGCTGAGCAAAACTAATACAATCCTCCTCCATGGTTGACCAATAGTAACCCTGTATGAGAATTTTTTGAGCTAGCATCACTCCGCTCATGTGCGATCTGCACTCCCCTCCGTGGATGGCCTCCATCAGGTGCTTAGATTCTTTAGCATCAACACACAGTTTATGCATCCCAAGATGGCCCCTTTTGTACAGTTTACCCCCGCAGATGATGAACTGAGCAACCATTCTTCGAATTGCCCTATTGTCTTTGGCATTTGCCCCTGGTGGATAAGCTTCCTTTTCCAAGAAGTTCTAAATGTCATAATACCAGGTGTGGAGAAGTGGTTTGGAAATACTCTTCCGATCCCGGGGACGCTAGTGATCCTCTTCTAGTCACCTAAAAAGAAATAAACACTCCGGTCGGGGGTGCCGGAATTAGCACTCCGATGGGCAAGTCAGTCTCTAATCTCTGAATTGCTTATACTTTAAGTAAAGTGTAATAGTTCTCACATACCTTTCTCTGATGGGTGATCTTGTATTTATAGTATTTTCTTTGGGCCTTTGGGCTGGGCCCATCCTCGTTTCGTCACATGTACCTCTACTCGGCGTCTGTTCTATTGGCTGGGATACTGATTATTTTATTCGGCTCCTTGATTGGCTGGGGTATATACTGAATAGAGGTTACGTTTCGGACCGGACACGCTCATCCGTCCCTATGGATCTAATAATTTTCAGCTCCCACAATTGCCCCCCAAACACCCTACTAGCATCAGTTAGTCGGCGTGTTTGGCTTTTAGCCTAGGAAATCGAAAATTTGGCGGTTAACCCTCTTCCTAATGCGTGTCAGAATGCGCACATGCTTCTTAGTACACTACTTCCATTTAATATGATTTGAAATTTTCTTTTCGAGTGTATGTTCTGAATGTTCAAAAGATATCTTGCTCGCCCTCTAATGCAACTCTATCTCTTCGCGGCTTCTACAACTCCTTGTTTCTCGTTTCTCCCTTTATCTCCAGTAAGTCTTCTTCTCCTTCATTTTTGATCCTACTTCCTTATTTGCTTTTAACTTTCCGTAATCCTTGGGTTTGGCTTAAAAAGAATGGCAAAACATCTGAAAGAGCTCCTTTCGGCGGATCGAATCTCCGGCTTTCGACGCTATTTCTCCATCCCTGATGACGTCCATCTGTCACTTTTGGCAGACAACATCACCGATATGCAGAGGGAAGATGAGAGCACAATCGTCTTTCCTCTCCTATCAATTGCTGAGGGCGGAGTCCGCTTTTCTCTTCACTCGCTTTTGAGGGCCGTTCTTAGATACTGGGGTCTAATCCCTTCCCAGCCCAACATCAATTTCTTTCGCATCATAATGGGGATCGTAGAACTAAATCGTCGTCTTAGGACCAATTTAGGTATTTCTGCCATTCGGCACTGTTACGCCCTAGCCAAGTCTACTGGCCGGCTAGGGCGCTACTTTCTTAGAGCTAAGGGTACTGATCATCACTTAGTGACTATGCTCGCCAGCTCTGGCAAGCGTGTCGACGACGTGATGGTTGTTGTCCGCGGTAACTGGGAGTTTGGCGAAGGCGAAGATCGCCTAGACCTGGTGCTGAGGAAAAAAGGCGAACCAGGTGGCCGATTTGATCACTTTGCTTTTCATATTTGCATGTATATGTATTCGGTATTATGTTCATCTTATCGTTTTGTTTGTGCAGGCAGCGATTTGAAGAGAGTGTTGGTTTCAGACAACGATGTTGTGCTCGCAGAAATCAAAACCGCACTACTGTTCGTCAGCCGTCCAAACCTTCAAAAACAAGGGAGGGCAACCTACATTCTCCTGCAGTATGAGCCGACTTACACAACGTTCTCGACGGCAAACAACATTCTAATCGCGCGAGGCGACAATCAACTTGCTGCCCTCATCTTCCCCAGCTTCAAAAAATTGAGGCAGATCGGTTTAGAGTCATCTGATTCTGAACACGCGGAAGAACATGTGGCCTAACCAATCGCCGAGGATTCTGACTGGTTGGCCGCGGAAGTTGACGAAGCGATTAATTCGGCTTTGAGGAAGCCGGATTGAACTCTTCTGACCCTCCGTCTACATCAGGCCGAGGGGACGCCTTCGAAGATATTTTTTCAAACTTGGGAGACCTTCCCGACGATTACTCTGAAGATACGACTGGGAAAAATCTTACGCAGATGGCACGAAAGAGGAACGCCGAACGCATGGCCGCTCGATAAATGGCCGAGGCCATCCATTCCGAACTTGTCCCGATTGAATCTGTTCAACCTACTGTTCTGCAACATACTGTTGTAGAGGAATCGGCTCAGGTTTTCGTCCCCGAGATGGAAAAGGACGTCGAGCGCCCGGTTACAGAAGAGCGGACGATTTCGGAGGAACGAGGCGAAAAAAGAAGCGCCGAGGACAAGGACGGCTCCAAAGAGGGCCCTGTTGATAAGCGGCCACGCTTAGAGGAGTCGACTGTGGTTGCTCCTTTCATCATTGAACCAAAAATAAAAAACATGCCGATCTCCTCTGAAGCGTTGGCTTTAAAAGATCCAGCTGTGGCATTGAGCTTAGCCACCGCGGTCTCCTTACCGGCTGATAAGGCGACCTTTCGTGCCGAGCCAGACTCGACAACGGTAGTATTAGCTACTCAGTGGGCCCTTCTGGTATGTGTTTATCCTTGGAATGTGACGATCTTTTGGTTTGCATTCGATGTTTCTTGGAATGTGACGATCCTTTATTTTACAGACAGTTGGAAGGATCGCCAAATTAGGTCGACGCCATCGTGACGCTGTCGAAAGGATTGGCCGTTTGCAATCGGAAGTCGATGGCCAAAGGAGCAGGGCGGAGTTTGAGGCAATGAGAGCTGCAATGGAAAGTGCACGGGCGAAGGCTGAGAAGGAAAGGGCCAGGACTGCTGATCAACTCAAGTCTGACGCCGAGGAGAGGGCAAACACGAGCGAGGAATCGCTTAAGTTAGCCAAGGAGGCGCTTGTGAAACTGGAGGCTGAGTTGGAAGGGTTGAAGCAGGCCAAGGAAAAAGCCGAATTTGAGGCTTTTGCGGCGTTCAAGGCTGGGAAAAGCGTCGCCTTTAATGACTACGTAGAAGAAGTCCCCAAATTTGTGAATCGGGGATTCAGACACAGCTAGCTCAAAACCCTTGCTGCCGCTGGAGTTACATTGGCCATGCCAATTCCATACAAGCAAGTGGACGTTGAGCTGCCTGAGTTTGATCCTGAGACTTGATTTGGGTGATATTCTAATTTTGTTAGGCTTTACTCAATTTCAATGTATGTTTTTTGTTAGTTGACTTTCATCTTTTTGGGATTTTCATATGTAAAATGTCCACTGCTAGCGCCCAATTTATGAATGAAAATTTTATATGCTCTCAAATTATTTCTCGTATTGTTTGCTGTATGAGTATATAGTTAGGAGAATCAGCAGTTACAACAAAATGTCAAGATTACGTGAGACGGCAGACTTAACAGCCGATTAAAATTAGGGATCTGATTTAATCATAAACCAAATGAATTCATGGCTACTGTACAGATAAATTGATTCGTGGAACGGCTGGGGCACTCAAGCTGTCTAGATTGATGAATCTGCCCTTGCCCCAGCTGGTTCATGAACGTAGAACGCCGAATAACACGTTACTTACGAATCTTGTACTGAAGAATCGATTCGTGGAACGATTGGGGCACTCAAGCCGTCTAGATTGATGAATCTGCCCTTGCCCCAGCTGGTTCATGAACGTAGAACGCCGAATAACACGTTACTTATGAATCTTGTACTGGAGAATCTATTCGTGGAACGGCTGGAGCATTCAAGCCGTCTAGATTGATGAATCTGCCCTTGCCCCAGCTGGTTCATGAACGTAGAACGCCGAATAACACGTTACTTATGAATCTTGTACTGAAGAATCGATTCGTGGAACGGCTAGGGCACTCAAGCCGTCTAGATTGATCAATCTGCCCTTGCCCCAGCTGGTTCATGAACGTAGAATGCTGAATAACACGTTACTTATGAATCTTGTACTGGAGAATCGATTCGTGGAACGGCTGGGGCACTCAAGCCATCTAGATTGATGAATCTACCCTTGCCCCAGCTGGTTCATGAACGTAGAACGCCGAATATCAGATTGGTGCATATGACTCAGTCGGCGCCACGTTGTTAACGCTTCAATATTAATGAGATTGCCTCGTAGGTGCTGCCCTCGTAGGGAATAAATGGGCGTGTACTTCGTGAATGAGGCGCTCAGTCAGCAACTCAGTCCAGCTCTTTAAGGAAGATTAAACAAGTGCGAATGTCAAATACGCTTTTCTTCAATAGTAGAGGTGAAGCGAAGACGCTAGCTGAGCTGGGAGGTGCCATGAGTCGAAGCGGTGAGCCTTCACGCACGGGCAGTAGGACTTTGAGGGATCGGGAGAGACACCAATCTCCTCGTCATCGAAGTAGGTCGCCCAGGAAGGACAAACAGCCACAGCGTAAGTCTCCTCAACCCCGTCCTGGAAGGGAATCCGACGTGACTCCTCGCCCATTGAGTTTTACTGTCTTCGTGGGTAATAGACCAATGACAGAGGTGGATTCGATCATTCGTGATCCAAACGTGGTAGTCGAGTTTGCTCGACAGATTTTTCCACCCGAAGTTCAGCAGTCGATGGTAGGTCGGCCGAACTTTGAAGTGTTTCGTGAAGGCGTTCACGGGGCGGTGAGGGGACTGTATACGGCTTATGAGATCGGCATGCGTCTCTGCACCGCTCGCCGCGACATAGAACAGAGAGATGAATGCATTCGGAAGTTAGAAGCTCGCGTTGAGAAGGCCGAGTGTGAGCTAAGGAAAATCAAGTCTGCCGGGCCCCAATCAACCAACCACCCCAACCCGGTTGTCGAAGAGAGGGTTACTCACTGATTAGTGATACGATCGCCGATCGTAATACGGCTAGCATGTTCGCGATTAAGACTGCGAGAGCCGCGGCCTATGAAAAAGGCTTCCATAACGGCCGACTGGTCGGAATTCAGAAGACCAAAGAGAAACTCGACGAAGAAGTTTGCCGATGTGAAAATCGTGGCTTTATGCACGGTTGGATCAAGGCATCTCAAGCCGCGGAAGCTCTCCGAGCGCCGGGCATTGATTCGGTATTGCCACTCTACCAACGTAATCATTTTCTGTTTTCCGCCTTTGAAGTCGAGAAAAGTGAGGATGAGGGCGATGCTGTATAAAAATACTATGTAATTATGTAATTATTGCCTGATTGAATAAATCGTCTTATTTTAAATGTTTCATTGTAATTTTCATTCGGTACACACGTGTTTGCATGTGTTTCATTGTATAAACTTTGACCGGCCCGAGTCAACTAGGCATTTAATTTCGAACGGTTATATGCCGGCCTGTCATGGGCATTCTTCATTAAATATATATTTGGCATACGTGTCATGCACAGTCAATGCGCCGATAAGGCTCCGAATTCAGAGGCTTAATCGGCCCAAAGGTGTCATGCACCAGGGGCTCCGAATCCGGAGACTCAGCCTATCTATAATTGCCGTTTAGATAATTAGGCCATTTTAACTCCAAAAAGCCGAAAATTAGTACATGGAGTGGCTGTGGCCAATATCGATCGGCGTCCGTCTTTTGGAGTTCAGTGTTAATGAAATCGCCTCGGGGTCACTACAAGGATTAGAAATAAATCGCCTCGGACTCTTCGCGCCAGTAACTTCACTTACTGTGTTCAGACTTGATTTAAAATAATTTTGTTGCGTGGGGTTAGATAAGTGTGAACGTCAAATGGAGTTTTCTTCAACAGCAGAGGAGAAGCTCGAACTCTGGCTGAGCTTGATATTGCAATGAATCACAATAGAGAACCCATCCGTGCGAGAGGTAGGGCATTCAAAGAACGGGAAAAACGTCAGCCTCCAAGTCGTCGTAGCAGATCACCCCGAAGGGAGAAATAGCAATGGGGAAGTTCTCCGCAACCGCAATCAAGAAATGAGGCCGACGTAGCGCCGTGACTGTTGAGTTTTACTGTTTTCGTGTGGAATTCCTTTCTTGTCCTGAATCTTAGCCTTGGCGTTGTCTATGGTGTCATGGCTCTCCACCTCGAGGGTGATTGTCTCGCTGGTGTGAACATCGTGGATTCAAGAGCAGTCAGATCAAAGCATTTCAAGCTGCGGATACTCTTCGAGTAGCGAGCGTTGATTCGGCACTGCCGCTGTACCAATGCGACCACTTTTTCACCTTCGAAGTTAAGAAGGGTGAGGATGAAGGTGACGCCGTATGAAAATAGATATTGTAATGTTCGAACGCGGATTGCGTTTTTGTAATTATTGTTTAATCGAATAAAATGTTTTATTTTAAAAGTTTATCTCATTCTGAATTTTTATATGCTTAATTAAGCATCTTATTTCGTATGTTGGCACGTTTTGTTTTGTTCATGCGGTTGTGCCAGATCAACTTACATATCCCTACTTTGATGTGTAAATGTTTCTTCATTTTGGAGGGCGCTCCGAATTTGGAATATTACTTGGCCCTTGAGCGTCGCTCGGTGGGACACTATTTGGTTAGACGAATTTGGAAGCTTTATCGGCCAAAGATGTCATGTGCCGAGGGGCTCCGAATCTGGAGTCTATTCGGTCAATCGTGATATCCACGAAGGGCACTCCGAATCTGGAGGCTTTTTCGGCCCAAAGACGGCATGCGCCGATGGGGCTCCGAATCTGGAGGCTTTTTGGCCAATCGTGATATCCGCGAACGGCGCTCTGAATCCGGAGGCTTTTTCAGCCCAAAGGCGTCATGCGCCGAGGGGGCTCCGAATCTGGAGACTTTTTGGCCAATCGTGATATCCACGAAGGGCGCTCTGAATCCAGAGGCTTTTTCGTTGAAGCACTTTTTAACTAGATTTCGCAGTGGGTGGGGCTACAACTTTTCAATAAGAACCCTTGCATTACAAAAGTGGAATGTGTACATGGCGAATCATTTAGAACTAGGATCATTCCCCACAAGTCGGGTTTAATGACAGAATTTTCGCAAGTGCGTCGAGTTCCAGGGCCGTGGCAGACTCCTCCCTAACATATTTCTGAGCCGATATGGAATCTATCCGATAATGGCCGTCTCAATTAGGACCCAATTTTCCATCAACCGGCTTCTTGTCATCTGGAAGTACCTTCAGGATCGACTTTCCTGGTGTGTAGCGGTGCAGCTGAACGCATTGATTATTCGACTTGGCAAGCTGCTGCTGGTATCACCTAGGGCTTTCGTGGCTATTCGCTACGGAGTCGTCCGACGTCGTCGAGGCTATTTCGATTCGGCACTTCCAGAAAGGAGATAACATGCTTGTGCGGATTGCTGGGAACCACGGATTTGCTCAACGCCGTGTTCGGTCAGGAAGCGTAGTAGTTGATGATAGGTGCTTGGCACGGCCTGAATAGTATGCAGCCAAGTTCGCCCCATGATGAGATTATACGACGAAGGGAGCTTGATGACCAAGAATTCCACATCCACTGTTTGGGAGCCCGCTCGAACGGGTAGTGTGATTTTTCCCAACGGGTACTCTGGATTTGCGATGAAGCCGAATAATGGATAAGGAGCCGGAGACAGGTCTGATTCGTTGAAGCCAAGTTTGATGAAGGTCTCGTAATACATAACCTCCGAATTGCTCCCCTGGTCTATGAGGACGCGTTCAACGGTAAATCGGTTTACGTGTAGTTCAATGACCAATGGATCAATGTGGGGGAGTGTTATGCCGATAAGATCGGAATTGTCGAAGATAATACTCGGAGCTTCGGAGGGCCGTTTCGTTGGTGTGCGTTGCTTCTGGGGGGCTGACTGAATTACGTGTACAGTAAGAGGCATTGAAAGGCTGTATATCATATGAATGACGCCGAGCGGAGGTGAATCTTACCGAAGGGCAATTGTTTTGATTGCACTCTTTCGGAGATGTTGCTGGAGCCGACCATCTTGCACCAATTCCTCAAGGTGGTCTTTCAAAGCATAGCAACTGTCTGTATCATGACCGTGATCTTTGTGATATTCACACCGCCTGTCTCACCTTCTCGTGTCAAGAGGTCCCACCATTTTGGACGGCCATTTGAAGAACTGAAGATGTTGGATTTTGGACATAACCGAGCTGATTGGCTCTGAAAGCTCCGTATATTTCTTATCGGTGCACTTTGTGCGCCTACTATCAACTTGCAGTTGCTCATTTGATCGGTGTGAGCATTGATCGCTTGATCGGCGAGAATCCCGTCTCTTGTCTCGTTTAGCCCGCTGTCATGGTTCAGGGCTCTGAGGTGGCACGGAACTTATTGGCTGAGCAATTTTAGGAGGGGTCGTTTTGTTGGCCATGTGTCCGGTTTTAACCCGCAAGGCGTCATCTTCCACTTTGCAGTATTCCTCTACTTTCTTCATCAACCCCCAGACTATTTTGGGGGGTCTTCTAGTCAAGGAACTGCGGAGGGCACTATCTGGATGTAATCCCATTTTGAAGGCGGTGATGGCCATGGAGTCATTGCAAGCGTCATCGACAAGATTAAAGCATTCCCAATATCACGCTGAATATGCTCTTAGTGTTTCTCCTGGCAGGATTTGCATTGCCCAGAGAGAGTCGGCTTGTTTCGCCTGGACCTCGTTGGTGATGAATCTGGCCCTGAAGGATTTCTGTAATTGGTGGAAGGTTTTGATCGAAGCCGACTCTAGTTTATAATACCACCTGACAGCTAATGGTCCTAAACTATTGGGAAATATTCGGCACATGAGGGCCTCGTCGTCTGCATGCAATGTCATGGCTTGTTGTAGTGGCGGATGTGGTCGGTGGGGTCTGATTTGCCGTCGTACAAGGTGAATGACGGTGCTTTGAATTTCTTGGGTAGCACTGCCTTTGCAATCCGTCGTATGAAGGGATCATGTTGATCTTCGTCCGAACTGTTCCTTCTTCGCTTGTGCCTTATACGAGGGCTTTCTTCAAAAGAACTGGTAGTTTCAGGTCGCCCCTTCTTCCTGGGCCCCGGGGATAACGAGTCAGAGTCACTATCAGTGTCGTCTTGTCGGGCTCGAGGTCGTCAACCACCTGCCCTCACAGGTCGTTCCGGGCCTTGGTGTGCAGCTTGTTTGGATTTCGCCACCTCCAAGGCCAAATCCTGACGGAGACGTTCATTCTCTGTGATCATGTTCTCCAACCTTTGTTCGTTTTGCTTTGCTTTTTCCATGATCGCTTGCATTGCTTCGTGCTCTGGAGTCGAGGGCGAGGCGAAGTTCAGAGCGCATCTCACGGGGATGGTCTCCGGTCCAAGCATGTTTGATGGAGTGAGGTCATCTCTCTGCGTGGTTTCATCAATGACTATCGGAGGGTCTTCCGTTACGCCCGCCATGGATGTGTTTGAGTATTCCCACAGACAGCGCAAATTGTGGAGAAGTGGTTTGGAAATACTCTTCCGATCCCGAGGGACGCTAGTGATCCTCTTCTGGTCACCTAAAAAAAATAAACACTCTGGTCGGGGGTGCCGGCATTAGCACTCCAACGGGCAAGTCAGTCTCTAATCTCTGAATTGCTTATACTTTAAGTAAAGTGTAATAGTTCTCACATACCTTTCTCTGATGGGTGATCCTGTATTTATAGTATTTTCTTTAGGCCTTTGGGCTTGGGCCCATCCTTGTTCCGTCACATGTACCTCTACTCGGCGTCTGTTCTATTGGCTGGGATACTGATTATTTTATTCGGCTCCTTGATTGGCTGGGGTATATGCCAAATAGAGGTTACATTTCGGACCGGACACGCTCATTCATCCCTATGGATCTAATAATTTTTGGCTCCCACACCAAGGGTTTTGATCTTGTACTTCATCTATGGTAGCAATCAGCTCGTAGGCCGGCACAAATTTCTGTTCGATGATTATTGGACGCATCCGGACTTCGAAAGGGATGTCTATCATGGAAGATAGAGTTGCTAAAGAATCGGCAAACCTGTTGTTCTCTCTTAACAGATGGCGAAGTTCAGCTTTTCAAACCGAGGGGTCAGAACGTCCAAGGTCTGGTGATAGATTTTCATTCTTTCTTCTTTAACTTTCCAATCTCCTTTTGCTTGAGATACTACCAGGTTCAAGTCTCCGATGACGTCCAACCGCTTTGCCCCTAGTTCTAGGGTGGCTTCTAGTCCAGCAATACATGCCTCATATTCTGCTTCATTATTCGATACCTTGAACTGGAGCTTAAAGGCTGAGGGTATGCGGGAATTGTCGGGTGCTATCAGCAACACCCCTATCCCATACCTGTACTGGTTTGACGCTTCGTCAAAGTACATAGTCCAAGTTTCTTTTTCAACATGTAAAATGGCCTCATCTGGAAACAGATATTCTACTGCTTCATCTCCCTCCACTAGGTGATCGGCTAAAAACTCCGCTGCCGCTCTCCCTTTCACAGATTTGCACGTCATGTACTTCAAATCAAATTCGGAGAGAAGAAGCAATCAACAGGCTAGCCTACCCGTAAGTGCTGGTTTCTCGAAGAGATATTTGATGGGATCTAATCTTGAAACCAGTATTGCAGAGTGAGCTAACAGGTAGTGCCTCAACTTCCTAGTAGCCCATACCAAGGCCAAACAAGCCTTCTCAAGTGGAGTGTAATGGGTCTCATATTCCAGCATCTTCTTGCTCAGGTAATAGATAGCCTTCTCCACTTTGTCCTCAGACTCCTGTGCAAGCATGCAGCCCATCGTCGTTTCGGTTACTGACAGATACAATATCAATGGTTTCCCCGGCTCCAGCGGTGACAACACGGGTGGGTTTTGTAGATACTGCTTGATCTACTCAAAAGCAACTTGGCATCGGTCATCCCATTGGAGCTTCTTTCCTTTCTTCAGCAGACCAAACAGTGGTTCACAAGTCAAGGTTAATTTTGTAATAAATCATCTTATGAATTGCACTTTACCCAGAAAGCCTCACCCCTCCTTTTCAGTCCTTGGTGGTGGCATTTCTAAGATGGCCTTGATCTTGGAAGGATGGACCACGATACGTCTTTGTGTGATCAAGAACCCCAGCATTTTCCCGCTATAACACTGAAAGTACATTTCTGAGGATTCAGCCGCAACCGATACTCTCTGATCCATTAGAAAAAAATTTTCAAGGCGGTGTAGCGGCCCTCTCTTTTTTTGGACTTGACAATCATGTCGTCCACGTACACCTCAACCTCTTTGTGGATCATATCGTGCAAAATCGTGGTCGCGGCCCGTTGATACGTAGCCCCAGTATTCTTCAAACCGAACGGCATCACCCTATAACAGTAAGTTCCCCACGGGTTGGTGGAGGCAGTCTTCTCCCTATCTTCGAGGGCCATCAAAATCTGGTTGTAGCCTGAAAACCCATCCATAAATGAGAGCAGCGCATGCCCAACAGTGAAGTCCACCAATTCGTCGATATGTGGCAGAGGAAAGTCATCCTTCGGACTGGCTTTGTTCAGATCTCTGAAGTCCACACATACCTGAATTCTGCCATCCTTCTTAGGCACCGGAACTATATTGGCCAACTAAGTAGGGTATTCAGATACTAACAGGAACCTTGCATCAATCTGCTTAGTGACCTCTTCTTTGATTTTCAGAGCCCAATCCGGGCGGATCCTTCGGAGCTTCTGCTTAACAGGTCGGGCCTCTGGGTCAAGAGGGATCCGGTGATGTACAATCTCAGGATTGATTCCAGGCATGTCTTCGTAGGACCACGTGAAAACATCTTTGAAATCTTTTAATAAAACAACTAAGCGCTCGCGTTCCTCCGACGACAACATGGACCCGATTTGGACCAGCCGCGGATCCTTCTCAGTACCAACATTAATTGAGGTGATTTCATCAACCAAAGGTTTTACAAACCTCTCCTGCTCTCGGTCAATTAAAGGTACAGAAAAGTAGTCAAAAGCCACAGCAGCATCATTCTTATTAACTTCCGGATCATCTGATTCTTCGGTTACAACCGACTCAAAAGAAAATAAAAATGATGACCTGGACAGGACAATGGCATCCAGGTTATCACCCCCAGGAATACCTGACTCAGACTCAGAAGAACTGGAATCTGATTCTGACTCCACAGACTCTGTGGAATCTGATTTCGGTTCACTACCTGACCTAGAACTGCTAGATAAAAAGCATTCTTCATATTGCCAGACGAGGGATGGTGTGATGGATGCATCCAAAATGCTGGAAGAAGGGCCCACAGCCGCATCATCTTCGATCATGGAAACTGAGAAATCACCCCCCGAGCACTCTGGTAAGATCTGAGGATCTGATAGGAGACAGGCCAGTGCTGCTCCCAGCTTAAAATCTGTGTCCTCGGACTCATCCTCCTTGCACTGCTCAGTCCCAACTGGTGGGTCAGTCTGCCCTTCGGCAACTTCATCCCCAGGTAAGTGCTACTTCTCTGCATTCAGCCATGGCTCTGGAAAGCCGCAAAACGGGAAATCTTTCCCCTCCCGAACAAAGCATCCATTCAGGGTCCCCTGGATAGGTTTGTGCACTAACTCATAGTGCTTCCCGGCTTGTTTAGCTCTGGCTTTTCCAACCATCTCCTTTCCTTTCCTTACCCAATCCTCTTTGGTAGGTGTATAACCTAGACCAAAGGTATGGGGATTGTGTGGCACTTCGGCCAATTTAGCGATGCCCTTCCGGCCACTTCTTCCTAATCCCATCTCGGGCACATGTTGAAGCTTGTTCATGAGGTAAAGAGATTGTGCACTAACATACAGCCCCTCATCAACAGCTAGTAGATCTTGTACTACCCGAGCCTCAGCCAAGGTGAATCCAGACAGGAAGACATCCTCTACGCCATGCTCAATTTCTAGAACTGGTGTAGAAACTTCTGGCGGCGGATGTATTGAAGAGTTCCCGAAAACAATTGCCACCCCCTTCCCGTGGGGGTACTTCAACATTTGATGTAAAGTGGAAGAGACAACTCTCACTTGGTGCAGCCATGACCATCCAAGGAGTAGATTGAAGGTGGCTAGAACATCCAAGACATGAAACTCAATGTCTTACTGTGCCGGGCCAACCTGAGGTTTGATCTGTACCATCCCCCTTACTTCCCGACTGGTGTTATCATAGGCCCGAATCACCTGGGCTGTCGGTGCACAATCTGCAGGTTTCAACCCGATAGCATACGCCGTTCGCGACAGACATACATTGATTGCTGATCCAGTATCAACTAGGACGACCGGTATCCATTTTCCCTTACATTCTACAGAGATATACAGCGGCTTGTTATGCTCAGCGCCCTCAGGTGGTAGTTCCCTATTTGTGAAAGTTAAAGTCGGTGAAGCTCCACCCGAAAAAACCAACCCCACCAACTGCTCGGGCGTTGTATCAATCGAAAGCTTACCCTTGTCCATGGCTAAAAGGACGGCTTGTCGATGCACCCTCGAGGCCATGAGCAGTCCCCAGATGGAGATGTCTGCTTGAATTTTCTTTAGTTGCTTTAGTACAACTTTCTCCTCTAACAGTCTGTCCTTCTGTTTCTCAGCTTCTCTGTCCTTCTTGGACGCCTCCGGCTGGTCCAAATGTAGGGGCTTGAAGTACCGCCCACTCTGGGTCATATGGTCGACCTCCTCAATATACTAGGTGTCATCTGGGAGATTCTATCCCTAGTCTTCATCGGTATGGGCCAGATACAAATCGTTGTCTTCCCACCACATGCCCTCAGCAACCGACAGACAACTGTCCGGCTCTGCTGTAGTTGTTTCTGTGCTCACAGCACATTTTGTCCCTGTAGGGGCCTTGGCTTTTCTAGCCTTGTCATCATTCTCGCTTTTCTTCTGTTCAAAACGCCTAAGCGTGGCTTCTTGTTCGGTGTCTGCTGTGAACAAACTGCCCAAGTCCCGAGCAAAATTCTTCGCACCAATGCTCTCCGGCGATGCTTCCTCGTTCTCGACCATTCCGGCCACTGTAGATGTTCCAGTTTCTAACTGCCCCTGCTTTGGCTGAGACTCCTCAACAACATCTAGCTCATCACTGAGGCACCCAGTAGGATCTGTCACTCCATTCAGGTCAAACTAGTTGACGCTCACATCCCCTGGATCCTGCTCGTTAAAGAACTGCAGATTGGCAATGTCCTCCTCCAACTCTGCTAGGTCATCCAGCCCATGACTTGGCCCTTCTTCCCGAACCACATTGACCTCTGCCCCAGTTGGCAACTCCACCCTTAGCTTAGCCTGATCTGTTGACACAATACAACCGCACGGGTTGTATGCTTCCTCAGTAAAGCTCCCAGATCTGTCAAGTTCTGAACCAACATTCCCATTCTCTTCCAAGGCCACCCCAGTTCTATCTTCAATAGTCACCACCATTGGCTTGGGCTGGGTTAGAGAGGTGCTTATCATGCACAAATCCATGCTATCTAGGATGAACACCTCAGGCTTAGGCAGGTGGGAGGGTGTGATGTATATGTTAGGGTCATACGGGATGGCCGTGGTTTGGATCAGGTTGATTTCCTTGGGTGGTGGAGCTTGGTTATGTGGTGGGAGTAGGTTGGCAGTGACATTTGGCTTGTCGGGAGGCGCGATCACCTTGTTGTGAATGAGATCTTGAATCTCATGACGGAGTCTGTAGCAGAAGTCGGTGTCATGACCGTGCTGCTGGTGAAAGGCGCAATATTTGGCCGGGTAATGGGAAGAAGGACGTTTTTCTGGTAATGGCCACGGCTCCAGGGGCTTCAAATGCCCTTTCCTGATCAAGACTCCTAAGGCTTTAGACAAAGTCATATATAGCGGGGTAAAGACCCTCTAGCCCCGGGCTTGGTACTTCACAGGTTGTGAGCTGGGTGCAAAGGTTCTTGTAAAGGGTGTGGTTGTTTTTGGAGTGGTGGTGACCATGCCGACGTCAGAAGTTCTTGCGGCTGCACTATTACAGGTAGCTGCATTCAAACCATGGGTAAACGCCCTCTTGGGCTGCTCCTTTTACTGGTTGATCAGACCTTGCTTCATAGCATCCCCAATCTATACCCCAATCTCATGCAAGTCAGCAAAGGTGGGGGGGGTAAGACGATCATCTTCTGTATCAGTTTAGGTTGTAGGTTGCGAACAACCATTCTTATATGATCTTTCTCGAGTGGCCAAGTTGTCATCATGGAGGCCTTGGCCCTTCATCGAGTAATAAAATCAGAAAAGCCCTCCTTTGGCTCCTGTCGAGTCACCTCAAGATCACGAGTTGTGACCTCGATTTGCGTGTTGTATGACTACTGGGCAACGAAAGCCTCGGCCATCTCCTCTCAACTCCATTTCACAGAATCCTCCAACTTCGTGTACCAAATGGCCGCAATACCCGACAGGGTCCGACCGAAGAGAGATAATTTCTGGAGTCTCGTCAAGCCCATCGAGCGCAGAATATCCGAGAACAGCGTCAGATGAACCATAGGATCGCCCGAGCCATCAAAACGGTCTATATGGGGCATCTTGAACCTATCCGGCAACGTCACCACCGAATCAGTGTATCCATCTTTTATGTCCGGGATCGAATTAACTCCTTGGGCTCGCTTGAACAGCTTTTCAAGCTTATTCACTTTCAGCGTGGTTGGATCAACCTCAAATTCGAACGGCGTGTCCACTGGATTAGCCTGTGCTTTTGAAGTCTGTGGTAGAACCGATAGTGGGACTGGCTCTGTTGGAACATCCGTATTCTCCTGGACATGAGCTGTTTCCCCTAGTGTTGGAACCCTAGGTGGGGGTGGGGGTGGATGCGAAGCAGATGCTACAGCTTGTTGTGGTTGCTGCTGTTGTTGGAGCCTGGCAATCAGCTTTGCCTGTTGGGCTACAACCTCTGTCTGTCGAGCAGTAACCTCCGCTTGGCGAGCAGCGTCACGCTGCATAGCCTACATGGTTTCCTGGAGTTGGCATCATTTTTTCCATACTAACTGAAAACTGCCGATCTATCAGACTCTGTGTACCCTTTGAAGTAGAAGCAGAAAACTGATTTTCACTGAGCACAGGTGATTGACGGACTGGTGAATTATGCCGAACCCTCCTTCGTCTTGTAACTAGTGGGAGTGAAGCAAACACAGGTTGTCCTCTCACAAGATCCCCAGATCGATAAAGTCTTCTTACTCGGGTCCAGAGTGTTTGGGGGGTAATTGCCTCGTCGGAAGCAATGATGAAATACTACCTTGCAAAACAAAAAATAAAGCAAAAGACAAAAATCAGAAAAACGGACAGCATCTCGGCTTAGATAGTGACAACACACAGTTGACACTCATAAGCTGGACTAACTGTACTCAAACACTGATTTTTGCCCCCTAAATTTTCTGCCACAACACTGATACCCTCAAACACTGATGTCCTCAAACCGAAACCCAGACTTGCAAACTGATATATGCATTCCTGTAGAGACACACCCTAACAGCACATAGCAAGCAAATGGGAGCCAAAACACCCCTATGGTGGGGTAGGGTTTCTCTATCCTATTTTGTCAGGAGCTAGGGTTTCACTACGCACGCATGTGGTTTCAAACAACCTACATTCGGGTAAGCAGCCTGTTCTAGCTTGGAATGGTCTCTATGGCTTCCGATATGCAACTAGGTTGATTGGTTAAGAAGGGTGCCTCGGTGGATCCGAGGTTTGTGTTCCCATCGCGGCAGAGCCCATAACCGATTAGCCTTATGGCACGCTTTTCCAAGCAAGCCTCCGGCAACCCATTCAGGAATAGTAGATGGCAAACACTGTGACTTAGGCACACCAATGCAAATGTAATGCCAAGAAACACCTAAGTGTAAAAAATAACATATTATGAGTTCGAGTCAAGTTTTTTAAATTCCCAGCAGAGTCGCCAGAAATTGTAGACTCGACTTTCTTCACACGCCTCCCTTTCAGAGAGGCGCGAATTGGTCTACTACAGTTCAGACTCCTGTCATGGTTCTGAATCAAATATCACAAAGTGCAATGTGAGACTGATAAACACCAAAGAGTCCAATCCGGCAAATCATTTTGGAAAATCAGATTTTGAATCAAATAATGCCAAAATTGGACTGCTTTGCCAGATTACAGAGTCGCCACCTAAATATTTTGTTTTTGGGAAATTTAGGAAACCCTGACTCGTGCCTAAGGCCTCATGTCTGTCATCACCAAAATTGCCTCGGCTCGGGAACTTGGGTACGAGAGGGGAAGGTCATGAAGTGAGCACCCCCGCTCACCCGATCAAAGGATCGGCCTCTTCTAATCATGATATGTTGTTTTGAAAACACGTGTTCTTATTCCGGTTATTTAGCTAACTTTCTACGTGATGCACACAGCATACAAGTATAGACTAGATCGCCTAAATTGGAACAAAATAATTCAATGTTTGTTTTCGAAAATGGTTTGAATTTGCCACCCTCAAGTAGGCTTAGAAATGCAGATTTGCCACCAAACAAGGTGGGCTTAAAACATGATGATTTGCCACTCCAAGTGGGCTTAAAACTCACATTTTGATGAATTATTCCATTTCAAGTAATGAAGCCTTCAACCACAGGCATTCATGCAGTTATAGCAATTAAGCAAATAGCCTCATGGCAAGCATGCTATCATGGCAACACTCACACACATGCAAGTATGCTAAAGCGTAAACACTTATAGTGTACTCCAAGTCAAAACAGAGAACTAGTTAGAAATCATGCATAATCCTAGCTATGTTAAAATGCCTAATGCAACACATGCAAAAATGCAACTAAATAGGCTCGGCTATCTAAGATGGCATATGAATGTAATGATTTGATGCATGTATTCAAATAGGTATTGAAAGTCAATGCAGTTTGAATGATGCGCCGAGCCCGGTGCATGCAAGACAAATGAATGATGCAAACATGCAAACATAAGGCATGCTAATTGAAAATGACCCTAAACTAACCATCGAAAGCGGTTAAGTAAAAGGGAGAAAGATGTGGGGTTGGAAGACATTCACACACACGCACACTTATTACAACATTTGCCCTCTCGACGGAGGGTCCGAATGAATTAGCTAAGCTAATCTAAGCTAAGCCTAACCAATCTAATTAAGCTAATTAGATTAATTATTATACAACAAAACGAATAACTAGTAAACTACTTACTAATTATTACAACACTTAATTAATTAAGAAACTAATTAATTAAATTCCCAATTTAAGCTAACTAACAAGTAAAGCTAATTACAAATCATACTGCCTTAGCTCTATTCCAAAAGGTTGAAGATGCATGCTTGGTTGGCGTTCGCTCGGAAATCCATTACCATGCTGTCAATTGCCTCTATTTGCACTTGCCTTGATCTCTGAAAATTGTGCCAACCTGCAGACTGCCTTTACTTTAAAACAGGGACCTTCTGGTGGGCTGCCAGCCAGAAAAAGTGGCTGCTAGCCACTAAAACTGGCTGGTCGGCTAGTTGCTTCTCCAGGCTTCTGGTTTTGCTGCAATAGAGAACAATAGAGGCACAACAATGTATTTGCAAGACAATGTAGGCACTGCCACTCTCCCAATCATGTCTCAAGCTCATAGGAGTGTGGCACTCGGCTCTCAAGCCACCAACCAAGCATTTTCAATGCATGGTGGCCAGGAACCAAGCTTACACCATGTTTATGAATGCACAAACAATACACAAAGAGCCTCCACCCTATCATGCTTGATCAAAGGTGTTAGCGTCCAAGAAACGTGACACGTTTTATCACTTCAAGTATGAAACGTCCCATATTTCTTGTGTTTGGATTAACGTCAGATCCAAACACATGCAATGCAACACACATATATTATCTTGGCATGTTTTAGTTGACTCAATTCTTGTTTACACATTTTACATTACCAATCCATTCTTTAATTGGTTAAGTCCAATATGCAAGTCCTCTAAGGAGAGGAGGTCAACCAAAAGAATGGTTTAAGGCATAGGAGAGACCATGCCTTTGACTAGGAGGAACCCTCAAAAGAGGGTTAAAGCCATTTAAGCACGAGCCTCAATCCTAAGCTCAAAGGTTAACCCACTCTCAAATCAAATGGAAAAAATGAAGAAAAGAGGAAGGTGTCAGATATTTAGTGCTGAAGTGGCATGCTAAAGACCTTAAAGCATGCAAGCAATGCAAGCATAGCATGTTGAGGACCAAAAACATCAAAGCTAGTAAAGAGCAATACACAAGAGGCATGCAATACATAGCACAAATGACCAAACCAACTCTGGACAGAGCTTAATCATGCAAAAATAATGGTCTAAACATGCTGAAATGGGAGCTCAAAATGCTAGAAAAACATGCACACATGTTGGCCTATAAGCAAGACATAATACACAACCCTCAAAAGCTATGAAGAAGTGAAGTATATGAGAGTGTGACTACACTATATGCACTGAAATTACATGCCAAATGGTGCCATACCATGCAAACATCACATGCATAACATGTTAAAGGCCTCAAAACTGAAAGCTAGTCAAGGCCCTTTACACTACAACCATACTAAGCAATGCTCAAATAACCTTGACCATTCAAAACAGACCTAAGGCAGGTTGAAATAGTAGCAAAAACATGCTAGACTTGCAGCATAGATGGCAAGAAAGATATGCTCATGTATTGGCTCACAAACAAGGCATGAGGCTCAACTTCTCAAAAGCATTGAAAGAGTGATACATATGAGAGTATGACAGTAATATATGCTCTAAAATCACATATTAAATGATGCCAAATCATGCAAACAACCCAAGCAAAGCATGCTAGAGGAATCAAAACACAAAGCTATTAAAGCCTATCTTGCTATAGCCATACAAAGCAAGCCTCATATGACCTAAACCACTCAAAACAGAGTTAAAGCATACTAAAACATGAGTAAAAGCATGCTGGAGTATAGCCAAAATAAGCTAGAATGATGGGCTAAAGTAGCAAGCATGCAAAGCTAGTGAGCAAGCTTACACTACAAGTGTAAAGAGCAAGCAACCAATGATCAAACAAACCAAAAACAGAGTTATGGCAGGT
Organism: Camellia granthamiana; assembly: GCA_036172215.1. Lineage (NCBI taxonomy): Eukaryota > Viridiplantae > Streptophyta > Magnoliopsida > Ericales > Theaceae > Camellia > Camellia granthamiana. The sequence continues at coordinate 115,534,018 of CM069903.1, forward strand.
CTAAACAGTCACAAAAGCATGCTTGAACAAAGCCACAAAGAAGTAGAAACACATGCTCATTTAGTGGGCCATCAACAGATGTAAACAAGACAAGAGGAAAGGGGACCGCCTCCTCCTATTTGAGACCTCAAAACCACCTTTCCACTACTGAAATTCCTCTGGAATTCAGTGTTTAAAAGGCCAAAAAGAGATAGTTTGGATAGCCTTAAAAGGTGGTACAAAAGCTTAGCAAATAAGCAACCAAAGAGGGTAGAGCACCCCTAACCCCAACAAGGACTCAAACCACCATTTTTAACACTTAAAAATAGAGCTTTTTGTAGTTAACAATCAAGCCTAAAACAGCATGCAAAGGTGGCTAAGATGGTATACAAAAATAAGCTTAAAAAGGAAATATGCTCACCCTTGGAGCACAGCAGCAAGAGGACAACTTCTGAGCCAAAAACCAGCTTTAGGAGACCCAAACAAGTCTTAAGGAATCTCAGCTTCAAGGTCAAGATGTTTGGATAAGAGGGTTGTGTGCAGATATGTCAAGAACACTCACTCTCAAGCACTATAGAGTATAATATATATATATAGAGAGAGAGAATTCTAGAGAGAGAGTCAAAATTTGCTTCCAAAACTTCTGCACCTCAAACAAGGGGGAGGGACCTCTCCTTATATAGGCAATGCAAGCAAAAGCTTGCTTGACAAGCTTAAAGCTTGTCTCTATCCCTCCATACACGTGTATGAAGGATAGCTTCAATGCTCAACATCTAGCTCAAAATATCTGAAAATATCAGATAAAGGAGAAAATTGGTTGCCAACCAGTTCAAGTGGCCGACCGGCCACCTAAACTAGCCGACCGACTACCCTAACTGGCTGGCAAGGATAAAAAGTGGCTGGCAAATGCAAAAAGTGGCCGGCAGGGCCTCACTCTCCTTCAGCCAAGAGGCACCAAGGTTTGGCCTAACAACAAGGCCAAAACACAGAGGGTTTACAGGCTCAAAGACAAGGCGCTCGGCCGAGACCTTCGGGCACTCAAAACTAGCACAAACATGTGCAATCATCGAGTGCACAGACGATGACGTCTGAGTCTTAAGGTCGGTCAAAAATGGGGTGTCTACACTATGGTGAAGTCATGTTGTACAGCTTCGACGGCGAGATATTCATGCAATTTGCATGGATTTGGCATTTGTGGCATTGACAAACAAAACCAATACAATCCTCCTCCATGGTAGACCAGTAGTAACCTTGCTTGAGAATCTTTCGGGCTAACATTACTCTGCTTATGTGCGCTCCACACTCTCCCCCATGGATGGCCTCCATTAGGCGTTTTGACTTTTCTGCGTCCACACACAGCTTGTGCATTCCCAGATGACCACTCTTATACAACTTACCCCTGCAGATGATAAATTGAACGGCCATCCGCCGTATTGCCCTTTTATCTTTGGCATTTGTCCCTAGTGTATAAACCCCCTTTTCCAAGAAGTTCTAGATATCATAAAACCAAGGGTTTTGATCTTGCACTTCATCTATTGTGGTGACAGACTCGTAGGCCGGTGTATATCTCTACTCAATAATGATTGAACGAATCCGGACTCCAAATGGGATGTCTATCATGGAAGATAGAGTTGATAAGGCGTCAACGAACTTGTTGTTCTCCCTTAGTAGATGCGTGAAGGTTATCTTCTCAAACCTAGGAATCAGAACGTCCAAGGTCTGGTGATAGATCTTCATCTTTTCTTCTTTGACTTTCCAGTCTCTTTTTGCTTGAGACACAACCAGGCTTGAGTCCCCAATGACATCCAACCTTTTTGCCCCTAGTTCTAGGGCAGTTTCTGAACTAGCGATACACGCTTCGTATTCTGCTTTGTTGTTGGATACTTTGAACCAGAGTTTGAAGGCTAAGGGTATATGGGAATTGTGGGGTGCAATCAGCAACACCCCTATCCCATAATCGTACTGGTTAGACGCTTCATCAAAGCACATTGTCCAAATCTCTTCCTCGATTTGTAGAATAGCTTCATCTGGGAATAAGTATTCTACCGCTTCATCCCCTTCCAATGGCTGATCTGCCAGGAACTCAGCTACGACTCTCCCCTTGACAGACTTGCGAGTGACATACTTCAAATCAAATTCAGAGAGAAGAAGCAACCAACGGGCTAGCCTACCCGTAAACGCTAGTTTCTCAAAGAGATATTTGATGGAATCTAATCTCGAAACCAGAATTACGAAGTGAGCTAACAAGTAGTGCCTCAACTTCCTGGTAGCCCATACCAAGGCTAAACAAGCATTCTCTAGTGCAGTGTAACGGGTCTCATAGTCCAACATTTTCTTGCTCAAATAGTATATGGCTTTCTCCACCCTATCCTCAGATTCCTAAGCAAGCATTCATCCCATCGTTGTGTCCATTAGAATCAAGGCTTCCTTGGCTTTGGTGGCGACAACACAGGCGGGTTTTGAAGGTACTACTTGATCTGCTCAAAAGCAAACTGACATCGGTCATCCCATTGGAATTTCTTTCCTTTCTTTAGAAGACCAAATAGTGGTTCACAAGTCAAGGTTAATTTTGAAATAAATCGTCTTATGAATTGCACTTTATCTAAAAAGCCTCGCACCTCCTTTTCAATCCTTGGTGGTGGCATTTCTAAGATGGCCTTGATTTTGGAAGGATCTACCTCGATGCCCCTCCGTGTGATCAAGAAACCCAGCATTTTCCCTACTGTTACGCCAAAAGTACACTTCTGTGGATTCAACCTCAATCTGTATTCTCTGATCCGTTGGAAGAATTTTTTCCAGGTGGTGTAGTGGCCATCTCTTTCCTTGGACTTGACAATCATGTCGTCCACGTACACCTCGACCTCTTTGTGGATCATATCGTGTAGAATTGTGGTCGTAGCTCGTTGATAGGTAGCCCCAGCATTCTTCAACCCAAGCGGCATCACCCTGTAGCAGTAGGTTCCCCATGGCATAGTGAAGGCAGTTTTCTTTCTGTCCTCGGGTGCCATCAGAATCTGGTTATACCTGGAAAATCCATCCATGAAGGAGAGCAACGCATGGCCTGCGGTGAAGTCCACCAATTCATCGATGTGCAGTAAAGGAAAGTTGTCTTTCAGACTAGCTCTGTTCAGATCTCTGAAATCCACACACACCCGAATTTTGCCATATTTCTTCAGCATCAGAACAATATTGGCCAACCAAGTCAGATACTCAGATACTAGCAAGAACCCTGCATCTATCTGCTTGGTGACCTCTTCCTTAATCTTTAAAGCCCAATACGGGCGTATTCTCCGCAGCTCCTGGTTGATGGGTCAGACCTCAAGGTTAAAAGAGATCCGATGCTGTACAATCTCAGGATCGATTCCAGGCATGTCTTCATAGGACCACGCGAAAACATCTTTGAAATATTTTAATAAAGCCACTAAGCGCTCACGCTCCTCCGAAAACAACGTGGACCCAATTTGGACCAGATGCGGATCCTTCTCAATACCCACATTAATTGGAATGATTTCATCAACAAGGGGTTTTACAAACCTCTAATCTTCTTGATTAATCAAATGTTTCAAAAATAGGGGTATTCCTTCCCCATTGTTTTCACTAAAATTTTGAAGGTCATGATCAACGCAATATACAAGTGGCACAGAGAAGTACTCAAAACCTGCAATGGCATTCTAATTAACAAAGCCCAGCTTATCCAGTTCCTCGGTTACAACTAACTCAAAAGAAAAGAAAAAAGACGACCTGGACAAAACCTCAGCATCCGGGTTATCAACCCCAGAAATACCGGACTCAGACTCGGAGGAACTGGAATCTGATTCCAACTCTACAGACTCTGTGGAATCAGATTCTAGCTCACTACCCGACTCAGAACTACTGGACAGGAAGCGCTCCTTCAGTTGCCAAGTGAGGGACAGTGCGTCAGATGCATCCATCCTTCGCCAGAGATCACTACACTTGTGTTGGAGATTGGGCATGGTGAAGAGGATGTTTTCCTTTCGGGGTTTACCTTGGCTGAGGCCTGGGTAGTGCATAATATTTTGGCTGTTGATGAGGGCTTGTATGTCAGCGCCCAATCTGTGTACTTCATGAACAAACTCCAACACATGCCCAGAATGGGATTAGGCAGAAGTAGCCGGAAAAGCGTCGCTGCATTGGCCGATGTGCCACATAACCCGCATGCCTTTGGTCTTGGCTATGCGCCCACCAAAGAGGACGAGGTGAGGAAAAGGAAAGAAATGGCCGGAAGGGCCAGAGCTAAGCAGACTGGGAAGCATTACGAGCTTGTGCATTGACCTAATCGGGGAACCCTGAATGGCTATTTTGTTTGAGATGGGGAAAACTTCCCATTCTGTGGTTTCCCCGAACCTTGGTTCAACTCTGAGAAGTAGTGGGTTCCCGGCTTTGAGATTTTCTTTGACTTGCAGCTACAAGAGAGTGACACAGAGGAACAGGCTGAACTAACTGCTGAGGCTAAAAAGAGCACTGAAAGTGATTCCAACAGCAATGAACTTGAGGTAGGAGCAGCATTGGCATGTCTCCTTTTGGATCTACAGATCAACTCGGAGAGCTTGGGGGATAACCTAACCGTTTCCATGATCACAAATAATTACTTAACTTTTACATCAGTCAATCGGATAATCCGTAACAAGATTAAGTCAACCGTTCATTTCTTAGATCCATTTTTTTTAATAAATGGCACAAGATTATTTATCCAAATTTTTTATCTCATTGTCACGAAAAATTTAGATTATATCTCAAAAATTTTGTGTCTATTCGATAGTTGTTAATGTTTTTTGATACAAAATTTTTGTACGTCCCATTGTTAATTCATTAGTAGGTTACAAACTTGAGAGACAATTATTGTTTCTTCATGATTAACAAAAAAGGAATGCCTCGTCCGAGACCCACTGATATGACTACAAGAGATAAAAACATAAACAAAAAATAAAAGACAACCAAATAAGAAAAATAGTTGAAACCAATAAATTTATATAAACATTTCCAATAAATACTACGTACATGCACGCATGCATATTAGGGTTAGTGGAAAAAGAATAATTACCATTCCAAGTTTCATTGCATGTATGAGTGATATGCCGTCAAAATTGTATTCTACCATATTCCATCCTCCTTTGGTCTTAGACTTTGTCACGTATACTCGCTTCTGCTTCATGGTATATCTTTGAAAGCTCTCCATCAAATATCTTCGAAGGCTCTTTTTCCCCGTAAAGGTTGTAGTCCTTAATCACATCGTCGCAAGGCAATGGTCTTCTAGTCGATTTTTGGAGAAGATAATGAATTAAATCTCGATCGGATGGAAAAAACTTAAAGCCAAGTGGGATTGCCATGATAAGTTCTATCACCTGTTCTTTATCTTCTGGGACAATGAACTAGTGAGGGAAATAGAATGGCTACGTATGAGCAGAGTAGTGAGAAGAAATGGTGATATAGTTGTCTATATATAGATAATGTGTACTTCCTAAACAACCTATTTGACTTCACGTAGAGTAGAATTCACATGCTTAAATTAAATTAAATTAAATTAAATTAAATTAGTAGGTCATGTAGTTCTTTATACTGTGCACGATAAATTAGTAGGTCATGTAGTTCTTTATACTGTGCACGATACCATAACATTAATGATACATCGCATAAAGATGACAATTCAAACATATGATTGAAACTATCATCTAATCAAAACATTTGGAGAATTTACATCATAATAATAATAATAATAATAATAATAATAAACCAATCAGAAAATGACCAAAAGTTAGATTATAAAAAATAAATAATAAAAAAAAATGGAAGGAGAGATTAAACTTTCGAGATATACAAAACCTAAATGGTCATATGTACAAATCATATTTTTTTTAATTATCTACATAGATGTGACACATAGATGTAAACACTACAAAGATCTAGTAATATACGGATTATATTACAAAGATGCAACACATAGATGTAAACCCTTCAAAAATATAATAATTACTTAATTTTCACAAAAGTCAATTGGATAATCTGTAACAAAATTAACTCAACCATTCATTTATTTAATCCAATTTTATTTTTATTTTTTTAATAAATGGCACAAGATTATTTATCCAAATTTTTTATCTCATTGTCACGAAAAATTTAGAATATATCTCAAAATTTTTGTGTCTATCCGATATTTGTTAATGTCTTTTGATACAAAAAATCTTTACATCCCATTGTTAATTCATTGTTAGGTTACAAACTTGAGAGACAATTATTGTTTCTTCATGATTAACAAAAAAAGGAATGACTCGTCTGTGATCCACCAATACTACTACAAGAGATCAAAACATAAACAAAAAATAAAAGACCACCAAATAAGAAAAATAGTTGAAACCGATAAAGTTATATAAACATTTACAATAAATATTACGTACATGCTTGCACGCATATTAGGGTTAGAAGAAAATGAATAATTACCATTGCAAGTTTCAATGCATGTTTGAGTGCCATGCCTTCAAGATTGTATTCTAAGATATTCCATCCTCCTTTGGTCTTAGACTTTGTCAAGTATACGTAGTTTTTCTTAAACCCTATCAGTTTCTGATCGCCATCATATATAGGCTTGCTCGCATTGACGCCATTCCATGTTGTTGTCCCAATTGTTCGATCAAACCGGGCACCCTTTTTGGTCTTCTTTTTCAATATAGTAAAAGCATAATGGATACTTGCTTCTGCTCCATGTTATATCTCTGAAAGCTCTCCATCAAATTTCTTCGATGGCTCTTTTTTGCCGTAAAGGTCGTAGTCCTTAATCACATCATCGCAAGGCAATGGCCTTTTCAGTCGAATTTTGGAAAAGATAATGAATAAAATTTTGATCAGATGGGAAAAAAACATAAAGCCGAGTGGGATTGTCGTGATGAGTTCTATCGCCTGTACTTTCTCTGCTTAGACAACGAACATGTGAGCGAAATAGAATGGCTATGTGTGAGTAGAGTAGTGAGAAGGAATGGTGATATAGTTGTCTATATATAGATAATGTGTACTTCCTAAGCAACCTATTTGACTTCATGTAGATATAGAATTCACATGCTTAAATTAAATTAAATTAAATTAATGGGTCATGTAGTTGTTTATATCGTGCACGATACCATAATGTCAATGATACATCGCGCAAAGATGACAATTCAAACATATGATTGGCACTATCGTTTAATCAAAACACTTGGAGAGTTTACAAAATAATATTAATAATAATAAACCAATCAGAAGATGACCAAAAGTTGATCCTAAAAAAATAATAATAAAAAAAAAAAGGAAGGAGGGATTAAACTTTTGAGATATACAAAACCTAAATGGTCATATGTACAAATCTTTTGTTTTTTAATTATCTCCCTATATGTAACACAGAGATGTAAACCCTACAAAGATCTAGTAATATACGGATTATACTACAAAGATGTAATACATGGATGTAAACCCCACAAAATATAATAATTACTTAATTTGTAAATAAGTTAATCGGATAATACGTAACAAATTAACTCAACCGTTCATTTATTCAATCCAATTATTATTATTTTTTTAATAAATGGCACAAGATTATTTATCCAAATTTTTTATCTTATTGTCACGAAAAATTTAGATCATATCTCAAAATTTTTGTATCTATTCGATAGTTGTTAATGTCTTTTGATAAAAAAAAATCCTTACGTCCCATTGTTAATTCATTATTAGGTTTCAAACTTGAGAGACAATTATTGTTTTTTCATGATTAACAAAAAAAGGAATAACTCGTCCGAGACCCACCGATACTACTACAAGAGATCAAAACATAAGCAAAAAATAAAAGACAACGAAATAAGAAAAATAGTTGAAATCGATAAAGTTATATAAACATTTACAATAAATATTACGTACATGCATGCATACAAATTAGGGTTAGAGGAAAAACCATAATTACCATTCCAAGTTTCAAGGCATGTTTGAGTGCTATGCTGTCAGGATTGTATTCTACCATATTCCATCCTCCTTTGGTCTTAGACTTTGTCAAGTATACATAGTTTTTCTTAAACCCTATCAGTCTCTAATCGCCATCGTATATAGGTTTGCTCGCATCGACGCCTTTCCATGTTGCTATCCCAGTCATTCGATCAAACTGGGCACCCTTTTTGGTCTTCTTCTTCAATATAGTAAAAGTATAATGGATACTCACTTCCGCTCCACGGTATATCTCTGAAAGCTCTCCTTCAAATATCTTCGAAGGCTCTTTTTCGTTGTAAAGGTTGTAGTTCTTTATCACATCGTCGCAAGCCAATGGTCTTGCAGTCGATTTTTGGAGAACATAATGAAGTAAATCTCTATCGAATGTAAAAAAAAAAAAAAATAAAGCCGAGTGCGATTGTCATGATGAGTTCTATCGCCTGTTCTTTCTCTGCTTGGACGATGAACTGGTGAGCGAAATTGGATGGCTACGTATGAGTAGAGTAGTGAGAAGGAATTGTGATATAGTTGTCTATATATAGATAATGTGTAATTCCTAAACAACCTATTTGACTTCATGTAGAAGTAGAATTCACATGCTTAAATTAAATTAAATTAAATTAAATTAATAGGTCATGTAGTTGTTTATACCGTGCATGATACCATAACGTCAATGATACATCGCTAAAGATGACAATTCAAACATATGATTGACACTGTCACTTAATTAACACATTTGGAGAATTTACAAAATAATAATAACAACAATAAACCAATCAAAAGATGACCAAAAGTTAGATTATAAAAAACAAATAATAAAAAAAAGGAAGGAGGGATTACACTTTTGAGATATACAAAACCTAAATGGTCATATATACAAATCTTTTATTTTTTAATTATCTACATAGATGTAACACAAAGATGTAAACCCTACAAAGATCTAGTAATATATGGATTATACTATAAAGATGTAATACATAGATGTAAACCCCACAAAGATCTAATAATTATTTAATTTTTAAATAAGTCAATCGAATAATATGTAACAAAATTAACTCAACCGTTTATTTATTCAATCCAATTATTTTTTTTTTAATAAATGGCACACGATTATTTATCCAAATTTTTTTATCTCATTGTCACAAAAAATTTAGATCATATCTCAAAATTTTTGTGTCTATTCGATAGTTGTTAATGTTTTTTGATACAAAAAATCCTTACGTCCCATTGTTAATTCATTATTAGGTTTCAAACTTGAGAGACAATTATTGTTTCTTCATGATTAACAAAAAAATGAATGACTCGTCGAGACCCACCGATATTACTACAAGAGATCAAAACAAAAACAAAAAATAAAAGACAACCAAATAAGAAAAATAGTTGAAACCGATAAAGTTATATAAACATTTACAATAAATATTACGTACATGCATACATACAAATTAGGGTTAGAGGAAAAACAATAATTACCATTCCAAGTTTCATTGCATGTTTGACTGCTATGCCGTCAAGATTGTATTCTAAGATATTCCATCCTCCTTTGGTCTTAGACTTTATCAAGTATACGTAGTTTTTCTTAAACCCTCCCTGTCTTCGATCGCCATCGTATATAGGCCTGCTGGGATCGACGCCTTTCCATGTTGCTGTCCTAGTTGTTCGATCAAACCAGGCACCCTTTTTGGTCTTCTTCTTCAATATAGTAAAAGTATAATGGACACTCGCTTCCGCTCCATGGTATATCTCTGAAAGCTCTCCTTCAATATCTTCAAAGGCCCTTTCTCGATATAAAGGTCGTAGTCCTTAATCACATCATCACATGCCAATGGTCTTGCAGTCGATTTTTGGAGAAGATAATGAATTAATTCTCGATTGGTTGAAAAAAAAAAAAAAAAAACATAAATCCAAGTGGGATTGTCATGATGAGTCCTATCGCCTGTTCTTTCTTCGCTTGGACAATGAACAGATGAGCGAAATTGAATGGCTACGTATGAGTAGAGTAATGAAAAGGAATGGTGATATAGTTGTCTATATATAGATAATGTGTAATTCCTAAACAACCTATTTGACTTCATGTAGAAGTAGAATTCACATGCTTAAATTAAATTAAATTAAATTAATAGGTCATGTAGTTGTTTATACCGTGCACGATACCATAACATCAATGATACATTGCTAAAGATGGCAATTCAAACATATGATTGACACTGTCATTTAATCAAAACGCTTGGAGAATTTACAAAATAATAATAATAACAATAAACCAATCAGAAGATGACCAAAAGTTGGATTATAAAAAACAAATAATAAAAAAAAAAGGATGGAGGGATTAAGCTTTTGAGATATACACAACCTAAATGGTCATATATACAAATCTTTTCTTTTTTAATTATCTACATAGATGTAACACAAAGATGTAAACCATACAAAGATCTAGTAATATACGGATTATACTACAAAGATGTAATACATAGATGTAAACCCCACAAAGATCTAATAATTATTTAATTTCTAAATAAGTTAATCGGATAATACGTAACAAAATTAGCTAAACCGTTCATTTATTCAATCCAATTATTCTTTTTTAATAAATGGCACAAGATTATTTATCCAAATTTTTTATCTCATTGTCATAAAAATTTAGATTATATCTCAAAATTTTTGTGTCTATTTGATAGTTGTTAATGTTTTTTGATACAAAAAATCCTTACGTCCCATTGTTAATTCATTATTAGGTTTCAAACTTGAGAGAAAATTATTGTTTCTTCATGGTTAACAAAAAAACGAATGACTCGTCCGAGACCCACTGATACTACCACAAGAGATCAAACACAAACAAAAAAATAAAAGACAACCAAATAATAAAAATAGTTGAAACCGATAAAGTTATATAAACATTTACAATAAATATTATGTACATGCATGCATGCAAATTAGGGTTAGAGGAAAAACAATAATTACCATTCCAAGTTTCATTGCATGTTTGAGTGCTATGCCATCAAGATTGTATTCTACCATATTCCATCCTCCTTTGGTCTTAGACTTTATCAAGTATATGAAGTTTTTCTTAAACCCTATCAGTCTCCGATCGCCATCGTATATAGGCTTGCTCGCATCGACGCCTTACTATGTTCCTGCCCCAGTTGTTCGATAAAATCGGGCACCCTTTTCAGTCTTCTTCTTCAATATAGTAAAAGTATAATGGATACCCGCTTCTGCTCCATGGTATATCTCCGAAAGCTATCCATCAAATATCTTCGAAGGCTCTTTTTCGCTGTAAAGGTTGTAGTCCTTAATCATATCGTCACAAGGCAATGGTCTTTCAGTCGATTTTTAGAGAAGATAATGAATTAAATCTCGATCAGATGGAACAAACTTAAAGCTGAGTGGGATTGCCTTGGTGAGTTCTATCGCATGTTCTTTCTCTTCTTGGACAATGAACTAGTGAGCGAAATAGAATGGCTACGTATGAGTAGAGTAGTGAGAAGGAATGGTGATATGGTTGTCTATATATAGATAATGTATACTTCTTAAATAGCCTATTTGGCTTCATGTAGAAGTAGAATTCACATGCTTAAATTAAATTAAATTAAATTAATAGGTCATGTAGTTGTTTATATCGTGCATGATACCATAACATTAAAGGTGGTTTAATAGTAACTGGAATCGAAGATTCAGATTTTGGCTAGATTGTATAACTATCTTTAATTTTCATAATAGTTTCTTCAATTCTGGTTAATTGTTTTCCTACTGTTTGGCAATAAAGATTAGCATAATTATTCTGTTTTATCAAAGGTATGAGATCTTTAACAAGTATATTTTCCCTTTGATGTTATCTTTCTGGAGTTTCAACAAAAGCTGTAATTACTTGTGGTTTACTGTAGGCTATAATACCACTAGGTTTTAATTCTAAGGATTGAGGGGGTGGATGAACAGATGTAATGCTTTGACCATCTATAGTAACTTATGTTTTCTGAATATTGTCAAGAACATTAAGTTGTGTTTCAGGAAAATTTTCCTTATACCATATAGGAAAAGATTGAAGTACCTGTTGGTGCTCTAGGTGAGCATAATATTGTTGTTTAAGCTGTGCAAGCTGTGAAGGACTGTGGTTTGCAAAATACAATTTCCTAAAGTTCTGATATTTATCCTGTGAGAAATCCTGATTTAGGATTTTCCAATTTTCACTTCCTGGTGTAAAATCTATTAAACTTCAAAATTCGTATCACTGGCTGTAGGGCTATAAGGCCTTCTGGTTTCACACACACCATGTGGTATTTAATTTTCTAAAAATTGTACTCCTTGTAAAACAGGATCTGTAGTATTATCAGGATTTGTATCCCTGGGTGGTCTAGATGACATTCCCTGTAATACAGATTCTATTGGTTCTGAAGTTGACTGTCTTGAAGATTCTGGTAGATCTACTCTATAAGATGGAGCAGTTCTAAAACTAGTACTAGACATGCTTCTCGATAATGGTCTATTTGGCCTATTGAATGTGAGGTATACATTACCTCCTTGTGTCTGTATGACATCATCAAGGGATTGTCTAACAATAGGTCGAACTGGGACTGCGTTACGTATATGCCATTTTTCTAGAAAGGTGATGTTTTGCCAAGGTATTATTTTTGGCACAGCAACCTGACTATTGAAGAGGTTAGTGTCAATTAAGACTGTGTGTCCTAATTCACTTTGCTTTTTTATGTAAGGATTTAAGGTAGTTAAAACCTTTAAATGGATTCTGGAAATTACTGTAAAAGGTGGTGATCCGGGAAGATATTTATACCCATGTGATAGAACTCTAAGCTCTAAGACTTTTGACAAATTAGGGTCAATAAGTGTTATGCTTAGGTTGGGATTTATGTTAAAATATATATATTTTTTTGGTGAATAAGTTAAAATATATTGGGCCATGGGAGAGACTGGTTTCTATTGCTCTCATGAGAGATGCTCTCCAATCAAGACATCTACCATCTTGAAGAGTGCACTGGATACTAGTATTTTTCCCCAGAAGGATCAAAGTTTTAAAGGCTATCTGGATAAGTCCTATATAGATATACTTGTATTTTTGTAAGAATGGATATAAATCCTGTATGTGGAGGAGATATATAATCTCATCATCATTCTGTATAGGGGCAGCATGCTCAAATGTTTTGATTATCTTTTGACTAGTAAAGTCAAAGGTTCCTATCTTATAGATAGTGTCAGGTTTGACTTTTGGGATAGTCCATTTATCTAAGGCTTCCCTTACATCCTGGTAGGCAACTAATTCTTGTGCTTCTGATGTAGAAGCTACTGTATTGGCTACTGTAGTGATTGACTCCTCTGTAGGTGCAGTACTCATCTAATTGTATTGGGACCATATATGTATAATTTAAAAGAAATATAACATAATATGAACAACAATAAACATGGCTCTGATACCATTTGGTTAGAGAGTTAAGAAGTTCATGTACCTCTTATGTGTAATCTTATTAAACATTGATGTTTGTATTTATTTATTTGTAACTCCGTAACGAGAGCTTGGCATGTATTATTATTGTTGTTGTATTCTTCATGAGAGAGAACATGTACTATTATGTTTCTTTTAATAGTAAAAAATGAGTGCAACACCAAATAGTCAACGCTTCGAATCACAATCTAGAATCTACTAATAAAATATAGATAAAATCTACAATCTAAATGTAATTAGCTATCATTCAACACAATCTAATAACTTGGATTAACAAAAGATAAATGGTACAAGAGATTAATGGATTAATGGTGTCTCACCCAATTCCATTTGAGAGTATACTTTTATTTCTTGTTATATATATATATATATATGTATAATTAGATGACCGAATGCACTCCAATTAATTCTAAAGTCTAGAGTTAACAATTGAACAAATCTCCTATGTTCTTAAGATTTGAGATATTTAGCCTTCATAAAATTTACGATCTCTTAAGTTGTATTTGGTTCAAAAATTTAGGAGATATTTTAAATCTCTCTCTAAATTCTTAAACCAAATGCAATCTTAGATGATAAACCCTTTGAGAAGTGATTTGCAATTTTTGAATAAATTTATGAATCCACCCTTATCTACCCGAATAATGTTGTATGGTTAAAATTTAATTTGTATAATGTGTGATACATGTATAAAAATCAAAATGAATCCTAACATAATAATTTTAGATAATTTTCAATAATTAAATATGACTTTTTAGTATTACTTGCAATTTTGACGTGATAATTGTAAAATCAAACACAATTCTGTAACCACAAAAAAGAAAAAGAGTAAAAAGTGAAACACATTTGCTATGAAAAATTATATCCGATCTTGTAATTGATTTAATCGTGAATAAATTTTTCAATATAGATACAACGTTATATCATCATTTTATTCCCACGATGAAAATGACATGAAAGAACAATTTTTCTATATATATATAAAAGAGAACAATTTATTATTATAAAAGTGAACGAAAGACATGAGTAAATAGACATATTATAAAACACATTTTAAACCAACCACCAATGATGACATGACACAAAGACGTAAAACAACAAAAGACTGCACACAGAGAGCGAGAGAGAGAGAGAGAGAATAGAAACATGAGAACTTATGGAAAAAAAAACCTACACAAAACATAAATAAAGACATGAAATGAAAGTTCAATGAATTTGTTTATGCAGATATCTCAGGACTTGTTGCGCTCTTCTACTGATTTCTTTTTTGTTGTTCTTCTTCTTTCTAGTAAGGATGATGTGAAAGAGAAGTGTGTTGGCTCCAACCCACATGGAGGAGTAGTTGGAGGTTGGCTCCAAGTCAAGAAGTAGGAGGGAAGAGGGAAGATGGCAGTTGGCAGGCCAATAACTTTTTTTGTATTCCCTTAGTTGTGTATAAATTAAGGTGAGGAGGAGGGTCTGAGTATAAGGAAACATAGAGTGTATGTAATCTGTGAATGAGAGAGCTATAGTGAGGTATGAGTGTTGTAAACTCCCTCCAGGAAATTTTATAGTGGATATCTCTCCTGTGGACGTAGGCTACTGCCGAACCACGTAAATCTCTTGTGTTATTGTGTGTGATTGATTTCTGAGTGTGTCTTAATCATAACAAGTGGTATCAGCGCCTCGTTGGTCGATTTTTGGAAAAACAGTGTGTGTTTTTCAGAATTGCTCAGAAATCAAGTTGCTCGAAATTCACTTTTGAGCATACTAGAAGGAAGCCCTCGACGAGAGAAGTCCAAAACTCCAAAGCTGAGCCCCATAATAGCTTCCATGCACTCTCACGCGCCACCTAAAGAAGGCACGTGAATCCTAGTCTCACACACGCATCACATGCGCCATGAAGAGCACCGGCGCATCATCCTAGTCTTAGACACGCGGCTGACGCATGGCGGAAGGAAGAAGGAATGTTCTGCGCGTCAGCGCCACGCCATCGACACGTGTCTACCATATCATCAATACGTATCTGCCACGTCAGCGCCACGTGTCTACCACGTCAGCGCCACATGTCTGTCACATGTCTACCATGTGTCTGCCATGTCAACACATTGTTGACCAATCTACTAGTCAGGTTGACCCGACCCAACCCAGAGATGGAGGAGTTATCCGGTGCTACGCAGCTACAGTACATTCGCAGATCTAAACTGTTGAACATATTTTGGCTATTTCTGAGCCATTTGAAATCTGATTTTGGTGATCCAATAGTGGTTTCCAATTATTTGTAGTATTCCGGAGAGATCCGTACAATCAAATTTTTGAATCAGATATCTTAGGACTTGTTACGCTCTTCTATTGATGTCTTCTTTGTTGTTGTTCTTCTTCCTAGTAAGGATGATGTGGAAGAGAAGTGGACCCACCCCAAGTCACCACATCCGATGGAGCAAGGCTATTCGATGGTGCTGGTAAAGAAACACCATGGCCTGATATGGACATGCTCGTATTTGAACACCTGTCACTTCAACCAGCACCAACACTAGCACTAGCACCACCATGGCTGACACCACCGAGCTTTGGATTACCATGATCATCACTATCGTCATGAACCACCAAATCAGCACTAGGAAGCCTATGAAACGAGGGGTTCATGAATGTAGCCACCACCCGCACCACCTTATTCGTCACCGTAACATTGCCGCTAACCACCCCTCCAAGCACATGTCCCTGTTGACCTACAAGAGTTATACCAAAAGAACAAGTACCACCAGAAGAAGAAGAATTAGCAGAAGATGATGATGATGGTGTTGATGAACCCATAAAAGTTTCGGTGATAGAGATAATATTGAATTTTCCATGGAGGGTTAGCGACAGCGTGTGAGAAATTGGGTTGCGGAGAGTGACGTTGAACATAGACCCAAAAGCACTCATTATGGTTACACCACCCAACTAGCGTCTATGCCTGAACTGAACCACCGTGTCTATGACATATGACCCAGCGACGATCTCTAGCCCTGCCGCTTTCACGTCGGGCTCACTGTCTCTGGTGGTCAAGACAACTGCTGGTTTCAGTTTGTTTTTTAAGCCTGGTGGACAGCCATGGGGCCATCGTTGAGAGCGAGTCTGGGCTTTATTGATTGGATAAAAAGAGGGCCGTTTTGGTGGCTTTGCTCTTCTTCTCCTTTTTCGGAGGATTGTGAGAGAGATTGAACTTGGGGGAGAGACGATAGCCCAAAATATTTAGCCATTTTTGAGTGAGTGAAAGTTTGATTCTTGTGAGATAGGCTCTGCCCTAGAAAGAGAGAGAGAGAGAGAGAGAGGGGGACTGACTAAGAGATTGGGAGTGACAATGTGGTTGGCTAGGTTAGCTGCTATTTGATGGGTATTTATACGAGAGGTTTGGTGGAATTTTCTCTTGTTAGAATTTAATAGGGTATGGGTTGTTTGGGAAGTACTAGATTAGTATATTGTTTGGTTTTTAATGAAAAAATGTGAAATGTGAGTTGGGTTTGAAATGATGTGGTAGAGCACAAAAGTGACCTAAATAAGATGATTATAAGCCAAATAAGATAATGTACTAAAATCGCATGTGCTATTTTAACACATGCCAATCAAGCACTTATTCATAAATTTCTTTTTATCTATTTAATCTAAATTCTTTTTTATTTTTTATTTTTTATGTTCCAATAAGTGTTATGTCAATGTGAATATTCACACTGTTAAATATAAATATTCACATTATCAAATTGCTAAGCGTGCAAAAAATATTTGTAAAGATAAAATTGCCTGCAAAATAATTTAAAAATAATAATTAAGATTAGTAGATCAAATATCCAAATAATAAAATTTATTAAAATACAAGAATATGTTATAAACTAATTGCATACAAGTACTTGAAAAATTATTTCTTAATAAATAAGTCAATCGGATAATACATAACAAAATTAACTAAACCGTTCATTTATTCAATACAGTTATTTTTTTTCTAATAAATGGCACAAGATTATTTATCCAAATTTTTTATCTCAATGTCACTCAAAATTTAGATTATATCTCAAAATTTTTGTGTCTATTCGATAGTTGTTAATGTTTTTTGATACAAAAAATCCTTACGTCCCATTGTTAATTCATTATTAGGTTTCAAACTTGAGAGACAATTATTGTTTCTTCATGATTAACAAAAAAACAAATGACTCGTCCGAGACCCACCGATACTACCACAAGAGATCAAAACACAAACAAAAAAAATAAAAGCCAACCAAATAATAAAAATAGTTGAAACCGATAAAGTTATATAAACATTTACAATAAATATTATGTACATGCATGCATGCATGCAAATTAGGGTTAGAGGATAAACAATAATTATCATTCCAAGTTTCATTGCATGTTTGAGTGCTATGCCGTCAAGATTGTATTCTACCATATTCCATCCTCCTTTGGTCTTAGACTTTGTCAAGTATATGAAGTTTTTCTTAAACCCTATCAGTCTCCGCTCGCTAGCATATATAGGTTTGGTCGCATCGATGCCTTACTATGTTTTTGTCCCAGCCATTCGATCAAATCGGGCACCCTTTTCAGTCTTCTTCTTCAATATAGTAAAAGTATAATGGATACTCGCTTCTGCTCCATGGTATATCTCCGAAAGCTCCCCATCAAATATCTTCAAAAGGTCTTTTTTGCCGTAAAGGTCGTAGTCCTTAATCATATCGTTGCAAGGCAATGGTCTTTCAGTCGATTTTTGGAGAAGATAAATTAAATCTTGATCGAATGGACAAACTTGAAGTCGAGTGGGATTGCCATGGTGAGTTCTATCACCTGTTCTTTCTCTTCTTGGACAATGAACTAGTGAGCGAAATAGAATGGCTACGTATGAGTAGAGTAGTGAGAAGGAATGGTGATATGGTTGTCAATATATAGATAATGTGTACTTCCTAAACAACCTATTTGACTTCATGTAGAAGTAGAATTCACATGCTTAAATTAAATTAAATTAATTTAATAGGTCATGTAGTTGTTTATATCGTGCATGATACCGTAACATTAATGATACATCACATAAATATGACAATTCAAACATATGATTGACACTATCATCTAATCAAAATATTTGGAGAATTTTCAAAATAATAATAATAATAATAAACCAATCAAAAGATGACCAAAAGCTAGATTATAAAAAATAAATAAGAAAAAAAAGAAGGTGGGATTAAACTTTCGAGATATACAAAACCTAAATGGTCATATATACAAATCATTTTTTTTTTTATTATCTACATAGATGTGACACATAGATGTAAACCATACAAAGATCTAGTAATATACGGATTATACTATAGAGATGTAACACATAGATGTAAACCCTACAAAGATCTAATAATTACTTAATTTTTTCATCAGTCAATTGGAAAATCCGTAACAAAATTAACTCAACTGTTCATTTGTTCAATCGAATTATTTTTGTTTTAATAAATGGCAGAATATTATTTATCCAAATTTTTTATCTCACTGTCATAAAAAATTTAGATTAAATCTCAAAATTTTTGTGTCTATTCGATAATTGTTAATGTTTTTTGATACAAAAACTCTTCACTTCCCATTGTTAATTCATTATTAGGTTACAAACTTGAGAGACAATTATTGTTTCTTCGTCATTAACAAAAAAAAGGAATGTCTCGTCCGAGACCTACCGATACTACTACAAGAGATCAAAACATAAACAAAAAATAAAAAACAACCAAATAATAAAAATACTTGAAACCGATAAAGTTATACAAACATTTACAATAAATATTACATGCATGCATGCATGCATATTAGGGTTAGAGGAAAAAGAATAATTACCATTCCAAGTTTCATTGCATGTTTGAGTGCTACGCCGTCAAGATTGTATTCTACCATATTCCATCCTCCATTTGTCTTAGACTTTGTCAAGTATAAGAAGTTTTTCTTCAACCCTATTAGTCTCCGATCGCCATTGAATATAGGGTTGCTTGCATAGACGCCTTTCCATGTTCTTGTCCCAGCCGTTTAATCAAACCGGGCACCCTTTTTGGTCTTGTTCTTCAATATAGTAAAAGTATAATGGATACTCGCTTCCGCTCCAAAGTATATCTTTGAAAACTCTCCATCAAATATCTTCAAAGGCTCTTTTTCACCGTAAAGGTCATAGTCTTTAATTACATCGTCGCAAGTCAATGGTCTTTCAGTCGATTTTTGGAGAAGATAATGAATTAAATCTCGATCGGATGGAAAAAAACATAAAGCCGAGCGGGATTGTCATGATGAGTTCTATCGCTTGTTCTTTCTCTTCTTGGACGATAAACTGGTGAGCGAAATAGAATGGCTACGTATGAGTAGAGTATTGAGATGTAATGGTGATATAGTTGTCTATATATAGATAATGTGTACTTCCTAAACAACCTATTTGACTTCATATAGAAGTAGAATTTGCATGCTTAAATTAAATTAAATCAATAGGTCATGTAGTTGTTTATACCATGCACGATACAATAACATTAATGATACATCACATAGAAATAACAATTCAACATATGATTGACACTGTCATTTATTCAAAACATTTGGAGAATTTAAGTAATAATAATTATAATAAACCAATTAGAAGATGACCAAAATTTAGATTATAAAAAATAAATAATGAAAAAAAGGGAGGAGAGATTTAACTTTCGAGATATACAAAACCTAAATGGTCATATATACAAATCTTTTTTTTTTTTTTTAATTATCTACATAGATGTAACGCAAAGATGTAAACCCTACAAAGATCTAGTAATATACGGATTATACTACAAAGATGTAACATATAGATTTAAACCTTACAAAGATCTAATAATTATTTAATTTTTACATATGACAATTAGACAATCCGTAACAAAATTAAGTCAACCGTTCATTTATTCAATCCAATTATTATTTTTTTAAATAAATGGCACAATATTATTTATCCAAATTTTTTATCTCATTGTCACAAAAAATTTAGATTATAACTCAATATTTTTGTGTCTATTCGATAGTTGTTAATGTTTTTTGATAGAAAAAATCTTTACGTCCCATTGTTAATTTAGTATTAGGTTACAAACTTGAGAGACAATTATTGTTTCTTCATCATTAACAAAAAAAGGAATGACTCGTCTGAGACCTACTGATACTACTACAAGAGATCAAAACATAAACAAAAAATAAAAGGCAACCAAATAAGAAAAATAGTTGAAACCGATAAAGTTATATAAACATTAACAATAAATATTCCGTACATGCATGCATGCATATTAGGGTTAGAGAAAAAAGAATAATTACCATTCCCAGTTTCATTGCATGTTTGAGTGCTATGCCATCAAGATTGTATTCTACTTTATTCCATCCTCCTTTGGTCTTAGACTTTGTCAAATATAAGAAGTTTTTCTTAAACCCTATCAGTCTCTGATCGCCATCGTATATAGGCTTGCTCGCATCGACGCCTTTCCATGTTACTATCCCAACCGTTCGATCAAATCGGGCACCCTTTTTAGTCTTCTTCTTCAATATAGTAAAATTATAACGGATACTCGCTTCCGCTCCATGCTATATCTCCGAAAGCTCTCCATCAAATATCTTCGAAGGCTCTTTTTCGCCGTAAAGGTCGTAGTCCTTAATCACATCGTCACAAGGCAATGGTCTTTCAGTTGATTTTTGGAGAAAATAATGAATTAAATCTCGACCGGATGGAAAGCACTTAAAGCCGAGTGGGATTGCCTTGATGAGTTCTATCGCTTGTTCTTTCTCTTCTTGGACAATAAACTGGTGAGCGAAATAGAATGGCTACATATGAGTTCAGTAGTGTGAAGGAATGGTGATATAGTTGTGTATATACATAATGTGTGCTTCCTAAACAACTTATTTGACTTTTTTTAGAAGTAGAATTCGCATACTTAAATTAAATTAAACTAAATTAATAGTTCATGTAGTTGTTTATATTGTGCATTATACCATAACATTAATGATATATCTCATAAAGATGACAATTCAAACATATGATTGACACTATCATCTAATCAAAACATTAGGAGAATTTACAAAATAATAATAACAATAAACCAATCAGAAGATGACCAAAAGTTGGATTTTAAAGAGCCTGAAAAATCAACAGATTTGGGTCAAATTCAAGCAAGTAAAAATGGAAGATTGTTATTTCTTGTATAGACATTAGTAGTTATGGCATAGTCAAAACTGCATAACAGAGTTTTTTTTGTTAAGCAAGAACTTAAAACCCAACGTCAAATTCAATATTTATGGTAAAGCAGGTTGCAAATTGATGCAACTTACTGAAAACCTTAAAATGAAAAGCATAACATAGACTAGCATGCATAGTTAAAAATGCGCCAAAATTCCCCTAGGCTCCAAAATTCCAAACTTGATGAACTATGAATTCCATGACACCATCAAGAAAATGTCTTCAGCAAGCTTGCTGTTATCATTCAAAAGATAATTAAGCATACAACATAGAACAAGACATTAGCTTTGTTCTGCATAGAAAGATAGTGGAAATTGATGGTACCAGTAATTTTTTTTCCTATCTTGAACGGGATCATGGGTTGCCTGTCGAGGTAATAGTGATTGTCTCAACCAATTAGAACTTAGTGGCATCCCACTATGAAGCATCTTTGTGAATGTTGCAAGTCTTTTTGTGTATCAGAAAATGGTTGACCTGCTTCAAGGTCTATCAGACTAAATAAAGTGTGGGACACCTAAGATAAGAACAAAAAACTCAGAATTGTCTATGATGGAATTTAAAATGGGTTCTAAAGAAGTTCTACTCACCTGCACTACAAGTTGATTACACCACAAAATAACCTTGTGTTCCATTGACAACCGCACATTTTTCATGGTTGTACTACTAATAAAAAAACCATGGCTAGGAGGCACTATACCATCAAGAGATTCTAACTTTGTCCTCACCTAATATAAGGAAGCAAAAATGATGGTATCACCCACAAAGTCAAATTAAATATGATACATCAATAAAGGGGAGAGGAAGTGCAAAGAGCATTACAGAACATCACCTCGATCCCAACTAGGTTGGCGCCGAGAAGGGAACCATATCATATGCTAGCATCGAGAAGGGAACCTCTCATAACTTTAGGCAACACTTTGACTACCACCTATAGTTATCCCACAACCAACTACCACCTTCGCCAACTCAACAAACATATTTATTTATTTAAAAATATTTATGTATATATCAAACGAGTATATGATTTTTTTTTTTGGCACCTAATTTTTTTTTTTTCAATTTTATAAATGACTATAACAAAATTATATGATACAATAATTCAAAAATGGTGGTTGCATTGTTCTCTAGCCGAAATTCGAAAGGCATACTGACTGTACATGATTTTATTACTCTTTTCAATTGAATAAAATAAATACATGTAAACAAATTTTGGAAACTCACAAAATAAATAAATAAAACAGAAATACTACATTCACAAGATGGCAAAGGAATACGATATGTTAATAAGTTAATTGTCAACATTCCAACCTTATCCCAAATTTAAGTGTGAAACTTTCATGGTAGATTATGAATCATCCAACAAACTAGATGTATATAATATGCTCTTACATAAATTAAGTGATATACTTTTCATCATAAACTTAGTATATATTATTCAACAAATTTGATATATACGATTGTGGTTCTAGTTCTATTACTTCTAAATGTGTGGTTCATTATTATTGATCATAGTTGTACGTCACAATTACAATTGGGTGTATTTTTAAATTAAAAATACACTAAAATCTTATAATATTAATTATTAATATTTATAAAGTTTATTCACATATATTTTAAGTGATATACTTTTCATCATAAAATTGGTATGTGTCATTCAACAAATTTAGTATATACAATGTGTTTAATGTGATTTTATTACTTGTAAACGTAAGGCTCATTGTTATTAATCATAATGAGATTTTGTATAGAAATGAAGAAGTGATTATTAGTTGGCTCATTGTTATTCAACAAATTTTATTTTTTCTTAATTATTTTAGACCATTCATAGTTTGCGTAACGGCTTTCAATGAGACAAAACATTCCCTGTTCTATATTGAAATACAAGACATGATTGCATTTTTTAAATTCATTATTGACCGTATTGAATCAATATTGAGACTATATGTTATTTTGGTTTCCATCATCAATCATTTTAAAAGTTATTATCTACATATACATATTTATTATAACAGTATACATTTTCTTATTAAGTTTTTGTTTTAGTGGTCTAGGCTTTTTGGGTCTTGCCTTGTGACATTCCTGTGCCTTTTAGGGTCTGTATTCAGTTCTGTATATTTCTTTTTGGTAATAAAATCTCACTTGCCAAAAAAAGATCATTTTATTCGTTTATTTATTTAGATTGGGAGAAAGGAGATGATACATAAAGGCTTGTTTGTAACCATTTCATTTTCAGTTTTTAGTTTATATTTACAAAAAAATTTTAAATTGTCATAAAAACTTGTTTGATAATTTTTTTGGTTTATAAATGGTTGTCTCAGTTTTTAAATTTGAGAAAAAAACGTAAACTCAAAAAATGAGTTTACATTGGTTTTCAAACAGAAATTTAAAAATTTGACTAACAATTTTTTTTTTCAATTAATTTTTTTTTTCAAATAAATTTTTTTTTCAATTTTATTTTTCAATTATTTTTTTTTCAAATAATTTTTTTTCAATAATTTTTTTCTTTTGATTTTTTCATCTGTACAGATGTTTGACAACTGGCTTACTAATCACATTCAAACACCTGAAGAAATATGGGAGTTCTATGAGGACAAAGTTCTTAGATTAAGTAGATCACTTGTTGAACTGCTTAATCAAATAATTCACTATTTGAATGATATTCACGAAAGAACCAGTTTCAATGGTAATTTGTTGAACAATTTAAGGATTTGTAACAAATACGTTGGGTCAAGGTTAACTTGGATGGTAGAGTTTGTTAACAACCCTCCTCTAAATCCGATACATGACCCCATGCATGGTATAATAGTTGATGTTCAACACTTCAGAAAGATAATATATGAAGCGACGGAACGATTTCATTTAGAATTTTATCCCCCGACTCGTCTTCTCTTTTTTCAACCCGCCTATGATTTTAACCCACGATGTGGGTACTATCATACTTTGCCTTATGTTAAGAGAATTGCATTTTATAACTATTCCCATCCATTTTTTTTTTCAATAAAGTGATGATGACACACTTTATTTATAAAGTTTATGAAATATAGAAGAGGAATCCATTTATTTTCAACTGATATATTTGTTTAGATAATACCACGCCTCTCACAGACATGGGTTTTTGGCTGGCTAGAATTCTGTCTATTCCTCATTTTCAATATTGGGATGGCCGTCAGCCGCCACTGCGACAAGTTCTATATTATCCACCTCATGGAGAAAAACCATTATATAAATTTCAGACTATTTTTCTCCAGACATATGGGGTGATAAAATATTTGAGGACTGTTTGTGAACATGCCAGGGATGTCATTCAAAATGCTTGGTTTGGAAAAATTCTCAATGAGCTCTATTAAGTTTTCCCCGACACCTTGCCTAAGATACATTTCCTCATTTGTACTAAGTTCAATGACGATAATGATTGCCAAAAGTGTTTGTTTGCTAAAAACATTGTTAAGCTAATGAGGCACGCTCCTTTTGGCTACAAGGGACTCAAGTTTTGAGTTGGTTGTGCAACTGACGAGGTATGTTTATTTATCACTTCTTTAGTTATACTTCAGCTCAAATTTTTAAAGTTATCTCAAGAGTAGTTGACAAGATTAACTAAATAAAGAATTGGCTGTTGTCTTACAGCTAAAAAAATTTAGTATTATCAGAACATAATTTACATTTCTTGGGTTTTGATAAATAGTATAGCCTGTGTTAATCTATTATGATTTTATTTGGTTTGCCTATTTCTGTAATAAACTCGGGCATTTTTTTTTTCTTAATTATTTTAGACCATTCATAGTTTGCGTAAGGGCTTTCAATGAGACAAAACATTCCCAGTTCTATTTTGAAATACAAGGGATGATTGCAATTTTTAAATTCATTATTGAGTGTATTGAATCAATATTGAGACTACGTGGCATTTTGGTTTCCATCATCAATCATTTTAAAAGTTATTTTCTTCATATACATATTTATTATAATAGTATATATTTTCTTATTAAGTTTTTGTTTTAGTGGTCTAGGCTTTTTGGGTGTTGCCTTGTGACATTCCTGTGCCTTTTAGGGTGTGTATTGAGTTTTGTATATTTCTTTTTGGTAATAAAATCTCACTTGCCAAAAAAAGATCATTTTATTCGTTTATTTATTTAGATTGGGAGAAAGGAGATAATACATAAAAAGCTTGTTTGATAACCATTTCGTTTTCAGTTTTTAGTTTATATTTACAAAAATTTTAAAAATTGTCATAAAAACTTGTTTGATAATGTTTTGGTTTATAAATGGTTGTCTTAATTTGTAAATTTAAGGAAAAAACGTAAACTCAAACAATGAGTTTATATTGGTTTTCAAGCAGAAATTTAAAAATTTGGCTAACAAATTTTTTTTTTTTCAATTAATTTTGTTTTCAAATAAATTTTTTTTTCAATTAATTTTTTTTTTCAATAAATTTTTTTTCCAATTAATTTTTTTTTCAATTATAATGTGTATGATCCCATTGTCATAAATAATAAATAATAAATATAAATATTTTAAGCCTGAACAAACATATTTTTTAGTTTATGTTTTTAAAATTTTTCAAATATTTTGTTCAAACCCAACGCATTTGTAGTTTATGTTTTTCTAAAAATAAACAAAACCAATTTATAAATTTTTTGTAAACATAAACAAAAAAAACGTAAACGTTACCAAATGGGGAATTTATGTTCATATATTTATATCCAAATATTTGACTTTGTTCAAATATTTATATCCGAACACTATTTGTGATGTGTACTGAGAATTTGTATGGTGTGTAAATAGAATTACCCAAAAATGATACCTTTATGAAAGTTTATTTTACCAAAATAACCCTCCAAACTCCACCAAAAGAAAAAACAAAAAAGAAAGAAACCAAAAAAGGACAAAATGAAAAATTAAAAAACATGCCAAGGATATAGTAGGAAATTTAAAAAAAAAAGAAAAAAAGAAAAGCCTTTTGGCTATTAATGAAGCAATTCTTATATAGATAGATGAATACCACTACATCCACACAATTTTTACAACTCAAAAACACACAATTGATACTCTTATCAGTAAGAGTCTCATTCGAGTAAATTTAGAGAAAAAAAAAAAATTTGTGTGGTTGAATCATTAATCATAGATTGATATATAATATGGAAATTTTACTATACACGACTCTATTTCGGTGTGTAGCATATGTCCCCCCAATAACGATGTTTGTGGTCTTTAGTTGCTGTTGTTATTTTTTAAATAGATTGCGATGAACATCTTCATTGCAAAACTGATAAAAGATTAGATAAATCTGATAAAGCGGCATCATAAGATCTTAAAAAGAGAAAAACTTTCATAGAAGGAAGTATCCAAGCATCCATAGAGAAGAAGAAAAAGCCCTCATAAATGAGGGAAACAAACCTCCACATGTTAGCAAAAATTCAGTTTAAGCCGAATCGACAGTGATTGATCGACAGACTTAAATAGATTTTAAATAAAAACAAAAAGATCAGACTTTGTGGTTGAGTTCTATGACTTAAACAGATTAAGGACTTCCATGGAGGTAATTAAATAAAGAAGAAATGGAACATAATAGAATATGTATTTATTCAATTAAATTGTCACTTGTTATTAGTTACAAGAACTTAAACAAGAACAAAGAAATGAAAAATACTGCATTCGACAAAAAGAAAAGAAATGGGGGTTGGAAAAAAACTATCACTAATCTACTCCTAACAACTGCTAAGTTAAACTACTCCTAGATAAATATCACGTTTTGTGAATGGTTGTTGAATGAATGATTGATTGCATCCAGCTCTCTTTTATAATTGACTTTCGGCCTGGCTATTGGTTCTGATCTTCCTTGATTCTCTGTCTTTCTTCATGTCTATCCCCATATTATAGGAATTGTTCCTAGGTTTTTGATTTCTTTCTTAATTTTCTACCATCACCTTCCTTGTCTTTCTATCTTCGACCCATCCCTATGCCATGCTAGCCATATTAGCCAATCTTGCCATGTCATCTTTGCCACATCATCTTTATGCCTTGTTAGCATTCTGTTGACTGAAGATTTCAAATTTTAGTACTAACAATGCCCCTTTTCATTCAAGGTAAAATGTCTTTTGCCTTGAATGATTTTACTCTGAGCTTACTAGCAACTATAAACTTCTAATGTTCAATTCTGGGCCGAACACCCTTTAACTTGTCTAGGTCTCTTAATAATTCACGGGCCCATCATTATTAGGCCCCTTTTTAGTTTATCCAATTTGTTATTTCTACTTGGGCCCCCACACAAAGGTACTTAAAGTTTTTTCAAACTCTCACTCTTCGTCACTTCTTTCTTTATGCAAAAACTCTTCCTCTTCTTCTAAAACCAAGAAACCTTAACTTCTTTAGCCATGTCTTCGGACTTAGTCTCCAACCTAGTTTGTCGATTCCCTTAGGAAATCATCCAACTTATTGAAAGCAATAAGTTTGATTCCTAAATCACAGCTAGCTTCATTGCCGGTGCTAGGGAACTTGGCCCCTATGTCTTAACCACTTTTTCAGGTGGTATGACTCCATACTACCCAATTGCTAATGGTGAGACTCTTCTTCTAGACCAGTCTTCACTTTCATGGTTGAATTGGTCGACAGGGCCTAGATCATGGCCCAAACCAACTGGCACCTAAATAGCTTAGGTAAAGAGGATGACCCTTTTGAAGGGGATATATAGCACAATTTGGGTATTTACCATGCTATTCAATTGTCTACCATTTCGTTTGAGATAGACCCTCGGCTGATTGGCACGACCACATGTTTTTTGTCCATATCTTGCAATTCCATGATGCTCAAATATGGTATGGCCTCCCCCACTATGCTTGACATTATGCACCTCACTTGCCTTCCTGCCTACAGCTTGGACATCCATGCTCTTCTAAAAATTCCTGAAGTTAAGCATGATGTCAAAGTAGGCAACTATAGAAAATTATTTCGGACCACTAAAAGAAAATTGACATTCCTTCGGTTACTGAAAAACTACTTTATATTTGTGCTGGTTGTGAGACCCTAACCTTTGTAAAACCTATTAAGTCCTTGACTTTTGAATTCTTTCCATAAAGACCCTCAAATCCTTATTGTAGACGCGCCCGAACGTCCCAGGAAAATCCCGTTTTGTTCATTGGGCTACCTACAGTTTGGACTCAATGTCACGGTTCTGAATCTAATCTTGCAAAGTGCAATGCGAGATTGATAAATCACCAAAGAGTCCAAATCCGGCAAATCGTTTTGAAAAACTGATTTTTAGAAAGAAGTGTCAAACATAGACTGCTTTGCCAGATACATAGTCGCCGCCTAAATATTTTATTTTTGGGGAATTTAGGAAACCCTGACTCGTGCCTAAGGCCACGTGTCCGTCATCACCAAAGTTGCCTTGGCTCGGGAACTTGGGTACGAGAGGGGCTCATGTTTGTTTTTGAAAACGGTTTGCTACTCGCAAGTAGGCTAAAATGCGGATTTTGCCACCCTTAAGTGGGCTTAGAAAATATGGTGATTTGCCACTCTCAAGTGGGCTTAAAACTCGCAATCAATGAATTGTCCCAATTCAAGTAACCCAACCTTCACCCACAGGCATCCAAGCAGTTATATCACATAAGCACATAGCCTTATGGCAAGCATGCTATCATGGCAGTCACTCACACACATGCAAGGATGCTAAAGCATAAACACTTATCGAGTACTCCGAGCCAAAACAAAAGCTATATTAGAAATCAATGCACGATCCTAGCTATGTCAAGAATGCCTAATGCAACACATACAAAATGCAACTAAGATAGGCTCGGCTATTCTAAAATGTCACGTGAAATGCAATTTGATACATGTATTCAAACAGGAATTGAAATACAATGCAGTTAGTATGGTGCGCCGAGCCCGGTGCGTGTAGGACGGATGAATGGATGCAAACATGCGAGTATAAGGATGCTAATTGAAACATGCCCTAAAACTAACCATCGTAAGCTGGTAAATAAAAGGGAGAAAGAATTGGGGGTTGGAAGACATGCATCACACACACACACACACACACACACTTATTTACAACAGTTGTGCCCTCTTGACGGAGGGTCCGAATAAATAATACAAAACCAGCTAGCTAATCTAATTAAACTAGTTATTACACAACGAAAGGAATAACAAGTTACAACTACTTATTACACAACAATAACTAAGTAAGCAATCTAAATAAGCATATAAACTAAATGAAATAGGCTGCCTCATCTCTGCTTTGAATGACAAAGGATGCATGCATGCTTGAATTGCTTTGTTTGGAAATCCCTCGCGATGCCCCGACTTGCCTCTGTTTGCAATTGATCTCAGAATACTGCAAAAGGCTCCAGAAGGCTAAAACTCCACCTTGGGAATCTGTGGGAAGGCTGCTGACCACTTTTGTGGTGAAAAACCAGAAAAAGTGGTTGGCCAGCCACTAAACCTGGTCGGCCGACCAGTTTCTACCCCTGGTTTCTAGTTTTCTGCAACAGAAGGCGAGAGAGAGAGACGACAAAGTATTCGCAACACATGTGTGCACGACCACTCTCCCCATCATTGCATAAGCTCAAGGGAGTGTAGTCCTCGACCCTCGGGCCACCAATCATGCATTTCGATGCATGATGGCCGAGGAGTCGAATTGCACGACTCAATGTGAAATGAATGCACATACAAGCACCTAAAGCCAACAACTCCATCATGGGTAGTCAGGAATGTCGGCGACTGGGAATCGAGGCACGTTTCATCACTTTGAGTACGAGACGTCCCTCGTTTCCCATGTTCGGACTAACTCCTATCCCAAACACAATGCAACAAACAAGGCATGCACAAATGCAACTCTAGCATGCAATCCTAATTACGCAACTAAGTGATGCAAACATGTAACTAGCATACACAATGCTATAAGCTACATGGCATGCACAATGCTCATGACACTAATATACACAATGCACATGGAACTAATATACACAATGAGATGAACAAGGCATGCACAATGCAATGATCAATCATGTGACAACGTGGCATACTCAATGCTATGAACTACAATGGCATACTCCATGCAAAATGGACTTAAACCAAAATGGATAGACCTCAGCCATGCCCAAATAGAGGCCATAACACCAAGACTAAGGCACCAAAAGGCAAGACACACATGCACGCATATTGGTCCACAAGCTAGGCAACAAGAACACAACCCTTAGGGGCACTCAAGGGGTGACAAAAGTGGGAGCATGGCAAGTCTATATGCTCTGAAATTACATGCAAAGTGAAGCCATATCATGCAAATAGCTCAAATAAAGCATGCCAAGAGACTTGAAATACAAAGCAAGTCAAGGGCTTTACACTATAACAATACCAAGCAATGCTCAAATGACCTAAAGCACTCAAAGCAGACCTAATGCAGCCCAAAATATGAACAAAATCAGTTTAGAGCATGGCCAAAATATGCTAGCATAGAGGGCCAAAACATCATGCATTATAAGCTAGTGAACAAGATTTACACTACAAGCATGTGAAACATATGAGAGGCTACCAAACCAGCCAAAAAAAGAATCAAGGCATGCCAAATGATGGCCAAAAACCCACTGAAACATGACCAATACATGCAACAATGAGGTGCTACTTTGATAAGCTATGTAAGGGATTGTTCTACACATACAAGAGGCAAACAAAAGGTGACCAAACCAGCCACAGACAGAGTCTCGGCAGGTCCTCAAAGTCACTAAAAAGGGCTTGAACCAAGGCTAGGAAGTGTGCTAGGAAGTGTGGAAATATATGCTCCCTTGGAAAGCCAAAAATGCAAGCAAACAAGGCCAAAGAGAGAGGGTCACCCCTCTCTGATTTTGGCCCTCAAAACCACATGTCAACCACTGAAAATCCATTGGATTTCAGTGGCTAAAGGGCCAAGCAAAGCTCAATACAAAGGTCTCATGGCATGGCTCAAAACAAAGCTAAATAGAGCATGCAAGAGGGTAGATGACCCCCAACACCAAAAGAGCCTTAAACAAACATGAAAATCACTTAAATATGAACCTTTTTTTCAGTTGACAACAAAGCTCAAATAAGCATGCAAATGAGCCTAAGAGAAGGATCAAAATAATGCTTAAAAGAGGTAAAAATGATTACCCTTGAAGCTCAGCAAAACCAGCAAACTTTGGGACCAAAAACCAGCTCTTTAACCTCTGAAAACAACCTTCAAGAACCTCAAATCAATGCTGGAAGTGTATGGCTATGAGGTGTAGTGTAAAAGGGTCAAGAACAACACACTTTTGAACCCAAAATGTAGTGATATAGAGAGATATATATTTTTGCCTTAGCAAATTTTAGAACCTGTGTAAAGGAGAGGGAGAGCCTCTCTTATAGACAAACAAGGCCAAAGCTTCTTCAAGAAGCTAAAAATAAGGCTCAAGATCCTCCATATGAAGGATACAGTCTGTGCCTTCCAGCTGGCACAGCTGGCACCCACTCAAATAGACAAAACAGGCGGGAGCTGGCCGACCAGAAAAGGTGGTCGGCCGACCACTTCCCCTGGTCGGCCAACCAGGGTAGGTGGTCTTCCACACAAAAAAGTGGTCGGTGGCTCCATTTGGTGGTCTCCACTTTGAAAGCAAGCTAGTGGTGTGGTGGGAGACCAGCAAATGTGGCCCAAAGACTAAGAAAACCAGCTTCCCGACAAGAAAACCAGTTGGCGGGGAGAAAGTGGTCTCCAAGGAGAAAAGGTGGTCTCCCACCCATGTAACACCTCCCAAACAAGGAAAACAAGGTTCATGCCAAAAATGAACCAACACGGATGCAAAACGAGAGTTCGGGGAGCAAAGCGCGCGGCCGGGTGCCCCGAAAACTAGCTGTTGAGCACCAAAAGTGGCGTACGGCCACAAAAGTGGTCTCCCGGACCACAGTGTCCCTCTAGACAGAGGAAACAAGGTATGTTCCAAAAACCGTGCCAAACAGAGAATGTTAAGCGGTCCCGAGCCGAGGCGCGCGGCCGACAGCTCTGAAAATCGGAAACAAGCCTCCAAACGGGAACAGTGGCCTACGACCACGAAAAGTAGCCTATGACCACTAAGAGATGGTCTACAAGACCTCTCTCTCCCTTCGGGAAGAGAAAACAAGACCTGGTCCGCAGACCGAGCTAAGGCACAAAAAGTTCCGAGGCTCGGAGGGTAAAGCTCTCAACCAAGAACTCCAAAACCTCGAAACGAGCACAATCACCGAGGGCTCAATCGATGACGTCTAAGTCTTAAGGTCGGTCAAAAATTGGGTGTCTACACTTATTTGTTTTCAATTTTAGTTATAAAGTCGAACATACGCGCCAACAGAAAACTCGAAAATCTTGATTGAACTCAAAGCTCAGGGATTATTTCCAAAACCCTAATAATAATTAAATTAATTTTCTAAGTATATTTTCCATACAAGAAACCCCAGATTTCCGGTTCTCAGTACAATTTGCCATTTAATTCAAAACAAATAAACCTTAACCAAATTAAATTTCTAGACCTTAAATAAATTAAGTACTACACTTAATTAAATGTTCAAATTCATAAATTAAGATTTTGGCCCTCATAAATTTCTGGAATCACATGTTGCCCCCAAACTAGTAACCATTACATATACCTATATATATACTTGTACCTTTCTTAAATAAATAATTTTGTACACAAAATATCTTCAAATTGTACACAAAAAATCAAAACAAATCCCCCAAAATTCCTTGCACATGGTCGGCTATGCTATGCATAGATATATGTGAAGTCCTTTTGGGGGAAAATTGCTTAATTTAGGAAAGAAAAATTGACCTAAAGTACAAATTTGAATATATATTGATATATATATATATTGTACTTGTAACCAATTCAATATTGATTAATCAAGAGCTTAACTAGATCATGTTTAAAGGTGTAATTAAGGCTCTAATCATCATACATTCCATTTCATTCTAACTAGATCCAAGCCTATTCAATTGAATTGGAACTAAGGACATTTTGGACTTTTCACCATTCTTTCCCCACAGCTCCCTATAAATACACCAATTCTCTCTACACTTTTGAGCACAAAACACACTCACACACTTACATTTTCGCTAATAAAGAGAGGAGATGAAGAGAGAGAGAGAGAGAGAGAGAGAGAGAGAGAGAGAGAGAGAGAGAGAGAGAGAGAGCTTTGGTGGTAGAGAAGAGAAAAAGAGAAGAACCTTTGTGAAAACTCTTCAACTAGGCAACAAGTAAGCCACATCACTATCTCTCTTTCTATTTCCTTTTTCAAATACATGTTATTAGAATTTTAAAATCATATTTTCAGATGTGTTGTAATGGTGTTCATATGTTCAGAGTTGATGAGTTGAGCTTTGATCCTTCTTCTACTCAAATTTCCTCTTAATAGATGCAAAACTACCTTTTTCTTCCCATTTCTCACATTACTTCCAAAGGCACACAATCACTCTAAAATTATAAGTTATTGATACATTATTTACTATGTTTTCATCACAAAAGTAGTGAAAAATTTCCCTTAGTTGGCCTATTTTCTCACCAATCTTCTTATTTTGAGTATTATGCATGAAAAACCAGTTTTTATAGCCAACTTTCGAAAATTATAGAAAAATTTAAGAAAATATCATAGACCTCATTTTTATGTCAAAAACTTCCTTAAAGAGTTATCTTTCAAGGAAAATTGGTTTCATTGAAAAAGAGTGAGCGGTTTTAAAGAAAATCCGATTTTTGTAACGGTCAACGAATCTGGACAGCGCTGGAGTGTTTCCTAAAGAACTAAAAATCTATAAAATCTATTCCATTTCTGAAAAATGTTCTGAAAAATAGATAAAATTCTCTATGAACCATAGGAAGGCCAGGCTCTAGAAAAATCTGAAATGGTCCTTTTGATTTTAATCTTAAATGGTATTGAATTTGGAAATTTAGTTTTGCATTGGTATTCTAAGCTCTTGTCTTCATGATTATTAGTATATGGTCATATGTATGGTTATGTTCCTTATCTTCTTCATTTGATGATGCCCATGCTTATGTGGATATTACTATCTTGTTAAGTTGTTCTAACTTTCATTTAAAACATCTAACTCAATAGAAATCTTAATTAGGGTGTTATTGGGTTTTCGATCACTTGAATAATGAAGAGATGATAATGTGTTATGTATGGATTGATGGGATGTGCTCCCTAATTAAAGGTTAAGTCTTGCTCAAGCAGTTATCACGTAAACCCTAGAATGGAATGGACATATTCGGACTCTTTGCAATGATTTGATTTGGTAAGATAAGGTTGGGTCTAGATGGGACATTCAGGAGGATAAATTTTGATTTTTTTTGGAAGGATAAGGTTGGATTCAGGATGATAAAACCTTTTTCTTTTTGTCATCCCTTTTGAGGTCCACCGATGGCGCTGCGCGGTATATAACCGTTGCAGGCATCCGTGGTAAGGTCTGCAAAGCATCAAAAAGGGGAGTCCCGAATAGTCCGGTGTCCAATTCTTGCGGTTAGGAGGATGAAATCTCTTTGGTTGATTTCTAGATTACCATCATCTAACCTTGTAATCCTTTATTATTGAATGATTATCATGCTTCATTACTTGCTTGTTATAATTGTGATGGTGTATTAGATTGGGAAAAAGGGACGGGGGTGTGTGCGTTTACTGGGCATTTCAAGCTCATGGCGTTTCATGTCAAGTATTGAAGGCTATTAGACCGGTGTAGTTGGCTTTTCATTCTCCTCGGAGGGGTTTAGTCTCAGCGGGAACGATAGCCCTACGGTTCGGACTTTCGTAGTTCTGAATCTGATTTCACAAGTGCAATGTGAAACAGAAAAAATGAATGAGAGTCCAAATCCGAAAAATCTAAGAAAATATATTAATCATCAGAGATGCCAGAAATGAACTGCATTGCCAGATTTCAGAGTCGCCACCTAAATATTTTTGGAAAATTTAGGAAACCCCGTGACTCCTGTCAAAGGCCACTTGTCCGTCATAACCAAAGTGTCTCGGCTCGGGAACTTACGTATGAGAGGGGAAGGTCATGAATTGAGCACCACTCTCACCCGATCACAAATCAGCCTCTACTAATCATGATGTGAATTTTATTAACATTATAGGCTCTTGTTCTGATTATTAATATGCTAACTTACTATGTAAGGCACACAAGTATAGACTATTTCGCTTGCTTTGGAAATGACTTAATGTTATGTGATTTTTGAAAGGGTTTTTGAGTGTACACAACTCAGAAGGAAAGTAATGAGCTCATACATACATTTGATCAAAATCATCCCCAATGCAAGTAAAATAACTTCATCCACCGGTATTCAAACAGTTTATTTTGAGTAAGCATGTAGCCTCATAGTAAGATGCTAAGAATGGTAACAATCACACACATGAATATGCTAAAACAAAAAATGCTCACCTAGTACTCCGAGGTAAGCCAAAGAAAAAAGAAAGCAATTTGAAAAATGCATGAACCTAACAATGTACATGACTAATGCAACACATACAAGAATGCAACTATTAGGTTCGGTTTATTAACATGACATATGAATCGATTTGAGGCATGTGGTAGCGCACGTATTCAAGTAAGTAAAATGACAATGATATTCAAGAATGATGAACCGAACCTTAATGCATGCCAAAAATGGACACAAAGCATGGCAATGATATGAAACGAAAAACATGATGCTACCATGGTAAGAATGTAAGTAAAAGGAAGAAACAAATGGGGGTTGGAAGCCATACAAATATTACAAATTTGCCCTTGCACAAGAGGGTCCGAATGAATGTCCTAATTAACTAATTATTACAAACACAAATGAATGAACTAATTAATTAACTATTATTACAAGTCCGAATGAAAGCAAAGCAACTAATTGATTACAAATTATTACAAATATGAATATTAAAGCTACTAATCTAATGGACTTGAACGGGAGGCAAGGAACTGCATGTGCGCAACCGAGAACATCCTTTGGAAACCTCTCTGTTTGTTGCCAGATTCAGCTCTGTTTACAGTCAAAAAATTGTTCTGTTTTGGTCTCAGGATCTGCTCTATTCTGCTGGACAAATACCACTACCGTATAAAATGGGTGGCCGGTCGGCCTAATTAGGTGGTTGGCCGTACAAGGTAATGCCCGGCCGACCAATGTTTCTAGAGAATACCCTACTGCAACAAAACTAAAACAGAGCAAGACAGAGTGTTTCCAAGGGATATTTATCCTCTCTGCCCTTCCCTATCATGAAGATGATCAAGGGAGGAGTAGATTCGATTCTCAAATCATCAATCATCGTAAATTCATTGCGTGATGATCTTAGAAGCAATAGGACAAGAGTGTGATAAATGTAACAAAGGACCAAACATTACCTCCTCCCTATCATGAAATTACCTCAAGGGTGAGGGTAGACTTGCCTCATGAATCATTAAACATTACTAAAATAGTATGCAATGATTCTAGAAGCAATAGATTCAGTATAACGTCCGACTGAACCTAACCAAATTTTATTATCTTTTTACCTCTATTTTACTCCAATTTTATTAGCCTTTTTACTTTACCTTTTCATTTTCTTTATCTTTTCTTCTTTTTTCTCCAAAGATGATGATTACATCCACTAAGTCCAAAGCAATAGAGATTAGCAAGCATGACTTAACCCAAGAAATGAGCTCTTCGAGCCCTTTTCTACCGAGGAATCTACAAAGGAAGAATGAAACCCGTTTACGAGCGATAATGAATTCGAAGTCAAACCCTAAAAGAGCGATAATGACTAGTCAAACCTGTAAAGAGCGATAATGACTCTGAATCCAAACCCGATAATGAGCTATAATGAATCTTTCCTTTATGATTTCCAAGGGTCTAAATAGAAAATTGGTCCTTTAGAAGTGATGCATCGATGATAGAGGGAAGTATCAAACAAGAGATTACGTTTAGCATAAAAAAGACGTGATGCCCTGATAATGAATCTTCGAAGAGTTTAAACCATTAAGCATATGGAACCCCTTTCTTATGCCATGAATGAAAATCTTTTGGTTGATACAACTTTTAATCAAAGAATCAAATAAAGGAGGGAGGTTGCAGAGTGAAAATGAAAACTGGATGATTCTAATAACATGAATATATATATATATGAAAGCTATAAAAAGAGAAAGAAAAGACTATGAACTCAAATGGATTGGATGTTGTGGCCTATACACCGAACCCATGAGGACTTACAACAACACAAGTATAATATTCAAAGTACAAATTAAATAAACACTTAAAACAGTCCCTAAACTCAAAAAATAGTGGCCAAAATCAATGAAACAAAGTAGAAAAGGTAAAGCAACAAGCTATGGAACAAGGCCTAAAGAAGGATGGCTAACCCCTCCTCCTTTTGTGACTTTAAATCACATATTTCAGGCCTCAAAACACTCTGAAAACAGCGAGGTACAAGAAAAAGAGAGAAAAGATGGTGAAAGAGTTCAAAGATTACCCCTTGAAAGAGAGGAAGAGCTTCATAGTTAACAAACCACAAGCTAGACACTCTCAAGGAGCTGAAATTGTGTTCATGAATCTCAACAAAAGCCTCAAGTTCAAGCTTAGAAGGTGTATGTATAGTGTATGTATATTGCAAGAGAGGAGGGAAGTGTGTTGGAGAAGCTATGGCTCTTTGGAAAATTTTTCCAAGCCTAAACCACGAGGAGAGGTATAGTATTTATAAAAAAACAACATCTCACGTCAGAAATATCTGTAAAGAGACTGCTGGTGTAACGCATGCACATGGGGACAACAAGCTGTTGAAAAATATCTACTGTCGGCAAACATGGCCGGCCGGTCATAAAGAGGTACTACCGGCCCAATGAAAATGGCCTTCTGGCCATTTGTTAGTCAGTAGTTCTCTGAGTGGTCAGGCTAGAAAAAATAAAGTTTTGGTTCAAAGGGGGTGCAAGGTTTGGGTTTTAAAGCTTGAAATCGAATCATTTTGCTGAAGAAATCAAATGATTGCACAGCGTAACATTTCATCATCGAGTATTCAGAGTAAGGTGCCCAAGTCTTAAGAACAGTCAAAATGGGGTGTCTACAGTTGCATGTCTTTGATATAGCTTGGAGGCATGAAATTACTTGAGCGAATGTTAAAGCCCGAAGATGACCCATTTGACAAGATGGTAAGACTTGGGCAAACAAACAAAATGTAAATACAATTGGTTGAAAGTTGGCTGCTGTAAAATATCTACTGTCGAAAAACATGGCCGGCCGGCCATAAAGAGGTACAGCCAGCCCAATGAAAATGGCCTGCCAACTATTTATTGGTCAGCAGTTCTTTGAGTGGCCAAGCTAGAAAAAATAAGGTTTTGGTTTAAAGGGGGTGCAAGGTTTAGGTTTTAGAGCTTGAAATCAATTCATTTTGCTGAAGAAATCGAACGATTGCACAGCGTAACATTTCATCATCAAGAAGTCAAAGTGAGGTGCCCAAGTCTTAAGGGCTGTCAAAATGGGGTCTCTACAGTTGCCTCTCTTTGACAAAGCTCGGAGGCATGAAATGACTTGAGTGAATGTCAAAGCCCGAAAACGACCCATTTGACAAGGTCGTAAAACTTAGGCAAACAAACAAAATGTAAATGCAATTGGTTGAACTTGAGAGTTGCCTACGTATCCCTTTGCAAGGAATCAAACCATGCGTAGTTTAGGGGTGGGATACAAATGGTATTTAAATACAATGCAACAGTTGAAACCACGAATAAGCATACTGCCCGAAGATCATGAAGATGAGATGAGGGACAAACCAAACTACGTATCATGTAGAAAGGGTGAGCAGATGCAAGCCAAACTATGCATCACATGGAAAGGGTGAGTGATACAAGCCAAACTATGCATCACGTAGAAAGGGTAAAAGATACAAGCCAAATCACACTCGTGTGATAACGGTGAAAGATACAATCTAGACTACGCATCATGTAGAAAGGGTAAAAGATACTAGCCAAATTACACTCACGTGATCAGGGTGAAGGGGATACAAGCCAAACTACATGTCAAGCCCTAAACTCGCCCCTAGAAGTTTGGGCATGACCACTTTAGTAACGGACACTTAACCTGTTATATATATATATCATATGGGGCCTGAACGGAAGCATTAAATATCAAAATTTGACAATAGAAACAAACTCCATTGAGCTACTACTATCATGCCAGGATCATAAATTTTTAAGAGACAAGTAAAATCTAAAACATACACCGGAACATCGGTTATATGCATACATATATACAGGCCCAACCCTATAATTAGGCATATATCAAAAACATTAGAGAACGAAGTGTTGCACACATGTCAACTTTAGGCCAACAACTAGGGTGCAAAACCAAAGTTCGTCAAAACTTCATGAAAATGAGAGCGGCTTCTCTTAGGCTTGGACATGGAAAGGTTGACCCAAGAGGACAAGCGTCATGGCTTAGGACTGACCACTTGGTTGGTTACCTACAGAAACAGACATAACATAGGGTGAGCCAAGCTCAGTGAATAGTATGATACATAAATGCACAATTTAAACATAATACATAATAATGCATAAATAAATGCGAAGATCATGTAGTTAATCTGTTCCTGTTTTCATTTCAAATGGCCTTAGGCCCCAATCGTGAGTCATAATGGTTTTAAGCCCTTGAACACATTAACATTAAGCTTTTAAACATAATGGCATATAGCCCTTGTATACATGGCATGAAGCCCTTGTCAGAATGGCATAAAGCCCTTATCAGAATGGCATAAAGCCCTTGAAACGTATTGGCATTAAAGCCCTTGAAACATATTGGCATTAAAGCCCTTGAAAGATTGGCATTAAAGCCCTTGAAACATGCATATATGAACCCAAGAGATGTCTCACACGGACTCTAGAGGTAACTCATAATATAGCACTTAGTTCCGTGTAGCACTTTGTTTCATTCATAACAACTTGTACGGATGGCTATAAGCCTCATAACTTTCACATATGTATGGACTCAAGAGGTGTCTCACATGGACTCTAGCGGCGGCTCACAATGTAGCACTTAGTTCCAAGTAGCACTTTGTTCCATACCAATAATCATTAGGTCTTACAGATCAAACCATACATGTAATGTCATAGCCCGGAAACAAATTCATACATATGCATTATGCTTGAATCATAAATAGAAATCAGAATTCATACTTGCTTATACTTGGCACTGTAATAGTGCTAGCAAATCAATAATAAGTATTCTTTTTTTTTTGTTCGTTCCATAAAGGAATCCCCCAACATTGTGAACTTGTAGCATACTTGAACATGTACATACATAAACTGGTAACATACGTAAACTTGTATATACTTGAACTTGTAACATGCGTATACTTGTAACATACTTGAAAACACGGTATTATTACCCCCGGGTAAGGGTCGTGTGCTACGGATGTCATGAATACTTTACATATACGGCCAACTGTTCTTTACTTCAAAACGTAACATATTAGAACATAGAACATTTCTTGTTATATCATGTCATTAAAGTACACTTAGCCAAGACAGAACAGGTTACATCATAATGTGGGTTACATGACAAGGTCACCGATATTTAATTTGGTCTTTGGATTGAGCCATCCGTAAGTCACTCCGTTGTTTATCATAATACTTAGCAGGTATTAATGTATACATCAATCCGTGGTCTTAGCTAATTATTCGTTAAGAAATAGCGTAGTTCACTTGATCTATTAATAGCATATAGAAGCATACACCTTTGTTTGTTCGTTCATATTTGTTACCATATTTAACTTGTACTTAGCAGAGTACTACTAGTAGCCGTTACATCATTCACATGAGTCAACATAGTTAACTTAAATTTAACAGGACGTTCCTGATAATTACTAATGTGAGATAAGCACATTTACAAATTGAATGATTGCAGAGATACGTGAATACCATGATTCCATAGTGCTTATACGTTCCCTTGGTTCGTCATGAATCACTATAGATATCTTGCATAAAATGTTAGTATTCTTTGTCAACAATAATAAAATGTATTGCGTAATAATGCCTTTAGATTTTCCAATCAACATACTTGCAAGAAATAGAATGTTAACAATAAGAATCATTAACAATCATTGAATGTACAACTACCGTACTACTACTCACAGTGCTACAACGGAGTGTTTGTCCCTCCTAAAGTGTGCCCTGCACACATATATAACTTGATCATTAGTTCTTTTTTTTCTTTCCTTCATTATTCTTCACAAGCCCACCATTAAGCATCCATTTATACCACAATTTCCTCCATCTTAATATATATATAAATAGAAGATTACCATTCTTGCAAACACAGTATGAAATTTATAATCAATCACTTCGATTTCAAGATAGAAAGGAAATGTATGGACATCTTCATAAAGAAGCCACATTAAATCATTCTCTTGATTTTAATAACTAAGCAAGCCCACAAGTATTGAGCAAAATAATTTGGGATTAAACCCATTTCGGAAAACTCCACGTTTTAGGTTACAAAAATTAAACTCAACATAATCGCCACAATTCAACATAAACAACATGCTTCAACTCA
Source organism: Camellia granthamiana (assembly GCA_036172215.1). Classification (NCBI taxonomy): domain Eukaryota; kingdom Viridiplantae; phylum Streptophyta; class Magnoliopsida; order Ericales; family Theaceae; genus Camellia; species Camellia granthamiana. Next base: position 115,576,115 of record CM069903.1, read on the forward strand.
ACATCATTAAATATAATTCAACATAATTCAAGAGGAATTCTTAAATTCCATTTCAACATTCCATAACCGAGTTTATGTCATCTATATCATTAATAAATCATTTCCCCCAATTTCCATCTCATTATAACATGATTTACATTGCTCATAACAAAATTCATTCGCAAATTTTAAACATAATTTTCAAACATATCCAAATTCCAATTAAACTTCTACATAGATAATTCAACCTACCAATTTCATGATTCAACTTTCAATTTGGGCCAAATCATTAGTTATCTTCATTAGTCAACCTAGGGTTTCAAGAAAAACCTAGGAATTTCAAGAAAAATCCAAATTTCTTAACCCATTATTTTTTGTTCCAATTTCCTCATTGATTACAAGTCTAAAGTTCATAATCCATCACCTTAACCCAACAATTACATCTCCAACATTATAAACCCAAAATCCCCCAATCTCAAGTTGAACATAATATGTTCAAAACTATAGATTTTGTATTTATATACTCAAAATACCATAAATCCATCCATGAATACAAATATTGAAAGGGAATAAGGACTCCTACCTCAAGATTCAAGCAAGAAAAGCAAGCTTTGAGACGAATCCTCCACAAATTCGAATTTCAATCGGTGGAAAATGTTGACCCTTTCTTGTTCTCCATCCTTGATGCAAGATCTATGGTGGATTTGTTGAGAAAACTGGAGGAAATCAAGGTTTTGGAAGCTAGGGTTTCGGTCATGGAAGAGGGGAGAAGAAGAGAGGGAAAGAAAATATAAGAAATGACTCAAAAATCACGTTTTTGAGCTGCTGCCCCGCACATCGCCGCACATGCGCCACATTTCCCGCACGTGCGGTCCTGCTTCCAGCACAGATGTGAAAACTTCAAACGGGCGTAACTCTCTCATCCGGACTCTGTTTTAGGTCATTCTTGTGTCCAAATTGAAGCCCCGAAAATAATCTTTCCAATGGTTCTAACCTCATATCCAAATTCAAAGTGTGGAAAAGGAAAAGGGTAAAAGAGTGACTGCTGATCGTAGGCGAATTATTCGAATTAAAGTTTTTGGTCCAATCTTACTTTACCATCACACCACTACCTCAATCAATACCCCAAAATAGATAAAAACATTCTCAATTCCAATGGATATAGTTGAATTAAAACACATTAACCCCTAATTAAATAAGGATGACTTTTGGGGTCATTACACTACACTTCGTGCAGAAAGGGTAAAAGATACACGCCAAATCACACTCATGTGATCAGGGTGAAAGGATACAAGCCAAACTACGCTTCGCGCAGAAAGGGCAAAAACTCCATGCCAAACTACGCTTTGCGCAGAAATGGTGGAGGATGCAAGCCAAATCACTCTCATGTGATAAGGGTAAGGGGTGCAAGCCAAATTACACTCATGTGATAAGGGTAAAGGGGATACAAGTCAACTACGCTTCGCGCAGAAAGGGTAAAAGCTCTACGCCAAACTACGCTTCGTGCAGAAAGGATGGAAGGTGCAAGCAAAATCATACTCACGTGATAAGGGTGAAGGGGATACAAGCCAAACTACGCTTCGCACACAAAGGGTAAAAGCTCCATGCCAAACTATGCTTCGCGCAGAAAGGGTAGAGGGTGCAAGCCTAATCACAATCACGTGATAAGGGTAAGGGGTACAAGCCAAAGCACACTCACGTGATAAGGGTAAGGGTGAATACAATAATATAAATAGGCACGATGCAAATGAATACAAGATAATTGCTGTAATTGATGCAAAATATGATGCGATGCATGTTCCATGCAATATAACATGTAACATAATAGAAAAGATAAACGTAAAGTGGTGACTTTGAAAACACCTCATAAAGATCTCTATTCTAACTCTGACTTACAGTTCGGAGGTCCTTAAATGCTCAGAAAAGGATACAACTTGCTCAAGCTTGAGATCGGGGCACTTTCACGCTTCGGAGAAATGCCGAGACCTAGAATGGCACATCCGGAATGCAATCTTAGAATTTTCTGAAGCTAAAGCAAACCCAAATACTCAAAATTTTCTTGTTAGGATGAACACGAGACCCTCCATGTACAGAATAAGCAAGATCTCAGCAAAAAACACACTAGGACCACTTGAAGAATCGACAGGCCAAATAAAGGGGTTGGCTGGCCAAAATGTTGGACGACCGGCCACCCGATCTGTTTCAGGGGCAGTTTGGGGTTTTAACACCTGTAGGTCTTTAAAACACAACCTAAGCCTCATTTTCATACACCTTAACCTCTGAAAACCCTTTCCCTCTCTCTCTAGACTCTCTCTCTCTCTCTCTAGATTTTTACTCCATTCAGTTTACCCAACGATCCACGCGAACTTTATTCGTAAAACCCTTTTTGCCCTCTACTTTTTGAACCGATTAGATTTTGATTTGGTCTTGTCTTTGGGTCTCTCATTGTTTTTGGCTCATTCTTACGGGTTTTTCTTGGTTTTCTGTACTTTCTTTTAAGTTTTCACTTTTTTCTCTCTTTTTTCTCTCTCCTAGGGTTTGGATTTTTGAGTTTCCTGTCTATTTTTCTTCATTTTCCTTGTTTTTCTCTCACCACCCACTATATTCTTCATGTTTGACGATATCCCGCATGATGCTGCCTTTCTTGAGGTGTCGCTGCTTCCACTCGCTGCGGGTGTGGAGGAGCCGATGATTGAAGAGGAGGACGGAGAGGCAAAGGACATTGTTGCAGAGGAGATCTACCCCCCAGAGCCTAAGCCCAAGTTGTCGCCGTTAAGGGTGAGGCCATTCGATCCAACCTTGGGTGTACTGCTCAATCTGCTCCTTGCAGCATGTTACGGTTCGAGGACTTTGCCTAGGGTATGCCTGAGGACTTCCTGTTGCGAGAGTGCACCTCACATCTTTTCCACGATGCTTCTGAGGTAAGGACCTTTGCTCTTTTTATGCACTTTGCTGGCTTTGACTTTCATTACAATCTTTTATCTATCATGCATTTTAAGAAATTCCTCTTTCAACACAGGGTGATACTCTTGCCTAGGGAGGCTATGGGGCAATGACAGTGAGGGACTGGTACCAGGAGCTCCCTACTAGAGTCCGAGAGTTGGTTAATGAGGCAGGCTTCGGCCTATTTTGCTTGGGGCTCTCGCGACTGCAAGCGAGCCGACCCTTTCTTGGTGCCCTAGTGGAGAGGTGGTGGGACATCACTAACTCCATCTGCTTCTCCTTCATAGGGGAGATAACGATGACCCCATACAACTTCTCCATGATTACGGGCTTCAAGTAGGGGGTGATCCGATCCCTTTCAATCTTGACATGGGCCAGTGGGAGGCTGCCTGGATCTATCTACTTGGAGCACGCCCTTCGTTGGACAGGCCGGTTATGGTGAGGTACAACTGGTTTTATGACCACTTCCATGGGACTCAGCCAGAGACTTAAGAGCAGATTGAGCAGTACACCTGAGGCTTCTTGATCTATCTTCGCAGTACCACCTTGTTTGCGAACAGGTGGAACACCGTGGGTCTATATTTGCTCAGTGCCTTAGTGGTGTTACCGTGGATCTGCTTCTACGACTAAGGTCGCGCTGGCATTGCCACCTTGTATGGCTACATGAGCTCAAGTTCCCACAAGAAGTGAAACAAGGTTAGAGGCTACTAGATAGCTTGGGAGGTACATTCTGCACTTTCATTTCATTTCTGTTATAAACAATACTTTCTGCTTTTCATTTTCTACCTTTATTTCTGTTTATAACCTGTTTACTCACAAACTGTTCTCTTCTTGTAGCTTTGGGTATATGCCTACTTCCTTTCCCTTGCCCCAGTTCCATGGGATGAGGCAGAGACAGCTACGCCCCACTTGAGGCAGTACGATGGCAGGTGCTACCCTCGGCGCCGCAGTGTACTACTTTCGCTTACTATCGTCGTTTCTTCGATACAGTGACGGTGTGCGAGGTAATCTGAAACTCATAACCATTCCATTCCATTTCTATTGCTTTGGCTCATACTCTACTCTAACAACTAAGACAATTGACAACAATTGACAATTGTGAATTCTCTGTTTACAGGTTACGTAGCAACCATGGGTGGTCATGCCGGCTAGGACGAGAGACGAGTATACCGGGTCTTGGGATACCTTTAGGTTGTGGATCTTGCTGGAGGATCCTTTCTGCCGGACTTGGTACTTGGGGGAGAGGTTCGTGCACCAGGCCCTGGGCCTACCAGACCCCGTTGTTCCAACTCTTCCCCCTACATCTATAAGGACTGCCGATAGCCTACTAGTCGAGGCTATTGTGCAGTTCATGGCGGGGCAGGATGCCAATCTATTTATTGGGGTTGGGGATTATACTAAGTTTATCCGAACCCACGTCATGCCGCGTCTAACCAAAGCTTATGCGGGAGGTGCTGCAAATGTTCCTACTGCCAGAGGTGTTACTCATGCAACTGAGCCTCATGCTGGAGGGGTTGTTCCTGTGGTTGAGCCTGATGCTCAGGATGCTTACCCTGATGTACATGTTGCTAGTGTGCCTGAGATTCCTACGGCGATCACGTATTGGCGGCCGAGTGGGACGGCCCATCAGATTTCGGTTGAGTACCCGAAGGAGCACGAGTATGTTAGGGACCCTGACGTGCAACAGGTATGTACTTTATCTTCTAGTTTGTGTTTCATATTCCCTTTTCTGTATATTGATATTCAAACTCACTTGTAGGTGCCGGTGGAGTTCGTGAATGGCCTCCTTCAATTTGTCGACTCCTTGGTTCAGATGGTACGGAGGAAGGAGGCCCTGCTCGTCTACCACAGTCATCAAGTACTCTACCTTTCTCATTCATCTGACTGCTTTGATTATCTTCTTGCCATTGTCATACTGATTCAGCACCAAACTATATTGATACTCTATTTCTTACAAACAGCCTCCGCCTGTACTTATGGCACCGGTGGCACTGGTGGCACCTCCTTCGGCTGTGAAGAGGAGAGATAGACAGGCTCCTGTATGTGGTAGGGGCAAGGGTAGAGGTCAGGGCAGAGGTAGAGGTGCCTAGAGTCAAAGTGGAGAGTCTCAGGCACAAGAGACTTCCTCATCTTGAGAGCCGACTTTGAGTGGAGATGATGCTGAGACTAACGGCACTGAGGGAACGATGAGCAAGTGCTCCGGGTTTGAGAGCGAAGAGGATGAGGCTGATTTTAAGTCACACTCATTTGACGACAGCGGTGCTGATGGTGATAGTGATCCTGAGTCCCCTCATCGAAAGAGGACGAAGAGGGCCTCTCGATGCACCTGATGTGTCTGACACTGATTTTTGCACTCTTTTGACTCTTTTCTTTTGCTTTGTAGTATAGAACTTTGTATAGCTTCAAATAGGCCTTTACTTTTTCTTTTGAAAACTTGTGTTTTTTCTTTTGTAAAAACTATGATTGGGGTCAAACCCTGCAGTTTTTATAAAAGAACTTTTGCTTTGCACAACATCTCGAAAATGATACAACACTTGCACAAAAACAATTCATTTCTGAAATTGAAATTGAGTTTGATCACATTTAAATGAGTTCTTAAATGGATATTGAGCCTACAACTAACCAAAATACAAAATACAACTCAACAAAAGAAAAACAAAGTAAAAACAACTTAAATACAACTATTTACACTTGCAAGAAACAAAAGACTCAAAACAAGACTAAAAAACAAAGAGAGCAGACATAACACGGCTGCCAAGCTGTTTGGTCGGCATACTTGGCCGACCTGCCAACAAAATGTACGGCCGACTAATGGAGGGGCCGACTGGCCAAGAACTGCAGCTGGATAGGTGGCAACAGTTGTTAGCCACTCACACACCCTTATCCTCTATAAAGGTTTTCTCTTGCTGCTTCTTCGACTGAACTTCATCTTTTATGCAGTTTTCTAAAAATGGAGATTTTTCTTATTGAGAGGCTCAAGGATGGGACGGCCATTTTGGATGGCACGAAAAATGTAAATTTTAGCGGTTTTGACATAAATGCTCTTTTTACATTGAGTTGCACTCCGCTTTGTCTTCCGTTCCTTCATGCCACTACCTCGATGTTCGGACCCATTCACTCATGTGTTTCGCTTCGGAGCACATGAGATATGTCCAACTCTCGAAGAGTTTCAAGCATTAATGGAGTCTCGCGGAAATGAGGAGATTATGCCTCAACCCCATTTTGGCCATGCATAGGCTCTTAAACGGATGTGTGGGCTTACTTTATACTAGGCTCGGTCCTTCGCTCATGATGGAGGGTTGGATATACCTGGCTTGATTCATCAATTTTTCGACATCGGAGACAAAAGTGACCTTCTCTGGCTAGTTTATCGTCAACACACCCTTTGCTTATGTTCACTTGCATACTTCCTACTTGCCCTAGTTACGGCGGAGCTAGTATTAGGTTGATCGAAATGGCCCAACGCCTAAAGGAGGGTCAGAGTTGCATAGGTTTGACATTGGCCAAAACCATAATGGGTTTGGAAGCCTTCCATCAATGAGAGACTTCTTGATTTGCGGGGAGTCCACTGCTTCTTCAGATATTGTTTCCCATATTTCCTCATTTACTAATTCTCATATCACTTTGGCACTCACTCTCTATTTTCTCTCAAAGCCCTTTCCTTACTTTTTCTCTTAACGAACTTCTCTCTATTCTTTAATCTGTCTTCTTTTTTATCCCTTCCTAAGTGTGGTTGATGGATAAGCTGAAGGTCATGGCCCTTGCCCTGAGTATTCGGCCATATCTTACTTTTTTCGCTCGCGGCTAGTGGACTTCTTCACAGAGGGATTATGGTGCGACTGGATGTGCAGTAGATCTGTAGCTGACATCGTTTGCCATTGCCCTTGGCTGAACTTGACCGAGATAAACTACAACATGTCTCGCTAGGCGGGTATACAGTTGATTGGCCTCACACACTGTGCCTTCTATTTCCTATTCCAATTCAGATGCTAGTTTGGGCATGATCAGACCTGTCTAAATGAGGGGGTGGAATACTCTGCTCTATTTCCAGTTCGTGCTTCGCACTTGGCTTGATACCTTGCTACTTGGAGGATAAGAGAGCTTCTAGCCCCTGCTGCTAGCTTTAATTACGCCCTTTCTAGCGAGTGCTTGGCTTGGCTCGAGGATGAGACACATGTTGGGCCATCCTTGGCGGCAGAGACTTCTGAGAGTACGGGCAAGAGGCAGAGGACCACTACCTGACTTATATGTGCCCCTAGTTTATTGCTTTGACTTTTCTTTTCAAGTTTTTATGATGTAAAAGAAATTTTGATTTAACTTAAGAGTTGGAGAGTGTACTTGTGTTGAAATCAAGTAATTAAAGTTGTGAGTACTGAAAATTTTCTTTCTTGGTCCAAATAATAGTCTATGTTACAAAAAGTGAAATTTTGAGAAAATCAACTTCAATAAAACCTTTCAAAACAAATTTTCGTAAACGGTCATTACCTGACATACATGGAATCAATCCTCAAGACGTACAGCCCTGAATCAAGAAAAACATAATTGCCCACTACTGTATTCACCTTCACTATGGTTCTGCCTCTTGCTTTATCTTGCAACTAGCCCCTTTTCTGCCAAATAAAGGGAAAACAATCAAGCCAACTGATGGTGAGATGGTCCGAGCAACAATGGATAGGACAGTTAAGTTGAAAATGATTAGAACCGAACTTTGAGATGAAGTTGCCTACGTGTCCCAAAGATGGGAATCAGGCCTTACGCAGTTCACAGTTAAGGTTCACTCGAGTATTAACTCTCTCCTTTTGCACTTTAACTTTTACCAAAGCCGCCCTTTTGGGTTTTCAACCTTGTGAGCTCTATTTTTCTTTATTTCCAATTTTTTATGCTCTAAATTTTTCCTAGGTCGCCCTTCCAGGTTTTCAGCCTAGCGAGCCTCTCATGGATAGTATTTCTTCAATTTGTCCATGTAGATTGGTTACGAGAACTCCAAGCCATCTAAATCCATGAGGATGATTGCTCCTCCTAACCAAATAGATTTGATGATTTAAGGACCAATCCAATTGGGTCGGAACTTGCCCTAGGGTCATGGATGGGAGCTCGGTTGTCTTTGAGCACCATATCTCATTTTTTGAGGTTTCTAGATTTGACTTTCTTGTTGAAGGCCTTGGCAATTCTTCACTGATATCCTTGGATGTGATACAATGCCTTTAACCTTTTTTCATCAAACAACATCAATTCTTCGAATCTGTTTTGCTGTCAATCTCCCTCTGTTATCTGACACTCGGCCATGATTCTTAGCGACGGTACTTCAATCTTGATTGGCAGAACAACTTTCATCCCATATACTAGAGAGGAGGGGGTTGCCCCTATAGATGTTCGAATTGACATTCTATATCCCCAGAGTGCAAAAGGTAGTTTATCTGGCCAATTCTTGTAGATTTCCACCATCTTTCACAGAATGTTCTTGATATTCTTGTATGCAGCTTCAACGGCTCCGTTGGTCTATGGTCTTTATGTTGATGACTTATGAAAAGCCACATTGTACTTCTCAAGCAAATCTACCACCTCCTTTTTGAAGTATGAGCCATTGTCCGATATGATCTCATTTGGCACCCCATACTTGTAGATGATGTTGTTCCTGATGAACTTGGTCACATGCGACGCTTTCAACACTGAATACGACTACGCCTCTACCCACTTAGTAAAATAGTTGATCGCCACTAGAATGAACTCGTGTCCATTCGAACCCTTTGGCGAGACTGCTTCGATGACGTCAATTCCCCAAACTGAGAAAGGCCATGGTGATGTCATATTGTAGAGCTTCGACGGCGGGATATTCATGTGATTAGTATGGATTTGACACTCATGGCATCACTAAACAAAGTTAATACAATCCTTCTCCATAGTTGACCAATAATATCCCTATTTGAGGATCTTCTTGGCTTGCATCACACTATTCATTTGTGCTCCACACTCTCCTTCGTGGATGGCCTCTATGAGATGCTTTGACTCCTCCTCTTCGAAGCATAGCTTGTGCATTCCCAGATGGCCTCTCTTTAACAACTTACGTTTGCATATGATGAACTGAACATCCAGACGCAGTATTCCCCGTTTATCCTTGGCATTTGCCTCTTGTGGGTACATGTCCTTTTCCAGGAAGTTCCAAATGTCATGATACCAGGGGTTCTTGTCCTAAATTTCCTCTATTGCAGCTATTATCTCATAAGCAGGCGCATACTTCTGTTTAATGATAATTGAATGCATCTTAACCCTGAGCAGTATGTCTATGATGAGGGATAAAGTTGCCAACGCATCAGCAAACCGATTGTTCTCTCTTAATAAGTGCATAAATGTTAGTTTTTCAAACCTTGAAATCAGAATGTCCAGGGTCTAGTGATAAACTTTCATTTTCCCTTCTTTAACCTTCCAGTCTCCATTGGCTTGAGAAACAACCAGGTTTGAGTCTCCAATGACGTCTAACCTTATTGCTCCTAGTTGTAGGGCAGCTTCTAATCCAGCAATACACGCCTTGTACACAGCTTCATTGTTGGATAGTTTGAATCGGAGTTTGAAAGCTAGAGGTATATGGGAATCATTGGGTGCTATAAGCAACACGCCTATCCTATAACCGTATTGATTAGCCACTCCGTCAAAGTACATTGTCCACGTCTCTTCTTTTACCTGCAGGATCTTCTCATCTGGGAACAGGTACTCTACTGCTTCATCTCCCTCCACTAGGTGGTCTGGCAAAAATTCCACTACTGCTATTCCTTTAACTAACTTGAAAGTGACGTACTTGAGGTCAAATTCGGAGAGAAGAAGCAACAAACCAGCTAGCCTACCCGTAAGTGCCAATTTCTCAAAGTGATATTTAATGGGATCTAATCTCGAAACCAGAATTACGGAGTGGGCTAATAGGTAGTGTCTCAACTTCCTAGTGGCCCAAACCAAAGCTAAGCAAGCCTTCTCCAGAGAAGTGTAGCTGGTCTCGTAATCCAACATCTTTTTGCTCAAATAGTAAATGGTCTTTTCCACCTTAGCTTCTAATTCTTGTGCTAGCATACATCCCATGGTTGACTCCATCACCGACAGATACATGATCAGTGGCTTCCCCGGTTCTAGTGGCAACAATATAGGCAGATTTTGAAGGCACTACTTGATTTGTTCGAAGGTGAACTGGCATCGATCATCCCATCAAAACTTCTTTCCCCTTTTTCAAGAGACCAAATAGTGGTTCACAAGTCAAGGTTAATTTGGAGATAAACCGTCTTATGAATTGCATGTTCCCCAGAAAGCCACACATCTCTTTTTCTATCACGACCCAAACCCGTCCCTATAGGTTTAGCGTTGTAACCGGCCAGTAATCCTGGGATTACCAAAGGCCTCTGACCTGAATATCATAATATAAGGGGCTGCAGAAGCAAATATATAAAATACCATGTCCATAGAGTTGTGTGGACATACATGAGACAGTAAAAGTCAAACTTATATATAGACACATGATGCCAAAATTACATAAGTCATGCGCCACCATACAGATATTATCAAAAGGGACTTAGCCTAGTGTACATATAAACAAAACAAAACAAATAAAAACATCCTTAACATGATTCACAAAAACTTGACTTCATCAAACGGGAACCTCCCCGGGAGGCACGGTGGCTGGTTGATCCAAACTCTTCAGGCAGTGGCTTAGGCCTGGTCACGCGCCTGCTCACCTACATACGTCATATAAATAGTGAGCGAAGGCCCAGTGAATAATAACAGAGTAAAGGGTTTAATGAATGATGTCCCATATCAGATTCAAAAAGTAGAAACAAATTCATATTCTTATTCAAAGTTTAGAAGCATTTACTTATTCAATTTCACAAGGATCATACGTGGTACACCCATTAGCGCTAACAGATCAGATAAAAAGTATTAAGGGTCATACTTGACCAGTTCCATAAAGGAACCTCCGGTACCGGGAACAGACAACATACTTAAGCCACGGTATTATTACCCCCGGGCGAGGGCCATGAAACCACGGTATTATTACGCCTGGGCAAGGGCCTTGTGCTAAGGATGCCACGAGTACTTATCAGAAATTGAACAATCATTCATTGGTACAGAACATAGCATTTCAAAAAATAGATCATTTCTTGTCATATCATATAGGAAAATACTTAAATGTGAACATAGCTTTACAAAGTTATTACTCACAGATGGCTCTAGAAGCAGACAGACAGAGCAAACAAATCAAATAGCTTATGGCGCGTGACCTACACAAACATAACAAATACACATATTGAAACGCACACTCAGATAGTACTTAACTTATTCCATTTCGTTCTTAGTGCGTTTCTAGTCCTAGGATGCAATGAGGATGCCGAAACATGTTGTTCAACACATGGTCAAATTGGCTGAAAATAGGGTCCTCGCTCGAGTGTAGCTTCCTTTGCTCGAGCGGAGGGTCAAAAATAGGGGTGGTTGCTCGAGCGCAACTTCCGTCACTCGAGCGGTCTGTAAACTCTGCAAAAGTACTGGTTGCTTGATTTTTCCACTCGATGCACGCTCGACGATCGCTTGAGCATGAGATTGAGGTCTTCGCTCCAGCACAACTCTGGTTACTCGAGCGGTCTGCAAAACTTGTAAACTTTTGGGAGCTTGCATTTTACGCTTGAGCTAACTTTTGGTCGCTCGAGCAGAAATGCCAAATAAAGAGTGGTTGCTCGAGCGTAGGTTCTGTCGCTCGAGTGTAGAAATAGAATTCTGGAATTTCCAGATTTGCTTCCAAGGTTAAAAACTCAACTCAAAGCTACAATTTATGTCCTTTTGGGCCAAAAACTTAAGAAAGCTTGTGTAAACTTGTAAAACATGGTGAATTCAAAATCATTTCACAAAATCAAAGCCCAAAAGCATGCCAATTGTGCAAACTCAAGCTTGAAATGTTGAAAACATCACATGAACTAAACATGCAAGTAATTCTTGACTTCCAAGCCTTCAAAACATGATCAAATGAGGTGTTGAACTCAAAGACGTGTTGAATTCTTAGAACAAGACCAAAATAAAGACATGCAAGAGGGAAATTCTTTGAAATGAACTTCTCAATGCCATGAACTATGCATGTATGAATGGTTTGAGTTGTAATTCTTAAATTTTAGCTTAATTCTCATGCCAATCCACCTCTTTCACTTGAATTCTTACATGAACTAACTCAATTACACAACTAATGGTTTGATTTCTTACCTTAGATGCTCAATTATGGTTTATGCAAAGATGGTTTGAGCTCACAGGTTAATTCCTTAATTTCCTTTCCAAGTCTCTCCAATTCTCAAGCTTAGATGTGAAGTTCTTGGCCTCTTCCTCTCTCGCACATCTAGTAGACTCAAAAAAATGAAAATGAGATGAGTCTAAGTGGTATATAGGCCTTATATAGGCTTGCTTAGGGAAATTAATTAATTAGGCTTACGACTAATCAAATGGGGCATCATTTGTTCTAATTATTTTGTTCCGAATTGAATTCCAATCAAACATACCATAAAATTCTAAAAATTCCAAATAACACATAAATCAAGTCAATTTCGTGATTGGATGTCGATAAGGCCTTCAATTCGCAAAACAAAACAGAAATACATACATATATTCCTACCATGAACAAATATAAACACAAAGAATGCAACACAAATGCAATTTATTCAAAATTTCACGTTAATTACTTATTAGGAATTCTTAATCATGGTGTAACAGTTAATCACAGGTCAGGGTTGTTACATTTTCAGTCCTTGGTGGTGGCATTCCTAAGATGGTCTTAATCTTGGATGGATCCACTTCAATTCCCTTATGTGTAATTAAAAAACCCAACATTTTCCCTGCAATCACCCCAAATGTGCATTTCTGTGGGTTCAAGCTTAGTCTGTACTCCCTGATCCATTCGAAGAACTTTTCCAGTGCGATATAGTGGCATTCTCACTCTTTGGATTTTACAATCATGTCATACATATATACCTCAACTTCTTTATGGATCATGTCGTATAGGATTGCGGTTGCAGCTCTCTGATATGTAGCCCCGGTGTTCTTCAACCCGAATGGCATGACCCTGTAGTAGTAGGTACTCCATGGCGTGGTGAATGCAATCCTTTCTCTATCCCTAGGCGCCATCAAGATCTGGTTGTACTCTGATAACCCATCCATGAATGATAACAAGACATGGTCGACAGTGAAGTCTACCAACTCGTCAATGTGTGGCAATGGAAAGTCGTCCTTAAGACTGGCTTTATTCAAATCCCAAAAGTCGATGCAAACTCTGATTCTACGATCTTTCTTCGGAACTAGAACAATGTTGGCCAACCAAGTCTGATATTCAGACACCAACAAAAATCCAGCATTAATTTGCTCAGTGACTTCCTCTTTAATTTTCAGTGCCCAATCTGGATAAATTCTGCAGAGTTTCTGCTTGATTGGTTGGGCCTTAGGGTCAAGAGGGATCCGGTGCTGTACAATCTCAAGATCGATTCCAGGCATGTCTTTGTAGGACATCGAAAAACATCTTTGAATTCTTTTAATAAAGTCATTAAATGCTCACATTCCTCCGAAGACAACGTGGACCCGATTTGAACTAAGTGTAGATCTTTCTCAGTACCCATATTAATTGAAATAATCTTATCCACGTAAGGCTTAGCACGCCTCTCCTCCTCTTGGTCAATCAAGTTTTTCAAAGCCCGAGGAATTTCTTCCTCTTCGTTTTCATTAAAATTTTGAAAATCCTGGTCAATGTAATGGATTAATGGCATAGAGAAGTACACAGAAACTACAACATTCTTATTCAGAAATTCTGGCTCCTCGGTTACAACAGACTCAAAGGAAAATGCAGAAGAGGACTTAGACAGGACTTTGGCACTCGGGTTACCAACATCGGGAGTGCTAGACCCAAACTCCTCAGTCTGACTCGAATTTGATTCCGAATCGAGAGACTTGGTGGAACCAGATTCAGGCTCATTATCCGATTCAAAACTATCAAGAGAACCCCTCTTGAATTGCCAAACTAGGTGTGGAGCCTCGGCTGCGTCCACAATGAGATCGGTGTAATTTGCTGGTTCATCCTTGATAACAGATATAGTAACGCTATCTCCGAAATTAACTGGCTTAGCCTTGGTGTTGGAGTCCGTCAGTAGGTCAGCCAGTGCCATCTCCAATAGTTCATCTCCGTCGCTATTCGAGCTTGCACTTCTATTTTACCCTACACCGATGCTTGGTTCAATTCTCTCCTCCTCGCTGTCCGACAACCGGTGGTTGAAAAATATCTTAAACCCAGGGTATCTCTTCTTTGTTTTCCATTTGACCCACGGTTCCAGGAATCCACTGAAAGGGAAGTCCTCTCCTTGGCAGACAAAGTGTTTATTTAGGGTTCCCCTGATTGGCTTATGGACCAATTCAAATTGCCTCCCAGCTTTGTTTGCTTTAACTCTCTCCTTCAATTCGTCCCCCTTCCTCTCCCAATCCTCTCAAATTAGTTCATACCCTAACCCAAAAGTATGGGGATTATGGCTTATTTCTCTAGCAGCAGTATTTCCCTGCCTCCCACTTTTATCCAGTTATAACATGCCCGGGGAGTACCCATGCGCATTAAACAGTTCAGACCCTTGGTCTCTTTGATCTAGTCTCGCTAGTGCAATGTGAAACATAAATGAGAGTCTAGATTTGGCAACTTTTAGAAAATCCATTTTATTGCAAAACCTTTTGCCATAAATGAACTGCGTCATCAGATCTCAGAGTCGCCACCTAATATTTTAGAAAATTAGGAAACCTATGACTTGTGCCAAGGCCACTGTTTGTCAAAACCAAAGTTGTCTTGGTTTGGAACCTTAGGTATGAGAGGGGAAGGTCAATAATTGAGCACCCCCGCTCACCTGATCAAAAGATTGACCTTTACTAAACCATGATATGAATTTGTTTTTACCTTATATGTTCATATTTTGATTATTTAATAAATCCTAAAAATTACTATGTGAAGTATACAAGTATAGACTATGTCATTTATTTTGGAATGATTTGATTTCATGTATTTTGAAAGAGTTTTGAAGATGTACAATCCAAATAAATTGAGTTTACAAATATGAAAAATCAACATTATTCCAAATTAAGTGACACAACCTCCATCGACTGGCATTCATAGAATTATATCAAGTAAACAAGTAGCCACATGGTAGGATGCTTAAACATAATAAGAAAAACACACACAAGCGGGATGCTAAAGCATAAAAACTTACATATTTACCGACGTCCCGCAAACAGCTACAAAACAAAGTTAGTAAAACATACATGATCTTATATACAAAATCCTAATTCACTCATGAGATGCAGCTAAAGATTTGGTTTCTAAGATATGACATGTGAATCATGTCAAGAACACGAGGTAGCGCACATAACCACATAGGAATTGATTAAATCCACAAATGCAAACCTAGCCGAATCAAGATGCATGAAACATGGATGCAAAGCATGGATATAACGAAAAACAAAATATGATGCATATTCACAAATAAAGAAAGCTAGTAAAAGAACGGGATAGAAAGAAGCGGTGCGGGAAATTATTACAACATTTTTAAGTATTACAACCCCAAATAAAAGGGGGAGAGGAGAAAACAAATATTACGACAAAAAAACTATAAAAGTCCTCACAACTCTCAAATTAAAAAGAAAATAGAAAGATGCCTCGAAGATCGACTGCTGAAAATGATTCTATTTGTTGCTTGGAGAATGCTCTATTTTGCTAAAAAAAGAACTCAAATTTGCGGGAGCACTATTCATCTTGGGAGCACTATTCATTGTCAAAAGTACTATTCACCGTGGCAGTTACTATTCACCCTCTTTGGTCATTATTCATCTTACTGGGCATTTTTCGTCCGCGATTACTATTCATCGCCGGAGGCACTATTCATCGTCAAGGTTACTATTCACCTCCTGAGTTTACTATTCACCGCCGATCATTATTCATCCGGTGGGGTCACATCTTTAACAAATTAGGTGGCTCGACCGACCATTTAAAGCCATAAAATTACAACAATTTATATATAAGTAGTAAATTACAACATTTTATTTAAAGCAATAAATTACGACAGTTTATATACAACAGTAAATTACAATAGACATGTGAGTGGTGCAACCTTTCCGTTAAAGTAATAAAATAGTTATAAAAAAAAAATTATGAAGGAAGTATTTAAACAAATTATATCATATTTTAAATTAAATGAAAGTTTGTGAAAATTCACCTTTCAGGGAAATGATGAATTTTTCTGATTTACAAACTTTCTTCTGATCACCCTCAAGGTTGTGGAATATGTTGTTGAAATCTCAGCAAGAAAGTTCAAGTTTTAGCTTTGGTGAAGTTTTAGGTGGTATATATCAGTGGATATTAGTGAAATATAGGAAAATGGTGGTAAACTCTTTCTTTGATGAAAGTTTAGACTTCTCTCTAATCAAACATTTTCACCACCCCACATAGCTCTAATGGTCTTCTATATATAGGCCAAAAACCAAGACCCCTTCATGCTTTGAAAGGCCAATTTTTATTGAAAAGCCAATTTTGAAGAGCCAAAACCCATTCATTTGTTCGAAAGCCAATTGTGAATAGTCAAAACCCATTTATTTGTTTGAAAGGCCAATTGTGAATAGTCAAAACCCATTCATTGTTTTTGAAAGGCCAATTGTGAATATTCAAAACCTATTCATTTGTTTGAAAGGCCAATTATGAATAGTCAAAACCCATTCATTTGTTTGAAAGGCCAATTGTGAATAGTCAGAACCCATTCATTTTTTGAAAGGCTAATTGTGAATAGTCAAAACCCATTCATTTGTTTGAAAGGCTTAATGTGAATAGTCAAAGCCCATTCATGTTTTGAAGAGCCAATTTTTTTCAAACTACTAAATTTTCTGAACAAGAAAAATGCAGAAAAAAGATTTTTGAATAGGGCTAAACTAATTTGGCCAAAGCGGGTGTAAAGTTAGGATTAAAGCTTAAAACTGATTTTTTTTTTTTTTTTTTTTTTTTTTTTTTTTGCTGAGAAATTCATGAAATAGCACATTATAATTTTCATCATTGGGTGTTCGAAAGAAACCACCCAAGTCTTAGGGTTGGTCAAAATGGGGTGTCTACAGTCCCGATCCGGGAAGGTGTCCTTGCTTGTTCATTATATATATAGATTGGGCGCTCATACAGCCTTTCCCATCCTCTGCCAAGGTGAATCCGAAAAGGAACACATCTACTTCTCCATGCAGTATTTCCAATAAGGGTGTGGTGGTTCCCGAGGGAGGGTGGATTGAAGAATTGCCATAAACAGTCGCAATCCCCCCTTTGGATGGAAACTTCACCAGTTGGTGTACCGTTGAAGAAACCGCCTTCATCTGGTGTAGCCAAGGTTTGCCCAAGAGTTGATTGAAGGTTGCTAGCACATCCATCACATGAAATTCAACCTCATGTTCAGATGGACCAATCAATATCTGGCTCTTAAAGGGTTCTATGACATTGTGGCTGGTATTGTCGTAAGCTCTGACGACTTGAGTCGTATGTGTGAAGTTTGCCGGCTTCAAGCCTACGGCATAAGCGGTGCTTTCCAGACATACGTTGATTGCCGAGCCGGTGTCCACCAGCACTACAAGGATCCACTTCTTTTAGCTTTCCAAGGTTACGTACAGAGGTTTGTTGTGGTTGGCCCCATTGGACGACAGTTATTTGTCTATGAAAGACAACAATGGAGTAACATCCCTAGATGTGACCAAAGACACCAATTGGTCAGTCGTGATGTCTATAGACAGCTTGGTCTTGTTTAACGCCTCCAGTAATGCTTGCCTGTGTTCCCAGGAAGCCATCAGTAGCCCAAAAATTGAAATCTCTGCCTGGATTTTCTGAAGATGCCTCAACACTAGGTCTTCTTCTATCTCATTCTCTTTCATCTTCTTGGTCTCTCTCCCGCAAGGTTCTACTTCGTCTAGGGATGGTGGTTTGAAATAGCAACCACTTCTTGTCATGTGGTTGATTTCTTCCACGCACCATGTATTGTCAGGGGTGCCGATTCCCTATCCTTCTTTGGTGTAAGCGAGGCTTAGATCACTATCCTCCCATCATTCTCCCATGGTCCTTGTTGGCCCATTGTCTAGCTCTACCTCGATCATGTTCACATCACGCCTTTGGTTGGCACGTTGCTTCTCCTCTACAGCTAACTCAATTTCTGCCTCTTGATACTGTTTTAGTTTCCTTGGCATCTTCTCTCTGTTACTGGATTCCCATTCAGACTTTTCTTTGATTTTGATTTCGCTCTTCCTTGACTCGATGTCCTCTTTTCTTTTCCCTTTCACCTATTCCTAGGCTAGTTTTGATCTCTGTACCTCCTTCATTCTCTCTCTTTGAAATTGTTCTGGCACTCGTTCCCTTTCGGCGATTGTCATGTCCTCAGACTTGCTATTCCTTTCAATTTCCTCTTATTTCAAATTCTTTTTTTTCTGTTCCTCTGTGTCAGATTCCTCTTTACTACTTAACCATCTGTGGCTAGATTCAAGCTGGCTTGGATCCCACCATCCAATCTGTACACTTCCCACATCCTCTTCCTCAAAGAAATAGAGGTTATCTAAGTCTTCCTCGATTTTTGCTAAGTCATCAAGACCTTGTTTAGTCCACTCATTAAGAGTTTGTCCAGGCCCATTTGCTCTAACAACATTAATGCAGACTGAGTCTAGTAGTATGATTGCTAGCTTTGGTTGGTCAGAAGCCATAATATACTAACTGGAATCATACTCTTCTATGGGTGATGGTCCCTTCTCCACAATCTGGGTATCAGACAACCCTTTCTTTGGTGAATTTCCATTTTTTTCAACTACTGCCACCATAGGCTTTGGTTAGGTTTCGAGTGTTATATCCATTATGCACAAGTCTGTGCCTTCAGGAAAAACCACCTCAGGTTTAGGCAAATGGGATTGGGTGATATATATGTTAGGGTTGAAGGTAAGTGGTAGTGTATGGATGAGGTTGATATTTTTGAGGTTGTAGAGTGGGTTGGTGCACACATTTGGCTTTGAGGGTGGAGCTATGATGAAGGAGAAAGCAACGGTCAGTGGGGTGACCATATTGTTGGTGGAAAACACAGTATTAGGTGGGGTCATGTTTGGCTGGGAGTTGGTCAAGGAGAGGTTGAGAGTCAAGGGGCTTAAGATGCCCTTTCTCTATTAGAAGTTTGAGAGCACAGGTTGGACTCATGTGAAGAGGGGTGAAGGTTCTATATTGGTTTCGGGCTGGGCCGGTGGGTTGTGTGGTTGCACCAGCAAATGGATTGGCTATCTTGGTTGTGGTGGTGATGGTACTGCTCTCGGCAGGCCTAGGAATAGTGCTATTGCTAGCATTGGTACCCCTAATAAATGGCCTCTTTGCCGGTTCACTTGTTCACTGGAAAATTACTTTATGGAAAGCGCTCTTAATTTGAATCCCCAATTAATGTAAAGCAGCGAAGGTAGATAGTGGCACGACTATCATCCTCTGTAACATGTCTGGTTCTAGGTTTTGAACTACCAATCGAACTTGTTCCCTCTCTGAAGGCCTGTTTGTCATTCGGGCCTCCTTTGCCCTCCATTTAGCAACGAAGTCGATAAAGGGTTCCTTGGGATTTTGAGTGGTTGCCTCCAGTTCACTGATCGTTACCTCCATCTGAGTATTGTAAGAATATTGATTAACAAATCCCTTAGATAGTTCTTCCCAGTTCTGCTTGGTAGAGTTTTCCAGTTTGGCATACTAGATGGCTGCCACTTCTGATAAGGTCATTCGGAATAATGACAATTTTTGAGCCTGCGTCAAGCCCATTGGTTTTAAGATATCCGAGAAGAGACGGACGTGGACGATAGGATCTCTACTTCCATCAAATCTATCGATGTGCGAGATTTTGAACTTCTCTGGCAATCTCACGGAAGCCTCAGTATAACCGTCTTCAATATCCAGGATGGAATTGAAGCCTTGAGATTTCTTGAGCATCTTCTCCAGCTTGGCAATTTTTATCATGGCAAGATCAATGTCATTGATGTCGAAAGGAGGAAGCCCACCATGAGGTTATGCCAGGGGCCTGAAAGCTTGAGCTTGTGCCAATACCTCTTGGGGATCCAGAACTTGAAGATTTTGAGCTAGCAGAGGTGGATAAACATTTGGCTGGGCAGCTGGGACTAGGTGTGTAGTAGATGCTGATACCCCAGTTGGGCGTCGTATTTCAATGACGGTCTGATCTTGCACAACTATCCTCTGGTTCAGTGTATCCATGGCTTGTTGGAATGCTACCATCACAGCCGTAACTTCTTCAGCACTTTGTGCCATTATAGATCTAGGTGAGTCAGATATTGGTGAACTGAGCAGGTGGGAACGAACGGGTGACTGATAAGTGCTCAGTACTAGCGATAACTGCCTGGTTCTTCTCCTTCGAAAAACTGGTGGGAGAGAGACTAACATTGGCTGATCGTCAATTAGATCTCAGATTTTCCAAAGCCTACTAATGCGAGTCTGCAAAACTTGGGAGACATCAACCCTCTCTGAAGCTATGATTACAAGACTACCTAAGAAAAGAAATAAAGAAAAGCAATAATAAAAAATCGAACAGCACCTCGGCCCAGTTTTGTAATAGATATGATCATAGCTGAAGAACTATACTCCCCATTAAATTCTGCCCTACAAACTGATATTAACTGTACCACTGATACTAAGCACCCCTGTACAGTTTTGTTGTTGAGCACATACCAAGTAAAGAGAGCCAAAACACCCCTATGAAGGGGGTAGGGTTACCTTGTCCTAGCTTTGACATGATCTAGGGTTTCATTTCTTCAAGAAAGTAGTTTCACAAAATCCTAGATAAGGGCGAGCATCATGTCCTATTTTGGAATAGTCACTAGAGGTACTATATGCACTAGGCTAATTGGTCCAAAAAGGTACCTCAGCAAGATTACCTAATATACCTCTCATACCTAACAACGAGAAGTGAAAGGAGGATCAAGCTGTATGGCGGTAATCCAAATCTAAGAGTTGTGTGTCCAATATGGCAAAGCCCACGACCGGCCAGCCTTTTGACAAACTTTTTAGGCAAGCCTCTGGCAAGCTGTCCAAGAATAGCAGATGGAAAACATAGTGACTTAAGAGCACTATGCAAATGAAATGCAAAGAACATATATATGTAGATAAAATTTCAAATCATGAAGTCCGAGTCAAGTTCTCTAAATCCCCAGCAGAGTCACTAGAAACTGTAGCTGGCTTTTCGTGCTCCTTAGAGGGGTCTAGTCTCCTCAGGTACGATAGCCCTACAGTTTGAACTTCCATGGTTTTGAATCTTATTTCACAAGTGTAATGTGAAACAGAAAAAACGAATGAGTCCAAATCTGACAAATCTATGAAAATCCACTAATCATCAAAGATGCCAGAAATAGACTGCATTGCCAGATCTCAGTGTCGCCACCTAAATATTCTTGGAAAATTTAGGAAACTCGTGACTCGTGCCAAAAGCCACTTGTCTGTTATAACCAAAATATCTCGGCTCGAGAACTTAGATATGAGAGAGGAAGGTCATGAATTGAGCACCCCTCTTACCCGATCATAGATCAGCCTCTACTAATCATGATGTGAATTTTATCAACATTATATGCTCTTGTTCTGATTATTAATATGCTAACTTACTATGTGAGGCACACAAGTATAGACTATTTCGCTCGCTTTGAAAATGACTTAATTTTATGTGATTTTTGAAAGGGTTTTTTAGTGTACACTACTCGAAAGGAAAGTAATGAGCTCATACATACATTTGATCAAAATCATCCCCAATGCAAGTAAAATAACCTTCATCCACTGGCATTCAAACAGTTTATTTCGAGTAAGCACGTAGCCTCATGATAAGATGCTAAGCATGGCAACAATCACAAACATGAATATACTAAAGTCAAAAATGCCTACCTTGTACTCCGAGGTAAGCCAAAGAAAAAAGAAAGCAATTAGAAAAATGCATGAACCTAACAATGTACATGACTAATGCAACACATAGAAGAATGCAACTATTAGGTTCGGTTTATTAACATGACATATGAATCGATTTGAGGCATGCAGTAGCATGTATTCAAGTAAGTAAAATGACAATGATATTCAAGAATGATGAACCAAACCTCAATGCATACCAAAAATGGAAACAAAGCATGGCAATGATATGAAACAAAAAACATGATGCTACCATGGTAAACATGTAAGTAAAAGGGAGAAAATAAATGGGGGTTGGAAGACATACAAATTTGCCCTCGAACAAGAGAGTCCAAATGAATGTCCTACCTAACTAATTATTACAAACACAAATGAATTAACTAATTAATTAACTATTATTACAAGTCCGAATGAAAGAAAACCAACTAATTAATTACAAATATGAATATTAAAGCTACTAATCTAATGGACTCGAATGGGAGGCGAAGAACTGCATGTGCGCAACTGAGAACATCCTACGAAAACCTCTTTGTTTGTTGCCAGAATTAGCTCTGTTTACAGTCAGAAAATTGTTCTGTTTTGGCCTCAGGATCTGCTCTGTTCTGCTGTAAAAATACCACTGTCGTATAAAATGGGTGGCCGGCCGGCCTGATCAGGTGGTCAGCTGTACAAGGTAATGGCCGACCGGCCACTATTTTTGGGGAATACCTTGTTGCAACAGAACTAAAATAGAGCAAGATAGAGTGTTTCCAGGGGATTTTTATCCTCTCTACCCTTCCCTATCATGAAAATGATCAAGGGAGGTGTATATTCGATTCTCAAATCATCAATCATCACAAATTTGTTGCAAGATGATCTTAGAAGCGATAGGACAAGAGTTTGATAAACACAACAAAAGACCAAACATTACCTCCTCCCCATCATGGAATTACCTCAAAGGAGGGATAGACTAGCCTCATGAATCATCGAACATCACTGAAATAGTATGCGATGATTCTAGAAGCAATAGAGTCAATATAACGTCTGACTAAACCTAACCAAATTTTATTATCTTTCTACCTCTGTTTTACTCCAATTTTACTAGCCTTTTTACTTTACCTTTCCATTTTCTTTATCTTTTCTTCTTTTTTGTCCAAAGGTGATGATTACGTCCACTAAGACCAAAGCAATAGAGATTAGCAAGCATGACTTAACCCAATAAATGAACTCTAAGAGCCCTTTTCTACGGGGAAAACTACAAAGGAAGAATCAAACCCATTTACGAGCGATGATGAATTCAAAGTCAAACCCGAAAAAAGCAATAATGACTAGTCAAACCCAAAAAGAGCGATAATGACTAGTCAAACCCGAAAAGACCGATAATGACTCCAAATCCAAACCCAATAATAAGCTATAATGAATCTTTCCTTTATGATTTCTAAGGGTCTAAATAGAAAATTAGTCCTTTAGAAGTGATGCACCAGCGATAAAGGGAAGTATCAAACAAGAGATTGAGTTTAGCATAAGAAAGATGTGATGCCCTGATAATGAACCTCTGAAGAGATTAAACCATTTAGCATATGGAACCCCTTTCTTATGCCATGAACGAAAATCTTTTGGTTGATACAACTCTTAATCAAAGAATCAGGGAAAGGAGGGAGGTTGCATAGTGAAAATGAAAAGTGGATGATTATAATAATATGAATATATACATGAAAGTTATAAAAAGAGAAAGAAAAGACTATCACACTACAACAAAAAATGGTTTTTACGGCGCGCAATGCACGCCGCAAAAACCCTTCTACGACGTGCAACGCGTGTCATATTATGACCAGTCATGGAAAGTCATTCACTTTCAACGACATGCTCCGTACGCCGTTAAAAACTATTTAACAGCAAATTTTGTGCGTCGTTGTTACTTTTTCTACGACTTGCTATAATACGCCGTTAAAAACTATTTAACGGCAGATTTTGTATGTCTTCGTTACTTTTTGTACGACTACTTTTGCATGCCGTTAATTAGTGAGACAAATAACGACGTTGATTGTGTACCGTAAAATATGTAATACAACGACTTATTATGCCTGCCATAGAATATGCAGTTTTTTTTTTTTTTAAATTCAGCAGGTTCTATTTGACCAATTTTGTACAATCTAACAAATATATATAAATTCAACAGGTTCTATTTCACCTGTTCTATATAATCTAAAAAAACATTACAAATAAATTTCACAAATATATATATATAAGTATCAATTAACCACCAAAATATTATTTCAAACATCAAAAAAATTATTTATAAGTTTCTAACATCCAAAAATTGTCTGTACATTACAAATAATCCAAAAACTATGTTTCTAAACATCAAAAATTGTCTTCAACTTCAAAACCGTCCAAAAAATTCTAAATCATCTCCCAAAAAAAAAAAAAACCTATCTTCAAGTTCTAAACGGTATAAAATTTACCCATATATCTTCTTGCGAGTGCACCATCATGGGTTGATTCAATTGTATCAACACTCGGTTTGCAAAGGAACAAATTATATTTATAGATACATACTCTTTGGGATGTAAAACCACACAGATTTCTTATGGTGTGTAAAGGTTGCCATCGTTTTACCTGCCAACAAAAATCAATTGCTATCATTAGAAACTAAAAGGAGAAAAGAAACACATAAACAAAAGCACAAAAAATAAAAACCAAAATATTGAGCTACTTGAATTGGCATATTTGGGTGGCCAATACTTTCAATATCTACTACTCATCTTAATTTTGAATATCTTAGCCAAATCTTACCAAGCCAAATCGAAAGCCAAGGCCCTACTTGCAGTTTCTTTATCAAATTCATTGTCTGTCAATGGCTCGTCAATGAATGCACACACCACGATTCCTATGAATCCACCGTGTTTTGGCTGCACCAACATCGATTTCATCAATCAAATTATCAAATACAATGTGCAACTATAATTAAGAGTGCTTTTACTTTAATTACCTAAAAATGCTCATGGTAGAGCTTGGCAGCTGTAACAAGCCCGCGAGGGACCTCAATGGTGTTACAGTTCGGACTCGATTTGTCACGGTTCTTGATCTTGAACCAAAGAGTCCAAATCCGGCAAATCGTGTTGAGAAAAACAGATTTTTTTGAAAGAAGTGCCAAACATGGACTGCTTTGCCAGATACAGAGTCGCCACCTAAATATTTTATAATGGGAAAATTTAGGAAACCCTGACTCGGTGCCAAAGGCCACGTGTCCGTCATCACCAAAGCTGCCTCGGCTCGGGAACTTGGGTACGATTGGGGAAGGTCAGCTATGAGCAACCCCTCTCGCCCGATCCGAAGATCGGCCTCTACTAACCATGATATCTCGTTTTTGAAAACACATGCGTTCTTATTCCGATTAATTAGCTAGCATTACTATGTGATGCGCACAGCAAAACAAGTATAGACTAGATCCTCTAATTTGGAACAAAGCATTGCATATCCGTTTGTTTGAAAATGTTTTAAGATTTGCTACTTGCAAGTAGGCTGAAACACGGATTTCAACGAGTTGTTCCAACTCAAATAATCCAACCTTCACCCACAGGCATTCAGGCAGTTGTATCAACTAAGCATTTAGCCACATGGTAACCATGCTCTCATGTTAACATTCACACTCATGCGAGATGCTAAAGCATAAATACTTACATCGTACTCTGTGCCAAAACAATGAAGCTAGTTAGCAAAACATGCATGACCCTAGTCCATGTTAAGTGGCTAATGCATCACATACAAAATGCAATCTAGAATAGGCTCGGCTAATCCTAGGATGGCATGTGGAATGTGACAATTGATACACGTATTCAAATTGAATTTGAAATACAATGCAGTTAGCATGATGCGCCGAGCCCGGTGCATGCAATACGAATGAATGAATGCAAACATGCGAAGCATAAGAATGCTAATTGAGATATGCCCTAAATCTAACCATTGTAAGCGGTTAAATAAAAGGGAAGAAAGACGTGAAGTTGGAAGACATACACACACCCACGCACACTTATTACAACATTGGCCCTCACTTGGAGGGTTCGAATAAATAATACAAGTCACCTAATTAACTAACTCCCGAGCTAATTAAATATTAAAAAACCAAATAAATAACTAGCTACAACTAATTATTACACAACTTAATTAATTAACAAATCAATTAACTAATTAATGAATGACAACAAGCAAATAAGGAAAGCGATAAATGATGCTATTCCAGCTCTGTTTGAACAAGGGAGGCATGCTGCTCGCTTCGGTTCCTCGCTTTGGAAGGCCTTCCGGTTGCTCTTTAAAGGCTCTGTTTGCAGGGTGTCTTCCAGTGCTTGTTGCTGCAACTTACCAAAACACTGCAGGGGAAGCTACCAGTGGCCTGCCAGCCATGAGAGGAGTACTGCTGGTCAAAGATGGCCCATTACCGGCCAAGGGTGACACACTGCTGGCCATAAATGGCAGGCTGCCGGCCACTGGGGTGCTGGGACACCAAACTGCAACGAAGCACAAAATAGAGAAAATAGAGGGTCTCCCAAGGGCATGTACGCACCATGGCACTCCAAATCACCTCCAAACATCAAGGGAGAGGCCAAATCGGATCCACGACCATCAATCACGCATCCCGATGCATGATGGCCAAAGATCCAACTTGTGCAAATCAATATGAAAATGAATGCACAAATAAAGCAAGTAAAGCCTAGAACTCTATCATGAATCATCAAGAGCTTCGGCGACCAAGAATTGAGACACGTTCCATCACTTGAAGTATGAAACGCCCCTCATTCCTCGTGCTCGGATTAACACTTAATCCAAGCAATGCAACACATAAGCATGGCAAACATGCAATGCGAACAACCTAACAAGGCTAATGACATGCAACAAGCACATAAGCATGATGTGAGGTGACAACCTTGGACAACATGACGAAATGCAACATGAACATGTGAACATGCAAGGCATGTAAAGCTAAATAAGTATGCAACAACATACTACATGTAACAAGCATGCGACAACATGGTAAAATGGGCTTACACCAAAGATGGACAACTCTCAACTAGGTCCAAATCAGTAGCCAAAGGCAATGAATTGATGGCACGAAAAGCATGAAATGTCAAGATAAGCATGCATGCCAAATGGCTAAAGTATTAAGGCACAAAGGGGTCAACTCTTAAGCACACTTAAGGAGCAACAGACATGGATACATGGCAATGAGGTAAGCTCTGAAATACATGTAAATTGATGCCAAATCAACTCAACGATGCAAGCAAAGCATGTTAGGATGCTTAAAGCTCAAAGTAAGCAAAGGGACTTAAGCCATGGCCACACAAGGCAAGCCCCAAAGGGCCAAGGGGACCTAAAACAGTCCTAGGGCAGGTCTAAGCAAGACCAAAACCAAGCTCAAAGCTAGCCAACACGGGCTAGAACACAAAGCTAAACACAAGGAGTATGCAAGGCATTAATGAGGCAATGCACTACACCTATTGAAATCAAACATGGCATGACTTGGACAACCAAAAACAGAGTTACATCATGGTATAATAGGACCAAAAATGCACTGAAATGATGAGCCAAAGGCTTAGGCTTAATGGCATGCACAAAAGTCCATTCTTAAGGCATAAAGCACAAGCTATATAAAGCATTCAAGGCATGTCAAATGCAAGTGAATGACAACATTTCATGGATTGAAATAGCATGCGGAATGAGGGCAAGGCATGCAAACATCACATGTATGGCATGGTAGGGATCTCAAAACCCAAGACTAGCTTAAGCATTTACACTATAGCTATACAAAACATGAGTGATATGGCCATGGCAGCCCAAAACAGTCCTAGAACACTTCAAAATAAGCATAAAATCATGTTTAAGCAAAGCCAAAATATGCTAGTATGATGAGTCAAAACATCATGCACAAAGAGCTAGGAAACAAGATTTGTTCTACACCTATATGGAGCATGCAAAACATGATCAAACCAACTATGGATAGGGTCATATCATGCCAAATGATGACCAAATACATGCTGAAATGTAAACCAAACAAGCTAAAATGACATGGCATGGCATGGAGCATATGAAGCTAGTTTAGGGGATTTACACTACAAGTGCATCATGCAAGCATGGAGTAACAAAACCAACCCAAAACAGATTCATGGCATGGTAAAACATCACCAAAAATGGACTGAAATGGACTCAACAAAGACTATGCACACATGCTACTTTGATGAGCTATGAATGGAGTTACATTACACATGCTAGATGCAAGCAAGGCATGACCAAACCAGCCTTGGACAGGGCCAAAGCAGGTCCTAGAAGTCACAAAAAAGGGCCTGAACCAAGCCTCAAAAATGCATAGAGGGTTGGTCCTTTGGAAGGCCAAAAATGCAAGCAAAGAGGAATACAAAGAGAGGGGACTACCCCCTCTGATTAAGGACCTCAAAACCACACCTCTACCACTGAAAATCCACTGGATTTCAGTGGTAGGAAGGCCAAACCAAGGCTAGCTCAGATGCCTCCAAATATGGCTTAAAACAAAGCCAAACAAAGCATGCAAGGGGGCTACACACCCCAAATAGCAAAATGACCTTAACCAAACTTAAAAAGCACTTAAAAACAAGACTTTTTTTTAGTTATAAGCAAAGCCTAAAACAATATGCAAAGAGGGCTAAAGCAAGGTGCAAGAAAATGCAAAAATTGGGGAAATGCTCACCCTTGAAGACCCTCTTCGAAATCAGCAATTTCAGGGGGTGGAAACTGGTTTTCAGAGCTCAAGAATCCCTCCCAAGAAGCTTGATCCAATGGTGGTGGTATATATCTAGGTGTTGTAGTGTAAAAGTGCAAGGAAATCCAATTTCTAAGCACTAAACACAAGCGATATAGAGAGAAAGGGAGTTTTTTGCTCTTCAAAAACTCTGAACCCCTGTCAAAGAGGATGGCCTCTTGCTTATATAGAAGGAGGCAATGCAAAGCTTCTTCAAGAAGCTTTGCAAGAGCTGCATCCCTCCATACACGTGTATGGAGGGGAGATAACAAAAATCCAGCTGGCTCAAAAGATCTGCCTGGAAACCAGTTGAGATAGGAGGGGTGCCGGCCATCAGTAATGGCCGGCAGTGCCACACTGATGGCCGGCAGGGCTTCATCAGTGGCCGGCAGGGGCAAAGCCATGGCCAGCAGTGCCATGCCATGGCCGGCAATGCACCAAGAGGGCCACTCTGAAAGGACCAAAACAGGGTCCTAAAATGAGGCAGAAAGGATACAAGGTCCGGGAAACTCGAACCGGTGCCGTTCCGCCGCAACAGTCGAATGCTGGGCGAGCAATCGAACCAGTTGTTGGGTGTACCTACAAGCACAACCAAGTCTTGAGGACGGTCAAAAATGGGGTGTCTACAGTTGCCCCTCTTTGACAGAACTCGGAAGTCACAAAGTGACGGGAGTGAATGTGAAAGCCTAGAGGCGACCCATTTTTGATAAGGCCGAAGACTCAGACAATCAATTAGTATAAGCATGCAGGGATGTGCCCGGAGGCCGGGGCAAAATGCAAACGGTATGCAAGATGTAAGATTTGATAATTGGACTTATACGCTACGCGAAGCCGGTTTGTAATCAAAACAATGCAATGTACTAACAAGTACAGATGAGGTGTGAAAGGTAGCGCGAATGAAATGCATGCCAAATGCAATATGAGATGTAATGCACTAACTCATGCAGGTAGAGTGCGCAAGATAGCGCGATTGAAATGCATGCAAAATGCAATGAGATGCACAAGACAGTGCGATACGCAAAATAGCGCGATGCGTTAGACAACGCGAGTGCACAAGACAGTGCGATGCGCAAAATAGCGCGAACAATGAATGCATGCAAAATGCAATCAGGTGAGGTGCGCAAGACAGCACGATGCGTAAGATAGCGCAAACAATGAATGCATGCAAAATGCAATCAGGTAAGGTGCGCAAGACAGCGCGATGCACAAGATAGCGCGAACAATGAATGCATGCAAAATGCAATCAGGTAAGGTGCGCAAGACAGCACGACGCGCAAGATAGCGCGAACAATGAATGCATGCAAAGTGCAATCAGGTAAGGTGCGCAAGACAGCGCGATGCGCAAGATAGCGCGAACAATGAATGCATGCAAAATGCAATCAGGTAAGGTGCGCAAGACAGCGCGAAGCGCAAGATAGCGCAAACAATGAGTGCATGCAAAATGCAAACAGGTGAGGTGCGCAAGACAGCGCGGTGCGCAAGATAGCGCGAACAATGAATGCATGCAAAATGCAATCAGGTAAGGTGTGCAAGATAGCGCGACGCGCAAGATAGCGCGAATAATGAATGCATGCAAAATGCAATCAGGTAACGTCCGCAAGACAGCGCGACGTGCAAGATAGCGCGAACAGTGAATGCATGCAAAATGCAATCAGGTAAGGTGCGCAAGACAGCGCGATGCACAAGATAGTGCGAACAATGAATGCATGCAAAATGCAATCATGTAGGGTGCGCAAGACAGCGCGATGCGCAAGATAGCGCGAACAATTAGTGCATGGAAAATGCAATCAGGTGAGGTGCGCAAGACAGCGCGATGCGCAAGATAACGCGAACAATGAGTGCATGCAAAATGCAATTAGGTGAGGTGCGCAAGACAGCGTGATGCGCAAGATAGCGCGAACAATGAATGCATGCAAAATGCAATCAGGTAGGGTGCGCAAGACAGCGCGATGCGCAAGATAGCGCGAACAATGAGTGCATGCAAAATGCAATCAGGTGAGGTGCGCAAGACAGCGCGATGTGCAAGATAGCGCGATGGATGAATGCTATGATAGTAAAGATGCAAAAGGGTGGCAAACCCTAACCATGCCGGAATCATGAGAGGAAGAAAAACAACCAAGCAGGCACGTATACAACGCAACCCGAGATAAATTCCAAACACGCTGAAATTGCGTAAGGAAAGGGACACTCAAACCACGCCGAAATCGTGAGAGGAGATCCAACAAACCGCCCAGCGCATCTGCAACGCAACCTGGGATGAATTCCAAACACGCTGAAATCGCGTAAGGAACGGGACACTCAAACCACGCTGAAATCGTGAGAGGAGGTTCGACAACCCGCCCAGCGCGTCTACAACGCAACCTGGGATAAATTCCAAACACGCTGAAATCGCGTAAGGAACGGGACACTCAAACAACGCCGAAATCGTGAGAGGAGGTCCGACAACCCGTCCAGCGCGTCTACAACGCAACCTGGGATAAATTCCAAACATGCGTGCATCCATTCATTTGTCTTGCATGCACCGGGCTCGGCGCATCATACAAACTGCATTGTATTTCAATACCAATTTGAATACATGTTATCAAGTTGCATTCACATGACATCTTAGAATAGCCGAGCCTATTTTAGTTGCATTTTTGCATGTGTTGCATTGGACATCTTAACATAGCTAGGATCATGCATTGATTACTAACTAGCTTCTGTTTTGGCTCGGAGTACTAGGTAAGCTTTTACGCTTTAGCATATTGCATGAGGTGTGTATGTTTCCATGTTTAGCATGCTTGCCATGAGGCTATGTGCTTAACTGTTATAACTGCCTGAATGCCTGTGGGTGGAGGTTGGATTGCTTGAATTGGAATAATTCATCAAAATGCGAGTTTTAAGCCCACTTGAGAGTGGCAAAATCATGTTTTCTACGCCTACTTGAGGGTGGCAAAACCACGTCTTAGCCTACTTGTGAGTAGTATCTTCAAATCATTTTCGAAAAACAAACATGAGATGCTTTGTTCCAATTTAGGCGATCTAGTCTATACTTATGTGTTGTGCGCATCACATAGTAATTCTAGGTTAATAACCGGAATAAGAACACACGTGTTTTCAAAAACAACATATCATGCTTAGTAAAGGCCCATCTTTGATCGGGAGAGCGGGGGTGCTCATTTCATGACCTTCCCCCCTCGTACCCAAGTTCCCGAGCCGAGGCAACTTTGGTGATGACGGACACGTGGCCTTAGGCACGAGTCAAGGTTTCCTAAATTTTCCAAAATAAAACATTTAGGTGGCAACTCTGTATTTGGCAAAGCAGTCCATGTTTGGCACTTCTTTATTAAAAATTAGTTTTTCAAAATGATTTGCCAGATTTGGACTCTTTGGTGATTTATCAGTCTTGCATTGCACTTTGCGAGATTAGATTCAGAATCGTGACACGAGTCCGAACTGTAGTAGCTAAGAACAAATGATTCGCGCCCTCACGCGCGGAGCGGGAGTTCCGAGCAGTCTACACTTACCACAAACTATTTTCTTCCACAACACCTTATCTTCATTGCCAAATCTCCACAAATTAAGAGTTGATCTCATCACATAAATAATTGATCTCATCACAAGTAACCATTCAAAGATCCCAAAGGAAAACCAAAAAGAATTGTATTCTGGAAAAAAAAAATTTCAAAAAGAATTTAGATTTTAAATAGTCAAAGTTTAAAGCAAAGAAATAAATAGAAATGTTGGATTCCAATATTTGGTTTAACTATTGCCTACAAGCCCCAAGTAAATCTTAAGTTTTGTTTGGAGTTCAAGTCAGCATATAGAGCACATGCACCGAGTACATAGTGAAGCCTTTTGTAACCATTATTTAGTTGTTGTTGTTGTTGTTTTTTATTTTATTTTTATTTTTATAAATATAATGATAATATTCTGTGGTTCTTAGATAATAAAGAGCATACAAACAAATAAGATGAAGTATCCACATGTTTATGATTCCTCTTACAAATGCAACTAACTATTGATTTCCTTAATTTATCTTTGGTGAGAAAGAACGTTACCACTTTTGGTCAACCATCTAGCATAACATGGGGTCATACAGATGGTGTGAAGAAAATGATAACCATGTGTCTAAAGTTCAAAATTTAATTTGGAACAATACCTCACCCTCAAGAGCCCAATACTTTGCTTGGTTGGTGTGGAAAATGGAGGATTAAGTTCAGAATTCAAGTAATGCTAATTTCCCTTTGACTTTGAAGTACATTCCAACATCCCAACATAATAATTTTTTTTCAGAACTGCCTGTAGGCAAAGGTAATTCATTGTTACGTATCAAAATAATTTTACTCACATTCGTGGTTACCAGCCTTTAATTTGCATGTGGTTTAAAAAACAAATTTCCATATCTTGAGAAGAACCAAAAAAAGAGAAAAATATCCTTTTTTTAAATCATCAAAAATATCTTTGCCTTGTGGACTCTAGAGCTTCTGAGAGTGATAGCTAAGTTTGTTTCCTCTGAGCCAGTCTTTAGTCAATTGGGTAATGTTTGAGCTGTTGCAAAGCCTAAATTGGTGAGCTACAGAGGCGCAAGCAACCATTCTGGCTACTACTCTCTTTGTAATGTCTATGCTTTTGAGGATTACCAAATGGAATTGATTCATCAATCTCCTCTCCTCTGAATATCCCTTAGTAACCCAAGCTGGTATGGTGTGTGGATTAAATTTAGACCTAATAGAACCAATGTAAAGGAGTCAGCTTATCAATTTCACAATTGCATGAAACTAAGGCAGATCAAGTTACTTCTGTTTCCAATTTATTTCTCACAGGGCACTATGAATTACCGAACCGCATAGAATTCAATAAAAAATTGATAGAGAAATGGCAATCATACAGTTTCAGCTTCAGATTGCATAGCTTTAAATTCTACCCCTTTTGTAGTCAATCCAACCTTCAATTCATTCTACATTGACACTAGGAGAAGAGAAGGAAAAACAAAAACACAAAAAAACACAAAAAAAAAAAAAGACAATTAATAAAACAGAAGCTGAACTTCCAAAACCCACCATGGATTTTGTAACGACCCCAAAATCCGTATCTGAAATTACTTTTATGCCCTTGTGGGTTAATGCATTTTAATTTAATGATATCTGTTTGAATTGAAGCATTATCTGTTGAGTTACGACTTTAAAGTTGAATTGTCAACCTTTATGGGTTCAGAAATTGGAATTGAGTGCATGGATATGTTAATGGGAATTTTTAGAGCTATTTGGGAAAATTAATTGGAGATTTAATTCGTCCGATTCGTTAATGCATGTTTGGGTGGCTAACTTTGTACTCCAAATTGAAGGCCTTAGAGACTTCAAACACCAGAACAGAGGACATATTTATGATCAGCACAATTTTTAGAGTCACTTGGGAAGGTTAATTGAAATTTGATTTCGTGCGACTCGTAAGGACGTGTTTGGCTCTCCCTAGTGTGTTAAGTTTATGTGTGTATATGTATATGTATAAATGTGCCTTATGAGTGGTGAAACTTATCCCTTTGAAGTCAAATAAAATATCTGAGGGAGAGAACCGAGAGAATGGAGAGCAAAGGAGAGAGGAAGCTCTCCAAGAGAGAAAGAGAGCTCACCATCCATGGAAGCTTGGGGAAATTGAAGAAAACTAAGAGAAAGACAAAGATTGAACTAAGGTATGACCATCTATCTTCAATCCTTATGTTTAAAGCATCACTTACATGAAATCAAGGATTGATTTGGAAAATGTAATATATAGATGAATTGGAGTTTTGGATTATGGATGAAATGAATTCTTTTCATGAAATTGAACCTTGATTCCTTAAGAGTTGCTTCATTGAAGAGTTAAATTCTTTATATTTGTTTATCTTGAGGTTGATTATGGGAAGTTGAGCTCCAATATTGAGGTTTTTCATGATTAGCTATATATGAATGAAGATATATGTAAATATGAAAGATGTGAGCTTTGAACCCCAAATTATGGCTATTTTATGCTCTTGAGTTCTTGTGCTTGGGAATTGAGTACTATTTTGAGGTTATGATGTTTGATGGAGATTAATAATGTGAAATTTATCATGTATTAAAGGGTTTTGGGCTTTGATTTACATGAATTTGAGGCTTAACTTTGAAATGAGAAGGTACAAATCAAAAAGCCATTTTCGGACTGTCTAATTTTGCCCAGACCGCACGAGCAGCCACGGACTCCACACGAGCGGAACATAAAAAAAAAACAGAGCATTCTGCTTAACCCACCGCTCAAGCGGCCAAGTCCACCGCACGAGCGGCCCAATCACCACACAAGCGGCCAAAGTGGGCACACGAGCGGCCATCCCTGTTTCAACATATACTAGGTAACTTCAAATAGGCATATGTCCCTCATCCGAACTCCGTTTTGAGTGATTCTTGAGCATAAAATCAAGCCCCGGAAGTCTAGTTTCCAATGGTGTGGTCTCACCCCCAAATTCTAAATACAAAAATAGTTATGCCCAAATTAGTGACGACTGTTCACTTTCTGTTTACCGGTTTGTACCGTTTCTTTGTCTGAACCATTTTTCTATTGATTCCTCCTATCTTCTGAGACATGGATTATGACTTATTAAATGTTAATGAGTTTAGTACCGATATGACTAACTGATTAAAGAGTAAAGTAAGGAATCGGGTATGTTCTTATAATGCTATGTGCATTGTGTTGTAGGTCCAGACGAGGACATCGTCCCACTACTGTCAGAAACTTATCACTATGAGTAATAGTAGTGTAACGATATGTTATACTTACTTCTGGTGCTTATGATTTATATATGGTTATTGAGAGTGACATAAACAACTGCTATTGTGCTCTGATTGAATTAATGCACATGATTGAACGATGACACTGTTATGGACCTAAGGTCATTCTGTCTCTGTTAATAAAAGTGGGCCAGAGGCCGTTATGATGTAAATTGATTATGATTCATGGCCAGAGGCCAAGGGAGGTAGTGTACATGTCGATGTTCTACCTACCCTACAATGTGTAGACATCTGTCGTTATCTGGACTTAAAGCCGTTCTGTATCATATATGGGCTTAAAGCCGTTCTGTATCATATCTGGGCTTAAAGCTGTTCTATATCATATCTGGGCTTAAAGCCGTTCTGTATCATATCTGGGCTTAAAGCTGTTCTGCATCATATGTGGGCTTAAGGCCGTTCTGTATTATATATGGGCCCGAGGTCGTTCTGTATTACATGTGGGCCTGAGGCCGTTTTAAAATAGGATTATGTATAAGATCTGTGTATGGTTTGATATGCATATTTACATTCTCTAAGTCTATGCTCAACTAATTAACCTCCTTACATTGCTATTATTCACTGAGCTTTGCTCACTCCGTTTTTATATATATTTATGTAGGTGAGCCATCGGGGATCGACATTAGAATTGTATTGAGATCCGTCTGATTGCCAAGTTACCTGGGGTACGCCTCCGTATTGAGGCCTTAATTTTGATTACTGGGAGTTATGTAATTTATGGAGTCTTATGTAAATGTGTGTGAGATCCATATAAATTCTATGATTGTATATGTATATTTGGAAGTGTATTTAAATGCTTAAATCTAATTAAGCCATCATGTATGCACAAGCTCAATGGATGTTGTCTTTTATTGTTATTGCTTCCGCTTAAGGCCCCGTATGTATTTAAATATTATTCTAAAATTCTATTTTGAGGCCTATGTACAAGCCGATCATGGACCAAACTTTTAGGGTGGGTTTGGGTCATGACAGATTTTCTTCACAAAACACACTAATAACAGAGGAGCTCAACTCTAGCTCTAGAGAACAGCCATGAATGGGATTATGGAACTCGACTGTACCAACTGTAAGAATTTCACCGACTAACAAATGATATATTGATTTGGTTGATGATATACCTATAGAGGAAGGTATGGTATGCCTTGAAGGAGAAGAAAAGGGTTACACACACACACACACAGAGTCGACCGACCATAAAAGGTGGTCGACAAAGAAGAAAAGTGGTCAGCAAGGGGGAGAGAGGGTCTGCAGGGAGAAGGGAAGGTGGTGGCAGGCTGCCGACCACAAGGTGGTCCACAGACCACCAACCCCAGCTGGCCGACCACAAAAGGTGGTCTACAGGGACAAAAAAGTGGTCTACAAGGGGAGAAACTGGTCTACACCCCTGTTCCACTCTCCAGGCAAGGTCTGGTTCAAAAACAAACCAAAAAGGAAGCAAGACAAGAGTCCGCAAGGCGAGGTAGTCAGCAGGAAGCCCCAAAAACTAGTCTACGGGTACAAAAAGTGGCCTACGAGAGGGAAAGGTAGCAAGGCATGGTCCAAAAACTAGGCCAAGGGGAGAAAGTTAAGAGGTCACGAGACAAGGCGCTCAGCCAAAGGCTCCAGAAACTCGAAACGAGCACAAACATGCACAATCATCGAGCGCTCAATCGATGACATCTGAGCCTTAAGGTTGGTCAAAAATGGGTTCTCTACAGTTGTCCCTCTTTGACAGAACTCGAAAGTCATGAAATGACGGGAGTGAATGGAAAAACCCAGAGACGACCCATTGTTGACAAGGCCGAAGACTTAGACAAACAGGCAAGATACCAAAGAGATGTGCCCGCAGGCAGGGGCAAGATGCAAATGACATGCACAATGCAGAACACAACTTATGATCATGCAAAGAAGACTGTAATGAAGCATTTATGCAAAATAAATACAACATTTTAAGCGAATGAATAAGAAACAACAGTCTCACACATTCCAACAGAAAGGATGTAAGAAAATTATACAATTCTCACTGCGTCTCAAGCGAAGAAAGCTAAAAGCGACTACCGAGAATACCCGGAGTCTCAAACACAACATCTCTTAGCGTATCACACACAAGAGAGGAAAGAGCAACATCTCTCAGCGTATCACACGCAGGAGAGGAAAGGCAACATCTCTTAGCGTATCACACGTAGGAGAGGGAAAAAGCAACATCTCTCAACGTATCACACGCAGGAGAGGAAAAAGTAACACTTCTCAGCGTATCACACTATAGATACCCCATTTTTTACCAACCTTAAGACTCAGACGTCATCGATTGAGCGCTCGGTGATCGTGCATGTTTGAGCTCGTTTCAAGTTTCCAGAGTTTTGGCTGAGAGCCTTGCCTCCGGACCTCTGAACTCTTTGTGCTTTGGCTCATTTTGTGGACCAAACCTTGTTTTCTCTTCCCTGGAGGAAGTGAGAGGTCTTGTAGACCATCCTTTTGTGGTTGTATACCACTTTTTGTGGTCGTAGACCACTTTTCCCGCTTGGAGACTAGTTTCCGATTTTCAGAGCCTTCGGCCGTGTGCCTTGTCTCGGGACCGCTTAACGTTCTCCATTTGGCTTGGTTTTCGAACCATGCCTTGTTCCCTTGGCCTAGAGGGCCATTGTGGTCTGGGAGACCACTTTTGGTGCCCGTAGACTAGTTTTTGAGGCTCCCGGTTGCGCGCCTTGCCTCTCGGACTCTTGTCTTGCATCCTTTTTGGTTTGTTTTTGGTACAAACCTTGCTTTCCTTGTTTGGAAGGTGGTATAAGGGTTGGAGACCAATTCTTCCCCTTGGAGACCACTTTCCTTCCTGCCAGCCAGTTTTCTAGTCGGCTAACTAGTTTTCTTGGTCTTTGGACCACCTTTTCTAGTCGGCTACCACACCACTGCCTTGCTTTCATGTTGCATACCATCTCCTCCCCATGGCAGACCACTTTCTTCCCTGGCCAACCACTTCCACTAGTCAGCTAACCAGTGTAAGTAGCTGGCTGACCACTTCAAGTGGTCAGTAGCTTTCCATCACCTTTTTGGAGATATTTTCTAGCCAGCTGTTACAGCTGGAGGGCACAGAAGCCATCCTCCATACACGTGTATGGAGGGATGGCTTTAGGCCTAAAGCTTGTCCAACAAGCTTGTTGCATATTTTTCTATATAAGGGAGCCTCCTCCCTCATGCCTTAGGTTCAGAAAATGGGGGCTTGAGCTATACATACATCCTTGTCTCTATATCTTCTTGCTTGCTCTATATTTGTGCTTGAAAGTGTAGTTTTTCCATACTATTGCACACAAACACACACTCAAACACCATACTCTTGTTCCTAAGGCTCTTTGAGGTTGGTTTTGGAGTCTTTGGATTGGTTTTGGTTCAGAAAGAGTGCTGGAGTTGCAGCTTTGAAGGTGTTCTTCAAGGGTGAGCCTCTAACCCTTAAAACCCTTATTTTGGTTTAAGCTCTTGGACCTATTTGCATGCTTATTTAGGCCTAACATTCTACTGCAAAAAGTTCTGTTTTTCAGTCCTTAACATTTTGTTTGAGGCCTTGTTGGTGTTGGGGGTAGTCTACCCCCTCTTGTTCCTTGTTAGGCCTTGTTTTGAACCTTCCTTTTAAGCTATTGGGACCACCTCCTTTTGACCTTTATACCACTAAATTCCAAAGGAATTTTAGTGGTGGAAATGGTGTTTTGAGGTCCCAAATAGGAGAGGGTCATCCCCTCTCCTTGTGTCTTGGATGCTTGCTTCATTTGCCTCATGTTTGAGCATGTTTGTTAAGCTTATGTTGGCTCCATATTAGCATGTATTTGGGGTTATTTTGACATGGCATACCACTTTTTTGACTTGGTTTTGTCATTCCTTGCATGCCTTATACACTTGTAGTGTAAATTTTGCAAACTAGTTTTGCATGCCTCATGAAGTAGCATGTCTTTCTAGCTTGTTTTGGGGCCATCTCAGCATGTTTTTGGTGTTCTTTTTCCATGATATACCTTTGTTAAGGTTTGGTTTGATAGCCCCTTGCATGCTCCATGCACTTGTAATGCAATCCCACAAATTAGCCTAATGTGTATCATGCTTTAGACTGTCATTCTAGCATGATTTTGGCTTAACTCTAAGAAGCTTTTGTCCATGTTTTAGCATTCCCTAGTTCTGATTTGTGTTGTTTTGGTCATGCATGCCATGCTTTGTATAGCTATAATGCATTCTAGCTTGTTAGCTTTGTGTATCAAGTCCACTAGCATGCATCGCTTGGGCTACTTACATGATTTGGCGTCATTTTTTATGTGATTTTAGTTCATGTTTCATGTTCATGTACTCACATTTGTCACTATTTCAATACTTTGAAGGGTTGGTCCTTTATGCCTAGGAATGAGTCATTGCGTATGCCTTCATGCCTAAGCTCGCGAGCTATCATTTCAGTGTGTTTTTCGGGTTATTTCGCCATGATATAACTCTGATTTTTGTTGGTTAAGTCATCTCACGCTTGGTCTTGATAGGTGTAGTGTAATCCTTCCTTTTGGCCTTGTATGCATCATGCCTTATGCCCTTCATGCTAGCTTGTTTTGGCTTCCTTACATGCATGTTTTAGACTCATTTTGACATGTTCTAAGACTGTTTTGGGTTGTATTTGCCATATGCTTCATGTATTGCATAGCTATAGTGCAAGTGCCTATGCTAGCTTTGAGTTTTGAACACCATAGCATGCTTCACTTGCATCGTGTGTATGATTTGGCATCATTTATCATGATATTTCAGAGCTTATAGCATTGCTATGTTCCCATTTCCTTCACAATTTGAGTGCCTCTAAGGGTTGAGCATTGTTGCCTTGTTTGTGGCCCAGTGTGCATGCATGCATGCTTAGGCCTTTGAGCTCCCATCTCAGCATGTTTTGGTCTTTGTTTAGACCTACATGAGCTCTGTCCATGGTTAGTTCAAGCATTTATGCCATGTATTGCATGTCCCTTGTATAGTCCTCTTTGCTAGCCTTCAAACTGTCGCATGCGTGCTTCATTACAGCTTTCTTTGCATGATCATAAGTTATGCTCGGCTTCTTGCATTGTCTTGCATTTTGCCCCTGCCTTCGGGCGCATACCTTGTTTGTCTTGCATGATTGTCCAAGTCTTCGGCCTTGTCAAAAATGGGTCGTCTCTGGGCTTTGACATTCACTCCCGTCATTGTTATGACTTTCGAGTTCTGTCAAAGAGGGGCAACTGTAGACACCCCATTTTTGACCATCCTCAAGACTTGGACGTCACCGTTGGAACACTCGTTGATTATCCGTGTTTGTGTTTGTCTCGAGTTCCCGGAGGTCTCGGCTACGCGCCTTGCCTCAGGATCTCCGAACTCGACCGTTTTGTGTCTGGTTTTGCACCAAACACTTGTGTTTTGCCTTAGAGGGGGCAGGGAATGCCTTGTGGGGCATCCCCACACATCACCGGCCATGGCTAGAGGCCACCGGCTGTTGTTTGTGTCCACCGGCAATGTATATTGCCGGCCGGCACTCTTTTTGGCCGACCGGCCATCAATTTTGTCAAAATGGCAATTTTGAGCGGCCGACCACTGTTCATCTACTTTTTGTAGATATTTTGTGCCAGCTGTGATAGCTGGCACCCACCCCTTTCCCCTCCATACACATGTATGGAGGGATTTCCCTCTTGAATGGCTTGTTTTGGAAGCCTTACAAGAGGGAATTGCCTATATAGGAGGGCTTCTTCTCTTGGCAAGAGGGTTAGACATTTTAGACAGCTTTTGTAAAGCTTGAGTTCTAGGGTTAGGGTTTGATACATATTCTATCTCTATAAGTGTGTGTTTTGTCCTACTTTTGCTCACAAACACACACCAACACACCATCTCTTGGACTTGAGACCCTTGGAGGGTTGTTTGAGTGTTTTGGAGCTGGATTTAAGCCAAAGAAGGCTGTTGGAGCATTGTTTGTGAAGGAGGGCTTCAAGGGTAAGAAACTTCCCTTTTATTCCCCATTTTTGCATTGCTTTTCTACCTATCTTAGAACTATTTTTGTGCTTAGTGTATAATACAAAAAAGTTTTGTTTTTAAGCCCTCTTGATTGTTTGTTAAGAGTGTTTTGTGGTTTGGAGGTGTTTGACCACCCTTAGGCCTTGAGAGGCCCTATTTTGTGCCATTTTTGGTGAGCTCCGAGACTTTGGTGCTTGGGCCTCCTCACCACTAAAATCTTGAGGGATTTCAGTGGTGAAGATGGTGCCTTGAAGTCTCAAGAAGGAGAGGGCCACCCCCTCTCCTTGTTGTCCTTGAAAAGGACCAATTTTGGCCTCTTAAGGGAGCATTATGTTTAAAGGTTTGTTGATCATGCCATGGCTGTATTTTATGCTTATATTGTCATGATTTAACTTTGTATTAAGTTGGTTTTGGTACACCATGTATGCTTAGCATACCTACCATGTAATGCCATGTTAAGCCCCTAATATGCCTTAGGTTGTTAGCCTTCATTTTAGCATGTTTTAGGCTTAGCTTTG
This sequence comes from Camellia granthamiana, assembly GCA_036172215.1. Lineage (NCBI taxonomy): Eukaryota > Viridiplantae > Streptophyta > Magnoliopsida > Ericales > Theaceae > Camellia > Camellia granthamiana. Next base: position 115,618,001 of record CM069903.1, read on the forward strand.
TGAAGCTTTTGTGCTTATTTTGCCATGTTTAAGGTCTGTCCATAATTGTTTGGGTCGATTTTGGCATGCTTGGTATAGCTCCTTTGTACTTGAGCTTGTATGCTTCAGGTATGTGAATGTGTAGCATGTATTGCTTGCATTAACTTAGCGGTTTGGAACCACTTAGCACATCATTTCAGTCCCTTTGACATGCTCATATGCTTCCCTCGGATGCCTCTTTGAAGCTTTGAAAGCTTGTCTTGCACGCTCCATGTTTTAGCATTTGTGCGTGCCTTTGAATTCAAACCATTTAGATGCCATCTAGGTGGTCTTTTGGGCTTTGTTTGGTGTACTAAAACTCTGTTTTCGGTCGCTTAAGTCTTGCCATGTGAGGTTATACTAAGTGTAGTCCATTGCCTCCTTGACTTGTTTCAAGTACTTGGGCTATTTGCACACTAGTATTTGTCTTGCTTAAGTTGGTTTGGCACCTTCTATAACATGATTTTCAAAGCTTATGTTGCATGCTAATTGTCCACATTATGCTCTTTTCAAGTGTGCTTAAGAGTTGCTTGTTTATGCCTAAGTGTTGGATCATGTGTGCTTGCATGTTTGTATGCATTTTGGCCCTTATGTACTTGGCATTTGGCCACTGTTTTGGGCCTAACTAGAGCTGCCTAATTCATGTTTAAGACCATCATCTGCTTGGTTGCATGCTTACCTTATATGTTTGTACATTGTCCATGTTCATGCTTGCATGCTTGCCCTCATGATCATGTTGCATATTAGCTAACATGCCTAGGATGCATTGTACTTTGCATGCATACCTTGTCCCTTGATTTAGTGATAGGGATTGGGCCTTGGTTTGATTGTTTGCATTGCATTTGAAATCAATGTGCACAACTTGGTTCTTTGGGCCATCATGCATGGAAATGCGTGATTGATGGTCCGAGAATCGAGGCACATGCCCCTTTGAGTCACAAACATGATAAGGGGCATGATTGGTGCATACATTGCTTGGATTGCATTGCCACACAAGATTTTGCCCTCTGCTGCTGTGAGTTGCAGGTTCTGCAGGAACTTCTTGCCGACCGGCAATATTTAGTGCCGACCGGCAATGTATTGGTGGCCGATGGCCTCATTTCCAGCCGATGATCACATGCTACAGCCGGTGGCCATTCTGCTCAGCCGATGCTGATCCCCAGTATCTGAAGAAGCATCTCTGAGACTTTGATAATCTTCAGAAGGACAGAGCAGGGAAAACAGAGGCAGTCTATGCATGGCAGTGCAATTCCGAGCAGGACCCGAGCATGCGTTGCATCAGGCTCTCCTCCCGAGGCGGTTTATTGTTTTTCCTAGTTTAGTTAGTTGTTAACTAATTAGGCAATTTGTAATATTTAATTAGCTTGCGTAGTTAATTAATTTGTATTATTCTTTTGGTCCCTCCGAGCGAGGGCGAATCTGTAATAAGTGTGGGTGCGTGTGTGTGCATGTCTTCCAACCTCCACTTCTTTCCCCCTTTTATTTACCTGCTTATGATGGTAGATTAGGGCACGTCTAAATTTGCATACCTTATGCCATGCATGCGTGCATCCATGCATTTGTCTTACATGCACCGGGCTCGGTACATCATACAAACTGCATTGTATTTTCAATTCCAAATTGAATACGTGATAATTGTAGCATTTCACATGCCATTTTAGGGTTAGCCGAGCCTACTCTAACTGCATCCTTGCATGTGTTGCATTAGCCACTTAACATGAACTAGGACATGCATATTTGCTAACTAGTTTATTATTTTGGCATGGAGCACAATGTAAGTATTTATGCTTTAGCATCTCGCATGCATGTGAGTGCTAACATGACAGCATGCTTACCATGTGGCTAATTGCTTATGTAAGATAAACTGCTTGATTGCCTGTGGGTGAAGGTTGGATTGTTTGAGTTGGAAAGACTCGTTGAAATCCGTATTTTGGCCTACTTGCGAGTAGCAAATTTCAAAGTGTTTTCCAAACAAACGGATATGCAACGTTGTTCCAAATTAGGCGGTTTAGTCTATACTTGTTTGCTATGTGCATAACATAGTAAATCTAGGCTAATAACCGGAACAAGAACACATAATGTTTTCAAAATCGGATATCATGGTTAGTAGAGGCCGGTCTTCGGACCGGGCGAAAGGGGGTGCTCATAGCTGACCTTCCCCGATCGTACCCAAGCTCCCGAGCCAAGACAACTTTGGTGATGACGGACACGTGGCCTTCGGCACCGAGTCAGGGTTTCCTAAATTTCCCCATTAAAAAATATTTAGGTGGCGACTCTGTATCTGGCAAAGCAGTCCATGTTTGGCACTTCTTTTCAAAAATCTATTTTTTTCTCAAAACGATTTGCCAGAGTTGGACTCTTTGGTTCAGATTAAGAACCGCAACAAAGAAAAAAGGAGTCCGAACTGTAGAGTGAGGCCCAAGGGCGCGTCTACAACTTGGCAATACACGAATGCTCAATTTCCATCAATCTCATTTTTTGTGCAAAATGGTGTCATGCGATGCGATGCTCGGAATATAAAATGCAACACTTTTTGAACAAAAAGCTGTTTTCATTCCATCTTGGTTTCTTTTTACAACAGGGTACAAGCTTTAAAGAAAATAAAACTACCTAAGGCTATACAATGTGCTATAACTACTAGCAAAAAAAGAAAAAAAACAAAGCAGAAACATCTGAGTCGGTGCTATCTGGCTCAGTATCGAGAGGCCCTCTTCACCCTCTTCGGCTGAGCAGCCTCTGCACCACCGCCATCAGCACCCATGTCTGAATCAGAGCCGCCATCCTTGGAATCCTCCTCGGCGTCGTCTCCGTCCTCAGAACCTGAACTGGTGCTTTTTCCTCTCCCGCGTGTGATACACTGAGAGATGTTTACCTTGCCCTCTCTTGCGTGTGATACGCTAAGAGGTGTACCTTTCTCTTCTCTTGCGTGTGATACGCTGAGAAGTGTTGCTTTTCCTTCTCTTGCGTGTGATACGCTGAGAGATGTTGCTTTTCCTTCTCTTGCGTGTGATACGCTGAGAAATGGTGCTTTTTCCTCTCCTACGTGTGATACGCTGAGAAGTGTTACTTTTTCCTCTCGCATGTGATATGCTGAGAGATGGTGCTTTTCCTTCGCTTGTGTGTGATACGCTGAGAAGTGGTGCTTTTTCCTCTCCCGCGTGTGATACGCTGAGAGATGTTGCCTTTCCTCTCCCACGTGTGATACGCTGAGAAGTGTTACTTTTTCCTCTCCTGCGTGTGATACGCTGAGAGGTGTTGCTGTTCCTTCTCTTGCGTGTGATACGCTGAGAAGTGTTACTTTTTCCTCTCATGCGTGTGATACACTGAGAGATGTTGCATTTCCTCTCCTGTGTGTGATACGCTAAGAGATGTTGCTTTTTCCTCTCTTGCGTGTGATACGCTGAGAAGTGGTGCTTTTCCTTCTCTTGCGTGTGATACGCTGAGAAGTGGTGCCTTTCCCTCTCGCGTGTGATACGCTGAGAGATGTTGTTTTTCTTCTCTTGCGTGTGATACGCTGAGAAGTGTTACTTTTTCCTCTCCTGCATGTGATACACTGAGAAATGTTGTTTTTCCTTCTCTTGCGTGTGATACGCTGACAAGTGTTACTTTTTCCTCTCCTGCGTGTGATACGCTAAGAGATGTTGCTTTTCCCCTCTCCTGCGTGTGATACGCTGAGAGATGTTGCCTTTCCTCTCCTACATGTGATACACTAAGAGATGTTGCTCTTTCCTCTCCTACGTGTGATACGCTGAGAGATGTTGTGTTTGAGACTCCGGGTATTCTCAGTAGTCACTTGTAGCCTTCTCCACGCGAGGCACAGTCAGAATTGTATAATTTTCTTACATCCTTTCTGTTGGATTGTGTGAGACTGTTGTTTCTTATTCATTTGCTTAAAATGTTGTATTTATTTTGCATAAATGTTTCATTACAGTCTTCTTTGCATGATCATAAGTCATGTTCTGTATTGTGCATGTCATTTGCATCTTGCCCCTGCCTGCGGCCACATCTCTTTGGTATCTTGCCTGTTTGTCTAAGTCTTCGGCCTTGTCAAAAATGGGTCGTCTCTGGGCTTTGACATTCACTCCCGTCATTTCATGACTTCCGAGTTCTGTCAAAAAACCAACCTCAAACAAGCCTCATGCATGCCAAGATAATGACCAAAACACCAAAACTAAGGCATAAAAAGGCAAAGAACACATGCTCATGTAATGGCTCATCAACTAGGCATAAGGGTCAACTCTCAAACACAATGAAGAAGTGACAAATATGAGAGTGCAGCAATGAAATATGCTCTGAAATCATGTAAGAGATGATGCCAAATCATGCACACATCACAAATAAGGCATGCTAAGAGGCTCAAAGCTTAAGGCTAGCAAAGGCACTTATACCATAGTCATATCAAGCAAGCCCCAAAGGGCCAAGGTGACTCAAAACAGTCCCAAGACAGGTCAAAACAAGGCCAAAACATGCATGAAGTAGAGCTAACACATGCTAGAATGGGAGGCATAAAGCATGATGCATGCAAGGCCAATGAGCATGGTTACACTACAAGTGTAAGAAGCAAATGAGGGATGCTCTAACCAACCAAGAACAGAGTTTTATTATGGCAAAATAAGACCCAAAACACACTGAGATGGTAGCCCAAAAGCTTAGGCATGCATGCATACAAGTTAGGCTCATGGTTAAGGCATAAAGCATAATTCTCCAAAAGCCTTGAAAGAGTGAAGCATGAGAGAGTATAACAATACTTCATACACTGAAATCATGGTACAAATGAGGCCAAAGCATGCAAACAACTCAAGTAAGCCATGCTAGAGACTATGAAGCTCAAAGCTAGTGAGCCAGATTGCACTATGGCTATACAATGCCAGGCATGCATGACCAAATCACTTAAAACAGAGCTTAAGCATGGCAAAACATGAGTAAAAGCTTGCTAGAGTGGAGCCAAAAACATGCTAAAATGATGGTCCAAAGCATGATGCATGTTAAGGCTATAGAGAGGATTACACTACAAGGTTATGAAGCATGCAAGAGGCAATCAAACCGACCCAAAACAGAGCTAAGGCATGCTAAAATAACACCAAAAACATGCTGAGATAGGACCAAAATAGGCTAGTATGATGGATCAAAGCATTGAGCATGTTAAAGTTAAATGGCAAGATTACACTACAAGTGTAAAAAGCATGCATGGGGTAACCAAACCAAGCCAAAACAGAGTTATGCCATGCTAAATAGGGCCAAAAATAGGCTGAGAACAAGCCAACACTTACTAGAAAAACAAGCTCAAACATGAGGCCAACAAGGCAAGCAACCAAGACACAAGGAGAGGGGATGAACCCCCCCCCCCCTATTTAGGGCCTCAAAACACACTTTCCACCACTGAAATTCAGTGGTGAAGAGGCCAAACAAAGGTGATCTCAAAGGCCTAAAGTGATGGCACAAAACAAGGCCAAATAAGGCACAAAAGGGAGTAGACCACCCCCAACACCAAAGAGGCCTCAAACAAACACCTTAGGCACTTGAAAATGAAGCTTTTTTTAGTTAAAAGTTAGGCCTAAAACATCAGGCAAATAGGGCCAAATAAGCAATGAAAATAAAGCCTAAAAAGGGGTATAGACTCACCCTTGAAGAACAACTTCAAAGCAGCAACTTCAGAGGCAAAAACCAAGCTTTTGAGCTTCAAACAAACCTCCAAGAACCTCAGCTCAAGAGTGAAGGTGTTTCACTAGGTGTTTAGTGTAAAAGTATGAGCAAAACTCACTTTTAGGCACAAACAACACAAATATAGAGAGATAGGGAGAAATATAGAGATAGGAGGATATATTTAGCCCTAAGCAAATTTTCTGAACCTGAGACAAGAGGGAGGAGGCTCCCTTATATAAAACTCCAAGCTTCAAGCTTGTTGAACAAGCTAGAAGCCTGGTGCAATCCCTCCATACGTGTATGGAGGATGCTTTCTGTGCCCAACAGATGGCATAGCTGGCAAGAAAAATATCTGCAGAAAATGAAGAAAAGCTGCCGACTAGTTAAAGTGGTCGGCCGACCACTCCCACTAGTCAACCGACCATAAAAGGTGGTCTACAGAGAAGAAAAGTGGTTGGCAAGGGGGAGAGAGGGTCTACAGGGAGAGGGGAAGGTGGTGGCAGGCTGCCGACCACCTTAGGTGGTCCACAGACCACCAACCCCAGCTGGCCGACCACAAAAGGTGGTCTACAAGGACAAAAAAGTGGTCTACAAGGGGAGAAACTGGTCTACACCCCTGTTCCACTCTCCAGGCAAGGTCTGGTTCAAAAACAAACCAAAAAGGAAGCAAGACAAGAGTCCGCAAGGCGAGGCACTCAGCTGGAAGCCCCGAAAACTAGTCTACGGGTACAAAAAGTGGCCTACGAGAGGGAAACGTAGCAAGGCATGGTCCAAAAACTAGGCCAAGGGGAGAAAGTTAAGAGGTCCCGAGACAAGGCACTCAACCAAGGGCTCTGAAAACTCGAAACGAGCACAAACATGCACAATCATCGAGCGCTCAATCAATGACGTCTGAGTCTTAAGGTCGGTCAAAAATGGGGTGTCTACAATGTGCGGTAGAGGAAAGTCATAATTCAGACTAGCTCTATTCAGGTCTCTAAAGTCCACACACACCTGAATTCTACCATCTTTCTTCGGTACCGGAACAATGCTGGCCAACCAAGTCGGATACTCAAATACTAGCAAAAACCCTGTGTCTATCTGCTTGGTGACCTCTTCCTTAATCTTCAAAGCCTAGTCCAGGCATATTCTCCGCAGCTTCTGTTTGATGGGTCGGGCCTCGGGGTCAAGAGGGATTCGATGCTATACAATCTCAGGATCGATTCCAAGCATGTCTTTGTAGAACCACGCGAAAATATCTTTGAAATCTTTTAATAAAGCGACTAAGGGCTCACACTCCTCCGAAGACAACGTGGACTCGATCTGGACCAGACGTGGATCCTTCTTAGTACCCACATTAATTGAAATGATTTCATCAACAAGGGGTTTTACAAACCTCTCCTCCTCTCGATCAATCAAATGTTTCAAAACCAGAGGAATTCCTTCCTCATCGTTTTCACTAAAATTTTGAAAGTCGTAATCAATGCAATATACAAGTGGCACAGAGAAGTACTTAGAAACTACAGTGGTATTATCATTCAAAAGATCCAACTCATCCAATTCCTCGGTTACAACCGACTCAAAAGAAAAGGAAAAAGACGAACTGGACAAAACTACGGCATCCGGGTTATCAACCTAGGAATACCGAACTCTGACTCAGAGGAACTGGGATCTGATTCCGACTCCATAAACTCTATAGAATCAGATTCTGGCTCACTACCCGACTCAGAACTACTGGATAGAAAACCCTCCTCCAGCTGCCAAGTGAGGGACGGTGCGTCAGATCCATCCAGAATACCACCGGAATGGTCCACACCTGATTGGTCTCCGATCATGGAAACGGTTAGGTCATCCCCCAAGCTCTCCGAGTTGATCTGAGGATCCAAAATAAGACATGCCAGTGATGCTCCTATCTCGAGGTCACTGCTATTGGACTCACTTTCTGTGTTCTGTTCAGCTTCAGCAGTTAATTCAGTCTGTTCCTCTGTGGCTTCACCCTCTTGCAGCTATAAGTCAAAGAAAATCTAGAAGCCAGGTAGACGTCGCTTCTCGGAGTTTAACCATGGCTCAGGAAAGTCGCAAATGGGAAGTCTTCTCCCTTCCGGACAAAGCGGCCGTTCAGAGTTCCCTGAATTGGCCTATGTACAAGCTCATAGTGCTTCCCACTTTGCTTTGCTCTGGCTCTTTCGGCCATTTCTTTCCCTTTCCTCACCCAGTCCTCTTTGGTGGGCGTATAGCCAAGACCAAAGGCATGTGGGTTATGCGGCACTTCGACCAGTGCAGCGACACCTTTCTAGCTTTACTTTCCTAATCCCATCTCGGGTATATGCTGTAGCTTGTTCAAGAGATACACTGATTGAGCACTAAAATATAAGCCTTCATCAACAGCCAAGATATTTTGCACCACCCAGGCCTCAGCTAAGGTAAAACCAGACAAGAAAACATCCTCAGCGCCATGTACTATCTCCAATATGGGTATAGTAACCTCTGGTAGAGGATGTATAGATGAATTCCCGAACACAATGGCTACCCCCTTTCCAAAAGGGTACTTCAGCATTTGATGCAAGGTGGAAGAAACAGCTTTTACTTGGTGCAGCTAGGGTCGCCCAAGTAACAAGTTGAAAGTAGCCGGAACGTCCAAGACGTGAAACTCAATATCCTGTTGCGCGGGGCCAACTTGTACTGTTCCCATTACTTCTCTGCTTGTGTTGCCATAAGCCCGGATCAGCTGGGCCGTTGGTACAAAATCCGCTGGCTTCAAGCCAATAGTATAGGCTGTGCGAGATGGACAAACATTGATTGCAGACCCAGTGTCAACCAATACAACTGGCACCCACTTCTCTCTACACTCAACTGAGATGTATAGCGGCTTATTGTGTGCAGAGCCTTCCGACGGTAGTTCCTTGTCGGAAATGGTTAAAGTTGGCGCAATGCCTCCTAGGAAGACGAGTCCCACTAGTTGCTTTGGAGTTGTGTCGATAAACAATTTAGCTTTATCCATTGGCAACAATACAGCTTGCTTGTGTACTTGCGAAGCCATAAGAAACCCCCAGATAGATATGTCTGCTTGAATCTTCTTCAACTGTCTCAGCACAGCCTCTTCCTCTAACAGTTTTTCCTTCTGTTTTTCAGCCTCCTTGTCCTTTCCAGATGCTTCGGGTTGGTCTAAGTGTGGAGGCTTGAAGTACCGCCCACTTCTAGTTATATGATCCACCTCCTCAGAATACCAAGTGTCGTTTGGCAAGTCTTGGCCGCAATCCTCATCGGTGTGGGCAAGATGCAGATCATCATCTTCCCACCATACTCCTCTGGTAACCGACAAGCAATTCTCCGGTTCCGTTGTAATTACTCTTATATCACACTCATCCCCCGCAGGGTGTTTGGTTTTTCCAGCTTTCTGACTATTCTCATCCCTTTCCTGCTCAAACTGCTTCAGTGCAGCTTCTTGTTCCGTATCAGCAGTACTAACAATGCCCGATTCTTGAGCTAAATTCTTAATACTGGTGCTCTCCGACAATTTCCCTTTGTCTTCGGCCCTTCTGACCTTCGTAGCAGTTCCTGCTTCTGGCTCTTCCAGCTTTGGTTGAAGTCCCTCATCCACATCAGGTTCATCATTGAGCCACCCAGAGTTGTCTATCGACCCGTTCAGATCGAACCAGTCAATGTGCACATCTCCCGAATCTTGCTCATCGAAGAACTGCAGATTGTTGATGTCTTTCTCCAGGTCGGCTATGTCATCTAATCCCTAGCTTGGGCCATCTTCCCTGACCACACTTACCTCTATTTCTATTGGAAACTCCACCTCTGGTCTGGCCTAATTGGTCGGTACAATATAACGGCATGGGTTGTGTTCCTCCTCAGATAAATCCACGGAGCCCTCAGGCACTGAACTAATATTCTCATTCTCCACCAAGGCTACCCTGCCTTCATCTACCATGGTCACCACCATAGGTTTGGGTTGGGATGTGGACATGTTCATCATGCACGAATCTGTGCTTTTCGAGATGAACAATGCCCGCTTAGGTAGGTGGACAGGGGTGATATATATACTAGGGTCGTAAGGGACGGCCAGTGTTTGTATGAGGTTTATTTGCCGGGGTGGAGGGGCTTGATTATGTGGTGGGAGAGGATTTGTAGTGACATTGGGTTTTTCAGGAGGTGCTATCACCTTATTGTCAATGAGATCTTGAATCTCATGATGCAGTCTAAAGCATTGATCAGTATCATGACCATGCTATTGGTGAAAAGCACAGTATTTGGCTAGGTTGTGTTTAGGAGGGAGAGGATCGGGCAATGGGCGTTGTTCTAATGGCTTCATATGCCCTTTTCTGATCAGGACCCTCAGGGCTACAAATAGGGACATATAGAGCGGGGTGAAGACCCTCTGGGCTCGAGCCTGATGGCTTGAGGTTTGGAAAGTTGTATTGGATGTGCCGGCAAAAGGATTGGTAGTCTTGGGTGTGGTGGTGACCATGCTCACATCTAAAGGACTTGTAGCTGCACTACCGCTAGTAGTCGCATTGGAACTGCGTGTGAAAGCCCTCTTGGGCTACTTCTTCTCGTGATCTATTAGACCTTGCTTCATTGCGTCCTCTATTTGCACCCCTATTTTGTGGAAGTCAACAAAAGTAGACAAAGGCAAGACTATCATCTTCTGTAATAATCTTCCTTGCAAGTTACGGACCACCATTCTGATCTGGTCCTTTTCAGACGGCCAGATAGTCATCATAGAGGCCTTGGCCCTCCACCGGGGTCATAAAATTCGAGAAGCCCTCCTTTGGCTCCTGGCGAGTTGCTTCGAGATCACGAGTAGTGACCTCGATCTGAGTATTGTAGGAGTACTGCGCTATGAAGGCCTCGGCCATTTCCTCCCAGTTTCTCTTCACAGAGTCTTCAAGCTTGGCATACCAGATGGCCACTATACCCGACAGGGTCTAGCCAAAGAGCGACAGCTTCTGTAGTCTGGTGAGACCCATGGGTCGTAGGATGTCAGAGAATAGCCGTAGATGGACCATAGGATCCCCGAAACCGTCAAACCGGTCTATATGCGACATCTTGAATCTATCTGGCAAAGTCACTGCCGAATCAGTATAGCCATCCTCAATGTCAAGGATTGAATTCACATCCTGAGCTCGTTTGAAAAGTTTTTCTAGCTTGCTGACCTTCAATGCGGTAGGGTCAACTTTGAATTCAAACGGCACCTCTATCGGGTAAAACAGTGCCTTGGAGGTCTGAGGTGGGATGGGATCTGCCTGAATGCCCGCATTTTCCTGGACATTAATTGTGACCCCGGGTGCACGAATTCCCGCTAGGGGTGGATGAGACGCTGAGGCCACTGTCGGTTGTGGCTACTGTTGCTAAAGCCTTTCTATTACCTCTGATTGGCGGGCTACAACCTCGGCTTGGCTGGCTGTGGTCTCAGCTTGTCGGGCAGCATCTAGTTGCATGTTCTCAATAGTCTATTGGAGTTGGCGAAGCATATCTTCCATGTTGACTGGAGAACTTTGAACTACCAGAACTGGCGAATACTCTCTATCTGGAGTAGAAGTAGATGGTTGGGCCTGACCGGGCATAGGCGAGGTAAAAGGTGACTGCTGAATTGGCGAATTATGTCGAATCCTCCTCCGTCTAGTAACCGGCGGGAGTGAAACAAACACTGGTTGTTCCCTGACTAGATCCCCAGATCTGCAAATCCTTCTAACTTGGGTCCAGAGTGCTTAGGGGGCAACAGAATCGTCTAAAGCAATGGTGAAAGACTACCTTTCAAAAAGAAAATAAAGAAAAAAGAAACAAAAATCAGAAACCGCACAGCACTTCGGCTCAGACATAAACAACACGCAGTTGCAATCATAAATTGGAGAACTATACTCACACACTGATTTATGCCCCAAAACTGATACCCAGACTTGTAATTGATACATACATTCTTGCAGAGTTACACTCCAAAAGCACATATCAAGCAAGTGAGAGCCAAAACACCCCTATGATGGGGTAGAGTTACCATGTCCTAATTTCGTCAGGAGCTAGGGATTCACTACGCAAAAACAAGTGGTTTCAAACAGTTCCTGCATTCGAGTGAGCAACATGTCCTAGTTTGGAACAGTCTTTACGACTTCCGATATGCAGCTAGGCCGATTAGTCGAAAAGGGTACCTCAGTAAGACCACCTAATATACCTCTCGCACCTAACACTGAGAAGTGAAAAAAGGATCAAACGGTACAGCGGTAGTCCAGATCCAAGGGTTATGTTCCCATCGTGGCAGAGCCCGCAATCGGTTAGCCTTTTGGCAAGCTTTTCCAAGCAAGCCTCTGATAAACCGCTTAGGAATAGCAGATGACAAACAATGTGACTTAGGCGCACCGATGCAAATGCAAATGCAAAGAAACACATAAGTGTAAATAAAGCAACATATCATGAGTTCGAGTCAAGTTCTCTAATGTCCCCAACAGAGTCGCTAGAAATTGTGGACTTACCTTTTTCTCACACCCCACCTTTCGAAAAGGTTTGAAAAGAAAGGCCTCACAGTTCGAACTCCCGCGGTTCTGAATCTAGTCTCACAAGTGCAATGTGAAACTGATAAACACCAAAGAGTCCAAATCCAGCAAATCATTTTTGAAAATCGATTTTAAATCAAATAATGCCAAAATTGGACTGCTTTTCAAGATATAGAGTCGTCACCTAAATATTTTTGTTTTGGGGAAATTTAGGAAACCCTGACTCACGCCGAAGGCCACGTGTCCGTCATCACCAAAGTTGCCTTGGCTCAAGAACTTGAGTACGAGGGGGGAAGGTCATGAATTGAGCACCCCCACTCGCCCGATCAAAAATCGGCCTCTACTAATCATGATATGATGTTTTATAAACATTATGCGTTCTTATTCCGATTTTTAAACTAGCATTACTATGTGATGCGCACGAGCAAGTATAGACTAGTTTGCAGGACTTGGAACAATTCAACTTATGTTTGTTTACGAAAATGGTTTGAATTTGCCACCTCGAGTGGGCTTAAAGATGCGGATTTGCCACCAAACATAATGGGCTTAAAACATGATTTGCCACTCAACAAAGTGGGCTTAAAACCCACATTCATTGAATCATTCCAATTCAAGCAACAAACCTTCATCCACAGGCATTCAAGCAGTTAAGCAAGTAAGCACATAGCCTCATGGCAAGCATGCTAATCATGGCATCACGCACACTCATGCAAGTATGGTAAAGCGTAAAGACTTACCGAGTACTCCAAGCCAAAACAGAAACTAGTTAGAAATATGCATGATCCTAACTATACAAGATGCCTAATGCAACACATGCAATAACGCAATTAATAGACTCGGGTACTAATATGGCATATGGATCGATTTGAACAACATGCGATTAAACACATATTCAAAGAATTATTGAAATGGAAATGCAGTTTGAATGATGCGCCGAGCCTCGATGCATGCAAAACAAATGAATAGATGCAAGCATGCGATATGCTAATTAAAACATGACCCAAATCTAACCATCAAAAGCGATTAAATAAAAGGGAAAAAGACGTGGGGTTGGAAAACATACACGCACACACGCACACTTATTACAACATTACGCCCTCGCGAAGAAGGGTCTGAATGAATAAGTTAACTAGCTACGCTAATTGAGCTAACTAATTATTGCAAACCGAATTAATTAACTATTCTAGCTCACTAATTATTACAAACCGAAACTGATTAACTATTCTAGCTAACTAATTATTGAAAACACTTAATTAGCCACAACTAATTAATTACAACACATGCCTGATCTAATGCTAATTGAACTAACTAGCTAATCTCGGGAAACGAGGAATGCATGCATACTAGATCCTTCACCTGAAAAAGCCACTGCTTTGCTGCTGCGAGCCTCTATTTACATGTATGATTACTGAAAATTGTCCCAACTTCCAGAATACCTCTGCTCCACCTCAAGGACACACTGTACAAAAATCATTGATAGCCGACAAGAGGGACAAGGGACCGGTCGGCTATCAATGGTGGCCGGTAGGCTACCATTGGTGGCCGGTCGGCCACTAATGGTGGCTGCCGACCACTACTGGTTCACACTTGCATGCTGCAACAGAGAGAAAAATAGTGTATTCTCACAGGTTGTTTGTACTATTTACCCTCCTTATCATCACACAAGCTCAAAGGAGAGAAACTCTTGGCCCTCAAACCATCAACCAAGCAATTTTCATGCGTGATGGCTAAGGGACCAAGTTTGTACAAGTTTAATAAATGCACAAACAAGACCAAAATGACCACCACCCTATCTTGCATGATCAAGGGCAATGGAGACCAAGGAAAGTGGCACATTTCATCACTTTTGAGTATGAAATGTCCCATTTTCTTTATGTTCGAATTAACGTCCGATTCGAACACATGCAATGCAACATGAAAGATGCTTATCTTGCCTCTTTTGCTTGTCATTTTTTTATTTACTTATTTTAATTACCAAACCATTCATTAATCCATTGAGTGCATTGGTGATTGTCATCTAATGGAAAGATGGCTCAAACCACAAGTTGCTTTGGGCATGAAAGAGGCATTACACTATTGGTAATGAACCCCCTAAGGGATTTAACCATTAGGTGTAACAGTTCAATTTCACACTTAGGCAAACAAGGGGTTTAAAACCACTTTCAAAGCAAATAAAAGAGTGAAGAATTGAGGGACATTGCAGAGATTAGAGTGCTGAAATTAAGTGCAAAACAACACTAAAACATGCTATCAACTCAAAATAATGGTGATTAAAGCCCTAAAACACCAGGCTAGTGAAGGAAATTACACCACAACCATGCCATACAAGGCTCAAATGAATTAACCAAACAAAAACATAAGCAAAACAGCCCTAAATATAGCCTAAAACATGCTGGACTTAAGCCACAAAAAGCTAAAACAATAAGCTAATACATGAGGCTAACTAGGCATGCAAGCAAGACACAAGGAGGGGAGGCTAACCCCTCCAATTTTGGACTTCAAAATGAGGTTTTTGCCACTGAAAAACATCTTAAATTCAGTGGTTAAAAGGGCCCAAAAATTTGGTTTGAAAGTGATGAAAAATGGTACAAAAGCTTAACAAGCAAAGGAGCAAGAAGGGTGGACCACCCCCTAACCCAAAATAGCCTCAAACTAACACTTTTAAACCATAAAAACAAAGTTTTTGATAGTTCAAAATCAGCCCAAAAACAATTGAAATAGATGGCAAAATAAGGATACAAAACAAGGTAAGTGTTATACCTTTGAAGCAAAACACAAATTAGGCACAAATTCAAGCTCAAACCTCCTTCTAGACCTCAAACAAGACTCCAAGAAACCTCAACTCAAAGATGGTCAAGTTTGATTAAGGGTTGGTATGCAAAAGTATAGAGAAACTAGGCAACCAAGCACAAAATATCAAGAGAGAGAGAGAAAGCTAGAGAGAGATATTTTTTTGGTCTAAAATTGCTAACCTTCCAAAATGGGGGAGGAACCCCCCATATATAGAAAAACAAGTCTTGAGCTTAGGAACATCCTACCATACATGTGTATGGAGATGCAGCTCAGTGTGCAACAACTGGCACAACTGTCAACAAATATCTGGAAAAAAAGATTGGTGGCCGTCAGCCACCACTGATAGCCGATCGGCCACCACTGGTAGCCAACAAGCACAAGCCAAGGCCGACAACCTAAGGGGCTGGCCGACAAGTCAACCACTCTTCCAGACTTGAAACAACAAGCTCCTAGTCCAAAACAATGCACAAAACAGATAAGGTTTCAAGGCTCAAAGGCAAGGTACTCCACCAAGGACTTCGAGCACTCAAAACGAACACAAACAAGCACAATCATCGAGTGCACAAGCGATGACGTCCGAGTCTTGAGGACGGTCAAAAACGGGGTGTCTACAGCCCCAAAGTGCAAACAGTAGTGTATTCGGCTAATCCTTGTAGGTCTCAACCATCTTCTGCAAGATGTTCTTAACGTTCTTGTTGGTGGCCTCAACAGCTCCATTGGTCTGTGGTCTATATGTCGATGACTTGTGAAAAGCCACATTATACTTCTCAAGCAAATCTACCACCTCTTTCTTGAAGTGTGAGCCATTATTTGATATGATCTCATTCGGAACCCCATACCAACAGATGATGTTGTTTTGGATAAACTTGGCCACATGCGACACTTTCAACACTGCATAGGACTAAGCTTCCACCCACTTCATGAAGTAATCAATCACCACCAGGATAAACTCATGTCCATTTGACCCCTTTGGTGAGACTGCACCGATAACATCAATTTCCCAGACTGAGAAAGGCCATGGTGAAGTCATATTGTAAGCTTAGACGGCGGTATGTTCTTCCGATTGGCATGAATTTAGCATTTGTGGCATTGCCGTACAAAACTAATGCAATCTTCCTCCATGGTTGACCAGTAATAACCTTGTCTGAGGATCTTCCGGGCTAGCGTCACACCATTTATGTGTGCCTCACACTTCCCTCCATGGATAGCCTCTATGAGCCCCTTCGATTCCTCTTTTTCCACACAGTTTGTGCATTCCCAGATGACCTCTTTTGTATAGCTTATTTCCTCAGATGATAAATTGGACGGTCAGACGCCATATTCCCCGTTTATCTTTGGCATTTGCCCCTGGTGGATACATCTCTTTTTCTAGAAAGTTTCAAATGTCGTAATACTGGAGTTTTGGTCTTGCACTTCATCTATT
Source organism: Camellia granthamiana (assembly GCA_036172215.1). Lineage (NCBI taxonomy): Eukaryota > Viridiplantae > Streptophyta > Magnoliopsida > Ericales > Theaceae > Camellia > Camellia granthamiana. The sequence continues at coordinate 115,634,351 of CM069903.1, forward strand.
ACGACAATAGTCTCATAGGCCGGCGTTCTGTTCAATGATGATTGGATGCATCTTGACTCCAAGTGGGATGTCTACCATAGACAACAGAGTTGCCAAAGCATTAGCGAACAGGTTCTTCTCCCTTAGCAGATGTATGAACATTAGCTTTTCAAACCTCAGAATTAGCATATCCAGGGTTTGATGGTAAGTCTTCATTTTTTCCTCCTTAACCTGCCAATCTCCGTTAGCTTGAGAAACAACCAAATTCGAATCTCTGATGATGTCCAACCTTATTGCCCCTTGTTCTAGTGCAGCTTCCAAACCAGCAATACACGCCTCATACTCTGCTTCGTTGCTGGACACTTTGAACCGGAGTTTGAAAGCTAAGGGTATATGGGAATCATCGGGTGCTATTAATAACACACCTATCCCATAACCATATTGATTAGCTGGTCTGTCAAAGTACATTATCCACGTCGCTTTTCTATTTACAGAATATCTTCATCTGGGAACAGGTATTCCACTACTTCATCCACCTCTACTAGGTGGTCTGCCAGGAATTCTGCTACAGCTCTCCCTTTAACCGACTTGTGTGTGACATACTTGAGATCAAATTCGGAGAGAAGAAACAACCAATGAGCTAGCCTACCCGTAAATGCTGGTTTCTCAAAGAGATATTTGACGGGATCTAATCTCGAAACCAGGATTACAGAGTGAGCAAACATGTAATGCCTTAACTTCCTGGTAGCCCATACCAAGGCTAGGCAAGCTTTCTCGAGGGGAGTGTAGCGGGTCTCGTAATATAACATCTTTTTGCTCAGGTAGTAGATGGCCTTCTCTGCCTTGGATTCTGACTCCTAAGCCAGCATACACCCCATGGTCGAATTTGTCACTGATAGGTACAAAATCAGCGGCTTCCCCGGTTCTGGTGGTGATAACACTGGTGGATTCTGTAGATATTGCTTGACCTGTTCAAAAGCAAATTGATAGCGATCTTTCCATTGAAACTTTTTCCCTTTCTTCAGGAGACCAAACAGTGGTTCACAAGTCAAGGTTAATTTGGAAATAAAGAGTCTTATGAATTGCACTTTGCCTAGAAAGCCGTGCACCTCCTTTTTTGTCCTCGCTGGTGGCGTTTCTAGGATGGCCTTGATTTTGGAAGGATCTACTTCAATTCTCCTTTGTGTGATCAGAAATCCTAGCATTTTCCCTGTCATTACCTCGAAGGTGCACTTCTACGGGCTCAACCTCAGTCTATACTCCCTGATCCTTTGAAAGAATTTTTCCAGTATGGTGTAGCGGCCTTCTCGCTCTTTGGACTTAACAATCATGTCGTCCATGTACACCTCAACCTCTTTGTGGATCATGTCGTGCAGGATCGTGGCTGCAGTCCTCTGATAGGTAGCCCCAGTATTTTTCAGCCCAAAAGACATGACTCAATAGCAGTACGTACCCCACGGTGTAGTGAAAGTAGTCTTTTCCCTCTCATCTGGTGCCATTAGAATTTGATTGTACCTAGAAAACCCATCCATAAACGAAAGCAAGTCATGGCCGACAATAAAGTCCACCAAATCGTCAATATGCAGTAGTGAAAAGTTGTCCTTCGAACTCGTTTTATTCAGGTCTTTGAAGTCAACGCAAACCCTAATTCTGCCATCCTTCTTCGGGACCAGAACAATGTTGGCTAACCACGTTGGGCACTCGGACACAATCAAGAACCCTACCTCAATCTGTTTGGTGACCTCCTCTTTGATCTTCAAAGCCCAATCTGGGTGAACTCTGCGCAGCTTCTGCTTAACTGGTCGGGCCTCAAGGTCAAGAGGGATCTGGTGTTGTACGATCTCAAGATCGATTCCAGGCATGTCTTCGTAGGACCACAAAAAAACATCTTTAAAATCTTTTAACAAAGCGATTAAACGCTCACATTCCTCCAAAGACAACGTGGACCCAATCTAGACCAAGCGAGGATCTTCCTCAGTACCCACGTTAATTGATACGATTTCATCTGTACAGGGCTTAACACGCCTCTCCTCCTCATGGTCAACCAAAATTTTCAAACCCAAGGAATTTCTTCTTCTTTGTTTAAGTCAAAATTTTGAAAATCAAGATCTGTGCAACAAACTAAAGACACAAAGAAGTAAGTGAAATCTACAGCATTCTCATTCAAAAAGTCCAGATCTTCGGTTACAGTGGACTCAAAATAAAAACTGAAAGACGACTTGGACAGGACTTTGGTATCCGAGTTACCCTTCCCGGAAGTACCAGACTTACAGGAACTAGAATCTGACTCTAACTCCACAGACTCAGTGGAATCAGATTTGGACTCTCTATCCAATTCAGAACTGCTAATGGCACCCTGCTCAAACTTCTAAACCAGGCGTGAAGCCTCAAATGCATCCACAATGAGACTAGTAAAATTTGCTGCCGGTGTATCCCCGATCATTGAGATAGTAAAATTATCCCCCAAGTTGGCTGACTCAGCTCCAGCAATAGAACTTGCCAGTAGGTCAGCCAACGCTTTTCCCAACAGCTCTTCTTCTTTAATGTCCAAGCTTGCAGACTTGCTTTGATCTGTATGGGTGCTTAGGTCCGTCTGCTTATCCTCCTCTTCTTCCAATAACTGGTGCCCGAAGAATATCTCGAACCCCGGGTACCTAGACTTTGTTTCCCGGTCAAACCAAGGCTCTGGAAATCCACAAAACGGGAAATCTTCCCCTTGGTGGACAAAGCATCCATTCAGGGTTCCCCATATTGGCTTGTGGACTAACTCATACTGCCTCCCAATTCTCTTTGCCTTCAGCCTTCCTCTCAACTCCTCCTCATTTCTTTGTCAATCTGCAGTGGTATGTTTGTACCCCGGCCCAAAAGCATGGGGGTTATGCCTCATTTTCTTGGCAATAGTACCTCCCTACCTACCACTTCTGCCTAGTCCTAACCCAAGAAGATACCCTAGTCTGTTCATCATGTAAATGGACTGGGCACTAACGTAATTCCCATCGTCCTCTGCCATGATAGTTTGGACCACCCAGGCCTCTGCCAAAGAGAATCCAGAGAGGAATACATCTTCTTCCCCATGTATGATTTCCAACAAGGGTGTGGTAGTTCCCTGGGGAGGATAGATCGCAAAATTGCCATACACAGTAGCAATCCTGCCTTTGAAGGGATATTTTATCAGCTGGTGAACTATTGATAACACAACCCTCATCTAGGGGTGTTCGTGGATCGATTTTGTGCGGTTCGTGGTTCGGTTTTGACCCTCCCGCATCTATACAGTTTGGGAAAAAGTCAACCCGCAACCGCCCGCAGTGCGGTTTGCAGTTTGTGCGAATAGGGTTTGCAGATGTGCGGGCAGTTTGCGGTTTACACTTTTTTCTTTAAAAATTAATTTTTAAGTTTTTTTTCCCATCAAATTTAGGCATCAGATTCATTTTATATATTTGTGATCATTTGACAACAATTTTCTGATGAGTTTACAAATAAAAATTGAATATCAATGCATTAAAGGTTGTACTCAATTAGAATTGCCAGTTCAGTAATCAATAATCAAACTAGAAACTCCATCGACCACCAGAAGGAAAATTTTATTAGGAAAAAATGGATGAGTGTAGACACCCCATTTTTGACCAACCTTAAGACTCAGACATCACCGATTGAACGCTCGGTGATATTGCATATTGTGCTCGTTCTGAGGTTGCGGAGTCCCGGCTGCGAGCCTTGCCTCCGGACTTCCGGACTCTTTTGTGCTTTGCCTCGGTTTGCGAACCAGGCCCTGTTTTCTCTGTTTTCTCTTCCCAAAGGGAGGGAGAGGTCTCGTAGACCATCTCTCAGTGGCCGTAGGCTACGTTTTGTGGTCATAGGCCATTTTTCCCATTTGGAGCCCGGTTCCCGATTTTCGGAGCCGACGGCCGTGTGCCTCGGTTCGGGACCGCTTAACCACCTCTGTTTGCTCCAGTTTTTGACACACACCTTATTTCCTCCCTTTTGAGGGACACTGTGGTCCAACAGACCAACTTCGTGGTCGGACACCACTTCCGGTGCCTAACAGCTCACTTTCGGGGCCCCGAACTGCGTGTTTTGGCTCCCGAACCTTCATTCTGCATTTTTGGGCTCCGACCCAAACTTGAGATAGACATATTTTGAGGTGCTTTTCATGTTTGATTAAGGACCTTTTACTGTTTGAGGCTTCCATCTATCACTTGCCTCTTTACCTCTTTTTAGGCCTATTTTTGTACGGTATTTTAGGCTTACTTGTGAGCTGTTTTGAACTTATTAATAAACTACAAAGTGTCTTTTTTTGAGCCCCTCTTCAACTTTGTTGAAGGGCTCTCTTCTGTTTGAGAACCGCAGCTATCACTTGCCCCTTTATCTCCCTTTAGGCCAATTTTGGGGGGAAATTTGAATTTCATTTCCCCCCATTTTTCCCCCCTCTTTTCCACCCTCTTGTGTCTATATAACAGACCCTCCAGCTCTGGAAAAAGGGTTAGACATATTGGTTTGAGCCTCCAACACTATATATCTCTCTCTCTATATTCCAAGCACCAAAACCCTTTAAATCCTACACCATTTTACACTACAAGTCATAGCACCATATTTCCAACCTCCATTCCAGCCACTTGGAGCTGTCTTCCAGAGGTTAAAAGCTCCCAAACTTGGTCCAAAGGTTGCTAAAGATTGGTTCTACAAGGATGAGTCCCATTGTCCCTCTTTTGTGTATTATTTTGATCTATATTCTAGCTCCTTGTGCTTGCATATTTGGGCTCTGACCCTAACTGAAAGTAGCATTATTTTGTGCTCTTATTCATGTTTGTTTAAGGGTATTTACCTGTTTGAGGCTTCCTTCTTGCACTTGCTTCATTACCCCTCTTGTATCCCCCTTTCTTGCATAGCATTTTTGGCCTATATGTAAACTGTTTTGAGCTCTATTGTACACTGTAATGTAGATTATTTTGATCCCTTCTTCAACATTGTTGAAGGGCTCATCACTGTTTGGGGCCTCCATATGTCACTTGTCTCTTTACCCCTCTCTTGGCCTCATTTTTGCATGATTTATTAGCACCCTATGCTTCTTTTTTTGGACTTTGGTCCGAACTGAAAATGGCCTTATTTTGACCCCCTCTTCATGTTTCATTAAGGGTCTTTGGCTTTTTGAGGCACCCTTTGTATACTTTGTGTTTAAACCTCCGTTTGGCCTTATTTTGCATAGCATTTTAGGCCTACTTGTACACTGTTTTGGGTCTTGTTTTTAACTGTAAAACATCATATTTTGGGCCCCTCTTCAACATTGTTGAAGGGCCCTTGGCCATTTAGGGCCAGAATCTGCTACTTGCTTCATTACCTCTCTCCCGGGGCCATTTTTGCATGCTAGCTTAGCCTCATTTGTGTTCCCTGTTTGGCCTTACTTTAAACTGTAAATATGCTTGTTGTGGGGCTTCCTTGCTTCTGCCATTAGGTCTTATGTCCAAATAATGCATGCTTTGTACAGCTATAGGCCATTCCGTGTACCTAGTTTTGCATTCGGGGATTATTCCATGCATCGGGTGCCATGTTTTCATGTTTCGGGGCTGTTTTGCATCGTATTTTGCTACTGAAATTCATATGTTTGTATGCCACGTTCCATGCTTTGCCATGCCTTGTTAGAGTGGCATTCGTGCCTTAGGATTGGTCCTCGGTTTGCGTGCACGCGTGCACGCATCTCGAGTGTCTCATTTCCATCTTATGGCCTCCTATGTGAGTGTGGCTGAGGTCCACTTGTGTTGGTGTAAGTCCATCATGCATTGTGTATGCCATTTCACTCCATAGCATTGCGTATGCTAGGTTGTATGTTAGTGCATTGTGTATGCCATGTTACCTCGTACATCGTGTATGCCATTTCGTAGCATTGTGCATGTTAGGTTGTATCTTAGTTGCATTCATGCATGTCATGCATCTTGCATAGTGTTTGGGATAGGAGTTAGCCCGAGCACGGGAAACGAGGTACGTTTCGTACTCCGAGTGACGGAACGTGTCTCAATTCCCAGTCACCGACACTCCGGATTATCCATGATGGAGTTAGGTCTTATTGTGTTCATATGTGCATTCATTTCATATTGAGTTGTGCAATTTGACTCCTCGGCCATCATGCATCGAGATGCGTGATTGGTGGCACAAGGATCGAGGCATGCATACATATGTGAAAACACATTGCCATGCCCCTTTCTTGCTCTCTGTTGCAGCAAATCAAGAATCAGCAGCCTTCCGGAGCTTGGCACGCATTCCAAAAACAATTGCAAACAGAGGCTAATTGGGGCATCGCAGTGGATTTCTGCACAAGGCAACCCGGACATGCATCATTCATCATCTGGAGAAGAGTCAAGACAGTCCCTGGCTTGCATGCCAGTTTATTATTTTTCTTAGTTAATTTGTAAATTAATTAGGAATTTGTACATATTTGGACTGTATTATTTGGACTGTATTATTTGGATTGTACTATTTATTTGGACCCTCTATGCGAGGGCAATGTTGTAATAAGTGTGCGTGTGTGTGATGTATGTCTTCCAACCCCTCGTCTTTCTCCCTTTTATTTACCTGCTTATGATGGTTAGATTAGGGCATGTTTCAATTAGCATACAGTATGATAGCACGTTGCATTCATTCATTCTGTTTTGCATGCACCGGGCTCGGCACACCATACTAACTGCATTTGTATTTCAATTCCAAGTTGAATACATGTTAACTGTTGCATCTCATATGCCATGTTTAGGATAGCCGAGCCTGCTATAGTTGCATTTTTGCATGTGTTGCATTAGGCATTTCTGTATAGTTAGGATCATGCATGATTTCTAATCGGTTTCTGTTTTGGCTTGGAGTACTCGGTGAGTTTTTATGCTTTAGCATCCTTGCATGCGTGTGAGTGACTGCCATGAATAGCATGCTTACCATGAGGCTATGTGCTTATGTGATATAACTGCCTGAATGCCTGTGGGTGGAGGTTGGGTTATTTGGATTGGAACAATTCATCAAATGTTTGTTTTAAGCCCACTAGACAGTGGCAAAATCATGTTTTCTAAGCCCACCCGAGGGTGGCAAAATCCGCATTTTAAGCCTACTTGCGAGTAGCAAACCATTTTCACAAACAAACATGAAGTGTTTTGTTCCAATTCAGACGACTCAGTCTATACTTGTATGCTGTGCGCATCACATAGTAACCTAGGCTAATAACCGGAATAAGAACACACAATGTTTTCAAAAATAGATATCATGGTTAGTAGAGGCCGATCTTTGATCGGGCAAGCGGGGGTGCTCACGAAGTGACCTTCCCCAATCGTACCCAAGTTCCCGAGCCAAGGCAACTTTGGTGATGACGGAGACGTGGCCTTAGGCAACGAGTCAGGGTTTCCTAAATTTCCCAAAATAAAATATTTAGGCGGCGACTCTGTATCTGGCAAAGCAGTCCATGTTTGGCACTTCTTTCAAAAAATCTGTTTTCTCAAAACGATTTGCCAAATTTGAACTCTTTGGTTCAAGATTAAGAACCGTGACACAAATCGAGTCCGAGCTATAGCGAGGTCCCTCCGCGGGCTTGTCTACAGTTTCTGGCGACTCTGCTGGGGATCTAGAGAACTTGACTCAAACTCATGATATCTTGTTTTGGCTACACTTGTGTGTTTCTTTGCATTGCATTTGCATTGGTGCGCCTAGGACACCGTGTTTGCCATTTGCTATTCCTGAACGGTTTGCCGGAGGCTTGTCTTGTCAAGGCATGACCATAAGGCTGACCGGTTGTGGGCTCTGCCAGTATGGGAACACAAACTCCGGTTTTACCGGGGCACCCTTTTGACCATTCGACCTAATGCATATTCGGATCCGTAGTGACCATTCCAAGCTAGGACAGGTTGCTTACCCGGTATAGGTTGTTTGAGGCCGCTGCGTGCGTAGTGAAACCCTAGCTCCTGACAAAATAGGACAGGGAAACCCTACCCCAACATAGGGGTGTTTTGGCTCTCACTTGCTTGTTATGTGCTTTTAGAGTGCGTCTCTACAGGAATGCATGTATCGGTTTACAAGTCTGGGCATCAGGCCTGCGGGCATTACTATCAGTATTTGGAAGTCAGCTTTATCTGTGGGTATCAGACTCAGATTTGGGGCAGAATTTTGGGGCAGAAATCAGTAATGAGTGCGGTCATTCAGCTACGCTCGTATCTGTTTTGGTGAAGTTGAGCTGAGGTGCTATCTGTTTTCTCTTTTGCTAGGTAGTCCTGGAACCATAGCTTCAGAAGGCTCCGATATCCCCCGAGGTTCATCGAACTTGTGCTGATAGACTTTGTCAGGTCAGAGATTCAGTTTAGGGGTGTAGCACGTCCGCGGGGGGGGACCTCGCGCTACAGTTCGGACTCTCCTTTTTGTTGCGGTTCTCAATCTGAACCAAAGAGTCCAAATCCGGCAAATTGTTTGAGAAAACTGATTTTCGAAAAGTAGTGCCAAACATGGACTGCTTTGCCAGATACAGAGTCGCCACCTAAATATTTTAAAATGGGAAATTTAGGAAACCCTGACTCGGTGCCGAAGGCCACATGTCCGTCATCACCAAAGTGGTCTTGGCTCGGGAGCTTGGGTACGATCGGGGAAGGTCAGCTATGAGCACCCCCTTTCGCCCGGTCCGAAGACCGGCCTCTACTAACCGTGATATCCGTTTTTGAAAACTTTATGCGCTCTTATTCCGGTTATTTAACCTAGAATTACTACGTGATGTGCACAACACAAAAGTATAGACTAGATCGCCTAACTTGGAAATAAACATTGCATATCCGTTTTATCTCGAAAAACGTGTTATTTTCTTTTGCTACTCGCAAGTAGGCTAAAATACGGATTTCAACGAGTTGTTCCAACTCAGGCAATCCAACCTCCACCCACAGGCATTCAAACAGTTTAACACATGTAAGCAATTAGCCGCATGGCAAGCATACTGTCATGGTAAACATCCACACGCTTGCGATATGCTAAAGCCATAAAAACTCACATCGTACTCCGCGCCAAAACAGTAAACTAGTTAGTAAACATGCATGACCTAGTTCATGTTAAGTGGCTAATGCGACACAGGCATAGATGTAATCTAGAGTAGGCTCGGCTAACCCTAAAGATGGCATGTGAAACGCACTTTATTTGATGCACGTATTCAATTTGGAATTGAAAGTACGATGCAGTTTGCATGATGTGCCGAGCCCGATGTATGTAAACAAATGCATGAATGCACGCATGCATTGCATAAGGTATGCTAAAATAGACGTGTCCTAATCTACCATTGTAAGCAGGTAAATAAAAGGGAGAAAGAAATGGGGGTTGGAAGACATACACCCACTCACCCACACTTATTACAATTACGCCCTCACTCGGAGGGACCAAAATAATAATACAGTCCAAAAATAAATGAATAAATAAATTATTACAAATTCTAATTGCTAAAATTAAAGCAAATAAATAAATGAATGCAATTGGGGCCTCAACCCTGCCTTGAGGCGCGCGAATGATGCATGCTCGATCCGACTTGCCCGGAAAACCCGTGTCGTGGCATTGCTGCTTCTGTTTTTACTGCCCTGCTTCTCCAAAAATTCCCAGAGTTTCAGGAAAACCTCCCAAATGATCTGAAATACCCCACCGGCTGGGGGAAGATCTCATCGGCTGCTGAGATTGACCACCGGCTGCATGTGGAGTTTACCGGCATAAAAACAGTGCCGATCGGCATAATAAACTGCCGGCCGGCAGAAAGTCCCTGCAGCAGACAGATTGACAGCAGCAGCAAGACAACAATGCATGGCATGGGTTTTTTGGGCATATGTAAGCATGGTCATGACCCCCTATCATGCTTTGAGACTCAAGGAGGTAAGACTCTTGGTTCTTGGGCCACCAATGGTGCATTTTGATGCATGATAGCCCTAAGAACTAAGATTGCATTTTAATGTAAATGCATGCAACACAAGCAAATGAAATCCAAAACCTTGTCATGTGTAGGTCCAAGGCCTTGGTGACCAAGAATTGAGGTGAGTTGCACCACTTGAAGTGTGAACTCCTTCCAATCCTATGTTTGGCTTGACAATCCCCAAGCCAAACCATGGAATGCAAGAATGCAACAAGGCTTAAATGCAATGCAACTTATCATGTTAAGCATGCAAAGAGCTAAAGTATGCAAGGCGCAAATGTCATGCAACATGGACCAATTAAGCATGGAACTAGCATACATTCAAGGTCTCATTGATCAAACATGCAACAACCGAAGATACAAACATGCAATAATGGACTTAAGCCATAGAGGGCAGCCCTCTAACTCCCCTAAAACAGTGGCAAATCATGCCTCGAAACAAGAGCAAGATGCCGCACAAGCATGCAAGCCATAAGGCATAAGGCTAAGGCACAAAGTGGGACATTGAACCACCACTTAACAAGACTAAACATGGCACATGTTAGGCAACCAAAACAGGTTTTTATCATGCAAAAAGGCACCCAAATCCCTCATGTGGCAGCCCCAAAACAGTCCCAAAAGCATAAATGCACACAATGCACATTTTAAAGCATAAAGGACACACCTTTAAAGCATGAAGAGAGATAACAAATCTAGACATGTGAACATGGATTAAGGTTTGAAATAGCATGCCAAATGATCCCAAATCCTCTAAATAGGCTAACCAATGTATGCACATGGGCTATATGCTTGAGGCCAACAAACCATCATGCAAAGTAACCATATTAATCATGCAAAATATGATCAAAACAGTGGCTCACAGCCCTAGAACATGGCAAATCGAGGCTAAATGCTCCACCATGCTAAGCCAAAACATGGAGATATATGGGGCTAAACATATGGCACCATTCTAGGCCAAATGAGGCATTACAAAGCAAGTGTAAGAAGCATGCTAAGGACCATCAAACCCACATTAGACAGAGGTTAAACATGACTTAAAACACTCAAGAAAGCTCTGAAATGAGGCCAAATGCAAGCAAGCATACGTACTAGAGCTTCATATAAACAAGGCTTACAAGCCAAAATGCAAGACAACCAAACCAAGCATGCCAAATGGGTCCAAGGCAGTGGCTCACAGCCCTTATACATGGCAAGATGATGCTATTATCTCCATGAAATCAAACTAAAATATGCAAAGAATATGGCTCGAATGCATGGCACACTTTTAAGCATAAAAGAGCATTTCAAAGCAAGTATGAGAGACATGCTAAGGACCATAAATCCGACCAAAAACAGAGGTACAACAAGTCATATTGAGCACAAATATACTCTGAAATGAAGCCAAAACTCGCCATACTCTCATGCTATTCTTTAAGCCCAAAACAAAGGCAAACAAAGAGCAAAGGGGAGAGGGGTGTCTCTCCCCTATATGAGACTTAAAATCATCTTCCCCACCACTGAAAACCCACTGGTTTTCAGTGGTGAGAAGGCCAAAAACACCAAGCCAACAAGGTCTAAGATAAAGGTCACCAAAATAGCCAAATAAGGCCTAAAAGGGTGAGCCTTTGTTCAAACCACAAAATGACCTTAATGAAGGTTCAAGAACAAGTAAAAAAAAGATTTTTTTATGTTAAACACAAACTCAAAAACTCAAAGCAAAGAGGGTAGAAAGAGGTTGCAAAAATGGGGAATATAAAGTAAAGTGTTTACCCTTGAAGATCCCTTGAAGAACAAAGGTTCCAGCCACTCTCCAGTGATCAAAACCAGTCCAAGATCACACAAAACAAACCTCCAAGCCTCTCAATCTCGAGCTAAGGTGTAAAGGTGTGTGTAAAGGAGCAAAAGTGAGGTAAAGCTACACTTTTTGGCCTAAAATCACACACACAAGAGGAGAGAGATGGAGATGTAGATATATGGCAGAGATATATGTATATGAGCTCTGGTTTTTGTCTCTAAAAAACCTCTAACCTTGAGCCAAGAGGAAGAGTCTTCCTCTTATAGAACTTGTAAGACTTACAAGCTAAGCAAACAAGGGCTCATCCCTCCATACACGTGTATGGAGGGGAGCAAAACACTTTACAGCTGCAATAAAATATCTGATAAAGCAAGTGTACAGTGCTCGGCCGGCAAAGAGTACCAAATGGTAAAATTTAGTGCCGGTCGGCACAAAATAGTGCCGGTCGGCACAATAAAGCGCCGATAGAAGCTACAGCCAGCCGGTGGCCTCTAGCCCCAGCCGGTGGTGTGTAGGGATGCCTCATAAGGCACTCCCTCCCCTTTCATGGCAGAACACAAGTGTTTGGTGCAAAACCAAACACAACTGGTCGAGTTCGGAGGTCCTGAGGCAGGGCGCGCACAGCCGAGAACTCCGGGAACTCCAAACGAACACGAATGTAGATAATCACCGAGTGTTCCGACGGTGACGTCCAAGTTTTGAGGACGGTCAAAAATGGGGTGTCTACAAGGGGCAATCAGTGTTCCTTTGCCAGAGGCAGGGTAAAAGGGCCAGTCAGGCACAAATCACCAGTTCAGCAGTTACCAGATCAGTGGCCCTTATCCACCCCACCAGTGAACAGTCAGGCTGAGGCCTCAGTTTTTTTTGTCACAGAGTTAGATATACCAGTCAGTCAGATGGATCAACAGAATACATCAGGGGTGGAGGCAATGATGCGTCAGATGCAGGAAACTATGAAACTCATGCAGCAAGACGCTGTCCGCCAAGCGGAATTCGCCTAACAGCAGGCTGTGGTCATGGCCCAACAGGCAGAGCTAATCACCAGATTGCAACAGCAGAACGGAGCATCTGCTTCGCATCAAGCTCCACCACCACCAGGGGTTCAGACACCCGGGGAAACACCCAATGTCCAAACTAATGCAGAAAATGACCGTGCTCCCCTTTCCTACCTTTTCAGATTTGCATGAGATGGGAGTACAGATCGAGGATGCTATGAAGCAGGGCCTCATTGACCAGGAGAAGGAGCAGCCTAGGCGGACGTTTACCCGCAGTTCGAATGCGACCACCAGCGGTGATGCAGCTGCAAGATCTTCCGAAGTAGGCACGGTCACCACCACCACACCAAGAGCAGCCACCCCCTTTGTTGGTGTATCCAATCCAAACCCCCGAACTTCGGACTATCTCCCCCGAGGCAAGAGGGTTTTCACCCCACTCTTTATGCCTTTGTCTAAAGCTCTGGGGGTCCTACTCAGGAAAGGACATCTGAAACCGTTAGAACAACGGCCCCTACCCGATCCTCTCCCTGCAAAGCATGACCCAGCTAAGTATTGCGCCTTCCATCAACAAACCGGTCATGACACCGACAGTTGTGTCCGTCTTCGCCACGAGATACAAAATTTGATTGACAACGGGGTCATCCCCGCACCAGGTCCTGCAAAGTCTATCGGCACTTGATCAGTGAACTTGTGGGGGATAATGTGATGTGATCGAGGATGAACGACCTGCGGGCGGCGTTCAGTTTATTTCAGATATGGTGTATGGCACGCACTGTTTTGAGCATTTGTGAATGCTGGTTTTTGTACATTCTGACTTAGGTATTAGGTCAGTCTTGTTGTTTTGTTTTTGAGTCTGTCTTTTTGTTTTGAGTCAGTCTCTTTTGTTTTGGGTCTGTCTTGTTGTATCGAGTCAGTCCTGTTGTATAAAGGTCGGGTGATTTCGGAGGCTGTTACCTCGGGCGTCACCATTTTGTTTTGTGTTTGTCTTTTCGTTTTGTTTTGAGTCTGTTTCTGCCAGGGAGCCAGTTGTGCCAACAGATTTTTGAATGAAACAGCAGTGATCTTCACGCTCTCGCATTTGCTTCTGCCTTGTGCCAGTTATGCTGGAAGTTCTGAATGAGACAGCAGTATTTGACTAAAGAACTTTGTCTTTTCTGTGCCTTGAAATCATTGTATCGACCTAAGTTTTTCAAAACTTTTTTGAACACTGCGGTGAAAACGAAGAGGAAGGAATTCCTCGGGATTTGCAAAACTTTGATCATTTGAGAGAAAGTGAGGCGTGCTAAGCCCTTAATGAATGAAATCATGCTTGTTAGCGTGAGTACTGAGAAGGACCCTGGCTTGATCCAGACTGGTTTCACACTATCTTCAGCGCGAGCGATTTGTCGCTTTCTTAAAAATTTTCAAAAAACAAAATGTTTTGCGCGATCCTGCGAAGACCTGTGTGGAATCGCTCTTGAGATTGTGCAGCCTAGGATCACTCTCAGCCTCGAGACTCAACCCCTTCGCTTCCAAACCTTGAACTTGAATTCAGAATGTTCAACGGTCAACTACAATGTGAGGCCTGTGTGGCCAGATTTGAAGCAGCCCTCGAACAAGAGGCACCAAAGTCAGATCAAGAAGATCAAACCTCATCAGAAGAAGCTTGTGAAGCTAAATCAGAAGCACCCCTCAAACTAGGGGCAAAAATGTCCGATGTGCTCGAAGAGCCGAAGATGGATCCTTCTGTGAATCAATACAGCAGTCATTTTCCTGGATTCAGATGACTTCAGGATCTCAAAACCATTTGGCATGGACCTGTTACACTTTTACCCTTTGAGAGGCTCGCTGGGCCGAAAACCCGGAAAGGGCGACCCAGGCAAAAGTTAAAGCAAGAAAAGATATATACAAAAAGCAAAAAAAAAAAGAAGAAGAGAGAAAAAAGAAAAAAAAAAAAAAAAAAAAAAAAAAAAAAGAAGAAGAAGAAGAAGAAAAGAGAAAAAGAGAAAAAAAAAAAGAAAAAAAAGAGAAGAAAAAAAATGAAAAAGAAAGAAGAACAAAGCTCGCAAGGTTGAAAACCTGCAACGGGCGCCTTGGCAAAAGTTAGAGCATAAAAGGAGAGGTTAAATACCCGAGTGTACCTTAACCCCGAACTACGTAAGGCTTGATTCCCATGTTTGGGATACGTAGGCAACTTCATCCTGAAGTCCAGCCCCTAACGCTCTCATAGTGACTAAGTCCATATAATGGTTTTGATCATCCTTGCCTTCTCTGTATCCGGGAGTTCGGTCATCATTGATGAAGACTGTTTACGAAATGCTGCGGCATCGTCCAAACAAGGGGCAACTTTCCGTTGCCATTCAATGCGCCGCGGTGCCGTTCAAACAAGGGGCAACTTTCCGTTGCCATGCAGCTCCCCTCCAGCAAGGGGCAATTTTCCTTTGGATCTAAGGTTGTGCATCTCAAGAGTAGGTTCCCTACTCGCTAAGCAGTGGCCGTTTACAAAAACAGTTTTTGAGAATTTTTACTAAGGTTGACTAATTCTCTCGAAAATTATTCCATTTTTCTAAAACTGGACCACTTTCTTGGACCCAAAAAGGAAAATTTTCAGTGCTCATAACCCAACTTGCATGATCTCAAATCAAAAATCGAACAAGCATGTTAATCTAACTCTCATTTTGGTCAAAATTGTTTTAGTAGAAAGCAAAAACAAAACATGGTCAACATGATGAACTAGGGGCACAGTTGAGTTAGATTCTCTGTCTTTTTCCCTTTATCAACGCACTTGCCAGAAAGGGCACTCTACTTGCCAGAAAAGGGCACAACTGAAGCTAACAACAAAGGGCTGAAAGCTCTCTCACCCTCCAAGCAACGAGGTATCAAGCCACGTGCGAAGCACGAACTGGAATGGGGCAAGATATTCCACTTCCTCATCTGGACATATCTGATCACGTCCAAACTCCCCAGCAGAGCATCGTCAACCGAGGTCAGCTGCAGATTTGCTACACACCCAGTTGTAGCACAGCCCCTCTGTGGGAGAAACTCACTAGCTGCGTACAGAAGAAGAAGAATCTAGCGGAATGCTAGGGGCATGAGCCCGCAACTTGCTGTTTATCCATCAACTACCCAGGGGAGGGATTTAAAATGAGAGATTGAAGAATAGAGAGATGTGCGCTGAGAGAAAAAGTGAGGAAAAGGGCTTTTTTTCAGAAAAACAGAGCTTGAGGGCCGAGTGATGTGAGAATCACAAATAAGAAAGGGTGGGAAATAATACCCAGAGAAACTGGCTCCTCGTGCACTGAGAAGTCTCTTGTCTTTGTAACACGTCTGTGTGTCGTATCTTTTGTTTTGTTTTTCTCGATTCTTGCTTTGAGTCGTTCCGAATGTGTCTCGGTGTGTTTAGGTTGTTTACCTTTATTTTTCGTTGTTGGGTCGTCTTTGATGTGTTCAATTGTAGGCTCAATACCCGGTCGAGAACTCATTTTCTCAATTTCAAAAATGATTTGTTGTGTGCTCAGAGTGCTGTGCCATTCTCCACATTTGTGCAAAAAAGGAATTTATTCTTTCGAAAACTGCAGGGTTTAACCCAGGTCATGTGAGAACAGTGAAACAAGGACCTATCTGAAGCTATGTGGGTTCCAAACTGCAAAGCAAAAGAAAAGAGGGAAAATCGAAGCATCTGAGTGTGTTTCACCTTTAGCGAATTCTGAGATTGTATTCCGGATGTACCTCTTCAGACCTTGTCAGTGTTCCGAAGAATGAGCGTGCCTCTATCCCAAGTGTAAGCCTGCTTCAAGTCAAAATGGCGATTAAAGCAGCAACAGATGTTATCTCTCTAATATGAACAGGGTGTGCCCGTTTTTGAGCTGAATGTGTTGCAAACCCCTCCGAAAGGTAAATCGGAGGTCGCGCTTTAATCTGGTCTCGTTAAGGCTTGTATTCCCTTATTCGGCATTTTGTTTCAAATATGCGTTGTCACGCACATTCCACTTGCATTGTTATGCATCCTTCCACCTGCATTGTTATGCACTTCTCATGCTTGCATTGTGATGCCCATTCCAATTGCATTGTTATGCACCCACTTCACTAGCATTGTTATTCTCATTCATTGCATTGATTATGCACATCTATCTTGCATTGTTATGCACCTTTTCACTTGCAATTGTCTTTCTTTCTCCTTGCACGTGCGATGGGTCAGACTTCCTCTGGTTTAGAGCATTTGGAATACGTTACAATGCTTATCCCTTTTCCGAAACACTGGGATACGTCCCTATGTTTCTCTCTTCTTTCTGAAACACCGAGATACGTCCCTAAGTTTCTCCCTCTTTTCGAAACACCGGGATACGTCCCTATGTTTCTCTTGCCTTTCCGAAACACCGGGATACGTCCCTATGTTTCACATTCCTTGCGGAACACCGGGATACGTCCCTATGTTTCTCTCCCTTTCCAAAACACCGGGATACGTCCCTATGTTTCTCCTTCATTCCGAAACACCGGGATACGTCCCTAGGTTTCTCCCTCTTTGGTTAAAAGCGTTCGGAATACGTTCCAATGCTTACACCATTCTGAAACACCGGGACACGTCCCTATGTTTCTCCCTCTTCGGTTAAAAGCGTTCGGAATACGTTCCAATGCTTACACCATTCAGAAACACCGGGATACGTCCCTATGTTTCTCCCTCTTCGGTTAAAAGCATTCGGAATACGTTCCAATGCTCACACCGTTCTGAAATGCCGGGATACGTCCCTAATCTTTGGGATACGTCCCTAACCTTTGGGATACGTCCCTAACCTTTGGAATACGCCCCTAACCTTTGGGATACGCCCCTAACCTTTGGGATACGTCCCTAATCTTTGGGATACGTCCCTAAATCTTGGGATACGTCCCTAAACCTTGGGATACGTCCCTAAATCTTGGGATACGTCCCTAAACCTTGGGATACGTCCCTAAATCTTGGGATACGTCCCTAAACACCGGTATACGTCCCTAAACCTTGGGATACGTCCCTAAACACTGGGATACGTCCCTAAACACTGGGATACGTCCCCATGTTTCTCCATCTTTGGTTAAGAGCATCTGGAATACGTTCCAATGCTTATACCTTTCCGAAACACCGGGATACGTCCCTATGTTTCTTTGCATGATCATAAGTTATGTTCGGCTTCTTGCATTATCACTTGCATTTTGCCCTTGCCTGCAGGCATGCCTGCGGGCACATCTTTGTCTATCTTGCCTGTTTGTCTAAGTCTTCGGCCTTGTCAAAAATGGGTCGTCTCTAGGCTTTGACATTCACTCCCGTCACTTATGACTTTCGAGTTCTGTCAAAGAGGGGCAACTGCAGACACCCCATTTTTGACCAACCTTAAGACTCAGACATCACCAATTGAGCGCTCAGTGATATTGCATATTGTGCTCGTTCTGAGGTTGCAGAGTCCCGGCTGCGAGCCTTGCCTCTGGACTTCCGGACTCTTTTGTGCTTTGCCTCGGTTTGCGAACCAGGCCCTGTTTTCTCTGTTTTCTCTTCCCAAAGGAAGGGAGAGGTCTCGTAGACCATCTCTCAGTGGCCGTAGGCTACGTTTTGTGGTCGTAGGCCATTTTTCCCGTTTGGAGCCCGGTTCCCGATTTTCAGAGCCGACGGCCGTGTGCCTCGGTTCGGGACCGCTTAACCACCTCCGTTTGCTCCGGTTTTTGACACACACCTTATTTCCTCCCTTTTGAGGGACACTGTGGTCCGAGAGACCAACTTCGTGGTCGGACACCACTTCCGGTGCCTAACAGCCCACTTTTGGGGCCCCGAACTGCGTGTTTTGGCTCCCGAACCTTCATTCTGCATTTTTGGGCTCCGACACGAACTTGAGATAGTCATATTTTGAGGTGATTTTCATGTTTGATTAAGGACTTTTTACTTTTTGAGGCTTCCATCTGTCACTTGCCTCTTTACCTCTTTTTAGGCCTATTTTTGCACAGTTTTTTAGGCTTACTTGTGAGCTGTTTTGAACTTAGTGATAAACTACAAAGTATCTTTTTTTGAGTCCCTCTTCAACTTTGTTGAAGGGCTCTCTTCAGTTTGAGAACCGCAGCTATCACTTGCCCCTTTATCTCCCTTTAGGCCAATTTTGGGGGGAAATTTGAATTTCATTTCCCCCCCATTTTCCCCCCTCTTTTCCACCCTCTTGTGTCTATATAACAGACCCTCCAGCTCTGGAAAAAGAGTTAGACATATTGGTTTGAGCCTCCTACACTATATCTCTCTCTCTCTATATTCCAAGCACCAAAACCCTTTAAATCCTACACCATTTTACACTACAAGTCATAGCACCATATTTCCAACCTCCATTCCAGCCACTTGGAGCTGTCTTCCAGAGGTTAAAAGCTCCCAAACTTGGTCCAAAGATTGCTAAAGATTGGTTCTACAAGGGTGAGTCCCATTGTCCCTCTTTTGTGCATTATTTTGATCTATATTCTAGCTCCTTGTGCTTGCATATTTGGGCTCCAACCCTAACTGAAAGTAGCATTATTTTGTGCTCTTATTCATGTTTTTTTAAGGGTATTTACCTGTTTGAGGCTTCCTTCTTGCACTTGCTTCATTACCCCTCTTGTATCCCCCTTTCTTGCATAGCATTTTTGGCCGATATGTAAACTGTTTTGAGCTCTATTGTACACTGTAATGTAGCTTATTTTGATCCCTTCTTCAACATTGTTGAAGGGCTCATCACTGTTTGGGGCCTCCATATGTCACTTGTCTCTTTACCCCTCTCTTGGCCTCATTTTTGCATGATTTATTAGCCCCCTGTGCTTCTATTTTTGGACTTTGGTCTGAACTGAAAATGGCCTTATTTTGACCCCCTCTTCATGTTTCATTAAGTGTCTTTGGCTGTTTGAGGCACCCTTTGTATACTTTGTGTTTAAACCTCCTTTTGGCCTTATTTTGCATAGCATTTTAGGCCTACTTGTACACTGTTTTGGGTGTGGTCCTTAACTGTAAAACATCATATTTTGGGCCCCTCTTCAACATTGTTGAAGGGCCCTTGGCCATTTAGGGCCAGAATCTGCTACTTGCTTCATTACCTCTCTCCTGGGTCCATTTTTGCATGCTAGCCTAGCCTCATTTGTGTTCCCTGTTTGGCCTTGCTTTAAACTGTAAATATGCTTGTTGTGGAGCTGCCTTGCTTCTTTCTTTAGGTCTTATGTCCAAATAATGCATGCTTTGTATAGCTATAGGCCATTCCGTGTACCTAGTTTTGCATTCGGGGATTATTCCATGCATCGGGTGCCATGTTTTCATGTTTCGGGGCTGTTTTGCATCATATTTTGCTACTGAAATTCATATGTTTGTATGCCACGTTCCATGCTTTGCCATGCCTTGTTAGAGTGGCATTCGTGCCTTAGGATTGGTCCTCGGTTTGCGTGCACGCGTGCATGCATCTCGAGTGTCTCATTTCCATCTTATGGCCTCCTATGTGAGTGTGGCTGAGGTCCACTTGTGTTGGTGTAAGTCCATCATGCATTGTGTATGCCATTTCACTCCATAGCATTGCGTATGCTAGGCTGTATGTTAGTGCATTGTGTATGCCATGTTACCTCGTACATCGTGTATGCCATTTGGTAGCATTGTGCATGTTAGGTTGTATCTTAGTTGCATTCATGCATGTCATGCATCTTGCATAGTGTTTGGGATAGGAGTTAGCCCGAGCACGGGAAACGAGGTACGTTTCGTACTCCGAGTGACGGAACGTGTCTCAATTCCCAGTCACCGACACTCCGGATTATCCATGATGGAGTTAGGTCTTATTGTGTTCATATGTGCATTCATTTCATATTGAGTTGTGCAATTTGACTCCTCGGCCATCATGCATCGAGATGCGTGATTGGTGGCACAAGGATCGAGGCATGCATACATATGTGAAAACACATTGCCATGCCCCTTTCTTGCTCTCTGTTGCAGCAAATCAAGAATCAGCAGCCTTCCGGAGCTTGGCACGCATTCCAAAAATAATTGCAAACAGAGGCTAATTGGGGCATCGCAGTGGATTTCTGCACAAGGCAACCCGGACATGCATCATTCATCATCTGGAGAAGAGTCAAGACAGTCCCTGGCTTGCATGCTAGTTTATTATTTTTCTTAGTTAATTTGTAAATTAATTAGGGATTTGTACATATTTGGACTGTACTATTTATTTGGACCCTCTGTGCGAGGGCAATGTTGTAATAAATGTTCGTGTGTGTGATGTATGTCTTCCAACCCCACGTCTTTCTCCCTTTTATTTACCTGCTTATGATGGTTAGATTAGGGCATGTTTCAATTAGCATACAGTATGATAGCATGTTGCATTCATTCATTCTGTTTTGCATGCACCGGGCTCGGCACACCATACTAACTGCATTTGTATTTCAATTCCAAGTTGAATACATGTTAACTGTTGCATCTCATATGCCATGTTTAGGATAGCCGAGCCTGCTATAGTTGCATTTTTGCATGTGTTGCATTAGGCATTTCTGTATAGTTAGGATCATGCATGATTTCTAATCGGTTTCTGTTTTGGCTTGGAGTACTCGGTGAGTTTTTATGCTTTAGCATCCTTGCATGCGTGTGAGTGACTGCCATGAATAGCATGCTTACCATGAGGCTATGTGCTTATGTGATATAACTGCCTGAATGCCTGTGGGTGGAGGTTGGGTTATTTGGATTGGAACAATTCATCAAATGTTTGTTTTAAGCCCACTAGACAGTGGCAAAATCATGTTTTCTAAGCCCACCCGAGGGTGGCAAAATCCGCATTTTAAGCCTACTTGCGAGTAGCAAACCATTTTCACAAACAAACATGAAGTGTTTTGTTCCAATTCAGACGACTCAGTCTATACTTGTATGCTGTGTGCATCACATAGTAACCTAGGCTAATAACCGGAATAAGAACACACAATGTTTTCAAAAATAGATATCATGGTTAGTAGAGGCCAATCTTTGATCGGGCGAGCGGGGGTGCTCACGAAGTGACCTTCCCCAATCGTACCCAAGTTCCCGAGCCAAGGCAACTTTGGTGATGACGGAGACGTGGCCTTAGGCAACGAGTCAGGGTTTCCTAAATTTCCCAAAATAAAATATTTAGGTGGCGACTCTGTATCTGGCAAAGCAATCCATGTTTGGCACTTCTTTCAAAAAATCTGTTTTCTCAAAACGATTTGCCGGATTTGGACTCTTTGGTTCAAGATTAAGAACCGTGACACAAATCGAGTCCGAGCTGTAGCGAGGTCCCTCCGCGAGCTTGTCTACAATGAGTCACCCATGAAAATCATATAAGAAACCAAGTTTAGGATTTGATAATTCTACGGCATTAAGAAAGTTGAGAAATACTTAAAAATAAGGATCCTAGTGTCATAGAGAACATAATGGTGCTCCTGTTAAAATAACAAAGTTGGTATATAAATAATAATAGTAATAATAAAAGTGCGGGCGGTTTTTGCGGGTTGCGGGTTTAACCCGCAACCCGCAAATTTGTCATATTTCAAACTGCATCCGCCCGCATTATGTTTGCGAAACCGCCCATTTATATGCAGGTTGGGCGGGTTGGGCGGTTTAAGCAGTTCAGATATACCGTTACCCACCCCTATATAGCCAGGGCCTTCCCAATAATGGATTGAAAGTGGTCGGAACGTCCATGACATGGAATTCCACCTCATGCTCGGACGGACCGATTAGGATATGGCAACGTTCCCATAACATCCCGGCTAGTGTTGTCATAAGCCCGGACGGCCTGGGCTGTGGGCGTAATATCAGCCAGCCTTAAACCGATGGCATAGACAGTCCTCACTGGACATACATTAATTGTCGATCCGGTATCTACTAGCACCATCGGAATCCACTTTTTTCGGCTTTCCAAGGTCACATATAAGGGTCAGTTGTGGTTGGCACCCTTTGGTGGCAACTCTTTATCTGTGAAAGATATGATTGGCACAACGTCCCCAGATGTAACCAACAACACCAATTTTTCAATAGTGGTGTCAATAGGCAGTTTGGTCCGATTCATTGCCTTTAACATTGCCTGCCTATGCTCCCAAGAAGCCATTATCAGCCCCCATATTGATATGTCTGCCTGAATCTTCTTGAGTTGTTTCAAGACCAGGTTTTCTTCAACATCCTTCTCTTTTAATTTCTCGGCCTCTTTGTTGGAGGACTCCAGTTGATCTAAGGCCATGGGTTTGAAGTACCGACTCCTCCAAGTCATGTGGTTAATCTCGTCAGTATACCACGTGTCATTAGGGGTCTCAGCTTTTTACCCTTCATCTGTGTACACGTGACTTAGGTCACTGTCTTCCCACCACTCCCCCGTAGTCATGGCCGAGCTTTTATCAGGTTCTATTTGGAGCATGTTCACATCACCCCCCCCCCCCCCAATCATCATACCATTCCTCCTCCACCACAGTTTTGGTTTCTGCATTCCTATACTTTCTGATCTTCCTTGGCATTCTTTTTCGGTCATTGGGCTCCCATTCAATCTTTTTGGTGGTTTGCACATCAACTACCATTGCCTTGGCTTCTTCTTTCCCTTTTCCTTTTCCCTACTCCAAAGCTATGTTCCTTTGGATTTCTTCTATTCTTTCCTGTTGGAATCGCTCCAACGCCTATTCTTTCTCGGTCAAAGGTGCAGCCTCAGTCTTGCTGCTACCACCAATTTCTTCTTCTTTCCTAGTCTCTCCTATCTATTCCTCTACATCTGACTCCTTTTCACTCAACCACCCGTTGCTTGTTTCTGGCTAGCTTGGATCCCACCACCCCAGTTGTACACTACTTATGTCCTCTTCTTTAAAGAAGTAGAGGTTGTCTAGATCCTCTTCTAGCTCGACCAGGTCTTCTTCTAGTTCGGCCAAGTCATTAAGGCCTATTTCAGGCCATTCATTCTGATGTTGCCCTAGTTCATCCTCCCCGATAGCATTGATACTGAGGAAGTTCGGTAGTATGACTACTAGCTTTAGTTGATCGACGGCCACAATGTATAAGCTGGGGTCATACTCCTCTACGAGCGAGGCCCCCTTCTCTATGACACTGGTATCAGACGACCCTGTCTTCCATGCATTCTCCTTTTCGTCCATCTCTGCTGCCATAGGCCTGGGTTGGGTTTGCGATGTTAGGCCCATCATGCACATGTCTGTGCCTTATGGGATAACCACCTCAAGTTTTGGTAGGTGGGATGATGTACTATATACGCTAGGGTTAAAGGTGGGCAATAGTGTATGGATTTGGTTAACGTTTCTGGGCGGGGGGACTTGGTTATAAGCAGAAAGTGGGTTGGTAGTTACATTCGATTTGGCGGGCGGAGCGACAACTTTGTTGTCAGTGAGATCCTGGATCTCATGATGTAAGCGGTAGCACAGATCTATGGGATGACCGTGCTACTAGTGAAAGAGATAGTACTGGGTCGAGTCATGTCTAGGTGGCAATGGGTCAAGGAGAGGTCAAGGATCGACGAGCTTGAGATGTCCCCTTTCCATTAACATTTTCAAGGCGCGGGATGGGCTCATATGGAGAGGGGTGAAGATTCTTCGATTTCGGGATGGACTAGTGGTTTGTAAGGTTTGTGAGGTTGTGGCAGCAAAGGGATCTGCCATCTTAGCTGTTGTGACAACAATACTGACATCTGCAGGCCGTGGAACAGTGATATTGCTAGCATTGGTATTCCGAGAGAATGGCCTTCTGGCGGGTTCACTAGTTCTGTGGATGATGCCCTTCTTGAATGCACTCTCAATCTGGACCCCCAACTCGCGTAGGGAAGCAAATGTGAATAACAGTGCCACTATCATTCTCTACAGCATATCCGGCTCAAGGTTCTAGACCACCAGTTGAACTTGTTCTCTTTTAGAGGGTCTATTTGTCATCTGGGCTGCCTTGGCTCTCCACCTGGCAACAAAATCAATAAAAGATTCTTTGGTGTTCTGGGTAGTGGCCTCCAGCTCACTGATGGTTACCTCTATCTGAGTGTTATATGAGTACTGGTTAACAAATGCCTCAGATAGCTCCTCCCAATTCGACTTCATGGAATCCTCTAGTTTAGCATACCAGATAGCCGCTACATCAGACAAGGTCCTCTCGAATAACGATAGTTTTTGAGCCCGAGACAGGCTCATCGGTCTTAGCACATCTGAAAACAAACGGACATGTACAATCGGATCCCTACTCCTATCAAATTTGTCGATGTGGGCCATTTTAAAATTTTTTGGTTCTCTGACTGAAGCCTCAGTATACCTGTCTTCTATATCCAGAATGGAGTTGAAGCCTTGGGATTTTTTTAGTGCTTTCTCCAGCCTGGCAATCTTCATCAGGGCCGGATCAATTTCACTAATATCAAAGGGAAGGATTCCCACAGGGGGTTGTGCCAGAGGCCTATAAGCCTGTTCCGGGGGAAACATTTCCTGAGGATCTAAGATTTGGGGATTTTCCACTGGTAGAGGTAGATCAGGGTTTGGCTGAGCAGTCAGGATTAGATGCACGGCTGACGCGGATGCCCTAGACGTGCGTCATAGATCAACGATGATTTCATCATGTGCAGCCATCCTTTGGTTCACAGTATCCATGGTTCACTGGAATGCTGCCATCATGGCAGTAAATTCTTTCATGTTTTGGGTTGTATTTTGTGCCATTACTGGTCTGGGTGAATTAGATGCTGGTGAATTGCTTGAATAAACAGGTGTTTGCTAAGTGCTTTGTACTGGTGCTGCTGACTGTCGTTCCATTTTTGTTAAACAACCGGTGGAAGTGAGACTAATGGTGGCTGACCACCAACAAGGTCTTAAGCTTTGCAAAGCCTGCCAAAGCGAGTCCATACGACTTGGAAAATATTAGGTCTTTCTAAAGCTATGATGGTAAACTACCTAGTAAAAGAAAGAAAAACCACAATCGATCAAAATCGGATGGCACTTCGGCCCAATTTACAACAGATAAAAAAATATAGTTGAAGAACTACAATCCCCACTGAACTCTGTTTCCCAAACTGATATTGATTTGTACCACTGATATGAACCCTCCTATACAGTTTCACTATGAAAGCATATACTAGATAAAAGAACCAAAACACCCCTATAAGGGGGTAGGGTTACCTTGTCTTAGATTGACATGATCTAGGCTATACTACTTCAAACAAAGAGTTTCACAACATCCTGGATATGGGTGGCATCCTGTCCTAATTTTGAAATAGTCACTATGGCTTTACTATATGCAGCTAGGCCAATGGGTCTGAAGGGTACCTCGACAAGACTACCTAATATACCTCACACCTAACACCGAGAAGTGAAAAGAGGATCAAGCGGTACAGTGGTAATCCAAATCCAAGGGTTGTGTTTCAAACATGACAGAGCCCATGACCGGCTAGCCTTTTGGCAAACTTTTAGGCAAACCTCCGGCAAGTCATCTAGGAATAGTAGATGGAAAACACAGTGACTTAAAGTAACAATGCAAATGCAATGCAGAGAACATATAAACATAGATAAAACTTCTCATCATAAATTTCAAGTCAAGTTCTCTAAATCCCTAGTAGAGTCACCAGAAACTGTAGCATGCTTTTCGTGCTCCTTTCGGATACGATTAGCCCTACAATTCAGACTCTTGTGGTTCTGAATCTGATTTCACAAGTGCAATGTGAAATAGATAAACACAAATGAGTCCAAATCCAACAAATCTTTTGGAAAATCGATTTTGAACCAAATGCCAAAAATGGACTACTTTGCCAGATTTCAAAGTTGCCACCTAAATATTTTTGTGAAATTTAGGAAACCTGTGACACATGCCAAAGGCCACTTATCTGTCATCACTAAAGTGTCTCGGCTCAGGAACTTAGGTACAAGAGGGGAAGGTCATGAATTGAGCACCCCACTCGCTCGATCAAAGATCAGCCTCTACTAATTATGATGTGATTCTTATTTACATTATATGCTCTTGTTCTAATTTATTAAGCTAACTGTACCATGTGTTGCACACAAGTATAGACTAATTTGTAAAAGTTGAAACATTTTGATTTCATGTTTGTTTGACAAAATGTTTTGAATACGCGTCACTTGAAAAGGCGAGTTTGTATGTACATTAATCAAATTATCTCAATTTTAGCAATTAGCCTTCATCCGCAGGCATTCAAACAAGTATATCACTAAGCATTTAGCCTCATGGAAAACATGCTCCATATGGCAACACAAACACACAATGCAATGTGCTAAAGCAATAAGTGCTCACCTAGTACTCCAAGGCAAGCCAAACAAAGCAAAATAATTAGAAAACATGCATGCTCCTAAATAATGCAATATGACTAATGTGACGCATACAATCATGGAAGTAATAGGCTCAGCTACTAGCATGGTATATGATTGTGGATCAGGGAAACATTTCCTACGGATCAGGGATTTTGGGATTTTCCACTGGTAGAGGTTGATTAGGGTTTGGCTGAGCAGTCAGGATTGAATGCACGGCTGATGCGAATGCCCCAAACTTGTGTCGTAGATCAACGATCATCTCATCATGTGCAGCCATCCTTTGGTTCACAATATCCATGGTTCTCTGGAATGCTGCCATCATGGCAGCAAATTCTTTCATGTTTTGTGCTGTATTTTGTGCCATTGTTGGTCTGGGTGAACTAGATGGTAGTGAATTGCTTGAACGAACAGGTGTTTGCTAAGTGCTTTGTACTGGTGCTGCTGACTGTCATTCCATCTTTGTTGAACAACCGGTGGAAGTAAGACTAACGCTGGCTAACCACCAACAAGGTCTTGAGCTTTGCAAAGCCTGCCAAAGCAAGTCCACACAACTTGGGAAATATTAGGTCTTTCTAAAGCTATGATAGTAAACTACCTAGCAAAAGAAAGAAAAACCACAATCGATCAAAATCGGATGGCACTTTGGCCCAATTTACAACAGATAAAAAAACACAGTTGATGAACTACAATCCCCACTGAACTCTGTTTCCTAAACTGATATTCATTTGTACCACTGATATGAACCCTCCTATATAATTTCACTATAAAAGCATATACTAGAAAAAATAACCAAAACACCCCTATAAGGGGGTAGGGTTACCTTGTCTTAGATTAACATGATCTAGGCTACAGTACTTCAAACAAAGAGTTTCACAACATCCTACATATGGGTGGCATCGTGTCCTAATTTTGAAATAGTCACTCTGGCTTTACTATATGCAGCCAGGCCAATGGGTCTGAAGGGGTACCTCGACAAGACTACCTAATATACCTCACACCTAACACCGAGAAGTGAAAAAAGGATCAAGCGATACAACGGTAATCCAAATCCAAGGGTTGTGTTTCAAACATGGAAGAGCCCATGATCGCCCAGCCTTTTGGTAAACTTTTAGGCAAACCTCCGGCAAGTCGTCCAGGAATAGCAGATGGAAAACACAGTGACTTCAAGTAACAATGCAAATGCAATGCAAAGAACATATAAACGTAGATAAAACTTCCCATCATAAATTTCAAGTCAAGTTCTCTAAATCCCTAGTAGAGTCACCAGAAACTGTAGCTTGCTTTTCGTGCTCCTTTCGGATACGATTAGCCCTACAGTTCAGACTCTTGTGGTTCTGAATCTGATTTCACAAGTGCAATGTGAAATAGATAAACACAAATGAGTCCAAATCCGACAAATCTTTTGGAAAATTGATTTTGAACCAAATGCCAAAATTGGATTACTTTGCCAGATTTCAGAGTCGCCACCTAAATATTTTTGGGAAATTTAGGAAACCCGTGACACGTGCCAAAGGTCACTTATCCGTCATCACTTAAGTGTCTCGGCTCAAGAACTTAGGTGCGAGAGGGGAAGGTCATGAATTGAGCACCACACTCTCCCGATCAAAGATTGGCCTCTACTAATTATGACGCGATTCTTATTTACATTATATGCTCTTATTCTGATTTATTAAGCTAATTGTACCATGTGTTACACACAAGTATAGACTAATTTGCAAAAGTTGGAATATTTTGATTTCATGTTTGTTTGACAAAAAGTTTTGAATACGCGTCACTTGAAAAGGCGAGTTTGTATGTACATTAATCAAATTATCTCAATTTTAGCAATTAGCCTTCATCCGCAGGAATTCAAACAAGTATATCACTAAGCATTTAGCCTCATGGAAAACATGCTCGATATGGCAACACAAACACACAATGCAATGTGCTAAAGCAATAAGTGCTCACCTAGTACTCCAAGGCAAGCCAAACAAAGCAAAATAATTAGAAAACATGCATGCTCCTAAATAATGCAATATGACTAATGTGACGTATACAATCATGCAATTAATAGGCTCGGCCACTAGCATGGTATATAATTCAATTCAAGACATGTGATAAATCACATTTTCAAGCAATAAATTCGAAATTGATGTTGGTTAATATGATGAGCCGAACCCAAATGTACGTGAGACGAGTGTATACAAACATGGGAATGCTACGTAAATATGATGCCACCATTATAAGCAGGTAAATAAAATGGAGAAAGAAATGAGATTGGAAGACATACACACTTATTTCAATTCGAATGAATGAATTTAAATAATTAACTAGCTAAGTTATTACAACAAGGGTATTAGAATGAGCAATAAATTAACAATCTAATTTAACTAGCTATACAATTACAAATAAACAATAACAATAATTACAACAATAATAATTAAGCATAATAATAATGAGGACATTAATTTATAACATTCATAAACAAAAGATGTATAAGGATTGGATGCACATGACAGTTTTTCAGAAGTAACTCTGTCTACTTCCTTGGGAATCTGCCCAGTTTCACCTTCAGTCATTGCCCTCTGTTTCTGCAAAAACACTCTTCTTACCAAACATTGGAGGTCAGCCGGCCCCTGATGAGGCTCGGACGAGTCCAAACAAGGTCGGTCGTGCCTTAAATTCAGGCAAAAATTTGTTTTTGTGCTCTGAGGTGAAATTAGTGCGGACAGAGTCTTTCTGAGCTCTATTTGTCCCATCTACTCTCCTCTATCATGGAGCTCAAGAGAAAAGAGAACTCTAGTCTAAAACCATCAATGAGCACACGTTGATGTTTTGACGATTTCGAATGCGATTGGACAAGGAATTGATAAATGCAGTAAGTAATGACCACCCCATCCTCCTATCATGAATTTGGCTCAAAGAGGGAAGTAAACACATCTCAAGATCCATCAAAACGTCATGAGACACGATGGACTCGACGTAACGTCCGGCTGAATCCATCTAGTCTAATTCCTTTTCTTTATGTCGGTTTTATTGATTTTATGCCCATTTTATTAGTCTTTGCCATTCTTTAATCAATTTCGTCCAAAGTGATGTTCAAGTCCACTAAATGAGAAGAAATGTCAAATGAGAAGTGATTCATGGCATGAAAGAGAGACTACAGCTTGACGATGAACCTCTATAGAGATTAAACCATTGAGCATAGATCTCTTTCCCATGCCTTGAATAACCATCAATCTTTTCAAATAACTCTCAAACAAAAGAAAAGAAGAAAAGAGGGAGGTTGCAGAAATGACTTATGCAAAATTGATTATTTAGAATAAGACTCTTGACATAAAGATTAAGTAAAGAAAAACTCTTAAAAGATATTCAAAACACGTATAATACAACACAACAAGCAAGGTATTCAAAACATGCACTAAATAAATAAACTAGGACAGCTCTAAAACAGCCCCTAATATGTGGAAAACAGTGGCCAAAATGAAAGTTAAAGAGCATAAAAACGAAGGAAATAGCAAGGAATCAAAAGGCTAGTAAACAAGGGCAAGGAGAGGTGGCTAACCCCTCCATTTTTGCGAGTTTAAGCCATGTTTTCCAGCTCTTTTAACCTCTGAAAATTAGTTTGAAAGCCAAAGAAAAGGGTGTAAAAATAAGGGTGTGAGTTATGAAGTAAGGCACAAGAAAGAGTGTTAACCCTCTCTACCTTTGATAGCTATTCAAACCCAAGCTTCAACACTTAAAATGGATTCAAACAAGACCAAAAACACAAGAAATAGATAGAAAAAGATAGATATGAAAGCAAAGAGAAAGGTGGCAAGCTTATACCATTTGAAGAGAGTAAGCTTTGATTGTTGATCAAACTTGATCCAAAGGCCCTCTCAAGTTTGAATTGTGATTCTCAAGGCTCAACCAAGGCTCCAAGGTTTTTCTCTAAGGTTGTATATGGTGTATAGGTATGGTGTAAGGATGATGAGCTTGCTCAAAGATAGTTTGCACAAGAAGAAGGAGCTCGCAAATGAGTGTATAGGCTCTTTTGAAATTGTTCAACCCTTAAAACATAGATATAACCTCGTATTTATAGAATTTGAGCAAAATAGGTCGAAAATATCCTCAAAAATGGATAACTGGCGAGCTCCCGCCCATAACAGTATTTATCGCCAACAAGGCATGACCGGCCCAAAATGGCCACGGCCGACTCCCAATGAATCACGGCCAGGCCCCAATGTCCCATGTTCCTCTATTTCAAGCTCAGTATAGGGTGGCACAATGTTCAAAAAGGACCTTTGATGTTTGAAAAAGGTAAATACGATGGTTTTGGAATTATTTCAAAGCTCAACCTTGGATTCCTTCGTTGAGAATTCGAATCATACAATGTAACTTTCATCATCGAGTACACAGAACAAAGCGCCCTAGTCTTACGGGCGGTCAAAAATGAGGTGTCTACAGGTGGGTGACTAAGCTTGAATCCTCGATCACATCTAACCTTTTTTGCCCCAAGTTCTAGGGTTGCTTCCAATCTGGCTATGCAAACCTCATACTCTGGTTGATTATTGAACACTATGAATCAACGTTTGAAAGCTAGGGATGTCGAGTCCTAAGGTCGAGAGGGATCCTATGTTGTACAATCTCAGGATCAATTCTAGGCATGTTTTCATTGGACCACACAAAAATATTTTTTTGAAAACTTTTAATAAAGCGACTAATCGCTCGCATTTCTCTGAAGACAACATGGAACCATTTTGGACCAAACAAGGATCCTTCTCGATACCCATATTAACTGAAACAATTTCATCCATTAAGCGCTTAGCACATCTCTCTTCCTCTCAGTCAAACAAATTTTACAAATCTTGAGGAATTCCTTCCTCTTCGTTTTCATCAAAGTTTTGGAAAAAGTTTTGAAAATTTTGGTCAATGCAATGATTTAAAGGCACGGAGAAGTAGGTGAAAATTATTGCATTTTCATTCAGAACTTCTAGCTCAATGATTAAAACGGACTCAGAAGAAAGTGAAAAGACAAACACAAACAGGACAATGGTGTCCGGGTTGTCATCCCCGAAATCACTAGACTCTGACTCATAAGGCTGATTCAATCCTGATTCCAACCCTACAAACATGGTGAAATCAGGTTCAAACTCAAGACCTAATTTAGAAAGTATAATGAAATCATTTCCAAATTGCTAAATTACTAGTCCCGCGCTAGTTTCAAAATCTATCACAGATTCAGCTAGTGTCAGACCCCTAACTTCTTCAGTGCTTCTTTGTTTCTTGATCAATCCATGGCTTAGAAAAACCATAAAGAGGGAAGTGCATGCCTATGAGATTATCTGCCATAATGCCCAATTTTGGCTCCAAATCATTTGCCACCACAGGGTGTTACGATTTTAACTAAACTCGAGGTGCATATATCATGAATAAACCAACGCTCTCTAGAATAAGCACCTCAGGTTTGGGTAGATAGGAAGGTGTGATGTATATGATGGCGCTGAAGAAGGGTGGTAGTGTATGGATAAGGTTAAGATGGGAAGGCAGTGGGACATGGTCATAGGGTGGCAATGGGTTGGTGGTGGTCTTGGTTTTTTAGGGTGGAGCTATGATCTTATTATCAATAAGATCTTGAATCCCACGATGAATTTGAAAACAACGATCAGTATCATGACCGTGTTGTTGGTGGAAGGTACAATACTTGATAAGATCATGGCTATGTAAAAGTGGATTAGGAAGGGGTTGGGGATCAAGGAGCTTGAGGTGCCCCTTTTTCACCAGAATTTCCAAGGCTCAAGTTGGGGACCTATAGAGAGGGTGAAACCTTCGATTTCAAGGTCGGGTTGAAGTGGTTGGTTGTGGGTCGATATCAGCAAAAGGGTTGGCCATTTTGGTAAAAGTGGTGACAGCGTTGATCTCTAAGGGTATGGCATTGGCAACTGTGCTACTACTGGGAGTAGCATTGGAACTGCAAGTGAATGACTTTCTCTTGAGCTCATTTCCTTCTGTAATGATTCCCTAATTGATTGCATCCTCAATTTGAACCCCAATCTCATAGAGGTCCTTGAAGTTGAAGAGTGGGAGAGCTATTATTTTTTGCAGTAATCCTCCATAGAGATTTGTTACAACCATATGGACTTGATCTTTTTCCAAGGTCGGTTTATCATCATGGCTGTCTTTTCCCTCCACCTGGTGATAAACGCCATGAAGCTCTCATTGGGCTCTTGTCGGGTTGCCTCCAATTCCCAGGTGGTTACCTCAATCTGGGTGTTGTAAGAATATTGGGTGACAAATGCCTCAGCTAACGTCTCCCAACTCATTTTTACTAAGTCCTCTAGCTTGGCATACCAGATGGCAGCCACACCAAATAAAGTTCTCCCAAACAAGGAAAGCTTTTGAGCCTGAGATAGGCCCATCGGCTTCAGGATATAACGCCCCAACTTCTAGGCCGTTAATAAATCAACTCAACCTCAAATTTAAACCTCTAACTAATTAATAAACTCAAAAAAATAAAAATTTATCTCCAAAATAATTACACAAATGTCTCCAAAATATAACTTATACAAATCTCTAAAAACAATATATAGTGGTGAGTCCAAAAATCTCTAACTCAATAATCCTTTAAATTCTTCAACTCCAACCGCCACTAAATTTGCTCCATACCTGAAAAATAAATTAATTCGGGAAGTATACAATATGATAGAAATAACAAAGTTCAGACAAAGAATAAATTCACAAGGATCCAATAATTACACAAACGATTAAATTCAAGATAACAAGCAATTTACAAATTGCACAAACAAGTCAACTCGACATATGATAATGTATCCAAGACCAAATAACTGGTCCTACTCAGTACATGACTAGTGACCGGCCTCACCCCCCTTACCCAAGCGCAACCGCTTATCCAGACTATTGGTACAGAGCATATTGGCAAAGTCCACTCGATCCATATATGGAGCATTTCCACGTCATTTAGCCAGACAAATCAACATTTCCAATACAGAATAACTACACAAAGTTCATCAAATTACTAAAGTAATCAAACGAATTAACAACGAATAATTCCACAAAATTTATCAAATTATCAAAATCATCAAAAGGAGTACAAATTGAAGGTGATTAAAATAACACTGTTTGCAAAGACATTTAAAGGAAGCATATTGTATACCACCCGAATAACCTCAAATCAATCTCCTCTCCATGGATCTCCAAAAATAACTCTGATCTTACTTTGATAAAATCTACAACTCTCATCTGCTATATCACCAAGGCGAAACAGAATTTCCAGATTCAAAACCACTTAAAGAATGAAATTAGAAAGACCATTTTAGATTTTTCCAAGCCCGGCCTTCCTATGGTTCGTAGAGAATTTTATCTAGTTTTCAAAACATTTTTCAAAAATGGAATAGCTTTTCTAAATTTGTTTGTTATTTATGAAACACTCCAGCGCTGTCCAGATTCGTCGACCGTTACGAAAATCGGATTTTCTCACAAACTACTGACTATTTTTCAATGAACCCAATTTTCATTCAAATCTAACTCCTTAAGGAAGATTTTGACATAAAATTGAGGTCCAAAATATTTTTCTACATTTTTCTCGAATTTTCAAAAGTTGGCTGTAAAATAGATTTTTCATGCACAGAACTCAAAATAAGAAGATTGGTGGGAAAAGAGGCCAACTAAGGGAAATTTTTCACTTCTTTTGTGATGAAAACATGATAAATGATATGTATAAAACTCATAAATTTAAGGTGAAGGTGTGCCTTTGGAAATTTTGTGAGATTCATATGGAAAAAGGGTAGTCTTATACTGATTAAGAGAAATATAAGAGGGGTAGAATCAAGACTCAACTCCTTTCATTTTTAACACAAGAATACCATCAAAACACATCTAAAATGAATGTTTAAAACTTCTAAGAGCGTGTATTTGAAAGGAAAAATGAGAGTGTTGTGTTGTAGCTTACTTGATTGCCTAGTGAAGTATTTGCACAATTTCTTCTCTTTTCTCCTTTCTTCTACCACCAAAGCTCACTCTCTTTCCCTCTTTCCCTCTCAACTGAATGAAGTTTTTTTATAAGAGTTCTTGTGTGATAAATGCTAAGGGAGATGTTTCTTTTATAAGAAAATTGGTGCAAAAGGTCCATTTTGCCCATTGGTTGGAAATGGATTGGATGTTTAGGATTTACTTGGAATCTAATGGAAAAGTGGATGGTTATAGGCCTTAATTAGGTTCCTAAACATGATCTAGTTAGGATTTGTTAGGATTGAACTTAGGGTGGAGGCATGGTTCCATGATTTGGGGGTACTTGAATACTTTTTCCATGAATTCATGGATTTTGTTTGAAGAAGTGTACAATTTTTCTTTCCCTGGGGTGGCTAGCCATGTGCAAGGAATTTGGGGGGATTTTTGTTGATTATATATATATGTGAAGATATTTTGTGTACAAAATTATTTATTTAAGAAAGGTACAAGTACATATATACGTATATATGTGTAAAGGTACTAGTTTGGGGTCAAAATGTGATTCAAGCAAAATGTGAGGGCTTGGGCTTAATTAAAATATCTATTTCAAGTATAGAGTTAATAAATTAGTGTTAGGAAAAATAATTTGGTTTGTATTATCTTGCTTTGAATTTAAAGGTGAATAACCGAACGAAAACTGTCAAAGCTGGAAGTTAAGGTTTAGAGAGATTAATCTAAAATTTGAGAGTTAAATAATTAATATTTGAGTGTTACAAATGATTTCTAAACTTTGAGGATCGATTAGGGTTTGTATGGATTCATCCGTGATGCGTTTTCGTTTCTAGGGTTTAATTTGTGAATAATTAGCGAACTAATGGCTTTATTATAATAACTCAAAATTTAGGGACCTAATAGGTTTTACTAAAGTTAGGGGTCTCACACAGGATGTCTGAGAAGAGGCGGGTGTGAACCATAGAGTCACCAACCCCATCAAATTTATCCTTGTGCGGCATTTTGAACCGCTCAAACAGCCTCACAATTGTTTTTGTAAGCTCATCCTCGATGTCTAGAATGGAGTTGATCCTTTGTGATTTTTTTAATATTTTCTCTAACTTGGCTAATTTTAGCATAGTCGGGTCAACTCCATCGATATTTGTGGGGAACAGTCCTCCCATTGGTTGTGTGAGAACCCTCAAGTCTTCTTCCAAATTGGGCTCAGGAAATTCCTCAGCTAGCGGATGTGGTTCCAGAGCCAGATGAACCACTGGAGGTGGACGAGATGTAGACTCCCTAGGCGAGCGTTGCAATTCGGCAAAAGCCTCCTTGTTGGCGACAATCTTGTTGGCAATAGCATCCATGCTTTGTTGAAGGGCCAAAAACATGTTTGCTATATCTACTGGAGGTTGGTCCGTTATTGTTGGAGGTTGATCCATCACTTTTGGAGGTAGATCCATCACTACTGGAGTTGGGTATATTGCTACTAGAAGTGGATCCGTCACTATTGGAAGTGGGTCCGTTACCACTGAACATTGGTCCATCACCATTGAAGGTGGATCCATCACAAATCTTGAAAATTCTGGCTGGCGAGTTTCTAACAATGAGGTTTTAACCTTCCTCCTTGTGACTGGAAGCAAAGAAACTAACACCCGCTATCCTTGAACCAAATCTGCAGTTCTACTAAGTCTACCAACGTGAGTCCACAACACTTGGAGGATATTAGACCGTTCTGAAACTATAGTGCTATGAATACCTTGCAAAACAAAAATGGAACTCCTAATCAAAATTTCGGCAGCATTTTTGCTCAACAAATCATTATGCATACTAAACTCAACCCCTCAAAATGATATGCCTAACCCACTGATCAGATTTGAGAACCCTAGATCCCGTACATTGCACATAGTAGGAAAGAGAACAAACACCCCTACGGAGGGTAGAGTGATCATATCCTAGCTTTGACATGATCTAGGGTTTCACTATTCAAACAAATGTCATCATTCATCCTAGCATGGGGTAGCATCCTACCTTAGTTTGGTAGTTGCTAGAGCTTACTACATGCACTAGGTCAGTCTAGTCAAAGGGGTACCTCAGTATAGACACCCCATTTTTGACCGCCCTTAAGACTTGGGCACTATTGATGGTTTACTTGGTGGAGAAATGTGTGCAGGGCAAAAGTTCAGTTTCTTCGGCAAGGAGAGAGACAAATCTCAACTTCATTCCCCTTTTGGACCAAAACAATCTTGATCAAAAGATTTTAGACCTTGAAACCCTCTCTTTCAAAATGTTTTGAAAATAAAGTTTCTACGATGTTCCAACACTCGCATTTTGTTAAATGTCACGCTTTTCGGTAAACTGAGTAAGGACAAAGTGGAAATGAATGAAAGGGAGATGAAATCTTTGAAAAATCTTTCAAAACACTTTGTTTAGGGGTTTGGAGTTGAAGAAACGAGGAAAGGAGAGAAGAAAACTAGTCTGGGAGAAGTTCGGCATGAATCTGGGTAGGACCAAAACTATGTGGCTTCACCAAAATAGACATAACTTTTTACACAGTTGGAAT
This sequence comes from Camellia granthamiana, assembly GCA_036172215.1. Classification (NCBI taxonomy): domain Eukaryota; kingdom Viridiplantae; phylum Streptophyta; class Magnoliopsida; order Ericales; family Theaceae; genus Camellia; species Camellia granthamiana. The sequence continues at coordinate 115,671,685 of CM069903.1, forward strand.
TTTCATGCAAGGCTACCACCATTGAAAATCTTACTTCCGGGGCTTCAATTTGGACACAAGAATGACCTGAAAAGGAGTCCATATGAAGGAGTTATGGCCATTTGAAGTTGGACCTGGAAAGCAGAATTTTCTTGCCGACCAAAAAAACTAGCTGGCCGACCAGAAAAAGTGGCTGGCCGACCACCTTCTCTGAAAAACTGGTCGGCGACCTTCCTGCAGATTTTGAAGAGTCTGTGGATGCCAGCTGTGCCAGCTGGAGGGCACAGACTGCATCCACCATACATGTGTATGGAGGGGATTGGATCCAAGCTCTAAGCTTCTCCAAGAAGCTTTAGTTTATGTTTTTCTATAAGAGAGGGTCTCCCTCTCCATTCCAAAGGTTCTGAAGTTGGCCAAGAGTGATAGATACATCTCCCTCTCTATATTCTTCTCTCCCTCTATATTTTGTGTCTTAAAGAGTGTTATTCCTTCACTTTTGCACTATAACTCGTAGCCACACACCACCATATTTGAGCTGAGATCCTTGGAGGTGGTTTTTGGGTCATAAGAGTTGGTTTTGGGCTAGAGGAATTGTTGTTGTTGCAATGCTTCAAGGGTAACCCCTTTTCTCCTCTTTAAGCTTTGTTTTTGGTTACTCTCCTAGCCATATTTGCATGATGATTTGACCATAACTTTCTACTAGAAAAAGTTCTTTTTTTCAGTCCTTGTGATGTTTGTTTAAGGCCTCTTGGGTGTTAAGGGTCTTCTACCCTCTTGCATGCCTTATTTGGCCTTGTTTTGTGCCATGCCTTAAGGCCTTCGAGCTAGTCCTTGCTTGGCCTTTTAACCACTAAAATCCAGTGGATTTTTAGTAGTTGGCATGTGGTTTTAAGGTCCTAAATCAAAGAGGGGTGACCCCCACTCTTCTTGTTTTGTTCGCTTGCATTATTGGCCTATCAAAGGAGCATGTGTTTCTACTATTTTGAGGCTTGGTTTAGGTACTTTTTTGTGACTTCTAGGACCTTCCTTGACCCTGTCTATGGCTGGTTTGGTCACCTTTGGTTTGCCTCTTGCATGTGTAAAGTAATCCCTTTTGTGGCTTATCAAAGCAACATGTCATTCTTGCATGTATTGGTCATGTTTCAGTGGGTTTTTGGTCATCATTTGGCATGCCATGACTCTGTTTTCAGCTGGTTTGGTAGCCTCTCACATGCTTCATATGCTTGTAGTGTAAATCATGTTTACTAGCTTAGAATGCATGATGTTTTGGCCCTCTATTCTAGCATATTTTGGCCATGCTCCAACCTAGTTTTGTTCATATTTTGGGCTGCCTTAGCTTTGTTTTGAGGCCTCTTGGTCGAAAGATGCTTGCCATGCATGCTTGTAGTGTAATAGCCTTGACTAGCTTCGAGTTTTGAAGTCCCTTCCATGCTTAACTTGAGGTATTTTCATGTTTTGGCATCATTGAGCATGATATTTCAGAGCATATAGGGCTGTCATGCTTCCATGTTTTCCACTCTTTATGTGCCCTTGAGAGTTGTGCTTTTATACCCTATTTTGTGAGCCATTGCATGAGCTTCATTTTTGTGCCTTTCAAGCCATCATCCCAACTCATTTTGCTACTATTTTGGGCCTGCATAGGGTCTGTTTGGAGTTGGTTTGGCCATTTGAGCATTGCCTTGCATGCCTATAGTGTAATACACTTCACTAGTTTCGATGCTTGAGCCATTCAACATGCATTACATGAGTTGTTTGCATAATTTGAAGTCATTTTGTATGCCATTTCAGAGCTGAAACATGTGTCATTGCACTCCATATTTCATCCTTTCAATGCGTTTCGAAAGTTGTGTTTTGTGCCCTAGACTTGGGGCCGTTGCATTGTGCATGATCGTATGTGTTTTGATGCCTTATTTCCATCATCTATTGGCCACTGATTTGGGTGTGGCTGAGGCCCATCCATTTTGGTCTAAGTCCATTTTGCATTGAGAATGCCACTGTAGTTCATAGCATTGAGTATGCCATGTTGTCGCATGATTGATCATTGCATTGTGCATGCCTTGTTCATCTCATTGTGTATGTTAGTTTCTACGTGCATTGTGTATGCTAAGTGTCATGTGCGTTGAGTATGCCATTGTTAGTTCATAGCGTTGTGTATGCTAGTTGCATGTTTGCATGTTATCCCTTGCATGTTTGCATGACTTAGTTGCATTGCATTAAGATTGCATGCTAGAGTTGCATTGGTGCATGCCTTGTTTGTTGCATTGTGTTTGGAATAGGGGTTAGTCCAAACACGGGGAACGAGGGACGTTTCATACTTGAAATGATGAGACGTGCCTCGATTCCCGGTCGCCGACACTCTTGACTACCCATGACGGAGTTGTTGGCTTTAGGTGCTTGTATGTGCATTCATTTCACATTGAGTCGTGCAATTTGACTCCTCGGCCATCATGCATCGAGATGCGTGATTGGTGGCCCGAGGGTCAAGGACTACACTCCCTTGAGCTTATGCAATGATTGGGAGAGTGGTCGTGCACACATATATTGTGAATACTTTGCCATCTCTCTCTCTTGCCTTCTGTTGCAGAAAACCAGAAACTAAGGGCAGAAACTGGTCGGCCGACCAAATTTAGTGGCTGGCCGACCACTTTTTCTGGTTTTTCACCACAAAAGTGGTCGGCAGGTGGTCTCCAAGGCCAATAGCTGGTCGGCAGCCTTCCCACAGATTCCCAAGGTGGAGTTTCAGCCTTCTAGAGCTTTGTACAATGTTCTGAGGTCAATTGCAAACAGAGGCAAGTTGGGGCGTCACGAGGGATTTCCGAACAAGGCAATTCAAGCATGCATGCATCCTTTGTCATTCAAAGCAGAGCTGGGGCAGCCCACATTCATTTAGTTTGCATGCTCATTTAGATTGCTTACTTAGTTAATGTTGTGTAATAAGTAGTTGTAACTTGTTATTCCTTTCATCGTGTAATAACTAGTTTAATTAGATTAGCTTAGATTAGTTAGCTGGTTCTGTATTATTTATCCTGACCCTTCGTCGAAAGGGCAAATTTTGTAATAAGTGTGCGTGTGTGTAATGCATGTCTTCCAACCCCCATTTCTTTCTCCCTTTTATTTACTAGTTTATGATGGTTAGTTTTAGGACATGTTTCAATTAGTATCCTTATGCTCGCATGTTTGCATCCATTCATCTGTCTTGCATGCACCGGGCTCGGGGCATCATACTAACTGCATCGTATTTCAATTCCAAGTTGAATGTGTGTTATCTGTAGCATCTCATATGCCATCTTAGAATAGCCGAGCCTATCTTAGTTGCATTTTGCATGTGTTGCATTAGCCATCTTAAACATGAACTAAGATCATGCATTGATTTCTAACATAGCTTTTGTTTTGGCTTGGAGTACTCGATAAGTGTTTATGCTTTAGCATCCTTGCATGTGTATGAGTGACTACCATGATAGCATGCTTACCATGAGGCTATTTGCTTATGTGATATAACTGCTTGATTGCCTGTGGGTGAAGGTTGGATTACTTGAATTGGAATAATTCATCGATTGCGAGTTTTAAGCCCACTTGAGAGTGGCAAATCACCATATTTTCTAAGCCCACTTGAGGGCTGCAAAATCCGCATTTTAGCCTACTTGCGAGTAGCAAACCGCTTTCAAAAACAAACATGAGATGTTTTGTTCCAAATTAGGCGATCCAGTCTATACTTGTATGCTGTGCGCATCACATAGTAATTCTAGGCTAATAAATCGGAATAAGAACGCATGTGTTTTCAAAAACAAGATATCATGTTTAGTAGTGGCCGATCTTTGATCGGGTGAGCGGGGGTGCTCATTGCATGACCTTCCCCTCTCGTACCCAAGTTCCCGAGCCGAGGCAACTTTGGTGATGACGGACACGTGGCCTTAGGCGCAAGTCAGGGTTTCCTAAATTTCCCGAAATAAAAACATTTAGGTGGCAACTCTGTATCTGGCAAAGCAGTCCATGTTTGGCACTTCTTTCTAAAAAATCAATTTTTCAAAACGATTTGATGGATTTGGACTCTTTGGTGATTTATCGATCTTGCATTGCACTTTGTGAGATTAGATTCAGAACCGTGACATTGAGTCTGAACTGTCGTAAGCCCAATGAACAAAACGGGATTTTCCCGGGACGTTCGGGCACGTCTATAGTTTCTGGCGACTCTGTTGGGGATTTAGAGAACTTGACTCGAACTCATGATATCTTGTTTTGATTACACTTATGTGTTTCTTTGCATTGCATTTGCATTGGTGCGCCTAGGACACCGTGTTTACCATCTGTTATTCCTGAACGGTTTGCCGGAGGCCTGCTTTGAGAAGCGTGCCATAAGGCTGACCGGTTACGGGCTTTGCCACGATGGGAACACAAACCCCGGTTTTTACCGGGGCATCCTTTTTGACCATTCAACCTAGTGCATATCGGAATCCATAGTGACCATTCCAAACTAGGACAGGTTGCTTACCCGATTGTAGGTTATTTGAAACCGCTGCGTGCGTAGTGAAACCCTAGCTCCTGACAAAATAGGACAGGGAAACCCTACCCCACCATAGGGGTGTTTTGGCTCTCATTTGCTTGTTATGTGCTTTTAGAGGTTGCCTCTACAAAGAATGCATGTATCAGTTTGCAAGTCTAGGTATCAGGCCTGAGGGCATCAGTATTTTGGGGGAATCAGTTTTACCTGAGGGTATCAGTTTACAGGCAGAATTTTGGGCAGAATTCAATAGAGAGTGCAGTCATTCAGCTATGCTCACATCTATTCCAGTGAAATTGGGCTAAGATGCTGCCTGTTTTCTCTTTTGCAGGGTAGTCTTGGAACCGTAGCTTCAAAAGGCTCCAATATCCCCCGAGGTTCATTGGACTTGTGCTGATAGACTTTGTCAAGTCAGAGATTTAGTTCAAGGGAAATCAGTGTTCCTTTGCCAGAGGCAGGGTAAAAGGGCCAGTCAGGCACAGATCACCAGTTCAGCAGTTACCAGATCAGTGGCCCTTATCCACCCCACCAATGAACAGTCAGGCTGAGGTCTCAGTTTCTACTGCAAGGACAGATATACCAGTTGTTCAAATAAACTAACACTCTACGGCAGGTATGGAACAGATGATGCGTCAGCTCCTGGAAAGTATGCAAGCCATGCAGCAGGATGCTGCCCGTCAAGCAGAATTTGCCACACGCCAGGCTGAGGTTATGGCCCAACAAGCAGAGTTAATCGCCATGCTACAGCAGCAAATCGGGGCATCTGCTTCACACCCAGCTCCTCCCCCACCAAGAGTCCCTATACTCGAGGAGACAACAAATGTCCAGGAAGATATGGACATCCCAATGGGGCCGGCTCTGCCCCCAATTCTACCCCAGCTGTCCAAGGCACCCACACCCACCAACCTACCGGATTCTCCCTTTGAGTTCGAAGTGGACCCCACAGCACTAAAAGTGAGCAAGCTAGAAAAGCTGTTCAAGAAGTCTCAGGGCGTGAAGTCCATTCTGGATATTAAGGATGGGTACACCGATTCGGCCGTGACTCTGCCGGACCGATTCAAAATGCCGCATATCGACCGCTTCGACGGCTCTGGAGACCCAATGGTGCACCTCTACCTGTTTTCCGATATCCTGAGGCCAATGGGTTTGACCGCAGCCCAGAAGTTGTCTCTCTTCGGCCGAACCATGTCTGGGATGGCGGCAATCTGGTATGCGAAATTGGAGGACTCTGTGAAATGGAACTAGGAAGAGCTAGCTGAGGCCTTTATTGCTCAATACTCCTACAACACACAGATCGAGGTCACAACTCGTGATCTTGAAGTCACCCGCCAAGAACCAAAGGAGAGTTTCTCAGAGTTCGTGACGAGATGGAGAGCAAAGGCCTCAATGATGACTACAAGGCCTTCCGACAAAGATCAGATCAAGATGATTGTTCGGAATTTGCATGGCAAGCTGCTACAAAAGATGGTGGTTCTACCTCTGTTTACCTTTCTAGCCCTTCATGAAATAGGGGTTCAAATCGAGGATGCCATCAGACAAGGAATCTTTGTGAAAGATGATGAGCCTTTGCAGAAGAATGTTGTTCGCAGTTCCAATGCTACTACTGATGGTAGCACAATTGCAAAATGCTTAGAAGTAGACTCTATCACCATTTCCCTTAATGGCCATAAACCAATCACTTCAAATCGGCCCCAAGCCCGAAAGTTCAATCCTCTTTACAGGAGTCTCTCCCAAGCTTTGAAAGAGTTGCAAGAAGAAGGGCACCTAGAACTCCTAGAACCCCAACCCCTTCCAAATCCTCTTCCACCAAGATATGACCTAGCTAAATACTGTGCCTATCATCAACAACACGGTCATGATACGAACAGTTGCATCTGCCTCCGTCATAAGATTCAAGATCTTATTGACGAAGAGACCCTAGCTCCACCCGAAGGACCTCAGGTTAGTACTGACTCGTCACCTCCCCACCTCAACCTCATCCATACACTACCATCCACCTTCGACCCCAGCATATACATCACCCCGGCCCATCTACCCAAACCTAAGGTATCCATTCCAGAAAGCATGGACTTATGCATGATGGGTGCACCTGAACCCTAATCATCTTAAACCCGTGAACCCACTACTTCTGAGTTGATGAGAATGATTGAAGATCTTCAAAGAACTGTGACAAATCTGGCCTCCGGAACATTGGCTCCCTCATCGACCACATCACATGCTAGGAGTTTCACGACAAAAGGCTCCCCAATCTTGGGACGGGTTGTATTGGAAGAAAGCCAATCCCTTGGCAAAGTGGAGGCAAGAGGTAAGAACAAGGTAGGGGCAGGCATTGATCCCCATGAACACCTTATGTAGGCTGTGGAGGCTTTGAAAGCGGAAGGGCTAAACAAACAGCAAGTGCTTGTAGTTGTTGCAAAGATTGTGGAGGATACTTTCGTCACTCAGAATGAGAGCAGTTCGAAGCAAGGGGAAAACCAGGAGAAGGGCCATCGTACCAGAAACGATCCTGTGAGCTCTAATCCTCCACTCAGAAGAGGTCAGCAAACCAAGCCAGCACCTGCCAATCCCTTTGCTGGTGCGTCCAACAAAAATCCACAAACCTTGAAGTACCAACCCCGAGGTCAGAGGGTCTTCCATGCCCTCTATATGCCTTTGTCCAAAGCTCTCCAAATCCTCGTTGGACAAGGCCATCTCAAACCCCTTGAGCCTCGGCCTCTCCCGAATCCTCTTTCGACTACACATGATACTGCCCAGTATTGTGCCTTCCATCAACAAACTGGTCATGGCACTGACAATTGCTTTCGTCTTCGCCACGAAGTGCAAGATTTGATTGACGACGGGGTCATTGCCGCGCCAAGCTCTGCAAAGTCTATCGGCACTGGATCGGTGAACTTGGGGGATAATGTGACCATGTGATCGGGAGATGAACCACTTGCGGGTGGCACTCAGTTCACTCCAGCTGTGGGGATGGCACGCACTATTTTGAGCATTTGCGAATGCTGTTTACTTTACTTTCTGACTTGGGAATTGGGTCAGTCTTGTTGTGTTGTACAGAGTCAGTCTTTTCTTACTGAGTCAGTTGGGTCTGTCTTGTTATACCGAGTCAGTCCTGTTTTGTTGGAGTCGGGTGATTTCGGGGGTGTTACCTCGGACATCACTTGCTTGTTTTATGTTTGTCTTTTCGTTTTCTTTTGAGTCTGTTTCTGCCTTGGAGCCAGTAATGCCAACAGATTTGAATGAACAGCAGTGATTTTCACACTCTTGTGTTTGCTTCTGCCTTGTGCTAGTTGTGCAAGAAGTTCTGAATGAGATGGCAGTATTTGACTAAAAACTGTGTCTTTTCTGTGCTTTGAAATCATTGCATTGACCTGAGTTTTTCAAAACCTTTTGAACATTGTGATGAAAACAAAGAGGAAGGAATTCCTTGGGATTTGGAAAAAAATTTGATCAATTGAGAGAAAGAGAGGCATGCTAAGCCCTTAATGATTGAGATCATGTTTGTTAATGTGAGTACTGAGAAGGATCCTGACTTGATCCAGATTGATTCTGCATTGTCTTCGATGTGAGCGATTAGTTGCTTTCTTAAAAAATTTCAAAAAATGTTTTGCATGGTTCTTCGAAGACTTGTATGGAATCGCTCTTGAGATTGTGCAGCTTAGGATCGCTCTTAGCCTCGAGACTCAACCCCTTTGCTTCCAAACCTTGAACCTTAATTCAGAATGTTCAACGGTCAACCACAATGTAAGGCCCGTGTGGCCGAATCAGAAGCAGCCCATGAACTAGGGGCGAGAATATCATATGTGATCAAAGGAAGCTTGCGAAGCTAGATCAAAAGCAGCCCTTGAACTAGGGGAAAAAATGTCAGATGCGCTCGAAGAGTCAAAGATGAGTCTTTCCTGGAAACTAGGGAAGACTGGCAAGAATGCCAAATCCCAGAAGGGGGAAAGAAGAAAGTATTGCTGAAGGACAACCAAGTTCCTATCCACAACACTAAGGGCAAATTCACCCTCCATTGGATGGACTTCTACATCATCAGCGAACAGCAGCCATTCTCTAGGATTCAGAAGGCTCCGAGATCTCAAACCATTCAACGTGGACAAAGCTAAACTTTTACCCTTGAGAGGCTCGCTGGGCCGAAAACCCGAAAGGGCGACCCAGGCAAAAGTTAGAGCAAGAAAAAGAAGAAAAAAAACAAAAAAAAAAAAGAAAAATGCAAAGAATTAAAAAAAAAAAGAAAAGAAGAAAAATGAAGAAAATGAAAAGAAAAGATGAAAAAGAAAAAGAAGAAAAGAATTGAAAAGAATTGAATAACAAAGCTCGCAAGGTTGAAAACCCAGAAAGGGCAGCCTTGGCAAAAGTTAGGGCGCAAAAGGAGAGGTTAATACCCGAGTGTACCTTACCTCCGAACTACGTAAGGCTTGATTCCCATCTTTGGGATACGTAGGCAACTTCATTCTGAAGTCCAGCCGTAAAACACTTCAAATTCGACTGTGTCCATGTGATGGTTTTGGTCATCTTTATCTTCTCTGTATCCAAGAATTTGGTTGTAATTGTCACTGTGAGGACTGGTTGCCACGTGCTGCGGCGCTATTCAGACTAGGGACAACTTTCCGTTGTCGTGCAGTGCTGCGGTGCTATTCAAACTAGGGGCAACTTTCAGTTGCCATGCAGTGCCGTTCAGACAAGGGGCAATTTTCCATTGTTTTGGATCTGAGGTTGTGCATCTCAAAGAGTAAATCCTGCGTTGGTCGAGCAATGGCCATTTGCAAAAATAGTTTTTGAGAATTTTTTAATGAGGTTGACTAATTCTCTAGAAAATTATTCCATTTTTCTAAAATTGGACCATTTCTTGGACCCAAAAAAGGAAATTTTCAGTACTCATAACCTTACTTGCATGATTTCAAATCAGAAAATCGAAAAGCGTGTTAATCTAACTCTCATTGTGGTTAAAATTGTTTTAGCAGAAGCAAAAAAAAAAAAAACAACAACAACAACAACAACAAAAAATGGTCAAAATGATGAACTAGGGGCACAGTTGAGTCAGGTTTTCTGTCTTTTCCCCTTTATCAACGCACTTGCCAGAAACGGCATCATACCTGCTGGAAAAGGGCACCACTGAAGCTGACCGCAAAAGGGCAAAAAGCTCCCACATCCTCCAAGCAACGAAGTATCAAGCCAAGTGGGAAACACGAACTGGAATGGGGCAAGATATTCCATTCTCTCATCTGGACAAGATCTGATCACGTCTAAACTCCCCAGCAGAGCACCGTCAACCGATGTCAACTGCAGATTTGCTACACACCCAGTTGTAGCGCAGCCCCTCTGTGGGAGAAACTCACTGTTGTGAACAAGAATAAGAATCTGGTAGAATACCAGGGGCAAGAGCCCACAACTTCCTACTTATCCATCAACCACCCAGGGGAGGGATAAAAAAAAATGAGAGATTGAAGAATAGAGAGATGTGCGCTGAGAGGAAAAGTGAGTAAAGGGCTTTTTCAGAAAAACAGAGCCTGAGGGCCAAGTGATGTGAGAATCACAAATGAGAAAGGGTGGGAAACAATATTCGAAGAAACTGGCTCCTCACGAACTGAGAGGTCTCTCGCCATTGGAACACGTCTGAGTGTCGTGTCTCTTGTTTTTGTTTGTCTCGATTCTTGTTTTGAGTCGTTTCAAGTGTCTGTGTTTGTGTTTAGGTTGTTTACCTTTTGTTTTTCTTTGTTGAGTCGTAATGCGCTGTGTTCAGTCATAGGCTCAATACCCGGTTAAGAACTCATTTCTCAATTTCAAAATGAATCGTTTTGTGCTCAGGAGTGCTGTGCCGTTCTCAACATTTGTGCAAAACAGGATTGGTTCTTTCATAAAACTGCAGGGTTCAACCCAAGTCATGTCAGAATAGTAAAACCAGGACCTATTTGAAGCTATGAAAGTTCCGGGCTGCAAAGCAAAAGAAAAGAGGGAAAATGTCGAGCATCTAAGTTTGTTTCAACTTCTGCAAGTTCCGTCATTGCATCCCATATGTTCAGAATGAGCAGTGTCTTGTATGAGCTGTGTGCCAAATAAACCGAATACTGTGTTATGAGCTGAGTGTTCAGAATGAGCAGTGTGCTGATACGAGCTGTGTGTTCAAAGTGAACAGCATATTGTGTTGACTATTTCATTGTTTCAGGCCAAAATGGCGATCAGAAGTGCTCTCCCTAAGTACCATTCCCCGTCAAAGTTATCTTGGCTATGTTTGCAATGAGGGAAAGTTGTGAATATGATCAGGAAGGAAAACGACATTTGTGGTTTCTGCATGCAAAAGCTACCCCTTGTCAGCATTTCAGGACCTTTGTACTGCGAGTTGAAGGTAAGTGCTCGAAGAACACAACGGAGGGGAGATCCCCATCAGAGCAAAGCGGTTTACCGCCACTCACTCCATGAGGTGCTTTCTAAAGTGCCGCTTTGTTTGTTTATTGCATTCCCTAAACATCATGCTCTACATTGCTTGTAACATGTACTGCATCATCACACTTATTGCGTTTATTTGCATCTTGTGTTATCTTGTACCATTTATCCTTTTATGCCGAGCTGCGTTTAGGATCGTTGTCCTCTGGGACTTTCTCAGGTTGCGCCGAGCACACGCCTGATAGTTTGTTTCAGACCTCCTCTCATGATTTCAGCGTGGTTTGAGTGTCCCTTTCCTCACACGATTTCAGCGTGTTTGGAATTCATCTCAGGTTGTGTTGTGTATGCACCTAGGCAGTTGTTTTCAGGCCTCTTCTCACGATTTCAGCATGGTTTGAGTGTCCCTTTCCTCACACGATTTCAGCGTGTTTGGAATTCATCTCAGGTTGTGCTGTGTACGCACCTGGGCGGTTGTTTTTGGACCTCTTCTCACGATTTCAGCGTGGTTTGAGTGTCCCTCTCCTCACACGATTTTAGCGTGTTTGGAATTTATCCCAGGTTGCGTCGTGTACGCGCTTGGGCATTTTGTTTTTAGGCCTCTTCTCACAATTTCAGCGTGGTTTGAGTGTCCCTTTCCTCACACGATTTCAGCGTGTTTGGAATTTATCCCAGGTTGCGTCGTGTACGCGCTTGGGCGTTTTGTTTTCGAGCCTCTTCTCGCGATTTCAGCGTGGTTAGAGTGTTCATTTCCTCCACGATTTCAGCGTGTTTGGAATTCATCTCAGGTTGCGTTGTGTATGCACCTAGGCGGTTGTTTTCAGGCCTCTTCTCACGATTTCAGCATGGTTAGAGTGTCCCCTTTCTCGCACAATTTCAGCGTATTTGGAATTTATCTCCGGTTGCGTGGAACGCGCTCCTGATTGGTTTTCTTTGTTCTTCCTCCTCTCACGATTCCAGCGTGGTTGGAGTGCGTTACCCCATTTGCATCTATTGCTCTATCTGTTACATCCATTGCATCATATCTGTTTTATTCTGGTCTAGGAGACCTTAAATCCTCTAAAGGTGCAATTCCTTTGGTGTTTGTCGTGCCCGAACAACTTCTGGTGGTCTGGTATAGCCACATGCTTATGTTTGCGGTGAGTTCCTAGGAGACCAACTGAGACGGTGGAAACTAGAGTTCAAATGGCTCATGCCTAGAACACAAAGGTTCGGGATTTCTGAGACTAAAGTCTGGTTTAAATACCCAGGGGTATATCCTCGGCTTGAAATCTGTATGGCAGCCCCATAGATTGAGATAGCATGTGTATACGCCTCAATTCTGGATACTGAACCAACCTAGTCTGTCACCCTATTGGAGAATAGAGAAAGCTGTGGCCATAGTTAGGGAGAAAAGTAGTACCTACGGTTCAACCGAGAAGAAGGGGAAGTTCCCCAGCAGCATGAGGTAGGTCATTGCTAATTGCCCTTGTAAGGTACCTTCACTTCCTAGCTATTACATTGCATAGCATTGCATAAATCCTGAATTATCAAACCAGTTTCGCGCAACGTATAAGTCCAATTATCAAAATCTTCCTGCATAACATTTTGCATCCTGCCCATGAACTACACTGGTTTGATTCCCTGCAAAGGGATACGTACGTAGCCTGTGGGTTCAACCAACTATATCTGCATTTTGTTTGTTTGTCCAAGTCTTCGCCCTTGTCAAAAATGGGTTGTCACTGGGCTTTGACATTCACTCCCGTCACTTCTTGACTTCCGAGTTCTGTCAAAGAGGGGCAACTGTAGACACCCCATTTTTTACCGCCCTTAAGACTTGGGCACTACTGATGGTTTACTTGGTGGAGAAATGTGTGCAGGGCAAAAGTTTAGTTTCTTTGGCAAGAAGAGAGACAAATCTCAACTTCATACCCCTTTTGGACCAAAACAATCTTGATCAAAAGATTTTAGACCTTGAAACCCTCTCTTTCAAAATGTTTTGAAAATAAAGTTTCTACGATGTTCCGACACTCGCATTTTGTTAAATGTCGCGCTTTTCGGTAAACCAAGGACAAAGTGGAAATGAATGAAAGAGAGATGAAATCTATGAAAAGTCTTTCAAAATACATTGTTTAGGGGTTTGGAGTTGAAGAAAAGAGGAAAGGAGAGAAGAAAACTAGTTTGGGAGAAGTTCAGCATGAATCCGGGTAGGACCAAAACTGCGCGGTTTCACCAAAACAGGCATAACGTTTTTCACAGTTGGAATTTTGATGCAAGACTGCCACCATTGGAAAGCTTACTTTCGGGGCTTCAATTTGGACATACGAATAACCTAAAAAGGAGTACATATGAAGGAGTTATGGCCATTTGAAGTTGGACCTGGAAAGCAGAATTTTCCTGCCGACCAGAAAAACTAGCTGGCCGACCAGAAAAAGTGGCTGGCCGACCACTTTCTCAGAAAAACTGGTCGGCCGACCAAAAAAAGTGGTCGGCCGACCACTTTAACTGGTCGGCGACCTTCCTGCAGATTTTGAAGAGTCTGTGGATGCCAACTGTGCTAGCTGGAGGGCACAGACTACATCCTCTATACATGTGTATGGAGGGGATTGGATCCAAGCTCTAAGCTTCTCCAAGAAGCTTTAGTTTATGTTTTTCTATAAGAGAGGGTCTCCCTCTCCATTCCACAGGTTCTGAAGTTGGCCAAGAGTGATAGATACATCTCCCTTTCTATATTCTTCTCTCCCTCTATATTTTGTGCCTTAAAGAGTGTTATTCCTTCACTTTTGCACTATAACTCCTAGCCACACACCACCATATTTGAGCTGAGATCCTTGGAGGTGGTTTTTGGGTCATAAGAGTTGGTTTTGGGCTGGAGGAATTGCTGTTGTTCCAGTGCTTCAAGGGTAACCCCTTTTCTCCTCTTTAAGCTTTGTTTTTGGTTACTCTCCTAGCCATATTTGCATGATGATTTTAGCTTAACTTTCTACTAAAAAAAGTTCTGTTTTTCAGTCCTTGTGATGTTTGTTTAAGGCCTCTTGGGTGTTGAGGGTCTTCTACCCTCTTGCATGCCTTATTTGGCCTTGTTTTGTGCCATGCCTTAAGGCCTTCGAGCTAGTCCTTGCTTGGCCTTTTAACCACTGAAATCCAGTGGATTTTTAGTGATTGGCATCTGATTTTGAGGTCCTAAATCAAAGAGGGGTGACCCCCTCTCTTCTTGTTTTGTTCGCTTGCATTATTGGCCTATCAAAGGAGCATGTGTTTCTACTATTTTGAGGCTTGGTTCAGGTACTTTTTTGTGACTTCTAGGACCTTCCTTGACCCTGTCTATGGCTGGTTTGGTCACCTTGGGTTTGCCTCTTGCATGTGTAGAGTAATCCCTTTTGTGGCTTATCAAAGTAGCATGTCATTCTTGCATGTATTGGTCATGTTTTAGTGGATTTTTGGTCATCAGTTGGCATGCCATGACTCTGTTTTCAGCTGGTTTGGTAGCCTCTCACATGCTTCATATGCTTGTAGTGTAAATCATGTTTACTAGCTTAGAATGCATGATGTTTTGGCCCTCTATTCTAGCATATTTTGGCCATGCTCCAACCTGGTTTTGTTCATATTTTGGGCTGCCTTAGCTCTATATTGAGGCCTCTTGGTCGAAAGATGCTTGCCATGCATGCTTGTAGTATAATAGCCTTGACTAGCTTCGAGTTTTGAAGTCCCTTGCATGCTTAACTTGAGGTATTTTCATGTTTTGGCATCATTGAGCATGATATTTCAAAGCATATAGGGCTATCATGCTTCCATGTTTTCCACTCTTTAAGTGCCCTTCAGAGTTATGATTTTATACCCTATTTTGTGAGCCATTGCATGAGCTTCATTTTTGTGCCTTTCAAGCCATCATCCCAACTCATTTTGCTACTATTTTGGGCCTGCATAGGGTCTGTTTGGAGTTGGTTTGGCCATTTGAGCATTGCCTTGCATGCCTATAGTGTAATACACTTCACTAGTTTCGATGCTTGAGCCATTCAACACGCATTACATGAGTTGTTTGCATAATTCGAAGTCATTTTGTATGCCATTTCAGAGCTGAAACATGTGTCATTGCACTCCATATTTCATCCTTTCAATGCGTTTCGAAAGTTGTGTTTTGTGCCCTAGACTTGGGGCCGTTGCATTGTGCATGATCGTATGTGTTTTGATGCCTTATTTCCATCATCTATTGGCCACTGATTTGGGTGTGGCTGAGGCCCATCCATTTTGGTCTAAGTCCATTTTGCATTGAGAATGCCACTGTAGTTCATAGCATTGAGTATGCCATGTTGTCGCATGATTGATCATTGCATTGTGCATGCCTTGTTCATCTCATTGTGTATGTTAGTTTCTACGTACATTGTGTATGCTAAGTGTCATGTGCATTGAGTATGCCATTGTTAGTTCATAGCGTTGTGTATGCTAGTTGCATGTTTGCATGTTATCCCTTGCATGTTTGCATGACTTAGTTGCATTGCATTAAGATTGCATGCTATAGTTGCATTGGTGCATGCCTTGTTTGTTGCATTGTGTTTGGAATAGGGGTTAGTCCAAACACGGGGAACGAGGGACGTTTCATACTTGAAATGATGAGACGTGCCTCGATTCCCGGTCGCCGACACTCTTGACTACCCATGACGGAGTTGTTGGCTTTAGGTGCTTGTATGTGCATTCATTTCACATTGAGTCGTGCAATTTGACTCCTCGGCCATCATGCATCGAGATGCGTGATTGGTGGCCCGAGGGTCAAGGACTACACTCCCTTGAGCTTATGCAATGATTGGGAGAGTGGTCGTGCACACATGTATTGTGAATACTTTGCCATCTCTCTCTTGCCTTCTGTTGCAGAAAACCAGAAACTAAGGGCAGAAACTGGTCGGCCGACCAGATTTAGTGGCTGGCCGACCACTTTTTCTAGTTTTTCACCACAAAAGTGGTCGGCAGGTGGTCTCCAAGGCCAATAGCTGGTCGGCAGCCTTCCCACAGATTCCCAAGGTGGAGTTTCAGCCTTCTAGAGCTTTGTGCAATGTTCTGAGGTCAATTGCAAACAGAGGCAAGTCGGGGCGTCACGAGCGATTTCCGAACAAGGCAATTCAAGCATGCATGCATCCTTTGTCATTCAAAGCAGAGCTGGGGCAGCCCACATTCATTTAGTTTGCATGCTCATTTAGATTGCTTACTTAGTTAATGTTGTGTAATAAGTAGTTGTAACTTGTTATTCCTTTCATCGTGTAATAACTAGTTTAATTAGATTAGCTTAGATTAGTTAGCTGGTTCTGTATTATTTATTCTGACCCTTCGTCGAAAGGGCAAATTTTGTAATAAGTGTGCGTGTGTGTGATGCATGTCTTCCAACCCCCATTTCTTTCTCCCTTTTATTTACTAGCTTACGATGGTTAGTTTTAGGGCATGTTTCAATTAGCATCCTTATGCTCGCATGTTTGCATCCATTCATCTGTCTTGCATGCACCAGGCTCGGCGCATCATACTAACTGCATCGTATTTCAATTCCAAGTTGAATGCGTGTTATCTGTAGCATCTCATATGCCATCTTAGAATAGCCGAGCCTATCTTAGTTGCATTTTGCATGTGTTGCATTAGCCATCTTAAACATGAGCTAGGATCATGCATTGATTTCTAACATAGCTTTTGTTTTGGCTTGGAGTACTCGGTAAGTGTTTATGCTTTAGCATCCTTGCATGTGTGTGAGTGACTACCATGATAGCATGCTTACCATGAGGCTATTTGCTTATGTGATATAACTGCCTGATTGCCTGTGGATGAAGGTTGGATTACTTGAATTGGAACAATTCATCGATTGCGAGTTTTAAGCCCACTTGAGAGTGGCAAATCACCATATTTTCTAAGCCCACTTGAGGGCGGCAAAATCCGCATTTTAGCCTACTTGCGAGTAGCAAACCGCTTTCAAAAACAAACATGAGATGTTTTGTTCCAAATTAGGCGATCCAATCTATACTTGTATATTGTGCGCACCACATAGTAATTCTTGGCTAATAAACTGGAATAAGAACGCATGTGTTTTCAAAAACGAGATATCATGTTTAGTAGTGGCCGATATTTGATCGGGCGAGCGAGGGTGCTCATTGCATGACCTTCCCCTCTCGTACCCAAGTTCCCGAGCCGAGGCTACTTTGGTGATAATGGACACGTGGCCTTAGGTGCGAGTCAGGGTTTCCTAAATTTCCCGAAATAAAAACATTTAGGTGGCGACTCTGTATCTGGCAAAGCAGTCCATGTTTGGCACTTCTTTCTAAAAAATCAGTTTTTCAAAACGATTTGACGGATTTGGACTCTTTGGTGATTTATCGATCTTGCATTGCACTTTGTGAGATTAGATTCAGAACCGTGACATTGAGTCCGAACTGTAGTAAGCCCAATGAACAAAACAGGATTTTCCCGGGACGTTCTGGCGCGTCTACACTCAGTAAAATACCGATATACCTACTCAATCTGGCAGATCAAGCAGAACTTGGTGATCCCGATTCCAAGGCTTGTGCTCCCACCATATTAGAGCCCATGTCTGTCTATCTACCTGAAGCCAAATAGCCGTCCAGGATAACAGGTGACGAGCATGGGACTTAGGTGCACCAAGGCATCAAATGTAATAAACATATAATTAAAAATAGAAGTCATATCATAAAGTTCGAGTCGAGGTTTCTTAATATTCCCAGCAGAGTCGCCAGAAACTGTAACACTACCTATGGGATATCCTTTCACGTAAACAGTTCGGACCCTCAATTTCTTCGATCTAGTCTCACGAGTGCAATGTGAAACACAGATGAGAGTCCATATTTGGAAACTTTTGTAAAAATCCATTTTATTACAAATTCTTTTCCAGAAATGAACTACATCACTAGATCTTAGAGTCACCATCTAATATTTTGAAAAAAATTAGGAAATCTGTGACTCATGCCAAGGCCACTGTTCGTCGTAATTAAGGATGCTTGGCTCGGAACTTTAGGTATGAAGGGGGAAGGTCATTAATTGAGCACCCCCGCTCACCCCGATCAAACAACTGGCCTCTACTAAGCCATGATATGATTTTCATTAACTTTATATGTTCACATTCCAATTATTTAGTAAATCCTAAAATTTACTATGTGAAGCAAACAAATATAGACTATGTCGTTCATTTTGGAACAATTTGATTTCATTATTTCAAAAAGGTTTTGGATAGTGCAATCATGAAAATCAATTTTATTCCAAATTAAATAACACAACCTTCACCCACCGGCATGCATAGAATTATATCAAATAAGCAATTAGCCACATGACAGAATGCTAAACATAGTAGAAAAAACATACACAAGCGGGATACTAAAGCACAAAAACATACATATTTACCGATGTCCCGCAAATAATTACAAAACGAAATTAGTAAAAACATGCATGATTCTATATACAAGATCCTAATGCAATTCACTCATGACATGAAACTATAGATCCGGTTTCTAATATATGACATGTGAATCATCTCAAAACATGAGGTAGCTCACAAAATCACATAATAATCAATTAAATACACATATGCAAATTTAGCTGGATCTTAAGACATAAGACATGGATGCAAGGCATGGATATGATGACAAGCAAAATAACATGCATATTTACAGAATATAGAAAGAAAATAAAAGAATAGGATAGAAAAAAGTGGGAGTGGGGAATTATTACAATGCTTTGAATATTACAAATTTTAATGGAGGGAGAGGAAAAATATTACAACAAAATATATCCTCACAAACACTCTAATTAAAAGAAAAAACAAAAAAAAAAATTCAAGGGGCCTCGAAGACCGTCGGAGACTACTAGGTTCTATCTTGGAGAAACTGGCTGGCTGGCCAAAAGATGAGCTGGCTGACCGGCCAATCAAGCCAGGCTGAAAACTCTATTTTGTTCAAACACTAGAAAAACAAACGGAAAATATGTAAGTGGCTCAACTATCCACTTCCAGTTAGCTTACAATAGGTTTATAACATGAAATTGAAAGAAGAAAAGTAATAGAAGAAAGAAAATGCAAGAAATACTAGAAAATGAAAAGTGTGCAAAATTCACCTTCCAAAGAAGGATTTAATTTCTAAAATTCCTTTTGACCTCAAGCTTAGGAAGTGTGTTCTTAATTCTCAAGTTGAAAATTTGAAATTCTTATTGGATAGTGTTTTTGGATGGTTTAACAGTGTATGTGGGGGGGGGGGGGGGTTGTTCCAACTCTCTGTTTTTCTCTCAATTTCAACAACACTCACTCTCTTTTGATCAAGGCTCAAGAATATGGCTATAACAGAATTTATGGGCTTGGTTTGATATATTAAAAGATGGTATATCAATGTATTTCTAAGCTTATAGCTTAATGTTCAAAACTTTTCTTTTTCTCTCTCTAACTCTCAATTCACTCTCTTAATTCAATTCCCTTCCCCTCCAATTCCCCTCATTCTGATCCTCCATATAGATAATGAATGAAATGCAACGTCACGTGGGAGACAACGATGATGGAGTGATAAAGGTGGTTGCTTTGGATGCCACCTTTTGGGAAGAAGACAATCCTCCTTTTGACAATAGAGGCCAAAGAAAGATAATGGAGGGGGTGGGTGTGTACCTTGTGCATGAATATAACAAGAAAATATATGAAATGGCATGACCCACATGCATTCAACAAGAATTCTGCTGAAACTGCCCTACTTCTGGGCAAATTAGCCTATCGGCCAATTTATATGTTGCACAAAACAGGATTTTTCGACAAAATTATCATCCTTTCCTCCTATTTCCACACTGTTCTTTGCTCAATTTCCTAAAAAAAAGTTTCATTTTGAAGTTTAAAAATGATCCTCAGAACACTACGAAAATATTCCGAACAAAGCGCGAAAAAAGGTTTCGAAAGAGAGTTTTGAATGAAACTTAAACATTTAGCCAAAACAGGCTTAGGTTTGGAAATGATGCACAAATTCCATCTTTCTTACTGAGAATTATGCAAGAAACACATTCTTGCTTTCATCATCAGGTAATCAAAAGAAAGCGCCCAAGTCTTAGGACCGGTCAAAATAGTGTGTCTACATTAATCTGTCGGAATCCTTCATCTATGTAGGCTTGGAATTCTTCGGGGGTAATACCCTTTCCCTGTGACTTCAGCTTTTCAGAAACCACCTCCACTGGTCCCAAGCTTTCTTCGTATAATGTTGCCTCAATGTTGTGTTCATCTACTCTGAAGGGGTTAGCAACAGCCCAGTACCATCATTTCCATACGGCTTGCTTCCTTCTTAGCTAGTCAAAAAGATGAGAGCCTGATGCAATGAAGATGGTACACATCCATTCAGATGGATCCAATCTCTTCCTAGAAACAGATTATAGTTAGAGGTATAATCGACCATAAAGAAAGTTGTGCTCACGGCCCTTGCTCCAATCTGTAACTTTAAGACTATTACTCATTTGGCATCAGACGAGCCTTCTGCAAAGTTACTAATTGAGATGTCGGTAAGTATCAAATCATCCACTGTTTTTCCTAACATCCTCAGTGTTTTGGAATGAAGGATATTAATGATGGCCCCCATTATCAACCAAGACCCTGTCGACAGGCACTCCATCTAGGTGTACCTATACATATAAAGGCCTCAGGTGCTTAATCAATTCCTCTCCAGGCTTTTGTAGCACTACTTGGTCCCCATCAATAGACTTGACTACCTCTATTGACCTTGTTGTTTTGGCCTTCGATTCTGCTATCTAGGCCACTACTTCTATAAAGTCTGCCACATCACCAACCAAATATGTTAGCTAGTCTAGTCCGGCTTGAAAACTCTTAGGGATGGCCATAACCACATTGCAATTAGTGAGAGGAAAACTGCCAAACTGAATGGTGATTTTCTCCCCAAAGTCTCCTAAACTTTCTGACTTAACCTCATCCTTTTCCATGTTGACAGACTCTGTCATCTTGACCTCTGGAGCCACCTCTTGGCTATCTTTCATAGCCTCGTCGTCAACTTGCATTTCTTTCTCTAATTCTCTAATTCTCTTCCTTAACAAAGCTTCCTCTGTGATGGGTATGGGTTCCTCGTATGACATCGATTGTTTAGGAATTTCCTCAATGCTGCTCCTTAGTGTTAGTATCATTGCATCTTTTGGTATAGAAGTTTCATCACCTTTTTTTTCTCTGGACGAAGAAAAATTTTGGGCTTTTAGTGGTTTCATGCCCTGATTTTTAAGCTTGGACATCATTGCATGAAACTTTCTCTACTCCCTTCTTTTTTTGTGTTCTTGTTTCACCCATAGGTCTCCAACCATCTTTAGGGAATTTTGGATGTACTACTCCCTGCCAACCATAATGTGGTGGCATTGGGGCCTAATCATTCCGGACTACTCCAGCCCTAGCTCCCTAATTAACCTTGGTTCTGTTGGGCCACTGTATGGCCTGACAATCACGCCCTCTTCTAGCCTCTTTTCCAAGTCATGCGAATATGTCCTGGCCTCTTGACTATAGGACCTCTGAGCCCTAAAGCTCCTCGGCTAGCCACTCTGTTTTTGTTGTTTGTGCTACCTTAAATATGCTCTGACTGCGCTAGCCCCTTCCAAGCAAGGATTCATTTGTAACCCTTGGTAAAGAAAGGGCCCATCCTGCTCCCCATAATCTTTCTTCTCTATAGTATAAACACCTAGGTTCACCCCATCATACAATAGTTCTACACCATTGAAGATTTCCAAATCATCTTGGCCCATGGTGTTAAACCTAAGGCCACAATCCTTCATATGCTTATGTACTTTGTTAGCCACAATAACCTATGCTTTCTCTCTTTCAGTTCCACACCTGAAGCATACAAACTGGTCCTGATGGCCTATTGGCTTCTTTCCTTCAACCAGATGTTCTTTTCTCAGATTGTGGACCCTTTCCAACTCACTTAGTAATACTCTCTAATTCTTGGTTTGATCATTCAGTTTGATAGACACCATATTTATGTCCACCACTTCTAGAAAAGGATTCTCATCGACAACCATAACTCCTTTGTCTTTTTCAGCATATTTCAGCATTCCTTTCCGAATTAAATCATGCACATAACTATGAAAAGTCACACAATTATTAGTTGAGTATGTAAACGAATTATGCCATTTACAGTATTCTTTGTCAACCCTATCTTTTTCCTTTGGGATGTTATGACCTGAGGATAATGTCAAAAACTTCCCAGCCAACAACTCATCGAACAAAGCATTTGCCTTTGATAAATCAAAAGAATACTATCGATGGGTCATTGGCACATTTTTCCTAACTGGCTAAATAGAAGGCATGTTTACTGGTTTCTCTGCCTTTTTTAAGGCTTCACAAGTCATCGGTGTCTTGCAAACTATTTGAGCAATATCTATGTCCATTTCTGTTTCCAATTCTATGTCTTGGTAATATGTTCCTAGGGCAACAACTTTTCTTTGCTGTTTTTCACTAATGATGGACTCATAACTGGTTGCCCTAGATGAAATTTCAAACAAATCTCTGAATTCCATTCCATTAAATTTTTTCCTTAATTCAAAATCAAGGTCATTCTGGGCTAATATTATCACCTCTATCTCAAGTATATAAACATGGCACTTGTTTCTAGCTTTTTCGAATCTATCGATGTACTATTCTGCAGACTCCCCTTACTTTTGTCTAAACTTAGTTAAGTCCACCATGCTAATGTCTGGCTCAATCTTGTAAAATTGTGCATGGAACTTGCCTTCCATATCCTGCCATATGGGTACTAAGTTTTCTGGCAGGTTAATGAACCATGTGAAAGCTACTTTTGACAGTGAATGTGGAAAAAGCCTAAGTTTCATGTTATCTAAGTTTGCACACTGCATGGTAAATCTTCCTATATGTTCTATGGTCGACTGCCTCTCTTCCCCAGTAAACAAGGAAAATTCAGGCATTTTAAAGTTTCTAGGAAGAGGGGTCTCATCCACCCAATAAGGGTATGGCTTCCTAAACATTGGTTTGTTAGGCCTCCTTAGGCATGGGCCATACATTTCTTGAATTATTTCCATGATCTGATACCTATTAATTTGGGCTGGCTCAAGGTTCAGCTCCTTATGATAGGCAACATACCCCATCCTTTCATTAACTTATGGTTGAAAGTTTGGTGCAACAAACCCCTCATACAGCTGGAAGTGCTGCTATCGAGGTAGGTGCAAACCAAAACCTCCTTCCTCAAAATGTCGAGGGGGTTGTCTAGGCCCTCTTTGTGGTTCATGATTTCTGAAGCCCTGCTCTTGGTATACTTGCTGCCAAAGGCTTTGGTTGCCTCTTGGCCTTAGGTTATCATAATTTGGTTGTCTAAACCTCTGGTCAACAAAGTTGTACTGCCCTAATCTTGGTCTATCAATAGTAGGTTCCTCATACCCAAGGGATCTAAACTTCCCCCCTAGCATAGGCCTGACCATGTCATTTATTGGTTTTTCCTATTCTAGGAGCCAATTTTGCCACCCTTGCATTGGTCTATTATTCATTTCAAAGGTTGGATTATAATGTGACTTTCCTTCCAGGGCCTCTTGTAGACACCCTATTTTTGACCGTCCTCAAGACTTGGACGTCATCGTTTGAACACTCGATGATCATCCATGCTCGTGTTCGTTTTGAGTTCCTGAAGGTCTCGGCTGCGCACCTTGCCTTAGAATCTCTCAACTTGTCTGTTCTGTGCTTGGTTATGGACCAAGGACTTGTGGTTTTGTTTCTGAGGGGAGAGGGTGGCTTGTTGGCCATCCCCTCAACCCATCGGCTAAGGCTTTGTGCCATCGGCCTTGTTTTCTTTCCATCGGCCATGAATGTTGGCCAATCGGCACTCTTTTTGGTCGATCGACCATATTTTTGAGCCGAGACCTTTCCATCTACTTTTTGCAGATATTTTGTGCCAGCTGTGACAGCTGGTGGGCACAATTTTCATCCTCCATACATTGTATGGAGGGATTGCATTCAAGACTCAAGCTTGTTGAATAAGCTTGAGAATTGAAATTCTATAAGAAGGGAGCCTCCCCTCCCTTTCCACAGGTTCTGGAAAATTAAGATACAAGTTCTATATCTCTCTCTATATTTTACCTCTCTCTCTTGTTTAGCCCTTGCTTGTGCCCAAAAGTGTAGATTCTTCACACTATTGCACACAAACACCTACTAGAACACCATCCTTTGGTTGCTGAGGTCCTTAGGAGTTGGTTTTGGAGTTCTTGGACTGGTTTTGATCAGAGAAGAGTGCTGGTGTTGTGTTCTTGAAGGTGTTCTTCAAGGGTGAGTAAACTGCCTTTTAATCCCCCATTTTGGCTTAAGCTTTTAGACCTACTTGCATATTGTTTTAAGCTTAACTCTAAACTATAAAAAGTTCTGATTTTGTATGCTTGTGATGTTTGGTTAAGGTCACTTTTTGGTTGGGGGTGGTCTACCCCCTCTTAGGCCTTGTTTGGCCTTGTTTTGAGCCATCCCTTTTGGCCCTTGTTCTTAACTTTGTATGACCTTTCTACCACTGAAATCCAGAGGATTTTCAGTGGTGGAGAAGTGGTTTTGGAGTCTTGAATAAGAGAGGGACACCCCCCTATCCTTGTGTCTCATTTGCTAGTATAAATGGCTCATATGGGTAGCATGTTTGCTTAGCATGTTTTGGCTTCATTTCAGCAAGTATTTGGTGTTATTTTGCCATGCTATACCTCTATCTAAAGTTGGTTTGATAGCCTCTTACATGCATGATGCACTTGTAGTGTAATCCTCTCTATTGCCCTAGCATGCATCATGCATTTGGATCATCATTCTTGTATGTTTTGGCTCAACTCAAAGAAGGTTTTAGTTATGTTTTACCATGCTCTAGCTCTGATTTGTATTGTCTTGTTCATGCATGCATTGTTTTGTATAGCCTTGGTTCAATCTAGCTTGTTGGCTTTGAGTGTCCAAGTCATTAGCATGCATTACTTAGACCATTTTCATGATTTGGCATCATTTCATATGTGATTTCAGTCCATATAGTGTGGCCATGCATTCACATTTATCACCTTTTCCATGCATTGAGAGGTTGGTGTTTTATGCCTCAAGAATGAATCATTGTGCATGCTATCATACTTAGGCTTTTGGGATGCCATCTCAATAGATTTTTGGGCTTATTTTGACATGCCATAACTCTGATTTTTATTGGTTAAGTCATGCCATGCTTGGTTGTAATAGGTGTAGTACAATCATCTTTTTTGGCCTTGTATGCATCATGTTTTGTGCTCACCTTTCTAGCATGTTTTGGCCTCATTCCTTGCATGTTTTAGACTCACTTTGGCATGCTTTAGGACTGTTTTGGTTTGCTTAGGCCACTTGCTTCTTGTTTTGCATGGCCATGGTGTGAACCCCTTTGCTAGTTTCAAGCTTTGAGCTTTCTTGCATGCTATGCTTGACTTGTGTGCATGATTTGGCATCATTCTTCACATGATTTCAGAGCTTATTGCATTACCACATTCTCATATTTGTCACTCTTTGCTCATGTTTGAGAGTTGTGCTCCTTATGCCTAAGTGATAGGCCAATTGGAATGCATGCTTGTTTTGTATTTCATTCCATCATTTCATCACATATGGCCACTGATTTGGGCATGGCTGAGGCCTGTCCATTTTGGTTTAAGTCCATCTTTTGCATATTGTTGTATGCTCGTTCCATTTTGCATGTTGTCGCATGCTTGTCTTTGCATGTTGTTGCATGCTTGTCATGTTGCATGTTGTTGCATGCTTGATAGTTTGCATGTTGTTGCATGCTTGTCCATCTTTGCATGCCATGCATGTTTGTATGTTTAGGTTGCATTTTGCATGCTTGCTGGTTTGCATTTTGTCACATGCTTGTTTAGGTTGCATTGCATTTGGCATGCTTGTTACCTTAGCCTTGTGTGCATGTTTGAGTCATATTGCATTTGGTATGCTTATGTTGCATTGCATAGCTTTTCCATGTCGCATGCATTGCATTGTGTTTGGTTTGGGGTGTCAAACCAAACACGAGGACCGAGGGACGTTTCGTACTTGAAGTGACGAAACGTGCCTCAATCCTCGATCGCCGACACTCTTGATCCAACATGATAGAGTGTGAGGCATTCATGTGTTTTTGTGCATTCATTCCATATTGATTTGTGTAATTCAGCCTCTTTGGCCATCATACATCGAAATGCGTGATTAATGGCTCGAGAGTCGAGCACTACACTCCTTTGAGTCCCAAACATGATAAGGGGTGTAATTGCACAACATTTTCGTGCAAATGTATTGCCATGCCCTTGTTTGTCCTCTACTGTAGCAAAAGGAGCAGTTTGCAGGAAAAGATAGCCGATCGGCTAACAATTTTTGGCCGATAGACTAAAAAGTGGTCGATGACCCCTTTCTCTTGGCCGATGGCCTTACCATTTGGCCAATGGCCTCTCAGAGTGTCCATGAGGTGGTTCAGAAGCATCACAGAGATTTTCACAGTTTTCAGAGGAGCATAAGTGTGCAAACAGAGGCAACATGAGGCATGGCAACGGATTTCCGAGCAAAGCCGACCGAGCATACATTTGTCCCTCCTCTTGAGGCCGCTTTAACTGTTTTGTAACTTAATTAATTTGCTTAATTAGTTAAGAGTTTTGTAATAATTAATTAGCTAGGGTAGTTAATTACTTAGTTGGTTTGTATTATTTATTCGGACCCTCCGTCGAGAGGGCGAATTTTGTAATAAGTGTGCGTGAGTGTGTGAATGTCTTCCAACCCCACGTCTTTCTCCCTTTTACTTAACCGCTTACGATGATTAGTTTTAGGGCATGTTTTAGTTAGCATCCTTATGCTTCACATGTTTGCATTCATTCGTCTGTATTGCATGCACCGGGCTCGGCGCGTCATACTAACCGCATTGTATTTCAATTTCTACTTGAATACATGTTCAATAGCATGTCATCAAGTTGCATTTTACATGACATCTTAGAATAGCCGAGCCTATTTCTAATTGCATTTTGCATGTGTTGCATTAGCCATCTTAACATAAACTAGGATCATGCATGATTACTAACTAGTTATTGTTTTGGCTTAGAGTACTAGGTAAGCTTTTTTGCTTTAGCATCCTTGCATGAGTGTGAGTGTTGCCATGATAGCATGCTTGCCATGAGGCTAACTGCTTAGATGATATAACTGCCTGAATGCCTGTGGGTGAAGGTTAGATTACTTGAATTGGAACAATTCATTGAAATGCGAGTTTTAAGCCCACTTGAGAGTGGCAAAATCATGTTTTCTTAAGCCCACTTGAGGGTGGCAAATCCACGTCTTAGCCTACTTGTGGGTGGCAACTTCAAACCATTTTCAAACAAACAAACATAAGATGTTTTGTTCCAATTTAGGCGGTCTAGTCTATACTTGTGTGCTGTGCGCATCACATAGTAAAGCTAGCTAATAACCGGAATAAGAATACATGTGTTTTCAAAAACAAGATATCATGCTTAGTACAGGCCAATCTTTGATCGGGCGAGCGGGGGTGCTCATTGCATGACCTTCCCCTCTCGTACCCAAGTTCCCAAGGCGAAGCAACTTTGGTGATGACGGACACCTGGCCTTAGGCACGAGTCAGGGTTTCCTAAATTTCCCCAAAATAAAATATTTAGGTAGCGACTCTGTATCTGGCAAAGCAGTCCATGTTTGGCACTTCTTTATTAAAACCAACTTTCCAAAATAATTTGCCAAATTTAGACTCTTTGGTGATTTATCAATCTTGCATTGCACTTTGCGAGATTAGATTCAGAACTGTGACATTGAGTCCGAACTGTAATAGTCCAATGGCCAAAATGGATTTCGCGCCTTCGCGTGCAGAGCCGTGACGTTCGGGCACATCTACACCTTTCTTTGAACAAAAGGCCTAAAAGGACCAGATTACCCCCCATAATTGACGTTAATTTTAGTTTCTTTATATGTCTGATTAGGGTTCATTTGAAACCTCTCCTGCTCCTCCTCTTGGAGAGTTGGAGGCCTATAAAAAGGGGCACTACCCTAATGAATTTTACTTGCCTTAGGAGTTTGGAATTGTACCTTAGTCACCTGTGCTTCCACTTTGGCTAGTGGTGGACGACTAGGAGTAGGATTGAATCTCCCAAGCATCCTGAGCTTGGCCCGCATACTTTTTGTGACGTGTTCTGGTCTCATTTCGAAGGTATAGCCAAGCTGGGCAACCATTTCCTCTACTTGTTCAACTGCCAGACCGTGGTATTGGCATCCATTGGTCGTGTCCTAACGATCTTTCAGTCCTTCTCCATACTTGGATACTACTAATTAGCTGTCCTCGATGACGTCCATGTCTTCCTTGAACTCGAGAAAACCAGTAGGGAAACCTGTATCTTCAGTAGGCCTCTTACTTGGATCCCCAAGAAGGCCTGACTCGTCAGCAATCTTCCTGCTGGCGTCAGTAGTCTTATTTTTTTCAGCTTTTGTAATAACCCACATTCTTGTCTTAGTCATGTTCATGTACATTCGCATGATTTTGTCTTGTTAAGCTTGCATTTGTAGACTTTGACTTGTTTTGCCTAAGTAAAGGTCCCTGTCTTGTTTTGTGCTTATGTGATTTGCCTGAGTATTGCTTGTATGCTTTGTTCCTTGCTTGGTGTGTGTAGCCTAGGTCACACCCTTGAACCTCTTATACCTAGGACCATCTTGGAACCACCTTGGTTGACCTCCACCTTCACCCTGGCATATTGGCCGACGTGTCATCATCTAGGCCGAGATGTGTATCATCTAGGCCGAGATGTTATCATCTAGGCAACCAACATCCTTGATCCTTGCACCTAGTGATCTTGTTCCTGGACTGGTATGACCTAGACCGAGGTGTGGCACATCTAGGCCGAGGTGTGGCACAGGTAGGTCAAGTGTTATCCTTCCTAGCCGAGATCATTGAGACCTTACTTGCCGAAGCCTATGTCCTAATCCGAGATCATTGCCTTGTCAGAGTGCCCATGTCATCTTATTTGTTGTACACACTTTGTCATACTCTTGTCTTTTCATTCTAGCACCTTTTTGAGGTTATCCAATCCAGCGTTGCCACGTGTCCCAGCAGAGGGTTAAGTCAAGTGCTAGCTGAGAAACCCATATCATTTTGTCATATCCTAGCCTTGTAGAGAGAGAAGCTCTAGGAAGAAGAACAAGAAGTTCTTAGAGAGAGAGCTAGATTTCCAAGCTTGATCCTTAGAGTTTGAACCGTTGGATTTGTATTTTGAGGTTAGATTCTTAATCTACTCTTGTTGTTCTTTATGTTGATCTAATCGCATTGCATAATCTAGCATGATTCGTAAGCCATGCATTGATTTAAAGTTTGGTTTTAGAAAGAGAAAATGATGTTCTTGTGTTCTTGAAGAAAAACCATGTTTTGATCCGAAAGTTTGTAACAAGTTCCATATTTTTGTGTTTGTTTTCATGAAATCTCCAAGTATGGGTACCCAAGTCCATGATTTTGAACTCATATCATGAAATCTTAGATTTTGGAATAAAAGTTATGAATCTAGCATTCATGTTCTTCATGTTCTTCAAGGGAGGAAACCCAGATTTCCAGACTTCACCTTTCCCTAGGTGTGGTCACTGAGACCACTCTTGCCTAGATCTCACACCTAGGCCAAGCATCGTATCTCACCTTGGCCTACCTTGCATGATCACTTGCACCATTAGTCTATCTTGCATGCACACCTAGGCTAACCACTGCACACCTAGGCCGACCACGGTACACTCTTGCCAGCACCTTGTAACACCTCGGCAAGCAGCTGCACACCGAAGCCTAGGTAACCGCACCTCGGCCAAGAGGTGTGGGACCTCGGCCAAGACCTCCTGAGTTCACCCAGCTAGGTCATTTTAGCCTAGATCATCTCTGTGCATTCATTCCAAGACCTGGTTGGTACTCAGTATGTTTTCCCTAGATGAAAAACAGTGATTTAACTCCCAGCACATGTTTTACTTTGTCTTGACTTGGTTTTGGAAAAAAATGCCGGGATCATTGCACTCATGTAAAGCTTATTTTGAGAATGCATTTCATATCCATCTTTGAGCATCTCTTCTTATCTTCTTGAAGTGCATTCAATGGGATTTATTATGTACTTGTAGGTCTTGGATTCTTGCTTTAATCCCTACACCCGAAGAGCTATGTAAGTGGTATTTTTAATAAAGCTATGTTATAATGTTTTGATAAAAGCTTTGCTTTGCCTTGTTTTGGAAAAGTATTTGATCAAGCATGAATGACTATCCCTAGTTTTTGTATCAAGTATTATGTTTGTTTTGATGACATTCTTGGAACATCCTTTCGTGCTAGGGGACATTAAGCCTATATAGCACCTTTGTTGAGATATCTCTTTTGCCACCAACGGTCTTGTACGGGTGGGTTTGTCTAATCGATCTCGGGTCGGCCACCAACGGTCGTGAACGGGTGTGCTTTGATTCCGAGATGATTATTCCCTTGTTTTGCCACCGACGATTTACCGAGTGGGTTGTCTAACCGATTCCGGGTCGGCCACCGACGGTCGTGAATGGGTGTACTTCGATTCCGGGACGGTTATTCCCTTGTTTTGTCCAGAATGTCATCCTTTGGTATTATGTAGATGTTATTAACATCCAAGAAGCTTTGAAAGACTTTGATTGATGAACTTGATTTATCCCATGTTTTGTACAAGTTATTATATGTATTGTTTTGATAAAGATCTCGGATATCATTCATTCAAATCTTTATTACTTATATCATTCACTGAGTATCCAAGCTCACCCTCCCCTCTATATATATGTAGGTGGCAAGCAAGAAGGCAGTGACGCCTAAGATGTTATTTGCAAGATGTTTTGATTCATGTTTTGTATCATTTTGAAGATTATGCTTCTTAGTTTGTAATTCATTTCTTTTGTATATTTCGACTTGAGAAGCCTTTTGATCAAGATGTAATATGTACTCCATTTTATTTTGTATTCAAGTTGTAAAACCATGTTAAGATGTATGTCATTTCATTTGATCTATGCACAGCTCTTATGGACTACTTAGATTTAAATTTATTACTTCCGCACATGTAAGCCCCATATGTATACTTTGATTGTGTGTGAATCTTTGTAAGTTGGCCTTTGGTAATCTCGGATTACTGGCCATCACGGCACCATTCTACTAGGGGCGGAATGGGGTCGTGACAGCTTTTTTCTTCACTATTACTCCAAGTTAGAATGGTCCCACTGGGCATGCCAATTTATGTTAGCAAAAATTCAATTTAAGCCCAATCGACAGTGATTGATCGATAGACTTAAACAAATTTTAAATAAACATAAAAAGATCAAACTTTATGGTTGAATTCTATGCCTTAAACAGATTAATAACTTCCTTGGAGATAATTAAATAAAGAAGAAATAGAACATAATAGAACATGTATTTATTCAATTAAATTGTCACTTGCTATTAATTACAAAAACTTAAATAAAAACAAAGAAATGAAAAATACAACAATCTACAGAAATAAGAGAAATAGGGGTTGGAAAAAACTATAACTAATCTACTCCTAACAACTGCTAAGTTAAACTACTCCTAGATAAATATCACGTTTCATGAATAGTTGTTAAATGAATGATTGATTGCATCCAATTCTCTTTTATACTTGACTTCTGGCCTGGCCCTTGGTTCTGATCTTCCTTAATTCTTTGCATTTCTTCATGTCTATCCCCGTATTCTAGGAACTGTTCACTGGGTTTTTGATTTCTTCCTTGATTTTCTGCCATCACCTTCCTTATCTTTCTATCTTCAACCCATCCTTATACCATGTCAGCCATATTAGCCAATCTTCCCATGTCATCTTTATGCCTTGTCAGCATTCAGTTGACGGAAGAGTCCAAATTTTAATACCAACACCACATAAGAAGGATTATTACATTAACAAACTAAAAATTATAAAAATAAAACCGAAAAAAACTAGATTCAAGTTGTCACCAAACTCATCCAAAACTTTACTGCTCCACAACCTTCAACTTGGAATTTGAAGAACACACCTCTGATGGTCAAGATAAATTATTGACATTGAGGTAGTCGTCTAGCATGAAATAAACGCATTATCCAGTATTGGCCTTCAAGTCGTGAGAATATTTGAATCCAGATCTTAAAGTTTTGGCTCGAGTTATAACCTTAGTTATGACTAAATTATATACATCATTGTATTAGTTATAACTCATTGTTATATTGGTTTTGACATTATTTTGGTTATGATAAAAAAAAAAAGATTTTTAGTTATGTCCTATGTGATGTTCGATTATGATTCAATTTTTTTTTTTTTTTTAATTATAACCCTAAAAAGATTCAATTATGATATTTGTGATAATCAATCCCATAAATGTCATAATTTACCTATAATATAACATAACCCATATGATAATATATTTAAAAATTGACTTTCTTTAATCATTATCAGGATTTTAAATTCTTATTCAACCATCAAATAATTCTCTGTCTTAATACACTCAACCCGTCAAATAATATAATAAAACCTTCTAGATATAATTATATGACTAGGATTGCATTAAAATAAAAGGGAATTTGTATGCACCCATGCCAATCATATGATGTGAGAATTTTGATATACAGCTAAGACTACATTGGAACGAGAATTCAAAAATAAAAATTTAAACTTACACGATCTTGTAACCTTTGCAATGGAGCCAGTATTGAAGTCCCGCTCAAGATTGGTCAAATTCCAATAAGGTATACCAGCACTAGATTTTAATTTATTTTTTAAGGCAAAAAGCATTTAACCCATATGATTTTGGACTATTGTAGACAGGGCCAGAGACATTGCATGCCCAAAATGCCCTTCGAGTTTTGATAATTATATTGATATCTCTATACATATAGATTATATCATATATATTTTTTATAAAATTATAATAATATTTCTTCTTCAAATTATAATAATCTCTCTATTATAAATTTTCTTTCTAATTAAAATGTACCAACTAAAATGAGTCCTTCTATTATACACCTTCAAAAGGAATGTACCATATACTAGTTATTACTTTATGGTATTGATATATAAATTTTCATAACCAAATTATTTTAATTCATAACTAAAATGACTACTATATAAATTATAACCAAACAACACATTTTCAATTACAACAAAAAACAAAAAGAAAAAAAAAATTACTACAAGTCATAACTAATATCAAAATAAGTCATTACAAATCATTACTTGATGTATAATCAAAGACCTCCTCAATCATAACCAAAATAACAACCATAAGAAGTTATAATTAAGTTATATCAAACACTATAATGTGTCATAACTAAAGACGACAAAGATCATAACTGTGACATATGATAGACCTTTTTTTTGCGGTGTGTTTTATAGAATTTCTCTACTAAAACATATCATTTATATCTCAACTTATCTTCTTTTTTAATTTTTCAATTCACCTAAAATAGTTACTCCACAATATTTGTATAAAATTTAACCTCAAATCTTTCAATTTAAAATTCACACCTATCCAAATAAACTCTTAATATTTACGTTTAGTAATATCTCATTGTTGTTTATTATGAGCAAAAAAACAAAATTAATATTATCATTAATTTGTACCCCTCTTCATTGAATTCCTGGCTCTGCCACTGGTCACAAATGACCTTTGACATTTAAAAATATGCAGACACATCCTCTATAGTTTTGTATTTATCTGTAACTATTATATTTTCCATCCAAACAAAGGGCAAGTGGATTGCACACGTCCCATTTACATGTATTGGTCTGTTTAACAAGTTTTCCTCCAAAAATGGTTTGGCCAAAAGATCAAAATGACCCTACCTTTTACTATATAAGATAATGCTTATGAAATGGATGTTATACTCTATCAAAATTGGAGGGAAATGTGAAACCATCCTGCAAAGCTGGTACTCCATCTCTTTTTTATTTTTATTCATTTCTATTATATTTTTATCTCTTATTTATTTTATTTTTTATTCAATCAAATATTTATTTGTTTAATTTGTCTTCCATTCTATAGTGTATTTTTCATTTTTTTTTAATTTTATTGTTTATTTTATTATTTAATTTTCTTTAAGCTTTATTATACAATTTATTAGGAATTTTGAAATGTCTTTTGCAATCAACATTAGAGGGGAACACTTGGTTATACTTTATTAAACTATATTATACAAAAAAAATTTATTATATTTTTATCTCTTTTTTTTTTTTATTTCATCAAATATTTATTTGTTTAATTTGTCTTCCACTCTGCAGTGTCTTTTTTTTATTTTTCTTTAAAATTTATTATATAATTTGCTAGGAATATTGAAATAGCTTCTGCAAACAACATTAGCGGCGAACCACTTAATTATATTTTATTAAACTTTTTTTAGTCTTTACATTTTTTAGTAAATAAAAAATAATATCCTTCTGTTCAAAAAATAATTCTGAATAATTGCTATTTACATTAATTTCAAATCATACAAATTATTTTAAGTAGGTAAGTTTTTTTTACATATTTTTTGAATTATTAATTTAAATTTTTATTAAATATGTTAAATATTAGTCTTATTTTAAAGATTTTGTTGATATTTTTTTGAATAATATGAATTTTAAAAAAATTGAATTTATATATTAAAAATTATATGTATTTTATTAAAATAAAATTGAATAGAAATTTTTTTTTTTAATTAAAAAAGTGAGGCGAATGATGTGATGTGATGTGCTGTAGAGAGAGAGAGAGAGAGAGAGAATGTCTGTGATGTGGGGGGGGGTGTCAGTTTCTGTAAAGGTAAATTAATCTTTTTGACATAAACATTAACAACGTGATGATTACAGATCAGTCTAAAATCACAGAAAAGGTGTTTAGCAAGAGCGTTTCTGTATTTTGTACCGTAAGAATTCATATCGACTATAGGTCCTATTTGTGTGGAAGTTTGAAGCATTACAAAATCATTATTCCAATAAAAATCATAACAGTCGTCTCCACATTTAATGACATAATTTCAATCACCATATATACAACTTTCAACCACTAGCTTCTCCCTTGGGGTTTCACAATGTTAATTACTTGACCCATGAATTATAATGCATAAAATTGAGGTTCAATTATCATTTTCTGATCCTTCTGTTGCAATTTCGCGTTCGAGATGTTGGCTAGCTTGTTCAAAAGACAAAAGTTCTTGCATGAGTGTGGAAAGCTTTGCTATATTCTCTTCATGAATATGGGGTGGAACCTTCTCTCGATATCCAGAAGCATCCATCGTCTTTGTTAGGTTGTCCCGATGTCTATAAAAATACAAACTCAATTATTCCATCAAATGAATAGAGATACAGAAGGAAAAGCCTATCAAAGTAACATCTATGCTTTCAGAAATGTATGGCTTTGATATATGGTATAATCAATTAATAAATCCCTTCAAAGTTCAAAGGATGCCCAACATTGACCAAATATTAGCTTGAGTCCCCAAAAGCTATTTTGGCAAACTAGACTAGACAGTGCATTGTTGTGAGATTACAATTGCCCAAGACGAAGTGGCCAGATTGCATCGGTATTACACCTATTAGACGACCGGCTTTTACCGGAATCCAATCTGATTACCCGATTGATCCAAATGTGCATACCCCGGTTTTAAATGGTACAAAGTCGGATAAATCCAATCCGATCCTATTGTTTGTCCGATCTGATTATAACGTTTTGCCTGGAATACTAGCATAGAAGATCTGAAGAACACTCACAGTGATTTCTCTGTCGCCATCTCACCTCACCTTCTGCGATTTCTCCCTCACCGTCCACCACCAATACCATCATCTAAACCACCACAAGTGAGCACTCACCACCATCTCGATCGCTTTTCCAGAAAAAATCAAACTATCAGACCCTCTCAATCGATTGTCAGCAACACCGTATTCCCTTTCTCACAGTGGCAACAGGGCTTCGTCTCCGGCTCCAGTGACCACACAAGTCTGATTTTTAACATTGTATCAACAAATCCAAGCGAAGCAAGTTCAGATTGACTGCGTGATAGGTATATATATATGTGTGTGTGTCTCTGTCTTTGTTGTTTGAAGATTAATCCTTATGAAGACTCTTCTTACCCTCAATATAATATATATATATATATATATGTTTCCAGCTATGAAGTATGGATATGTGACACAACACAAATACGACACGGACATGCCGACATAGTGATTTTCAAAAAATGCAGAACACAACACGTGGGGGACACGCACAAAATATATAATTTTATATATTTATTAATTATATATATTTATTATATGTCATATATATGAATATATCCTTCTAAAACAAAAAATAAAAGCAAAATAACACTAATTTCAATAAATTGACATTATTTTTCTTTTACCATCATATTCTAAGTTATTTTATTTAAATTTATAATTAGTTTCATATGTGCCTAATCAATGGACACGTGTGTTCAAGTAATAGACATGGATATGTGTCTTCCAATTGTTCAAAGAATGTCCCAATCTAAATTCTTTTTTAAAAAAATAGGACACATTTTGATGAGTGTCGGACACATGTCGGGAAAGTGTCCGACGAGTATCGGTGTCCAACACGGACACAACACGGACACGCCATCTTTTTAGAAGTTTTCGTACTTCTTAGGTTTCTAGTTTAGGGTATTTTGTAAATTTGATTTTGTTGGTAGCATTTTGGTATGTAAGAATGTTGATTTCAAGAAGAATAAGAAGAAAATACACGGATCAGGTCGGATTTATCTGTACAAAGAAGATTCAAATTTGGGTTGCTCATTATTGGATTCGGATTGACATGTAATCGGATCAGATCGGATCTACCAAATCCAGCCGAAATCTGATCCGTTTACAGGCCTGACCAGTATATTCAAAGAAGTAGAAAATGTATATTCAAAAGGTATTGAGCAAAAAGGAGGCAGAACTAATGTATCACTTAATTCATTGCAAGGAAGGTGGCCAGGAATAAATTTAGTGTGTATTTAAGGAAGATAAGGGCATCCAAGATACATATATAGGAATGCTAGCTCAAAGATCAAAAAGCAATTCCCATGTCTCTTAGGGCCATTTGGATATTGTAATTAGGAAAGAACTGATCCATCCCTTTAAGAACTTCATGGATTTTGCTAATAATACGAATAATTTTCTGTAAGAGAGAGATTGCATGTGTACTTGGGTGGCATCCATTTCTCACAAGTGCCTTTTTATGAAATGAGGTTTGCTAAATGCCCCAACCTTTCTACTTTAGACTCCCCACTTCTTTGGCCCCCACCACCAAAACTGCTTTCCTCTTTAGTTTTCTTTAGACCCTACCATAATCTCAAATACATCCTTTGAACTCCACCCCTACACCTTCCACCTGCAACTCCTCCTTCCCTCCTCCGGCAGTCCCCCTCCCACTCCGGCGATCCTCCTCCCCCGGCAACCCTCCCCCAACGCCCCTCCCTCACCAACGACCCCTACTCCTCCTTCCGATCTCTGCCCTCGCACTTCTGGGACCTCTCTCACATTCCGGCAAGCACCGCAACCCCTTTTTTGCCTTCGCGACCTCTCGCCGTTGTTCGGAAAACCAGTTCCGAACAAAAGCATGATGTTCGGTAGTATGTAGCCGAACAAAAGGCATATGTTAGTTGTGGAGCACCGAACATATTCAACAAGTTTGGCTCTGTGTAACTGAACGAAGA
Organism: Camellia granthamiana; assembly: GCA_036172215.1. Classification (NCBI taxonomy): domain Eukaryota; kingdom Viridiplantae; phylum Streptophyta; class Magnoliopsida; order Ericales; family Theaceae; genus Camellia; species Camellia granthamiana. The sequence goes on from CM069903.1 coordinate 115,709,158, forward strand.
GAAATTACCAAACTGTGAGGTAGAGAGAAATCGACAAGAGAGAGACACACGAAAGAGAGAAAAGATAGTAGGTTCCGGAGGATGAAGATGAAGATGAAGATTTGGGTTGCTTGTCGATCTGGTTTCGAATCTAGGTTGCTGGTGAGAATGAAGATCGCGATGGTCGGGGTCATGGGGGATAGGCATCATGACGGTGGGAAGTGGTGGTTCCAAAGGCTGTCGGCGGGAGTGGAAACGGTGATGGGTTGGTTGCCAAAGGGTGGGTTGGTTGCTGGAGGGTGTCAGCGGGAGTGGAAGTGGTAGTGGGATTAGGGTTAGGGTTAGAATTTAATGTTAGGACAAAATTGTAATAAAAAATAAATAAATAAATAAATAAGGAGTCCAAATTAAAAAGTAGGGGCATTTAGTAGCCCTCTTATGAAATATCCCTAGTTTATCAAAATAAAGGAGAAGAGTCATTTCTATTTAGATTCTCTCAACTAAACAAATCATAAGCTCATACTGGCTTAAGTTAATTTGATCAACTACTAAAAGGAATATCACATCATATAGATCCAATTTCCATATGCCAGTTCTGGGAAAAAAACCTTTGAAACAAACAGCTTAATCAAACAGCTCAAAAATGACAACATTTCTTAATTACTCTAAAGACAACAAAATAAATAAATAAATAAATAATTCAGGAGAAATTCAGTCAACAACCAGGCATCACATTGTACTTGTTGATGTATTGTGCTGGGTTAGTTTTGTGTCCAACAATCACTAATGTTTTGTTTAACTCTAGTTATGTTTTGGGTTATGTTTTGTTAATCATAATTAATTTATGTGGGGGACAATATTTCCAGGTGTTCTTTGTACTTCGGTGTGTATAATTACATGTACAAAGCTTGTAAGAGAAGCTAAGAAGCGTATGAAATAATCCGCACAGGTTCTGTCCTGTTTGGAGCCTCTTCCTCTGTTTTTGCTTATTTTTCTCTATTTTCTGCAAAAAATTCAGATCTGATTTTTGTGTGTTTCAGCTGTGTTTTTCTTGTGTTTCAATCATATATTTGCTGCCAAAACACCCAACAGTGCTTACTCTCAATTTAGAGGCATTATCCATATATTTATTGCTTGGGTGTGCTAGTACCTATTTTCTGCATGATTTCCTTCTTTGCTAATTCAAGATAATTTTTTTCTGATATGACTGGGTCGATAAAGCCTTGATACAAGTAACCATCATTTTCCATGATCAATCTAAGTTTTGTTTATGGGTCAAACCATACCAACGATTTGTGTCACTTAATTCATACTACTGGTCCTTTTGAGCTCCACAATCTGCCTTTATCTAGATGACCAAAATTTTGCATCAAAACAAAACTTCAAATCAATGTAGTTAGTCAGAATGGCAATCATGTATTTTTTCAGTTTTTGTACTCAATTTTTTAAGATGGCTGCACATGCAGTGTGCATGAGGAATTGACCACAACCTCCAACAACAATCCTTTGTTTGCAACTGCAGTAAAGCTCAGACGTCCCATATCATCTAAAGGGTAATAAAAGTTGAATTTGTGTGTAGTGGACAAGAGTTTCAGTTGTGGAAAGACACTTACTTTTGTATGTCCTCCATCTTTTTCTGAAGCTTTTCAAGCTCTGCTTCTGCATTAAGAGTTCCTCGAAGCTTGAGATAAACAGAAAGCGATTCATTTACAACAGATACCGCACATCCAGCTGGAGCAGCATCATTCTCACTTAGAACCTGAAAAAAGATCGTTTCAAGGGTCAAAAGAATTTTAACAATACAAGGAAAAACAAACAAAATGAAACCCTAGCCTATAATAAATTCTATCCTTCTTTGCTTTTTGGAAATTATAGCTTCTTAAAGCAACCAACAGCAACAACAACAACAACCATAAATGTACAAGCTTACTAGAAAAAAATATATATATTTATCACGGCCCAACTCCATAACTCCAGTGTAAGGAACAAGGTAGCAACTACACTTGCATGTAAATATATATTGGTATACATAGCCAAAAAAAAAAAAAAAAAAAAGGGTAAAATCACATATGCCCCTTGGCATTTGATGAAAATACACATACACCCCTTGACATTTCCAATATATCACAAAAACCCCTTGACATTTGAAAGTTGTATCAGATGCACCCCTTTTGCAAATCACCATTTATCTTTCAAGTGAAAGACTATTTTACCCTTTAATTTAAATCATAGACTCCCTGACATTGAGCAAAAATATACGGACACCCCCCTAACATGTCAATTTGGAAGTTATATCATTCACACCCGAACCAATATATATATTTTTTTTTATCAGCAACAGAAAAGTTTAATTTTATTAAGGCTCATGGCCAAAAAGAAGAGAGGATAAGGCATCCTCAACAAGGAAAAAGAAAAAAATACATCCAAAAAGACAACCAAACCAAAAGACCACCAACTACAAACTATACAAAACAAACCGACACCCAATCTGAAGCAATCAAAAAAAGAGATCCCACAGAACACAGGACTCGCCGAAGCCCAAAAAGACGCCAAGTATCTCACTCTATCCCATAAATAATCTATATCCCTAGCTCCTCCTTCGAAGATACGCCCATTCCTCTCCAACCAAATGACCCAAGAGATTGCAAAGACTACACAACTCCAAAGAACTTTAGCCCTCTTTGACCTTTCAAAAACTTGAAAATCAAATAATAGCATTTGAGCAACTCCTTTAGGAGCCACCCACTGTACATTGCCCAAACCAAACACCATGTTCCACAAAAGCCCTGCCACCGAACAATGCAAAAAAAGATGATCCAAAGATTCTCCACTTTTGCAACACATTATGCACCATTGAGGATTAAGATACCATGAAGGTCTCCTCTTTTGCAATGAATCATTTGTCAAAGTGCCCCCATGAACCAAGATCCACATGAACACTTTCACCTTAAGAGGAGCACATGCCTTCCAAATCTTTTTGTGAAATAAAAACTGAGGTACATGCAGAATATCAATGATTTTGTCTAGAAAGGATTTACAAGTAAAAGATCCTGACGAATGAATATTCCAAAACCATCGATCCTCCAAACTTGGAGACAAAGAAACATTTTCAAGCCTTGATAATAAAGATATCAACTCGGGAACTTTCCTATCATGAAGGTTACGGAAAAAATTAAAATTCCACGAACAAGGAGCCAACGAAGAAACAGCCACGGACGCAACAGAACAATTATGAGATTGAGAAACTCTATACAGAAGTGGATAGGACTCAGCAAAGGACAAAGAACCCACCCAAACATCCTCCCAAAATCTTACCGTGTCCCCCTTACCCACCCTCACAGAAATGAATTGGGACCAAATTTGATAAATATGAGAAATAGACTTCCACAGAGCATGCCCATAACCCCTAGAAACCACCTGAGAGTCCCTACCATTAACATGCAACCCATCTTTACTTTTGATAACTGCATGCTATAATGAACCATGCTCAATTGGGAATCTCCATAACCACTTGCCCAACAAAGCCATATTTCTAGCCAGTATATTGCCAACTGCCAAGCCCCCCTTCTCCTTTGGTAATGACACCATTTCCCATTTCACCAAATGATCCTTCCTTCCTTCATCCTTCCCTTCCCACAGAAAATCCCTCATTAGCTTTCTATGGATTTTGCTACCTTAACCGGAATCTTGAACAAAGACATGAAATAAATAGGAATCCCACTCAGCACTGTCTTAACCAAAGTGTACCTACCCCTATGGGACAATAAGGCCCTACTCCACCCTTCTAACCTCTTACCTATCCTTTCCACCACTGGATTCCAAAACATGTCACCTCTTGGGTTACCTCCCAGTGGGAGGCCTAAATACTTCATAAGAAATGTCTCAATCCCGCAACCAAGCAAATCGGCCACACTTTGAATCAGTCTTGAATTGGCATTAATACCCGCTACCCTACTCTTTTCTAAGTTTACCTTAAGCCCCGAAATCGCCCCAAAGAGTCTTACCACTGAAAAAAGGTTTGCCATTTGGCACTCGTCCCCCGTAGAGAAGAAAATAGTGTCATCCGCAAATTGCAAATGCGACACACTAATTCTATCTCTACCAACCTGTAAGCCTTCAAACAGGCCTACCTCTTTAGCTCTGTCAACCATCCTACCTAACGCATCCACTACCAAAATGAATAGAAAAGGAGATAAAGGGTCTCCCTGTCTCAACCCTCACGAGGCCCTAAAACACTTCCCTGGCTTACCGACGTTAATATTTGAGTGCTGCTAATAGCCCTCACCTTATTACCTAGCACCACCCATTTTTTTACCCGTTAATTTAAATCAAAGAGACTCCCTGACATTGAGCAAAAATATACAGGCATTCCCCTAACATTTCAATTGGGAAGTTATATCATTCCCTACCTATAAAATTCAAAATTGAGAAAATTTCTATAAAAAAACCCTACATAATACCAAAATTATCGCTCCTAAAAAACACTACATACCCACCTAATTCAGTAAAAATAACCCCTCCTAAGAACCGACTATCACAGCCCCCATCACCAACGATCTCACCACAAATGATCAACGACAAACTCTAACCACCGATTACCTATCACCAACAACGATCTCTCACTATTGGTTGCCAATCACCAACGTCATTTCACTGACCCATCGAATTTTACCATTTAATTTTGGTATTTTGTAATATTTTTTTTATAACCTTGTCAAATCAAACTTAGATTTGTTCAAAGAACACCGTTCAATACTGAACTTCCAAACTATGTGTCTTTGTGCGAAACCCTATTCTAGAACAAAATTTATTTGTTTAGAACTATCCTGCCAAACAAACTACGATGCCCAACATATGAAGGATGTTCGATTTACTATGGCCGAGCAAATGGAATTTGTTTGGTTAGATGTTGCGGAATTACTACCTCTAATTCGGCCCTGTATTGCCAAGTTGTTGGCATATGTTCGGGAGTTCATTATTGAAAAAACGTCGAACCGTTATTATTAATTTTTTCTTGTGTTTGAAAAACCCAACAGTACACGGTGAACCTCATCCGAGCTGTGAACCACATCGAAATTGTAAACATCTTCTGAGCTAATATTGTCATACTCCATTCGTCTCATTGTATTGGGTTGTTGGATTTTGATATATGTCCAGCCGGAAAAGGTTTTACTGTGCAGTCAAATAAGGCTTCACTCATGCGAACTAGGTCTAGCCAGAGAAGGCTTGACTCATGCAAAGGGTTGCCGAATTCGCTTGAACAAAGACAACGAGCATAGATCTACCTGAGTCATCTAGACAATCTACCTCTGAACCGATAGAATCAATATTACAAGGTATGCCTTCTAGACCACCTAGTCAGCCACCTAGCAATCCGGAGTGGTATTCCAGGCAGTGAAATTCGAAAATATCTTAACCAAGATCTTATGCAACCTAAGTAACAAGAGTTTCGAACATGGTATTTCAATTACCATAACTCTCAACACTTAGAGAAACTTAAGAGCCAATATTATTTTCATTTAGAAAAACATCAATAGCTTAGATGTTTTCCGGAGTGGTATTTTGAATTTGCAACGGTAATGAACTTACTTCCAGAACCTCAACTCAATGTCTTAGATGATATACATAAGACATGGTTAACAACTGAAGGACAAAGTATTAGGTCTATACATCCGCCTCCTCAGTCATTAGAACTAGCACCAAGCCTAGCTTCTTGCTCTAGTAGTCCCCTGGTTATTATAGCTTTTGTAAAACCACCTGAAACAGCTTCAGCAAAAAGAGATATTGTTCAACTCAATGATCTCATACCTCTTATTAAACAAAATAATTATACAAATTTTCATTTCCAAACTGTAGGAAAACAATTAACCAAGATTGAAGAATCCGTTACAGAATTAGTACAAAATCAGACAGTAAAATCCAAACCTAACTCCATCATTCAACCAGTACACATTAAACCACCTTTAGAAATATCTAATCTCAAACTTCGGTCAACCAAACAGGACAATGAATTTATGGATGCTCTTATTAACAAAATGAAAAATATTCAAATCAGGTAGTCTAGTTCTCAAATTAATATGCTTTCTAAACAGCAAAGGACCTTTCCCTATCACAGATTCTTGAAATCCAGAATAATTTTCAAGATATTCAGTCTGTTAATAAAACCTATTTTCCTCAACAGACTTCCAGAATGGCTTTAACAGGACCCAGTAAGTATTATTATTCCAGACCTACTCCCCAGGACAATCTCTATGAAGAAGATTTCCTCCATTCCCAGAAATCTTACCATGGTAAAACCATTTATGAATGGAATATTGATGGTAAATCTGAATATCAAATTTTTGAAACCATACACCAGATTCTTATGTACGGCATTGTATCTAAACAAAATGATAATACTGACATCCAAATTGCCCATTTTATTGTTAATGGCTTTACCGGTATTCTTAAATAGTGGGATAATGTTCTCACTATCTCTCAACAGAACGAAGTCCATAATTCCTTTAAGATTGAAACCGATCCTATTAGACAAAGGGAAGACGCCGTTTTTACCCTTACCCAGACTATTCTACATCACTTTGTAGGACCAGATGTAGCCACCAGTGATAGAAGCCGAGAGCTTTTACAGAACCTTAGATGTCCATCATTAACCCATTTTAGATGGTATAAAGATGTTTTTATGCTTAAAGTTATGCGACGAACAAACGCTAACAGTGCATTGGAAAGCCAAATTCATTGATGGCCTTCCTAACCTTTTTGCAGAAAAAATCCATAAGAAACTTAGGGATCGTCATAATGGTATGGCTATTCCTTACACCCAGTATACCTATGGCCAACTCATTGGCATCATCATAGAAGGAGGTCTTTCTTTGTGTAATAACCTTAAACTCCAGTATCTTATGAAGAAACATAATTTAACTAGGCGCAAAGAACTCGGAGAATTTTGCGACCAATTTGCATTTGATACCAAAATCCAGTATCCATCCAAAGCCAAGAAACAAAGGCAAGGAAAACCATATCAAAAATACTCCCGCAAATCTTATTCTAAAAATTATAAAACTATAAAGCAACCTTACCAAAGGAAGCCTTGAAAATATACCAAGGGCAAACAGAAATCCTCATCTAATCCAAAGAAAGACAAATCTACAGTTACTTGCTATAAATGTGAAGCAACAGGACATTATGCTAATCGATGTAGAACAAAGCTTAAACAGAAACTTAATGAGATGCCTCTAGATGAACATCTCCAACAACAGATTTTAAATACTCTTTCAGAAGAAGATACAAAAACCAGTTCTGGAGAAGGACTGGCTGAGTTATACTCACCATCTGAGTCTAAAACTGAATTAGACTCTCCAGAATTATGTCCATGCAAAACCAGTAATCTTAACCCGATAACTGAATCCAACTATTGGAAAGTAATAGTTAAAATGAATGGTCTTGATATTGGAAGACCTAGTGTTAATGTTTTAACCAATGATCAAAAATCTATGTTAGATTTGGTAGACTAGATCAAAGATCTAGAGATGAAATTAAAATTTTTGGAAATATGTTATCAGAATCAGAAAACTGAGGAAGTTCTTCCTATAGAACATTATAGTATGAAAAAGGTTATGAATCGTATACAATCCTCTTCTTTACTTGATAAACCCGTAACAATCCAAGACCTCAAGATGGAGATTAATGCACTTAAAACAGAAGTAAAACATCTCTAGAATGCTACTCAATCAATTTTTACAAACATTAACTAATTAAAACACCAGTTAGCCAAAACAGCACAAAAAGATAAAGGTATTGCTACCCATGACAATCCAGAACAGCAGGATACACCAGATAATCAGTATTTAATGTTAATAAATCAAGTTACTTTCCAGAAATGGTATATTCGAATTACTTTTATTATTAAAACAGATTTTATTATCAAAGATGTTGTCGCTCTTGTTGACAGTGGAGCTAACATGAACTGTATTTAGGAAAGATTAATTCCTACACAATATTTTCAGAAAACTACCCAATCTATTACTAGTGCAAGTGGTAATCCTATGAAAATTAAATATAAATTACCAGAAGTTCTTATTTGTAACCAAGGAATATGTCTTCTAACTTCCTTCGTTTTAATCAGAAGCATGTCCCAGACCATTATCTTAGGGACTCCTTTTTTGTGTCTTCTAATGCCTATTACTAAAATAGATCCCATAGGCATTCACACAACAATCAACCGATTATTTTTGAATTCATAACAGAACCTTATACCAAAGCATTAGATCAGATTAAAGACCAAGTAAATTTCAAAGAAAAATAGATAATTTTTTTGCAAATAGAAGTCAATTTTCTTACAATTAAACAAAGATTACAGCAGTCATCCTTGCAAAATAAAATTAAACTAATTGAAACAAAATTCCAAACAGAAATCTACAGTGATATTCCCAATGCCTTCTAGGAGCAGAAAAAACATATTGTTTCTCTTACTTATGAACTAGACTTTGATGAATGGTATATTCCAACCAGAGCTCAACCCAGCCAAATGAAAAAAGAGTATTTAAATTTATGCAAAACAGAAATAGATACTCTTCTCCAAAAAAAATTAATCAGACCAAGTCACTCACCCTGGAGTTGTACAGTACAGCATTTTATGTTAACAAAAATGCAGAAATCGAAAAAGGTGTGCCAAGATTAGTTATTAATTATAAACCTCTTAATGACGCCTTGAAATGGATTAGGTATCCAATTCCGAATAAAAAATATCTTTTAGATCGATTATAAGATGCTGTTATATTTTCTAAATTTGATTTAAAATCAGGATATTGGCAAGTTCATATAGCAGAGCAAGATCATTATAAAACTGCTTTTTACAGTACCTTTTGGGCATTATGTATGGAATGTTATTCCTTTTGGCTTGAAGAATGCTCCATCTGAATTTCAGCATATTATGAATGATATATTCACCCCATATACAGAAATTGCAATCAATTATATTGATGATGTTCTTATTTTTCATCATCTATTGATCAGCATATGAAACATCTTAATATATTTAAGCATGTTATTATCCCTTAATATATTTAAGCATGTTATTATCCGAAATGGGTTGGTGATTTCTGCACCAAATATGAAACTCTTTCAAACAACAATACGATTTCTGGGCCACAATATTCACAATGGCACTATTATCCCTATTAACAGAAGTATTGAGTTTGCATCCAAATTTCCAGATGAAACAAAATACAAAACTCAATTACAGAGATTTCTTGATAATCTGAATTATATTCGCGACTATTATCACTAGTTATCTCAAGATGCTTCTATTCTTTATACCAGACTTTAGAAAAACCTCTCTCTTTGGACACTAGCACACACAGCAGCAATACAAAAAATTAAATTAAAGGTAAAACAACTCCCATGTCTTTCTTTACCTCATCCAAAATGGAATAAAATAGTTGAAACGGATGCCTCTAATCAAGGTTACGGATGTATCCTTAAACAGCTTAACCCCACAAAACAACAAGAAGAACTTTTGCGTTTCACATCAGGAATCTGGAAAGATGTAGCCTTAAATTATCCAACTATTAACCAGGAATGTTTAACTATTGTCAAACGTATTTTAAAATTCCAGGATGATTTGCTAAATCAACATTTTTTACTCAGAGTTGATTGTTCCATAGCTAAACACATATTTAAAAAGATGTTCAAAATCTTGCTCATAAACAGATATTTGCAAACTGACAGTTTATTATCAGCATTTGAATTTGATATTAAATATATCAAAAGTGAATAGAATTCTTTACCAAATTTTCTAACTCGTGAATATTTACAGGCATCATGACCAGCAGAGGCCGAGGCCGTCGCGGCCGCGACAAAGGATCCAATCCTTATGCTCACCAGAACATATATTCAACAGAATTCCCAAGGCTTCAGACCTCGCCAAACAGTACAAAAGAGGAAGCCAGCCAATCGGCTAAGGATGTCCATCTCTCTTCTCCTGAACAGTATACGTCTAATAGTATTACTAAGGAAACAGTCCTCTATATTGAACCAATAGCTAAAAAATGGATGTCAGATCCATGGGAAATTAAGCGGCATTATTTAACAACTCAATAATTTCCTCGTCACTTTGACCAGTATTGTTATATCTATGAACAGATATTAACCGAAATAGCTGCCATTGAATTTCGTCATACTTTACATGACACTAATAAAGTGGCTAGCCCAGTCCTGTATAGCAAAGCTACAATCCGTAGTATTATGCCCATTTCCACTTGGGGCATTCATCTACATACTGCCAGAACCTTAGATATTTGCAATCACGAATCCAAATACAGTCACTGGGATTACATCAATGCTTTTACCTATGTTTTCTATTACCAATATCGCATCCAAAATCACTCTTGGTTCATCCGCATTGTCCCTGATGTCCTCAAAAACGATCTCCCCAACTGGTTTCTCATTTGGTGGGATAAATTTGGGATACAGTTAGATGTTTTACTAATCCGACAGACTTTTAATGAGTGGCAGATTACCTACTCTCGTTTACCAGTAAACAAGGATATTTCCATGATTCCTTGGTCCATTTTATTATCCAATTTGGTATACCATGGATTTGGAAATGGGATTTCCAGTGTGATTACCAGAATAAAATCCCACGACTCCAACGAATCTTTTTTGTGAGATGGTGGCATAAAGGTATAGATGCCATGCCAATCAAACAAAATTACTCTAGAGCATCCAGGCTTATAGTAAGGCCTGCTAGGATGCTGTCCCTAAAGCCATCCCAGCATCATCAGAATCCAAGAATCTGTTTTTACAGATTCAAACAGAACTCCAACATCAGTACTCGGATTTATTAGAAACAGAATTGCTTGTTAAAAGTACGGATTATATGAAGGAACAATTCATCCAATCTTTAACCAGGGATGACACTTCCATGAAATTTGTAACCCGTAGCTAGGACCCAAACCTTGATAATCCAGAACAAGATAACAATGAGTTCTCTGTACTCGCCGGAGAATCTCAAGATCTAGTTGAAGAAAAACCCAACCTCGATGATTTTTTGGATTCGTTGACCACACTCATTGCCGACAAACTTGACAAGGAAAAAGACAAAAAAGGAAAAGGCAAAGCCTGACTGTCTCCCATCAGCAATGCTTTCCAACAGCATCGGTACAAAAAGACAACCAACAATGAACCCACTTTCAGAAAAACAGATTCCTTGTCTGCCATTCTGCACACGGACTTATAGCTATTCCACTCCAAGACAAAGAAGACAAGGATGTTGAGTCAAAAGTAGATTCCCACTCAAACTAGAGGATAAGGATAATTGACTCCACTCCATTTAAGACACGCCACCTGTCATCTACCTTATCTTATTTTTTCGTTTCTTTTTCTATAAATGAGATAGCTTCACCCTTGTTGAAGCAAAGTGTGTGTAAGCATGTAATCAGTTTGTCAATGTGTTCTCTCTCTCTCTTTCCAGTGTACTCCTCGTCTTGTACTCCTCGTATTGGAATTCTGTTGAGGAAAATTGGTTTCATTAACAGACTAAATATCCTGGAAATTACTTTAGATTTCAAGAATCTGTGATGGGAAAGGTCCTCTTCATCACTAGGAATAGCTGGTTGCTATTCAGAAAGCATATTAATTTGAGAACTGGACTGCCCGATTTGAATATTTTTCATTTTGTTAATAAGAGCATCCATAAATTCACTGTCCTGTTTGGTTGACCAAAGTTTGAAATTAGATATTTCTAAAGGTGGTTTAATGTTTACTAGTTGAATGATGGAGTCAGGTTTGGATTTTACTGTCTGATTACTAATTCTGTAACGGATTCTTCAATCCTGGTTAATTGTTTTCCTACAGTTTGGAAATGAAGATTTGTAAAATTATTTTGTTTAATGAGAGTGAGATCATTGAGTTGAACAATATCTCTTTTTGCTGAAGTTGTTTCAGGTGGTTTTACAAAAGCTGTAATAACCAGGGAACTACTTGAACAAGAAGCTAGGCTTGGTGCAGGTTCTAATGACTGATGAGGCGGATGTATAGACTTAATACTTTGTCCTTCAGTTGTTAACCATGTCTTATGTATATCATCTAAGACATTGAGTTGAGGTTTTGAAAGTAAGTTCATTACAGTGGCAAATTCAAAATTCCACTCCGAAAAACATCTAAGTTGTTGATGTTTTTCTAAATGAAAATAATATTGGCTCTTAAGTTTCTGTAACTGTTGAGAGTTATGGTAATTGAAATACCATGTTCGAAACTCCTGGTACTTAGGTTGCATAAGATCTTGGTTAAGATATTTTTCGAATTTCACCGCCTGGAGTAAAATCCATTAAACTTCAAAATTCATATCGCTGACACTTGGGCTATAAGGCCTTCTGTTTTCATACACCCAATGAGGTATTTGATTTTCTGATATATGGATCCCTTGAATCACAATGTCTACAGGTGGATCACTAGGTGGTGTAGAAGGCATACCTTGTAATACCGATTCTATCGGTTCAGAGGTAGATTGTCTAGATGACTCAGGTAGATCTTCTCTATAGGAAGGAGCAGTTCTAAAGCTGGCACTGGACATACTCCTGGTTAATGGTCTACGGAAATTGAGGTATGCATTACCTTCTTGCGTTTGAACGACCTGATCAATAGTTTGTCATATAATAGGTCTGGCTGGTACAGCATTCGAAATTTGCCATGTTTCTGGAAAAGTAATATTCTGGCAAGGGATCCTTCTTGGGACGCTACTTGACAGCTAAAGAAGTTAGTGTCTATTAGGACAGTATGTCCTAATTCACTATGTTGTCTGGTATAAGGATTTAAGGTTGTTAAAACCTTTAAATGAATCCTAAAAATTGTTGATAAAGGGGGTGTTCCTGGTAGATATTGGTGACCATGAGTAAGAACTCTTAGTTCTAAGACTTCAAAAGGTTTGGATCTAAGAGTGCTACTCCCAGATTAGGATAAATGTTAAAATATACAAATCCATGAGATAAGCTGGTTTCGATGGCTCCCATAAGAGAGGCTTTCCAATCAAGACACCTACCATCTCGTAGGGTGCACTAAATACTGGTGTTCTGACCTTACAAGGTTAAGGGTTTAAAGGCTATCTGAACTAATCCTATATGTATATACTTATATTTTCTAAAAAAGGGTGCTAAATCCTTGACATGAAGTAACTTAATAACTTCATCATTATGTTGTAATGTTATTGCATGTTCAAATGTTTTTATTATCTTTTTACTAGAAAAATCAAAAGTTCCAATTTTACAGATTGTATCTGGTTTAACATTTGGGATAGTCCACTTATCTAAAGCTTCCCTAACATCTTGATATGGTACAAGTTCTACTGCTTTTGATGTGGAAGCAACTATATTGGCTACTGCTGTTATGGTTGAAGGTTTAGTAGTCATGACGAGTGTCAAGTGACCATATATGTTGAATTTAAATGAAATATAATAATAATACAAACATAATAAACTTGGCTTTGATACCAACTAGGTGCTAACCGGGTTCTAGCTAAGCACGTATGTCAACGCTTTACAAGGGAACAGACCTCTACAAAATCACTGCACCTTTTTCTTCTAACCTATACGCGATTTGAGTGACGTCCCACTTAACCTCAGTCCTGATCAATCCCTATTAAGTACAAACCCAGGAATATCACTATTCATATAACTATTATATTAGATTTAAATTACCACATATATAGTCTCATAACTATTTTACTGTTGGGGTGGAGGCCGGATATAGGCCGCCAGCCGGCAGATCTCTTCCTGGATCCGCTATTCTATAAACACTATTTGCTGGTTAATTTCTTCTAAGGCAAGGAGGATAGATGGCTGCAGATATTTGTCGTTTAAAAGGTTTAAATAATAATTTCGATGTTGTTGATGGAATATTTCATGCAATTTAACAAGTAAATCAATTGACATACATAAATATACAAGAAGTAAGAAATACTTACAATAATACTGATAATTTTATTTCTTCACAATACGAGTACACTGGAGAGAGAGAGAGGGAGAGAGAGAGAACACACTGACAAACTGATTACACGCTTATACACTCTGCTTCAACAAGGGTGAAGCTATCCCATTTATAGAAAAAGAAACGAAAAAATTAAGATAAGGTAGAGGACAGGTGGCGTGTCCTAAATGGAGTGGAGTCGATTATCCTTATCCTCTAGTCTGAGTAGGAATCTACTTTTGACTCAGCATCCTTATCTTTTTTGTCCTGGAGCAAGACAGCTGTAAGTTCATGTGCAGAATGAAAGACAAGGAATTTGTTTTTTCTAAAAGTGGGTTCACTGTTGGTAGTCTTTTTGTACCGACGCTGCTAGAAGGCATTGCTGATGGGAGACAGTCAGGCTTTGCCTTTTCCTTTTGTCTTTTTCCTTGTCAAGTTTGTCGGCAATGAGTTTGGTCAACGAATCCCAAAAATCAGGAAGGTTGGGTTCATCTTCAACTGGATCTTGAGCTTCTCCGGCGAGCACAGAGAGCTCATTGTCATCTTGTTCTGGATTATCTAGGTGTGGGTTCTAGCTACTGGTTACAGATTTCATTGAAGTGTCAGCCCTGGTTAAATATTGAAGGAATTATTCCTTCATATAATCCATACTTTTAACAAGCAATTCTGTTTCTGATAAATCCGGGTACTAATGGCGGAGTTCTGTTTGAATCTATAAAAACGAATTCTTAGATTTTGATGATGCTGGGATGGCTGTAAGGACAGCATCCCAGCAGGCCTTACTATGAGCCTGGATGCTCTGGACTAATTTTGTTTGATTGGCATCCATACCTTTATGCCACCATCTCACAAAAAAGACTCGTTTGAGTCGTGGGATTTTATTATGGTAATCACGCTGGAAACCCCATTTCCAAATCCATGGTATACCAAATCGAATAATAATGGACCAAGGATTTAGTCATGGAAATATCCCTATTTATTGGTAAACAAGAGCAGGCAATCTGCCACTCATTAAAAGTCTGTCGGATAGGTTCTGGTAAAACATCTAACCGTATCCCAAATTTATCCCACCAAATGAGAAACCAGTTGGGGAGATCGTTTTTGAGGACATCTGGGACAATGCGGATGAACCAAGAGTGATTTTGGATGGGATTCTGGTAGTAGAAAACATAGTAAAAGCATTGATGTAATCCCAATAACTGTATTTGGATTCACGATTGCGAATGTCTAAGGCTCTGGTAGTATGCAGATGAATGCCTCAAGTAGAAATGGGCATAATACTACGGATCGTAGCTTTGCTATACTAGATTGGGCTAGCCACTTTATTAGTGTCATTTAAAGTATGACGAAATTCAATGGTAGCTTTTTCGGTCAATATCTATTCATAGATATAACAATACTAGTCAAAATGAGGAGGAAATTGTTGAGTTGTTAAATAATGCAGCTTAATTTCCCATGGATCTGACATCCATTTTTCAACTGTTATTTCAATATAGAGGAATGTTTCCTCGATAATACTATTAGACATATACTGTTCAGGAGAAGAGAGAAGGACATCCTTAGCCGATTGGCTGGATTCCCCCTTTGTACTGTTTGGCGAGGTCTGAAGCCTTGGGAATTCTGTTGAATATATGTTCTGGTAAGCATAAGGACTAGATGCTCTACCGCAGCCGCAACGGCCTCAGCCTCTGCTGGTCATGATTCCTATAAATATACACGAGTTAGAAAATCCGGTAAAGAATTCTGTTCACCGTTGATATATTCAATATCAAAGTCAAATGCTGATAATAAACTTTGCCAGTTTGCAAATTTCTGCTTATGAGCAAGATTTTGAACATCTTTTTTAAATATCTGTTTAGCTACGAAACAATCTACTCTGAGTAAAAAATGTTGATTTAGAAAATCATACTGAAATTTTAAAATACATTTGACAATAGCTAAACATTTCTGTTTAATATTGGATAATTTAGGGCTACACCTTTCCAGGTTCCTGATGTGAAACACGAAAGTTCTTGCTATTTTGCAAGGTTAAGCTGTATAAGGATACCTCTGTAACCTTGATTAGAGGCATCCGTTTCAAATATTTTATTCCATTCTGGATGAGGTAAAGCAAGACATGGGAGTTGTTTTACCTTTAATTTAATTTTTTGTACTGCTGTTGTGTGTACTGGTGTCCAAGGATAAGGGTTTTTTTGAAGTCCGGTACAAAGAATAGAAGCATCCTAAGATAACTGGTGATAATAGTCACGAATATAATTCAGACTATCAAAAAATCTCTGTAATTGAGTTTTGTCTTTTATTTCATCTGGAAATTTGGATGCAAACTCAATACTTCTGTTAATAGGGATAATAGTGCCATTGTGAATATTGTGGCCCAAATATCGTATTGTTGCTTGAAAGAGTTTCATCTTTGGTGCAGAAATCACCAACCCATATCGGATAATAACATGCTTAAATATATTAAGATGTTTCCATTTCGGATAATAACATGCTTAAATATATTAAGATGTTTGATATGCTGATCAATAGATGATGAAAAAATAAGAACATCATCAATATAACAGATTGCAAATTCTGTATATGGGCTGAATATATCATTTATAATATGCTGAAATTCAAATGGAGCATTCTTCAAGCCAAAAGGCATAACATTCCATTCATAATGCCCAAAAGATATTGTAAAAGCAGTTTTATAACGATCTTGCTCTGCTATCGGAACTTGCCAATATCCTGATTTTAAATCAAATTTAGAAAATATAACAGTATCCTATAATCGATCTAAAAGATTTTTTTTATTCGGCATTGGATACCTAATCCATTTCGAGGCATCATTAAGAGTTTATAATTAATAACTAATCTTGGCACACCTCTTTCGATTTCTGCATTTTTGTTAACATAAAATGCTATACAACTCCAAAGTGAGTGACTTGGTTTGATTAATTTTTTCTAGAGAAAGAGTATCTATTTCTGTTTTGCATAAATTTAAATACTCATTTTTCATTTGGCTAGGTCGAGCTCTGGTTGGAATATACCTTTCATCAAAGTCTAGTTATAAGGAAGAGAAACAATATGTTTTTTCCGCTCCCAGAAGGCATTGGGAATATCACTGCAGATTTCTGTTTGGAATTCTGTTTCAATTAGTTTAATTTTATTCTGTAAGGATGACTGTTGTAATCTTTGTTCAATTGTAAGAAAATTGACTTCTGTTTGCAAAAAAATTATCTATTTTTCTTTGAAATTTACTATCTTTAATATGATCTAATGCTTTGGTATAAGGTTCTGTTATGAATTCAAAAATAATCAGTTGATTGCTGATTGTTTTGTGAATGCCTATGGGATCTATTTTAGTAATAGGCAAAATTTATTTGTTTAGAACTATCCTGCCAAACAAACTAAGATGCCGAACATATGAAGGATGTTCGATTTACTACGGCCGAACAAATGGAATTTGTTCGGTTAGATGTTGCGGAATTACTACCTCTAATTCGGCACTGTATTGCC
This sequence comes from Camellia granthamiana, assembly GCA_036172215.1. Classification (NCBI taxonomy): domain Eukaryota; kingdom Viridiplantae; phylum Streptophyta; class Magnoliopsida; order Ericales; family Theaceae; genus Camellia; species Camellia granthamiana. The sequence continues at coordinate 115,726,597 of CM069903.1, forward strand.
AAGTTGTTGGCATATGTTCGGGAGTTCATTATTGAAAAAACGTCGAACCATTATTATTAATTTTTTCTTGTATTTGAAAAACTCCACATTACACGGTGAACCTCATCCGAGCTGCGAACCACATCGAAATTGTAAACATCTTCTGAGCTGATATTGTCATACTCCATTCTTCTCATTGTATTGGGTTGTTGGATTTTGATATGTGTCTAGCCGGAAAAGGTTTTACTTATGCGAACTGGGTGCAATCAAATAAGGCTTCACTCATGCGAACTAGGTCTAGCCAGAGAAGGCTTGACTCATGCAAAGGGATGCTGAATTCGCTTGAACAAAGACAACGAGGGTTTTGAGTTCTTATTATGTGTGGGTTTGGTGGAGGTGGGTGCTCTCAACTCATATTATGTTATGGTTTGACGGATGGATTCAATTCTAATTATGAAATGGGTATCCCATTTGAAGACTTGTCATTTTTAGTAATTTCATTTAAGGTTAATATTGTAATAATAAATAAATAAATAACTAACAGTTGGGGGTCCTAAGCAATAAAGTGGGAGCTATTTGCAACACTCTAATATTTCCAACAAAATTAGTCTCATACCCTTTAATTTTTTATTTTATTTTATTTTTGTTCTTTTTATTTAATCTAAAAAAAGTCAAATAAAAAAATAAAATAAAAGATTAAAGAGCAATTTTATTGCTTATTCAAAAATTAATATGACAAATGCAACAGAGACATTTGCCATTGTACTGTTGGTTGTTGTCGTTTATTATAATTAATAACGTATGCTAATAATTTGACTTCAAAAAATTAAATAAACTGGGTGTTCATGTATTTTAGTCAAATGCCAAGAGATGTCTGTGTATTTTTGTCAAAAGTGAAGGGGTGTATGTGATTTATAAACTTAAGAAGGGCAATATCGGAATATCATACATCATTTGGCTGACATCAGCAAAAATAGTTACAGTGAGTACCGTCCATGAAGTTTTAGGGTCTTGTCCAGGGGTGTCCATCATATATTTGAAATGTCAAGGGGTGTCCATGGTTTTTACCCAAAAAACCAAAATAAACAATAATTTAAGAAGGCAACCATCCAACTCGATCTGTAAGCATACTTTCCTATACAAGTTTAAAAAAAACAAAAAACAAAAAAAAACTAGTGTATAAGTAATTACATACATCCAATCAAGGTGCCTCTAAGAAAGGATAAGAAAGGATGAATGAACAGTTATGAAGATTCAAGAAACACATATCCAGGAGCATATACCAGTGACACCAAGCAGAGTAAGAGGGTATTCAAGCCCAGCTCAACTTATCAAAATCATTGATTGAGATTATCTCAAGTTCAATGAATATTTTCTCTGACATTTGGGCTCAGCTTGACAACCAGGCATCATTGCATGAGATTCTGAGATGGCTCAGCCTGATTTGCTTTCTATAAAAGATGCTATAGTTTACTAGAGTATATAGGCAACACTCAGAAGTACAATGGTTACAGTATTTTCATTTGTACTTCAGTTGAGACTTCACTTTTCAGGTACAAGACAGCTTTCAAAACTTTGCTATTATAATGTAACAAAAGTAGAAAATGAACCAGGCATTTCACAGCAGGATCAGGTCTTCTGAAACTTTAGCAAGTAAGCATAAAAAAATAAAAAATCAAGTGAAATTTGTTGAAATTTCACATTACCAACATAAATGGATCTATTAAATTACAATTTTTACAAAATTACCAGTACTTGCGAGCTAGATCAATCTGAGTATGGAGATGATTGAGGTTTGTTCAAACATTTAATAACCATGAATTTTAGACTCAAGCTTGACCCATGAATACTACCAAGCTCTGCTCTAAGCAAACCAAACTCGAGAAGTTGGACTCCTTTTTAATCTTAGCATACCATTTGAAAACATCACACCAACCCCGCAAAACAACAGATAATGTGTACATACCTTCAGAGATGATAAAGCAGCAAGAGTGGAAATCTCAAGTTCATGGTTTTTGACAGTCTCTGCAACTGCATCGGTTCGGCAGAGTGCAAAAGCAGCTCGCCTGAAAAAAGAATAACATTTTGCCACTATTATTACGATATTCTAAAAAAGATTTCAGAACAATATTCTTAACCAGCTAGAAATTTTAAATATTGAGTTCTACTTGGGATCCTAATTCCTACCCATTCTCCCTGAATCGCATGACTCAGTATTTGAATTTCAGAAAACCTGAACTAACTCTGCTATTTATATTTTAAACAAAATGAAGATACAGAACATATACAGCACTGACATAGCATCTATTATCAGAAATAAAAAAGAGATTTATTAATGTAAAACAAAGATACAACAAGAGAACAAGAAGTCCTCTACAATGAGACAAAACGCCTAGAAAAGGCAAAGGCAAAATAAGCCCTTAAATCACAAATTGCCATTTAATTCTTGTTACGCCATCCCTCTTTAGAAAAAAGCAAAGACCAAAAACAAGAACAACAATAATTCTGCATTCCACTTTGCATGATTAATCATTTATTGTCTATCGAACACGTAATTAGAAATGAAACAAATATTAAAATCTCTATTTAAAAAAACATGAATAAATAAAACAAGTTTGCACCATCATAACCAAAAGTTGATAAACAGATACAGTACAAATCAACACTGTTTAGTTTATCCAATTAGTTCTTCACATAGAACAACCCAAACTGATGAATACTTGTATGTATTATGCATACCAGCTGCTGCCAATGCATAAAAATCGAGAAAGATTTTCTAGGAGAAAATTTAAAACTGTCCAAAAAGTATAAATCTCTTGCATGAAAGATTCATTTCCATATTTACAACATTAAAAGCTTGTCATAACAATCCATGGAAAACAACTGTTGTATACAACTAGAAGCAGTATAATAATCATACCCGACGCAATATGCATAACCATAGGCATTTCATAAAATAATGATTGAAATATTTTGAATGAGGAATGAAAAAAAAATAAAAATTAAAAAAAAAAAAAAACTTAGATGCTTTAACAAAATAACTTATTAAAAAAAATGGTTTTTAAAAAAAAAAAAAAACAAAAAAAAACAAAAAAAAAAGGTAACAAGACAGTATCATTCAAAGCTCTACCTTTCATGCCTTTCCTTTGCAGGCATCAATGACCTGAGTGACCTGAGTGATTTAACCGCAGACTCAACCATATCCATCTCATACTCTATCCTACCATTGGTCCAACACTGCAAACAGTAGAACAAAAGTCAAGCAGGAGCATTAATTGATGCTACTATTTAGTATTCAGAAAGCTTATTACCACCACTAATGATACACAATAAAAATAACAGCAACAGACCCATCATCCAGTCAGTCTTTCGTTTATAGGCCCAAACAAAGAAAGAAAGTGCAAATTAACATGTCAGCTAACAATCAACATGATTTTTCCAAATCGTTAGGACCACCACTCAATCAAATGTGTAGTGTAGAGTATATCTAGGAATAAACATTAAATTCAAATACACTGACCTAGGAAATTTGGCAACATTGCTCCAATATAGGATAACTCAAAGTGAAAGTCTGCTCAGTGACTTCCATAAGAAAGCACATAACAACATTAAAAAATGAAAAGAATAAACCAAGTACTTGAAACACCAACCAACATTAAATTAAGTCGCACAAAAGCTTCTTCTATGCCAAAAATTACTACCTACTTTGCAGACATTTATATTTATTAAAATTGGCAGGGTAACCAACAAAAAATTCTAGCTCAAAGAACAAGATTCCAAAATAGGTATTGCTTATGGCATGGCTTGGCCCAACACAGCTTAATATTGACCTATATGCCATGACATCCCACTTCTCCACCTAGAAATAACCTAAAAACCAACTCGAAATGCCACCAAAACAATGCAAGAAACAATAATATGGACACATCTTACAGTTTACAACACAAAAATGACCAATTAGTGGCTACCTAATCAAATGAGTGAAAATGAACATTAACTAAGCACTTGTCCCCTTTTCACTATCAAAAAGTTAATTTATCAATAACTCATTCAACCAACACACATAATATTTTGTAGTGCAAGAAGATCGAGCTGAAGATGCACCTTTAGGTTCTATCAAACGAAAAAGTAAATAAATTTCCAGTATTTTTATGGTTACTGGTATCTATGGACATAATTTATGTATTGCCACTCTCGATGTCTTGCTAAATATTAGTTATCCATTGGGTAATACAAACTGACATCAAGAATTAGTCCAATGTATTGCACTATCATCTAATCCTTGAGACAACTTGTCTGATGCACTCAGTTTTGCTTAAATTAGTCCATCTCATAGTCAAATCATCAACACATACATATCTCAAGTATGGGTCAATTACTATTTATATTCGGTAGGAGAAATAGAAGGAAAAAAATAATTGAGAGAGATATGGAAAGAAGGGAGAGAATAAATTAGCACCTTTTCCCATTTGGTTGGGAAAAAAGTATTAAGGGAAAAATATTTGATTGTATTGTACCTTGTGCATAACTTTAAATTTAAAACTAGAAAGCATGGATACAGATACAATACGATATGAATACGAGAAAACTTTAAAAAGAAAGATACAGGTACGACTAGGATATGTTTGTGAAAAAGAATATCTTTAAATTTTTAGCAGTGAGTTATACAAGTGCAAGAATACTAAGAAACCACTATAATTTTCTAATACAGAATACTAATATTTAAGAATTAAATATTAATTTAAGCTAGCAGCTAGTTTGCCTTTTATAATGTGAATAGGTGTTAAAAATATTTCAATAAAGATACGTTATGAAACAAATACATGATACATCCATTCGACAAATTCTAAAATAGTAGGGTTTTATCTATGTTCTTCTTATCAAATAAGTAAGCAAAGTATTTGTTAGAATGGTTCTTTTAGTTATTTTTGTTCTCTTGTTAATATTTACTTAAGTTGAGGGTACGATGGTCATATTGCTACTTTAGGGTTTTATATATATTTGAGTGATGTAAAGTTGAGGAAGTAAGTTGTTTTCAATACATACACAAGTTCTCTCTTCTTCTTCTTCCGTCTAACTTTCAACCCTAATTTCTCCATTTTACATTCTCACTTGGTATCAGAGCCATCTCTTCTTCATTAGAAAGGGTTCTACAGATTCTGCAGATCGATCTGAGGTGACCGAGACGTGCTGATGTCATCAGCCGTACGATGACGTCAGCATGACATAAGCAGTGTACGGACGGGTCTTTCACCCCTAGACTCGAAATTGCCTCCTGAGATTTATAGTGATTTTTGTGGAATTTTTTGATCATCCCTGATGTAAGTTTTCGATTTTTGAAAGTATTTCGGTTTTGGGACTGGTTTTTGTGAATCTGCCTTTGGGACTATTTTTTTCTGGTTTTTCTTGCTGGGCTCACTGCCCTAGGAGCCGAAAATCACTCTTCTATGGGTCCTTGATCTTAATTTGTTGTTTTACTCCTGTTGGGTTGATCTTTTGTTCGATTTTTGGCTGTTTCTAGTCCAGTACCCTTGTGTTCTTCGGTTCTTCCTATTGAAGGCTCCTATATAAGGGCTGAAATTTATTGATTGCTACTGTTGAGTTGTTGTGTTGGTCTCTTTTGGGTCCAAACTTGGTTGTTGAGCTACTTCTGTGTTTATATTGGTGATTATGGGTGTGAGTATTGGTTGTCTGCCAGTCTGGTTGATCATTATGGTTGAGATTGAGGCTAAGACTATAACTATGGGTAAAGATGATGACATGCCTAAATCTATCACTACAAAGAAATTGAATGGTGCTAATTATTTGGCTTGGGCCCATGCTGTCAAGATTTTCTTACGAGGTAAGAAGAAGTCCCGCTATATTAGTGAACTCCCTCCTCCTACTGATGATACAGGTTATAATGATTGGTGTTGTGCAGATTCTTGTGTGATGGGTTGGATTTGGCATAGTCTGGAACCACAGGTTGCTACTACCGTGGAATTTTGTGATACCTCTAAGGCCATTTGGGACTCCCTTGCTGAGTCCTTTTCAAATCAAAGTAATGTCTCTCAGGTCTACAAGTTATATGAACAGATTTTTGCTATGCGTCAATCTAGCCGGTCTCTCCCTGATTATTATAGTAGTCTCAAGACTTTTTGGGATCAGTTACTGCAGCATCGACCTTTCACTACTGATGTGACCAAGCAGAAACAACATTGGGAGGAGTTTATGATAGCTTCTTTACTTTCTGGCTTAGATCCTGAGTTGCGCGGGTTCAAAGATCAGATTCTTGCCAGTGACACTCTACCATCTGCTGCCAATGCCTATTCTAGGCTGTTACGCTCTTCATTGGGACAAGCACAATCCACTTCTGGGTCCTCTTCTTTATCATCTTCTGCATTGGTTTCTAGTAGTGGCGATCTTGGGTCTACTCGCGGGGGTTTTCATAGTTCTTCTAGTTCCCGGAGCTCTTCTTCTGGTTCACGGGGCTCTCGTGGAGGTGGTTCTCGTAGTGGTGGCTCACGTGGTGGTTTCCGTGGTGGAAGTAGTAGTGGACCTGGTTCTCGTACTCATGGAGATCGCAAGTGTACTCATTGTGGTTCCCAAGGTCATACTGAACCTTGGTGTTGGCAAAAGCATGGCAGACCTGATCATGTCCATCAGATTATGGATGTCCCATCCTCACAGTCTTCCTTGTTGTCCATTGGCTCGGATGCTTCTCCTGTTACTTCGCATGAGACACTCACTACTCAAATTAATGAGCTTACTGCCCTTGTCCAGTCTCTCCGACCTAGTCTACCTTCATCCTCTACTGCTACCATGGCTAGTTCAGGTAATATTGCATGTGTGGCTAAGTCCTCTCAGCCTTGGCTCCTAAACTCTGGTGCTAGTTCTCATGTCTCTGGTAATTCCTCTCTTTTTGATACTCTTAGACCTGTTGATCATACCATTATACTTGCTGATGGATCTTCTCGGCCTGTCTGTGGTCAAGGTCCTTTTCATCCCACTCCATCCATGTCCTTACCTTCTGGTCTTTATGTTCCTAAATTTCCATTTAATTTGCTTTCTGTTAGCCAATTGACTCAAGCTCTCCATTGTTCGATAACCTTCTCTCCTACTTCATGTGTTTTGCAGGACCTCCAGACCAAGAGGATGATTGGTTCGGGGCATGAGAAGGATGGCTTATACTTTTTGGACGCTGAGACTTCTCCTCCTCCATCTACTGTGTTGAGTGCTAGTGTATCTCCTCTTCAGTGGCATTTTCGCTTGGGTCATCCCTCCTTGGCCAAGCTCAAGTTAGCTGTTCCGAGTTTGAGTCATGTTTCTCAGATTGAGTGTGAAGCCTGTCAATTTGGGAAGCATCATCGTAGTTCTTTTCCTCGTCGTAGTGTTAGTCGTGTGTCTGAGTCTTTTGCTCTTGTCCATACAGATATTTGGGGTCCTGCTAGAACTCCCGCTGTTAATGGGTTCTTTTATTTTGTTATTTTTGTGGATGATTACTCTCGAATGACTTGGTTGTTTTTAATGAAACAAAGATCTGATTTGCCTTCCATCATCTCCAAGTTTTATAATGAAATCTTTACTCAATTTGGCAAACGTATTAAGATATTTCGGTCTGATAATGCCTTAGAATATGTGCAATCTATTGTAACTACCTTTTGTGATACTCATGGTATTATTCATCAAACTAGTTGTTCTCATACCTCCCCACAAAATGGTGTTGCAGAACGGAAACACCGCCATTTGCTAGATGTTGCTCGCTCCCTGATGTTTAATATGCATGTCCCCAAACAGATTTGGGGCGATGCCGTTCTCACTGCTTGTTTGCTTATCAATCGCATGCCCTCTAGTGTTGTACACACATCTCCCTATTCTGTGTTATATCCCACCACATCTCCTTTTCCCTTGCCTCCTCGTATTTTTGGGTGTGTGGCCTTTGTCCATGTTCTTGACCCTGGGTTGGATAAGTTATCTCCTCGTGCACGCAAGTGTGTGTTCTTAGGTTATTCTCGCACTCAAAAAGGGTACCGGTGTTATCATCTTGAGTCTCGTCGCTACTTTGTCAGTGCTGATGTAATGTTTTTTGAGTCTACTCCGTTTTTTTCTTCCTCTGGGCAACAGTTATCTACTGATCTTCTCTCTTCTCGTGAGGGGGAGCCAGCGTCTCTCACTCCGACTCTTCCCTCTTATGCTCCTTCCACATCCCCTCCTCTATCCTCTACCTCTCCTCTCACTTCTACCCCTCCTTTGCAGGTTTATCAACGGTCTCAAGCTCGTCGCATTGTGTCTTATGGCCCAACCAGTTCATCTCCTTCATCTGAGGCCCCTACTCCACCTGCTGCTCTACCATCTGATGACCTTCCTATTGCACTCCGCAAAGGTAAACGCACTTGCACTCAACATCCTATTGCTCATTTCGTTTCTTATGATCGCCTCTCTCCTGGTCTTCACTCTTTTGCTTGTAGCTTGTCTAGTATTTCCATTCCTCGCACCTATCTGGAGGCTATGTCCATCTCTAGTTGGAAGTCTGCCATGGATGAGGAAATGCATGCTCTTCATCAAAATCAGACCTGGGACCTTACCCCTCTGCCATCTGGCAAATCTATTGTGGGTTGTCGTTGGATTTATACTGTTAAGTATCTTCCTGATGGAACTGTTGAGCGACTTAAGGCTCGCCTGGTAGCTAAAGGCTACACCCAAACCTATGGTGTTGATTACTTGGAGACCTTTTCTCCTGTGGCCCGTCTTAACTCTGTTCGGATTCTTCTTTCTGTTGCCGTTAATCAGTCTTGGCCTTTATATCAACTGGATATCAAGAATGCTTTTCTCCATGGTGATCTCCACGAGGAGGTCTATATGGATCAGCCCCCTGGCTATGTTGTTCCTGGCCAAGAGCATCTTGTTTGTCGATTGAGGAAGGCCTTGTATGGTCTTAAGCAGTCCCCTCGTGCCTGGTTTGATCGCTTCAGTGCTGTTGTGCTTGCCTATGGCTTTCACCGTTCCACTTTTGATCACTCTGTGTTTGTTCGCCACTCGTCTACTGGGAGTATTGTTCTTATTGTCTATGTGGATGACATCATCATTTCCGGGAGTGACTCCAATGGTATTGCTGATTTGAAGCAGTATTTGGGACGACAATTTCACACCAAAGACTTAGGCCATCTTCGGTATTTTCTTGGGATTGAAGTTGCCCGTTCTTCTCAGGACTTGTTTCTTTCTCAGCGGAAGTATGTTCTTGATCTTCTTACTGAGACTGGTCTCTTGGGCACTCGCCCCAGTGATACTCCCATGGATTCTAGTGTCAAGCTTGATGGTGACACTGGCGACTTCTTTCCTGATATTGGTCGTTATCGTCGGTTGGTTGGCAAGTTAATATATCTTACTGTCACTCGTCCCGATATTACCTATGCTGTGGGTGTGGTCAGTCAGTTTATGCATGCTCCCCGCCAACCCCATTTTGTGGCTGTGTGTCGTATCTTGCAATACTTAAAGCGTGCTCCGGGTCGGGGGTTGCTCTATCGCCCCTCTTCCTCTTTGTCTGTCACTGGCTTCAGTGATGCTGATTGGGCTGGTAATAAGACTGACCGCCGTTCCACCTCAGGCTATTGTCCTTTTGTTGGTGGTAATCTTGTCACTTGGCGTAGCAAGAAACAGACTGTCGTTGCTCGTTCTAGTGCCGAGGCTGAATATCGCGCCATGGCTCATACTGCTTCTGAGATGCTCTGGGTTCAGTCTCTTCTCCACGATTTTGGCTTTTCTGTTTCCACTCCTATGCGCATGTTTTGTGACAATCAGGCTGCTATCTTCATTGCCAATAACCCTGTGTTTCATGAACGCACCAAACATATCGAAGTTGATTGCCATTTTATTCGTGATCTCTTACTCCGCAAGCAACTGGTGACTCCTTATGTTCGTTCTGAGGATCAATTGGGTGATATTCTCACCAAACCTTTGGCTCGGCCTTCATTTCTTCGTTTGTCTGCCAAGCTGGGCATGTTCGATCTCTATGCTCCAGCTTGAGGGGGAGTGTTAGAATGGTTCTTTTAGTTATTTTTGTTCTCTTGTTAATATTTACTTAAGTTGAGGGTACGATGGTCATATTGCTACTTTAGGGTTTTATATATATTTGAGTGATGTAAAGTTGAGGAAATAAGTTGTTTTCAATACATACACAAGTTCTCTCTTCTTCTTCTTCCTTCTAACTTTCAACCCTAATTTCTCCATTTTACATTCTCACTGTATTAAAAAAATATTTACTATAATGTTATGCAAGATATGCTACAATTTCAATTTTGTAAAATTTCTGATACATGAAATTTGAAGTATTAGAAACTTTTACATATCTACAAGTAATCGAGGAGTATCGGTATTCGATACGGATACATCTCCCTTCTAGAAGTATCTATGCCTCATAGATTTTAACTTTCCTCCAAATTTCTTGATATGTACTACGTTACACGGACTAGGGTACGGATATCGGGTGTGGGTGCATATCTAGGGGTCGGACAGCTTAAAACTGAAAATGGAGTATACAGGGATATGGATCCAAATTTGGATATGGGTACGAGAATACGGTAAATAGTTATTTTTAAAAAATATTTATTAAATTATCAATTAATTAAATACAACATAAAAATATTTTTAAATAATATTTAATTAATTAAATACAGTATAAAGATATTTTTAAATTAAATTATTATCTTTATGAAGTTATTATTTTAAAAGTAATAGGGTGAGAGAGAGAAAGTTATTATTATCTTTAAATAATAGTGAGGTGAGAGAGAGAGAGTCATTATATTTAAATAAAAATAGTAAAGAACAAGGGAGAGAGAGAGAGAGAGAGAGAGAAGAGAGATAGAGAGATTGAGAGATCGACACGAGTACGGGGTAAGGAAGACGAGATTGAGATCGCACTTCGGCTTCGACTTCGATGTCAAAGGGGAAGTCAACGACAAAGGATCGAAGGGGCCACGCTTGTCAAAGTCATCGAACACAGGATCGAAGCCAGCGACAGGTTCTCTCCTTTCTCTCTCTTTCATTTCTTCTGCATTTCGGGTAAAATAGAGCCGTATCCATTTGTAAAGAGCCGTATCCTAGCCATATCCTGCACCCATAACCGTGTCGTGTTGACATGGATACCTCCCAAATTTCAAAGAGTCCGTGTAACGTAGGATATGTGTGAAGATTCTCTATAGAAAAGAAAGATATTTAAAAATAAAATAAAATTGTTGCTTATTTCTTTTTCTCTACTCCTAAGCCAAAAAGCATAAGAAAATAAGAGATTTTAAAAAATTATCTTCTCTTCCCTTATTTTCTCTCCGCCAAAGCATGACTCTTAACTCCATACACTAGACACTTTTATCTCAAAAGAATTAAAAGGTTGGTCCCAAGCGTACATCGCTATCATTTATTATTCTATATGTTAGACTCTACAAATATGAATAAATTCTCACCTCTACAACCGATGGATAATTGCATATCATAATTGATTCTTTCCTTGTACAACCCCTTGATGAAGGGAGACGCTGCCATAATTCTTCAGTAACAAAAGGCATAAACGGATGAAGCAACCGTAGCCCATTATCTAGACACACCCACAAGGTGTCTTGTGCAAAACTCCTCGCAGATGCAAATGTTGAATTATCATTGGCAAAGTAAGGTTTGACTGCTTCAATAAACACATCGCACAACTGGAACTGCCACCATGAATACACTGCGCTAGCAGCGTCAGAAAACTCATATGAGTCTAGTGACGACACAGTTTTGGATATGGCCTTGTTCAATACTGAGAGAATCCACTGGCAGCTAAATGGCATGACATCTGGAACTATATTCGTTGGAGGAGTGTAATCATCTCCAAGTTTGCTGATGGCAAATCGCACTGCATTCCACAGTTTATTACACCATTGACGATACCCAACAACCCTTTGGATATCCAGATTGATTTTATCAGTCTAGGACAAAATGAGAGAAGTCACTAAATTGACCAAAGAAGCATAGTAAAATCTAATAAAAAAAGGTACTTAGAAAAGCATGCACCTGTGCTGTGTAAGAGACAAGGGCAAAACGAAGAGCATCAGCACCACATTCGGGAATACCCGTAGGAAAGTCCTTCTTTTGGCCCTCTTTTGCGACTTCCAATTCTGTCGGATCCAAGTTGCCCTGCTCTAGTCTCTTGTGAAGAGCTTCAAGGGTTATTCCATTGATTACTTCTTGAGGATCAATAACATTTCCCAAAGACTTGGACATCTTACGTCCATGTGCATCACGAATCATGGGGTGCAAATAAACCTGTAGACAGTTTGACATGATCTGTGAATCTGCTTCATTTATTTTAATAGAAAATTGGTGAAGGTATCAAAAATTATTGGCCAGTATATCTAAACATGGAACAAAGTAAAAACCATTTCCCCAATCTTTCTCTTGAACCTTGATTTACAACACTTCTCATTTTGCTTCTTTTTAAGGCCTTGGCCATTTCATGAAAATCAAATTTATGATTAGCCTTTAATGGATGCTATTCTAAACTTCTGGTTACATTTCCTCACAGAACCAAAAAACACATGCCCAACCCGCCAAACCAATATGAGGGGTCGCAGTTATCACCTGACTAATGACAGTGGAAGAACCTTCAGCATGATTTGAATGAGTAGTCAAAAATAAAGCAGAAAGCAAACATCACTAGAGCTGATGACTTGTAAGTCATCTGACACCTAACATCTGATGACCTACGTAACATGGCTCGATACATGAAACGAAAAAATTCACTCACCTTTCTAAAAGGCACATCACCTTCCAGCTTAATTCCTAACATCACCATATGTGCAACCCAGAAAAAGAGAATGTCATGCCCAGTTTCAAGCACTGAAGTTGGATAAAATGCCTTTAAATCATCTGTATCATTCGGCCAACCTAACACAGATATTGGAAAAAGACCAGCAGAAAACCAGGTATCCAGGACATCAGGATCTTGAGAAATCTGAAATTCCTTGACAGCAAATATTCGGCTAGCCTCTGTTCGAGCCTCTTCTTCATTTCTAGAAACCACCCAGTGGTCATTGTATGCACCAAGTTCTTTAAGTTCATCATCCTTCAATGTCACATACCATGCAGGAATACGGTGCCCCCACCAAAGCTGCCTTGAGACGCACCAATCACGAATATTTTCTAGCCATCTGTGATGTTTGACATACATAATTTATTACTATAGAAACAGGAATAGTTATAATGCTGAAAGATGCACACTCAAGCAGGAATAGCTATGCATGAAGAAATCACCATGCAACAAAGCTTAAAATTCACAAATATTAGGATCCCACATCCATACTAATTTTTCTGAATTTCAAAAATAATATCCAACCTACTTTTGTACCTTCTGTGAATTAGATGAATAAGGTATCAAAACCCTAGCTATTCAAACACCACGGAACCCTAGCACTCGTGTCACCATCACAACAAGATACACTTAGCGTCGGTGACTCGTCACCTTTACAATCGTCATCGCAGTGAAGATGCCACTAGAGAAGACAACTGTCACCTCTTTTTGGCCCATCCCATCGCCATCACAAGCAGCCTCAGTGGCTATTGTCACGTTTTTTCATCTTTGTTTTTTTTTTTTTTTTTCTTCAAGATAAACTCTAATAACTGGAATCAAAGATATGTTGATTGGCATTCCTTACTAAGTGGGTTGTTGTCCTGCTGGTTTGGCAAATTTGGATTGATAGTTGACACAACAAATGAACACAAAATGGCACAAAATTTGACATGCAAAGGCATACTTCCCATAGGAAATACTTTGGTGACTTCTTTTGCTTCTATAGACGCGAACCTTGTGCATGTATGCCACATGGTAACACGCAGCGGCTCAAAAAAAGTCTATAATCGCATCGTAGTGGGTTGAATTAATCCAATACCCAGCCTGTTACCACACACCCCAAGACCCAATCCCACTTAACCTAGAACCCAACCCATTTAATCCTACGTCAGCCCAAACCCAAACCAACTAGTTTCCAAACCTAATTTAAACCAGCCCACCTTCCATCAACCCAACACAACCAAAATACAAGTCTTTCCCATCCAACCACCAGCCCAATAAGGAAAAAGAACGAAAACAAAAAACTCTTCCCCTTATTTTTTTTACCATGGTTATTGATTCCAAATTACATTCAAAATTTGATACCTTACAGAAATCACAACAAGATTTGAGGACCTCATATGACTGATTGTCAGGACAATTGACATAGATGCAAGCAATTTTGGACAAAGTGTTAGCACATGTTTTAGAAGGTAATCAGAATACTCCACATAAAGGTTGTGAAGATCAAATAGTAAATGATGATTAAGAGGTCCCAAAGAAGGAGAAATGTGACGTTAATAAAAAACAACACCCAATTAGTACACATTAATGTGTAGTTAATATGATAGAAAATTCAGAAGGTGCGCAGTCACAAATAACTACCAAACTTACGCACTAAAATTCACTTACATTGATAGGAAAATTGAGTTTACAAAAGAGAAAAAACACCAAAACAATCTAAAGTTATAATACCAATTAAAAACTGAACAAATTGTAAGAAAGTATCACTTAAACATTGCTCTCCTCGCACTTTTAGTTGCAAAATTCTAATTAAACTTGTATAATCTGACTTATCTATCTTATCTTTTTTGATGGATAACATTTTTAATCCATTCAATTTTTTTGGTGACATGGTCGACCAAAGATAAATCAACTTTAACTCATAAAAGCTTTTGTTCCGAGAAGAAACTATACCTGATATAGTCAACAATATTACGGGCTCTTTCCTTTAAATTGGGCCCTTCCTTATTTGAGGCTTGATAAGTATAACACAAATATTTTTCGACCTAATATAAAGGCTAAATTTTTTGAGGGGCCCTAAATTTTTGCAAATATTTGGGGGACCTAGAGGCTGCCTTGCCGTCATATGCCTAGTCTGGTCCTATTCCCAGGCATGGACCAGTTGAATATTTAAAAGTGAACTTGAGGTTGAGTTCTTTTTCTCAATCAAGGAGAATGATGCGGAACATAGAGTAAAATGTTCATGATGTGCACAGCAACTTTGGCAAGGAGGTTGTATTTACAATTTTATAATTTTATGCCACTAGTTTTAAAAAACAGTTTAATTAGGTGTCTTATTAATATTTAGTTTCTTATTGTTATTAGTGTTCCTAATATTAGTTTTCTAATTTAATTAGGGTTAATAGCCAAAATGTACTAGGCATTGCACTGCATTATTTAGAGTTTGATTAATAAGATTAAGTGTTTAAAGTTTTGTCGCCTTGTGTGATTATTGTGGACCTTGGGTTCTTCTTCTCATCCCTTTCTCCTTCTCTACTCTACATCAATTTCAAGACTAAAAGTGAAGATGGGGAGATACACAGCAAAGCTTCGAGGACTTGAATACTTCATGACTTTTTAATCATTATTCCCCCAAAATGGCATGAAACACTTTGGGTATGTTTGGTTTAGTTTTGAGAGAGTAGTTTTTAGAAATTGTTTTGGGGAAAGAGTTTAGAAATTTTTTTAGTTTGTTTGGTTGTGTATTTTGAAAGTAATTTTGGAGTTTGGGAATTTGGAATGATTTGATATTTTGTTGTAATTGAGTAGATGTGTGTGAGAGAAAAAGTGATTGAGAATGAGAGAGGAGAGAGAAAAAGTGATTGATTGATGTGTAAGAGAGAGAAAGTGATTTTGGAAATTGTTTTGGAAAAATTTCAAACCAAACAAGTTTTTTAGAAAATTTTTTCCAAAATCACTCTACAAAGCCAAACCAAACATACCCTTTGTATTGACAAAGGTAAAATCACATTTGAGAATACCTCTTCCATTCAGTAGCATATTGTCTTGGAATGATCTCCATTTTCCTATTTTCCTCATCAAAGACAGCATCAAGAGCTTGCTTGGCCATACTATTGCAATTTACATACCACTGAGGCTTTATCAACGGCTCCACAACATCATTGCTTCTTGAACAAATGCCAAGTCGCATCTCATTAGTTTTGGCACCTCTATAGAGTCCCTAAATGAAGGAAGAATATATATGTCAATAAACTTGCAGTGTTTCTTTGTTCTGAACTATAAATAAATTTTAATGCAAGCAAACAAATTTGCTTCTAACAAGTTCCTGTTGACACTTCCTCTGTCTGCATGTTTGTGTCCGTTCTGAGAGAAAAACTGCCATGGTGGGGAATGATAAACAATAAAACAGAGTATTCCTACCTGTTATATACACCTCCACACACACACATATAAATCACGCATCCTTCAGCACAAAGGCAAAGCAAGTGCGTTTCTCCAAAACGGCACCTGAAACTTCTCTTATGATATCTACAAAAACTAACTAAAACCATTGCTTTATCAAGTTGTTACTCCATTATTTTTCCCTTTTTTTTATTTTTATTTTTTTTATCAAGTTGTTACTCCATTGCTTTATCAAGTTGTATAAATTACTATATTAAAAAGTACATATTTATTGACCCTCAAATATACATATATATATATTTTTTCTTTTTTTGATGCCCAGAACACTCCCAATGCAGACCCTTAGGATCCACTCTTACAAGCCAAACTGGGGGAAGCTAGCCGATCCACCTAAACTGTCGGACTTCCACTCGACTAGTAGGAGATTCAAACCCCGGTCAGTGAGGAGACGAGCAAACTCCCTTACCAACTAGGACGGCCCCTTGGTGGTTTTTGACCCTTAATTAACCAGTGCAGACCAATCGAATCCAAGTAGCAAGAATACCTTTCTCTGTAAAGCTGCTGTTACAGCCTCACGGGCTTTGAAACGTGGCATTCCCACAAACTCCGAGCCACCATTACTATTTATTTTCCCATCATCAGTAAAGATGTTGATAAAGTCAAGATTATGACGCTTCCCGACCTCAAAATCATTTGGATCATGGGCAGGAGTTATCTGCAAGAGTTTATATTAAGATCCAAAAAAGGACAATTAAAAGAAAAGTTCAACACCAGCATTCTTCGTCTCAAAGGAGAATCTTTACCTTAACAGCACCAGTCCCAAAATTCGGATCAACAAGTATTGCATCACAAACTATAGGAAGCTTTCTTCCATTGAATGGGTGAATAGCGAATTTTCCATGGATATTGCTGTATCTTGGGTCCTCAGGATGTATCGCTACTGCGGTATCACCAAGCATAGTTTCCACTCTAGTAGTGGCCACAATAATCTCACCTAGTCCACCTTCCAGAGGGTAAGCAAATGATGTCAAAACACCAAACTCCACCAGCTTTTGATATCCAGGAACCTTTAACTGTGTCCTTTCTTTGATATCCAAATAGTCTACCTACAAATCCCAAGCAAGCTCAGAATATAGAATATACTCGAATGATAATCAATTAAAAGTTCAACAGGATATGTTTACCTCAATATCAGATATTGCTGTTCGTAAGATGCAGTCCCAATTCACTAGCCGCAGATCCCTGAAATAGTAGGTGACATGGATTTTAATCTCCAGATAGCTACTCATCAAACTAAGGAAATTGTATAGCATAACAAGATGAGGGGGTATAGTTTATACAGAAAATTAATACAGACAGAATAAGAAAATTGGAAGAGGGGAGGGGGGGAGGGGGGGAAACTTTCAAAGAGAGAACAAATGAACAAAAGTTGGTGCTAATGTCTCCATTTCCTTGTACTAGCAATAGGTGCAAACATGATGCGTTTGCAATTTTACATCTAAATTGTTTTTGGTGAGTTGATGAATTAAGAAGATGGGTTGAATTTGATTACTGCTAGCCGTTATTTTCTAAAGCAGATAACAATTTGGGCCTTTTTGGAGAGAGAAGAAAAAAAAAAAAAAAAAGAAGCATTACAAAGCTTCGAAACCTTTTGAGTTGTATAATTTATATAATAGTATAGATAATCAAGTCAAACAGCTCAAATCAAGAACCATTAAATGACACTTAAATTAACTTTTAATAATTTGATTCAAAATTTAACCCAAGTTCTTTAATATCATACATCCCTTCCATGCTTCATCCCCTTGAACTGGACTAGAATTTGAACAATGCATAAGCATTTGGCCTTCCAATATATAAAAGACCACAATGTCCCAGCAAAGGCCTCACCAATTAAACAATATGAAAGATACTAAACAACTTTTCAATTCGTTCCTTCAGCATGTCAAAACTAGGAAGAGTTGTTATCTATTTTCAGATTAAGACAAAAATTTAGGATTAAGATTTGAGAACATGTCACACTATTTCTTTTTCTTCCTCTCTCTTCTATTTTTTCCTTCTGGTTTTGGGTGAGCATTAACTGTACAATTAAAAAACCTACTGCTAGGAATAATGCAAAAACAATCTACAAACACATGGATAGCAGTCTATGGAAAAATGATTTGAAACATACCTGTAAATAAGACCTTCTTTGTAAAGCCTAACAAAAGCCTCTGTCACAGCCTTGGATCTTTTCTCATCCATTGTGAAGCACTGTTAGAAGAACCAAGAGGATCCAATAAAACAGCCATAAAGGGTGTCCATGCCACCATAACCAGAAAATCCTAAAACCCTATCAAGTTAGGTTCTGAAACGCATGTTCTGAGATATGGTATACTTTCATTCTAAAATGGAAAATTTAATGATCCAAAGTGACCCCAACAGTTTTTTCCCAATATGTTTCCTAAACATTTCCTTAGGAGTAAAATGTATTGCTATATTTTTTTGGGTAACTAATTGTTAAAAAAATTATTCTAGAAGTACCTTAAATTCAGTGTAATTTGTACAAGTCTACCTGTACCACATTTTAGAGCATATGGCATACTATGTTCCCATTCTCTGTAAACATGGTTTCAAAATTTAAAATACATATTCCCATTCCCTGTACCAGAACAATCCACGTTCCACGTAACATACGTCCATGCAATAAGACTAGACTACATCCAGAACGAATTCAAACATGGTTTCGAAATTTAAAATCTTACCTCACGGGACCAATCAAGAGAGGCACCCAAGCATCTTAGTTGTTTCAATATGGTGCCACCATACTCCTCCTTCCAACTCCACACCTTTCACCACACATTAGTAAACACCAAAAAATAAATATATGTACAAATTGAACTAACAGAGGTTTAAACTTCTAATGATGTAAAAACAGGTTAATGATAACTCAAACTTACTTCAGATACAAATCTCTCACGGCCAACATCGTGCCTAGTTAATTTCCTTTCCCGCATGATTTTCTTCTCCACAACCACCTGCAAGATAGCAGTAAAATAACACATTTTGAATATTACCCACAATAGTCTAAATGATGGACAATTTATGTAGCTATGATAGCATATGTGTGGCAGACAATCATTGCTGCATTTATTGGGTGCCAATTCATGTCATAAGCATGACCTTAGCTCAATCAGTCACACACGTGGGACCCTAACCAGTCCCTACACAACATATCACCACCAAATACACATCAGGTCCATTAATATGTAACCATTGGAATAGAATTTTCATATGAAATCATTGAACCCATATAAGTCGAATCTCATGGCACAGGATGATGCACAATCCACATCTTATCATTCTCTTTATGCCATTGGTAAATCTAAAAACATAAATTAGCCACCCCATATATACATTTTGCCCATACAACACCTCCCCTACCCCTTAAGGATATATGCTCACAAAAATTAAGAGATACAAATTGAGAAAATGAATACATTAAAGAGGTAATCACTGACCTGGGTAGCTATCCCAGCATGGTCCATTCCAGGCACCCACAATGTATTGTATCCAGACATTCTACGCCAACGAATAATAGTATCCTGTGTGCAGAGGAAATTCAACAGCCTAAAAAAATTGTAAAATCTACAAACTAAATCAAAAAGCAAAAAGAAGCAGAAGGAAGACATGATAACAAAGAGACCTGGATGGCAGAGGTAAGAGCATGGCCTATGTGTAGGGCCCCAGTAACATTTGGAGGTGGCAGAACCTACAGTTATACCACAAAAAAAAAAAAAGAGGTGAAACTTGTGATCTTGTTAATTTGTGTCTTAGAAACTACAATTAACTGACAGGATTGTTAAAAGTGAGGACAAGATACTCCTTAAAACAAAACAAGGTAATAATAATAGCTGGAAGGTGACGCAGAACTAGTGATGAAAATTTACAGATCGACCTCCAAAAAAAGAGACCACTTTCATCCTCTGTCCAAAAGTCTGAATGAATCACAAAAGATGGAAACAACAAGAAAAGGCTTAAATACACCAGGCTCTCTTGGGGCAAACCAATTGATTGGTGCTCTAGAATCAATGCCTAAAACTTCCAACTCCAAAGAAGAACAGGTCACCCAGTTACAGAACCTTGGGGCAGATATATGATTTAAAAATTAAAATAAAAAATAAAATAAAATAAAATCTGATTTGTAGTATATAAAGAAACTTGTAAGTTGTAACTGAAAGATGCATTTTTTTTCCTGAACTCTTATTATCTCAGAGTCCAATAAACTCCATAATACTTTCTTTTATTTTGACACCTAATCATGTAGACAGTCCTTACAATTGCCACTACTTTCTACTTTACATTTAACTTGTCAGATTTGGAATGTACATTTAACTATTGTGCCATGGATAGTACAAGCAAGAGAAAAAGCATGAGTGGAAAACATCATAAACTATCACATGCTGAAGGGAACACCAAAAAAAAAAAAAAATGGAAAGCATAAGAATAACATAGATATATGTGCATGTTTTTAGCACTATAACTCAGTGGCATAATGAGTTTGAAAAATGATCAACCCACCAGAGAAAAGTATGTTCAGTGCATTGTACAGAGAGTACATATAACTTAGGATGAATCAAGTCTTTGGAAGATGAAATTAAAAAACTAAACCCATCAAGCACTATAGGAACCAACTCCAACCGGGTAATACTACTATTGTAGGACAGAGATGGGAAGAGTTATTACTTCAACTCACTATAATTTCATATTCCTCCAAAATTTGTCACAAGCATATATATTTGAGTGAATGCTACATTAGCAGTTTAAGAACGCCATAAATCATATGGCAAAAATTATGCAAAATGTTTAACATCAAGATGCAACAACTACAAACACACGCATATTGTACCTCAAGATTATAACAGAAGGAACTCCTCAAAGTATTTAAAGGACGACATACTCCAAATAACAAAATGCAAATTACTATGAATTGTTCTTCTTTTTTTAGTAAATGAAATCAACATCCTTCGGATCAGCAGAAAGGAAGGAAACCCACAATTCCAAGTTTGGCTTTAGCAATTTGGTAATCATATTTCACTTCAGGACACTGGACATCAAGCATATGCCCTAGTGATACAAATAGTATAGAGCTATTGTTTAAGCATCCAGGTTCCACATTCATACAAAACCATATTACCATAGCCCATTTCTATCCAAAACTTCCAACATTACCTCAATAAAACAAGCAAGCAAAACAAGAAAACACTTTTGATTTCCAGCAAAAATCTAGCGACTCACAATCACAAATGGCGGCTTGGAGCTGCTAGAATCTGCTGCAAAGAAACCTGATTTCTCCCACCACGCATACCATCTAAACAAGAAATTAAATGACATAAGGACTGTTTATGAGTTTTTTTTTTTTTTTTTTTAAAGCTGGGGGACACAACATAAATTCCAAACTTACGATTTCTCTACAGCACTTGGACTGAATTGCTTAGCCATTTGTTGAGAAAGATGTTTCTTCTCACCAGAAGGAGTTTCTGGATCAAGATAATCCTCAGGATTTTCTTCCCCTGCCTCCCTCTTTATGTTCTTTCGTTTACCCATTTTTGAAGTATTAGACACTTGTGCCTGAAAGCATCATTCATGCAAATAATCTATTGAATTAGCAATCGTCAATTGATAAAAGAGATGAGCTCAAAATTATTTACATTTTTCATAGTCTTAACATACAGTTTAGGGGAATAGCATTGTTTACACTTTATTTAGCATCATATATAAATTCTTGTGAACAATGATCATGAATGAGTAGTAAATGTGAATGATGATCATGAATGCGACCATAAACAAAATCCACAAGTGCACAACCAATAATGATAGTAATTTTACCTGAAGTTTTGCTGCTTCTGCTTTTTGTGCAGCCTTGAGTTTTTTCAATTCTTTCTCTCTTGCCTACAACAATAAACCACCGCATATACATTATTACTCCACAATCACAAACAAAGAAATAAGTAGATTTTAGGTAGCATGGCCAAATAACCCAAACCAATTGAAACTTCCCATATGCTAAGCGTTTGACGATTCATATCAATTAAACACCATTGCCAAAGCTTCCCAAATCTTTCCATAAACAATTGAAGCTTTTTCATTTCGGAAAACATTTTCAACACGTAAGCCAAACATAAGAACTTCAAAAGAAAAATCAAATTTTTGATGCAAAATATTTTACCAAGTAAAATGTTTTGTATATCTTATTCATAGAGACTTAAGATAATGACCAAAATGTGATAGAACTGGGCATGCCCTAAGAAGCATGGACCCTTCTGTGAAAGAAGCAGGTTGGTGTTTGACTCTTTGGATACTCATAAAAGTGTGTCTACCACTTCTTCAACATGTCTTAGTTAAAAAATCAAATCCATTATATCGGACACATTACTAACATTTTGCGGACACTTCAGCCCGAACCCTCTGAACATGTCCTGTGTGCAGGCCTGGCCCTAGTAACAGGCAACAGAGGCAACTGCCATAGGCCCCCAATTTTTGAACAAAGTTAGGGCCCCCAAAATATTTAAGGCCTTATATTATTAGAAAAATCAAATAGGGCCCAATCTAACTTATTGAGGCCAAATCTACCTTTATATAAAAAAAACGGCCCAAAAATTTGATTCAACTTAAATTATATAAAATTTTGGATTTAAATTTCAAAAACAAAGCAACGCTTTATTTCTTATTTCTTATTTCTTATTTCCCTACTTACAACAAATAGTGACTCTCTACTACTACTACGAACATCAATTATCAACTAAGTTGACCGTCATGAGTAAGAAGCTAGCGTGAGTCGTGACGGGCACCGGCTTCCAGCATCTGGTGTCCGATGACGGTTTCCAACGACTAATGTCCAATGAGTCCTCTCCATTTCTTTGATGGTTTTTAATGAAAGAATCTTTGCCCTAAAAATTGTAATTTCTAGGCCCTAATTGATTTTTGTTCTCCTTACAAGTAAATCCGTTAAATCCTTGTTTTTTTGGCTATTAGATTATTAGTTTTAATCATCTTTTTTCTTTGTCTTTCTAAATCCACTAAATCTTTTTTGTGTTGTGCTAATTTGCCCTAATTTTTGTGTTTGTAAGTTTTGATTCAATCCTGGCTATTGTGTGTGTGTATTCTTTGAAGGGGAAATTATAGCGATTATGGTTTAGACCCGACCCATTTGATATTCTGGATCCGAATTTTATTGTCTTATATGATTGTTCATGTCTTATTTCTCCTTGTTCCTCATTGAGTTTGGTTATTGGAGTGTCTTAGTTGCGTTTGGAACAGGTCAGGAGTTAGTTTTTCAAAATGGTTCATGTCCAGATTTTAACCTCTTCGCTCAAGCAACACTTCTTGGGCTTGAGCGGTCTTTGAGAACTCTCAGTACTTTTGCAGGCCTACAAAGATACTGAGAGTTAGCATTCTACGCTCGAGCGGTCATTCTTGCACTCGAGCGATGTTGGCTCAAGCGGCTCTTCTTATTCTCGAGCGATGGCCCTCTGTCTGTAAAACTTTTAGGAGTTTGTATTCTTCGCTCGAGCGGTAAACTTCTTCGCTCGAGCGGTCTCACTTATTGTGTCTGGTAGCTCGAGCGACACTTCTTGCGCTCGAACGGTCTGCGCATATATCAATCCGTAAAGACACCTTTTTGGCTCACTTTTTCATATCTCTCTCTCTCTAAACTTTCTAAAAACCCTAAATCAAAGGCCTCTCTCTCTCTCTAAAACTCACCTTCTCACTATAAATACATCTAGATCTATTGATTTCTTCACCCGTGTCCCTTTGATAAAAAGGTAGAACACTCCGAGAGCTTCCTTTTGATCGGAGCAAAGTTGGGTTTCGGTGTTATTGAAGTTTCTTCATTCCTCCTCTTGTCTTCTAAGTTTGAGGTAGGGATTTTCCACAATTTCTTATGATTTTTAACTTAATTATTTGCTATTTCTAAAAAAATATTGTGATTTGGGGATTTTTGGACAAACATAGGGTTTTGGATTAAAAATCAAAAGAGGGGTTTTCAAATGGATTCTTGAAAATAGTTGTGAGATTAAAAATGAGGTGGAGTTGTGATAAAATGGTTGGTCTTTATACTTTGAATTGATTTTGAAAGGAAAGAGGATTTTGCCCTAAATATCTTAAATGTTGATTTTGTATAAATAAATGAAATTAATGTTGAAAATGTGAAATTGGATTGATATTGATGAGGATGGTGGAGTTAGGTATGTATTACCACTCACATCTTGGAATTTAGAAAGTTTATCTTTATGAAAATAAATTATTTGTCAGAGATATCTATTTTGGGCTATTGGTAGAGAGTAGCTATGATTGTTGTAGAAATTACATGAGAATTAGGAGAATTGAAACTATTTTCTCATCCATTGCATTGAGCATTGTTGCATATTTAACACATTTGAAAATGTTGTTGTTTTGAGAAAAATAGATGAATAACTTGGTGAATCTGAATAGGAGTGTAGTTGTGATATTAAGTTGGCCTGTGTGTCCTTGGTGAAAGACCAAAAACCCGCGCGGTTAGGTGTCGAACATTCCAGTTAATACTGGTAAAAATGAAAATTTGGTAGTGCTTGTAGCCTACTTGCAGACACGTCCTAGACATTTACAGTGTTGTATTCATTGCTCTGTTTTCTATTGTAAAGGAAATAATATCATGATTTGAGATGTAAACTTGGTATTGCATGGTTTTGGAAAGAGAAATGAAACTGGTTTGGCACGAACATTGCATATGCATTCACCTTATATCTTTGTTAAGATTCATAAACTGTGTTGTAGTATCACTACTGAGTTTTGGCTCACCCTATGTGAAAAACCATTTTCAGGTGCTAATAATATGTCTCTGCCAAGGCAATAGCTTGGGAGCACTTGGAGCAAGAGCTTCATTTTGTTTAACTGTTGTAATGATTTTTGTACAAGCTTAGGACTTTACCTGTATTGAGTTTAAAACTCACTTTTGTTGTAACCCAGTATCGTCTTGGAAAAATTATAGCCATTAGGGCATTCTCTTCTTTGTTTATGTTCATCCTATTTTCTTATCATGTAACATATGTTATAGATTCAGGATTAGACTTGTGAATGTATATCTGCCTATGTTATTCTTTTGTACAAGTAATTGGGACTAATGGAGGATAATTATTTCATCATATGTTATTATTTAATTAACGTGTTATATGGGTTATTGTCATTTA
Source organism: Camellia granthamiana (assembly GCA_036172215.1). Taxonomy (NCBI): domain Eukaryota; kingdom Viridiplantae; phylum Streptophyta; class Magnoliopsida; order Ericales; family Theaceae; genus Camellia; species Camellia granthamiana. The sequence goes on from CM069903.1 coordinate 115,751,986, forward strand.
CTCAGGACGTTACAGAAATGCACCGATGTGCACCCCTTTAGGGGTGCATACCATATGCAACCTACAACAAAAATGTGTAACTTTACCATAAAATTCCATAACATTAACCATAAAATACGTAACCTCGTCACAATTTGGTATAACAAAAATGTCCAAAATTTTGTGGTTGATGTTGCAAAAGTTTGTGACTTGATTACGATATTTTTGTTACACCAATTTGTTGTGAGGCTACGCATTTTGTGGTTGATATTACGAAATTTTGTAGTAAAATTACATATTTCCCTCTTTAAAGAATTTGAACATAACATGTCTTCATGTTTAAGTATGTAATTTTTAATAAACTAGTGTTATGTTACATTATTTATATTATTTTAAATAAAATACTATACAAATAAAAAAAATTCATACATAAACATAATGATGTGACTCATTGTGGGCGTTTCACTTCAAAACAAAATATTATTAAAAATAGATTTATTTACAATAATGGTAGTATCACATCATTCTTATCAAGTTTTTTTTGTATGAATTTTATGTAAGAATAGAATTTTCTTTAATAAATTACTGTATTTATATATATGACATATTATAGATTTGTAAAAATAAAACATTTTATCTTGTCACAAACATGTCCCATGCCCTTCATTTTTTGAAAATTGAGGTGTCTACTCAAGTAGCTCCATTAGAATAGAACAAACAGAAGCAGTAGCAGTAGATTGTGTACGTTGTTGGATGGTCCTACCTTTTCTTCTTTCTTCTTCTTCTTCTTCTTCTCAAGGTCTTCTGCCTGTGGTTGTGCCTCTGATTCTACCTAGCAATTCAATCATCTTTAAAAATCAATTTTTGCAAATTAAAGCTCACCAAAACCCTCATTAAAGCTCCTATTGTTGGTGCAAAGTGGAAAGAATAAGAATTGGCACCTATTTAATCAAAGACTAACGATGACATTAAAATTAAATGAAATTGGATTATAATGTCCTGTTTTTGAACCTTTTGATTGTTTCCATTCATCGTCGGGTCTAGTTGTCCAGTCTCTGATTCCATCTATAAAAACAAAAAACAAAGAAAAAGATATACATAAAACCCCAATTCTAAAACACTGGAACAGTTAGTTGGGAATTGACTCACCATAGTCGAATCAGGGACAGGGAGTGAAATCAAAAGCACCCTCTCCTCCGCTCTCTCTGTTCTCTCTGTCAATGATGATGAGTCTGTATGTATGTTGTTTGATTTGGCTGCGCCGACGTTGTCGCCACGCGCAACGCGAATCTGTCCGCCATTATAGTCAAACTGGAATAATATTCTCACTCTGGCCGTGCGCTCCACGGAAGAAAAGAATTTCACTTTTCTTTTCTTTTTTTCATTTAAAGGAATAAAAAAATTTTACTCCAAAATGTAGTGCAAGCTGAGGCCTCGTTTGGGAACCTCATTTTTAGTTAAAAAGTTAAAAAGTTATTAAATTAGTTAAAAAGCTAATAATCCATACAAAAAGTCAAAGATTCTCTTTTCTCTCTACTTTTTGCACATTTTTTCATAAAAAGTCAAAAAGTCATCCCAAACATACTAGTTTTTTTTAAGGGAAATACTAGAGAGCTCTAAATCTAGAGCTCTAATTTGAGCTCTAGTGATGTGTCAAAGCAAAAAACAAAAAACAAAAAACAAAGCAAGGCACAAACATCACATCAGAGTGGATCCCACCTTCCCATTAGAGCTATTAGAGCTCCTATATTAGAGCTCTAAAGCATTTTTGTTTTTTTAGCTCATATTTTAGCCAAATAGCCAAAAAGTTACTAAATTAGCATGTTCCCAAACGAGGCCTGAGTAGAGTTGAGTTGCACCTCATAGTTTTTTTTTTGTTTTTTTTTTAACGTTAAAAAGGGAAGTTTTTGTGGGAATATCATACCATCTGTGGACCTCGACTCGAAATAATTGATTGTTGGTCAGATTTAATCCAACTTAAAGAAAGGAATTCATCACTAGGATAAGAGAAGAATGTACCAATCCCCAACATAAGAGGTGAAATCACAAACAGAATATAGTGTAGTCAAATTCAACCGTTTGAAAAAAAGGGTTGTTAATCGCGCCCCAGACATCATGCCTTGCTCACCTATGTAGAAAGAAGACATATTTTCACTCCACCACTACCCCCGGTGGTAGTTGCCGTCATAGTTGAAAAGGAATTTATTGATAAGTTGGATTATGACAATTTGATTAGCTATTTTGCACGTAAAAATGCGAGGAAAGTGATGTTTAAATGATATTTTGTTATAGTTTGTTCATTTTTTATTTGGTTGAGCTTGAATTATTTTGATTCTTTTTTTTATCATAAACTTTGGAGGGTTTTAGTTTAAAATCCCTGATATTAAAATTTTATAAGATAAAGGAAAGAACATGCAACATTTTTATAGTAGGTGGAATCTCTCAACATTTTCATAGAAAAATTTCTCTTCAAAGAGAAATTTCACAGAGAATATTTTTTATGATGAGTTAAAATTTCTCTAACAATATTATTGAGAGACCTTAACTTATAAGAAAAAACATATTGGACCTCTCTAACTATCCAAAGTTGGAGAGTGATATTTTACTAATTTTTTTATAAACTTTGTTATAATATTTAGGTACATTTTAATAATTATATATGTAAGTAATGTTTTCATAAGCATGATCAAATAAAAAAATAAAAAAAATTAAACACATAATCTTTTGATCACATTTTTTTTTAATGTATTAAAGAGCCCATGTTGTTGTTTAAAGTTTATTTATTTAATATATTTTTTGATTTTTTATTAAAAAAAATATGTCAAAAAGTAGAGGGATGTATAATTATTTAAATCAACCCCAAACAACCAATAAGACTTTGCTCTAGGCCTAAAAACTCTCAGAATCGGCCCTGGTCCCTCATATTTTGTTAATATTTTTGGGTCTTATACCTTGAATTGTAATATATCTGTTTATTTTATAAGAAAAATGCCAACCAGAATAAGTGATGGTGAATTTTTTTTTTTTTTTTTTTTAAGTGATATGAAATTAATTACAAAATATAAAAAGTATTATATGAAATTGGACCATTAAAATCTAAACAATTGCTAAGAAACTAGCAGTCAACAAACTCAAATTTGAAAAAAAAGAAAAAAAAGAAAAAAAGAAACACATACAATGGTATAATGGGAGAGAAATAAATATCAAATTCCTCCCTGTAAAATGGTGCTAAATAATCACTTGACCAAAAGTCTTGGTTTGATGGTTAATGTTAACCGGTGATTAATGTTGAAGTATATATACACGTACATAATCTATCCATACTGTAGATTATAACAAAATGACATTTTAATAAGGATTTTTGTGAATGATTAATTTTTTACATTCAAAGACCCATTCTTTTATTTCAGAAGTTACCAATTTTTGAATTATTCTCTAAAGTTAACTTAGGCATTAGAATGTGTTTACTATTTTATTTTTGCATACATTATGCGTAATACATGTAATTTTAGTACTATACATAGCACTAGGTAAGCATCCATCCGACTTGTCAAAATTGAGTGGACCCAAACCAAGTTACTATAGAATGGGAACGGTTTTAATGATCCGAGTGGATGGATGCCAATATATTTTTTTTTTAAATCCGCCTAAATTCAGACAAATGGCGGATGGAAAGCCACCCAATCCAACCCGATCCGTAAGCACCCATCGTTTGGAAGAGATGTAGTGATAAACTTTTACTCAAGAAAATGAATGACAATGGATTGACAATTGCGTCTTTTTATTTTAAAACATGATAATTTGTTTTTTATTTATAAATTTGTTAGCATTCTAGAAAATGATGATATATTTTATGCTTTATATATTTAAAAAATGATTTTTTATTTATAAAATATGAAAGTTAAGCTTTTATTTTTATTATAAAAAATAAAAAATAATAAAAAAAAAAGGTTTTGTTTGCACCCATTTTTGTCAAATTCATGTCGACAGGTAGATCAGTTAGATGGTGACATACTGCAAGGTCAAAATAGAAGTATTTCAAACCAACAAGGCCTAGCCTAGTTGGCCACCATGCCTTCTTTAGGGCTTAGTCCCAAGGAGGTCATGGGTTCAATTTCCCTTAGGGGAGTTGAATGAAGGGAGTGCAAGCATTTAGGTGCTTTGCCATGGGTGGGGAGATTTTCTCCCATATGTGCTAATCTAACAACTAGAGGTGTGCATAATACCGCCGAAACCGCATCGAGCCGCACCGCCAAGGCAAATTCGTTATTATTTGCCAATCGAACCGCCGGTTTTTAGTAAGAAAAATGGCAAATTCTAGTGACACTTTTATCAATCCGCCGGTTTCTATTTTTCTTCCAAACCGCACCGACCCGCACCGCTATTAAATCATGTTTTATAAGATTCTAAAAATTCTTTTTTACTTAAGTTTGCTTGTTGTTCTATACCTTAGAATATAGTATTACATTACTGCTCGAGGGGAATTGAAGATGTCAGTAATCCAAAATAAAGTTGGATTCTAATTCACTTTTCAATCTTTTTTTTTTCTGACCATGTTGCAAACTTGCATCAGCTCACTTTTCAATCTAAATACTTTTTAACAGTAAACATTTTCAATATATTGTAAACCCTGAATGATATTAATTTTATGTATTGTATTTGATCATTGTTGCTTCCACAGATGCTTGTAATGAACTGATGGCATAGTCGTTAATATTATCATGTTGTTGCTACACTTGCCGCATGAAAAGAAAGTTTCGCAAGATGCTTAACATCATGGTATCTCTCGTCTTTTTTTTACTCTTTGATTTAAGTTTTGTAATTTGAATTATATTTTTTATAAACCGCCAATCCGTCCGAACCGCCAAGGCAAATCGGCCATTATTTGCCAACCGAACCGCCGGTTTTTGATAAGGAAAATGACAAATTCTAGTGACACTTTTATCAATCCGCCATCCGCAATACGGTTTATATTTTTCTCTCAAACCGCACCGACCCGCACCGCGCACACCCCTACTAACAACTAACAACTAATATTTGCCGATCCAAAAAAAAAAAAATAGAAGTATTTCATTAATCAAAGGGACGTGTGGCATTAGATGAGTTAATCATGTGCATTGAATGGCCAGGTGGTGGAGTAGTTATCAAGCTAAGTCATGAACTTAGTAGGTTGCTTGCAAAAAGGATTAGGTACAAAATGAAGACTTGGCTCTATCGATAAGAGGCCAAAAGGGTTTAGGGACACGTGGCAACATGGAGGAAAGACAACTCAACAGGTAAAGGTAAAGGTTTAATGAAGTTTGAAAGCTTGGAAGCGAAGGAGCAGTTGCAGCAGTTAAATAGTGGTAGTTTCAAGACTCAGGGAAATCATATGATCATGGACTAGGAAAAGTAAAAGAGAATATAAAGGCCATAAATTTACAAAGAGAGGATCATCAACAAGGCAATAACACTTAGTTTGCATCTAGGAGTAGTTTTCTCTCAATTTAGGATTAGTTTATTCTGTAACTTGTATTTGGTAACTTTGTAGACTTTGGTAGTTTTATTTTGAAATTACTCTTTGTTTACTTTTCCCTTCAATTGTTAATTGCTCCAAAGATGTCATGACCCAAACCTTTATAATTTTTAAAATATTATTACATGTCTATATTTCACATCAATTATAATTTATTATATATTCAACACATAATACTACGTAGTGATCTCTAATACTAACCAATAACGTATCCACCACAAACATTGTGAAATTAATAAATCTATACTATATATTAAGCAAAAGGGGATTTTTAACCCCAAGGCTTGTGGGAGTTCCAATCTCATAATCCTAATTTTCTAATTTTTTGATTTAAAAAAAAAAACCTCAGCATTTATTGACTTCTCCCAACCCAACCTTAGCATTTATTGACTTTTCCCAACCTACAATCCCTTTTTGACTTCTCTCATAATTATTGCAACGTCCTTTTCAATTTCTCCCATAAACTATGGCTACACACAAAAATAAAAAATAAAAAAGATAAGAATTTAGCTATAGATCTCAAAAAGATATAACATCTAAATTTCAATTATGATTTAATAATATAATTATGTATTTTTTTTTATGTATATCTATCAAAATTTTAAATTACTTAATGGGACAAATTAATCAATTTTCCAAAATTATTGATTTTTAATTTACAAAATAGATTAAAAAAACTATTGACTGATTTATTTATTTAATAACAAAAATGTTTCATAATCTCTCTTTCCTAATCTCTCTCACAAATTTTCAAAAAAAAAAATTAAAACTTACATTCGTTTTCTCTTCCCCAAAAAATCAGATAGGAGCTCCAATCTCCTAATTCTAATTTTCTAATTTTTTGATTTAAAAAAAAAAACTCAGCATTTATTGACTTTTCTCAACCCACAATCCCTTTTGACTTCTCTCATAATTATTGCAACACTCTTTTCAATTTCTCCCATAAACTATGGTTACACACAAAAATTAAAAAAAAAAAGATAAGAATTTAGCTATAGATCTCAAAAAGATATAATATCTAAATTTGAATTGTGATTTAATAATATAATTATGTATTTTTTTTTTATGTATATCTATCAAAAATTTAAATTACTTAATGAGACAAATTAATGAATTTTCCAAAATTATTGATTTTTAATTTACAAAATAGATTAAAAAAATTATTGACTGATTTATTTATTTAATAACAAAAATATTTCATAATCTCTCCCTCCTAATCTCTCACACAAATTTTCAAAAAAATATATTAAAACTTGCATTCATTTTCTCTTCTCCAAAAAATCAGATAATATTTTCTATTAAAGTTGTAAATATCTACCTATATTTTATATATTATATTATAACATAACAAAAAAAACTAAAAAACTAAAAAAAAATCTTTAAAGTTTATCTAAATAAACTTTAAATCAATAAAACTCACATGTCTATCACATATTTAACTCACATCATAACTTACCTAAATAATAATAATTAAAAACAAATGGAAACCACAGATAAATTAAATTTTTTTTTAAAAAAAGATACACACAACTCCATCTTAAATAAATTGAAAAAAAAAAATATCCGAATAGAAACCACACAAAAATAAAAATAAAAATAAAAAGATCTATCTATCTATCTATATCTATACTATATATTAAGCAAAATGAGGTTTTTAACCCCAAGGCCTATGGAAGCTTCAATATCCCAATCTGAATTTTTTAAATTTTTTATTTTAAAAAAAAAACTCAGCATTTATTGATTTGGTCAAAATCTCCTGATTAGCATTTATTAACTTTTTTCAATCCACATATGTTTCCACATGCCTGCAATTATTGATTTGGTCAAAATCTCCTGATCAGCATTTAAAATCCCCTTATACAAATAATTATAGATACAATTCGTGAATAGTTACTGCAGTACCATTTTCAACTTCTCCCATACACTATGGTTAGTGATAAGAAAAAAATCTTAAAAAACATAATTTATATATTAAAAAAAATCTAAAACAAATATAAATATCTATAATTATCCCGTGCATATTACGGGTGATAGGCTAGTTGTAGTAATGGCAATCAAACATTGACCAACATATCCTCCATCAGCCTTCCGATCATGTTGAATGAAGATCCACCCTCCACCAACGCCTTCTTGCTCTTCTCTCCAATCTCTTTCACCTTCTCTCTCACATCACTGTCACTTACCATCACACACCTCACCGCTCTTTCTATCTCATCGCCCATCACAAGGTCACAACCGTCACCTCCAAATACACCGTCGCGATAGTCCAACCTCATCTCCACCGCCACTCCCAACTCCCTCACCATCGTGAACGCGTTGAGCTGTTGTTCAGCGTACATTGGCCACGTCACCAAAGGCACACCGTTCCACAAGCTCTCTATGATCGAGTTCCATCCGCAGTGCGATACGAACCCTCCGATCGCTTTGTGGGCCAGTACCTCCGCCTGTGGGGCCCACCCACACACCATCCCCTTTCCTCTGGTCCGTTCGATGAACCCATCTGGCAACAGCTCCTCCTCCGGATTCTCAGCCTTTCCTTGTGTTGTTGTCTTTGGTGGTAGACGAATGGACCACAAGAACCCATGCCCGCTGCGCTCCAGCGCTTGAGCTATCTCTCTGAGTTGGGGTGCACCGAATGTCCCCATGCTCCCGAAGCACAGGAACACCACCGACGATGGATCTTGATCATCAAGCCATTTCATTATGTTGTTGTTCTTACTGTGGGACCCTGGGGAACCTAGCTTGTTCTGGGCCTCACCCTTCGCATCAATCACCGGTCCGACGGTGTAGATTGGAGGGGTTTGATCATCGCAAAATGAGCTAATGGCATGGGATTCCAACTCCAGTAATGTATTTATAATAACGCCCTTGGTGTCCCTAAACCTTTTTGCAAGCTTGAGATAAGCAGCGTAACCACCGTCCTTGTTGAACACTGCGGAGGGCAAAACACGCGGAGGAACTGGGTTGATAAAACCCGGAATCAAAAACTCAGGATCCGATTCGCTGAACTCGGTGCTGACCCGGTCATGGCGAGTTGGGATGTATAGCATGAGGCCAAGAAACGCAGCACCGGTGGTCAAGAATAGATAAGAAGGAAGACCGAGTTCGTTGCCAACGTCAATCATGGAAAGGCAAAAGAAGTCGAGGACTAACCCAACGAGTCGGGGCGAGTTAGGGTGAGAGTGAGTCGACCCGATGAGGTTACCGAGGACGTGTTTGATGTGGGGTTTGAAACTTTCTATGTAAAGAGTGAAATAGTTTGCATGGGATTTGGCGAGTTCAGGTAAGTTGGGTGGATTGAGTTGAGGGAGGTCAATGAGTTGGATGAGTGGGTAGGAGGCGGAGAGTGAGTTGGTGTAGGAGTCAATGTTTGGGAATGTGGAGGGTTTGATGACAAGGATGGTGATGGAGAATCGATTATCTCGATCGATAAGGCGCTTCGCGAACTCTACAATTGAGACAAGGTAACCGATCCCTGGAGATGGGATGAACACAAGCTCTGCTTTCTTCATCTCAGATTTAGAGCTCGTTTGACTTTCTTCTTTTCTTCCTTCCATGCGCTTTGGCTCATGATCACACATCCATATAAATTGTTATACAAATAAAATAAAATAAAAAAATAAAATTGTTTTTTCTTTGGGATAAGTAATATATAATTCTTATATCTAGTGGTAGTTTGATTTTAGTCGCTGATCTTATATAAAAGGGTTAATTTTTTCTGAAATTTCTTACCCTTTTTCTCTTAAAAATTTTAACATTACACCATCCTCTCTCTTATAAAAAGGATGTAGATTCCTCCCGTTTAGATTGAAGGGTGTTGTTCGAATATATGAGACTCACTATGAGTTTCATTTTTATAATTTGAATTGTTTATTTTGTCAATGAATTGGCTGCTTGAGCAGGGAGTTCCCACAGACGGTGTCAAATGAAGTAGCTAACCCTCCCCGACTAATACGATATTGTCTGCTTTTGAGTTAGGTCATTTCAGCTAGCTAACCCTTGACGGCTTTAAAAAGCCTTATACTAGTCTAAGGGAGTTAGTCTACTTATGTAATGGAGCTGTGATCTCTCACAGAGCGATGTAGGATGCATAGACTTTGCCAAGTACACCCATAGTATACAAAGAGTGTTTGGATCATAATGAAAATAATATCATAAGTCATTATTGACGCCACAATAGGTTATAACCAATGACTGCAAAAGTCGTTACCAGAGATGCATATGATAGAATTTTCCTAAATAATAAGGTTATCATATAATGATTTCAAAAAATGAAAACTTGTTGTGAGCAATTGTGTACGTGCAGATTTGCTTCATTTTTTGTTGAAGTATTAATATCTCAACTTTTGTTTTGTATATAATTTAACAAGTTTGAATTAGTTTTGTCAATGTAATCGAAAATATATAAAATTATAGTGTAAAAATACATAATGATATTGATGATACTTGTTAAATGACTCTACTAAACTAAAATCCTAACTTCGCCACTATTGATAAAATAAATGGTTTGAATCATCGAAATAGAACCTATAGTGGATCCAACAAACCCGAACAACACTGTCCAATTTAGATTATGCTCTAAATGCACCCAAAAAATTAGGTTGTACACCCCATTACTTTGAACACTGCAATTGAAAATTTAAATATTTATTTATTTTTTTGGGTATCCCAAATAATACATATTATGCCCCTAAAAATCCTAAAAACTCTAGAAATATACTAGCAACCTACTTTCTATATCCCATTAGTCTAATAGTTACAACACAAGCACAAACTCATTTTCCATGGCAAAGACAACCCATCATCTCCAACACCCTCGTCGGCAACCCACCATCTCCAACCCCTCTTCGTCTCCAACCCTTATTGTTTTAGGGTATTTTGGCATTCTATTAATTTAGGGCTTTTCGATTTTGATTCTTCAACAAAAAAAATGAGTTTTGCAGTTTTCTTTGAATACTTAGTGTTGAATAAATGAAATACATGTGGATACTCAAATCCGAACAATAGAAAATTAATTCCAGCGTTTTCATCCGTATACTCAGTTCCGAACAACAAAACTAGGTTCCAGCTATTCTATCCAGATACTCAATGTCGAACAAATTAAATATGTCCAGATACTTAATTTCGAAATTATGAAATTGCTTCGAATACTTGGTGTTGAACAAACAAAACATGTGTGGATATTCAGGTCGGAACAATAGAAAATTAAAACATATGTTATATCGGATATAATACCGGATAGTTCTTTTTGTTCAAAATAAGAATATGAAGAAGTTAAAAAATTAAATGTTGGAAATATAGAGTCGAACATAAACAATTGTTCAGATATTAAATACTACCATTACTTCAGAAACACACTGCTGAATATATGAATTTTATTTATAAACAAGTTTAAGAATAAATGTAAATTGTTTGGTATTGAATTTCCGAACAAATTCCATAAATTCAAGAGTTGAAAACAATGAACATAAATAGGAAACTTAACTTCTTTATAATTTAAAAAAAAAAAAAAAAATCTTCTTAGAAATGTTTTCTTCATTATACATTATTAAATAGAATGCAAGGATCATGGATTCAAGCAAAATAGGATTGAGTAGATGCAAAGTGAAGCCAATAAGAAAAGAATAAGAGAGTGAAGAGAATATTAAGTTTGATTATGAATGAGGTGTTCAAAACACTTAGATTTGTATTTTTTTCAATATTAAGTACTTTTTTTTATCATTTTAAATTGAGACATAATAATAATAATAATAATAATAATAATAAAAAGGGTAAATTACAATAAACCTCCTGAACTATGATGGTGTTGCACTTTGCCCCTAAAGTTTAAAACTCAACACTTTACCTCCTTGATGTTATATCTTGTGACACTTAACTAATTCCGTTAGTAAACCGTTAGAAACTTGGATGGAAACTAAGACACCCCAATTGTATAATTAATTTAACAAAAATAATAAATAAATAAAATAAATATTCAATTTTATAGTTATACGTGCTAAAATATAAATTAGGGGCATTATTATTATCAAAACATAACAATGTGATTAATATATTTTTTGGGCCAAATCAAACTGTAGCTGGTTTTTCGTGTTCCTTGAAGGGGTTTAGTTTTCTCGGATACGATAGCCCTACAGTTCAGTCTCCCGTGGTTCTGAATCTAGTTTCACAAATGCAATGTAAAACTAAAAGAACACAACTAAGTCCAAATTTGACAAATCTTTTCGAAAAGCCATTTAGCATCGGAGATGCTGAAAATGGACTGCATTGTCAGATTTTAGAATCGCCACCTAAATATTTTTGAGAAATTTAGGAAACCCGTGACTCGTGTCAAATGCCACTTGTCCATCATAACCAAAGTTGTCTTAGTTCGGGAACTTATGTATGAGAGGGGAAGGTCATGGATTGAGCACCCCACTCACTCGATCAAAGATCGACCTCTAATAATCATGATGTGATTTTTATGTACAATATATGCTCATACTCTGATTATTAATGCTAACTTACTATGTGAGGCACACAAGTATAGACTATTTCACCTATTTTGGAATGCTTTGATTTCATGTTTTTTTTGAAAGAGTTTGAATATGTGCTACTTGAAAAGGTAAGCTCACATGTACATGTATCAAATCATCCCAACTTAAGCAAAAAAACCTTCATCCATCGGCATTCAAGAGATAAATCAACTAAGCACTTAGCCTCATGGTAAACATGCTTGATATGGTAACACAAACATACATGCAATATGCTAAAGCAAAAACGTTCACCTAGTACTTTACCGAGGCAAGCGAAAATAGAAGAAAATGATTAAAAAAATGCATGCACTAATATGCAAATGACTAATACAACACGTACAAAATGCAACTACGCAGTTCGGCTTATTAACATGATACATGGCTCAACTCAAAGTATGCGACAGTGCACGTATTCAAGTAATTAGGAAATTGCATTAATGTTAGAATGATGAACTACACCCTATGTATGCAAAATGGGTATTTTACACATAGTAATAATATGAAATCAAAACATGAATGCAATCATTATAAGCAAGTAAATAAAATGGAGAAAGAAATGGGGGTTGGAAGATATACACAATATTACAAGTTTTTACAATTTGCCCTCGCACAAGAGGATCCAAATGAATGTCTTACTTAACTACTTATTACAACGTAAAATGAATAAACTAAATTGACTAATTATTAAAAATCTGAATTAAGCTAACTAATTAATTACAACACACTAATATTAAAGCAATAAATTAATGGAATGAGGAAGCGAGGAGCCACGAGCGCACAACCAAGAACATCCTCTCTGAAACCTCTCTATTTTGCTGCCAGAATCTGTTATGTTTGTAGTCAAAAAATTATTCTGTTTTTGCATTAGCTTCTACTCTGTTCTGCCACAAAAATACCACTGCTTGCATAAAATGCGTGGCAGGCCGGCCTTGAAAAGTGGTCGGCCGAATGGAAGGGTGGCCAGCCGGCCACTGTTTTTAAGTATTGCCCTACTGTCACAGAATTGAAACAGAGCAAAAACAGAGTGTTTCTAGGAGATGTTCATCCTCTTTGCCTCTCTCTATCATGAAACCGATCAAGGGAGGAGTAGACTCGATTCACAAACCATCAATTGTCGTAAAGTTGTTGCATGATGGTCTATGAACCGATAGAACAAAGCTTAATAAATGGAAATGCAAGACCAACAAAACCTCCTCTCTATCATGGAGTTACCTCAAGGGAAGTGGTTGACATTGTTTCTTGAACCATTAATCATCACTAAAGAGTATGTAATGATTCAAGACTCAATGGGTTCAACATAACGTCCGATTGAACCCAACTCAATTTTATTACTCTTTTAACCTCTTTTGGTCCAATTTTTACCTCTTTTACACTACCTTGCCATTCTTTATTCATTTTCGTCCAAAAGTGATAACTACGTCTAGTAAGTGCAAAGCGATAAAGAGAAGTGTCAAACAAAAGGTTGTGCTTAACATGAGAGAGATGTCATGCATTGGTAATGAACATCTAAAGAGATTAAACCATTAAGCATGGAAAGTCTCTTTCTTATGCTTTGAACAACAACCAAGTGTTTAAGACAACTCTTAATCAAAGAAAAAAAGAAAAGAGAGAGGTTACAGAGATGATTAGGCAAAGATGATTATTACAAGTGTGAGTATATGTATGAAAGTTATGCAAAGAAAGCTATTTACTCAAATAGATTGTTGTCTATAGCCTAAATTACCAAATCTATGAGGACTTACAACAACACAAGCATAGTATTCAAAGCATAAATGAAATAAACATATTAAATAGCCCCAAAAACAAGAAAAAACAGTGCTTAAAATAGTTTGAAAAGCTAGAAAATGTAAGCAAAAATTAAAAAGAACAAAGCTAGTAAGCAAGCCTAAGGAAGGGTGGCTAACCCCTTCACTTTTTGGACTTTAAAATCACATGTTTTAGCCTTTGAAAATCAGTAGCTAAAAGTTAAGAAACAAGTGGAAAACACAAGGATAAAAGCTATGGAATAAGGTTCAAGAAAGGGTGGTTAACCCCTCCACCTTTGATAGCTTTTAAATCACAAGTTTCAGCCCACAAAAACAGTCCAAAATAGAGTATAATCACTAAGAAAAAGGGGTGAGAAGAATAGGCAAAAGATGGCAAGAGTTATATCTTTGAAGAGATGACACTCTTTTGTTCACAGACCACAAAGTATTCACTCTCAAGGGCTGAAATTTTGGCTTAATAATCTTAGCAAGAAGCCTCAAATTTTTGGTTTAAGAAGTGTATGTATAGTGTATATATATTGCAAGATAGAGAGGGAGAGTGTTTGGCAAGTTTTTAACTCTTAGCAAATTTTTCTAACCTAAAATCAAGAGGGATGGTCATCTATTTATAGAAAAATAGGTTCCTCTACCAGAAATATCTGTAATAAGCCAGCTGGTGTAGTGCATGCACGTGGAGGGAGACAGCTGGCAGCAAAATATCTGTCTGCCGGAACACATGGCCGGCCGACCATGGACTTGTATGCAGGCCACAAAAAGTGGCCTGCCAGTCTAAAAAAATTGCTCTCAAGTTCGACTTCAAACAAGTATATCTCTTTTATCCATACTCAATTTTAGGTGATTCTTGAGTCTGAATTGAAGCCTCGAAAGTCTACTTTTCAATGGTGGTGGTCTCATATCTAAATTCTAAGTGCACAAAGAGATATGCGTAATTTAGTGAAAGCTGTTTATTTCTTTCTTAACGGTTTAATGCTCATCATTTTCCTAAACTAGTTTTCTTCCAACGCCTCCTATTTCCTTCAAATCCAAACCTATAAATAAGATTTTTTTAAAATATTTTTCAAAGAATTCACCTCCCTTCCATTTATTTTTACTTTGTCCTTACTCGGTTTTACCGAAAAGTGCAATATTTTAATCAACATGCGAGCCTCGGAACATTGTAGAAATATTTGAAAAAATATTTTGAAAAGAGGGTTTTAAAGTCTAAAATAGTTTTGGTCAAAATGGGGTATAAGGTTGGGATTAGAAGCTCAAAAATCGAAGCCTTTTGCTAAAGAATTTGAACGATTGTACAACGTAACTTTTCATTATTGAGTGTTCAAAGTGCGGTGTCCAAGTTTTAAGGGTGGTCAAAAGTGGGGTTTCTACATAAACATAACCATGCAATTAGTAACCTATGTGGGTCAAAGTAGAATTAAGATTAAGTGATATGAGTTGTAAGCCAAAGAGATTAGATCATCTTGAAACAAAGATGTGACAAATGGTGAGACAAGCAATGTAGGGAACCTAAGGGGCTAGAGATGGTACCTATATACCTTAGCTTGATTGAATCAGCACAGGTAGCCAACTATATAAGGAGTTGAGAATGTAACAAATGAATATAAAACCAAAACAAAAAATAAAATAACACACACGAAATAGTAAGAGAAGGTGGAACTCGGAAGGATCAGAAAAAAATCGTAGGAGTCAATTTTCAGGTGAGTTATATTATACATTGAGTAGCCATAAATTATTTTATGTAAATCATTTGTTTTTAATTATATTAACATTCAATTATGTTATTCATTTTATGAGCCTTGCTTATTTAAAATTGTAACCCATGGATATGATTGTTTAAATTTTAGAATTTATTTGACAATAAGTATATAACCATTTATTTTTGTAAGTACCACCACAGAGTTCCCATGTCTTTAGGGACTTAAATAATCATTGGCCCTCTGATTTGTCAGTTTAGTCACCCTCTAACAATCTCATGCCTTGGAGGACTTAAATAACTATTGGCCCTCTGATTAGTCATTTTGTGACCTTCTGTCTGTCATAGATCCATTACCCTCTATTCTATTTTGTATCGTGGTTATGATTGTTTTGTATATATGATTTTTGTATTATATGTCTGTTATTTAAAATAATTTATTCGAACCAAAGTATTCATTATTTAGCCTAAATAATTATCCATTGTGATTTGTATACCTTTATGCTCTTAGTATAATATTCATCATTCTACTATGTGCTTATAGCTATTAAAACCCCTTCAGGTAAAGAAATTTAAGGAAGAATGATTTTACCCCATTAATCAGGTCTCAGACTTGAGATGAACATTGTGTTTTTCTCTTTTTTTCATTTTTTTTTCTCTTATGTTTATTTGTAATTATTATCTGACTTATGTTACATAAATAATAATTCCCATGTACGCTTCAGATATTTATCTACATCTTTTATTTCATTCCGCTTTAGTTACTTCAAACTAATCTTAGAAATTTTAGAATTTAACTAGTTGCGAATCCAACCCTAGGGACAGGGGGTGGGTCGTGACAAAAGTGGTATCAGAACTAGGTTATAAAAAAAAAATTAAACAAACCCATTGAGGTAGAAGATAAGCGTACTATTAGAAAATAGGATAACGAAAATTTTAAGTTGTTAGCATACATTAGTCATTATGGGTATAGTTTCTTATTCGTTCCATAATTGAGTTTGAGCATCCTGTGGTGTAGGAAATGTCGGAACTCAATTTCGATGACTCTCTTTTGTAAGGACCCGATCAACTGGAGTTCAAGAGGATTTTTTAGAATAACAGCTATCTCCCAGACCTGCCAGAAAGAATGGGGGACTCTGAGAAAATAGTTAGACATGCAAACCCAACCCTGAACCGACTGATGGGTAGACCGGTATACCCACAGGAAGTCCCCAAGGAAGTAGAACTATTGTGGTGGAGGGTTGATGACATGAGTACATTAGATAGGTTTTTGGGACCAACAAGGGTAGTAGGCATGGACTCAGGACAAGGGTACCCTCGTTTTTTAGTGGCACCCTTGCCTCCAGAATTCGTGGCTCAAAAAAGGAATGCGTTTTTAAGTGACCATCTATGAGCAGGAGTCCCTCACCCTCAAAACCTTATTGACACCCAGACGGTTGATTTAGTGATTTTATGACGTATGTAGAAGTGCCAATACGTATCATGGGACGTCAACTATGGGGTTATGAGGTAAGCATTCCCATTTACTGAGTGGAGGTGGTATGGTTATGCTTTGGCATTGAGCAAAGTGGCTGGGAATTTGAGAATCATATTCCCGTGGTTATTTCCAGTTTAAAATTCTGAGAATAAGATCCTTTCTTTTGTTGTTTTCTTTTTCTTTTTTCTTTTGATGTACAAGTGAGCTGATCATGACCCAGTTCTAACCTGTTTTGTCATAGAGGGTTAGGTACTAACTTGACGTAACTACTAGTAATGTACCAACACCATTATGCATAAATAAAATCGGTGTTTTTATGTATAATGTTTTGCGAACTATGCTTAATTATGTGAAAATAGTAGGTGGGTGATAATTAATAGAAATCATGCACCACATTTATTAAAACTGTTACTTTATTGCTATGGCTAACGATGGAAATGGTACCGGATCATCATCCAGTGGAGCTGATCCAATGGAAATGATTATGGAAAGAGATGTTGCTAGTTTCGTGCAAGCTTTGCAAAACAATGTAACCAATGGATTACTGAAACATCGTGAAGGACCAACAATAATTAAACAGTTCCAAGACTTGAAACTTTCCACATTCAAATGAGTCTCAAACCCATTGCTAGCTGAAGCTTAGGTTAAAGAAATGGAAAAGATTTTTTGTGCTCTACCTTGGACAGAAGAACAGAAGGTGTCCTTTGCCACCTTCACTTTAAAGAGAATGGGCAAGAATGGTGTCTTCTCACCTTAGAAAAGGAAGAGATCATGACTTGGACTAGATTTCTAGAAGTATTCTATGAAAAATACTTTCCAAATTCACTACGGGAGCAGAAGGCATCAATGTTCCTACATTTGAAGCAAGGAACGATGTCGGTAACAGAATACAAAAGGAAGTTCACCCGACTGGTGCGATTTGCAACGTATGTTATTCCAACCGAGGCTCGGAAAGCTAGGAAGTTTGAAGTAGGATTGGATGTTGAAATCAAAGATAAGATTGAGGTTTTGAAACAACCAACCTATGCAGATGTGGTAGATCATGCATACATCATTGAGAAATGAATTAAAGTATCACGTTCGGGCGGAATAGGTCAAAAAAAGTGATTTTGGGAACCAATTGGAGGATCTAGGGTAGCTCCACCAAAGAAAATGAATACTGGACCTAGTGGCTCAACTAGTTCGGCCAATCAAAGTTCTACTATCCTTAAGGATAACACCATTCCGAATTGTCCGAGTTGCGGAAAGGCTCATCGAGGACAGTGTTATCGGGCAATGGGAGCATGTTATAGATGTGGCTAAGTTGGCCATTTGGTGAAAGATTGTCCAAAATTCACCAACTCTGTGATGGGTACCCCTGAACCAGTTCAGAAGCCCGGAACAACCACAGGAATGAGGAAGGAACAGAAATGCAAGGGTGAGCTTTTGTTTTAGTACTTGGAAACCCTGATGCTACGGAGAATGTTGTATCAAGTGCACTCTCTATATGTGGTCATTCAACTCATATCCTCATTGATTTTGGATCAACTCATTCTTTTGTTTCTCTACACTTTACCCCCAAATTGACATCAACATCTAAACCTTTGGGATATGCATTATCTGTTTCCTTTCCATTTGGTGTTTTCGCACTTAGTACGGAGGTATACAAGTCCTGTGCCATATCCGTAAAAGATGAAACCTTGTATGTGGATTTGATTTCACTCCGCATTAGTAGTTTTGACAAAATCTTAGGAATGGATTGGCTTGCTACCAACCGTGCCTCTATTGACTGTACAACCAAAAAGGTCTTCCTCTAACTACCCGACCAGGGTGAACTTGTTTTTGGAGGAACTGGAGTTTTTACCCCTCCATGTTTAATATCCTCCATGATAGCCTAACGAATTTTGAGAAAATGTTGTTGTGGTTGTATTTGTTATGTGGTCTACACTCAATAAATAGACCCAACACTTGATTCAATACCCGTAGTTCGGGAATTTCCTGACGTCTTTCCTGAAGACATACCTGGTACTTTAGTTGACCGAGAAGTTGAATTCACCATTGAAACTCAACCCAGTACCTAATTGATATAAAAAACCCCTTATAACATGTCGATGGTGGAATTAAAAGAATTGAAAACGCAACTTCAGGAATTGCTCGACAAGAGTTTCATACGACCAAGTACCTCACCATGGAGAGCTCCGGTGCTATTTGTAAAGAAAAAGTATGGTACAATGACATTATATATCGATTATCGAGAATTAAACAAGGTTACCATAAAAAATTGATACCCTTTGTCGCGAATCGGTGACTCATTTGATCAACTTCAAAGTGCTCAAGTATTTTCGAAGATCGACTTGAGGTCTGGCTACCATAAAGTGAAGGTCGAAGCCAGAAGCATTGAGAAGACTGCCTTCAGAACATGTTATGGACATTATGAGTTTCTTGTCATGCCATTAGGCGTTACAAACACTCCAGTGGCCTTTATGGACCTCATGAACCGAGTATTCAAACCCTATCTCGATGAGTTCGTTATTATCTTCATTGATGACATTCTCGTATACTCTAAAACACCAGAAGACTATGAACAACACTTACGATCAGTTCTACAGACACTACGTGATCATAAACTTTATGCCTAATTAAAGAAATGTGAATTCTGGATCACTAGCGTACACTTCCTCGGCCACGTGGTTGACAAGAACGGCATCTCTGTTGATCCACAAAAGGTTGCAGCTATTGTGGATTGGCTGTAACCCAGTAATGTATTTGAAGTTTGGAGTTTCTTAGGACTGACAGGATATTACCAACGTTTCGTTCAAGATTTCTCAAAAATCGCATCATTATTGACTCAATTGACCCAGAAAAACACATCGTTTGAGTGGACCAATAAACAAGAATGTTGTTTTCAGGAGTAAAAAAATAGACTTGTGACAACGCCCATATTGGCACTCCCTACTGTAGTTGTTTTTTCACGCTCCTCGGAGGGGTTTAGTCTCTTCAGATGTGATTCCCTACATTTCGGACTCCCGTGATTCTGAATCTGGTTTCACAAGTGCAATGTCAAACAGAAAACGAATGAGAGTTCAAATCTGGAAAATCTTAGAAAATCCATTAATCATCAGAGACGCCAAAAATGGACTACATTGCCAGATTTCAGAGTCGCCACCTAATATTTTTAGGAAAATTAAAAAACCCGTGACTCATGCCAAAGGCCACTTGTCTGTCATAACCAAAGTGTCTCGGTTCGAGAACTTAGGTATGAGAGGGAAAGGTCATGATTTGAGCACCCCACTCACCCGATCAAAGATCGGCCTCTACTAAGTCATGATGTGAATTTTATGGACATTATATGCTTAAGTTCTGATTATTTAATATACTGACATTACTATGTGAAGCAAACAAGTATAGACCACGTCACTTACTTTAGAATGCTTTGACTTCATGTTTTTTTTTAAAAGAGTTTTGAATATGTGTAACTCAAAGGAAAAGTGAGCTCATATGTACAATAATCAAAGTCATTCCAATTTAAGCAAAATAGCCTTTATCCATAGGTATTCATAGAGATATTTCAAGTAAACGAGTAGCCTCATGGTACTATGCTCGACATGGTAACATAGATACACATATTATATGCTAAAGCAAAAATGCTCACCTAGTACTTAACCATGGCAAGCCAAAGGAAAGAAGATAGTTAGAAAAAATAAAATAAAATGCATGATCCTAATATGCAAAGTGACTAATGCATCACATACAAAAATGTAATTACTAGATTCAACTACTAACATGACATGTAAATCAACTCAAAGCATGAGGTAGCACACATAATCAAGTAGGAAGTGATACAGACATCAAGTATGATGAGCCGAACCTTAATGCATGCAAAAATGGATACAAAGTATGGGAATGATAAAAGAAAATATGATGCTATATACAACCACAGTAAGCATGTAAATAAAATGGAGAAAGAAATGGGGGTCGGAAAACATACATCAAGTGTTAAATTTGCCCTCGTACAAAAGGGTCTGAATGTTCTAATTAACTAATTATTACAAACATAAATGAATAAACTAATTATTACAAATACGACTCGCAAAACGACTAATCCAAACAAATTGAATGAGAGGCGGGGAATCATGTGCGCACAAGCAAGAAAATCCTCCGGAAACCTCTTTGCTTGTTGTCAGAATTTACTCTGTTTGTAGTCAAAAAATAGTTCTGTTTTGATCTCGGGATCTGCTTTGTTTTGCTAAAAAACACCATTGTCATACAAAAGAGTTGGTTGACCAGCCTGATTAGATGGTTGGCCATACAAAAGAATGGCCGGTTGGCCACTATTTTCGGAGAAAAACCCCCTGCAACAGAGCTAGAACAGAGCAAAACAGAGGATTTCCAAAAGATGTTCATCCTTCCTACTCTCTCCTGTCATGAAGTTTTCAAGGAGGGAATATGTTTTCTTCACAACTCATCAAACATCCCAAGGGTATTTAGATGATAATTCATGAGGCAACGAGACAGAATATTCAATGGATATAAAACTAAGGCTAATTAAGAAGAAGTATTCAAAGAGATGGCTTAAACCTACTATATCTCATGAAAAATAAGAGTAAGTGAGTACTCAAATATGGAGAGAAGAGGTTAGCCATGTTTGAAAGATAAGTTTATTAACAAAAGATTACATCATTAAGGAAAGCAATTAGAGACTCTTCTTCCTACTCATGGAACACGGATTAAAATCCATTTCTATGCTTGAAAAGGAACTAGAAGAGAGTTTCTAATACCTCTGATGCCAGAGCTCTCATACGGCTTCCAAACAAACTCAAAACAAGACTAAGTAAATGGAAAAACTATGAAAAGTTATTGTAGGCTCATCTTCCTACTCATGGAATAAGATGAAACATCTATTTCCATGCTTCAGAGATGGAAATAGAAGAGAGCTTACAACAACTTTGAAGAAGATAAGAAAGGAAATCAAAGCTTTAAACGCACAAATGGCAAATAATTAATCAAACTTGTGTTCGGGTGGCTAAGCATTAAACCGTCTCCATGATCACAAGGGTCCAAATAGGCTATGAAAAGCTATAAAATTCAAAATAAAACAATCAACTCAAACGGATTGGTTGCTATATCCTAAACGCACCAAATCCATAAGAACTTACAAGAACACAACTATAGTATTCTAAGCATAAGTTAACATATTAAACGGCCCACAAACAACACAAGACAGCACTGAAAATCATATTTAAGAGGCGGAGAATATGAGTAAAAATGGAAGAAAACCAAGAGGTTGCATCTAGCAAGCAAGTCTACGGAAGGGGGGTGGCTAACCCCTCCACTTTTTTGTAACTTTAAATCACATATTTCAGCCCCAAAATATTCTGAAAAACAGTATGTAAAGACAAGAAAAATAGAGGAAAAGAGTAAGAGAAAAGATGATGGAAAGGTTCAAAGTTCACCTCTTGAAGAGAGGAAGATCTTCTTAGTTAACAAACTTCATGTCATGACCCAAACCCGCCCCTAAAAGTTTGGTCCATGACCGGCCTGTACATAGGCCTCAAAACAAAATTTACGAATATTTATTTACATACGGGGCCTTAAGCGGAAGCAAATACCAATATAAGATAGCGCCCATTGAGTTTGTGTATACATGACTTAAATAAATTTAAGCATTTAAATGCACTTCCATATTTACATATACAGTTACAGAACTTATACAGATCTCACACACACACTTATATAAGACTCCATAAATTACATAACTCCCAGTAAAGACAGGTAGATCACAATACAATTCTAGTGTCAATCCCCGATGGCTCACCTACATAAATATACATAAAACGGAATGAGCAAGGCTCAGTGAATAATAGCAATGTAAGGAGGTTAGTTAAACGAGCATAGTCTTAGAGAATGTAAATATGCATATCAAACCATACGCAGATCTTATTCATAATCATATTTTAAAACAGTCTCAGGCCCACATGTAATACAGAACGGCCTCGGGTCCACATATGATACGAAACGGCCTCAAGCCCAACATATTATACAGAACGGCCTCAGGCCCCATATTATACAGAACGGCCTTAGGCCTACATCTCGACAACTGTCCACACATTGGAGGGTAGGTAGAACATCAACATGTACACTACCTCCCTTGGCCTCTGGCCATGAATCATAATCGATTCAGATCATATTAGGGAATAGAACGACCTTAGGTCCATATCGATGCCATCATTTGATCATGTCCGTTAATTCAACGAAGCACAATATCAATAGTATATGTCATTCTCAAACGATCATGTCCGTTAATTCAAACAAGGCACAATATCAATAGTATATGTCATTCTCAAACAATGATACATAAATCATAAGCACAAAAGGTAAGTGAAACATATCGTTACACGACTATTACTCACAGTGATGAGTTCTGGGAGCGGTCGGACAATGTCCACGTCTTGACCTACAAACACAAGGCATATAGCACAATATATGAATATAACCAATCCCTTTCTTTGCTCTTTAATCAATTAGTCATGTGACTCCAAACACATTAGTCCTCAATAGGTTATAATCCATGTCTCAGAGAATAGAAAGAATCGATAAGAAAATGGTTTAGACGAAGGAATGGTATAAAACGGTAAACAAAAAGTGAACAACTTTCACTAATTTAAGAATAACTATTTGTGTACTAAGGATTTGAGAGTGCGGCCACTACCATTGGAAACTGGACTTTCAGAGCTTGAATTTAGGCTCAAGAATCACTCAAAACGGAGTCTGGATGCAAGAGATACGCTTACTTGAAGTTGGCTGAAACAGGTTGTCCCGCACGTGCGGGACCACGTGCTTTTTTAGTAGAATCAATTTTGGTGTTGGAAATGGACTGCCGCACGTGCGGGTCTGGGCAATTTTTGCTGTCCAAAAATGATGTTTGCTCTAACACTTGTTCTTTCCATTTTTAAGCTTTGTTTCAACTCTAATCACTCAAAAACATGTAGAATTCCTTCCAAAACATAATAAACTAACATCATTCAAATAGAATTTCATCTCAATTACATCTAGCTTGCTCAAAGTTAAAGCTTCAAGTCTCATTTTTTTCTATATATTCAAACTTCCATAATATATGCCCAAATCATGTAAATATATGTTACACACAGGTGGTTTTCACACCAAACCTTATTATTCCATGAATCACCCTTAAGATTGAACTCAACTCAAGCAAATTTAAGGAAAGCAAGGTTTAATTCCTTGAATTCAACCCAATCCATTCATAACCCAACACACTTGCTTATTTACATATCAAACTTCCAAGTTAATCTTTGATTTCATGGAGTAGATGAATTATCTACAAAGATGATAGTTAGAGCTACATACCTTATCTCAAATCTTTGTTTTTCCCTTTAATCACTTCAATTTTCCCAAGCTTTATGGTTGATCTTCCTCCTCTCTCTTCTATTCTTTTCAATCATCCTCAAATCCCCATGAATGCTGAGTTTTCTCTTAGAGGAGCTTGCCTCTCCTTCTCTTTCTCCCCCTCAGATATTTTGTTTAGACTCCAAAATAATGAGTTCAACAACTCATATGGCACATCTTTATATATATATAGATATACACACACAAAAGCTTATCACAATAGGGAGGGCCAAACGCGCCCTTACGAATCGCACAAAATCAAATTCCAATTAAACTTCCCAGATGACTCTAAAAAGTATGCTGATCATAAATATGCCCTCTATTCTGGTTTCTGAAGCCTCTGAGGCCTTTAATTTGCAGTGCAAAGTTAATCACCCAAACACACCTTAACGAATCAGACGAAATCGAATTTTCAATTAATTTTCCCAAATAGCTTTAAAAATTCCCACTAACATATACAAGTACTCAATTTTAATTTCTGAACCCATAAAGGTCGGTAATTTCAACTTTAAAGTCATAACTCAACAGATAATGCTTCAATTCAAAAGATATAATCATATTAAAGCACATTAACCCATAGATAAACAAAGATAATTCCTTATACACATTTTGGGGTCGTTACACTGCAATCTAAACACTCTCAAGTATTTGAAATAATGTTCAAAACTTCAACAAAAAGCTTCAAGTTTAAGCTTCAATGGTGTATCTATAGTGTATCTATATTCAAGAGGGTAGAAAAGCGTGTTGGACAAGCTTCTAAGTCTTTGGCAATTTTTTCTAACCCCAAACTATAAGGGTGGTGTCTTATTTATAGAATCTCAGCTTCTCATGTCGGAAATATCTTCGAAAAAGACAGTTGGTCCAAATCCCGTGCATGGGAGCAACCTGCTGCTATAGAAATATTTTTTGCGTTGAACATGGTCGGTCGGCTAAAAGGATGTACGGTTGGCCCAATAAAAGTGGCCTCCTGGCCATCTGTTGGCCTGCTGTTCTCTGAGTGGTCAGGGAAGAAAAAAAGAAGGTTTTGATCAAAATGGGGGGCAAGGTTTAGGTTTTAAAGTTTGAAACTAAATTATTTTGCTGAAGATTCAAAAGATTGCACAGCGTAACATTTTATCATCGGGTGTTCGAAACGAAGCGCCCAAGTCTTAAGGGCGGTCAAAACGGGGTGTCTACACTAACTGGAACGAATGGATTTGTAATCTACAGCGATGACTCATATAATGGACTGGGTTGCGTACTTATACAAGATGGAAAGGTTATTGCATACGCCTCACGTCAACTAAAGACTCACGAGAAGAACTACCCAACTCATGATCTGGAATTGGCTGCGGTGATTTTCGCTCTTAAAATTTGGCGCTATTACCTTTACGGAGTGACATGCAAAATTTACACTGACCACAAGAGTCTTAAATATCTATTTACATAGGAGGAACTAAACATGAGGCAACGACGGTGATTGGAGTTTATGAAAGATTATAATGTAAAGATTCAACACCACCTAGGAAAGGCTAACGTGATAGCAGATGCACTGAGTCAGAAGACCACCCAAAGTTTGGCATACTTCCTCACTGACAACGAATCACTTATTGGAGACTTGGAAAAACTAGACTTGGAGTTGGTTCCACACAGGACAGATGGATTTCTCGCTAATATAGTCATAGAACCTACGATAGTCAATGAAATTAGGGCGCGTCAATGTAAGAACAAGCTTTTGAAGAAAAAATATGATGAGCAAGGAAGTACGCCAATTCCGATTTTACCATAGAGAATGGGGTACTAAAGTTTCGAAACCGAATTTGTGTACCTGACATTCTAGAAATCAAAAAGAAGATATCGATGGAAGCCCATAGCTTAAGATTTGTAGCTCATCTTGGAAATACGAAAATGTACCATGATCCGAAAGAGCATTATTGGTGGACGGGAATGAAGAGAGACATAGCAAGCCATGTTTCCAAATGTTTCCAATGTCAACGAGTTAAGGGAGAGCATTAGAGACCTACAGGACTGTTACAACCACTTCCTATTCCTGAATGGAAATGGAAACACATTACCATGGATTTCATTATTGGGTCATAGTAGATCAACTAATGAAATCAACACATTTTCTACTCGTCAGAGTCATGTACTCTTTTAACAAATTTGCCATTTTATATATCAAGGAGATCATTTAAGCTATCACGTCATGCCACACGACAATTTTATCTAACTTAAAAAAAAAAAAAAAACTAATATTAAAAAACGTGAGTAAGATTTGAATCCAGGACCTTGTATTTCATTAAGAACGGGCTTACCACTTAAACAACATACATATTATGATATTAACTTTTTTATTATTTATTTTCATTTTTACTTATCTGAATTGCATACACATTACGTATGCCACCAACTAATATCAAGTTAAGATATCCCATAAATTTATTTT
This sequence comes from Camellia granthamiana, assembly GCA_036172215.1. Lineage (NCBI taxonomy): Eukaryota > Viridiplantae > Streptophyta > Magnoliopsida > Ericales > Theaceae > Camellia > Camellia granthamiana. The sequence continues at coordinate 115,778,733 of CM069903.1, forward strand.
AAAACCACCAAATAATTTTCCACAAACTCTAATGAGAATATTCACGGTGAAGTGAAATTTAGGTTAAAAGGTACTCACATAATGGGCTCTTATCTAATTAAGGCGTCGTTTGGGAATATACTATTTTAATAATTTTTTGATTTTTTGGTTAAAATATGAGGTAAAAAAAATTAGGATATTTAGAATGACTTTTTGGTTTTTTTACAAAAAGATGTGCAAAAAGTAGAGAGAAAAAAAAATCTTTGACTTTTTAGTATAGATTATTGGTTTTTTTAGTTTTTTTTTTAGTAACTTTTTAACTTTTAAACTAAAACAGTGAGTTGCCAAATGAGGCCTAAAAGTAGTATTATTCAAATTAACAAATGTTTACAAAATTGTTTATTCACTTATTTGATACTTATTATATTATTAAATTGAGTCTTATTTTAAAATTTGAAATTTTATTATTACATTCTAAATGAGTTAAGAAAAAAATAAAAATTATTAACTTGTCTAATAATTTTTATTAAAAAAATTACCGTGACTTTTTTATTTTATTTTTATTTTATTTATCAATAGAATTTTCATTAAAGTCAAAATTGCTAAACGACACTTACAAGGAAATCAGCAACAAGCTCATGCCAAATTAAGGAAAAACCTTATTCAAAACAAAGGAAAATTCTCAAATGAAGCACTAAGGAGAAGTTATGTATAAATTGACAAATAACATTCACACTTCGAAACATAAATCAATCATAAGAGTTCGATACTAGAACAAGTTTAAGATAAATATATAAATTACATCCATCTATGTGGGTAAGTTACGAACGCAACAAAAAACAGAAAAACAAAACTCAAAACCCACAAACCCATAGCTTCCAGGCAGCAGCGGTTGCAGACCTGGCAGTGGAAGGTAGCGGGTTAGGGTGAAGACGACAAATTTAGAGATAGGAGGTGATAGATCTGGCAGAGAAGAGGTGGAAGGTGACAGATCGGGATGATGGTGGCAGCAGTGACGTGGAGGCGACGCGAGAGTGATTTTTGTATACACTCTAACACAAGAAGTTATTTGGTTGGCATTTGTTTAGTTCTTTTTTAAAAAAGAAACAAAAAATTAGTAATTCTTGCTGTTTTAATTAATAAAAATTAAATTAAGACACCATCTTAATTTGCTCTAAAAACAAAAAAATTATTGGTTAATTTAGGGGCATCACGTGATTATGTCCCTCACCAGTTACAATTCACCATATCTTCTTATATTTTTTAATCACTTAATACAAATTTATAAATTCTACTTTCTTCACTAATTACAATACTATTAAAATATCACGTGACGATACCCAATACCCATCAATAACTTCTCTCTAAAAACATAAAATAATTTTTCATTAAACGCGGTAGTTGATAAGACTTGATCATAATTTAGTGAGGAAAATGATTATTTGTTAATTTTTTCTAATAAAATTTCTATCAAATGACAGGACAATGTACAAAAAAAATAAAAATAAAATAAAATTCAATTCAGGGAAGCTACATCTCAAGTTGACTTGACTTGAGACCACTTGCAACGGGTCCTTGTCAATGGAGAAAACGAAGCAAACTCTAATGCCACGCTCTCATTGGGATTGAAATTTTCTTCAATACATCATATTGTAAGAGTTTGTTGGAGAATTAAATATTTTAATTATTTTTTAAATCTTAATAAAAAGATGCATGAAAAAATAAAAAAAAGTTTTAATTGAATATTTTGATTTGTTTAATTATTTTAGTTAAAAAAATTTCATACCAAACACCTAAGACTTTCTAAATTGCTAAATATCATTTTATCGTCTTTATTTATAAATTTATATATTTTGATTCTCTCAATTATAAAAATGAATCATTTTCATTATTTTTAGACTCCATCAAAAAGAGGTGTATTTGCACGATTTTTATATTTGATAGAATGAATTTGTACGGATTCATAGATAAAGAAGGTAAAGCGATATTCACTAATAGTTAAGGGGGTCTTAATGTAATTAATCCTAAACAAGACACCAAACTAGGACTTTAGCCTAACAGTTATGTAACACCACTTTTAGTGTGAGATTGCAAATTTTAATTCCTATAAAGAGGAGTTTGATAGTTGTGATATTTATTTGTCTCCATCATGGGAGTTGTATGTAGTAATTGTTTATTGGGTTAATTACACTTTTAATTCCTGTAGTTTAATCCAAGCTTCATTTTGTTATTGATTGTTTTAAATTGTACAATTTGATTCATATACTTTAAATTTAGTTTTAATTTCATCATTTCATTTATGTTTGATGTTAAAATTAACAGTTTTAAGACATTTGTTAATCTTATGTATACATAAGAAAAAAGAAGCCAACCAATCGTTTGGCATAACATTGAGTTGCCAAATGAGACCTAAAATAGTCAAAAAGTCAAAAAGCCAACTCACATCCCAAATGAATCCTTTGTGGCTAAAATAACCTTTTAGCCTCCAAATCTGCTATGCCAAACGAGTGTAATGTTTCTCGTTTGGGCACTTGATCATTTTAGTTGATTTTTTAAATTTTTTTTAGCCTAGTTAAAGAAAAGTTATGTTTTGGATGATAGTTGATTTTTATTTATTTTTTAGTTGATTTGATGATAGTGAGATAAAAAAAAATAATTAATAATTATAGTTTGAATGGGATATTTTGTCTGATTAACTATTTTAATCTATATTTTTTCATTAACTATTTTAAGTAAAAAAGCCACAAACCTAACTTTTCAATAATTTTCAAATAAATTTTAAACAAAACCATTTCCTTCGTTTAGGATGTGAGTTGACTTTTTATTTTTATTTTTTTGTTATTTTAGCCTAGGGCTAAAAAGCCTCATTTAGATTGGTTTTTTTTTTTTGAAAAAAAAAATGAAATGATTATGATTTAGATATGATATTTTATCTTTATGAATTTTTAACTTATTTTATTTTTCTGTGGCTAAAATAACTCCAAAACTACATGCCAAACATGGCCTTTATTTATAGAAGAAAAAAGATGTAAACAAGCCATAACAGAGATAATTAAAGACTGAAACATGTGTCAAGGTCCCATTATGATAACTCAATCAAGAGTCAAGAAGACAATTATGCTGGCGAGGAGTATTTATTTATTTATTTATTTGAACCAGTGGTAGCCTATGGAGTCTATGAAGTGTGATCCAGACGCATTAAGAAGATGATAACCATTTCCTCTAATGTGTATTTCACTTCATGGGAAATTCTATGCTACAGTCTATCGTATGCATTCTTTATTTTTATGTTTATGGTTATGAGTTATTGTGTTATTAATTATAATATATTATAATATTAGTTATAAAATTATTTTATTTATGATTTAAAAGTTATTTGGTTATAGCTTATGTGATATTTGATTATAACTCAATTTTTTTTAATTAGTTATGACTCCTATAATATTGAGTTATGTTATTTGTGATAATCAAATTTATAAATGGTATAACTTGAACAAAAAAAATGTACCATAACATTACCCCTTCATATATATATATATATATATGTCAAGAATTAAAAATATTAAGTTCAAGTTAAAATAGCCAAAAAATTAAAAAGCCAAAAAACTAATCCACATCCCAAATGAAGCCATAGATTGTAAAGTTGTAGTACATGATTCTGGTTGCATCCATGAGAAGGGCAACAATAGGGGTGTTGAGGTAAATTAACAATCAAATTAGTCGTTATTATATTCTCTAAATTTATAAATCAAACTGACAAAATGTTATATTAAATTTATAATTATTTTATTTTTCTTTCATAATTATCAAATCAACTTAAAAAAAAAATCAATTTTCCGAACATAATTATTTTAGCCACGCTAAAATAATCAAAAAGTCGAATTACCAATTAAAATAATCAACTTCCCAAACAAGGCCAAAACCTCATTTAAATTATAATCATTTTACTTTTTTTCTTACAACTATCAAATCTACTACAAAAAAAGCTAAAAATTTATTTTATAAAAACTTTTTGGGTAAATTATGCAAATAGTCCCTGTAGTTTACACGATGTGTTAATTTGGTCATTGTTGTTTCAATTTGCTCGATTCTGCCTCTTAATTTAACCAACTGTGCCATTTTAGTCTAATAAATAACGGTTGTTAAATTAATTTAACGGAATGTCAAATAAATAACGATTGTTAAGTTAATTTAACGGAAGGTCAAACAATGTGTCAATTTGGTCCTTATACTTTACACGATGTGTCAATTGGGTCCATGTACTTTACACGATGTGTCAATTTGGTCATTGTAGTTTTAATTTTCTCAATTTTGACAAGGACTAAATTGATACATTGTGAAAAATACAGGGATCAAATTGACACATTGTTTGACCTTCCGTTAAATTAACTTAACAACTGTTATTTATTGGACTAAAATGACACAATCCGTTAAATTAAGGGGCGAAATCGAGCAAATTGAAACTATAGGAACCAAATTGACACATCGTGTAAACTATAAGAACTATTTGTATAATTTTTTCAAACTTTTTTAGTCAGGTTAAAATAGTAAAAAAGTCAGGCAAAAAAAGTTTATCCCAAACCCTATGTGAATTATAGCTAAAAATAAAAAATAAAAAAATTTGAGTAATAACCAAATATCACATGAGGTGTAACCAAATAATTTTTAAATTGTAACTAAAATAATGTTATAAATAATATCATAATATATCATAATTAACAAAACAATAAATCATAACTAAAGAAATAAAATTCATAACCAAAAGTGCATAGTGCATAGTACACTGTACAATAAAATTTCCCATGAAGTGAAATACACGTTAGAAGAAGAAATGGCTATCTTCTTCCTAATGCGTCTGGATCACGCTTCGTGTACTCCCTCCCATAATTGTCTTCTTGAAATACACGTTAGAAAAAATGGCTATCTTCTTTCTAATGCATTTGGATCATGCTTTGTGTATTACCTCCGACCATAAGTGTCTTCTTGACTTTTGACTGAGCTATTGTAGTGGGACTTTGACACATGTTTCAGTCTTAATTATCTTTGTTGCAGTCTTTGTTTATATCTTTTTTCTTATAAATAAATTTGAAATTATTCTTTTGTTTGGAATTTATTTAAAAAAAATTTGGTACATTATCTATATAACGTTGTTTATGTAGAAAAATTAGGAATTACAAATCACATTTTTGAATTAAAGGGCGAAATTAAAAATTGTCTTAGAGGTGCCGATCAAGGTATGTGCCAAAAAAATTGAAGTAATTTTTCTACATTACTAATTAAATAAAATTTCTCATATAAGCAGTTTTGAAAGAAATATTTCATGAACATAAAAAATATATAAATAAATTTGACAAATTTTTTTCTTTTATTTTTTTTAAAAAAATTTTGAAACTGAAATATAATTAGATATCAATATATAATCGATTAGATTACCTTTAAGTTATTTTATCAATTGACATAATCCAATAAATTACGTCATTAGTCTCTACATTTTTATAAAATTTATGACTGAACAATTTCCTTAAAAGAGACTTTAAATTCTACTAATTTTCTTTATTTTTAAATGTATATCTCATGAAAATTTTCTTTATTTTTATTCCCCTAGCATTCATTTAACACAGCCCAAAGTCAAGTCAATTTGGATTGTTGCAAAAAAGTCGCTTAAAATATCTCATAGGATCACAAATGCAAAATCCATTTTCATCCATTGGGAATTGACTTTTTAAATATGTTTTTTAAAATTTTATAAAAATTATATTAAAAAGTAAAAATAATAAGTTGACCTTAATATTTATTTTTTGATTTTTTAACTAAAATTCTAAATTCCCAGACATAGATTGTAAAGTTGTGGTGATGATCATTGTTTCATCCATAAGAAGGGCAACAATATGGGTGGTTAGATAAATTTAGTTTGATTTTGAGGTAAATTAACAATCAAATTAGTTGTTATTATTCTCTAAATTTATGGATTGAATTGAATCGTCAAATTTTAAAAATGAATCAAAATTGAAACCACAAAAAACTATTCAATTTCTGTTAAGTTTCACGACTCTAAATTAAGAACTCCTATTTAGAATATGTAATTTAATAAATATTAACTCCTATACAAACATTTCAAAATTTTCATAAACATACTTAAATTTTTTGAATATTCTCCAAATTATTCTTTATAAAATGTGTGAAGATAAAAAAAAAAAATTTCACATTACATATTAATTTCTACGAAACTAAAATTTTCAATAATGTTTATTTTTTGAGACAAAACTTTTGATCTCAAAAGGTTAGTAATCAATCACTAAATGTCTAATTTTGTCGCTAAAAATAGAATGATAACACTTTTAGGGACAAAATATTTTATCTCTAAAAAGTTATTTTGTCCTTAAATTTTTATCTCTAAAATTTTAATTTCTTGTAGTGATAACACACTAAACAAAAAAATAATTTTAAAAAAGTTGAGTGGATAGGTGTGCTTGGCATTTGAAATAATTTTTTGAAACGGATTAGAGGAAGCTAATATTGAAGTGAATTTCACATCAAGAGGAAGAATCACATGAATTGCATTAGAGTTTGTTACATTTTTATGGATGAGACCTTACTGTATTTGGTTGAGGATTTGAGAAAGGATTTGGAAAGGAAAAAAAAAAAAAATGTATGAAATTATGTGAAATATATATTTTATTCACATTTCACTTTTTTTTTTTGTTTTTTTCTTTCCAAATTCCCCAATCAAGCACAGCGTTGACAATTTGGTTTGGAATAGTTTTTTGAAAATTGGATTTTTTATTTTTATTTTTTTAGTGCTTTTTTTAAATATTAAATATATATTTTTTATTTTTAGATGCATAAAACCTAAATACAAAAGAATAAATATTTTCATATTCTTTTGTATTTATCTAGTTTTTTTAAAATTTTTTTTAAATTTTTTTAGAAATATTATATTTTTTAAGTGTGTCTAAATTATATGTTTCTAAAGAGAAAAAAAAATAGTTTAAAATATTAAAATATTCATAAAAATACAAAATAAAAAAATATAATTTTCAAAAATCTATATATATATATTACCATCTATCCACAATAAAAATGAAAATGAAAGTTACATGCGTAAACTCCACTCTCATTCCAAATAAACTATATAATATATAATAGAAAATGATGCGTGCTTATCCAAACTCAAATTTCATTCCTTAGAGTCACTAATACTTTGATGGAGATATAAGCGAGAAAGATCAAAGATTGTAATATTTTCCTTTGGATTATTACACAAAAGTCATTTAAAATATCTCCCTAGATTGACTAGCCAAGGTTTGGCCAGGAAAAACGCACTATATATAGCGCGAATAACATTCGATATTAAGTCACAAGTACACCGAATACTAAATTGTGCTGTGTTGCATGTTTATCATGGGTTCATCATCCATGAGAATTGCAGCAATTGTTTTTTTACCTTTGCTTTCTCACCTTTGCAACATTTCATAATTGCTTTTGCAATGGAAACTCCAACATTGTTTGCTCCAAAACTGAAAAGCAAGCCCTTCTAAAATTCAAGCAAGATGTTAAAGACCCTTCGAACCGGTTATCCTCTTGGGCTGGTGACAACTGTTGTCAATGGTCCGAAGTTATCTGCAACAACTTCACTAGCCATGTCCATGTGATCCACCTTCCTTATAATTACAGTGATGCTGATTGTCATTATAATGCAAATTATTCTAAATATGAAGCTTACTGGTGTTATCACCAGTTAGGAGGTAAAATAAATCCTTCTTTGCTCGATTTGAAGCACCTCTGTCATCTGGACTTGAGCCAAAATGATTTTGGAGGGATTTGCATTCCTAGCTTCATTGGCTCTATTGCAAGTTTGAGGTACCTCAACTTGTCTTAAGCCGGATTCAGCGGAGCCATTCCTCATCAACTAGGAAATCTCACCATGATGTACTATTTGGACTTGAGCTGGAACGGTTTTGGAGGGATTTGCCTTCCTAGCTTCATTGGCTCTATTGGAATTTTGAGGTATCTCCACCTGTCTTATGCCGGATTCAGCGGAGCCATTCCTCATCAACTAGGAAATCTCACCATGATGTGTTATCTAGACTTGAGCGGGAATCATTTTGGAGGGATTCGCATTCCTAGTTTCATTGGTTCTATTTGAACTTTAAGGTATCTCGACGTGTCTTATGCCGGATTCAGCTGAGCCATTCCTCATCAACTAGGAAATCTCACCATGATGCGTTATCTGGACTTGAGCTGAATGATTTTGGAGGGATTTGCCTTCCTAGCTTTAGTGGCTCTATTGGAACTTTGAGGTATCTCCACCTGTCTTATGCCGGATTCAGCGGAGCCATTCCTCATCAACTAGGAAATCTCACCATGATGCGTTATCTGGACTTGAGCTGGAATCATTTTGGATGGATTCGCCTTCCTAGCTTCATTGGCTCTATTGGAAGTTTGAGGTATCTCAACCTGTCTAATACCGAATTCATCGGAGCCATTCCTTATCAACTAGGAAATCTCACCATGATACGTTATCTGGACTTGAGCGGGAATTATCTTGGTCTTCTAGGTACTTTTGTTGAAACTGAACTACAGTTACGTGGTGATAATTTACAATGGGTTTCGGGTCTTCTTTCATTACAACACCTTGATATGTCAGGGGTAAACCTCAGCAAAGCAGTGGATTGGGTAGAGATGATAAGCACGCTTCCTTCTTTGGTAGAATTGCACTTAGGTGGATGTGATCTCAAATATTCTTCTCCTTCAACTACCATTAACTTTACATCACTACATATCCTCCACCTTTCTTATAACAATTTTGCATCGTCTATACCTAAGTGGATTTTTAGTTTGAATCATCTAGTTTCCCTAGATATCCGTAATTGTAACTTTGATAGCCCAATTCCCAATGGCATTCAAAACATGACTTCTCTCAAAGAGTTTTATGCTGGTGGAAATAATCTGAATTCATCATTGCCCAAGGGGTTGTCTAGCCTCAGAGACCTCGTTTCTGTGGACTTAGGCTTTAATATGTTTCAGGGACCAATTCCAATTGGCCTTCTAAACATGACTAGTCTTAGAGATCTAGATTTGTCCAATAATTCTTTCACTTCCTTGCCAAATGGGCTGTTGTCTAGTCTTAGCCGTCTCGAGTCGGTCATTCTCAGGGACAATCTCTTGCAAAGTGTAATCTCAGGAGCCATTGGAAACTTGACTTCCCTTATTATCCTTGACATGTCATACAATCAACTTGAGGGAAACATACTAAGATCATTGGGAAAATTATGCAAGTTGAAGAGAATTGATTTATCATATAACAAATTGGGTGGAGAGATAACAGAACTTTTCAGAAGTTTCTCCCATTGCATGTTATGTGGATTGGAGTCAATGGTATTAGAGAACAATTATATTGGTGGTCAATTTCCAAATGAGCTTCACCAATTCAAAAATCTAACGCACCTTTCTCTTCAAAACAACTCCATTTCTGGTCCCATTCCAATGTCGATCAAAAGATTATCATCCTTGGCAACATTACATCTTTCCTATAATCATTTGAATGGAACTCTTCCTGAAAGTCTTGGGCAACTTGCAAAATTAGAAACCTTAGACCTTTCATATAATCATCTGAATGGAACTCTTCCTGAAAGTCTTGGGCAACTTGTGATGTTAAAATATTTAGATATATCTCATAATTTGATGAAGGGTGTTGTCTCTGAGATTCAGTTGGCCAATCTTACAAGATTAAGTTACTTCGATGGAAGTGGGAACAATTTAACTTTGAAAGTGCATGATGGTTGGATCCCCACTTTTCAAGTTAGAGATTTGATGTTGGCCTCTTGGTAATTAGGGCAGCAATTTCCAGCTTGGCTTGGATACCAAAGACAATTAGAAACATTGGACATAGCCAACACAGGAATTTCTGATTCCATTCCGCAATGGTTTTGGCCCAAAATTTCCAACCTTTCGCAATTAAATCTCTCTCGTAACCAAATTCGTGGAGTGATTCCAAGAAAATTTGAGGTTTTCATTAGTGCTTATGTGATTGACCTAAGCTTCAATAACTTCAAGGGTATGCTACCATTCATCTGCTCTACTGTGGTACGGTTAGATTTTTCAAATAATTCTTTTTTAGGATCTGTTTACCATGCCTTATATGGTAGGATGAGGAAACAAAATTGGCTGACTATTTTTAATCTAGGAAACAATTATTTGTCTAGAAGAATTCCTAATTGTTGGCAGGATTGGCAATATTTGCAAGTCTTAAAATTAGAAAATAACAAATTGATGGGTACCATTTAGCTTCCCTTGAATCATTGCACTTGCGACATAACAACCTCTCAGGGAAACTACCGCAATCTCTACAACATTGTATAAACTTGGTGCTCATTGATCTTGGTGGAAATCAATTTATTGGAAGCATACCTACTTGGTTGGGGAATTCATTTTCAATTGGTAGTTCTTAACCTTCGTTCAAATAAGTTTCAAGGTGGTATTCCATATGAGCTATGTCGTCTAAGTTCTCTTTAAATCTTGGATCTCGCACATAATAATCTCTCAAAATTTGTGCCAAAATGTTTCAACAACTTTATGGCCATGGCAAAAGAACAAAATTCAAGCGGTCTTATTTCTTATTACGGATTCAATTCCACAACAGTAGTTCCAGAAAATGCATTTTTGGTCACCAAAGGAAGAGAGGTTGAATATACCACCACCCTTAACTTGGTTACAAGCATGGATCTTTCTGAAAACAATTTATCTAGAGAGATCCCCAAGGGAATAACTAGACTAGTAGGGTTGCATTAATTGAATCTGTCTGGAAATCATTTTACGGGAAAGATCCCAGAGAATATTGGTGATATGAAACAACTTGAATCCTTGGATTTCTCTCTAAACAAACTTTGTGGTGAAATTCCTTTGAGCATGTCAAGTTTGACATTCTTGAGTCACTTAAATTTGTCTTATAATAATTTGATAGGACGAATTCCATTAAGTACTCAACTTCAAAGCTTTGAGAACTCTAGCTTTGTCGGTAACAAACTCTATGGACTTCCACTCCCAAACTGCGACACAAACAAGGCAATACCTAAAGTTGGACATGGAGGCAATGAAGAAGGAGAGGGATTTCTAGAAGTGGTTCTATGCGATATCGGCACTTGGATTTGTTGTTCGTTTTTGGGTTGTGGTGGGTCCTTTACTATTCAAGATGCATTGGAGAATTGCTTATTTTCGATTTCTTGATGATATTTGGTACAACTTCTGTAATTTTATTTTAAAATGTCACTATATTTGTAATTGAAGGAATTGCTCATTTATTCCCTCATAAATAATTATGTGTAATAATTGATGTACTTTGTTGTTTCCTTTTGAGAAGGTTAGCATTGTTTAGGGCGCTACGGTATAGTGTGAAAAGAAAATGAATGATGAATCCATCAACCATTTGGTGTAAAAGTGTTAGAGGAATTTAAGCTTCTTGTTAAGCTCAAAATGCGATGAATGTTTTTTGAGATAGTTTTTTTATTTTATTTTATAATTAATTTATTTATTTATCAGCAAAGAAATGAAATCAAACAAACAAATATAAGATATTATATAAATGAATAAATAAAAGCACGAGCAAAGAGAGTATTTAATTTAGTTCACTGGAATTATTTGGATGGGAATAAAATGACTATTTCTTGATCTCTCAATGGAATGATCATGCTCCTCATTGATGAATTTTAAATGAAATTACCATTCTATTTAAAAATCATTCAAAAAAATCAATGTAACGCTCCGAAATAAATGCTATAAACATCCACAATATCGATTACAAAACAACACAAGAGTGAAATAATTATCTTTCATTTATCTCAATAGCCAGTGCAAGAGGTGACATATGCAAATATAAATTCATAAGTCTAACCCTGAATCTATAACATATGTACAACAAGAGGTAAAATGTGAAAGTAAAAAAGATAGATAAATGCCCTAAAGGCGTACAACTTTCCAAGATAATTCTCAGTTACAACAAAAGTGGACTTTTGGTCCATTACATTTAAAGCCATTGGCTATACAAAAATGAATACAACAAAAAGAAGCTATTGCTCCAAATTCTCCCAAGCTACTGCCTTGGTGGAGGCATATCATCAACACCTAAAATGTTTTTTCCACATAAGGTGATCCAAAGCCCAGTAGAAATAATCTAACACAATATATGAATCTTAACAAAGTTATAAGGTGAATGCATGTGTCATGTTTTGGCCAAAACATATTTATATCCCTTTTCAAAACTATGCAATGCCAAGTTAATATCTTGATTCACAAATCATTTTCATTACAATAGAAAAATGGGTGGTGATTCACACTTTAAGACTTTCAAAACAATACAACATTTTTCGAAAATTTCGTTTGAAGGAAACCGTAAACCGAGACCCATGTAAACGTAGGATATATAAGCACTACTATTGCCATTTCACGAAAATTTCATCCGTGGGATCAGCACCCATGTATACGCATGGTTTTCGGGACTTTCACCCAGGACACTCAGGCCAACTTAGTTCAACAATACAATTCATGTTTCCCGGATTCACCCTTTTTCTCAAAATGATTACATTTTCAATGTATAAGTGTGAAATGATGCTCAATGCAAATGAATGAGAAAATAGTTTCAATTCTTCTAATTCACATGTAATTTCTACAACAATCATAGCTATTCTCCACCGATAGCCCAAAACAGATATCTCTAAACAGATAGTTTATATTCCATAAAGATAAACTTTCCAAATCTCAAGAGGTGAGTGATAATACATACCTAACTCTACCATTCTCATCAATACCAATCCAATTTCATAATTTTAACATCAATTTTATTTATTTATGCAAAATAAATATTTGAGACATTTAGGGCAAAACCCCCCTTTTTCTTCCAAAACATAATCCGTGTATATAACTCATTAACTTTGCCAAAACTCAGCCTCATTTTCATTCCCACAACTATTTTCAATACAACTATTTAAAAATCCCTCTTTTGATTTTAAACCAAAACCCTAGGTTTGTCCGAAATCCTCCAAAATCATGAGATTGTTTTATAAAGACAAATAGCTAAGTTAAAAATCATAAACGAGTGCAGAAAATCCCTACCTCAAAGCTAGAAGACGAGACAAATATGGAAGAAACTCAGATGAAGTTGAAACCCAACTCTATTGGGATGAAAACGAAGCTCTAGGTGAGCTCTACCTTTTTAACAAAGGAAGTAGGGTAGAGAAATGGGAAGATCTTGGTGTATTTGTAGAGAGAGTGTGAGTTTTAGAGAAAGAGTGCCTCAACATAGGTTTTTGAAGTGTTTTAGAGAGAAAGTGAGATGAAAAAGTGATGTAAAATGGCTTGTTTACGAACTGACACAGTCCACTTGAGTGTAAGATGTGTCGCTTGAGCATCTAGACACAATAAGTTGTTCTGTTCGAGCGCAAGAAGTTTTGCCTGAGAGCAAAATACACACTCCTAGTAGTTTTGCAAATAGAAGTCTAACACTCGAGCGCAAGAAGGGACACTTGAGCGCAAGAAGGGACGCTCGAGCGCAGGAGACACCGCTCGAGTGTAGAATACACTTTCTTAGTAGTTTTACAGACCTGCAAAAGTATTGAGAGTTTGCAAAGACTGCTCGAGCATGGAGGCAAAAGGCAACCAAAGTTTTGAAAAACAAGATAGCAACCCATTCCAAATGCAACCAATACATCCCAAAAGCTAAACTCAAGGAGGAAAAGGAGGAATAAGACATGAACAACAGTACAAAACAAAGAAATGCGAATCCAGAATATCAAACGGGTTGGGTCTTAGACCAGAATCGCTATAATCTTTCCCTCTTAAGGAATTTTGTCCCCGAAATTATAAATCAAACTTTAAGACCATGTTTAAACCAATTACAACAATGATAATCAATCAATCCCAATACCATGACCCATCTACCGGTCATTCATTCTCATCAATATGATAAACAAAGTCTCAATACTAAATATATAATTCACATTTTCAAAACATATACAATGTTCATATTAAATCAACATAACAAAAGTTTCAATACATGCTCAAACATTAACAAATAGGTCCAGATACTTCTCACGGACTTCCAACTCACATTCCCAAGTTGCTTCTTTAACTCCGTAATGTTGCCATAATACTTTAACCAAGGAAATTGTCTTGCCTCGTAAGACTTGGTTTCGAGTATCCAAGATTTTCACCTGTCTTTCCTTATACAAGGCATCTTCGGCTACCTCTAACTTGGTCCAATCCAACACGTGCGATGGATTCGGCTCATACTTCCGAAGCATACAGATATGAAACACGTCATGAACCCCAAAAAGTTGTGGCGGTAAGGCCAAGCGATAAGCGACCTCTCCAATCCGTTCTAGGATCTCAAAAGGCCCGATAAATCTACGAGATAACTTCCCTCTCTTTCCAAACCTCATCAAACCCCGCCTAGGTGATATCTTCAAAAAGACATGATCTCCTACCTCAAAAGACAAAGGTCTCCTCCTACGGTCGACATAACTTTTCTGGTGACTTTGGGCAGTAGCCAACCTTTTAGGAATAAGAGCAACTTTCTTAGTCGTTTCCTAAACCAACTCAGGACCTATCAAAGGTGCATCACCCATCTCGGCCCAAGACATAGGAGATCTACACGGTCGGCCATACAAAGCCTCAAACGGTGCCATGCCAATACTCGATTAGAAGCTATTATTATAGGCAAACTCCACTAAGGGCAAATGCTTCTCCCATAACCCTTTAAAGTCAAGAACACAACCTCAAAGCATATTCTCTGGAATCTGAATGGTGCACTCTGACTCTAGTCTGAGAATGATACGCGGTACTAAATGCCAATCTCATGCCCAAGGCATTCTGTAGGCTCTGCCACAAACGAGCCGTAAAATGCAGATCTCTATCCTAAATAATAGTCACAAGGACCTCATGAAGTCTCACTATGCCCCTAATATAGAGGTCACCTAGATAATCTACCGAGTCACTCACGCGCATAGGTACAAAGTGCACCGACTTGGTTAACCGGTTAACTACTACCCAAATCGCATCATTACCCCCGTTGAGTCCTCGGAAGGCCTGCAACAAAATCCATGGTGACATGCTCCCACTTTCACTCAGCTATAGGTAAGCGTTGCAACAAACCCGTTGGCCTCTGATATTCGGCCTTCACTTGTTGACAAATAAGGCACCTCGATACAAATACGGCCACATCCTTCTTCATCCCCTTTCACCAAAACTGACGACTAAGATCGTGATACATCTTTGTGCTTCCCAGATGCATCACAAGGCGTGAATGGTGAAACTCTCAGAGTACTTCCTCTCGGTAAGACCTTGGTACGAAAAGACGGTCGCAGTATCTAACACTCGAATCGGGATACACATTGAAGCCTTTCTCTACCTTCCTACCAGAGATCTTTTTCCGGAGGGTTTCTACCTCAAATTCACTCTTCTGACTTCTATCACTTGGTTCACAAGCGTAGGTTTTGCAACTATCGTAAACAGGGCTGCAGACTCAACGGATGATAATGCAACTCAAAGTCATAATCTTCTATAAACTCAATCCATATCCACTGCCTCAGATTCAAGTCTTTTTGTGTAAACAAATATTTCAGACTCTTGTGATTGGAAAATACTTCAAATTTCTCACCATACAAATAATGCCTCCAAATTTTCAAGGTAAAGATCGCCGCTACTAACTCTCAGTCATGAGTAGGATAGTTTCTCTCATGCGTTTTCAACTGCCGTGAGCCATAAGATACTACTTTCTCCTCTTGCATCAGTACACAACCCAAACCTTTCCAAGATGTGTCATAATACACCGAATAGCACAAACCCTTCTCCGAAATAGTCAATACTGGAGCAGTGGTAAGTCTAGCCTTAAGCTCTTGGAATGACTTTTCATAAGTCTTACTCCACACAAATTTAGTTCCTTTCCTCGTCAGTCTAGTCAATGGTGAGGCTAGCCTAGAGAAATCCTTCACAAACCGACTGTAATACTCGACCAACCCCAAGAAACTACGGATCTCAAAGGCATTCTTAGGTTGTTCCCAATCTTGTACGACTTCTATCTTGGATGAATCTACAGTCACCCCTCCCTCGGATACCACATAGCTTAATAACTTTACTTCTCTCAACTAGAATTCACACTTCCTGAACTTATCATAAAGTTTGTGGGCTCTAAGTAACTCAAGCACAACTCGTAGGTGTTTCTTGTGTTCCTCCTCAGAGGGTGAGTAAATCAAGATGTTGTCCACAAAGACAACTACAAATTGGTCTAAGAACTCACAGAAGATTCGGTTCACCAAGTCCATGAACATGGCTGGTGCGTTGGTTAACCCAAAGGGCATCACTAGGAATTCATAATGGCCATACCTCGTATGGAATGCTATCTTCTGGATATCCTCCTTCATTACCCTTAACTGGTGATAACCTGATCTCAGGTCTATCTTAGAAAAATAACCCTTCAATTGATCAAATAAATCATCTATACGAGGCATTGGGTACTTATTCTTAATCGTTACCCGGTTCAACTTTCGGTAATCAATACAAATTTGCAATGCGCCATCTTTTTTCTTGGCAAAGAGAGCCGGTGCTTCCCAAGGCGAAGTACAAGAGTGAATAAAACCCTTATCTAGCAATTCTTGGAGTTGAATCTTCAACTCATTCAACTTAGTAGGTGCAAGCCTATATGGTGCCATAGAAATCGGTGCTGTGCCAAGCACTAAATCAATAGAGAACTCAATATCTTGGTGAGGTGGTAAACTATTAAGATCCTCAGGGAAAACATCCAGGTATTCCCAAACTACCCTCAACAACTCAGCTAAGACTCCATCACACTCACTACCCAAGAAGTTGGCAAGAAGAAAACTAAGCTCACTCCATCCACACGGATTGTACACCAGTGATAAAACTCTATCGACTCTATCCCCCATGAAATAAAAACAATCACCACTCAAGGTACATACAGTAACCCTCTGACGGTAACAATCTATGATAGCCCGATACGACAATAACCAATCTATACCGAATATAGCATCAATGTTTGACATATCAATCAATACAAAAGCAAAAGGAAGTCGGCGATTGACAGCCTCTATGTCATAACCCCGACACCCTTGTTTCAAAATAATCTCACCACCAATAGGTGACTCTACACTGAGTGAAGATACTAACCGAGCCAAATTTAACCCCAAAGTCGATGCAAATACAGACGAGATAAATGAATGGGATGCACCCGCATCAATCAACACATTAGCAATATAATTGCATAACAAGAAAGTACCTCTCACTATCGAAGGTGCTGGTACTAGGTCTGGCGCGTTAACAGCATACACACACCCAGTAGGTCTTTGCTCCACCTGCTCACCCCTTGGAGCATACGTCTAATGCACTGACTGAGCCAAAGAGGCTCCCTGATTGGCCCTCGAGGCTTGTGCTGACTGTGCAGGCTGGTGGCTTTGTGTTTACCTCGAACTAGACGCATTAGGTGTGCTACCCAACTAAGGGCAAAACCTCTTCATATACCTTGACTGCTCACATTGGTAACAAGTAGGTGGCTGCCCTCTCCCTCACCTCTAGCTCTGAGAACGAGCCACAGGCAGCCCAGACTGTTGCCCTCCTTCTCTCTGTGGGCAAGTTGGAGACTTGCGACCCAACTGGCCACATTTGTAACAAGAGAAACCTCCCGGATTACCTCTCCCTAAACCTGGACTAGGCACAGGAAAAGTGGATCTAGACTGTGTAGCCTGAGACTGCTGTAGAGCGGGACTTCTCTTCCTCTTATTATCTCGACTTTCCCCCTGGACCTCCTGATTCCTCCTAGAGCCTCTCATCCGCTCTTACTCTGCCTGAACTACGGTTTCAAGATGAGTCGCCACCTTCACAAGGTGTCCGTAGTCCCTAATCATCTACTCATCTACATTGAAAAGAAGCTCGGTCCTCAGTCTCTTCTGAAACTCGATACAACGACGTTCCTTTGTCGCCAAGAGTTCCAGTGAAAATCTAGAGAGGCTTGTGAAAGCTACCTCAAACTCGGCTACTGGTAAACTAAGCTGCTTAAGCTTCAGAAACTGGTCTCTTAACTTCTCCTTAGCAATGGGAGGTAAGAACTTGCCCTGGAAGGTGTTGAAAAAAGCCTCCCAAGTCACTCCAATGCACCCATGCACATACTTCCACCATTGACTCGCATCTCCCTTCAGCTGGAAGGATGCCAATGTCACTTTCAGCCCGTCACCCTCGATGCCAAGCATCTCGAACGTCTTCACCATCTGTTCCAGCCACTCATCCGTCTTCAGTGGCTCTTTTGAATCACCAAAAACTCATCTGGATTAGACTGGAAGAACTCCCTCTTCAAGAAGGATGACCTTGCTTCAGTAACTTGCGCCTAGACTTAATTCTCAGCCCTAAGAATGTTCATGGATTCCCGCAAAGCTCTAACCATCTCATGGGCCAAAGCGCCCATGGCCTGCTGACTAACTGGTTCGGCCACATTGGCCTGACCAACCCATTTCTCTTGTGTCGGAATCTCATCCGGTATAGGCATCTCATGCCTTCTAGGCCTACCATGCCTACCACCACCACGTCCATGTCCTGACATCCTAATTAAGGTAACAAAAGAGATTAGCACATTTATAAATGTGCCGAAGCTAACTCAATCGCGACCTAATACGGTGGACAATAGTAATTCACTCCATATAAGCACGTAGTCACATAATCACATACGAATTTCCTTCCTAGATAATGATCATCTCGCGGCAATGCTAGAGTTCCAATTAGAAACAACAACGATCAAATGCTTTTCTAATAGGATTTCTAAAAACTCGTAGACCCAATCAATATCTTGGAACTTAAATCCTATACCCATATAACCACATAAGTATGTTATCACATAGCATACCATACATACAAATGTCTCTATCAAGCGAGGCAAACTCATTGTGGTAATAACCACTTCCCACGTACCCAAAGTATTCAAACCCGGTTCGCTTTGATATCAAGTTGTAACAACCTGAAATAAATGCTATAAACCATCCACAATATCTATTACATAACAACACATGACTGAAAGAGGTGACATATACAAATATAAATTCATAAGTCTAACCCTGAATCTATAGCATATGTACAACAAGAGGTAAGATGTGAAAGTAAAACAGATAGATAAATGCCCTAAAGGCTTATAACTTTCCAAGATAATTCTCGGTTACAACAAAAGTGGACTTTAGGTCTATTACATTTAAAGCCCTTGGCTATACAAAAATGAATACAACAAAAAGAAGCTCTTACTCTAAATTCTCCCAAGTTATTGCCTTGGTGGAGGTATATCATCAAAACCTGAAATGTTTTTCCCATATAGGGTGAGCCAAAGCCCAGTGGAAATAATCCAACACAATATATGAATCTTAACAAAGCTACAAGGTGAATGCATGTGTTATGTTCTGGCCAAAACATATTTATGTCCATTTTCAAAACTATGCAATGCCAAGTTAATATCTTGATTCACAAATCATTTCCATTACAATAGAAAATAGGGTAGTGATTCACACTTTGAGACTTTCAAAACAATACTACCTTTCCCAGAAATTTTGTTTGGAGAAAACTGTAGATCGAGACCCATATAAATGTAGACTATTCAAGCACTACCATTGCCATTTCACGGAAATTTCGTCCGCGGGATCGGCACCTATGTATACACACAATTTTCGAGACTTTCACTCAGGACACTCAGGTCAACTTAGTTCAACAATACAATTCATGTTTCCTCGATTCAACCTTTTTCTCAAAATGATAACATTTTCAATGTATAAGTGTGAAATGATGCTCAATGCAAATGAATGAGAAAATAATTTCAATTCTCCTAATTCACATACAATTTCTACAACAATCATAGCTATCTTTCACTAATAGCCCAAAACAGATATCCCTAACAGATACTTTATATTCCATAAAGATAAACTTTCCAAATCTCAAGAGTTGAGTGATAATACATATCCAACTCTACCATTCTCATCAATACCAATCTAATTTCATAATTTCAATATCAATTTCATTTATTTATACAAAATAAATATTTGAGACATTTAGGGAAAAAACCCCATTTTTCTTGCAAAACATTATTCGTGTATTTAAAACATTAACTTTGCCACAACTCAACCTCATTTCCATTCCCACATCCATTTTCAATACAACCATTTAAAAACGCTCTTTTGATTTTAAACCAAAACCCTAGATTTGTCCAAAATCCTCCAAAATCATGAGATTGTTTTATAAACACAAATAGCCAAGTTAAAAATCATGAAAGAGTGTAGAAAATCCTTACCTCAAAGCTAGAAAATGAGACAAACACGGAAGAAACTCGAATAAAGCCAAAACTCAACTCTATTCGGATGAAAACGAAGCTCTAGGTGAGCTCTACCTTTTTAACAAAGAGAGTAGGGTAGAGAAATGGGTAGATCTTAGTGTATTTGTAGAGAGAGGGTATGTTTTAGAGAGAGAGTGCCTCAACTTAGGGTTTTGAAATGTTTTAGAGAGAGAGTGAGATAAAAAAAGTGATGTAAAATGACCTGTTTACGAATTGATATACACACAGTCCACTTGAGTGCAAGATGTGTCGCTCAAGCGTCCAGACACAATAAGTTGTTCCACTCGAGCACAAGAAGTTTTGCTCGAGCGCAAAATAAACACTCCTAGTAGTTTTGCAGACAAAAGACCAACGTTCGAGCGCAAGAAGGGCCGCTTGAGCCAAGACCGTTTGAGCGCAAAAGTCACCGCTCGAGCGTAGAATACACTCTCCCAGTAGTTTTGCAGACCTACAAAAGTACTGAGAGTTTGCAAAGACCGCTTGAGCGCAAGAAGATACACTCGAGTGTGGAGGCAAAAATCTGGACAACCAAAGTTTTGAAAAACAAGCTACCAACTCGTTTCAAATGCAACCAACACATCCCAAAAGCTAAACTCAATGAGGGAAAAGAGGAATAAGGCATGAATAATAGTACAAAACAAAGAAACCCGAATCTAGAATATTAAATAGGCCGGGTCTTAAACCAGAATCGCTATAACCAAACACTCTATAAGGTTTCTTTCTTAGGAAATTCTATGGTTTGGGGTGTGTACCACCACCGTTATCTCTTATAGGTGCATTACCTAATTTTTTTTTCTTTAAAGTACTTTTTACATATTTTTTGTTTTCTAAAAAGAGCTCTAAGATTTGACTCTTATAACAAAATAAATCTTGAGTTTTAAACTTTGTAAATTTAAACCTTAATCTTCTTATTTATTTTCAATACACATCATTGACATATTTTCATTAAGTAAAACTAACGAAAAAATAGTATTTAGCCATTAAACTCAATGTATGTTTACATAACATGTTTAAAATACGTTTTTTTCATTGAGTTTAATAACTAAAATATCATTTTTTTTGTCAGTATTACTTAAAAAAAAAATAGATAGATGATTTAGATTAAAAACAAATCAAAAGGTTAGGGTTTAAATTGATCAAATTAAAAATTTAGGATTTATTCTGCAATAAGGATCAAACCCTAGGTTTTTTTTTTTATTATTTTAAATTTCCCCAAAATTAAATATTTGTGAAAATATAAAAAAAAAAATCAGTAAGTAAAAAATATATAAAAATATATTGAATTTTTACAAATTTTTTTTTTGTTTTTAGTGAATTTTTATAAGATTTTTTTTCTCAAATTTTAATTTTTAAACATATTTAGATTAAATGGATTTTAAAAGGAAAAAATACTGAAAATATTTTTAAATAATTTACTAAAAAAAATAAAAATAAATAAATAGCTCTAAAACTTACACACACACACACACACACATCAAGAAAAAAAAAAAAGTGTTTAAAAACTTAAAGGTAAATTACATATACACTTCCTAAGATTTGCTTAAAATATGAATTACCACATATGACGTTGGAAATTAAAAATACCCCAGTATCATAATTTTTTATTTAACAAAATTAACAGAAAAAATAAAATTCCTAACTACTCTTCTATGCAACAATAAAATTACCAGAATTATTAATTAATTGTTAATTGACTTAATAATTTATTGATAAAAATAGTCATTTGTTATGAGATTAAAAATTTAAAAGAGTGAAATATAATTTCAAGAATCATAAGGGAGATAATTCATATTTTAAATAAATCTTAAGAAAAGTATTTATAATGAGAAATATTATTTATATATAAAATCTACGGGTACTTATAGGGCCGAACCTGTTGAATAGATTTATTTGCCTATAAGTCCTATTCTATTTTTCACTTATCAATATCTCTAGAATGCCCTCTCCTTACTGTTTTCATCCTCATTATTCACACTGCCATGACTGCACCTTCTCCCGCTAGAGACCATCTCCGGCCATTGTCTCTGACCACCGGCAATCACCTCGACGATATTTTTTTGGTAGTAATTTTTGATGATTTTTCTATCATTTTTTAAGAAAAATCAATATCCATCTCCACCACGTCACTCTTCTATACCTCCTCAAATTTGGTGGCAACAAGAAGAATGAAAAAGAAGTATAAGTATTTAATTGTGATAAATGTATCATTGTATCAATATTTATCAAACAATTTCATCACTTACTCTCTTTCAGTATCATACTCACACTTACATACATACACCATTCCTTCCTTATTCATTCAAAGAAACACTTTCACCCACTTACATATAAAAAATAAGTAAGACTGATAAATTTATCATTGTAATAGATTTATCCAGATTTATCACTGTATCAATATTTATCAAACAATTAATCACTTACTCTCTTTCACTATCACACTCACACTTACATGCACACTCCTTCACTTATTCAAAAAACCACATTCACACACTTATATATAGAAAATAGTTTCCTTAGTGATAAAACACAATTTTTTTCAAAACATAAGTTTACAAGCAATTGACAGAGACAACAAAAATAGAGAGGTGTGATCTGAATAATCTTTGTATAGTTCATCATTATAATCATCACCTTACCAAAAAAAAAAAAAAACAGTGGAGGTAGAGTGTAGATCAGAGAAGATAACAGTGAAAGTTTTTTTTAGATTCCGGTGTCATTTTCAAAAAAATTTCAAAAGATTTTTTTATGATAGAGTATAAATTGGTGATGGTAGATTGTAGATCGTAGAAGATAAAGTGTAAATCGAAGATAGTAAAGCGTAGTTAGAGAAAAGAGTGTAGCTCAATTACAGTGGAGGTAGATCGACTATGGTGGTAGTAGATCGGCAACGATAGAGTGTAGATCGATGATATTGAAGGTGATTGGTAAATGGTGACAGTGGCGGTCGACAGTGGTGGTAACGGTAGTTGGCGGCAGTGGATGGTGACGGTAAGTGTGGTGGCAGTGGCGATGTGTGGTGGGGGTGGTGTGAAGCTTCATAAATGATTAAGAGAGAGAGAGAGAGAGAGAGAGAGAGAGAGAGAGAGAGTGTGTGTGTGTGTAACACCCCAGAATTTTTACAATAAATCATCCATGACGATAAGTAAATTGCAATATAAATCATAATATACAGTCCTTCCATTACATAAGATTCAGTCGTATAAAAGAGTGCTACATGCGAATATACATTCATAAGTCTTAGCCCTGAATTTATAGCATGTGTCAACACCAAAATATGAAATAGAAGCTACACAATTAATTGAAATGCCTTGAAGGCTACATCTTCCCAAGACTGTACTTGGTTACATCAAAATGGATCTATGTCCAATACAGATAAAGCCCTAGGCTTGTACAAAATAATTACAAATAAACAAAGTGAAGCTTTTGCTCCAATCCTCCCAAGCTACTGCCTTGGCGGAGGCATCTCACCAATACCTGAAAACGGTTTTCCCATATAGGGTGAGCCAAAGTTCAGTAGAAATAATCCAACACAATATATGAATCTTAACAAAGATATAAGGGTGAAATGCATATGCAAGACTCATGCCAAAATGTTTTAGATTTCTTTCCCAAAAACCATGCCATGCTCAATTATACCACAATTCTCAATTCATATTCTTTACAATGGAAAACAATGGGAATTCTCAACCGATACAACCTTTTACGGATATTTCATCCGCAAGAAACCATCAAATGGCACCCATGTAAATGTAGCCTATACAAGCGCTATTATTTCCATTTTACGGATATTTCGTCCGTTGGAATCGGCATCCATCTATACGTGCATTTTTCAGGACTTTCACCCTAGACACACAGGTCAACTTAATTTGGTAATACACACTTCTTCCCAACATCCTCTCATTTTTCTCAAAATCATATACATTTGCAATGTATTAAATAAGCAAAGATGTTCAATGCACATAGATAAGAAATTAGTTTTAATTCACCTAATCCTCATGCAATTTTTACAACAATCATAGCTATCCTTTACCGGTAGTCCAAAACAGATATTTCTAAATAGATATAAAAATCTTCAACGCAGATAAACTTTCCAAAATTTAATATGGGAGTGATAATACATATCCAACTCTACCATCCATAACAATGTCCATCAAATTTCACATTTTCAATAGTAATTCCATTTATTTATACAAAATAAATATTTGAGACATTTAGGTCAAAACCCTTTTCTTCTAAAATTTACCCAAAGTATCAAAATAAACAAGTTAATCATAACTCCTCCTCATTTCCACTCCCATGACCATTTTCAACACATCCATTTGAAAACCCCTATTTTGATTTTAAACTAAAACCCTAGGTTTGTTCAAAATCCTTCAAAATCACAAAATTGTTTTATAAAAACAAATAGCTAAGTTAAAAAAAATATAAAATAGTGTAGAGAATCCCTACCTCAAAATTAGAAGACAGGGTGAATACAGATGAAACTCGGATGAAGCCAAAACCCAACTCTACTCGGATGAAAATGAAGCTCTAGGTGGGCTCTACCTTTTTAACAAAGGGAGTTGGGTGGAGAAATGGGTAGATCTTGGTGTATTTGTAGAGAGAGAGAGAGAGAGAGAGAGAGAGAGAGTAGGTTTTAGAGAGAGAAGCTCTAGATTTAGGGTTTTGAAATGTTTAGAGAGAGAGAGAGAGCTGAAAAAGTGATGTAAAAAGTGACTTTTACGAACTGATATACGCATAGTCCGCTTGAGCGCAAGAAGTGACACTCGAGCGCCCAGACACAATAAGTTGTTCCGTTCGAGCACAAGAAGTTTCGCTTGAGCACAGAATACACAATTCCAGTAGTTTTGCAGACAGAAGACCAACGCTCGAGCGTAAGAAGGGTTATTCAAGCCAAGACCGCTCGAGCGCAGGAAGTACTGCTCGAGCGTAGAATACATTCTTCTAGTAGTTTTGTAGACCTGTAAAAGTATTGAGAGTTTACAAAGGCCGCTCGAGCACAAAAAGTGACGCTTGAGCGTAGAAGCAAAATTCTAGGCAACAAGGTTTTTGAAAAATAAGGTACCAACCTATTCCAAACACAATATACACATCCTAATAGCCAAACTCAAGGAGGGAAAAGAGGGATAAGACATGAACAACAATACAAAACCATGAAACCTAAGTCCAGAATATCGAATAGGTTGGGTCTAAACCAGAATCACTATAATCTCCCCTCTTAAAGAATTTCGTCCCCGAAATTATAACTCAAGCTTTAAAACCAAGTTTAAACTAATTCCCACATTGATAATCAATCAATTCCAATACCATGACTCATCCATCGATCATTCATTCTCTTCAACATGATAAACAAATTCTCAATATTGAATATAGAATTCACATTTCCAAAACATATGCAATGTTTATATCAAATCAACATAACAAAAGTTTTAATAAATGCTCAAACATCAACAAATAGGTCCGGATACTTCTTACGAACTTCCGACTCATGTTCCCAAGTTGCTTCCTCAAGTCCGTGATGTTGCCACAATACCTTAACCAAGGGAATTGTCTTGCCTTGCAAGACTTAGTCTCGAGTATCTAAGACTCTTATCGGTCTCTCCTCATACGAGGTATCCGTATCTACCTCTAAGTCGGTCCAATCCAACACGTGCGACGGATTTGGCTCATACTTCCGAAACATACAACTATGAAACACATCATGAACCCCGAAAAGCTGTGGCAACAAGGCCAAACGATAAGCTACCTCTCCAATCCGCTCAAGGATCTCAAAAGGTCTAATAAATCTAGACGATTTCCCACTCTTCCCAAACCTCATCAAACCCCGTCTAGGTGATATCTTCAAGAAGACGTGATCTCTTACTTCAAAAGACAAAGGTCTCCTCCTACGGTCGGTATAGCTTTTCTGGCAACTCTGAGCAGTAGCCAACCTTTTAAGAATAAGAGCGACCTTCTCAGTCGTTTCCTGGACTAACTCTAGACCCAACATAGGTGCATCGCCCACCTCGGCCCAACACACAGGAGATCTACATAGTCGGCCATACAAGGCCTCAAAGGGTGCCATGCCAATACTTGATTGGAAGCTATTATCATAGGCAAACTCCACTAAGAGCAAGTGCCTCTCCCACAACCCTTAAAGTCAAGAACACAACCTTGAAGCATATCCTCCAGAATCTGAATGGTGCGCTCTGACTGCCCGTCAGTCTGAGGATGATATGCGATGCTAAAAGTCAATCTCGTGCCTAAGGCATTTTGTAGGCTCTGCCACAAACGAATCGTAAAATGTGGATTTCTATTCGAAACAATCGTTATAGGGACCCCGTGCAACCTCACTACATCTCTAATATAAAGGTCGGTTAGAAAATCTACCAAGTCATTCATGCGCATAGGTATAAAGTGTATTGACTTGGTTAACCGGTCAACTAACACCCAAATCGCATCACTACCCCGTTGAGTCCTTGGAAGGCCCACAACAAAATCCATCATGACATGCTCTCACTTCCACTCGGCTATAGGCAAGGGTTGTAACAAACCCGCTAGTCTCTGATGTTCGGCCTTCATTTGTTGACAAATAAGGCGCCTTGATACAAACACGGCCACATCTTTCTTCATTCCCCTTCACCAAAACTGGCGACTAAGGTCGTGATACATCTTTGTGCCTCACGGATGCACCGCAAGGCCTAAATGGTGAAACTTTCAGAGTACTTCCTCTCGGCAAGACTCTGACATAGAAAGACGGTCTCGGTATCTAACACTCAAATCGGGATACACATTCAATCCTTTCTCTATCTTTCCACCAGAGATATTCTCCTGAAGGGTTTCTACCTCAAGGTCACCCCTCTGTGTTTTTATCACTTGGTTCACAAGTGTTGGTTGTGCAACTACCGAAAACAAGGCTGCAGACTCAACGGACTAGCAAGATGCAAGTCAAACTCACCAATAGTAGCCAACATCTCCCATTCCCAAATGGCAATACTATCCACATTGCTAATGGATTTTCTACTTAGGGAATCAGCCACAACAATGGTCTTCCTCGGATGATAATGTAACTTAAAGTTGTAATCTTCTATAAACTCCATCCACCTCCTCTGTCTCAAATTTAAGTCTTTTTGTGTAAACAGATATTTCAGACTCTTGTGATCAGAAAACACTTCAAGCTTCTCACTGTATAGATAATGCCTCCAAATCTTTAAGGCAAAGATCATTGCCGCTAGCTCTAGGTCATGGGTAGGTGTAGCTCGACTTTTTTGCGCCCCCTTTCAGAAGCTCGGAATAAGCCCTACAGTTTGGACTCCCGTGGTTCTGAATCTAATCTCACAAGTGCAATGTGAAATTGATAAACACCAAAGAGTCCAAATCCGGCAAATCGTTTGGAAAATTGATTTTTCAATAAAAAAATGCCAAAATTGGACTGCTTTGCTAGATCCAGAGACGCCACCTAAATATTTTTGAAAAATCTAGAAAACTCATGACTCGTGCCAATGGCCACGTGTCTTGCATCACCAAAGTTACCTCAGCTCAGGAACTTGGTTACGAGAAGGGAAGGTCATGAATACTGTAGACAACCCATTTTTGACCGTCCTCAAGACTTGGACGCCATCGTTTGAACACCCGATGATCATCCATGTTCGTGTTCGTTTTGAGTTCCCGGAGGTCTCGGCTGCGCGCCTTGCCTCAGGATCTCTTAACTGGACTGTTCTGTGCTTGGTCTTGGACCAAGAACTTGTTAGTTTTTGCTTCTGAGGGCAGAGAATGGCTTGTCAGTCACCCCCGGATCCCACCGGCCAGGGCATGATGTCACCGGCCATTGGTGATGGTCGGTCGGCCTTTAATTTGGTCAATCGGCCATACTTTCTGGCCGGGACTTCTTTTTTGCCTTTTTTAGGCATTGTGCATGCCAGCTGTGCCAGCTGGAGCACACAGATCTGTCCTCCACGTGTATGGAGGATTTGCACCCTTTGCACCCTTTTGTTCTAAGCTTCTTGAAGAAGCTTGCACCCTTTGCTCTAGCTTCTTGAGGAAGCTTGGACCTTTGTCTTAGCTTCCTCAAGAAGCTTGAACCCTTTGTCTTAGCTTCCTTAAGAAGCTTGACCCCCTTGACCCCTTTTGTTTAGCTTCTCTAAGAAGTTTAGGCCCTTGTCTTGCTCTATAAAAGAAGGCCTCTTTTCTCCTTTGAAGGGGTTCAGCAAATCAGAGATATATATGGCATATACACCACTCTCTCTCTATATCTCCCTCTCTCTCTACATCTCCCTCTCTCTCTACATTTGTGTGTGTTAGAGTGTCCAAAAGTGAGTTTTGTTCTTAGTTTTGCACTAAGACAGACACCTAGTGTTACACCATACCTTGGTTATTGAGGTGTTGAGAGGTTGTTCTTGGAGCTTTTGAGTTGGTTTTGATCAGAAAAGGGGGCTGGAGTTTTGGTTCTTGAAGTGTTCTTCAAGGGTGAGCACTATTGCTTTATATTCCCCATTCGTGCACTAGCTTTTAACCTACTTTGCATGCTATTTTGAGCTTTGTGTATAACTGATAAAAGTTATGATTTTTCATGTTTAAGATGTTTCATTAAGGTCATTTTTGTGTTTGGGGTCGACCTCCCCCTCTTAGGCCTTGTTTGGCCTCTTTTGTGCCCTCTTTGTTGAGCTTTGGGAACTTTCGTGTATTGACCTTCTCACCACTGAAATCCAGAGGATTTTCAGTGGTGGTGAAGGGGTTTTGAGGTCTTGCATAGGGGAGGGACACCCCTCTCCCTTTGTGTTTCATTTGCTTGTGTTTTGGCTCATAAGGGAAGCATGCATGCCTAGCTTTGTTTGGCTTTATTTTAGAGGTTATTTGGTGTTTATCTAACATGTTTTACCTCTGTTCCATCTTGGTTCATTGACCCCTTGCATGCACCATACACTTGCCTTGCGTTCCTCTATTTTGCCTAGAGATGCATCTTGCATTTGGATCACCATGCTTGCATGTTTTGGCTTAGCTTTGTGAAGTTTTTGGTCATGTTTTATCATGTTTAAGCTCTATTGGGTGTTGATTTGGTCATGCTTTCCATACTTTGTATAGCCTCTTTGCATTTTAGCTTGTTGGCTTCGGGTGTGTGAGTCTTTAGCATGCATTACTTAGGCTATTTCAGTGATTTGGAATCACTTATCATGCCATTTCAGTCCATGTTTTATGCTTACATGCTTGCATTTGTTACCCTTTCAATGCCTTGAAGAGTTGTGGTCCTATGCTCCAAGTTTGAGTCCTTGGTGTATGCCTTTTTGTTTAAGTCCTTGGGCTGCCATATCAGTGGGTTTTGGGGTGTATTTTGATGCATTGAAACTCTATTTTTGGTTGCATAATCCATGCCATGTGTGGTCATGATAGTTGTAGTGGAATGCTCCCTTTTATGCCTTAGTTTTAGGCCCATTGGTGTGCATGTTTGCATAAGCATTTGTCCATCATTTCCATCACTTTTGGCCACTGTTTATGGCAAGGCTGAGGTCTGCCCTTTGCGGTTTAAGTCCACCATTGCATGTTCGTCGCACGTTTGTTGCATATTTGGTTTATTGTGTGTTGGCACATGCTAGTTCCATTGCATATTTTTCCATGTTTGCTACATTGCATTTTGCATGCTTGGCATATTGCATATTTGCATGTATTGCTAACTTAGCCTCATATTGCATACTTGATGCCATTTTGTACACTTGAACCATATTGCATACATACATTGCATTATGTTTGGTTTGGGGTGTCAAACCAAACATGAGGAATGAGGTGTGTTCGTACTCAAAGTGATGAAACACGTCTCAATCCTCGGTTGCCGACGCCCTTGATCTCAACATGATAGGGCATGAAGCATTCACTCGTTTGTTGCATTCATTTACATTGATTTGCAAGCATGGTGCCTTTGGCTATCATGCATTGAAAGGCGTGGTTGGTGGCCCGAGGGCCGAGGGCCGAGGGCCACACTCCCTTGAGTCTATAGAATGATAGGGAGAGTGGCCATGCACACATTGCTTTGAAATTTCCTTGCCATGCACTGTCTGTCCTCTGCTGCTGTCAAAACAGGATCCTGCAGGAATATTTGGCTGACCGACTACATGCAGTGCCGACCGACCAAAAATATCTGGCCGATGGCTTTACAACTGGTTGATGACCATTTATCAATGGCCGGTGGATCTTTACCTTGGCCGGTGGCATCCCAAAATGATCAGGGAGTAGTTCAGAGGTGCCTCAGGATTTTCACAGTCCTCAGAGATGTAGAACAGTGCAAACAGAGGCAACAGTGGCATGGCAACGGGTTTCCAGGCGAGGCAAATCGAGCATGCATCATCCAATCATCCTGAGGCGGGGCTGCGGCCACTTCCTTTTTTTTTTTTTGTAACTAATTTGTTAATTAATTAGAAGTTTTGTAATATTTAATTAGCTAGAGTAGTTAATCATTTGTTTGGTTTGTATTATTTATTCGGACCCTCCGAGCGAGGGCAATTGTGTAATAAGTGTGCGTGAGTGTGTGTATGTCTTCCAACCCCACGTCTTTCTCCCTTTTATTTATTAGCTTATGATGGTTAGATTAGGGCATATTTCAATTAGCATACTTATGTTTGCATGTTTGCATTCATTCATCTGTTTTGCATGCACTGAGTTCGGCGCATCATACTAACTGCATTGTACTTCAATTCTTAATTGAATACGTGTTAGCTGTAGCATCATCATATGCTATCTTAGAATAGCCGAGCCTATTATAGTTACATTCCTGCATGTGTTGCATTAGGCATATCTGTATAGTTAGGATTCATGCATGTTTTCTAATTAGTTTCTTTCTTTGGCTTGGAGTACTTGGTAAGTGTTTATGCTTTAGCATCCTTGCATGTGTGTGAGTGACTGCCATGATAGCATGCTTACCATGAGGCTAAGTGCTTATGTGATATAACTGCCTGAATGCCTGTGGGTGAAGGTTGGGTTATCTGAATTGGAACAATTCATTGATTGCGAGTTTTAAGCCCACTAGATAGTGGCAAATCACCATGTTTTCTAAGCCCACTTGAGGGTGGCAAAATCCGCATTTTAGCCTACTTGTGAGTAGCAAACCGCTTTAAAAAACAAACATGAAATGTTTTGTTCCAACTCAGGCGATCCAGTCTATACTTGTATGCTCCACGCATCACATAGTAATTCTAGGCTAATAAATCAGAATAAGAGCACATAATGTTTTCAAAACTCGATATCATGGTTAGTAGAGGCCAATCTTTGTTCGGGCGAGCAGGGGTGCTCACGAAGTGACATTCCCCAATCGTATCCAAGTTCCCGAGCTGAGGCAACTTTGGTGATGACGGACACGTGGCCTTAGGCAATGAGTCAGGGTTTCCTAAATTCCACCAAAATAAATATTTAGGTGGCGACTCTGTATCTGGCAAAGCAGTCCATATTTGACACTTCTTTCTAAAAATCAGTTTTTCAAAAACGATTTGCCGAATTTGAACTCTTTGGTGATTTATCAATCTCGCATTGCACTTTGCGAGATCAGATTAAGAACCGTGACATTTGAGTCCGAACTGTAGTGAGCCTAATAAACAGAATGGGATTTCCCTCTCGGGACGTTCGGGGACGTCTACAAATACATTTGAGCACTCCCCCTCACCCGATCAAAGATCGGCCTCTACTAATCATGATACGATTTTTATCAACATTATATGCTCTTGTTCCGGTTTATTTGGCTAGCATTACCATGTGATGTGCGCACAAGCAAGTATAGACTAGTTTGTCCGAATTGGAACAATTCAATTCATGTTTGTCTTCCGAAAAGGGTTTGATTTTGCCACTCAACAAAGTGGGCTTAAAGCTTATGAATTTGCCACCTGACACAGTGGGCTTAAACGTGCATTCATTGAATCATTCCAATTCAAGCAACAAGCCTTCATCCACAGGCATTCAAGCAGTTTTAGCAATTAAGCAATTAGCCTCATGGCAAGCATGCTAGACATGGCAACATCGACATTCATGCAAGATGCTAAAGCGAGTAAAAGCTCACCTAGTACTCCAAGCCAAAATAAACAAAAGAGTTAGAAAAATGCATGATTCCTAACTTATGCAATATGACTAATGCAACACATGCGATATGCAATTACTAGGCTCTGCTACTAATATGGCATATGAGGCAATTTAAATAGCATGCGGTCTAAGCACGTATTCAAAGAAGTATTGAACTAACAATGTAGTTAGAATGATGAGCTGAGCCTCAGTGCATGCAAGACAAGATGAATGGATGCAAGCATGCGATATGCTAATTGAAACGTGATGTCCCTAATCTAACCATCAAAAGCTGGTAAATAAAAGGGAGAAAGATATGGGGTTAGAAGACATACACGTTATTACAACATTACGCTCTCACGAAGGAAAGTCCGAATAAACTAACTAGCTAACTAATTAAAGCTAAGCTAACTAATTAACTATTACAACACAAATTAAATTAACTAAACTACTTAACTAATTATTGCAACAAATTGAACTAATTAACTAACTATGCTAGTCAACTAATTATTATAAACCAAATTAATTAACTATTCTAGCTAACTAATTATAATTACAACACAATACGAATTAGCTATTCTAACTAATTACAAAAGCCACTAGTTAAGCCTAACACCAATCTATTACAACACGGATCCCAAGGATTGATGAGGAACTCATACATGAACGCGGTTTCCACCCAAAAAGCCACTGTTTTACTGTTGCATGCCTCTGTTGCACAGTAAAGTACTTGCACTGATTTCCATTTCTAGGCCAACTCTGTTCTGCCTCATAAGTTCACTGCTGAATTTGCATCGGTGGCTGACAGGGGGTTGGTCGGCTACTGATGGTGGCCAGTCGGCCACTAATAGTGGTCGGTCGACTACTAATGGTGGCCGGTCGGCCACTACTAACTGGATTGTTCTGCTGCAACAGAGAGCAAACAGAACATATATAGGGCATTTCTAAGGATTTGTTTGCACAATTCGCCCCCCTTTTCATGAACAAATCAAAGGGAAACAAACCTTGGCTTACAGACCATCAAATCAAGAAATTTCATTGCATGATGGCTCATAGACCAAGTGTGCAATTTTGATAAATGCAACAAAACAAGACACATACCACCTCCCTTTCATAGAAGATCAAGGGAAGTGATGACCTTGGAACCTAGAGTCATTTCATCACTAGTGAGTATGAAATGACCCAAGTTTCCATGTACTCAATTAATGTCCGATTGAGCACAAACAAGTTATGTTTATCTTGCACCATTTTTAGTCTCATTTTAGTTACTCCATTTTAAATTACCAACCATTCCTTAGCAAATTGAGCCCAATGGGTGACTTTAAGTCCTCTAATGGAGTGAAGTACCAAACCAAGAGTTAACTTGAGACATGAAAGAGATGTCATGCCGTTGATAATGAACCCCTAAAAGGCATTAAACCAT
Source organism: Camellia granthamiana (assembly GCA_036172215.1). NCBI lineage: Eukaryota > Viridiplantae > Streptophyta > Magnoliopsida > Ericales > Theaceae > Camellia > Camellia granthamiana. The sequence continues at coordinate 115,812,509 of CM069903.1, forward strand.
TAAGCATGACAACCTCAATCACATGCTTAAAAGAACAAGAGGCTTGAAACAACTATCAAAGCAAAACAAAAGCCAAGAAAGGAGGGAGGTTGAAGAGATTATTAGTGCTGAAAATAAGTGAGAAAAGCATAAATAAATGCTATCAACTCAAACAAGTGGTGTCTAAAGACCTAAAACACCAAGCTTATGAGGACATTTACACTAGAAACATGCAAAACAAGACTCAAATAACTTAACTAACCCCAAAAAGAGTTAAAACAGTCCAAATTGGAGATTAAAACATGCTGGAATTAAGCTATAAATGGCTAGAAAATTAAGCTAACATATAGAGCTATCTAGGCTAGCAAATAAGGCACAAGGAGAGGAGGCTAACCCCTCCAAATTTAGACTTCAAAACATGATTTTCACTTCAAAACATGATTTTCACTACTAAAATTACTCTAAAATTCAGTGTTTAAAAGCCCAAAAAAAGATGGTTTGAAAATGGGAAACAAAAGTGGAAAGGCCTTGCAAGCAAGGAATAAAGAAGAGTGAACCACCCCTAACCTTAAATGGCCTAAAACCACAAATTTCAGCCCACAAAGGCAGAGGTTTTACAGCCTAAAAATAGTGGGAAACAAGAGAAAAAGAAGTATGCAAAGCAAGGTAAAAGGGCAAATATTATACATTTAGAAGCAAAGATCAATTATAGGCAACAATTCAAGCCAAAACCAACTTCAAGAGCTCCAAGAAGGCCTCAAGGAATGTCAGCTCAAAGATGAACAACTTTGGTTAAGGAGGTGTAGGCAAGAGTGTAGTGTATGTAGGCTAATGTGCACAAATTTGCAGGAGAGAGAGAGATAAATGTAGAGAGAGAGAGAGAGAGAGAGAGAGAGAGAGAGATTTTTGCTCCAAGAAATTCTAACCCTCCTCAAATGTTTCTAACCTTAAAACCAAGAGAGAATGTCAAGTATATATAGAAAATTTGAGCCTCAAGTCGTAAATATCTGAGTTAGGACAACTAGAGCATTTGGAGGACAGCTGGTCAAAATATCTAGGCTTTACACCAGTGGCCAACCGGCCAGAAGTGGTAGTCGGCCGTCCACTAGTGGTGGCCGGCTGTCCACAGATGGTGATTGACGGTCACCTGTCGGCCACAACAAAAACTGCTTCCAGGCCCGACTTCAAATGGGCATATCTCCTTCATCCGGACTTGGTTTTAGGTCATTATTGAGTCTAAATGAAGCCCCATAAGTCTAGTTTCCAATGGTGACAGCCTCACAACTAAAGTCTAAGTGCACAAATGGTTTCAAGCCCAACTTCTTCCCCAACTAGTTTTCTTCCCTCTCCTTCAATTTTCTTCAACTCCAACCCTATAAATAAGAGGTTTAAAAGATTTTTCAAAGAGTTCACCTCTCTTCCATTTATTTCCACTTTGTCCTTACTCAGTTTACCGAAAAGTGAAATTTTTAATGAAATGCGAGCCTCGGAACATCATAGAAACATATTCAAAAGTATTTTGAAAGAGAGGGTTTTAAGGTCTAAAATAATTTTGGTCAAAATAGTTTTGGTCCAAAACGGGGTGTAAGGTTGGGATTTAGAGCTCTTCTTGCTAAAGAAATTGAATATTTGCACAGCACAACTCATCATCGAGTGATCAATTAATGGCGCCTAAGTCTTAAGGGTGGTCAAAAATGAGGTGTCTACACAGTTGCCCCTCTTTGACAGAGCTCAACGAAATGACGTGAGTGAATGTAAAAACCCGAAGACGGCCCAATTTGACAAGGCCGTAAGACTTGGGCAAACAAACAAAATGCAGATACAATTGGTTGAACCCGAGGGTTGCCTATGTATCTCGTTGTAAGGAATCAAACCAGCATAGTTTAGGGTCAGAATGCAAATGATATGCAATGCAGCAAAACAATGTAAAGATATACAATGTAATGAAATAATCAAACCACAAGTAGTGCAAAACCACACAAATACCATAAAGAGATGGAGATGCAAATCAAACTACGTTTTATATAGAAAAAAAGTGGGCACAGCCAGACGAAGCTTAACACAGGCTAAGTGCCTACATCCTCAATACTGGCCATTGCGCAGCATGGATGCTTACACATAATAGAACCATGTTTTACCGTGAAAGGGTGCGAGCACATGTAAAACTATGTATTTCGTAGAAAGAGAAAGAGTACAAGTAATTGGATGGGATGATATAAGTGAGGAGTGATTTGCTAGGGAAAGATAATGATCCTAAATACTGCATGCAACAAGACAAAGTACGATGCAATGAATCCAATGGATGCAGTGAATAAAGGGTAGGTCGAACTATATCTTACCTAGAAAATGCATGGACACAAAACAAACCACGTTTAACACAGAAAAGATGTTGACACCCTCAATACCAGCCTCAGCACAGCATGGGTACTTACACATGACAAAACCATGTTACAACAAGGGAAAGGTATGAACACATGCCAAACTAAGCTTAACAGGAAAGAATGCATGATGCAATGGATGCGATGGACAATGTAGTAAATGAATAAGGGTGGCATACTCTAACCATGCTGGAATCGTGAGAGGAGGAAGAACAAATCCCAAACACGCTGAAATCGTGTGAGGAAGGGAACACTCTAACCACCCTGAAATTGTGAGAAGAGGTCCTAAGAAAAATTCCAAACAAGCTGAAATCGTGTAAGGAAAAGAAAACTCAAACCATGCTGAAATCGTGAGAAGAGATCCTAAGAAAACCACTCAAGGGCGCGTTCCACGCGTCCTGAGATAAATTCCAAACACGCTGAAATCGTGTGAGGAAATGAATACTCTAACCACGCTGAAATCGTGAGAAGAGGTCCTAATAAAACTGCTTCGGGTCGCGTTCCACGCGTCCTGAGATAAATTCCAAACACGTGAAATCGTGTGAGGAAAAGGGAACACTCTAACTACGCTGAAATCGTGAGAAGAGGTCCTGAGAAAACTGCTTAGGGTCGCGTTCCACGTGTCCTGAGATAAATTCCAAACACACTGAAATCATGTAAGGAAAAGGAAACACTCTAACTATGCTGAAATCGTGAGAAGAGGTCCTGAGAAAACCACTCAGGGTCGCGTTCCATGCGTCTTGAGATAAATTCCAAACACGCTAAAATCGTGTAAGGAAAAGGAACACTCTAACCACGTTGAAATCATGAGAAAAAGTCCTGAGATGATGTGATGGATACAAAGAGTATGATAAGATTGTGCAATAGATGCACAGGAAATGCAGTAAATAAACAAAGCGGCACTTTAGAAAGTACCTCATGGGGTGAGTGGTGATGAATCGCTCTACTCTGATGGGGATCTCCCTCTTGTGTTCTTCAAACTCTTACCTTCAACTCACAGTTCAAAGGCCCTCAAATGCTGACAAGGGGTAACCTCTGCATATAGAAGCCACAGATGCCGCTTTTCTTCCTGATCATATTCACAACTTTCCCTATTCTCCAACGGGGTGATAGACTAGGTTGGTTCAGTATCCAGAATTGAGGCGCACACATGCTATCTCAATCTATGGGGCTGCCATACAGATCTCAAGCCAGGAATACACCTCTGGGTATTTAAACTAGACTTTAGTCTCGAAAATTCCAAACCTTTGTGTTCTACGCATTACCATTTGAACTCTAATTTCCACTGTCGCAGCTGGTCTCCTAGGAACTCATTGTAAACACAACCAGGACATCTCTGGCAGGGAATGGTACTCAGGGAGAGCACTTCTGATTGCCATTTCGGCTTGAAGCAGGCTTGATCGCTATTCTGACTTGAAGCAAGCTTGAGCTTGAGCTTAATGCTTGAGCTTGAGCTTAATGCTTGAGCTTGAGGTCGAGGTATACTCATACTCTGAAGAAATGACAAGGCCTGAGAAGGTGTATTCGAAATGCAATCCCGGAAATGCTGAAGTTGAAACAAACTCAGATGCTCCAATTTTCCCTCTTTTCTCTTTTGCTTTTGCAGTTTGGAACCTATGTAGCTTCAGATAGGTCCTTGTTTGGTTGCTCTCACTCTTGACCTCGGTTGAACCCTGTAGTTTTATGAAAGAATAAATCCTGTTTTGCACATATATTGAGAATAGCACGACACTTTCAGCACAAAATGATTAATTTTTGCAATTGGAATTGAGAATGAGTTCTTGACCAGGTACTAAGCCTACGACTGACCATAGTCAAAATAACTTAACAAAGGGAAAGTAAAAACAACCTAAACATAAAACGACTCAAAACAAGACTCACAACAAACAAAACCACAAACATAACACTCAGACATTTGCTTTCCATCGGCGGAAAACTTCTCAGTTCACGAGCAGCCTGTCTCTTCGGGTATTGTTTCCCACCCTTTCTCATTTGTGATTCTCACATCACTCTAGCACTTAATCTTTATTTCTTTGACAAGCCCTTTCCTCACTTTTTCTCTCAGCGCACATCTCTCTATTCTTTAATCTCTCTTATTTTTTATCCCTCCCCTGCGTGATTGATGGATAAGCAGGAAGTTTGTGGGCTTTTTCCCTTGGTATTCTGCTAGATTCTCCTCTTTTTCGCTCACAACTAGTGAGCTTTCCCACAGAGGGGTTATGGTGCCACTGGACGTGCAACAGATCTACAACTGACATTGGTTGGCGGTGCACTTGGTTTAACTTGAATGAGATGAGTTACAGCATGTCCCACTGACCAGGTATACAATTGATTGGTCTCACACATTGCGTTTTCTATGTCCCCATTCCAGGTCAGATACCATTTTGGGTGTGATCGTCTAGATGAGGGAATCGAATATCCAGCTCCATTTCTAGTTCATGCTTCACACTTGGCTTGATACCTCACTGCTTGGAGGATGAGAGAGCTTTCGGCTCTCTGCTGTTAACTTCAGTTGTGCCTTTTCTGGCAAATACGTTGATAATGGGAAAAAGACAGAAAACTTGACTCAAATATGCCCCTAGTTCATCACTTTGACCATTTTTTGGCTTCCTGCTAAAACCATTTTGACCAACATGAGAGATAGATTAACACGCTTGTTCGGTTTTCTAATTTGAAATCATGCAAGTCAAACTGTGAGCACTGAAAATTTTCCTTTTTGGGTCCAAGAAATGGTCCAATTTTGGGATAAATGGAATAGTTTTCGAGAAAATTAGTCAGCTTTATTAAAAATCCTCAAAACTATTTTTGCAAGTGGCCGCTGCTCAATGAACGTGGAATTAACTCTTGAGATGCACAACCCCAGATCTGAACTTGAATTGTCTTGCAGCTGAATCTTCTAGCTGAATAGGACAACCAAATTTGAATGAAGACGAGCCAATTGGACATGGATAGGATAGCCGAGTTGAACAAGGATTAGCCAATCAACATGGATGAGACAAGCAAGCTGAAAATGGTTAGGGTCGAACTTGAGGTTAAAGTTGCTTACGTATCCCAAAGATGGGAATCAGGCCGTATGTAGTTCCCGAGGGTTAAGGTGCACTCAAGTATTAACTCTCTCCTTTTGCGCACTAACTTTTGCCAAAGCCGCCCTTTCGGGTTTTCAACCTTGTGAGCTCTGTTTTTCTTTTATTTTCTATTTTTCTCTTTTCTCTTTCTTTTGTTTCTTTTCTTTTTCTTTTCTTTTGTTTCCATTTCTTCATTTTTGTTCTTTTTTTTTTTCTTCTTGCTCTAACTTTTGCCTGGGTCGTCCTTCCTGGTTTTCGGCCCAGTGAGCCTCTCAAGGATAGAAAAGTTTAACTTTGTCTATGTTGATCGGTTTTGAGATCTCTAAGCCATCCGAATCCAGGAGAATGACAGCTGTTTCTGACTAAATAGTCTTGATGATATAAGAGCCCATCCAATTGGGGTCTGAATTTGCCCCTAGTGTTGTGGATAGGAACTTGATTGTCCTTCAGCAAAAAAAATTTTCTTTCGGATTCTGGAATTTGACTTTCTTGCCAGTGTTCATTAGCTTGAGAAATGACCCAGTTTTGAATCTTCGAGCACATCTGACTTTTTTTGCCCCTAGTTCAAGGGATTCTTCTCTTCCAGCTTCGCAAGCTTCCTTCGATCACATCTAACCTTATTGCTCCCAGTTCAAGAGCTGCTTCCAATTCGACCATGCAAACCTCATATTTGGGTTGATCATTGAACATTCTGAATCAAGATTCAAGGTTTGAAAGCAAAGGGGTCGAGTCTTGAGGCTGAGAGTGATCCTATGCTGTACAATCTCAAGATCAATTCTAAGCATGCCTTCGTAGGACCACGCAAAACATTTTTTGAAATCTTTTAATAAAACGATTTGTCGCTCGTGCTCTTCTGAAGACAATGTAGAACCAATTTGGATCAAGCCAAGATCTTTCTCAGTACTCACAGTAACAGACATGATCTCATTCATTAAGGGCTTAGCGAGCCTCTCTTCCTCTCAGTTGATCAAATTTTTGCAAATCCCGAGGAATTCCTCCCTCTTTGTTTTCATTATGGTGTTAGAAAAGTTTTGAAAAACTTTGGTCAATGCTATGATTTAAAGGCACAGAGAAGTAAGTGGAAAAGTACTATCGTTTCATTCAGATCTACTGGCTCAACTGGCTCAATGGTAGAAACAGACACAAAAGAAATAGTGAAAAGTCAAACACAAACATATAGGGAAGTGATGTCCGAGTTAACACCCCCGAAATCACCAATCTCTGATACAACAAGACTGAATCAATACAACATGACTGACTCAATACCCAAATAAGAAAGTACAATAAATAGCATTTTCAAATTGCTCAAAACAGTGTGTGCTATCCACCACATCTAGAGTAAAATCAGCGCCATCAGTAGGTGGTTCATCCCCCGATCACATAGTTACATTATCTCCCCAGTTCATTGATCCAGTGCCGATAGACTTTGTAGGATGTGGTGCGGCAATGACCTCGTTGTCAATCAGATCTTGAACTTCATGACAAAGACGAAAGCAACTGTCAGTGTCATGGCCAGTTTGTTGATGGAAGACACAATGCTTGGTAGCATTATGCTTGGCGGGAAGGGGATCAGGGAGAGGCCGAGGGTCAAGGGGTTTGAGATGGCCTTGTCCTATGAGGATTTGGAGAGCTTTGGGCAAGGTCATGTAAAGGGGATTGAAGGTGCCATTTCCAGTCCTGCCAGGGTTGACAGAGGGGTTAGCAGGTGTTGACTGGGTTTGATGACCTCTTATGGGTGTAGGATTGGAGCTAAAAGCGATGTTTCTGGTACGGCAACGCTTTTCATGGTTTATCCCTGGATTCAAATTGCTCCCAACCCGAGCAACAAAAATGTCATCCTCAGTTTTGCAACAATTGCAAGTACTTGCTGCTTGTTCAGCCCTTTGCCCTTAAAAGCCTCAATAGCCCACTGAAGAAGATGTTCATAGGGATCAATGTTTGTCCCGGCCTTGTTCTTGCCCCTTGCCTCCACTTTGCTAAGGGATTGGGTCGCTATATCAGAGCAAAGCCCAGTTGTTGACATGTCATCACCTAGACTTGAGATAACTTTAGGTTGGCTATTTTGAATTGTAGCTCGCCCTAAGATTGGAGAGCCTTTTGGCTCGAAATTTCTGGCATGTGATATGGTTGATGATGGAGCCAAAATCCCAAAGGCTAAATCTGCCACTGTTCTCTGCAAATCTTCAATCATGCTCATTATCTCACAAGTAGTGGATTCATGGGTTTGAGATGATTGGGGTTCAAGTGCATCCATCATACACAAATCCATGCTTTCTGGAATGAACACCTCAGGCTTGGATAAATTGGCCGGGGTGGTGTAGGTGGATGGTAGTATATGGATTAGGTTGAGGTGTGGAGGTAATGGGTTAATGGTGGCTTGAGGTCCTTTTGGTGGAGCCATGATCTCTTCGTTAATAAGATCCTGAATCTTATGACAGAGGCGGATACAACGGTTTGTATCATGACCGTGCTGCTAATGATAGACACAATATTTAGCAGGGTCATATCTTGGTGGAAGAGGATTTGGGAGGGGTTGGGATTCTAGGAGCTCTCGGTACCCTTTTTCTAGTAGCATTTTCAAAGCTTGAGAGAGACTCATGTAAAGAGGATGGCTTTGGGCTTGGGGCTGAGTTGAAGTGGTTGGTTTTTGGCCATTGATAGGAGTGGTGACAATGTTTACTTCTGAGCATTTCGCAGCTATGCTACCATTGGAACTATGAACAACATTCCTCCTCATGGGTTCATTACCCTCCATAATGATCCCTTGCTTGATGGCATCTTTGATTTGAACCCTAATTTCATGGAGGTCCTTAAAGTTGAAGAGTGGGAGGACTATCATTTTCTGTAATAGCCTTTCATGCAGATTTCTAACAATGATACGAACTTGCTCTTTCTCTGGAGGCCTATTTGTTATCATAGCTGCCTTTGCCCTCCATCGAGTAACAAACTTTGAAAAGCCCCCCTTTAGTTCTTGACGCGTTGCCTCAAGATCACGAGTTATGACCTCGATCTACGTATTGTAGGAATATTGGGCAACGAAGGATTCGGCCAACTCTTGCCAGCTCTATTTCACAGAGTCCTGCAATTTAGCATACCAAATGGCAGGTATTTCAGACATGGTTCAGCTGAATAGTGACAACTTCTGTACTCGGGTTAAACCCATTGGTCATAGGATATCAGAAAACAGATGCAAATGCACCATTGGATCTCCAGAGCCATCGAAGCGGTCAATATACGACATGTTAAACCGCTCTAGTAAGGTAACTGTCAATTCAGTGTGCCTATCCTCTATGTCTGGAATAGAGTTGATCCCCTATGCCTCTTTGAATAGCTTTTCCAGCTTGTTGACTTTGAGCGTGGTTGGATCAACCTCGAGTTCGAATGGTGCCTTGGTTTGATACACTGGGGCTCTGGAAGTTTGTGCTGGGATGGATTCTGCTTGGATTGGGAGAACTGGAACACCCTCGGTTTGTGGATCTTGAACAGTGGCAACATTAGCTGTGGTACCAGGCACAGGGATAACCGCGGTGGGTACATGTGATGCAGAGGCCGCTATTGGCTATGGTTGCTGTTGCTGTAGACTAGTTATAGCCTCGGCCTGACGAGCCGCATCATGTTGTAGTGTCTCAACTGTTTGTTGCATATGGAGTATTAGTCCCTCCATATTGGCCTAGGGATACTGTGCCATTGGAATATGCGAGTGCATTGGTGCTAAACTGGAAGTAGATAACTGTTCCTGAATTGAACAAACACAAGTTGCCCCTGAACTAGATCTCTGACCTAACAAAGTCTATCAACACGAGTCTAGAGTACCCGGAGGATATCAAAGCCTTCTGAAGCTATGGTTCCAGGACTACCTAGCAAAAGAGAAAACAGACAACACCTCAGCCTAATTTCATGAGAACAAATATGATCACAGTTGAGTGACTGTACTCCATACTGAATTCTACCCCAAAATAGATACCAACTTTGCAACTGATATGCACATTCCTGTACAATTTCACTATAATGCACATACTAGTTAAGTGAGAGCCAAAACACCCCTATGAGGGGGGTAAGGTTACCTTGTCCTAGTTTTGTTAGGAACTAGGGTTCCCTATTCAAACAAAGCGGTTTTCATGCAATCCTACATTCGGGTGAGTAACTTGTCCTAGTTTGGAACAGTCTCCATGGCTTCCGATATGTAACTAGGTCAAATGGTCAAAAAAGGGTACTTTAGCAAGACTACCTAATATATCTCTCACACCTAACACCGAGAAGTGAAAGGAGGATCAAATGGTATAGCGGTAGTCCAGATCCAAGGTTTGTGTTCCCATCGTGGCAGAGCCCGCGACCGGTCAGCCTTTTGGCAAGATTTTCCAAGCAAGCCTCTGGCAAACCATCCAGGAATAGCAGATGGCAAACACAGTGACTTAGGCGCACCAATGCAAATGCAATGAAAATAAAACATATAAGTGTAGATAAAATCTCATATCATGAGTTCGAGTCAAGTTCTCTAATTTCCCTAGCGGAGTCGCCGGAAACTGTACCTTGACTTTTTCGCTCCCCCTTTCGGAAGCTCAGAATAAGCCCTAAAGTTCGGACTGCCGTGGTTCTGAATCTAATCTCACAAGTGCAATGTGAAATTGATAAACACCAAAGAGTCCAAATCTGACAAATCGTTTGGAAAATTGATTTTCAAATCAAAAAATGCCAAAATTGGACTGCTTTGCCAGATACAAATTCGCCACCTAAATATTTTTGGGAAATCTAGGAAACCCGTGACTCGTGCCAAAGGCCATGTGTCTGTCATTACCAAAGTTATCTCAGCTCGGAAACTTGGATATGAGAGGGGAAGGTCATGAATACATTTAAGCACCCCCGCTCGCCCGATCAAACATCAGCCTCTACTAATTATGACATGATTTTTATCAACATTATATGCTCTTGTTCCGGTTTATTAGGCTAGCATTACATGTGATGCGCGCACAAGCAAGTATAGACTAGTTTGCCCGAATTGGAACAATTCAATTCATGTTTGTCTTCCGAAAAGGGTTTGATTTTGCCACTCAACAAAGTGGGCTTAAAGCTAATGAATTTGCCACTTGACAAAGTGGGCTTAAATGTGCATTCATTGAATCATTCCAATTCAAGCAACAAGCCTTCATCCACAGGCATTCAAGCAGTTTTAGCAATTAAGCAATTAGCCTCATGGCAAGCATGCTAGACATGGCAACATCAACATTCATGCAAGATGCTAAAGCGAGTAAAAGCTCACCTAGTACTCCAAGCCAAAATAAACAAAAGAGTTAGAAAAATGCATGATTCCTAACTTATGTAATATAACTAATGCAACACATGCGATATGCAATTACTAGGCTCCGCTACTAATATGACATATGAGGCAATTTAAATAGCATGCGGTCTAAGCATGTATTCAAAGAAGTATTGAACTAACAATGTACTTAGAATGATGCGCCGAGCCTCGGTGCATGCAAGACAAGATGAATGAATGCAAGCATGCGATATGCTAATTGAAACGTGATGTCCCTAATCTAACCATCAAAAGCTGGTAAATAAAAGGGAGAAAGATGTAGGGTTAGAAGACATACACGTTATTACAACATTACCCTCTCGCGAATGAGAGTCCGAATAAACTAACTAGCTAACTAATTAAAGCTAAGCTAACTAATTAACTATTACAACACAAATTAAATTAACTAAACTACTTAACTAATTATTGCAACAAATTGAACTAATTAACTAACTATGCTAGTTAACTAATTATTATAAACCGAATTAATTAACTATTCTAGCTAACTAATTATAATTACAACACTATATGAATTAGCTATTCTAACTAATTACAAAAGCCACTAGTTAAGCCTAACACCAATCTATTACAACACGGATCCCAAGGATCGATGAGGAACTCATACATGAACGCGGTTTCCACCCAAAAAGCCACTGTTTTACTGTTGCATGCCTCTGTTGCACAGTAAAGCACTTGCACTGATTTCCACTTCCAGGCCAACTCTGTTCTGCCTCATAAGTTCACTGCTGAATTTGCATTGGTGGCTGACAGGGGGTTGGTCGGCTACTGATGGTGGCCAGTCGGCCACTAATAGTGGTCGGTCGGCTACTAATGGTGGCCGGTCGGCCACTACTGACTGGATTGTTCTGCTGCGACAGAGAGCAAACAGAACATATATAGGGCATTTCCAAGGATTTTTTTGCACAATTCGCCCCCCTTTTCATGAACAAATCAAAGGGAGACAAACCTTGGTTTACAAACCATCAACTCAAGCAATTTCATTGCATGATGGCTCAGAGACCAAGTGTGCAATTTTGATAAATGCAACAAAACAAGACACAAACCACCACCCTTTTATAGAAGATCAAGGGAAGTGATGACCTTGGAACCTAGAGTCATTTCATCACTAGTGAGTATGAAATGGCCCAAGTTTCCATGTGCTCAATTAATGTCTGATTGAGCACAAACAAGTTATGTTTATCTTGCACCATTTTTAGTCCCATTTTAGTTACTCTTTTTTAAATTATCAACCATTCCTTAGCAAATTGAGTCCAATGGGTGAGTTTAAGTCCTTTAATGGTGTGAAGTACCAAACCAAGAGTTAACTCAAGACGTGAAAGAGATGGCATGCCATTGATAATGAACCCCTAAAAGGGATTAAACCATGAAGCATGGCAACCTCAATCTCATGCTTAAAAAAACAAGAGGCTTGAAACAACTCTCAAAGCAAAACAAAAGCCAAGAAAGGATGGAGGTTGAAGAGATTATTAGTGCTGAAAATAAGTGAGAAAAGCATAAATAAATGTTATCAACTAAAACAACTGGTATCTAAAGGCTTAAAACACCGAGCTTATGAGGACATTTACACTAACAGCATACAAAACAAGACTCAAATGACTTAACCAACCCAAAACAGAGTTAAAACAGTCCAAATCAGAGATTAAAACATGTTGGAATTAAGCTATAAATGGCTAGAAAATTAAGCTAACATATAGAGCTATCTAGGCTAGCAAACATGGCACAAGGAGGGGAGGCTAACCTCTCCAAATTTGGACTTCAAAACATGATTTTCACCATTGAAATTACTTTGAAATTCAATGTTTAAAAGCCCAAAAAAAGATGGTTTGAAAGTGGGAAACAAAAGTGGAAAGGCCTTGCAAGCAAGGAATAAAGAAGGGTGAACCACCCCCTAACCTTAAATGGCCTAAAACCACAAATTTCAGCTCACAAAAACAAAGGTTTTACAGCCTAAAAACAGTGGGAAAAAGATAGAAAAACAAGTATGCAAAGCAAGGTAAATGGGCAAATATTATACCTTCTTAAGCAAAGATCAATTCTAGGCAACAATTCAAGCCAAAACCAACTTCAAGAGCTCCAAGATGGCCTTAAGGAACCTCAGCTCAAAGATGAACAACTTTGGTTAGGAGGTGTAGGCAAAAGTATAGTGTATGTAGGCTAATGTGCACAAATTTGAAAGAGAGAGAGAGAGAGAGAGAGAGAGAGAGAGAGTGAGAGAGAGAGATTTTTGCTCCAAAGAATTTTAACCCTCCTCAAATGTTTCTAACCTTAAAACCAAGAGAGAATGTCAAGTATATATAGAAAATATGAGCCTCAAGTCGAAAATATTTGAATTAGGACAACTGGAGCATTTGGAGGATAGCTGGCCAAAATATCTGGGTTTTACACTAGTGGCTGACTGGCCAGAAGTGGTGGCCGGTTGTCCACGGATGGTGATTGACGGCCACCTATCGGCCACAACAAAAACTACTTCTAGGCCGGACTTCAAATGGGCATATCTCCTTCATCCGGACTCGGTTTTAGGTCATTCTTAAGTCTAAATGAAGCCCCGGAAGTCAAGTTTCCAATGGTGGCAGCCTTATAGCTAAAGTCTAAGTGTACAAAAGGATAGGCCTAATTTAGTAAAGGCTACCCAATTTCCTCTTAACGGTTTCAAGCCCAACTTCTTCCCCAACTAGTTCTCTTCCCTCTCCTCTAATTTTCTTCAACTCCAACCCTATAAATAAGAGGTTTAAAAGATTTTTCGAAGAGTTCACCTCTCTTCCATTTATTTCCACTTTGTCCTTACTCAGTTTACTGAAAAGTGCAATTTTTAATGAAATGCGAGCCTTGGAACATCGTAGAAACATTTTCAAAAATATTTTGAAAGAGAGGGTTTTAAGGTCTAAAATAATTTTGGTCAAAATAGTTTTGGTCCAAAATGGGTGTAAGGTTGGGATTTAGAGCTCTTCTTGCTGAAGAAATTGAACATTTGCAAAGCACAACTCATCATCGATTGATTAATTAGTGGTGCCCACGTCTTAAGGGTGGTAAAAAATGGGATGTCTACAGTAGGATAGTTTCTTTCATGAGTTTTCAACTGCCGTGAACCATAAGTTACTACTTTTCCCTCTTGCATCAATACACAACGCAAACCCTCTTGTGAAGTATCACAATGCACTGAATAGTCCAAACCACTCTCTAGAATAATCAATACTGGAGCAGTGGTAAGTCTAACTTTAAGCTCTTGTAAGGACTTTTCACAAGTTTCACTTCACACAAACTTGATCCATTTTCTCGTCAGTCTAGTCAATGGTGAGGTTAAATCCTTTACAAATCGACGATAATACCCAGCAAACTCGAAGAAACTACGGATCTCAAAAGCATTCTTAGGTTGTTCCCAATCTTGCACTGCTTCTATCTTGGATGAATCTACAGTCACCCCTCCCCTGGATACCACATAGGCTAAGAACTTTACTTCTTCCAACCAAAATTCACACTTCCCGAACTTAGCATAAAGTTTGTGAGCAAGTAACCTATTGTGACAAAAAGTAGTGAAGAAAATAAATTTCGTCACTAAATAAGAATAATCCGTGATGAATTATAAAATTTTGTCACATATAATAAAAAAATAAAAATAATAGGTGACAAAATTTATTTTCGTCAACAAATACTTCTTTTTAGGTGAGGAAAAATTAAATTTTGTCACCGAAGGTTTTCCAGCTAATTTTTTTTTGGTGGCGCCAAAATTTTGAGACTTTTGATGAGAAAAAAATTTGTCACCAATTATAAAATTATTAGGGAGGAATATATTTTTGTTACCAATAATTATATATATATATATTTTTTTAAGAAACTTGATTTTAAATATTTTAAGACCATTTGGTGAGAAATATATTTTTTGTCACTAATAATTTTTAATATTTTGAGATTTTAGTGAGGAAATTATTTTGTCACTAATTTCGAAGGGAAAATTTTCACATATTGGGCGGTAATGAAAAAAAATAGACTACTAACTTCCCCCCTCCACCTTTTTTATTTTTATTTTTATCAGTTTTCCTCTCCCCTCTTTCTCTCTTTCTCTTTGAAAACAAAACACAAGTTAATTAGCTCTTTAAGTAACATATGGTGACGAAAGGTAGTGAAGAAGATAAATTTCGTTACTAAATAAGAATAATCCGTGACAGATTATAAAATTTTGTTATATATAATAAAAAATTAAAAATAATAGGTGACGAAATTTATTTTCGTCAACAAATACTTCTTTCTAAGTGAGGAAAAATTAAATTTTGTCACCAAAGGTTTTCCTTCTAATTTTTTTGGGTGGCGCCAAAATTTTGAGACTTTTGGTGTGAAATTTTTTTTGTCACCAATTGTAAAATTATTAGTGAGGAATATATTTTTGTCACCTATAATTTTAAATATTTTCTTTTGAAAAATTTGATTTTAAATATTTTGAAACTATTTGATGAAGAATATATTTTTGTCGTCAATAATTTTAACATTTTAAAATTTTTGTTGAGAAAATTATTTTATCACTAATTTTGGAGAGAACTTTGTGATATTGGCGGTAATGAAAAAAAAAAAAAACCTCTACTAATTTCCTTCCCTTTTTTTTTTTGGTGCTTTAGTTTTCCTCTAATTCCTCTCTTGCAAAACACGTGTTCTCTACCTTCAGCCCCCCTTCTCCTCCTTCAACTTGTTCTCCTCCTTTAGTGTCGACGTCACCCGTTCTTCTCCTTCAGCTCTGCCACCGACGCCACCCGCGTTCTCCTCCAAGCAATCGTCAGTGCCATCAGCGTCGGTTATTCGATAAAGTAGAGTTTTAAGTAGTGTTTTTATGACTTTTGAAATTTTTTTTATAAAAAGAATTAAATATTTATATTATACCTGACTAAACAAAAATTTAAAATTTAAATATATATATATAATCCACTCCACCATTGAAAAATAAAAATCACATGAGATTATTGTTTGAAAAAAATAATTACTTAAAAATTATTTTTTTTGGGATCATTAGACCACTTGGTCTCTCTCTCTCTCTCTCTCTCTCTCTATCATTTTCATTCTCTCATCTCTCTATCATTTGTGCTCTCCTAATCCAGAACTTCTTATCATCGACCCCCTCACTCACTTTTATCAATGACTGTGAGAGTCTGTCTCTGTCTCTGTCTCTCTCCCTCTCTCTCCCTCTCTCTCTCTTCTCACTCTCTCTCCATTGTTCTCTTCAATAAACAAGAGACTATCAACGGGTGCCTCTTCTCATTGCCGATCCCCTTCACTTTCTCTCTTCTCGTTGTCGATTGGTCTCTCAAAGTCGACATCCTACCCCCCTCTTTCTCTCCATCTCTTTCATCTCTCTTCTCGTTGTCATTTGTTTTTGTTTTTTGTTAAAGTTTATATGAATTTGTTTAAAACATATCAAAAAAAAATTGTTTAATGAGTTTTGTTGTTAATTTGGTAAAATTTGTTTGGAAAAAAAAAATTAACTCTGTCTTTAGTAGTTTTTGCTGGGAAGGATGAAAGAGGAAGAAGGAGAAAGAAATGGTTGGTTTTGGGTGAGTTGGCACAAATGGCATTTGCCAAATGTAGCAGTTGCCATCTTCAACCATTGGAGAACCGCTTTTGGTGCAAAGCTGCTATATTATAGCTTTGACAGCTCCAATGGAAAATCATTAGAGATGCTTTTGTTTCTCTATTTTTCTCTTTTCAGGTATGGGTCCTCTCTCTCTCTCTCTCTCTCAATTTCTCTGTTTTTCTATCTTTGTTTTCCCTAATTTTCAAAACTAATTTCGTTGTTTTCCCTAATTTTGAAAACTACTGAGACACGCAGTGTCCCATATATTATTTCTTCGGACTGGTTATAAAGAAATGAGTGCTTGAATATAGACTAGTTAAGTTAATGACTCGTTAAGTTAATGGCTCATTCATGTTATTTGCTTTATATGCAATTAACAGGAAACATTAAAAGTAGCAGATTTACTAAAAAACAAAGATCAAGGGCACATATAAATTCTAGATAAATGTATTTTATGTACGTCGATTAGCAATTGCCAATATGTTTATTGGGTTATCTGAAGGCATGGCTAAGTATGGGTTTCTTGCTCTTTCCAGTGCTATTGTGGCATTCACAGTGAGTTCTTTGAATTCTTCAATTCCTTTACTATTGTTTAATTGAGACTTTTTCTTAAATCTATGTTGTGATGATGAAACCAAATCAATTAATTCCATAGGTGATTAATGTATATATGTATTTAAGTAGAATTTAGGGGATAGTAGGATGTTTGATAGATTCATAAATGGAGTATACACTGAGTTTTCGATTGGTTTGTCAAACATGTGGATTGGCCATCTCATTTGCAGGCAAGTGTAGACACCCCATTTTTTACGGCCCTTACGACTTGGATGTCCTTGCAGGTACATCCGATGATGAGTCTGTTTGCTCGCCAAGTGCTTGAAGTCCTCAGCGGAACACCACAGCTTTGAGCCTTTCCAACCCTGTATCCTTGTTGCCTCATTTTTGGACCATGACTTGGTCTTTCCAGCCTGCAACCTCTGGTGGCCTGCCGGCCATCCCTAGAGGCAATCAGCCATCACTTTTGGTTTGCCGGCCACTGATGTGGCTTGCTAGCCACCAGTGATGGCCGGTCGGCCACCACTGATGGCCGGCCAACCACTAGTGTTTTCTACAGATATTTTATATCAGCTGTGCCAGCTGTTTGCACACATGCATGCATCTATACCCACGTGGATGGCTGAATCTCCTCGTAGAAATTTCATGTTTTCTATATATAGGAGGTCCTTCTCTTATGTTTTGAGGTTAGAAAATTTTAGACTCAAAAATTTTCCTCTCTCTCTCTCTACAATTCTCTCTCTTTACAAATTCTCTACACATTATCCTACTTACACTACACTCTTGCCTATACACCCTTAACCAAATCCTCTCATCTTTGAGCTGAGGTGTTCTTGAGCTTGGTTTAAGCTCTAGAGGGTATACTTGCTTGGTTTTGTTGCTTAGAGTTACTCTTCTCTTCAAGAGGTATAATACTTGCTTTATTAGCTTGCTTTGCATACTTCTTTTTCTATCTTTTTCCCACTGTTTTGGGCTGTTTTTGGGCTATAAAAAACTCTATTTTTGTTGGCTGAAATTGGTGGTTCAGGCGATTTAAGGTTAAGGGGTGGTTCACCCTTCTTTATTCCTTGCTCATAAGATTGTTCCACCTTTGTTTTCCACTTTCAAACCATCTTTTTTTGGGCCTTTAAACTCTGAATTTCAAAGTTTTTCCAGTGATGAAAATCATGTTTTGCAGTCCAAATTTGGAGGGGTTAGCCTCCCCTCATTGTGTCTTGTTTGCTAGCCTAGTTGGTGCCATGCTTTAACTTATTTTTCTAGCTTGTTTTAGCTTAATTCCAACATGTTTTAGTCTTTGATTTGAGCTGTTTTAACTCTTTTTTGGGCTGGTTAAGTCATTTGAGTCTTGTTTTGCATGCTTCTAATGTAATAGTCCTCATAAGCTTGGTGTTTTAGGTCTCTAGACATCACTTGTTTGAGTTGATTGCATTGTTTTAGTGCTTTTCACACTTAATTTCAGCACTAATCACCTCTGCAACCTCCCTCCTTTCTTGGCTTTTAATTTTGCTTTGAAAGTGGTTTCAAGTCACTTGCTTGCCTAAGTGTGAAATTAAGGTTTCATACTTGATGGTTTAATCCACTAGGGGGTTCATTACCAATGGTATGAGGCTTCTTTCATACCCAAAGCAACTTGTGTTTTAAGCCCTCTTTCCATTAGAGGACTTTAATTCACCCAATGAACTTAATTGGATTAAAGAATGGTTGGTAAAGTAAAGTGAGTAACTAAAACTTGGGATTTAAAAAATGAGCAAGATAATAACTTGGTGTGTTCAATCGGACGTTAATTGAACACATGGAACTTGGACCATTTCATACTTACTAGTGATGATATGAAATGATCCAAGTCTCCAAGGTCTACTCTTTCCCTTGATCATTCATAAAAGGGAGGAGGCTTGTGTCTTGTTTTGTATTTATTGAGCTTGCACATTTTAAGTCACAAGCCATCATGCAATGAAATTGCTTGAATTGGTGGTTTGTAACTTAAGATTCACCATTCCTTGGATTTGCTCATGAAAAGGAGGGGTGAGTTGTGTAGACAACCCTTGAAAATACCCTATATATGCTCTGTTTGTCCTCTGTTGTAGCAAGATGAACATGTGCATTAGTGGCCGGTAGGTGGCTGGCAAACCACCATCCATGGCCGGCAGGTGGCTGACAATCTTCATCAGTGGCCGGTTGGCCACTGATGCAAATCTCAGTAGAGTGTTGGTAAGGTGGAGCAAAATGGTTCTGGGAATGTTCAACTGTGCAAACAGAGGCTTTCGAGAGCCAGACGGTGGTCTTTTTGGGTGATATTCGAGCATGCGAGTGCACGACCTTTATTTCCCAAGGCAGAGTAGTTAGCTGCTTAGTTTTATTATTTAGTTTACTCACATTTGTGTTGTAATTATTTGGTGAGCTAATTTGCTGTTGTAATAATTTGTTAATTAGTCTAGTTATTCATTTTGGTTTGTAATAATTAGCTTAATTAGCTTTAGCTTAGCTTAGTTGGCTAGTTAGCTTTATTCATTCGGACCCTCCTATACGGGGGCATTAATGTTGTGATGATGTGCATGTCTTCCAACCCCACGTCTTTCTCCCTTTTATTTATCTACTTTTGATGGTTAGAGTAGGGACATCACGTTTCAAATTAGCATGCCTTATGCTTGCATCCATTTATCTTGTCTTACATGCACCAAGGCTCGGTTCATCATTCTAACTGCATTGTGGTTTCAATTACCTCGTTGAATACGTGTTTAAACGCATGCTATGAAATTGTTGCAAATAACATGTTAAGTAACCGAGCCTATTTTAGATGCATTATTGCATGTGTTGCATTAGCCATCTTGTATAGTTAGAAATCATGCATATTTTTCTAACACTCTTGTTTTATCTTGGCTTGGAGTACTAGGTGAGTTTTTAGTGCTTTAGCATACTTGCATGAGTGTGAGTGATTGCCATGACTAGCATTCTTGCCATGAGGCTAAGTGCTTAATTGATGTAACTGCTTGAATGCCTGTGGATGAAGGCTTGTTGCTTGAATTGGAATAATTCAATGAATGTACGTTTAAGCCCACTTTATTGAGTGGCAAATTCACAAACTTTAAGCCCACTTGAGGTGGCAAAATCAAACCCTTTTCGAAAGACAAACATGAAATTGAATTGTTCCAATTCGGGCAAATTAGTCTATACTCGTGTGTGTGCACATCACATAATAATGCTAGCCTAATAAACGGAACAAGAGCATATAATGTACATAAAAATCATATCATGATTAGTAGAGGCCGATCTTTGATCGGGCGAGTGGGGGTGCTCAATTCATGACCTTCCCCTCTCCTACCTAAGTTCCCGAGCTGAGGCAACTTTGGTGATGACAGACACGTGGCCTTTGGCACAAGTCATGGGTTTCCTAAATTTTCCCAAGATACAATATTTAGGTGGCGACTCTATATCTGGCAAAGTAGTCCAATTTTAGCATTTTTGATTCAAAATCAATTTTCCAAACGATTTGCTGGATTTGGACTCTTTGGTGTTTATCAATTTCACATGCACTTGTGAGATTAGATTCAAAACCGTGGGAGTCCGAACTGTAGGGCTGTATTTTCGAACTTCCGAAAGGGGGCACGAAAAAGCCGAGCTACAGCAAGTACACTCGATGCTTGTGATTTTTATCTCATACATACAAGCCTTTCACATTTTATTGAAACTAAACCAATGTAGTTTGTTGGAGGGCCCTTCATGGAACTTGTAAGTTCTAACAGGAATAGTGATTTAATTTAGCAATGATAAGGACCTTGACAAATATCTTTTTTAGATTAGTAGACAAGTACTATTACTCAACCTTGTTTTCGTCTTAGTAAATTACAGTTATTCAAGAGTGTATTGCTTATCTTCTTGTTGGTCTTGCTGGCAAGACAGTAGCAATTTTATGATTATAAGCTCAACATTTGAATTACATTTGAATTACATTTGTTAAAATAGTGGCTTTGTTCTTAACTAGTGCATTCTAAATCCATTAGCTGGTATTATGTGAATTGTGATTGTGTAGATCCATCTGTTGATCTTTCGTTCAGCTTCCTTATTTTGATTGTTTTCTTGTTTAAGTGGATATGAATTGACATTAATAAAATCAACATTAATAATTTGAAAATAAGATACAAATAATAAGGCTTCGGAATATGAATTGACACACTCAATTTGCTTGGAGCAAGTTAACTAGGAGACCTTGGTGTCCTGGCATCAATTGTATCGGATCGAGATCCTTGTTTCATATCTCAATTCTAGAACAAGTTATAGGCAGCTTTGGAAACAACATTAAAGTTTAGCACCGCTTATCACCCTCAAACCGATGAACAATCTGAAAGAACGATCAAACATTGGAGGACATGTTGCGGGTATGCGTATTAGATTTTCAAGGCAATTGGGACGAGCATTACCATTAGTAGAATTCGCTTATAATAACAGTTACCAAGCAAGCATCAGAATGGCACCGTATGAAGCGATGTATGGAAGGAAATGTTGATCTCCTATATGTTGGATAGAGATAGGAGACCGGAAATTCTTAGGTCCACAAATTGTGCAGGTAACCGGTGATAAAATTCAACTCATCCAACAGCGAATTCACACTGCCTAGAGCCGCCAAAAAAGCTATGCGGATACACAAAGATGGGATTTGGAGTTTCAAGTATGAGAGCATGTTTTCTTAAAGGTCTCACCAACAAGGGGAGTCATTCGATTTGGAAAATGAGAAAAATTGAATCCACGTTACATCGGCCCATTTGGGATACTGGAAAGGGTTGGCCCTGTAGCATACCGTCATGCCCTTCCACTAGAATTGTCCAATGTTCATAATGCATTTCATGTGTCGTTGCTCTAGCGATATCTTCTAGACTCAAAACATGTCATTGATCACGAAAACCTAGAAGTTCAAGACAATCTCTTCTATGAGGAGCAACTGGTATAGATCCTCGACCGTCGTTGTTAGATTCTCCAAAACAAGACTATACTGCTTATAAAAGTCTTATGGCAGCATCATCGTGTTGAAGAAGCTATGTGGGAAACAGAGAGTCAAATGCGAGCTCGATATCCACATCTTTTTGAAAACTAAGGTACAACAAGTTTGAGAACAAACTTTTATTTAGGTGGAAAGAAATATGACACCCCAATTGTATAATTAATTTAATAAAATAATAAATAAATAAATAAAATATTAAATTTTATTGTTATACATGCTAAAATGTAAATTAGGGGCATTATTATTATCAAAACATAACAATGTGATTAATATATTTTTTGGGCCAAACCAAACATAACTATGCAATTAGTAACCTATGTGGGCCAAAGTAGAATTAAGATTAAGTGATATGAGTTGTGAGCCAAAGGGATTAACTCATCTTGAAACAAAGATGTGGCAAATGGTGAGACAAGCAACGTGGGAAACCTAAGGGGCTAGAGATGGTACCTATATACCTTAGCTTGACAAAATCAGCATGGGTAGCCAACTATATAAGGAGGTCGGACTGTAGCAAATGAACATAAAACCCAAAAAAAAAAAAAGGAGTAAGAGAAGGTGGAATTTGGAAGGATCGAAAAAAAATTGTAGGAGTCAATTTTAAAATGAGTTATATTATACATTGAGTAGCCATAAATTATTTTGTTATTTACAAATTATTTTATGCAAATTATGTTTTTTTTTAAAAAAATTATATTAACATTCAATTATGTTATTCATTTTATGAGCCCTGTTTATTTAAAATTGCAATTCATGGATATGATTGTTTAAATTTTGAAATTTATTTGACAATGAGTATATAACCATTTATTTTTATAAGTACCACCACAGAAGTCCCATGCCTTGGGAGACTTAAATAACCATTAGCCCTTTGAATTGTCACTTTAGTGACTGTCTGACGATCCCATGCCTTGGGGGATTTAAATAACCATTGACCCTCTGATTAGTTAGTTTGTGACCCTCTGTCTGTCATGGATCCATTGACCCTCTATTCTGTTTTGTACCATGGTTATGATTGTTTTGCATATATGATTTTTATATTATATGTTTGTTATTTAAAATAATTTATTCGAACCAAACTATTCATTATTTAGCCTAAATAATCATCCATGGTGATTTGTATACTCTTATGCTCTTAGTATAATATTCTTCACTTTGCCATGTGCTTATAGCTGTTAAAACCCTTTCAGGTGAAGAAACTTAAGGAAGAATGGTTTTACCCCATTAATCAAGACCCAGACTTGAGATGAACATCGTGTTTTTCTTTTTCTTTTTTCTTTTTTTTCTTTTTTTTTTCCTCTTGTGTTTATTTGTAATTAATATCTAACTTATGTTACATAAATAATAATTCCCATGTATGCTTTAGATATTTATCAACATCTTTTATTTCATTCCGCTACATTATTTAATTTAATTACTTAGAACTAATCTTAGAAATTTTAGAATTTAACTAGTTGCGAATCCAACCCTAGGCACAAGAGGGGTCGTGACAGAAACATAACAAACTAAATTAGATTTTGGGACTAAAATGTCCTTATTTTATTTTCTCATAGCCAAACAGGACCTATTTATTATGCATATGGGTGTATACTTTGCAAAAATGTCATTGTTTGTTATTTCTCTCTCTTCCTTTGTTACCATAGCAATGGACTTCAACAGTCAACACATACTTATCTCAACCAAAACAAGTCCCATTATCTATAACCCACCAATTATTGAATGTTGATTGCCATAGCCAAAACACCACTAGACCGAAGATGCCTTTTATTTGAGGTAGGAAGAATGAAACATGCAAGGATGACTTTTATTCACTTATACAAACAGTAAGATTTGAACCTCTAGTGTATTAATCTCACCAACAATCACATATTAGTACTTTAATATAGAACATGAAGGTTTGGAATTATTACAAGACAAATATAGATTGATTTTTCTGTAGAACAAACACTAGATATTTCATGTAACCAAACCAGTGGTCGATTGTATAAATTGGAAAAAATAGCCACCAGTGTTGCAATTGTATAAAGTAGGCAAACAATTAATGTTCTGTGTTTGTATGAAAGAGAGAAACCCGATTCATAAGTTCTAGGGTGAGTGAGAGAGATTAGATGGTGTGGGAGGGTTTTCAATTGACTGGTGGTAGGGAATAAAACAAGTTGTTGGTGATAGGGTGCAATTGTAACTTGAGATAGAGAGATTGGCTAGTGTGGGAGTTGCAATTAGCTTCCAGTGGTCGGAGGGGAGGAGGTTCCCAAGTGTTTTCAGTTTTGCGAAATCAGTGCCAACTTTATTCTCTTTGGTTGGTTGGACAAGTTTCTGTATATTTTATAAATAAGGCTAAGTTCCGTTTTGTTTTATTTGTGTATGGGTGACGTAAGACTGATGTAAATATGACGTCACATATATATATGTAAACCAATTTAAAATTTTTTGTCTCATATACGTCTGCACAGCTCTATGGACATTGTATTTTGATATTGCTTCTGCTAGCCCTTTTAATTTTTTTTAATTTGTTTCAGAGGCCTTCGGTAATCCCAAGATTACTGGCCGGTTACGATGCTAAACCTATAGGGGTGGGTTTGGGTCGTGACGGCTCGAGCGGTCATTTGGTCGCTCGAGTGCAGATTTATAGCTCCCAGTATCTCGCAGGTTTGAAAGTGAAACCGCTCAAGCGATTAAAAATTCGCTAGAGTAAAGAATGCGATCTCCTAGTATTTTCACTGTAACTCTGCAAAACTTTTGAGACCTTGCATTTACTGCTTGAGCAGTAGAAAGTTCACTCGAGAGGTCCATTTGTATTTTGGCACTTCACTTAAGCGAAGGAAAGTTCGCTCAAGCAGTTTGGTCGGGACAACAGAGTCATATTGCGATCCAAACATTGTTCCAAATCATTTCTTCCACTCTCATTCTCTCTCTAACAGCTCTCTTTTTAAAACCCTAGATAGAAAACCCTAGATTTCATCTAGAAAGAGCAAGAATCGATTGGGCTTTCATTAAAGTTGTTCAACTTGTCAAGAGCTATGTTTTGAACTACAGTTCATCGAGTGGGCCTTCATCTTTTGTCACACAATCTTGAGGTAGGAATACCTTTACCCTTGTATATTTATATTTAGTCTAAATAGGTGTGAATCTTGTGATGAATAAGACTATTGATGTCATGACCCGAACCCGCCCCTATAGATTAAGGTCATAACCGGTCAATAATCATGAGATTACTTACGACCTCAAACAGAAATCAATTAAAAATTAATAATATGGAGCCAAATGCGGAAGCAGACTTAAAAATTTTGTCCAATGAGTTGTACTTACATGGAAAATGAAAAACATTTCCTATATACTTGATAATAACTCACACCACATATTAGTAATTAACATCTTGTACACCCAGGATCATTCAAACACATAGTCAGCTATACCAAAAGCTTATACACATAAATGGTCTATCATGACCAATGGAATAACAAGAGAAAATACAAAAGATCATAAACAAAGCCTCTTGCGTTAGACACCTAGGCTGGCTTCACAAAACTCGGGTTCTTTTCTCAAACTCCATTAAGGCTGGGGTTGAACATCCCTTTGCTCATCTACATACATATAAATAAGAGTGAGCTAATGCCCAGTGAATAATACCAAAGTAAAGGGGTTCTATGAATGAGATTCATATTAAGTACATCAAACCCGTAAATTTCATATACAAACGGCCTTAGGCCCATTCTATGTTTTTGTTGTACATGTTAAACGGCCTCGGGCCCATTTTAGATCCTTAGCAAACATATCAGACGGCTTTGGGCCCATTCTATAACTTGTCAGATTCATCAAACGGCCTCGGGCCCAATTCAAACATTGCAAACATATCAAATGGCCTCGGACCCATTATTTCCATATTCATATTTATGCGCATTTCATATTCGTGATTATGATCACCTTTTCATTCAAACGGCCTTTGGCCTATTACATTCATATTCAAACAGCCTTTGGCCCATCATAATATTCAAACAGCCTTAGGCCCATCATAATATTCAAATGGCCTTTGGCCCATCACGATATTCAAATGGCCTTAGGCCCAAATCATGTCCTTCATAGAGCCTTATACAAAAATTAAGCATATTGATACTTATTCGTAATTCAAATCAACAATCCATGAAGCTTATATAGAAGTAGCATTTGGAAAATAACATACTTGAAAATATCTTTACTAAGATATTACTCACAGTGTTTGGAGTGTTGATTTGTCCTCGTGGATGCACCTACACAATTTATAAACATACACAAATTGGATCACAATGCTATTTAATCCGCTCCTTAACTTGTTTAATTCTCTTAGGCTCCTTTCAAACCTTTTAATTCATTTAGAATGTACAATGTATGCCTAAGAGTCTTCAAATCATGAACTTGGTTGGCTTATCCACAACTTCAAATAATACTTAGAAATTCTTTCAAAAACATGGGTTATAAGGTTCATGCTCAAAGAATGAAATTCAACGTTCAAACAAAATGAATCATCCTCTCTTTCCTAATCATTTACTTATGTTATTTCTTAGCTTATTGATCCTCGATAAGCCATAATTCATGCTTAAGAATACCCGGAAAGAGATGGGAACGAAGATATGCGCTTAAAACATCTTTTGAAAACAAGCTGAAAATAAGTTGTTGGCTAAAGCTAGCTTTTGGTCGCTAGAGCTAGCTGAAGGCAAAAACTGAGCTCGCTCGAGCCACCATTTCTTTGCTCGAGCCAGCTTTTGCAGAGTTCAAAATACTAGGAGCTCGTAATGTTGGCTCGAGCCACCACTTGGTCACTCGAGCTAGTTGCGAATTTTCTAGGCTTCAAAACAGAAAATCTGAGTTCCAAAAATACATTTTAACATGTAAAAGCTTGCATGGTCATTTCAAACTCATGAAAACACTTTGATAATCATAAAAACATTTTAGAAAACTCAAATACAAGATCATCTATAAATCATTTGCCCAAAGCCTCATGAATTCACCAAAATTGAACTCAAATCTTCATGCATATGAGGATTAATTTCAAAACTCTTTTCATGACTTTCCAAACATAAAATTAAGCTTCCAAGACTTATGAAACAATGATGCATGTAATAACCTGACCCTCGTACATGTTTTCTGGTATGTTTCCAGTCCCTTACTGTGTGTATTTATATTTTTACTGTGAAATTCCATGTGGAATTAAGTTTAGTTAAGTGAATCTTATGCTTATAGATTCATATCTGTTAAGTAAGAGAAATATCTGTTACAACTGTGATGTTTGGATCAGAAATTGAAAGCCTTAGAAGCTTAATAATCTGAAATTGACTTTATATTTGAGATCAGCATGATTTTTAGATCATAATATGATTTTCTGTAAAAATCTGATTCGGGATGATTAAACTGATTAAATTTTGTTTTATTCAACATTTAGATATATATCTATCTGTACACATTTGATTTGGGAATTCTTAACTCAAAAATATCTCCTGAGAGAGAGAAAGTTAGAGAAGAAGAGAGTTTGAGAGGAAGAAGAGAGTTCAACAAGGAGAAGATTGGGAATTTTGAGAGGGTTTGTAGAAATTTAAGCTCAAGGTATGTATTATCTACTTTTATTAACCCTCTCTAGAATAATGAGTAAGGAATTCTCTACTATATGGAAGTTAGGGTTGTGATTAAGATCAAGAGTGTGTGTGTTCCTTGCTTAATTGTAGTTGTGTTGGTGGTTTAAAGCTTTGTAGAGAGGAAATACATCTTATTCCTTTACTTTACATGTTTGAACTCATCTAAGTGTTTAGGTGATTATGTATATATGTTTGGAAAATTGAGTATAGCTAGGAATGTAAGAAACTGGATTGTGTATATGAATTTAAGAGTATTGAAGACTTAATTGAACTTGTGATCCATATTTATATGATGTTGAGCCATATTCTTGCATTAAATTTACCTATGTTGAGCCTTGCAATATGTTTACCAAGTTGGGATTTTACTTTGGTTCGAAGTGCACAAAACCGAGGCAACGACTGCACGTGCGGGGCTCACAGCCGCACATGCGGGAAGCACCATGCCACGTGCGGGGCTCACAGCCGCACGTGTGGAAAACAGGGGAACTCAA
Source organism: Camellia granthamiana (assembly GCA_036172215.1). Lineage (NCBI taxonomy): Eukaryota > Viridiplantae > Streptophyta > Magnoliopsida > Ericales > Theaceae > Camellia > Camellia granthamiana. The sequence goes on from CM069903.1 coordinate 115,840,441, forward strand.
GGCTTGGCTACTGAAATAAAAGCACGTGCGGAGGAGGATTACCACACGTGCGGCCCACCTTTCCGCACGTGCCGGAGGGGGACTACCGTACGTGCGGCCCATGCCAAAAAATTTCGTTTGCTCCATTTTCCTTGTTTGACCCTCTGATATTACTAAAATCTGTATTTGATGCTTTTAAAATGGTTGTAAATTCATTAGAAGCGAATGAATCCGATATTGTTTAAAAAGGAAACTGAACTGATGTCTGAACTGTATGTGTGTGTAGGTCACATACAGGAGGGGACTATCGCTCCACCACAGCACTATGAGTAATATTACTGTAGTAGTACATTGGCTTATAGTTAATAATTATTATTAACGCTCTGTCATTTGCAAGTTTAACTATGTTACCCTATATGAACGATTGGAAAAATCTGTGTACATCTGTATGACTCTGGAATTATTCTGCTTTGTTAAAGATCGGCCCGAGGCCATTCTGTTATAAGCCACCGACTGTGGACAACTCTGAAGACAGCTGTTGATATCTAGGCCCGAGGCCGATCTGTAAAATCTGTTGGGCCTGAGGCCGTTCTGTATGTCACTGGGCTTGAAGCCACTCTGTATAAAGATTGGGCCCAAGGCCGTTCTGAAAATATTTACAAAATAAGATTAATCATATGACCTTTGCACTTATATACATTATAATTCAAGTTTATTCATTGAATTGTTTAAGTACTATTATTCACTGAGCCTTGCTTACTCCGTGTTATGTCTGTCTCTGTAGGCAATCAACCTAGAGGTCAGCCTTAGTCCAGCTTGGACCGCTTGTCTTTTGTCCATCACACCACGACCGAACCCTTAGATAAAGCTCACTCATTTTTGTGGAGTTCTTGCAGAGCTCGGGGATGGATCTGTATATTTGTCTATATATTACTACATGTATGTTTTGCATGCGTTAAATCACCAGATATAAAGTGTATGATCTTGGCATATTAGTATTAGCTCAATGGATGTTGTTTGCATTGTTAACTGCTTCCGTTCAGGCCCCATATGTTGTACATATCGAATTTGATGTCCGTTTCTGAAGTGATCATGCCCAAACTTTTACGGGCGGGTTTGGGGCGTGACAATGCATGTGCAATATAACTTCCAATTTCATCATGAATCATAGAATTCAAGCCCAAAATAATAAAATTCTACATATTCATCTTCGTAATTCAACATGGATGACAAGGATCATGCTCAAGAGTATGAAACTCTTCCAATTCATGAATTCATGTATTTCAAACCTTCAAGACTTAGAAAACATGAATGCATGTAAGTGACAATTCCCAATTCAACATGATTATCAAAGTTCATGCTCAAAACTAGAAGAATCAAACCAAATACTTGCATGTATGTACAATTTCATCTCAATTCCTACAATCTTTGTTCAACTCACACATTTAATCTCATTATCTTCTTAAATCCACAATTTAAATGACTTAACTCCCAAATTGAGGTTCAAACTTTTACCTACTATCTTCAATGAGGCTAGGTTTAGAAATTTATTGAGCCTAGCTTCCAAATTCTTCAATCCTCCAGCTAATTCCTCAAGATTGAGCTTTTCTATCTCTAAGATAAAGATCTCTCTCTCTCTCTCTCTCTATAGCTTAATCTCAGCAAAATGGTGAAGATGAGCTCAAAATTATGAGCCTAGGTACTAACTCAACATATATATAGTGGGTGATTAGCTTAAGCTAATTAAGCATGATTAAGACTAATCAACCTTACTTAATTTAATTCAATTTAATCTAATTAATTTGATCCAAATCAATTTTTAATTAAATTTCACCATAAGCTCTAAAAATTAGGCTGAACACAATAAATTAATCAATTTTGGTTTTTGACGCCTCTACAACCCTCAATTTCGGATTATAGCAGACATTGTAACAGATATGATTACAGTCAATAGATAGGCATTCAAAAATCACATAAAACACATAATTAACATCAAATTTCATATCAAGCACATTAACACTCATATAATTAATGAGTTAACAGTATAATACGGAACGGGTTGTCACAATTGAGATGAATGAGATGTATCTCTATATATAAGCATAGGTTTTGTGTGAAAGAATTTATTTGAAATTGATGATGGATTATGCTTTCAACTATGAAATAGGGAATAAACATACTTGAATCAAGGGAAATAAACAATTGAAAGAAAAAGCTCCAAATTTTTACATGAACCCTAAGGGTTTATTCAAGATTTTGTTGAGATGGACAATTGATAAATTGGAGAATCCTTGTAGTTGTTAGTGTTGTGTATAAAATGTTCATGTTTGGAATGTGTTTGAAGTGCCCACTTCCCCGGTTCATGTGAAGACGACAAATGTGGGGTTATGTTTGAGGTGCTCACTTGCCGGGTCTACATGAGGGCGGCAAATATGGAGATGTTGTGAGGCGTCGATTGGCCGGTTCATGTGAGGACAACAAAAGTGGAAAGGTTTAAGGCATCCACATGCCATCTGTGTGAGGACGAAAAAAGTGTAGAGGTTGATTGTGAATTATGTGTTGTAAAATAAAGTTTAAAATACATATGAACTCTTGGGCATTAATATAGGTCATACATATTTAAATTAAATGTTTGTATACTTGGATAAAGTTATTCTCTACTGGGCAACATTGCTCATTCCTATTTTACTAACATTTTAGGAAATGAAGAACCCCAAACCTGTCTACGAAGAAGAAGAAGAAAAAGACTTTTTTTTTTTTTTTTTCTTTTTTCTAACCTTTTGTGAACTTGAATTTATAATGAAACCATGGAACTCCTTTTCTATTTTATTTTGAGTTTTGTAATTTTGTATTAATGTTTCAATGTAATTAGTAAACTAAAAGGGCACTGTAATTGTTTTGTAATCTTTTCTAACTCACTGAATAGAGATACGTATTTTGAAATTTTTTTGTAAGCAAAATCTGCAGTTCAATGAGAAAGAGAAAGATTTAAATGGAAATGTGTTGTGTATATGTGAAGAATGTACTTTTAATTGTTCAGTGTAAATTATATTGTGTGGGGTGTTACAAAGTGGTATCAGAGCAAACTAGATCGAATACCTGGAGCTCATTGGAAGTGACTTAGTCACACTAGGTTGTCATGCTAGGATGAGGAGTTGATGGTTTTATTTGATTATGTGTTTTTGTGAATAGGTGTGTATGGGGTCAATCCTCTAGGATATGACTTGTGTTCACTACATTCATTGAAGTCCCTTTGGAAAGACATCTAATCAATGCTTTTTCTACTAGGAAATCCTTGAACGTTGTGAAATGAGTTGATATCCTGGGAGAGGGATCCTTATGTGTTCTGTTTGTTTATGTGCTTATTTGTTGAGAATGAGATTAAGATTTGAGGAGAAAGTAATGAACTAGTATATAAATTGTGAGTTAATCTTATCCACTTCTACTCTTATATAGGATGTATGGATGTGGTAGGGGTCATGGCAGACCTCGTAGAGGTGGTCGGGATATCCTGGCTCAACCGGAGATCTCTCCTCAAGAAGAAAGAGTGGGTCAAAACAATGTGGCCGCTCCACTAACCCAAGACGCAATGGGAGTATTGACTCGAGAGATGGTCGGAGCCCTTAGGGAGTCAATGGATATTCTTAGAGTTGAACAAGCTGCTAGAACAATTGGAGGGCAGACTAGAGTTTCATTCCTTAAAAAGGAATTTTTCCGTTCAAACCCTGTCGAATTCCTTGCGGGTGTTGAACCGTTAAAGGCGGATGAATGGCTTGAGCAAATCACCAAATCTTTTGAGATCTTAGATATTCGGGACGGTGAACTTCGAGTGGTGCTTGCTAGTTATTAGTTGAAGGGGAATGCTGGCCAATGGTGAAAATATGCCAAGGGTCGAATTAAACATACTTGGGAGGCGTTTTCTCATGCCTTTCAAGAGAAATACCTCCCTTCCACTGCGAGGGAATGCTTGCGCAAAGACTTTGAGGAACTTGAACAATTCGACTCCACAGTGGCAAAGTTTAAGGCTACTTTTACGAGTCTATCTCGTTTTGCACCTGACTTGGTGGCTATTGAAAAGCATAGATGTCTAGAGTTTGAGAAAGGATGAGGCCAGGAATCTTGATGAAGGTGATGGGAAATATGATCCGGGATTATGATAGATTAGTGGAGTCTGCTGCACATGTGGAGATCAGGCTTAAAGGTGAGAAAAAGAAGCGACGACTTAAGAGAGAAGGATTTACCAAATCTCGAGGGGGTTCTATAGCATCAAAGAAGTCGAGGAGTTCTATATCTTCTCATCAATCGCCATTACTGGCCGCATCATCAAATCCCATGTCGGGAAAGAGTACGGATAGTACGGGACAAAGTGGTATCACTTGTTATCGGTGTGGTGAGCGAGGCCACAAGTCCGTTACATGTCCACAAAAGGGTAATCAACCATGTCAACCTTCTACTCATCTTCAAAATTTGACCTTAGGTGAAAGTCAATTGCTCGTTTGTTATCAATGTGGCCAACCAGGTCATATGAAGAAGTTTTGTCCTCAGATTACTTGGTCGGCCAATGCTTCAGGGTTTCAAGCAGGACAGAGCCAGAGGCAGACTCATCAGCCAGTTCAGTCTAGACAGGCTTCTAGAGCTGTACACAAGGCTACCTCCGTACAGTTCGTGCAATATGCCTATCATTAGAGGGATGAGCAGAGTGAACAGAGACCCCAAGGGAGAGTCTATACTATCACTACGTTTGAGTAGTCGACTGGACCGATGGTGATGTGAGGTACATATCTTATATATAATACTTGGGCCAATGTGTTGATAGATACGCGGGCATCTCACTCATTTATAGCATCTACATTTGCATCCATATTGGGGTTAGAGGCTGAACCATTAGAATCTTCTCTTGCAGTAGAATCACCGGTTGGAGGTAAGATGGTTTTGACCCATGAGTGCCATGGGTGTGTGATAGAGGTCGTTGATCGCCGATTTCCTTTTAGTTTGGTATTGTTAGAGATGATGGGTTTTGATGTCATTCTTAGTATAGACTGGTTGTCCTCTTTTCGTGCTATAATAAATTATTATCGTATGAGAGTTACTGTATGTACAGCTGGGGGTGACTGTTTCTATTTTCTGGGGGATAAGTCTTATAGACTTTTACCACCGTTATATGACTCTCATAGTCGAGGTAAATTCCCTTCCCTTTTTGCAACTTTGATAAATGATGGGAACAGTAAAGCACGAAGGGTATTCCCTATGGTGGTTTGTGAGTATTTAGATGTTTTTCTAAAGGACCTCACCGAGTTACCACCTCATCATGAGGTTGAGTTTTCTATAGACCTAGTGCCGAGCACGACACTTATCTCTATGTCACCCTATAGATCCGCTCCGGCAGAGTTGCTTGTTTTGAAGAAGCAATTACAAGAGTTGTTAGACAAGGGTTTTAGATGCCCTAGTACCTCACCCTGGGGAGCACCGACTCTCGTTGCGAAGAATAAGGATGGTTCTTTGTGGCTATGTATCAATTGCTGTAAACTGAATAGGGCCACGGTCAAGAATAAATACATGTTGTCTAGAATAGATGATCTTTTTGACCAACTCAAGGGCTCTCAATGTTTTTCAAAGATAGATCTAAGATTGGGCTATCATCAGTTACGTGTGAAAGAAGAGGACATCCCGAAAACGGCTTTTGGTACTCGTTATGGCCACTATGAATTCCTTGTGATGCCATTTGGGTTAATCAATGCCCCTGCCACCTTTATAGACTTGATGAATCGGGTTTTCCATGAATATCTTGACAAATTTGTGGTTGTTTTTGTGGATGATATCCTTGTATATTCACCATCCGAGGAAGAACATGAGGTGCACCTTCACATTGTGTTGCAATTACTTAGGGAGCATAGATTATATGCTATGTATGAAAAATGTGAGTTCTGGCTCTCCGAGGTGAAATTCTTGGGTCACACTGTTTCTAAGGATGGGGTTGCCATAGATTCTTCAAAGATTGAGGCTGTATAAAATTGGGAGTGACCTAGGAATGCATTTGAAATCCATAGTTTCTTGGGTCTTGCTAGTTATTATAGACAGTTTGTGAAAGATTTCTCCTTGTTAGCTTCGCCATTGACTACGCTAACAAGAAAGGGAATGAAATTTGTTTGGAATGAATCATGTGAGAAATCCTTCTAAGAGTTGAAAACTAGATTAACCACTGCACCAATCTTAGTCATTCCAGAAAGAGGGTTAGGTTACACTGTGTACTATGATGCCTCTAAAGAAGGTTTGGGATGTGTTTTGATGCAGGAGGGTAAGGTAGTGGCTTATGGTTCGTGCCAACTGAAGACCCATGAGAGAAATTATCTGACTCATGATTTAGAATTAGCCGCAGTTATTTTTGCCCTAAAATTATGGAGACATTATTTGTATGGGGAGAAATTTGAGGTGTTCTCTGATCTTAAGAGCCTTAAATACTTATTTTCCCAAAAGGATTTGAATTTATGTCAAAAAAGGTGGACATAATTTTTGAAAGATTATGATTTTGAATTACACTACCATCTTAGGAAAGCCAATGTGATGGTTGATGCCTTGAGTAGAAAATCCGTGAGTAACCTTGCCAATCTTGCAATTAGGGAATGGGAAATGTTAGGTGATTTGGGTGAATTTTATTTGCGTCTTAGTGAATCTTCCAAGCAGGCCACCTTGTTTTCTGTCCTTGCACAACCGACACTTGATACTCGAGTTATGGAGGCACAACGGGATGACTCGGAGGCTGAAACAATTAAAAAGAAGATTGCACAAGGGAATGAGAAAAAGTGTTTGAAGATAGATTCTGAATCAAATTTCTGGTATCTAGACTATCTTTTTCTACCTGAGTTATGTAGATAAGAAGTACTTCGAGAATTTCACCACTCCTGTCTTGCAGTACATCCGGGAGGTACAAAAATGTACAATGATCTTAGCCGACAATTTTGGTGGAGAGGTATGAAGCGGGATGTGGCATCTTTTGTATCTAGATGTCTAACTTGTTAGCAAGTCAAAGCGAAATACCAACGGCCAGCTGAGTTATTACAACCCTTGCCCATAGCCGAATGGAAGTGGGCGCATATTACCATGAATTTCATTTTGAGCCTTCCGAGAACACAAAGGGGTAATGACGTAGTTTGGGTGGTGGTGGATCAATTAAGTAAGTCGGCTCACTTTCTTACCATGTGTATGGGGGACTCAGTTGATTACCTGGTAGAACTTTACGTTAGAAAGATTGTCCGGCTTCATGGGATCCCAGTGAGTATTGTCTCAAATCGAGACCCTCGTTTTACTGCACGATTGTGGCAAAGCCTATAAACTGTTATGGGCACTTAATTAACTTTTAGCACCACTTACCACACACAAACTGATGGACAGTTCGAGCGCACTATCCAAATCTTAGAAGATATGTGGAGGGCTTGTGTAGCCGGTTTCTTAGGCCCCTTGGAAAGGGTTTAGCCTTCCTCAGATGCGATCGCCCTACAGTTCGGGCTCCCGTGGTTCTGAATTCTGGTTTCACTAATGCAATGTGAATCAGAAAAAGAGTAAGAGTCTAAGTTCGGCAAATCTAAGAAAAATCCATTTATTTGCAAGAAATGCCAAAAATAGACAACATTGCTAGATTTCAAAGTTGCCACCTAATATTTTTGGAAAAATTAAGAAACCCATGAGTAGTACTAAAGGCCACTTGTCCATCGTAACCAAAGTATCTCGGTTCGAGAACTTAGGTATGATAGGGGAAGGTCATGAATTGAGCACCCTACTCACTGGATTAATGATCGGCCTCTACTAATCATGATGTGATTTTTATTAACGTTATATACTCATGTTCCGATTTTTTACTACTAACTTTACTATGTGAAGTCAAACAAATATAGACTATGTTGCTCAATTTGGAATGCTCTGATTTGATGCGAATTTCGAAAGAGTTTGAAATATGGAACTCAAAGAAAATAAGTGAGTCCGTATATACAATTATCAGAATCATTCCAATTTAAGCAAAATAGCCTCCATCCACAGGCACTCAAAGAGTTTATTTCAAATAAGCATGTAGCCTCATGGTAGTTATGCTTGACATGGCAACAATCACATGCATGTAATATGCTAAAGCAGAAAACACTCACCCAAATATCCGAGGCAAGCCAATGAAAAGAAGATAAAATAGTTAGCAACAATGCATGATTCTAACAATGCAATATGACTAATGCAACACATACAAGAATGCATCTATTCGGTTTGGCTACTAATTGTGACATGTGAATCAATTCAAGGCACGCGATGAAGCACGTATTCGAATAAAGAACTTGAAAATGACAATGATCAGTATGATCCTTATGCATGTAAAACGAATGGATGCAAGTTATAGAAAATGCTAAGGAAAATATGATGCTATACAACCACGGTAAGCATGTAAATAAAAGGGAGAAAGAAATGGGGATTGGAAGACATACACAAATTATTACAAATTTGCCCTCATGCGGGAGGGTCAAAATGTCCAAATTAAACTAATTATTACAAATTCAAATAAACTAGCTAATCAGAATATTACAAGTCCGCATGAATGAATTATGACTAAATAAACTAACTAATTAATTCAAGGCAATTAAATTAAAGGACTTTGAAAGGAAAGCGAGGAATCACGCGCGCATGGACGAGAACACCCTCCGAAAACCCCCTCTGCTTGCTACTAGAGACTGTTCTATTTACAATTTGAGAAGGGCCTTATTTTGGACCTCTGGACCTACTCTGTTTTATTGAAAAAACGCCCCAGCCGTACAAATGAAATGGCCAGCCGTACAGAATGGCTTGCCGGCCGGCCGGCCATTGTTTGCTGAACAAAGCTTGATGTAGTAGACCTGAGACAGAACAAAAACAGAGCAAAACAAAGGGTTTCCAAGGGATGTTCGTCGACCCTGCTCCCACCTATCATGTAAATGCTCAAGGAGAGAACCGGTTTGTTTCTTAAATTGTCAACGGTGAAAAGCTATTGCATGACGATCTAAGAGGCGATGAGACGACAATTCAATGAAAGCAATAAAACAAACAAACATGACCTTCTCTCTATCAAAGAGTTAACTCAAGAAAGTGGGTCGACTCGCTTCATAAAACCACCAAACATCACAAGAAGTATGTGATGATTCGAGAAGCGATGGATTTGGTATAAAGTCCAACCGAACCCAACCAATTTTATTATTTCTCTATGCCGATTTTCAACCAATTTTATTACTCCTTTTATTACCTTTTCCATGTTACTTTCCATTTCTTATCTTTTATTCCATTTTGTCCAAAAGTCATAGCTACGTCCACTATGCCTAAAAGCAATAAAGATAAGCAAGCATAACTTAACCCGAGAAATGAACTCTTCGAGTGTTGTTCTTCGTGGGAAACTACAAAGAAGGAATCAAACCCATTTACAGCAATAATGAACTCGAGACCAAACCCGGAAAGGGCAATAATGACCCCAAATTCAAACTCGATAACAAGCTATAATGAAGCCTTTCTTTGTGATTTCCAAGGGTCTAAGTTAGAAAACTAGTATTTTAGAAGTAATGCATCGGCAATTAAGAGAGGTATTGAACAAGAGATCGTTCTCAACATAAGAGAGATGTAATGCCCTAATAATAAATCTCTGAAGGGATTAAACCATTTAACACATGAGGGGTCTCTTTCTTATACTTGAAATAGTAATCTAGTGTCAAATACCACTCTTAATCAAAAGAAACAAAGAAAGGAGGGAGGTTGCATAGACGATTATGCAAAGTTGATTATTACAAAAGTGAGACTATTTACATGAAAACTAGGTAAATAAAACTATCAATTCAAATGGATTGGTGTCTATGGCCTAAACACACAAATCCATGGGGACTTACACTATCACAAGTATAATATTCAAAGCATAAACTAAATAAACAATTAAAACAGCCCCAAAAGCTAAGACAAAAGTGCTAAAATCATTTTGACATGCTAGAAAAAGTAAGCAAAAATGGAAGAGAACAAAGCTAGTAAGCAAGCTTAAGGAAGGGTGGCTAACCCTTCCACTTTTTACAACTTCAAATCACATATTTTAGCCTCTGAAAATAGTCCGAAAATAGTCCAAAAATAGCCCAAAAATAGTGGCTAAAATCAGAGAAATAAGTGCAAAGAACAAGTATATGAGCTATGGGATAAGGTTCGAGCAAGGGTGGTTAACTCGTCCACCTTTGGTCGCTCTTAAATCACAAGATCCAGCACATAGAACCAGTCCAAAATAGTGTACAAATAGCAACAAAAAGTGAAGAAATGAGTGGTGCAAACAAAGAGAAAGATGGCAAAGGTTATACCTCTTGAAGAGAGAATGTTCTTGGTTAGGCAAACTTGATTCAAAACACCCTCAAGCCTCTGAAATGAAGTTGAAATCTCAGCAAAAGAATCAAGTTCTAAGCTCCAATGGTGTATCTAACTTGTATCTATATTTGGGAGGGTAGAGAAGATTTTTGGTTTTTTTTCAAAAGCTCTTGGAAATTGATTTTGCAACCTTAAAACCAAAGGGAAAGCCCTCTATTTATAGAAAATGAGCTTCTCCAGTTGAAAATATCAAGAAAAAGATAGCTGGCTAGCATCCCATGCATGAGGACAGTTGGCAGTTGAAACATATCTGCCTGCGCTAAACATGGCTGACCGTCCACTTTAATTGGTTGTATTGCTCATCAATTGGTCGGCCAGCACTTTAATTGGCCGGCTAGCTACTTGGAAAAAAAAAAAAAAAAAACTATTTTAGAGCCCGACTTCAAACGGGCATAAGTCCTTTATCTGGACTCGATTTTAGGTGATTCTTAAGTCTAAATTGCAGCCCCAGAAGTCTACTTTCCAATGGTGTTGGCCTCACATCTAAATTCCAAGTGTACAAAGAGATATTCCTAATTTAGTGAAGGCTAATCATTTCTTTCTTAATGGTTTGATGCTCAACCTTTTCCCCAACTAGTTTTCTTCCATTCTCTTCTATTTTCTTCAACTTAAAACCTATAAATAAGATGTTTTTAAAGATTTTTCAAAGAGTTTACCTCCTTTCCATTTATTTCCACTTTGTCCTTACTCGGTTTACTAAAAAGTGCATTATTTTAATCAAAATGCAAGCCTCAGAATATCGTAGAAACATTTGAAATTTTTTTTTGAAAAGAGGGTTTTAAGGTCTAAAATAGTTTGGCCAAAATGGGGCGTATGGTTTGGTATTAGAGCTCAAAACCATGAAGATCCGAACGATTTGCATAATGTAACTTTCATCTTTGAGTGCTCGGAATGAAGCATCCAAGTCTTAAGGGCGGTCAAAAATGGGGTGTCTACAATTGCGCTTCTTTGACAGAGCTTGAATAGTTATGAAATGACACGAGCGAATGTCAAAATCCTGAAGACAACCCATTTTGACGAGGCTTTAAGACTTGGGCAAACAAACAAGATGCAGATGCAGCTGGTTGAACCCGAGAGTTGCCTACGTATCCCTTTGCAAGGAATCAAACCAACGTAGTTCAACGGCAGAATACAAAATGATATATAATGCGATGCAATAGTTTAGCACATAAAAGAGCATACCGCCTGGAAATTATGAAGATAAGATTCAATGCAATGCAACAATTGAAACCATAAACGAGCATACCGCCCGAAAATTATGAAGAAATGGGCATAAGCCACACTATGTATCATGTAGAAAGGTTGAGAGATGCAATCCTAACTATGCTTCGAGTAGAAAGGTTGACAGGAAACAATCCTAACTACACTTCTACGCAGAGAGGTTGACAAGAAACAATCCAAACTACGCTTCCGCGTACAGAGGTTGACAAGAAACAATCCTAACTACGCTTCCACATAGAAAGGTAGCCAAGAAACAATCCTAACTACACTTCCATGTAGAGAGGTTGACAAGAAACAATCCTAACAACGTATCCGCCTGGAGAGGTTGACAAAAAAAATCCTAAGTACGTTTTCACATAGAGAGGTTGAAAGGAAACAATCCAAACTACGCTTCTGCGTGGAAAGGTTGATGGGAAACAATCCTAACTACCCTTCCGCACAGAGAGGTTGACAAGAAACAATCCAAACTACGCTTCCGCATAGAAAGGTTGAGAGGAAACAATCCTAACTACACTACAGTGTAGAAAGGTTGATAAGTAACAATCCTAACTACGCTTCTGAGTAGAGAGGTTGACAAGAAACAATCCTAACTGCACTTCCGCATAGAGAGGTTGACAAGAAACAATCCTAATTATGCTTCCGCGTAGAAAGGTTGACAAGAAACGATCCTAACTACGCTTCCGCGTAGAAAGGTTGAGAGGAAACAATCCTAACTACACTTCCACACAGAAAGGTTGACAAGAAATAATCCAAACTACGCTTCTATGTAGAAAGGTTGACAGGAAACAATCCTAACTACACTTTCGCGTAGAAAGGTTGACAAGAAACAATCCTAACTATGCTTTAGTGCAAAAAGGTTGACAAGAAATAATCCAAACTACGCTTCACGTAGAGAGGTTGACAAGAAACAATCCTAACTACACTTTCGTATAGAAAGGTTGACAATAAACAATCCTAACTACACTTTCTCTTAGAAAGGTTGACAATAAACAATCCTAACTACACTTCTGTGTAGAGAGGTTGATAAGAAATAATCCCAGCTACACTTCCGCACAGAAAGGTTGACAAGAAACAATCCTAACTATGCTTCCGCGTAGAAAGGTTGACAAGAGACAATCCTAAATACACTTCCACGCAGAATGGTTGAGAAGAAACAATCCAAACTATGCTTCCGCGTAGAAAGGTTAACAAGAAACAATCCTAATTGCACTTTTGCGCAGAGAGGTTGATAAGAAACAATCCAAACTACGCTTCTGCATGGAGAGGTTGACAAGAAACAATCCTAACTACACTTCTGCGTAGAAACGTTGACAATAAACAATCCTAACTATGCTTCTGAGTAGAAAGGTTGACAACAAACAATCCTAACTACACTTCCGCGTAGAAAGGTTGACAAGAAACAATCCTAACTACGCTTCCGCGTAGAAAGGTTGACAAGAAACAATCCTAACTACACTTCCGCGCAGAAAGGTTGAGAAGAAACAATCCAAACTACGCTTTCGCGTAGAAAGCTTGACAGGAAACAATCCTAACTACACTTTCGCGCAGAGAGGTTGACAAGAAACAATCCAAATTAGGCTTCCGCGTAGAAAGGTTGAGAGGAAACAATCCTAACTACACTTCCGCATAGAAAGGTTGACAAGAAACAATCCTAACTATGCTTCCGCATAGAAAGGTTGACAAGAAACAATCCTAACTACACTTCCGCGCAGAAAGGTTGAGAAGAAACAATCCAAACTACGCTTCCGCGTAGAAAGCTTGACAGGAAACAATCCTAACTACACTTCCGCACAGAGAGGTTAACAAGAAACAATCCAAATTAGGCTTCTGCGTAGAAAGGTTGAGAGGAAACAATCCTAACTACACTTCTGCGTAGAAAGGTTGACAATAAACAATCCTAACTATGCTTCCGCATAGAGAGGTTGACAAGAAACAATCCTAACTATGCTTCCACGTAGAAAGGTTGACCCAAATCACACCACTAGGAGATAAGGGTGGATAAGATGATATAGGCAAGATGCACACAAATGCGATGCATGTTCCATGCAAAGCGATAAAGAAGATGAACATAGGTGGTGCCATTAAAAGCACTTCACAAGGAAAAACAAAACAGCAGGGAACACCTTACCATGCTCGAGGATATGCCGTCACATACCCTAAGATAGAAAACCTCCTGGGATCACGTCACACGTGTCCTGAGAACTTGGGGACGTTTGCCACACATCCTGGCAAACACAAACCACTCGGGAGTGTGTTTCATACATCCTGAGAAAAGCTCAGGGGATAATAATCCTAAATGTGTTTGGTACAAGCTAACGTACGATGCAAATCGATGCAATGGATGCGATAGATGATATGGCATATGTGATAAGCGATGTGGTGGATAATTTTAGGCAATGCAATAGAATAAACAAAACGGTGCTTTAGAAGGCGCCTTACGGTGCGAGTGGTGATGGACCACCTTACTCCGCTGTGGATCTCTATTTTTTGTTGTTTCAAACTTCCATGTTTAACTTACAGTTCAAAGGTCCTCAAATGCTGAAAAGGGATGAAATCTGCATGTGAAAGCCACATATGCTGCTTTTCTCCCTGGCTATGTTTGCAACTTTCCCTATTCTCCAACAGGGTGACAGACTAGGTTGGTTCAGCATTTAGAACTGAGGCGCCTACAAGCTACCTCAACCTACGGGGCTTCCATACAAATTTCAAGTCGAGGATGTTTTGAAATAATCTCCACACCTCTAGGTATTTTAACCAAACTTTAGTCTTGAAAATTCTGAACCTTTGCATTTCTAGGCCTCGGCCATTCAAACTCTAGTTTTCACCATCTCAGCTGGTCTCCTAGGAACTCATCACAAACAAAATTAGGTGCCTCTGGTGGGGAATGGTGTTTAGGGAGAGCACTTTTGATTGGCATTCTGATTTAAAGCTAGCTTGAGCTTGGGGTCGAGGTATATTCATACTCCGAAGTAATGGTGAGGCTTGAAAAGATGCATCCGGAATGCAATTTTAGAATTCTTCTGAAGATGAAGCAAACTCAGATGCCCCAATTTTCCTTTTTTTTCTTTTGCTTTGTATTTCAGAACCTATATAGCTTCAGATAGGACCTCGCTTTGTTTGAAAACTCTTTTTCTTTTGTAAAATTATGATCGGGGTTGAACCTTGCAGTTTATAAAGGAAAGAATTTTGTTTTGCACATCATGTTAGGAATGGCATGACACTTTGAGCACAAAAATAATTTGAAACTGAGAATGAGTTCTTAATCAGATATTGAGCCTACGACTGATCGAAGTACAAAACACAACTCAACGAGGAGAAACAAAGTAAAAACAACCTAAACACACCTATTCAAAATGACTCCAAACACGACTCAAAACAAACAGAACAAACACAACACTGATGCCAAACTATTTGGTCGGCATAGTTGGCAGAAACCTTAATGGGCTTGGATATTTTCCATCGGCGAGAGACTTCTCAGTTCGCGGGGAGCCCACTACTTCTTCAAGTACTTTTTCCCTCCCTTTCTTATTTGTGATTCTCACATCACTTTGGTATTCAATCTCTATTTTCTCTCAAAATCCCTTTCCTTACTTTTTCTCTCAACACACATCTCTTTATTCTTTAATCTCTCTTTATTTTTTATATCTCTTCCCAGGTGTGGTTGATGGATAAGCTACAGATGAAGGGATCAATATCTAGCCCCATTTCTAGTTCGTGCTTCGCACTTGGCTCAATACCTCACTGCTTGGAGAATCAGAGAGCTTTTGGCTCCCGTTACTAGCTTCAGTTGTGCCCTTTCTGGCGAGTGCTTGGCTTGGCTTAAGGATGAGATACAAGTTGGGACATCCCTGGTGGCAAAAACTTCTGAGAGTGCGGGCAAGAGGCAGAGGACCACCACTTGACCTATCTGTGCCCCTAGTTTATTGCTTTAACTTTTCAAGTTTTATTGATTTAGCCTGAGAGTTAGATGGTGTGCTTGTTTTGAAATCATGTAATTAAAGTTGTGAATACTGAAAATTTTCCTTTTTGGTTCAGAGAATGGTCTGTTTTTGCAAAAAGTAAAATTTTGAGAAAATCCACTTCATTAAAACCTTCAAAACTAATTTTCATAAGCAAGTACTACCTGATGCACATGGAATCAATCCTTAAGATGCACAACACCAAATCAAGAGAACTATGACGGCCCATAACTGTATTCACTTTTGCTATTGTTCTGCCCCTTGCTTTATCTTGCAATTGGATCTTCTGTTGAATAGAGGTAAAACAATCAAGCCAACTGATGGTGAGATGGACCGATCAAACAATGGACAGGACAATGGAGTTTGTAGATGATTAGGGCCAAACTTCAAGATGAAGTTGCCTACGTATCCTGAAAATAGGAATCAGGCCTCATGTAGTTCCTAGTAAGGGTTCGCTCGGGTATTAACTCTCTCCTTTTACGCTCTAACTTTTGCCAAGGCCGCCCTTTCGAGCTTTCAACCTTGCGAGCTTTATTTTCTTTTTTGTTCACTTTTTTCTTTTCTATCCATTTTTCTTCTTTTCTTCTTCTTTTTTCATTTTTATTCTTTTCTTCTTCTTCTTTTTTTCTTTTTTCTTTTCTTCTTGCTTTAACTTTTGCCTGGGTCGCCCTTCTGGGTTTTCAGCCTAGCGAGCTTCTTAAGGAGAGAAAATTTTAATTTGTCCATGCTAATCAGTTATGAGATCTCTAAGCTCCATGAGAATGGTTGTTCTCCCTGATAGTCTTGATGGTACAAAGGCCCATCTAATTGGGTCTGAGTTTTTCCCTAGTGTCATGGATAGGAACTTGATTGTCCTTCCAGCAACAAATTTTCTTCTCTTAAATTTTGAGGATTTTGACTTTCTTGTCGGCCTCCATTGGCATGACAAATGACCCATTTTTTGAATCTTCAATCACATCTACCCCTTTTCTTTTTTTCCTTTCCTTTTTTTCCCAGTTTAAGAGCTACTTCCAATCTGACTATGTAAGCCTCATTTGATCACATCCGACCTTATTGCCCCTAGTTCAAGAGCTGCTTCCAATCTGGCTATGAAAGCCTCATATTTTGGTTGATCGTTTGAACATTCTAAATCAAATTTTGAAAGCTAAGGGATCAGGTCTCGAGGTCGAGAGTGATCCTACTCTATATAATCTCAAGATCAATTCCAGGCATGTCTCCGTAGGACCGCGCAAAAATATTTTTTGAAATGTTTTGATAAAGTGACTAGTCGTTCGTGCTCTTTCGAAGACAATGTAGAACCAACCTAGACCAAGCCAGGATCCTTCTCAGTAGCCACATTAACAAACATGATTTCATTTAGCATACTTCACTTCCTTTCAGTCGATCAAATTTTGTGAATCATGAGGAATTCCTTCCTCTTTGTTTTCATCAAAGTTTTGGAAACAGTTTTGAAAAGTTTTAGTCAATGCAATGATTTAAAGGCACATAGAATTAGGTGATAAAAACAACTGCAATTTCATTCATAACTTCTAACCCAACAATTGAAATAGACTTAAAAGAAAGAAAGAAAAGACAAACACAAACAGGATAGTGATGCCCGAGTTAACACCCTCGAAATCACCAAACTCTGATGTAAAGAGACTGACTCAACACCTAACTCGGAAAGTAAAATAAAAATATTTTCAAATTACTAAAATCAGTGCATGCCATCCACTATGTCTGGAGTCAAATACGTGCCATTAGCAGGTGGTTCATCTCCTATCATAGAAATAGTCGCATTATCCCCTAAGTTCCTTGATCCAGCGCCGATAGACTTTGCAGGACCTGGTGGGGTGATGACCTTGTTGTCAATTAGGTCTTGGATTGCATGGAAAAGGCGAAAACAACGGTCAGTGCCATGGCCAGGTTGCTGATGGAAGGCGCAATACTTAGCGGCATCATACCTGCCTGGAAGGCGATCAGGAAGAGGCTGAGGGTCAAGGAGTTTGAGATGGCCCTGTCCTATAAGGATTTGGAGAGCTTGTCATGTAAAAGGGATTGTAGGTACGGCTACCAGTCCTAGAAGTATTGACAGAGGGGTCAACGAGTGTTGACTGGGTTTCGAGACCTTTTACATGTGTAAGATTGGCGCTGAAAGGGGTGTTTCTGGTAAAGCATCCCTTTCCATGGCTTAACCCCTGATTCAAAATGCCCCCTACTTGAATGACAAAAGTGTCATCCACAATCTTTGCAACAACTGCAAGCACTTGCTGCTTGTTCAACCCTTTGACCTTCAAGGCTTCAATAGCCCACCAGAGATGTACATAAGGATCAATACTTGCCCCAACTTTGTTCTTGCCAGTTATCTCAACTCTGCCAAGGGATTGGATAGCTATATTGGGGTAAGGCCCCTTCGTTGATAACATGTTATCACCCAGATTTGAGATAGCTTTGGTTTGACCCTTGTCAACTACAACTCGCGCTAAGATTGGTGAGCTTTTTGACGTAAAATTTCTAGCATGTGATATGGTCGATGATGGAGCCAAGATTCCAAAGGCTAAATCTGCCACGGTTCTCTAAAGACCTTCAATTATGTTCATCAGCTTAGAGGTAGTGGGTTTGATAATTAGTGGCCACGGTGTATTTGAACCGATTTGATCTTGATGAATTGATTGGGTTGGGTTCTTTGGAGTGGGCTAGACTGGAATTGGGCTATTGTGGAGTTCAAGTTTTGGGGTTTGAGATGATTGGGGTTCAATTGTATCCATCATACATAAGTCCCTGCTTTCTGAAATGAGCACCTCAGGTTTGGGTAAATGAACTGGGGTGATGTATCTGTTGGGGTTGAAGGTAGGTGGTAATGTATGGATGAAGTTGACATTTCTGGGTAGGGGGACCTAGTTATGAACAGGGAGTGGGTTGGTGGTCACATCTAGCTTTGTGGGTAAAGCTATGATCTTATTGTCAATGAGATACTGGATCTCATGACGAAGACGAAAGCAATGGTCAGTGTGGTGATTGTGCTGCTAATGAAATATACAGTATTGAGTAGGGTCATGTTTGGCTAGTAATGGGTCAAAAAGGAGTCGAGTGTCAAGGTGCTTAAGATGCCATTTTTCCATTAAGACTTTGAAAGCACGGGTTAGACCCATGTGAAGAGGGGTGAAAGCTCTAAATAGGGTTTGAGTCGAGTTGGCGATTTGTGAGGTTGTACCAGCAAATGAATCCGCTATTTTGGTTATTGTGGTGACGGTACTGACCTCAACAAGCCTAGGGATTGTGCTATTACTAGCATTGGAACCCTTAGTAAACGACCTCTTTGCCGGTTCAGTTGTTCTTTGGATGATTCCCTTTTTGAACGCACTTTCAATCTGGACTCCCAGTTCATGTAGAGTAGAAAAAGTAGATAGCGGAGCCACTATCATCCTTTGCAGCATTTCTAGCTCAAGGTTTTGAACCACTAATCGGACCTGTTCCCTTTCGATAGGTCTGTTTGTCATCTGAGCAGCCTTTGCTCTCCATTTGGAAATGAAGTCAACGAATGGTTCCTTTGTTCTTCAACTATTGGTGAATTGAGTGGGTGAGAACAGATAGGTGACTGCTATATATTCTGTGCTGGTGGTAACTGCCTCCGTCTCCAAACAGCTAGTGGGAGAGAGACTAACACTGGCTGGCCTTCTACCAAATCACTAACTTTGCAAAGCCTGCCAGTGTGAGTCCACACAACATGGGGGATGTTGGATCTTTCTGAAGCTATGATGTTCCAAGACTACCTAGCAAAAGAAGAATGAGAAAAGCAAAATTAAAAATTGGACAGCACCTCAGCCTAATTTCCAACAAACATGATCACAGCTTTAAACAATTGTACTCCCTACTGAATTTTCCCCCCATCTACTAAACCACTAAATTGGATTTTCAAGAACTGCTGTATCAATCCAAGCATATCACATAACACGCAATTGGAACCAAAACACCCCTATGAGGGGGGTAGGGTTACCCTGTCTTAGCTTTTGAATGATCTAGAGTTTCACTATTTCAAACAAGCCGTATCACAACAGCATAGTAAATAGGAGGGCATCCCGTCCTATGTTTAAAAATTCACTAAGGCTGACTATATGCATTAAGGTCGATTGGTCAAAAGGGGTACCTCAGCAAGATTTCCTAATATACCTCTCACACCTAACACCGAGAAGTTAAAGGACGATTAAACGGTATAGCAATAATCCAGATCCAAGGGTTGTGTTTCCAACATGGCAGAGCCCACGACCGGCCAGGCTTTCGGCAAGCTTTTTAGGCAAGCCGACTAGGAATAACAGATAGAAAACACAGTAACTTAAAGTAACAATGCAAATGCGAATGCAACGAACATATATATGTAAATACAATTTTACATCATGAAGTTCAAGTCAAGTTCTCTAATTCTCCTTAACAGAGTCGCTAGAAACTATAGCTGGTTTCCCGCGCTCCTCGGAAGGGGTTTAGCCTTCTTTGGATGCGATCGCCCTACAGTTCAGACTCCCATGGTTCTGAATTCTAGTTTCACAAATGCAATGTGAATCAAAAAAAGAGTAAGAGTCCAAGTTCGAAAAATCTTAGAAAAATCCATTTATTTGCAAGAAATGCCAAAAATGGACAGCATTGCCAGATTTCAGAGTCGCCACCTAATATTTTTGGGAAAATTAGGAAACCCATGACTTGTGCTAAAGGCCACTTGTCCGTCGTAACCAAAGTGTCTCAGTTCAGGAACTTAGGTATGAGAGGGGAAGGTCATGAATTGAGCACCCTACTCACCTGATCAATAATCGGCCTCTACTAATCATGATGTGATTTTTATTAACATTATAAGCCATGTTCCAATTTATTAATGCTAACTTTACTATGTGAAGTCAAACAAATATAGACTATGTTGCTCAATTTGGAATGCTTTGATTTCATGCGAATTTCAAAAGAGTTTGAAATATGCAACTCAAAGAAAATGAGTGAGTCCGTATATACAATTATCATAATCATTCCAATTTAAGCAAAATAACCTCCATCCACAGGCATTCAAAGAGTTTATTTCAAATAAGCACGTAGCCTCATGGTAGTTGTGCTTGACATGGCAACAATCACACGCATGTAATATGCTAAAACAGAAAACACTCACCCAAATATCCGAAGTGAGCCAAAGAAAAGAAAATAAAATAGCAAGCAAAAATGCATGATTCTAACAATGCAATATGACTAATGCAATACATAAAAGAATGCATCTATTCAGTTTGGCTACTAATTGTGACATGTGAATCAATTCAAATGCGATGAAGCACGTATTCGAATAAGGAACTTGAAAATGACAATGATCAGTATGATCCTTATGCATGCAAAAGGAATGGATGCAAGTCATGGAAAATGCTAAGGAAAATATGATACTATACAACCACGGTAAACATGTAAACAAAAGGGAGAAAGAAATGGAGGTTGGAAGACATACACAAATTATTATAAATTTGCCCTCATGTGGGAGGGTCTGAATGTCCAAATTAAACTAATTATTACAAATTCGAATAAACTAGCTAATCAGAATATTACAAGTCCAAATGAATGAATTATGACTAAATAAACTAACTAATTTATTCAAGGCAATTAAATTAAAGGACTTCGAAAGGAAAGCGAGGAATCACATGCTCACGGATGAGAACACCCTCTGGAAACCCCCTTTGCTTGCTACCAGTGACTGTTCTGTTTACAATCTGAAAAGGGCCCTGTTTTGGACCTCTGGACCTACTCTGTTTTATTGAACAAGTGCCCTGGAGGTATAAATGAAATGGCCAGCCGTACAAAATAGTTGGCCAGCCGGCCACTGTTTGCTGAGCTTTCTGTAGTAGACCTGAGAGAGAATAGAAACAGAGCAAAACAGAGGGTTTCCAGGGGATGTTCATCCACCCTGCTCCCTTCTATCATGTAAATGCTCAAGGAGAGAGCCAGTTCATTTCTTAAATCGTCAACAGTGCAAAGCTATTGCATGACGATCTAAGAGGCGATGAGATGGCAATTCAATGAAAGCAATAAAACAAACAAACATGACCTTCTCTCTGTCATAGAGTTAACTCAAGAAAGTGGGTCGGCTCGCTTCATAAAACCACCAAACATCACAAGATAGTATGTGATGATTCGAGAAGCGATGGATTCGGTATAACGTCTGACCGAACCCAACCAATTTTATTATTTCTTTACGTCAATTTTCAACCAATTTTTATCTTTTATTCCATTTTGTCCAAAAGTGATAGCCACATCCACTATGCCCAAAAGCAATAAAGATAAGCAAGCATAACTTAACCCAAGAAATGAACTCTTTGAGTCCTGTTCTTCAAGGGAAACTACAAAGAAGGAATCAAACCCATTTATAAGTGATAATGAACTCGAGGCCAAACCTGAAAAGGGCGATAATGACCCCAAATCCAAACTTGATAACAAGCTATAATGAAGCCTTTCTTTGTGATTTCCAAGGGTCTAAGTTAGAAAACTAGTCCCTTAGAAGTAATGTACCGGCGATTAAGAGAGGTATTGAACAAGAGATCGTTCTCAACATAAGAGAGAGATGTAATGCCCTAGTAATGAATCTCTGAAGGGGTTAAACCATTTAGCCCATGAGGGGTCTCTTTCTTATGCTTTAAACGGTAATCTAGTGTCAAATACCACTCTTAATCAAAAGAAACAAAAAAATGAGGGAGGTTGTAGAGATGATCTTGCAAAGTTGATTATTACAAAAGTGAGACTATTTACATGAAAACTAGGTAAACAAAACTATCAACTCAAATGGATTGGTGTCTATGGCCTAGACGCACAAATCCATGAGGACTTATAACATCACAAGTATAATATTCAAAGCATAAACTAAATAAACAATTAAAACAGCCCCAAAAACTAAGAAAACAGTGATGAAATCATTTTGAAAGGCTAGAAAAAGTAAGCAAAAATGGAAAAGAACGAAGCTAGTAATCAAACCTAAGAAAGGGTGGCTAACCCCTCCACTTTTTTCAACTTCAAATCACATATTTTTGCCTCTGAAAATAGTCCAAAAACAGCCCAAAAATAGTGGCTAAAATCAGAGAAATAAGTGGGAAGAACAAGGATATAAGCTATGGATAAGGTTCAAGCAAAGGTGGTTAACGCCTCCACCTTTGGTAGCACTTAAATCACAAGTTCCAGCACTTAGAACCGGTCCAAAACAATATACAAATAGCAAGAAAAAGTGAACAAAAGAGTGGTGTAAACAAAGAGAAAGATAACAAAGGTTATACATCTTGAAGAGAGGATGTTCTTGGTTAAGCAAACTTGACTCAAAGCACCCTCAAGCCTCTAAAATGAAGTTGAAATCTCAGCAAAATAGTCAAGTTCTAAGCTTCAATGGTGTATCTAACTTGTATCTATATTTGGGAGGGTAGAGAAGATTTTTGGTTTTTTTCAAAAGCTCTTGGAAATTGATTTTGTAACCTGAAAACCAAAGGGAAGGCCCTCTATCTATAGAAAATGAGCTTCTCCAGTCGGAAATATCAAGAAAAAGACAACTGGTGAACATCCCATGAATGAAGATAATTGGTAGTTGAAAAATATCTACTTGCGCTAAACGCGGCTGGCCATCTACTTTAATTGGCCGGATTTCTCATCAATTGGCCGGCCAGCCACTTTAATTAGCCGGTCTGCTACTTGCACAAAAAAAAAAAAAAAAAAAAAAAAAAAAATCTATTTTCAAACCTGACTTCAAATGGGCATATCTCTCTTATCTGGACTAGACTTTAGGTGATTCTTGAGTCTAAATTGAAGCCCCAGAAGTCTTCTTTCCAATGGTGTGGCCTCATATCTAAATTTCAAGTGTACAAAGAGATAAGCCTAATTTAGTAAGGGCTATTCATTTCTTTCTTAATGGTTTGATGCTTAACTTTTTTCCCAACTAGTTTTCTTCCATCTCTTCCTATTTCCTTCAACGTCAAACCTATAAGTAAGATGTTTTTAATGATTTTTCCAAGATTTTACCTCCCTTCTATTTATTTTCACTTTGTCCTTACTCAGTTTACTAAAAAGTGCAATATTTTAATCAAAATACGAGCCTCGAAATATCATAGAAACATTTGGAAAAATATTTTGAAAAGAGGGTTTTAAGGTCTAAAATAGTTTGGCAAAAATGAGGCATAAGGTTTGGGATTAGAGCTCGAAACCAAATTCTTTTGCTGAAGATTCGAACGATTTGCATAATGTAACTTTCATCATTGAGTGCTCGGAATGAAGCGCCCAAGTCTTAAGGGCGGTCAAAAATAGGGTGTCTACAGTAATGAAGAACACCAACATTTTAGGAAATGAAGAACACCAAGCCCATTTATGAAGAAAAAGAAGAAAAAAACTTCTTTTTTTTTTTTCCTAACCTTTTGTGAACTTGAATTTGTAATGAAACCATGGAACTCCTTTTTCTATTTTATTTTGAGTTTTGTAATTTTGTATTAATGTCTCAATGTAATTAGTAAACTAGAAGGGCAATGTAATTGTTTTGTAATCTTCTTTAACTCACTGAACAGAGATACGTATTTTGAAATTATTTTGTAAGCAAAATCTACGATTTAGTGAGAAAGAGAAAGAGAAAGAGAAAGAGAAAGATTCAAATGGAAATGTGTTGTGTTTATGTGAAGAATGTACTTTTAACTGTTCAATGTAAATTATATTGTATTGGGTGTTACATAATAAGTCCAAAAAGATACACTCTAATCAGGTCAATAACTCGGTGTTATAAAGATTAGTGACATATACCAATATATATAGAGTAAAACTAGAGACCCTTAGGCCTTGTTTGTTTACCGGACTTTGTTAGATGAGATTATTAATATAATGTGATTGAGTTAGAGGATACTATTGTGGTATTATTAGATTGGAGATGTAAGATAAATATGAATTTATATAAAAGTCCTCAATATATAAAATGTTATTTTGTTATTTTATAAAGTGGGGGTATCGTAGTATTTTGACCTCAAATCCTATGGGATTGGATTGTGAAATCTATGTAACACCCCAAAATTTGGACATTATAAGGATAATACCAACATAAATTTGAATATGAATTAAAGGGAAATTTCTATTAAAAGTTAAATTAAATCAACAAAATGTCTTATATTCATCCCAAAAGAAATTTAAAAACTAATGTCAATTAGTTACATTCCAAAAAAATTGATTGTTCAACTATGCCTAGCATTCGTGTAAGAACCAATAGTTTCATACATTAAATTATTTCAGTGATCGTATTGTATTTCAATTTTTATTTAAATTAATTTTGATAAATATATTTAACTACTTAAATTCTATAATTCAATTGTGATAATTAATTATAAAATTCAATTATATTAAGTCACTTTAATATTGGTAATTTCATTATTAATTTATAATATTAAAATTTCATGATTAGCAGTAATTTTAGACTATCCTAATTTAACCTTTTTGTATTAATTTTCTATGTTCTTATTTGAAATTATGCGAACTAGATTAAATAAATAAATAGTAACTAAATTAGTTAGTGCTTTGTTAGGATGAAACCATTTAGTTAGATATATATATACAATAAGTTAATTTGACCAAAAAATTAGGGAAATTGAGGGAATGGCCGATTGGCTCTTTGCAAGGCCTACCTTTGGGCTTTGTTGAGCATGTATTTTGTGTGGACACAAAGTTTACCCTGCATGCTAATACCTCATGATCAAGTAAGAACCTCTACAAATGGCATCGTTTGGCCTGACAATACAATAATGGTGAGCTTATTAGCGAGTATTTGCTAAAAAACCCCTTTGATGCCTAAGTTAGAACAATAGGGATCAATGTTAGGAAAAAGCTCTCTCGAAGTTTTGTATTTAGAATTGCATCACCTTCATTAGGTTTACTGTAGACACCCCATTTTGGACCGCCCTTAAGACTTGGGCACCTCAGGTTGAACACTCGATGATGAAATAATACGCTGTACAACTTGTTCAATTTCTTCAGCAATAAGCTTCAGTTTTGAGTTTCAGAGCCTAAAACCATGCACCTCCTTTGGACCAAAACCCAATTTTTTTCCAGTCTGACCACTTAGAGGCCTACTGGCCAACAGGTGGCCGGCAAGCCAATTTTCTTGGCTGGTTGTCCCCCTATATGGCCGGCCGGCCAGGTTTCTTGGCAAACAGATATTTACTGCCAACTGTCCCCCCATGTGCATGCACTGTATCAGCTGGCTCAATACAGATATTTCTGACAGAGGCACCTGTTTGTCTATATATACTTCACCATTCCTCATGATTTTGGGTTATAAAAATTTGCCAAGTGCCCAAAACTTGCAAAATACTCTCCCTCTTTATCTTGCAATATACATACATTATATATACACTTCCTAAACCAATATTTTGGGACTTATTGCTGAGATGATTGAACTAAAATTTCAGCCCTTGAGAGTGAACAATTTGTGGTTTGTGAACCAAAGAGTGTCCTCTCTTCAAAGGTATAAGTCTTGCTATCTTTTGCCTACTTTGTACTACTCTTTTCTTCACTTTTTCACACTGTTTTGGCTAGTTTTCAAGTGCTGAAACTTGAGATTAAAAAGCTACCAAAGGTGGAGGGGTTAACCACCTTTTCTTGAACTTTATCCCATGGCTTGAATCCTTATTTTTACCCACGTGTTTCTCAACTATTGGCTACTGATTTTCAGAGTTTTCCAAAGCTAAAATATGTGATTTTAAGGTCCAAAGAGTGGAGGGGTTAGCCACCCTTCCTTAGGCTTGCTTACTAGTTTTTGTTCCATTCCATTTTGCTTACTTTTTTAACTTTTCAAAGTAAATTTCAGCACTATTTTTGCTATTTTTTGGGGCTGTTTTAATTGTTTACTTAGTTGATGCTCTGCATACTATGCTTGTGTTGTTGTAAGTCCTCATGGATTTGGGGGCTTAGGCCTTAGACACCAATCTATTTGAGTTGATATCTTTTCATTACTTATTTTCCATTTTGAGAGTCTCACTTTAATAATCCCTTTGCATAATCATCTCGGCAACCTCCCTCCATTCTTTGTTCATTTTGATTAAAGAGTTGTGTTTAACAAAAGATTGTTGTTCAAGCATAAGAAAGAGACCTTCCATGCTTAATGGTTTAATCTCTCTGGAGGTTCATTACCAAGGCATTACATCTCTCTTATGCTAAGCACAACTTCTTGTTTGTCATTCCTCTTTGTCACCGGTGCATTTACTTCTAAGGGACGAGCTTTTTAGCTTAGACCCTTGGAAATCATAAAGGAATGTATCATTATAGCTTGTTATCAAGTTTGGCTTTAGAGTCTTTATTGCTCATTTTGGGTTTGGCTATGTCATTATCACTCTTTTGAGTTTGACTAGTCATTATAGCTCATTTTGGGTTTGACTTGGGATCCATTATCACTTGTAAATAAGTTTGGTTCCTCCTTTGTAATTTCCCCCCAAAGAAAAGGGCTTGAAAAGCTCATTTCTCTTGTTAAGTAAATGACATAACTCTCACTTTTGGACAAAATGATTAAGTAATGGAAATGTAATGTAAAATAAGGCTAATAAAATTGACATAAAGAAATAAAAAAAGAGCAATAAAATCAAGTCAAGTTCAATCAAACGTTAATTGAACCTATTGCATCTTGACTCATTGTATACTCTCTAGTGACGTTCAATGGTTCAAGAAGCAATGTCCACCTCTTTCCTTGATGTAACTCTATGATAGGGAAGAGGTGATGTTAGTCTTTCATTTCATTTCATTGATCTTTTGTCCTATCAGTTCATAAATTATCATGCAACAACCTTGCAACAATTAATGGTTTGTGGACCGATTCTACTCATTCCTTGATCAGTTTCATGATAAGAAGAGGCAGAAAGGACAAACATCCCCTGGAAGCACTTTGTTTTTGCTCTGTTTCCATTCTGTTGCAGCAGGGCAGTTCCTAAAAATAGTGGCCGGCCGGCCACCCCTCTAGCTAGCTGACCACTTTCCAAGGCCGGCCGACCACTCCATTTTATGTAGGTAGTGTCATTTTCATGGCATAACAGAGTAGAAGCTGGGGCAAAAATAGATTAATTTTCTGACTGCAAACATAACAGTTTCTGGTAGCAAAACATAGAGGTTTTCAGGTGGATAATCTCATTCGTGTGCGTGTGACTCTTCACTTCCCATGGCCTATTAAATTAATGCTTGAATAGTAATATTTTGTACTTAATTAGTAGCTTTATTCAAAACTTGTAATAGCTAGTTAAATTAGCATTAATTCATTTATTTGGCGTTGTAATAATTGGTCTAAATAGGACATTCATTCAGACCCTCGTGTGCGAGGGCCAATTTATAACACTTGTAATATTCGTGTATGTCTTCCAACATCCATTCTTTTTCCCTTTTATTTATATGCTTATAATGGTAGCATCATGTTTTACATTTTCATATCATTGCCATGCTTTTGTTTTCATTTTTGCATGCATTAGGTTCGGTTCATCATGCTAACCTTGTTGTTATTTCCTACTTAACTGAATACGTGCACTATCGCATACTTTGAGTTGAGCCATATATCATGTTAATAAACCGAACCTCGTAGTTGAATTTTGTATGTGTTGCATTAGGCACTTGCATATTAGAGCAAGCATTTTTCTAACTATTTTCTTCTATTTTGGCTTGCCTCTGTTGAGTACTAGGTGAGCATTTTCGCTTTAGCATATTGCATGTATGTTTGTGTGGTCGTATCGAGCATGTTTGCCATGAGGCTAAGTGCTTAGTTGATATATCTCTTGAATGCTGGTGGATGAAGGCTTTTTCACTTAAGTTGGGATAATTTAATACATATACATGTGAGCTTACCTTTTTAAGTAGTACATATTCAAACTCTTTCAAAATAAACATGAAATCAAAGCATTCCAAAGTGGGCAGAATAGTCTATATTTGTGTGCCTCACATAGTAATGTTAGCATAATGCAAGATTTGCTAAATGATGACCAAACAATAGCTCTTACCAAGGAGTTTAAGAAGATGAAACCGCCAACATTCCACCAAGGAGTGGATCCATTGAAGGCAAAGGCTTGGGTCCTCGGCATAGAAAAGCTATTTGAAGTGTTTCCATGCCTTGAAGCACAGAAAGTACAGTTGGCAACATTTACGATTGAAGACGAAGTGAGGGGGTGGTGGATGTTAATCTGTGAGAATAACAAAGGTATTGATTGGGTACGATTTTTAGAGATCTTCTACAACAAATACTTTCCGCAATGTGCCCGTGATAGAAAAATGGTTGAATTTGAGGGGCTTAAACAAGGCAATTTGACTGTGGCAAAATACGAGGCAAAGTTTACAGAATTAGCCAGGTTCGCGCCACATATGGTCAACACTAACTATAAGAAGGCAAGAAAATTTGAGGGTAGTCTCCGCAATGATATTCAAGAAATAGTGAATGTATTAAAACTTCCTACTTACGTTGATGTGTTGGATCGGGCTTTAATGTCCGAAACTAATATGGCCAATCAGAGTAAACCACCAATTGACTGGAAAAGTAAGAGACAGGGCTTCTACTCAAAGAAGGGATCATAGAAAAAGCGGAATATGGGATCCTCGAGCACTTTGGACTCCACCAGAGATACGGCACCAACATGTAATCAGTGAGGCAAGAAACATCATGGGGTTTGTTACTGTATCTCCGGGGCTTGCTTCAAATGTGGTAAAATGGGACATATGGCAAGGGATTGTACCCAAACTAAGCATCAACGAAATGGAAAACCGGCTCCTAGTTTGACCGAATCCATCCCAAAACTGGGAAATACCACGAGGCCTACTACCAAAGACACAATGAGACAAGGGAGAATCTTTGCACTCGTTCTAGGTGACACACGGAATACTGAAGCTGTTGTCTCAGGTACTATCTCTATATGTAATCAAGATGCTTTTGTGTTAATTGATTCCAGATCCACACATTCTTTTGTGTCCACTACATTTTCATCTAGATTGAATAGACCCCTAGAATCATTACCATATCTATTATGTGTATCTGCTCCATCAAGGGAATCTGTGTTATGTACATCTGTGTATCATATTTGTGATATGTGTATTGGCAATGCTACTTTATATGTGGATTTGTTATCCTTGGACATTAGACACTTTGATGTAATTTTGGGTATGGATTGGTTGTCTAAATACTATGCCACCATCGATTGTGTAGCAAAATAAGTCATGTTTAGACCGCCAGGACATGATGAGTTTGTGTTTGTTGGTAACGGTGTAGTGCCTCCACCTTATCTAATTTCAGCAATGAAAGCATGTAAACTACTTAGGATGGGGTGTTAGGGTTACTTGTGTAGTATCTTGACTGTGCAATCTATGAATGTTGAAATGGATAGTATTCCTGTTGTTAGAGAATTTCGAAATGTATTTCCTAATGAATTGCCAGGAGAATTGGTTGACAGAGAAATAGAGTTTACTATTGATGTTGCACCAGGCACCCAGCCTATCTCAAAAACTCCCTACAAAATGTCTACTGTTAAAATGAAAGAATTGAAAGAACAGTTACAAGATTTACTTGATAAAGGGTTTATCCAACCGAGCAGTTTGCCATGGGGCACACTGATTTTATTTGTAAAGAAGAAAGACAGGACTTTACGCTTGTGCATTGACTACGGGGAGCTAAACAAGGTAACAATCAAAAATAAATACCCGTTGCCCCGTATTGACGATTTATTTGACTAGTTGTTGGGTTCACAAGTGTTTTCAATGATCGATTTAAGATCCGAATACCACTAGTTAAAGGTAAAAGCAGAGGATGTTGAAAAGACTGCATTTCGAACAAGGTATGGTCACTACGAATTTCTTGTAATGCCATTTGGAGTGACTAATGCACTTGCAGCATTTAGGAATCTTATGAATGGTATTTTTAAATCCTACCTTGATGAGTTTGTTATGATCTTTATTAATGATATTCTGATATATTCAAAGAGTAGAATTAAACATGAACAACATCTGAGAATTGTCTTGCAAACACTTAGAGAAAAGAAATTATTTGCTAAACTAAAGAAATATAAATTTTGGTTGGATAAAGTTGTCTTCCTAGTGCATGTCATCAACAGAGATGGTATTTCTGTAGACCCACATAAGATAGAGGTTGTGAACTGGCGTACACCGACTAATGTAATGGAAGTCCACAGTTTCATGGGCTTAGCTAGACATTACAGACGGTTTGTGAAAGACTTTTTGAAAATAGTTGTACTGTTTACCCAACTAACTCGAAAAGGGCAACCGTTTGAATGGAATAATAAAAGGGAATCTACTTTCCAAGAACTACAAATAAGATTGACTATTGCATCAGTGTTAACATTGCCTTCAGGTACAAAAAATTTTGTGATATTTAGTGATGCTTCTTACAAGGGTCTGGGTTGTGTTAATGCAGAACGGAAGGGTAATTGCCTATGCCTCCCGAAAATTGAGACCATATGAAAAGAACTACCCGACGCATGACCTGGAGTTGGCCGCAATTGTGTTTGCTTTGAAAATTTGGCGGCATTACTTGTATAGGGAAAAATACGAGATTTATACATATCATAATTTATCCAAAAAGAACTAAACATGCGGCAGAGAAGATGGCTTGAATTGATAAAAGATTATGATCTCCAGATTCAGTATCACCTGGATAAAGCCAACACCGTAGCGGATGCTTTGAGCAGAAATTCAACGGGGGACTTAGCTTATTTGCTTACTGAATAAGAAAAGGTACTAAAGGATGTTGAAAAATCCAAAACTAAAGTGGTATTACATGAGCAGGGCGGATTAATGGCCTCCATTTCAGCTGAACCGACAATAATTGATAAGATCAAACAGAAACAAAGGGAAGATAAGTTCCTCAAGAAGATAATTGATAAGCTTGAAATGAATCTGAGACCGGGGTTTAGTGTTGAGAATGAAGCATTGAAATTCCAAAACAGATTGTGTGTTCCGAACATCTCTGATTTAAAGAAGAGAATTCTAGATGATGCTTACAAGTCAATGTTTGCAATGCATCCAGGCAACAATAAGATGTATCGAGATTTGAAACAAAGCTATTGATGGCCTAATATGAAACAGGAAATTGCAGAATATGTGTCTAAATGTCTTCGGTGTCAGCAAGTTAAAGCTGAACACCAGAAACAGGCAGGTCTACTTCAACCTCTCCCTATTTCGAAATGGAAATATGACCATATAACCATGGACTTTATTATTGGACTGCCTTAAACCCCAAGCAGTATAAATTCTATTTGGGTTATAGTTGATAGACTGACTGAATCTACACATTTTCTTCTTGTTCGAACCACTTATGATGCATATAGATTGGCCACAATTTATCTCGATGAAATTGTCCATTTACATGGAATGCAGATGTCCATTGTATCGAATAGAGATCTGAAATTTGTATCTAGATTCTCGAAAAACCTTCAAGCAGCAATGGGGACAAAACTCAGATTTAGTACTGCATTCCATCCACAAACTAATGGACAATTAGAACAAACCATACAGACTCTAGAAGACATGCTTCGAATGTGCACCTTAGATTTTCAGGGGAGTTGGGAAGATTACTTACCATTGGCAGAGTTTGCGCATAATAACAGCTTCCACTCCAGCATTAACATGGCACCGTATAAAGTCTTATATGGTAGAAAATGTAGATCACCGGTCTGTTGGATAGAAGTTCAGAATAGAGTCTTGCTTGGGCCTAAAATTATGCAAACCACCACCGAAAAGATCAAAGTTATTCAACAAAGGCTCAAGACAGCACAGAGCAGACAAAAGCACTATGCGGATGTTAGAAGAATGCGGCCTCTTGAATATGAGGTTGGTGATCATGTGTTCATCCATGTAATTCTAATGAAAGGCCAATCGAGATTCTGTAAGAAGGATAAGATGTCACCCTATTACATTGGGCCATTTCAAATTCTGAAGAGACTTGGTCCAGTTGCTTACAGAGTTGCTTTACTGCCGGGTATGGAACAAATGCACAATGTGCTCCACGTGTCAATGTTAAGAGACTATCTCCGAGATCCGTTCCACGTAATTGATTATCACCGAATAGCCCTTGACGATAATATGGAATATGAAAAATGGCCAAAACAAATTATTGATCGATAAGTGAAGCAACTGAGAAACAAATCCATTCCAATAGTGAAAGTGGAATGGAAAGAGCATTATGGAGGGGAAGCTACGTGGGAGAAAGAAGAAGAGATGCGACAATGCTATCCACATCTGTTTCCAATGAAAGGTAACATAAGTTTGGAGAACCGAACTTCCTAAAATGGGGGGAAAATGTGACAACCCCGTTCTGTGTTATGCCGTTAATCTTTAATATGAATTTGGATGCTAAGTATGTGATTATATGCATTTTTCAATTTATATATGTCCATCGTAGAGAAATATGTTCAGTATTCTGTAATAAACTAAATTGAGGGTTATAGAGGCGACAGAAATCAAAATTGACTGTACCATTGTGATTAGCGTAATTTTTAGAGCCTACGGTGAAATTTGATTAAAAATTGATTTGTATCAAATTAATTAGATTAAATTTATTAAAGTAAGTGTAATTGATTAACCTTAATCAAAATTGATTAGTCTAAGCTAATGACCATATATATATATATATGTGTTAAGTAAGTACCTAGGCTTACAATTTTGAGTCCATCCTCAACATTTGGTTGAGATTATACACTATAGAGAAAGAGAAAGTGAGAATTCAAGGGAGAGAAGGGGAAAGCTTGAGGGATTAAACTCAAAGCTTGGAGATTGGAAGATTAAGTCAAGTTCTAGCTAAATTTGGAAGAGTTGAAGGCTTTAGGTGAGTAATTGAACCTCAAATTGTAAATTGAAAACATATAATTTGAGAATTCAAGAAGACAATAAAATGAGTTGCATAAATTGAGCCTAGGATGAAGAATGTGATGCTACATCATATATGCATGCATGATTTTCTAATGTTTCATGAGTTTGAGCAACATTCATGTCATTTGAAATGAAATTAGAAGCTATCTTTCACATGCATGCATAATTCACAAAGTTAAGGAACTCAATTGTATATATTTGAAGTCATGGAAAGAAATTGAATTAAATTTGGGCATGCATGCATGAATTTGTGTTGATTCTTCAATTTTGAGCATGAACCATGTAAATTGTGATGAATTGGAAATTATATCTTGCATGCATGCATGAATTGCAATGTTTTAGAGTCCAATTCTAAGTTTAAATGTCTATGGATGGAAGATTTGAAAAATGGTTCACATACATGAAGATTACGGTTTGAATTTTGATGAATTCATGGATTTTTGAACTATGGGTTGAAACTAGCTTCAAATATATGTATTTGGGAGTGTTCTTGCATGTTGGAGTGAGTCACGTACGAATTTGGAACCTTGAAGGTATGTTTGAAGCTCAAATAGCATTTTAGAAATTCCAGAATCCGAGCAATTCGCTCGAGCGATGGAATTGTTGCTCGAGCATACATTTTGAGCTCTCTATACTTTTGCAGACATTGGTGATTGGCTCGAGCGACCACCCTTTAATTGCGGTCTTGGCACGAGCAACCAAAAAGTCGGCTTGAGCGTAAAATGAGAGCATCCAGTACTTTTGAAGACCAAGGGATTCACTCGAGTGACCAATGTTGCGCTCGAGCGAAGTACACTGTTTCAGGAAACTTCGAAAAGATGTATTATGTTCCAACATCCATTCTCTTTCATTTCTGAGCATTCTTAGGCATACATTGAGCATCCTAAATGAACTAAAGAGTTAGAAAGAAGCTTAAGAAAGATAAATAAATTAAAGAATGGATTGAATTGTATTGTGACCCGATTTTCGTATGTGCTATGATTGTGTAGGATCAATCGCAAGGACGAATCAACCATCTGAACACTGTGAGTAATATTTTAGTAAAGATATTTTCATGTAAGCTATTTTTTAAATACTACCTATGTGGTAAGTTTTCCGAACTCATGAATTTTTTTTTGTGAATGAGTATTCTACCTGTCTAATTTGTAAAAGACTTGAAACGTGATTAATAAGAACGACATTATAAGATTGGACCAAAGGTCATTTTGTATGAATACTCAATGGGCCTAAAGCCATTTGGGATGTTTAATGAGAATATGCAATGGGCCCAGGACCGTTTTGTATATTTGACAAAGACATGAAATGGGCTTAAGGCCGTTTAGAATATTTGACCAGATAGACCTCAGGTCATCGTATGAATTGGACTGAAGGTCATTTTTTCTTTGACTACTAAATGGACCAAAGGTCATTTTGAATAAGGAAGTGATTGGACCAAAGGTCGTTTTGAATGTGAATACGAATGTGACCATAATCATGATTATAAACGCGCGCGAGAATATGTATTGGAAATAAAGGACCTAAGGTCATTTTGTACATGTGATTTGAAGGACCGGATGGTCATATGTGCATGGATTTGTTAAATGTGCACACGATCTTGACTTTGAATATGCGCATAAACAAGAATATGGAAATGTTGGGCCCGAGGTCGTTTAGTCCATATGCTATGACCAATTATGAAAAATCTTTCGACCCAAGGTCGTTTCGTCTTTTCAACATGTTCTAAGTATAATGGATTGGACCTGAGGTCGTTCCGTTATGATTTACTTAAGTACTTTATGAATGGGAATTGTGTTCCATATGTATTAAGAACAAGTATGATTTATAAAAATACAAATCTCATTCATTAACCCCTTTACTTTGGTATTATTCCCTGGGCATTAGCTCACTCTTTATCTATATGTATGTACATGAGCAGTGGGATGTCCAGCCCCAATCCTCATGAAATTGTGAAAGAGTACTGAGATTTTGAAGTCAACCAAGGTTGCCTCGCGTATGAGGCTTTTGATTTTCCTTTTTGTTTTCTTTTATGGTCATGTGTAGCTAAGTTTGTACATAACCTTGGTTTTTTTTTAAGACTGCTTTTGATGATCTTGGGCATGTATAAATTGGTTATGTATGTGATGCGTGAGTTATTATATATACGAGAAGGGTTTTTATTTTACCATACATGCACAGTCCATTAGACAATCTTTGTGTTTTTGCTTCCACCTTCGGCCCTCTATTGGTAAATATGTTTGATTATCTGTTTAAGGCCATAGGTAATCTCGTGATTACTGGCCGGTTATGATCCTAACTTCTAGGGGTGGGTTCGGGTCATGACAATTTCAGATTCTGGAAAAGCTTGGTCCAATTGCATACCGAATTGCTCTATCATCAGGAATGGAACAAATGCACAGTGTATTTCATGTATCGATGTTGAAGGGTTGTCTTTGGGATCTGTTCCATGTTATTGATTATCACCAAATAGCTCTCGATGTGAATATGGAGTATAAAGAGAAGCCAATTTAGATCATTGACAAACAAGTGAAATAGTTGTGGAATAAAGAAATCCCTATGGTAAAAGTAGAATGGAAGGAACACTATGGCACGGAAGCGACTTGGGAGAAAGAGGATGAAATGAGGCAAAGGTATCCCGAGTTATTTCCGACTTGAGGTAATGCAAGTTTAGAGGACCAAATTTCTTAAAAGAAGAAGATTGTGATAACCCCATCACATACTATGCCTTTAAATCCCTTAATTTGCATGTGCTTATGTGCTCAGTGTGAATATGAATCCTAATTATATGTTTAATGTGATTTTTGGATTCATATCTATTAACTACAGGAATATCTGTTCTGATTTCTATTATAATCTGAAAATTGAAGGCCTTAATGGCGTCAGAAATCAAAATTGGTTAGTTTATTGAGATTGGCATAATTTTTAGAGCCTGTTGGAAAGTTTGATTAAAATTTGATTCAGGTTAAATTAATTAGAATTAAGTGAGATTAGTTGACATTAAGTTTACTTAATTAGTCTATGCTAATCTAGCAATTTGAGCTCAAACATTTCATTTGGCTAAGTTTATAAGTGTTAGAGATAAAGGGAGCTCAAGTCTACAGAGAGAATGGCAAGAAATTGTAGAATTTTGCTTGAAGATTGGAGAATTGAGGAAGACAACTCAAGTTCTTGCTAGAATTAGTGTTATTGACGACCTTAGGTAAGAGATTAGCCCCTAATTCATGAGTTTAAGTCATTTAATATGTGAATTCAAGTAAATTATGTAATTAAATGCAAGAATTGAGCCTATGATGAAGAAATTGAAGCTAATCCATACATGCATGCATGATTTTGTTGAGTTTCATAATTTTAAGCATGATTTATATCATCTATGTTGAAATTAGAGGATGTATCACACATGCATTCATAATTCAGAAGGTTTTGAAGTTAAATTTTATGTTTTGAGAGCTTTGGAGAAAAAAGAAATTGAAATTATGAAGATTTGGGTTTCATTTTGAAGAATTCTTAAAGTTTTAAGCTAAGGGTTTGAAATTGAGTACATGATTGTGTTTTTGAAAGGGTTTCTAAGTGTTCTTTTAAGTTGTGAATGAGCCATGCAAGTTCATGATTTGAAACTATGTGTTTGAAGCTCAACTCTGTTCTGGAAATTCCAGAATTCTGGCTCACCGCTCGAGCGAACAATCTATTGCTCGAGTGCACATTTCATGCATCCAATAGTTTTGCAGACATTTAAAGTTGGCTCGAGCAAACAAGTCACCGATCGAGCGACTGCCTTTTATTTTGCACAATAACTTGAGCGACCATCGAGCCTAGATTGGGACCATCCAATACTTTTGCAAACCAAGCGGTCTGCTTGAGCGACTAATGTTGCGCTCAAGCAAAGTGTCTTGTTTCAACATATTTTGAAAAGTCATGTTTTACTCATTTTAGCATTCTTTTTCCCTTCTGAGCATGCTTAGGCATGAATTGAACATCTTAAATGAACTAAAGAGTTAGAAATAAGCCTAAGAGAATTGAATAAGTTAGAAAATGATTCAAATAAGCAATATGATTCAATGTGTATATGTGCTTATGAATTGTGTAGGATTATCCGCGAGGATGTATCAACAACCGAATCATTGTGAGTAATATCTTAGTAAAGATATTTTCTTATTCACTCTATTTTTTGAATATCCTAAGAACTTATGATTTTGCAAGTGTGATTGAGTTTCTATCTATCTGATCATCATGATGTCTATAAATGTGATTGATATGACACAAATGTGTGTGATAAACCCAAGGTCGTTCTGTATATTTGACAAGATGAACCTAAGGTCGTTCTAAATATCTGATAAGTTTGATTATCTATTATGAGTTGACCGAGTGGTCATTATATAGCTGTAAATGATTGGACCCAAGGACATTCTGTTAAGATATGATCAATTTTGTTCTATACATCTGTTATATGTTGGACCCAAGGTGGTTCTGCTATCTGTTAGACCCAAGATCGTTCCGTTATGAATTGTTTGTTATATGGAAATGACTATGTTACTTAATAGAATTGTCATATAACCCCTTTACTTTGATATTATTCACTGGGGTTTCGCTCACTATGTATTTATATGTATGTAGGTGAGTAGCGGGATGTCCAACCTTAATGAACCTATGAAGGATACCAAGTTTTTGTGAAGTCTGTCATGAGCACCTCACGAGTAAGGCTTTTGTTTCTTTTGCCCTTTTGTTTCCTTTTTTGTTGGTCATGTTTGACCTTGTCTATATATATATATATATAAGTTCTGGTTTTGTATGATAATGACGTATGAATGATCTTAGACATATGGAATCTTTTTATGTATGTATAAGTGTGAGTTATTAATATATAAGAAGTTCTTGTTCATACCATTTATGCACAAGCTCATTGGACAAATTTTAGGGTAAACTACCAATAAGTCCTAATAATTGGACTTAATTCCCATCAAGTCCTATTGAAAATAAGACTTGGTAAAATTGTCACTAAAAATAATTTTTTTGTGACAAATTTTTATATATGTCGCTAAAAATTGACAATTAGTGACTTTTTTTGTCATGGTTTTTATAAATTGTCGCTAAAACTTGCAATTAGTGACTTTTTTTATGACAAATTTTTTTCTTAGGACCTATTAGACAATAAGTCTATTTATTAGGACCTACACGTAAGTACCCCCAAATTTTATTATTCAGCTTCCACTTCTGGCCCTATATAATTAAATATGGTTTGATATCTGTCTGAGGTTGTAGGTAATCTCATAATTACTGGCCGGTTACGATCCAAATCTCTAGGGGCGGGTTCCGGTCGTGACATTTTTTATCTAAAAACTTTTGAATTTTAGTCTAAATTTTTACACTAAATTCAAATTTTAGATTCAAAAATCTTGTAGCAAATTTTTGAAATTCAAATTTGAATCCCGAATGTTTTCTTCTTTGAATAGGTGTTTTTCTAACAAACTTTTACCGAACCCGGTTCCTTCCGGTCACGTCCGTTCTTCACACATTTTCTATGTTTATAAACAGTCACCAACATGCCTATTTAAAGGCTGCCTCCATTCTAATTTTTTCATTCAGAATTTTCATACTTTCTTCAATTTCATCCTCCCGGTTTCTTCATCATTAGTGTGTCTAAGTTTGTGTGAGTACGAAACATAACTTTGGTTCGTTATATGATCAAAGAGTGTGCTTTCTTCATTTGTGGTAATTGTTGTATCTTTGAGACAAGACATCCATTGTTCTCAAACACCATTGGAGAGGATAAAATTCAATCTTAAAGACACAGTGTTTAAACACTAGCCTCAATCACAAACTTGTTTGTAAACAATCTATAGAAATTCTATTAGGTTTAATTTAATTTTATTTTATTTATTTATACATTAAATTGTGGGCAAATTACACTAACAATCCCTATAGTTTGGAGCTTATGTCACTTTGGTCCCTGACTTTTTAATTGTGATACATTTGACCAAGAATTTTGAATCTTGTTCCAAATAAGAACAATAAAAAATGTTTCCTTTACAAATAGTCCATTTCAAAAGCAAAATCGTCATACAACTTATTTTGTATTGGTTAACTGGTATATTGTTTGAAATGTAATGACATTTTTATTAATGAATAATGTTTGAACTTTCTTGGTTATAAAGTTTTGTTTGATTTAGTTTTCATATCTATTTTTAGAATTTTTTTTAAGAAACTAAAAATTAAATTGGTAAAAAAAATTTAAAATATCATTTTCATATAATTTTATTTTTGGGAGGGTAGAAATAATTTTTTTAAATAATTTTTTTTTATATTTATTTCGTTAAATTAGTTTCCATTTTTTTCAGAAGCCAAACATAACGACAACTTTGATGTCATTATTAAACCTAAAAAATCTAAAAACTCCCAAGATATTGATTTATGATTAAGATTCAATTTTAGCAATTCTAATCAAACAATCAACAATAAATCGGCACAACGATTTAATGTGGAAAAAATTACAATTGGACTCCTTCAATTATGAGAAAAAATCATAGGCTAAAGGTACAAAAAAGTCACTAAGAAGACAAAAATAAATTACACACATGAACCCTCAATTATCTAGCGAATCCACACTCGAATTAAACCAAACCTGATGTGCTTCTTCCACTACCGTCTTCACCTCGAAATTTCTTTCCTTAACATTGAATCTACAACGTCGATATCAAATCCATGACGATAAGCCACTCCAAAATCCATCAAAGTTTTAGGCCAAGTTTCTCGGAATCCACTGATGAACACCTCTCTTTTTTGTGACTTTGTGAATGAAAGAACAAAAACAACCCTTGATGTATGTCAATATGCAGTTCATTGATCAATCAATCACCTTCTATACATCAAAGAAACTCATATATAAGGGGTTGTTTGAGATGTTCTAAATAAGTGTATTTTTTGACTTTTTATGAAATATGGGTTGGGTATGGGTTGGGTTTGAAGTGATGTGATAGAGAGGTGATGCGACTTAAATAAGATGATGTGACTTAAATAGGATAGTAACTTTTTGACTTTTTAACTTTTTTAGGGGATGACAAACAAGGCCATAAATACCCTCTAATATAGAACACTTTGTTTTTTATTCCTCTCTAAAAATCTAGACGGGCTTAACCCTAAAATGAGCAAACGACACACTTTATAACAAACAGAGCCTCGAAGACCGCTCGAGCGCTCACTTTATCGCTTGAGCGGTGTAACTAAAGGCAGTGCTCACATATAGGTCAACCGCTCGAGTACAATATCTACCGTTCAAGCGGTGAAACATGTCTCTTAGAAGTTTAGAATAGAGGTAGAGATACTGGATGAACCACTTCATCGCTGAAGCCCCGTGTTTAGTCAGCGAAGTGGCAAACAATAAATACTCAAGTTAAGATACGAAATATCAACACAAACTCCTCTACATAGGCACAACTCGGGTTAGATTCACATATAAACTCTCATAACTCCCAGACAGAATAGAGTGAATAAAAATCCAATTGAATAGAGTTTTATCCAACGGGATTGCCAATTACAAAAACCTAACATAATCCATTAAACAAATAAATAAATTCTAAAAGTAAAAACATTTCATATATTAAACATATTGATTATACATTAAAAGTCTAATAATCATCCATTACATAATAACCATAAAAAAGTATTTGTTAACAACAAATACAACCATCTATTACATGATAACCATAAAAAAATATCAACAAAAACAACCACTTATTACATGATTATCATCGAAATACATACTAAAAATTAATTTTGAAAAAAAATAAAAATAAAAAAAATATTTTATCATTTTTATATAATTTTACCTTCGATGCATAAAAATAATTTTTAAAAATTTAAAAATAATTTTTTTATATTTATTTTTCTCAAACTAATTTATATTTTGTCAAATTGACGACTTTGCCCCTTAAAATGAAGTAACGATGTCTTCAATTGTCTTTATTTAAAATGATATTCAAAATTTAAGATCAAATGTATCACAATTAGAAGGTTAAGGATCAAAATGACACAAGCTTCAAGTTATAGGGCCCGTTATTGTAATCTGCCCTTCAATTATTTTACCAAAATATATTCCTACATATAGTGTTATATATATATATATATTTGCTCTCAAAAAATCAAGCGCAACACAACACAACACAGTACAGAGATTGTAGACTAGAGAGAGAAAATTAGATTTTAATTTCTTGAGAGATGGTAGCAAAAGTTACCAATCCATTCACAACCTTTTACGAAGACATTCAATTGCCCACTCAATAAAAGCTCAAATCATCCAAAACTAGCTCCACAGAAAACAACTGTCCACGGCATATGCTACATTGGGAGGTATTTGGCGATGTTCAGGTCTCATACCATTCTCACCAAAGGTATCACTTGTTATATAATATGTATGAAACATAAATCATTCCAAATTATTATCCCAATTTAGTGAGTGTGTATATCACGAACAAGGATCCTCTAGAGTTTTTTTTCCTAAAATTTCCTAGAGTGGTGCATTGTGTGGTTGAGATTTAATGACAAGTCACATCAATTTTTTAGCATTAAATCTCAACCACACAATACACCAC
The DNA here is from genome assembly GCA_036172215.1 of Camellia granthamiana. Lineage (NCBI taxonomy): Eukaryota > Viridiplantae > Streptophyta > Magnoliopsida > Ericales > Theaceae > Camellia > Camellia granthamiana. The sequence goes on from CM069903.1 coordinate 115,882,412, forward strand.
TTTAGGAAACTTTAGGAAAAAAATACTCTAGAGGATCCTTGGTGGTATACCATGTGTGAGGTGGTCCCATAGTGACCATAGGTTATTGGAGGAAGTGAGGAAAAAACAAAAGGAGATGATGGGAGGAGATTATGTGTAATGGTGAAAAGAAAAGGGAAGAAGAGGTCCCATGGTGACCATGGGTGTGTAAATTAAAGACTCGTCCTTTGATTTTTAAAAAAGATTAATATGCTAAACAATAATGAGCCAGACTCCCTTTTTCTCCCCACCCCCTTGACCCCCTCTTAACCTCATTGGTCTCTTTTTCTTTTTCTTTTTCTTTTTCTTTTTTTTTCCTTTTCCTCTAATCACCACCTGCCACGTGTGTGTGGGGGTGGTGATTGACTTACGAATTTTTAGCAATAAATTATTTTGGATATTGACTTACGAATGTTTAGTGATAAATTATTTTGGATATTATGATAAAATTTTACTTATTTTTTTATTTCACCAAACAATGAAAATGTGTGTAATATTTTTGAGAAAATATTTTTTGTCAAAACAACTAGAGTCTAATTTAAAAATTTTATTATTAGTAATGACATATTGGATGATGAAATTCTCATGGGTTCTTGCCATCGACTCTAGGTAGGGGTGTAAATTGAGCCCGGCCCGACCCACCTAAGCTGGGCTTGTGCCGGCCCATGTTGGGCCGCCTGAGCTCTTGCCAAAATTCAAGTCAGGTTGGGCCCGGTCACGAACTAGAAAATTAGGCCTAGGCCCATGGAGTATTCGAGGCCTTGGACGAACCAACAGGTTGGGCCTGGCCTTGGGTGGGTCTAAATATTTTTTTTATATTTTTTTTTATCAAAATTTTATTATTTTTTACTAAAAATGACATTAGGTCTCAGGCGGGCCAGACCCATTGGTCATGCCGGGTTTCAAAATGATACTGATGGCCATAGCCCAGGCCCAGGCCTAAGGTCCCAGGCTAGGCTCTGGCCTGGGCCTAACCAGGCTAGGCCCACTCGAGACCACGGGCGGGCATCGAGCCAAATTTACACCCTTACTCGTAAGGTTATTAGTTTCTATCATCACACATATAAATATATTAGCAGTTTGCACACGTGATGCGTGTATAATTCGCAAAAATCATAATAGTATAAGAATAATGATCCAAAAAAATGCACATATAGTATGTGTTGCTCAACTTGTAGCAGCTTGCTTTGTCAAATTCATGATTTCGGTTTCAAGTTTTGTCGTTCTCTGTTAATAAACACCAATTATAGGGGTATTTTGAAAAAAATTCAAAATATAAGACATTTTGTGTCGACACCATATCAAGGCTTCACACATATAATAGTATAGATTGGGGGTGGTGGCAGTTCAGTTTTGGACGGTTTGCGGATCGATTTGGACCCGCCTACATGTATGCGGTTTGAGGAAAATTCAACCCATAACCGCCCACAGTGCGATTTGCGATTTGTGCAAATAGAGTTCGCAGATATGCAGGTGGTTTGCAAATTGGACTTTTTTCTTTAAAAATTTATTTTGGAGCCTTTTTTTTTTTTTTTTTTCCATTTTGTAAATATTTATTTTGGGCCATTTTTCCCTCATTTTCTAAAATGCTCCAACATTAATAATTAATGAATTAAAACTTATAAAATTAAAACACAACAAAATCAATTCCTAACACAAAACAAATCATTCAAAATCCTAAATTTTTAAATCAAATCATAAAATAACACAAGCACATCTTTCAAAATTCTAAACTAGATCATCAATCTCATTTACTATCTTCTACCCAACAATACAATTAAAATAAAATCATTCAAAATCCTAAGCTTACCTAAAAGTAATTCTTCATTAACTTTTAAATTCATAAAAATGCAATAATAAAATAACAACGGTCCAATTTATTTATTTATTTATTTAAAAAGAGTCTAAGTGCGATCGGGTTCTTGTGTGTGCGGGTTAAACCCGCAACCCGCAATCATGTCATATTTCAAACCGTATCCACCCGCATTGTGTCTGCGAAACTGTCCATTTATATGCGGATTGGTTTGGGTTGAATGGGTTGAACGGTTCGGATAACTCTATGTCCACCCCTAGTATAGATACTTTTTTTTTTTAAAAATGCCTCACAAGCTATTATTACTATATATTTAAATTTTGTATTTTGATTATAATTTCAAAAATAAGAATATTCTCTTATAAAACTAAATAGAATAAATCATTAGATATGATAGAATTATATAAATTGTATTATAAATAATAGGAATTGGAGAAAATATAATAAGTCATACAATTTTAACATATTTATACCAACTTTCATTTTACTAAGATTAAAATGACCAAAATTAATGTAGGTGTAATGGCACAAAGATAAACAAAATAAAATATACATTTTATCATAAAAAAGAGATGACAAATCATTTTGCATCTATATAACTAATAAATTACTGATGAAAAAAGAGTTAAGTGTTTTGTAAATTAAGATTTTAAGCGAATCCAAGGCAATGACACTCAAGTATCTATTCATCAACACTTGTATCAACTTCAAACAATCACCAAACTAATTATTCAATAAATCTCTATTTTGTATAAGTTCTTTTTTGGATTAATTCTTTTTGTTTTCCAATAATCATTTGAAGTGGTGAATTTCATCAGTAATTTCCAGTTTTAATGGAATGAAAGTGGAATTAAATAATCAATTAAAATGTTAATTCTCACATATGATAAAAAAATATATTGAAAATAGATCGTTATTTACCAATATAAAAAATGGTAATTCCATTTGAAATTATTGAATGATTATTAAACTTTCATTCTAATGAACCATACGCTACATTATAGTTTGATTAATAGATATTACTTTCAATATTGCTTTGTTTTTTTTGTTGCTTCTTTCTCATTTTTTTTTTTTTTTTCAATCTTATCATAAATAAGTTAATCATTTGGATTAGCTAAGTTGACCATCATCACTGTTATATTTCTATATGTATCATTTGGATGAGCTAAGTTGACCATCATCACTATATTTCTATATGTGTTATTAATAGGTCAATCTTTAAAAATGTAAATATTGATTATTTATTCTATGGTGTGGGACTTCTTTTTTTTTTCTTTTTTCTTTTTTTTTTGTAATTTATTTCTCTCTTTTGAGAGTGAGGTTTATAGTCAAAAAATTAAAAATTATTATAAATTATCACATTACACTTTCTATTTTTTATACATCTTTTCATAAAATCACAAAATTAATTAAAACAATCAATTTCCAAATGGGGTCCTAGTATTATTTTATTATGGGAAGTCTAGTTTTGTTCACACATCTTACTTAAGCGGTGTCTTTTGTCTATCATTCATAAATAAAATTAGTTCAATCTAATAATCATAATATTTTTATTTTATCGTTTGTCTCTGAAAAAATGGACGACAAATATATTTTTTAAAATAGACCATTCATTATGAAAATTTGTTTAAAATATAGGAATTTGTGATACTAATTGTGACTTGTGATTTTGAAAATTACATTTCATTTTTTCAAATTTGTAATCGCATAACAAATTATCCTTTCATTAATTAATCAATAAGTCAATTAATAGTTTTTAATAAATTTTGATAAAGAAATATTTGTAATTTCCGAAACCATTGAAGGTAATTCACATTTTAAACAAGGAAATTTTTTTTTAAGGTCCCTGATATTTAGATTTTATAAGATAAAGGATATATAATATTTTTATAGTAGTTAAGGTTCTTCAACATTTTTACAGAGAAAATTCAACTCAGAAAAATTTTGCCCGACTCAAAGAAATTTCAATTTTCATAGAAAAATTTCAAAATTTCTTTGTGAAATCAGAGAAATTTCTATGAATCGGGGTCGAAATTTATCTGAGACTTGCGAAATTTTTCTTAATTGAACAAAAAAAATTTGAGTTAAATTTTTCCTATGAAAATGTCGAGTCAAATTTTTCCTATAAAAATATTGAGAGACCTTAGTTAATTAAAAAAACAATATCTTAGACCTCTTCTACTACACAAAATTAAAAAAAGATGTTTCACTAATTTTTTCTTTAAATAATCACAGATAATATATTTGTAATTCACTCTTTTATCCACAAGAGAATAAAAATAACAAGTTAAAAAAAGATGTTTCACTAATTTTTTCTTTAAATAATCACAGATAATATATTTGTAATTCACTCTTTTATCCACAAGAGAATAAAAATAACAAGTTAAATGACAGGAGACAGTCCACCAACAAACAATTTGTCTATTATATACCGAGGACCAAACTTCATAAAAAAAACTTTGAAAGCAAACAAAATTACAGTAAGCACACCTAAGATAAATTTGCAATATTCTCAATATAAAAGGACAAAAATGTAATTTAACACAAAGCTAACATAGAGTCATTTGTTGAGGACAATTTAGGTAAAATAAAAAATGCGCAATTTCATTATTTCAAAATGGGAGAGATTTTTATAGTTGTGGTATATATATTGGGGTGTTTGGGAAGGATTTTTTTTGGTTTTTTTTATTAAAAAACAAATTGGTTACAAAATCAAAAAAAATAAATTCAAACAAAATATCACATCAAACCCCATAATCATTTCAATTTTTTTCTCACAAATATCACATTCAATCAAAAAAAAAATTCAACTATCTTCTCAAACACAAAAATAATTTCTTCCAATAATATCTTATAACTAAAAAAATTTACAAAAAAATCCACTTCCTAAACACCTACATATATACACACATGGATTTCACACATTCACTATTTCTAAGGAATGTGTTTAGAAGTATAAATGAATGAATTGGGACATAACTCATGTTTTTTAACTTCATTTTTTCTTACCCAGCTAAATACTACTTGAAATAATAAATTACAAGCTGTTTTGAAAAGATAGTTAAAAGTTAATTTTTTAATTTTTTTAAAAAAAACTTAAAAAATATATAAAAAATGAAAAGATAATTTAACCTAAAATAAATTAAAATTTAAAAGATAACTTTTAATCATCTGCTTAAAATAATCCTACCTAATTTAAAAATAAAAACGAGTGGAGCCTACAAGCACCACTTCGTCTGCCGTTGACTTTGGCCTATTTTGGGAAGGTGGTAAAAATTAATTTTTTTTGCTTTTAATCAAGATTTTTTAGAGTGGTTTGAGAAGTTGGTAAAAAGTTATTTTTTTTTTGAATTAATATTTATTTATAGTGTCACATCACACTAAAATAACTAAAATACCCTCACCTAACTTAAAAAATTACATTTCATCTATTTATACAAAATATAAACATTGAGGATAATTAGGTAATTTTTCAACCTAATTATGACACTCCCCAAATGAGAAAAAAAAACACAGCTAGCGTTTTGCCTCCAAAACGCCGAAAAACGCCAACCCGACGTTTTTATCCTTTCCCAAAAGTGGCCAAAGACAGCCAGCAACACCAACACACCTCCACCTCAAGAAAAATTATTAATTGATTTTAGACTATCATGTAACCATATTATACATCGATCATAATTTATTATATTTTTTATATTTTTTAATCCCTCAATATTTTTTATTTACTTAATATAATTTCATCAATTTTAGTGGTATTTTAAAAAATTGATAAAAAATTAATTTTTTGATTTTTAAACTTTTTTGATAATTTTTTTAACAAAAAAATTAAATTACTTTGAATAAAAAAAATTAACTTTTTTTATTAAAAAAATCGAAAAAATAAAAAATAAACTTTTTACCATTATCCCCAAAAGTTTCTCTACGAATCACGACAGCACACCAACCAATAACTTCTCCACCACAAACATATTGTGAAGTTAATTACCTTTACTTTATTGTGAAATTGACAAATGCTCTGCCGTGTAAATTGTAGTGATGGCAATCAAACATTGACTAACATATCCTCCATCAGCCTTCCGATCATGTTGAATGAAGATCCACCCTCCACCAACGCCTTCTTGCTTTTCTCTCCGATCTCTTTCACCTTCTCTCTCACATCACTGTCACTTACCATCACACACCTCACCGCTCTTTCTATCTCATCGGCCATCACAAGGTCACCACCGCGGCGATAGTCCAACCTCATCTCCACCGCCACTCCCAACTCCCTCACCATAGTGAACGCGTTGAGCTGTTGTTCAGCGGACATTGGCCACGTCACAAAAGGCACACCGTTCCACAAGCTCTCCATGATCGAGTTCCAACCGCAGTGCGATACGAACCCTCCGATCGCTTTGTGGGCCAGTACCTCCGCCTGTGGGGCCCACCCACACACCATCCCCTTCCCTCTGGTCCGTTCGATGAACCCATCTGGCAACATCTCCTCCTCCTCCTGCGGATTCTCAGCTTTTCCTTGTGGTGTTGTTGTTGGTGGTAGACGAATGGACCACAAGAACCCATGCCCGCTGCGCTCCAGCGCCTGAGCTATCTCTCTGAGTTGGGGTGCACCGAATGTCCCCATGCTCCCGAAGCACAGGAACACCACCGACGATGGATCTTGATCATCAAGCCATTTCATTATGTTGTTGTTCTTACTGTGGGACCCTGGGGAACCTAGCTTGTTCTGGGCCTCACCCTTCGCATCAATCACCGGTCCTACGGTGTAGATTGGAGGGGTTTGATCTTCGCACAATGAGCTAATAGCATGGGATTCCAACTCCAGTAATGTATTTACTATAATGCCCTTGGTGTCCCTAAACCTTTTTGCAAGCTTGAGATAAGCAGCGTAACCACCGTCCTTGTTGAACAGTGCGGAGGGCAAAACTCGTGGAGGAACTGGGTTGATAAAACCCGGAATCAAAAACTCAGGATCCGATTCGCTGAACTCGGTGCTGACCCGGTCGTGGCGAGTTGGGATGTATAGCATGAGGCCAAGAAACGCAGCACCGGAGGTCAAGAATAGATAAGAAGGAAGACCGAGTTCGTTGCCAACGTCAATCATGGAAAGGCAAAAGAAGTCGAGGACTAACCCAACGAGTCGGGGCGAGTTAGGGTGAGAGTGAGTCGACCCGATGAGGTTACCGAGGACGTGTTTGATGTGGGGTTTGAAACTTTCTATGTAAAGAGTGATATAGTTTTCAGGGGATTTGGCGAGTTCAGGTGAGTTGGGTGGATGGAGTTGAGGGAGGTCAATGAGTTGGATGAGTGGGTGGGAGGCGGAGAGTGAGTTGGTGTAGGAGTCAATGTTTGGGGGGGTGGAGGTTTTGAATTTGATGACAAGGATGGTGACGGAGAATCGATCATCTCGATCGATAAGGCGCTTCGCGAACTCTACAATTGAGACAAGGTGACCGATCCCTGGACATGGGATGAACACAAGCTCTGCTTTCTTCATCTCAGATTTAGGTCTCTTTTGAATTTGCGTCTCTCTTGCTTACTTTCTTCCTTCCTTCAATGCGCTTTGGCTCATGATCACACATCCATATTATTGACAACAGCAATGCTATATTATTGACAACAGTAATAGTAGGTATCATAAAAAAAAATTTATGAAAATAATTGAAAATTTTATGATCGTTGAATTACATTTAAAATAAAGCATTACACAATAATCAAGATAATTTAAGAATCATAAATTTTTCATGATCATTTTCATGATAAAATTTGCATGATGCCTAACTTTTCCCTATTGACAATGTACATATTGGACGGTGAAATTCGCATGGGTTCTTGCGGTGAAATTCGCATGGGTTCTTGCCTTGGGTTGGGTTGGGTTGGGCTGGGTTGGGTGGGTGTGGGGGTGGGGGTGGGGTGGGGTGGGCCCGGGCAGACTTGAATAATACTTTTTATATTTTTATTAAACTTTTGTTATTTTTTTTATTAAAAATGACACTTAGACTTTCGGCGGGACAAGTTGGACTGGTCTTAAAATCATAGCCTGGTAGTGTTTGGAAACTTGGTTCTAGATTTATTTTTGATTTTTTTCATTAAAAGACAAAAGTTTTGTAAAATTAAAAAAAATAAATTCAAATAAAATATTACATTCAATCTCATAATTATTTCATTTTTCTCTCACAAACATCACATTCAACTACAAAAAAACTCATCGTTCTAAATACTAAAATTTTTTTATCCAATAATATTCTACAACTAAAAAAAATCACATAAAAATTCACTTTCCAAACACTCAATAAGCCAAGTCCAAGGTGTATCAGAGATATTATTTTATTATTATTATTTTTTTTATTGTGTTTTGTTTTTGCAGATGTATTTCTTATCCCGTGTGAGTTAGAGCATCTCCAACGGTGAACTTCTTTTTTCACCAAATCTAAGTAAAAAATGATTCATTTCACCAAATCTGATATCACTACCTCCAACGGTGCATCAAATCTCGTATCAAATCCCGTGGGTCAACCGGTTGGTCGACCGGTGGGTCGACCGGTAAGCTCTGAGAAAAAGGCATTGATTGATTATTGTTGTTTTTTGAAAGCAACCCATTGTTGTCAAAGCACTGGTTTTGTGTTTTCTGGTGTAAATTATGAGGAAAATGGAAACACAACTCATTGAATCCATAACCACTCTCCATCAAATTCTGTGAAACACCCAAAGGATACCCAAAGAAGAAATCGGAAACCACTCTCCATCATATACGCAAAGAAGAACAGAATCGAAATGGGTTTTTGATTCAAAACAAGAACTTTATTGATTGTTGTTGAATCAGAACAGCTTCATCATCTCTGTTTCTCTCTCTTTATAAACTCCTCTGTTTTGGTTTTGGTATGTCATTATTAACAACTGAAACAATTATTTAGATGATGGTGGGTTGACCGGTTGGTTGACCGGCCGGTCGACCGGCCAGGCAAATATATATATATATATTTTTTGAACCTTTTTTGACCGGTTTGAACCTATCTATTTTAAAAGAAATCGGTCGACCGGTTGGTCAACCGGCCGAGCAACCGGCTGGTTGATCGGTTCCTCCCTTCAACGGTCACAAACAGTGTTTTGATGAAATCTGCTTTCTGTCCTCAGTTTGATGAATTGTTTGGTGAAATCTTATTTTGATATCGATTTGATGCAACTGTTGGAGCACCAAACAGTAACTTTTTCATCAAATTTTAAATTTGATGTCAACTCTGGTGAACCGTTGGAGATGGTCTCATGTGTTTCTAAAATTGATGTGTTTGGCCTTTTCTTTTCTTTTTTTTCTTTTTTTTGTTTGTTTATTTTTTATGTACCTTATGGGTTTGGATTTAATTTTTTAAGAAGTTTGGGTCTGAAATAATACTTATCTTTCATAAAATGGATTTTAATTTTAGAAATGTATTTTTATTTTCAGTCTAAAATATTTTCTTTTGAGCGGCTAAATTTTTCATTGCCAATTGGCGACTTTTGGCGACTAAAAACAAATTAGTTGCCAATTCTTTTGCCAACAGTTAATTGACGACCAAATGGGCGACCAAGAATTTTAGTCGGCAAAAATCTTTGGCGACTAAAAAAATAACTTTTGACAACTAAAAATTTAGTCTCCAAAAGTGTAATTTGTTATAGTGGGAATTAATGTAGGTATAATGACACAAAGATAAACAAAAAAATATATATATTTTATTATAAAAGAGATAACAAATTATTTTAAATTCATATAACTAACGAATTACTGATAAAGAAATAGTTAAGTATTTTGTAAATTAAGATTTTAAGCGAATCCAATGCAATAACACTCAACTATCTGTTTATACCACTTGTATGAACTTCAAACAATCCCCAAACTAATTATTCAATAAATCTCTGTTTTGTATAAGTTGTTTTTGGATTAATTCTTTTTGTGTTCCAATACACAGTCGAAGTAGTGAGTTTTATCAGTAGTTTTCAGTTTAATGGAATGAAAGTGGAATTAAATAACCAATTAAAATGTTAATTCTCACATATGATTTAAAAAAAAATGTATTAAAAATATATCATTATTCGTCATTATAAAAAAAATAATAATTTCATTTAAAATTATTGAATGATTATTAAACTTTCATTCTAATGAATTATACGCAACGTTATAATTTGATTAATAGATATTACTTTCAATATTGCTTCTTTTCTTTTCTTTTTTTCTTCTTTTTTTTGTTTTTTCATTCTTACGGTTTCAATCATTTGGATTACCTAAGTTGACCATGATCACTGTATATTGGAAAATGATTTGGACCCCACAGGGTACCCCCACGACCCCTTATGGCTGTAATTGGTCATTTTTTTTTTTTTCTCCTCCTATCACCAGGCCCCACGTGTATGTGGAGTGGTGATTGCAAGGGGTCTCAATCACTTTTAACTATATATTTCTATGTGTAATTAATAGGTCTCGTTCTTTCTATTTTTTACACATATTTTTATAAAGTGAAAAAATCAATTAAGATAGTCAATTTCTAAACGGGGCCTAGTATTATTTTATTATGAGTCTAGTTTTGTTCACACATCTTATTTAAGTGGTGTCTTTTGTGTATTATCCATGAATAAAATTAGTTTAATATGATAATCGTAATAATTTTATTTTATCATTTCTGTCTCTGAAAAAATGGACGACAAATATATTTTTAAAATATAGGAATTTGTGATACTAATTGCGACTTATGATTTTAAAAATTACATCCCAAATTATCCTTTCGTTAATTAACCAATAAGTCAATTAATAGTTTTTTTTATAAATTTTGATAAAAAAATATTTGTAATTTCCGAAACCATTGAAAGTAATTCACATTTTAAACAAAGGAAATCTTTTTTAAGGTCCTTGGTATTAAAATTCTATAAGATAAATAACATACAATATTTTCATAATAGTTAAGATCCCTCAACATTTTCATAGAAAAAATTCGACTGAGAGATATTTTGCCCGACTCAGAGAAATTTCAAAATTTCTCTAGGTCGGGGCCAAAATTTCTCCGAGTCGAACAAAATTTCTTTGAATCAAATTTTCTCAGTGAAAATATTAAGGGACCTCAGCTAATAAGAAAAAAAAAAAAAAATCTTAAACCTTTTCTATTACACAAAATTAGAAAGAGATATTTTACTAATTTCCCCTTTAAACAAATCTCCAATAATATATTTGTAATTTACTTGTTTATCCACAAGAGAGTAAAAATAGCAAGTTAAATGACACGAGACAGTCCACCAACAAACAATTTGTTTACTATATACCGAGAACCAAACTTCATAAAAAAAAATTTGAAACCAAACAAAATTACAGTACGCCCAACTAAGATAAATTTGCAATATTCTCAGGCCAAGTTTGGCTAAACTAAAAAAGTGCACTTATTTCATCTTTTTATCTTTTTTGGGTCACATCAATCAACATTTCCTCTCTATTTTTTCTACACATAATACAAAAAAAGTCAAAAAGTACACTTATTTAGTCTTCCCAAACTTGACCTCAGTATAAAAGGACAAAAATGTAATTTAACGCAAAGCTAATATACAGATAAATTTGCAATATTCTCAATACAAAAAGGATAAATATGTAATTTAACACAAAGCTAACATACAGTCATTTGTTGAGGACAATTTAGGTAAAATAAAAAATGCACAATTTCCCTCTTTTCAGAAGAGATTTTTATAGTTGTAATATATATATACATATTATATACACACACACGGATTTCACACATTCACTCTCTCTAAGGAATGTGTTTAGAAGTATAAATGAGTGTAATTGTAACATTAGTCATGTTTTTTTAATTCATTTTTTCTTTACCAGCTAAATACTACTTGAAATAATAAATTACGTAATTTAAAAGCAAAAACAAGTGGAACTTACAAGCGCCACTCCGTCCGCCATTGACAAAGACAGCCAGCAACAGCAACAGACCTCGACCTCAGAAAAATTATTGGTTGATCCTAGAGTATTACATCATTATATTACACACCAATCACAATTTATGATGTTCTTTATATTTTTTAATAATTTAATATAAATTTATAAATTTTATTCTTTTTATTAATCACAACACTATTTACTTTGTTTGGTTTTAATTTTTAGAATTTACTTTTTAAAAAATTATATTTTTTCGTTTTTCATATTTTTTTTATTTTTATTGAATTTTTATAATTTTTAAACACACCTAAAATAAATATACTTAAAAAATATAATATTTGTAAAAAATAATTCAAAAAAATTAACTTAATATTAAAAATACAAAAAAAATATAAGGTATGTTTGGTTTGGTTTTGGGAGAGTAATTTTTAAAAATTGTTTTGGGGAGAGAGTTTAGAAATTTTTTTGGTTTGTTTGGTTGTGTATTTTAAAAGTAGTTTTGGAGTTTGAGAGTTTAGAATGATTTGATATTTTGTTATAATTGAGTAGATGTGTGCGAAAGAAAAAGTAATTGAGAATAAGAGAGGAGAGAGAAAAAGTGATTGAGAATGAGAGAGGAGAGAGAAAAAGTGATTTTGAAAAATTTACAAACAAAACAAATTTTTTAAAAAAATTTTTCCAAAATCACCCATAAAAATTCAAGACATTTTTCATATTTTTGTGTGCTTATTAAAATTTTAAAATACTTTTTCTTAAATATCTTACAACCTAGATATATCTAAATAAGATACATAAAAAAATATATATATATTTAAAATTTAAAAAATATTCACTAAAAATAAAAATTTTAATTTCTAAAAATCTAAATTTAAAAGATTGAAATTAAACCCACTAATTAAGACACCAAACCACAATATGCAAGACCGGCCAATAACTACAAACATTGTGAAATTAGGCCTTGTTTAGGAACATATTTTTTTAGTAATTTTTTGACTTTTTAATTAAAATATGATGTAAAAAAAATTAATATGTTTAGAATAATTTTTTGATTTTTTTATAAAAAAATGTGTAAAAAGTAAAGAAAAAAGAAAATATTTGACTTTTTGATATGAATTATTGACTTTTTAAGTTTTTTCATAATTTTTTAATTTTTTTTTTTGACTAAAAATGATATTTGCCAAATGAGGGCTTCATTACCTTTACTTTATCGTGAAATTGACAAATGCTCTGCCCTGTAAATTGTAGTAACAGTAATGCTATGGAGCTCTAAAACAAGAGCACTGAAACAGCTCTAATTTGTCCTTTTTTTCATTTTTTTTGTCTTTACTTCACTGTTTTTTTTTTTTTAAAAAAAAAAATAGGTGACAGCTCATTAGAGCTGTCCTTCCTCAGCTCTAATTAGAGCTCTGGGGCATTTTCCTTGTAGTAATGGCAATCAAACATCGACTAACATATCCTCCATCAGCCTTCCGATCATGTTGAATGAAGATCCACCCTCCACCAACGCCTTCTTGCTCTTCTCTCCAATCTCTTTCACCTTCTCTCTCACTTCACCGTCACTTACCATCACACACCTCACCGCTCTTTCTATCTCATCGGCCATCACAAGGTCACCGCCAAATCCACCGCCGCGATAGTCCAACCTCATCTCCACTGCCACTCCCAACTCCCTCACCATCGTGAACGCGTTGAGCTGTTGTTCACCGTACATTGGCCACGTCACAAAAGGCACACCGTTCCACAAGCTCTCCATGATCGAGATCCAACCGCAGTGCGATACGAACCCTCCGATCGCTTTGTGGGCCAGTACCTCCGCCTGTGGGGCCCACCCACACACCATCCCCTTCCCTCTGGTCCGTTCGATGAACCCATCTGGCAACATCTCCTCCTCCTCCGGATTCTCAGCTTTTCCTTGTGGTGTTGTTGTTGGTGGTAGACGAATGGACCACAAGAACCCATGCCCGCTGCGCTCCAGCGCTTGAGCTATCTCTCTGAGTTGGGGTGCACCGAATGTCCCCATGCTCCCGAAGCACAGGAACACCACCGACGATGGATCTTGATCATCAAGCCATTTCATTATGTTGTTGTTCTTACTGTGGGACCCTGGGGAACCTAGCTTGTTCTGGGCCTCACCCTTCGCATCAATCACCGGTCCTACGGTGTAGATTGGAGGGGTTTGATCATCGCAAAATGAGCTAATAGCATGGGATTCCAACTCCAGTAATGTATTTACTATAATGCCCTTGGTGTCCCTAAACCTTTTTGCAAGCTTGAGAGAAGCAGCGTAACCACCGTCCTTGTTGAACAGTGCGGAGGGCAAAACTCGTGGAGGAACTGGGTTGATAAAACCCGGAATCAAAAACTCAGGATCCGACTCGCTGAACTCGATGCTGACCCGGTCGTGGCTAGTTGAGATGTATAGCATGAGGCCAAGAAACGCAGCACCGGAGGTCAAGAATAGATAAGAAGGAAGACCGAGTTCGTTGCCAACGTCAATCATGGAAAGGCAAAAGAAGTCGAGGACTAACCCAACGAGTTGGGGCGAGTTTGGGTGAGAGTGAGTCGACCCGATGAGGTTACCGAGGACGTGTTTGATGTGGGGTTTGAAACTTTCTATGTAAAGAGTGATATAGTTTTCAGGGGATTTGGCGAGTTCATGTGAGTTGGGTGGATGGAGTTGAGGGAGGTCAATGAGTTGGATGAGTGGGTGGGAGGCGGAGAGTGAGTTGGTGTAGGAGTCAATGTTTGGGAGGGTGGAGGTTTTGATGACAAGGATGGTGATGGAGAATCGATCATCTCGATCGATAAGGCGCTTCGCGAACTCTACAATTGAGACAAGGTGACCGATCCCTGGAGATGGGATGAACACAAGCACTGCTTTCTTCATCTCAGATTTAGATCTCTTTTGATTGTGTCTCCCTTCCTTCCTTCCCTCAATGCTCTTTGGCTCATGATCCACACATCCATATAAATTATAATAAATTACAAATGCACCCTTAAACTTTGTTTAAAATAGAGTTTATTTTATATTTGAAAAATTACAAATATCTCCTTATTAGAATTTTTTATTTAACATAATTAATTAAAAAAATAAAATTCATAATTACTCTCGTATACAATAATAAAATTATCTAAATTATTAATTAAAACATATTTTTAATATCATTAAAAACTATTACTTGACTTGATAATTTATTAATAAAATAGACGATTTGTTATGAAATTAGAAATTTTAATTGGTGGAATGTAATTTTCAAAATCACAAGACGATTCGTATTTTAATAAAATTTCAAGAGATGTATTTGTAATTTACCTTATAAATTATTGTTATATGAATAAAAAATAGTAATATAAAATTGTTTTGTTTTTTTTTATAAGTAATTTATAATTCTTATATCTAGTGGTTGTTGGATTTTACTCGCTGATCTTATATAAAATCATCTTCAATTGTTATTCAAATTTATTATTAAATTTAAATTTGATAAAAAAAAAATATCTATTTCAATAATTTCATCAAATAGGTATTAAATTTAATGTCACTTTTCTTTTATCAAACTGAGGATCAATGTATCTTCCATTAAATCATTGTTCATAACCGTTTGATTTTTACCATCGGATAAACACCGGATATCCCTCCGGATGTCCCTCGAATGATCACCTCAAGACAAAAATTTATGAAAAAATTATACTAACCGATCGTCTCCCTGGTTGTCCGCCCGAATGACTACCTCAAGCCAAAAATTTGTAAAAAATTTACACTGGCTGGTCAACCGATTGGACATCCGCCCCATCATTTGCTCGGTCAACCGGTGATCAGATGAAACTTCAAAAAACTTCGTTGAAGCATTTGATATCAAATAAAACTTTTACTCAAATTTGGTAAAAAATTTGATGCATAGTTGTAGATGCTCTAAAATAATTAAATTTTTCTGAAATTTCTTATTGTTTTTCTGCTAAAAATTTTAAAACTACACGATCCTCTCTCTTATAAAAAGGATGCATATTCCTCCCATTCAGATTGAAAGGTGTTGTTCGAGTTTGTGAGACTCATTATAAGTTCTGTTTTTATAATTCGAATTGCTTATTTTGTCAGACACTTATTGTATATCAGTCACACACACTCACACACAAAAATTAGACCGTTCAATAAATGTAACTTATTCAGTTTATCACGTTTATCATAAAAAAAATACTAATCTTTAAATTGAATTTAAAAACATAATTGTCAAATCAACTTAATTTTTCATATGAATAGTATACACAAAATGCTTGATAAACACTGGTGGAGTTATAGTATAATGACAACACTCAACTTTGAAATTTTCTTAAACTAAATTTAAAATTTACTCAAAAATGTTTGAGATTTTACAAATTAAACCTAGTGAAATTATATAAACAAAAGACAAAAATGTTATTCCTATTTCATTTTATTATAAATACACTTTAAAATTTATATTTACTGTTAATAATTACGGACATATATATATATATAATGGGTGATGCACCAATAAATCTCAAATTAACAACTTATACACTGTTTAGTCCTAAAAGTTTTCTTATAGACTGACATGTCCCATTATAGGGAAATTGACTATAGAGGGTATATACATCAAACATCATCATCATCAAAACAACATCATCATCATTAAAACAACATCAAACATCACAACATCATTATCAAAACAACATCAAACATCACAACATCATCATCAAACATCACAACATCATTATCAAAACAACATCAAACATCATCATCAAAACAACATCAAACATCACAACATCATCATCTTAAATTTTTTTAAAATTATATCATATTATTAATTAGGGTGATGCACCAATAAATCCCAAATTAACAACTTATACACTGTTTAGTCCTAAAAGTTTTCTTATAAACTGAAAGGTCCCATTATAGGGAAATTGACTATAGAGGGCATATACATCAAACATCATCATCATCAAAATAACATCATTATCATCAAAACAACATCAAACATCACAACATCATCATCAAACAATATCAAACATCATCATCAAAACAACATCAAACGTCATAAACATCATCATCAAAACAATATCAAACATCACAACATATCATCAAACATGATTAGAGTTAGATCAACATATAGTATTCATAAAATTTGCAAAACCCAAAACCAATTGATGACAATGATCATTACCGAAGGGGTATTCAAGATTAAAATTACAAAGTGAGTAAAAGATCTACCTGAAATTGTTGGAATGCAAACAATTTACACCAAACCCAAGATCCAGAAATAAATTCCAGAAAGAAATTTTTGAAAAAAGGGGGCAATTCATCAAACCCTATAAGTCAGAAACAAAGAAGTATACAAATCAAAATCAAAGATTGTTTCTTAGTGAATTATAGAGTTTTGTTTGGACCCAATATATACATATATATATATATATAAAGATAAAGAAAGAGATAGCTTCACGTAATGGTTCTATTATTTGTAATACATACATTTCTAACATACGAATTGACTGAAAAGAAGAAACACATCAAGGAACGAAGATTTGGAGGGAGAGAGAAGGAAGGTTTGAATATGCGAAGGTTCTTCTTTGGTAGTTTCAGATGTTGTTTGATGATGATGTTGTGATGTTTGATGTTGTTTTGATGATGATGTTTGATGTTGTTTTGATGATGATGTTGTGATGTAAAAAAAGGACTAAATGGTTTACAAAAAAACATTTAGGACTAAATGGAGTAACATTTTTCAATATGAGATTTATGAGTAATTTTTCCATATATATATGATTCTTAATGTAGGTTAAAATATGAATTTGGACAAAATTTATTAAGAATAGTAGTAAAAATAACAACTATAATTGTCATAAGCATTAGTTATATGAATCACACTTACAATTTTGAAAAGATTTTTTTGTTTCGATATAATTTATAAAGAACCTAATAAGTGATGATTTTTTAATTTATTATTCGGCTCATGTATTGAAAAATATGTATTTGATAGAATAGATAGGGTAATTCTATGGTACACATCTTAAAGAGTGTATACCATATGTAGATGGTATACATAGATTATGATATTTACGAGTTTGATTTTCACAAATGTCTTAATCCTATGAGAATCATAACTATAAAAAAATAAAAAATAAATAAAATATGGAATTAAAAACGCCTTAAACTTAGTCGAAAAAGGTCGTTCGTGGGTCAAAAAAGTAAAATACACTATAAGAATTTACACTTTTGGCTACGAAATTTGGCAACTAAAAGTATTTTAGTTGCCAAAAGTATCACATTTGGCGACTAAAAAATTTATTAGTTGGCGTGGGTTTAGGATTTAGCTACTAAAATTTTTTAGTCGACAAATATTAATTTTTGGCGACTAAATTTAGTTTTAGTCTGCAAAAAGTTCACTTTTGGCGACTAAAAATCGTATTAGTCGCCTTAAGTCTATATTTTAGGCTACTAAATTTTTTTTAGTCATCATATATTATGTTTTGCCGACAAAATAAATTTTAGTCGCCAAATAATAAAGCATATTCTTATGGTAACTCTTTGGCGACCAAAAAAATTAGTCGGCATACTAAAAAGTTAGGCGCCGTTAATGTATCTTCGGCTACAAAATAGAATAGTGGGGATATATATTGCATTTGTTGACAAAACATTGATTTAGTCGCTAAAAATGGTAAAAGTTTAGGGAGGGAAACAATTTTTGATTGCCTGCGCTTCCTCTGTTAGACAAAAACGATATTCAAACTCTCTCACACCCAAACTGTCTCACCACCAAACCTTACACGAAATCACTTTACCGCAGCCCACCGTACGAAGGACGTCGGCACGGCCACTGCCACCACCGAAAATCACTACCGCCACAGGCGCAGATCGCAGGTGTTCTCTCTCACTCTCTTCAGCTCGCTCTATAGCTCTCTATCTATCTGTGTGTGTGTGTCTCTCTCTCTCTCTCTCTCTCTCTCCCATCCTCTGTTTCCTCCTTTTCTGATTGTAGATTTAGGGTTTA
Organism: Camellia granthamiana; assembly: GCA_036172215.1. Classification (NCBI taxonomy): domain Eukaryota; kingdom Viridiplantae; phylum Streptophyta; class Magnoliopsida; order Ericales; family Theaceae; genus Camellia; species Camellia granthamiana. Next base: position 115,901,139 of record CM069903.1, read on the forward strand.
ATTTCGTGTTGATTTAGACTATTCCATAGTTTCCTCCTTTTCTGAAACCCAGATCTGTTGATTTAGGGTTTTACTCGGTTAATTAGCTGCACATTTTATAAATTCCTCATAAGCTTGCATGTTGAAACAAGAAATTTTTTTTTGCAGAAATACTCGTTTCCTGGATGACTACACTGTTAGCAATACTTGTGCTGATTGGTATACAAAATAGAGCATGTTAATCTTTATACAACAGTGCAGCTGCATCACAAACAATGTTTTCACAAACAATTTATTTCTTAGATTGCCTACTCATGAGTGTATTGTTTGATTCACTTTTTTCTTTGATTCTTTTATATTTTTACTTGTGAAATACTCTGTTTTTGGAACCCCTTTTAGATTGTTAATAATTTCTTTTGTTGAATTTCAACTTGGATTGAACCTTAGAGATAATTTCTTCATCTCGGTTATGCGATTGTTGGTGAAAACAAAGTTGTTGTATCCTACTATTTAAATATTTGAAAAAAAAAAAAAACCCCCAAGAAACTGAGGGACCCTAATTTGGTCATTCGTTTCAATAGGCCTCTAAATTTTATCTTCTATGTATTAGTGTGTGTTGGTAAATTTGTATACATAAATTAATTCTCATATTTGTTTAAAGATTTGATGACGAGGGTTTAGAATTGTACAATTTGAATCACTATAGCTTGTCCAAATAAATTTAGGTTATGTTTAGATTGAAGGATTTCAAATGAACGGATTTAATGTTGAAGTTTATATATATATATATAAACACTCTTGCCCAAATATATGAGTTTATTATTGTTAATTTCATTGTTTTCTCAGACAGAGGAAAGGATAGTCAAGGTGAACTTGTTGGTTACTTTGAACTTATTATAAAGGTATACGAGCTCTAAAATGTCCCACTAGTTTATTTACTACGTCTGATTTAGTTTTATCTAGTTCTCATTCCTTTTAGATTGCTTTTGTGTCTTTGAATCTTGATATTAATTAGATGTATCTACAAGGAAGGATGTCCTACCATTTTCGAGAGATGCGTGAAGGTGATTACCTAACTATGAAGGGACCCAAGGTAAATTTTCTTCCTCTTTTTGGCATAATGGTAATTGGAATATGGATTATTATGGTAATGTGAAACAAAAATGAGAACTTGATATTGCACTTGTTATAAATGTGTGATGTCTGATAGCTTTTGGAAAACATAATATGCTTTTGGAAAACTTAGTTGCTGGAACCATCATATGACTTGTTATTGTTTTTTTAAGTGCTGAAATGGTGTAGAGGCAATGTTTCTTATTATTGGAATTGATACCTAAAGGGACCAATGTCACTTAATGCTGAAATTATGGATTAAGAATCCAAGAACCTCATAAATTAGTGGCAGGTAGATAATAGTTAAGTAGAGCAATTTATTAATAATAAAAAAGAACATGGCATAGTCAAGCTTTGTTATGTAATTTGCCCATAAGTTGGGCAATGACATTTTTTGAATTTGAAGGGCTTTAATTGACAAATTTACAATATCATGCTGGTTTTGCAAGCATATTTGGTAACTAATATGGAGCCAATCAAGTTTTGGGAGTTTTTCTCACTTGTTCTTAAAGGTCTTGTTCTTGTCTTTTCTAGGTAGCATCACTTGAACAAGTTTTGGGAGTTTGAGACTACTTTTTTTCTTTAAAAAGTTGTATTGACATCTATATATTTTCTATATCATTTGATTTGGCTCCCATTGATTAATGGATATGACTAGCATTTACATACGCTGCTTTGGTACTTTCCCTTGTTCATTTTCAGGATCTTACAAATATGTCTTCATCCAATATGCCTTCAAGTTCCCCATTGTTAAGTGTAAAATTTTAAAAATTTTAAACTTTTCTAGTTGAAACAGTGGCCTGCTAAATATAGATGTTAACCATCACACTATATTTGCAAAAGGAATCACGAGACAAAATAAAGCTTTGTTAACATCATCAAGAGGGCTTCTTTAGTACCATTTTCATGGGGATAGGTAGAATTTGGAAAACTGATTAGTTGCAACATTAAATTATTTTTCCATTAGAGCAACTTTACTATTTTCATTCTCATAGAGTTTGTATAATGATATTTTTCTCTCTATCCAGGCAAAGAGGAGTTGTATCAAGTTGGGTATTTATGGAAAGTTCTCAAATTGCTTCAATTGCTTGGATAGGATATGAGGTATGCTTCTAATGAGTAGACTCTACTTCTAATTTTGATGGGCAATAACATTGGTCTAATTTTGTTTATTAAAATTCATTTTCATTTTCATAAATAGACACAAGTAGAAATCCCAACTACTTGGAGAAGATTATTTGAGTGCTTAATTATTATGTTATGATTAAGGTGTTCCTCAGTGCCTCATGAATAATAAAATTAGTTTGACATGGGCAGTGGATATATTTGTAGTAACTATTTAAGCATCTTCTTTCCAATTTTTCAGAACACAATTAATAAGCATTCTTTTGCTCATCTTGCTGTCCATCTGTTACTCTAGGTGGTGGTTCACGTTTTTTATTCAAAGTTTATGTTCATCTTTGTGTCACTGGACTCCTTAATCTTTTTTAAAACTCAACTATATATGGTTTAACATAAATCTTCACAAGTTGTTGTACAAGCTATGCTAGTAATTCCGACCGGTAGGTTGGGAGAGCTGAACCACCGTGTGTCTCTCACGGACAGCTTCTCCTTGACAAATAAGACTTACGACAACTGACGGAATGTAATTCGGACTCCTAGGTTGGGAGTTAGAGCCGAAAACGCTTTAAACTTAGTCAAAAAAGGGCATTCCGGGGGCAAAAATTTAAAACAACTCTTGAACCTCCATGTGGTTGTCACAGACAGCTTTCCTATGACAATTAGGACCCGTGACAACAGACGTAATATAATTCGGACCTGTAGATTGGGAGTTAGAGCCGAAAGCGCCTTAAACTTAGTCGAAAAATGGCGTTTCAGGGTTGAAAATTCAAAACAACCCCCGAACCACAGTATGGCTGTCACGGATAGCTTCCCCATGACAAATAGGACTTGTGACAATAGACGGAATGTAATTCGGGCCCATAGGTTGGGAGTTAGAGCCGAATACGCCTTAAATTTAGTCGAAAAAAGGCGTTTCGGGGGAAAACATTCAAAACAGCCCCCGAACCACCATGTGGCTGACATAGAAAGTTTTCCCATGACAAATAGGACTTGTGACAACTGACAGAATGTAATCCGGACCCGTAAGTTGGGAGTTACAACCGAATACACCCGAAACTTAGTCGAAAAAGACCTTTCCGGGGGCGAAAATTCATAACAACCCCCGAACCACCGTGTGACTCTCGCAGACAGCTTCCCTATGACAAATAGGACTTGTATGTATGCATGTATCTATGTAGGTTTCCAGTCCCTCAAAAAATGGCCACGGAAAATAATAATCTAAAACTAGTTCAAAAAACAAACAAAAAAAAAAAAAAATAGTCCAAAACATATTTGAGATTGGCAAATAGTTATGGGATCATTGTCACAGTGAATTTTGGCCATTTCTCGCAGACTTCAGATCCTCCAATTAAGATCATCATATTACTAATTGATCTGTTTTAGATAGGAAGATGGTTGTCATCACATAAGCGAAAATCAACAAACTTACAAGTGGCAAGGCAAAGTCAAGAAAATCAAAATTTGGAAAAATATCTTAAAAATTGAGGTAATATTGTTCACTACGGGTGCTGAATTTTATAAGTAAAAGAGTCAAACAGCAAGTAGCTCAAACTCAACTCACAAAAGGCTTGTCATGGCTTGTTTTGTGGTTAAAGCCTAGCACAAGCCGAATATCTGACTTCGTTAACAGTTGATCTGATATTCAGCAAGAGGAGGTTCGGCTCAGCAAAGCTTGACTAGGTAAATTTGAAATTATATACAGCAATAAAAGAATCACAATACATCCACAGAAACTGTAGACGTCCCCGAACGTCCCGGGAGGGAAATCCTGTTTTGTTCATTTGGGCTCACTACAGTTCAGGACTCAAATTGTCATGGTTCTTAATCTGAACCAAAGAGTCCAAATCCGGCAAATCCTTTTGAGAAAACAAATTTTTAGAAAAGAAGTGCCAAACATGGACTGCTTTGCTAGATACAGAGTCGCCACCTAAATATTTATTTTGGGAGAATTTAGGAAATCCTGACTCGTTTGCCTAGGGCCACGTGTCCGTCATCACCAAAGTTGCCTCGGCTCGGGAACTTGGGTACGATTGGGGAAGGTCAGCTATGAGCACCCCCGCTCGCCCGATCAAAGATCGGCCTCTACTAACCCTGATATCTTGTTTTGAAAACATTATGCGTTCTTATTCCGGTTATTAGCCTAGATTTACTACGTGATGCGCACAGCAAACAAGTATAGACTAAGTCGCCTAAATTGGAACAAAGCATATCATGTTTGTTTGTTTGAAAATGGTTTGATGGTGCTACCCGCAAGTAGGCTAAGACATGAATTTTGCCACCCTCAAGTGGGCTTAAAACTCGCATTCAATGCATTGTTCCAATTTAAGTAACCCAACCTTCACCCACAGGCATTCAGGCAGTTATATCACATAAGCACATAGCCTCATGGTAAGCATGCTGTCATGGCAACACTCACACGCATGTAAGGATGCTAAAGCATAAAAGCTTACCTAGTACTCAAAGCCAAAACAGAAACTAGTTAGTAATCAATGCATGATCCTAGTTCATGTTAAGATGGCTAATGCAACACAAGCAAAATACAGCTAGAATAGGCTCAGCTAATCTAAGATGGCATATGAGATGCTACAAATAACATGTATTCAACTTGGAATTGAAATACAATGCAGTTAGTACGATGCGCCGAGCCCGGTGCATGCAAGACAAATGTATGGATGCACACATGCATAGCATAAGGTATGCTAATTTAAATATGCCCTAATACTAACCATCAAAAGCAGGTAAGTAAAAAAGAGAAAGAAGTGGGGGTTGGAAGACATGCACACACGCACCCACACTTATTACAAATTTGCCCTTGCTCGGAGGGACCGAAAAAATAATACAATTTAACTAACTATCAAGCTAATTAAATATTTCAGACAATTAACTAGTTAAGCAAATTAACTAAGCTAATTAAGCAGTAAAAGCAGCCTCGGGAAAGGGGGCCCAATGCATGCGCGCTTGGTTCCACTTGGAAACCCACCACCATGCACAAGTTTGCCTCTGTTTCCCCTGCTCTGCTTCTCTGAAAATTGAACAACTCCCAAGGTATGCTCCATGGACACTGTGGATCACCACCGACCAAGTGGAAATCCCACCGACCATGTCCAGATGGTCATCGACCATTTGTTTAGATCTCGGCCATCAATAATTGGTCGGTCGGTACTCCATGTAGTCGACCGGCCAAGTCTTCCTGCAGAACCTGTTTTGACAGCAGCAGAGGGCAAAACAAGGCATGGCAATGTATTTCAAGCAAATGTGTGCACCAACACATCCCTTATCATGTTTGTGACTCAAGGGGGTATGTTCCTTGATTCTTGGACCACCAATCGCGCATTTCAATGCGTGATGGCCCAAGGAACCAAGTTGTGCATTTTGATTTCAAATGAAATGCAAACAAACACATAAGGCCCAACCTCTATCACTTGATCAAGAGACAAGGCATGCATGCTCAATGCAATGCAACCTAGGCATGTGAACTAAGCATGCAATATGAACATGAGGGCAAGCATGCAACAAAATGCAATATAGCTAAGCATGTGTCAACAACGCAAGTAATGAGCATGCAAAACATTATGCAACCGAAGCATGCAAGCATGTAGCAATGTGACCACATTTGAACAACATGCGAAAGGTGGACTTAGACCAATATGGACAAGCCTCGGCCATGTCTAAATAGGAAGCCAAAATGCTATGGAATGGAGGCAAATACACACACAAACAATGCATGCAAACATGGCCCAACACTTAAGCATTAAAGAGCATCTTTTAAACACATTTAAAACAGACTATTATGGAAAAATAGCAAGCACATTAAACTCTGAAAAATACATGAGGGATGATGCCAAATCAACCTATCAATGCAAGCAAGGCATGCAACTATGTCTGAAACTCAAGGCAAGCCAAGGGGCTTAAACCATGGCTATATGAAGCAAGTCCCAAAGGGTCGAGGGGACTCAAAACAGTCCCAATGTAGGTCGAGACAAGGCCCAAAACACACTTGGATGACATCTAAATGGCCTACACAAGGAAGCATACACAAAGGTCCAAACATGGGGCATGAAACACCAACCTTTTAAAGCATTAAAGGGGCATCAAATGCAAGCATACAAGCATGGAACAAGGACTGAAATATCATAACTAATGGTGCCAAACCACTGAAATGATGCAAATAGAGCATGGTAGAGGAGCCAACACTCAAAGCATACAAGCTAGATTGCATGGTAGCTATACAAAGCAAGTCATGGATGACCCAAACAACCAAAATCAGACCTAAAGCATGCCAAAATATGCATAAAAGCTTCACAAAGCTAAGCCAAAATCATGCTAGAAATAAGGCTCAAAGCACAAAGCATGTTAAGACAATTTCATGGCATTACAAGACAAGTATGCTAAGCATGCATGGTGTGTCTAAACCAACTTAAAACAGTGCTATATCATGGCAAAATAAGCACAAATAACACTTAAGACATGGCCAACATGAACTCAAGAATGGTGCTCACACATGAGGCTAAAATGGCACATTTTGAAGACAACAAGGAGAGGGGATGGCCCTCTCCTTCTTAGGACCTTAAACCACCATCCTCACCACTGAAATCCCTCAAGATTTCAGTGGTGAGGAGGCCCAAACAAGGTGGTCCCGGAGCTCACCAAAAATAACACAAAATGGGGCCAAACAAGGCCTAAGAGGGGGTAAACAACCCCAAACACAAAAGTGATCTTAAAAAAACTTCAAAAGGAGCTCAAAATAAGACTTTTTTCAGTTTATGACAAAGCCCAAATATGCTTGCAAGTAAGGCTAAAAGTGTGTGCAAAAACGGGAAATAAAGAGGGAAAAAGGGTTACCTTTGAAGACCAGCAAGAACCAGCAGCTTTTAGACCAAAAAATGCAACCCTCAACCTTTGAAAACAAGCTCCAAGAACCTCCAAGTGATGATGGAAGTGTGTGGCTATGAAGTGGTGTGCAATAGGCCAAGAACAAGACCCTTTTGAACCCTCTAACACACCCAAATGTAGAGAGAGAGAGATATAGAGAGAGAGTGATATATATATATCTTATATATCAGATTTTTCAACCTTTGAAATGGAAGGAGAGGCTCTCCTTATATAGGCCAAGGCAAGGTGCCAAGCTTCTAAGAGAAGCTAACATAAAAAGGGTCAAGGGGGTCAAGCTTCTAAGGGAAGCTAAGCAAAGGAGTCAAGCTTCTCTTAGAAGCTTGAGCAAAAGGTGCAAGCTTCTTGGAGAAGCTAGAAAGGTGCAAGCTTCTTGGAGAAGCTCAAAAGAGCCAAGCTTCCTCAAGAAGCTAAAAAGGGTCAAGCTTCTTGGAGAAGCTAGAGCAAAGGTTCAAAAGGTTCAAACTTTCTCAAGAAGCTAAAAACCAAGGGTTCAAAAGGTTCAAGCTTCCTCAAGAAGCTAAAACCAAGGGTTTAAAAGGTTCAAGCTTCCTCAAGAAGCTAAAATCAAGGGTTCAAAAGGTTCAAACCCCCTCAAGAAAAAGTCTCGGCCAGAAAAAGTGGCCGATTGACCAAAATCAATGGCCGGCCGACCAAACACAATGCTGACCGACCATCAATAGTGCCAACCGGCCATCACCAATGGCCGGTGGCTAGGAAACAAGGCCGGTGGCCTCAATCCATGGCCGGTGAGGTGTGGGGATGGCCAACAAGCCATTCCCTGCCCTCCAAAGCAAAAACCAACAAGTGTTTGGTCCAACCAAGCACAAAACAGTCAAGTTGAGAGATCCTGAGGCAAAGCGCATAGCCGAGACCTCCGAGAACTCAAAACGAACACAAGCATGGATGATCACCGAGTGTTCAAACGATGACGTCCAAGTCTTGAGAACGGTAAAAAATGGGGTGTCTACAGTAATCTCTACATAAAAAACACTAGTCAAAAAGACGGCAAGGTTTTACATCCCAAATCTGGTGTTAATCCAGTCTTTAAGCCAATGATATTTTGATAAGTCACATGTGAAATAGTTAGTAGATTGTAATCAGGCACTTTCAAGATAAACCCCATCTTGCAATGTTACATTCTCAACCAGAGCTCAAGCATGGTCAATACTCAACTCAGTTTGGCTTATTTACCACCCCTTGAATGTAATATTTTTTGTTGTTGTGTTAAAAAGGTGACCGAGCAAAAGAATCTTCGTTTGTATCTCATAAAAATCCTAATGTCTACACTAAAAGGCAAGGTATTTTAAGAGTTAACAGATTGTAGCAGAGTGTCTTTGCGGAACATTATGAGATTGTGAGATACATTATGACCTGAATAGGTTGCCAGAAGATTATGTTCCCTGTTCTAAAGAAGGATGGGGTCAATAAATGTCAAGTTTTGGAAAATGTAAAAAAGGTTGCGGCCAACTGGTCTTTCAACTTTCATCACCATGATGACCATTGAATGCAACATACTAGACAGTAATTATTCTTAGTCAAAGTAATTCTTCCCTAACCACAAATGATTGAACAGACAGTAAAAATCATCTTTTTTAAAACACTTTACATTAGAGGTGATTGTGTTAGCCTATTAGATGTCTTTGTCCTTAGATTCCAGTAGATCTTCATGGGATGTCCCTCTTCTGCATTCTTCACTTCAATCTCATATGCTTTTCTTTGCTTCACTTTTCTTTTCTTTTCTTTTCTTTTTAGCTTTTTTTTATGGAGCTGAATGTCCTTTTCCATCTGTACTATATTTCTTCATGGGCTGCAAAATGGTCAACAACTCTTAATGTGGGATTCTCTAATGTGTTGAATCTTGCAATTGTGGTTTAAGTTAAACAATTGCTGAGCATTTATTCTTGTCAATAAGTTACTAATTTTATTAATAACTTAAGACTGAAAGTTTAAATTTTAGGTTTATTGGCGTAGTAACCTATTCTTGAGCTACCTCAGGATGTATTTGGACAATTTAAGAAAAATATTAAAAAGAACAAGAAAATAAAAGAAAAGAGAGAAGGCATTGAGTTCTTATATTAAAATAATGGAACTATTAATAATCTTGTTCTTAAGAAAAACTCGGGTCATATAATGTAATTTGGACCCGTAGGTAGGGAGTTAGAGCCGAATACGCTCTAAACTTACTTGAAAAAGGGCATTTCGAGGGAGAAAATTCAAAACAGCATCCGAACCATTGTGTGGCTCTCACGAACGTTTCCCCATGACAAATAGGACTTGTAACAACTGACGGACTGTAATTCGGACCGGTAGGTAGAGAGTTAGACCCGAATACGCCCTAAACTTAGTCGAAAAATGGCGTTTTAGGGGCGAAAATTCTAAACATCCCCTGAACCACTGTGTGGCTCACACGAACAGTTTCCCCATGACAAATAGGACTTGTGACAATTGACGGAATGTAATTCGGACCCGTAGGTAGAGAGTTAGAGCCGAATACGCCCTAAATTTAGTCGAAAAAGAGCTTTCCGGGGGCGAAAATTCATAACAGCCCCCAAACCACCGTGTGGCTAACACGGATAGTTTTTCCATGAAAAATAGGATTTGTGACAACTGACAGAATGTAATTCCGACCTGTGACAACAGACGAAATGTAATTAGCACACGTAGTTTGGGCGTTAGAGCCGAAAATGCACTAAACTTAACTGAAAAAGGGCGTTATCAGATGCTCATGACCATAATTTGCCTAACTTGTATCCTAATGATCTTGTCAATTGCCTTGATGCAAGAACTCAAGTTTGACCAAGAAAATGATGTCCATTTCTCGGATGCATGGCCAAAGAGTGTTAACGTAGGCAATTTTGTTTTTGTATTTGAGGTAATTGTATTTATTATTGTCATTTCCTACTGATCTAAAGATCCCCATGTTTTTCCTCTCCCTACTGATTTTTTTTGAGGTTTGTGATTAAGACTTTTCAAACTTCGAATGTGATATTTGGTGTGAGAAAAATGCTTCTATTACAATCAAAATAAATACGATTTATTGATCTTTATGTGTTATTTTTCTGTATTAATGTTGTTATTCATTATATTTTTTACTTCAGCAGATTAAAATTTGCATCATGCTATGCTTTTTCTTCAGGCTAGATTTAGCTGGAGAGACAGCTCTTTCGTTATTAACAAACCATCTACAAAAGCTGCATTTATCATTTCAATTGATCACTCCACTTGGGAATCCATTTAAACCACTTCACGTTTGTATTTTGATTTTGGTTTGTCTCTTTAATAATGTTCCTTCTTATATCAAGGTTGTCGATAACTTTGTTTGCCTGTAGGCTTTTCTCAAGTTGACACATGAGACCAAAGTTGAGCACATCTTTGTCTTGGGAAACTCTGGTGAACAATTTGAGATAACACTAGTAAGTTCCTCTGATCAATCAAATCTTAAATTTCATTTCCTCCTTGTTAGGATCTACAAAAGTTTATCAATTTAGCAACTCACAGATCTATAAAACTTTGTAACAAGACTCCAGCGTGGGTTTATTGATATGTTGCAATGCAATCTAGTCTGATATACTAACCCTAAAAGAAAATTAATTATGAATTCAACAAGATAGTTGCCTGTTAGTGATGGTTAGATGTAGTAGTTTCCTTATATATGTGGCATTTGGTCTTGTAGGATTTTCTCGGACTAGTTGAGAAGTTTTTCTATCTTTTTGGTAGAACTATACAGAAAATATGAATAAAATGATTTATAGCATATTGTGCACACCATTCTATTCTAGAAAATAAATGAAATTTGTTCAAAAATAGGAATATTTTGTAATGTACTTGGATATCAGGTTAAATTAAAGGAATTGGATACTTAGAGACAAACTTATGTAGCTTTCTTTATTAAAATTTATTCAAACAAAGGCGTTAAGGAGGCGAAAATGCAAAATAGCCCTCGAACCATCATACGGATGCCACAACCAGCTTCCTCATGACAAATAGGACATGTGACAGTAGACGGAATGTAATTAGCATGTGTAGGTTGGGAGTTAGAGCCGAAAACGCCTTAAACTTAACCAAAAAAGGGCATTAAGGGGGAAAAAATTCTAAACAGCCCCCGAACCACCGTGTGACTCTCATGGACAGCTTTCCCATGACAAATAGGACTTGTGACAACCGACGGAACGTAATTCGGACCCATAGGTAGAGAGTTAGAGCCGAATATGCCCTAAACTTAGTCGAAAAATGCCGTTTCGGGGGTGAAAATTCTAAACAGCCCCCGAACGACCATATGACTGTCACGGACAGCTTCCTCATGACAAATAGGACTTGTGACAACTAACGGAACGTAATTCAGACCCATAGGTAGAGAATTAGAGCCGAATATGTCCTAAACTTAGTCGAAAAAGGGCGTTTTGGGACCGAAAATTCTAAAGAGCACCCGAACGACCGTGTGACTGTCACAAACAGCTTCCCCATGACAAATAGGACTTGTGACAACTGACGGAACGTAATTCGGACCCACAGGTAGAGAGTTAGAGCCGAATACGTCCTAAACTTAGTCGAAAAAAGACGTTTTGGTGGCGAAAATTCTAAACAACCCCCGAACGACCGTGTGACTCTCACAGACAGCTTCCCCATGACATATAAGAATTGCGACAACTGATGGAATGTATTTCGGACCCATAAGTAGCGAGTTAGAGCGGAATACACCTTAAACTTACTCGAAAAAGAGCTTTCTAGGGGAAAAAATTCATAACAGCCCCCGAACGACCATGGGGCTCACACGGATAGCTTCGCTATGACAAATAGGACTTGTGAGAACTGACGGAACGTAATTCAGACCCCTAGATTGGGAGTTAGAGCCGAATACGCCCTAAACGTAGTTGGAAAAGGGCGTTTCAGGGGCGAAAATTCAAAACAGCCCCGAACGACCGTGTGGCTCACATAGATAGCTTCTCCATGACAAATAGGACTTTTGAGAACTGACGGAACGTAATTCAGACCCGTAGGTTAGAAGTTAGAGCCGAATACGCCCTAAACTTAGTCGAAAAAGGGTGTTTCGGGGGGCAAAAATTCTAAACAGCGCCCGAACCACCGTGTGATTCACACGAACAGTTCCCCCATGACAAATAGGACTTGTGACAACTGACGGAATGTAATCCGGACCCATAGGTTGGGAGTTAGAGCCGAATACGCCCTAAATATAGTCGGAAAAGGGCGTTTCAGGGGCGAAAATTCAAAACAGCCCCGAACGACCGTGTGGCTCACACAGATAGCTTCGCCATTACAAATAGGACTTATGAGAATTGACGGAACGTAATTCGGACCCGTAGGTTGGAAGTTAGAGCCGAATACGCCCTAAACTTAGTCGAAAAGGGTGTTTCGGGGGCGAAAATTCTAAACAGCACCTGAACCACCGTGTGACTCACACGGACAGTTCTCCTATGACAAATAGGACTTGTGACAACTGGCGGAATGTAATCCGGACCCGTAGGTTGGGAGTTAGAGCCGAATACGCCCTAAACATAGTCGAAAATGGGCGTTTTGGGGGCAGAAATTCAAAACAGCCCCCGAACGACTGTGTGGTTCTCATGGATAACTTCTCCATGACAAATAAGACTTGTGAGAACTGACGGAACGTAATTCGGACCTATAGGTAGAGAGTTAGAGCCGAATACGCTTTAAACTTACTTGAAAAAGAGCTTTTCGAGGGTGAAAATTCAAAACAGTCTCCGAACGACCATGTGACTCTCACGGATAGCTTCCCCATGACAAATAGGACTTGTCAGAATTGACGGAACATAATTCGGACCTGTAGGTTGGGAGTTAGAGCCAAATGCGCCTTAAATTTAGTAGAAAAAGGGCGTTTCGGGGGAGAAAATTCAAAACAGCCCCCGAACCATCGTGTGGCTTACACAGACAGTTCCCCCATGAAAAATAAGACTTGTGACAACTAACGGAATGCAATCCGGACCCGTAGGTTGGAGGTTAGAGCCGAATACGCCCTAAACTTAGTCGAAAAAGGGCATTTCGGGGGAAAAAATTCAAAACAGCCTCCGAACGACCGTGTGGTTCACACGGATAGCTTCGCCATGACAAATAGAACTTGTGAGAACTGACGGAACATAATTCGGACCCATAAGTTGGGAGTTAGAGCCGAATACGCCCTAAACTTAGTTGAAAAAGGGCGTTTCAGGGGCGAAAATTCTAAACAGCCCCCAAACCACTGTGTAACTCACGCGGACAGTTTCCCCATGACAAATAGGACTTGTGACAACTGACGAAAAGTAATTCGGACCCGTAAGTTGGGAGTTAGAGCCGAATACGCCCTAAATTTAGTCGAAAAAGGGCGTTTCAGGGGCGAAAATTCAAAACAGCCCCCGAATGACCTTGTGGCTCACATGGATAGTTTCGCCATAACAAATAGGATTTGTGAGAACTGATGGAACGTAATTCGGACCCGTAGGTTGGGAGTTAGAGCCGAATACGCCCTAAACTTACTCGAAAAAGAGCTTTTCGGAGGCAAAAATTCGTAACAACCCCTGAATACGCCTTACACTTAGTCAAAAAACTGGCAAAACTTAGTTTAAAAAGCGAAAACTTTATGAAAATAACATCTACATATTTTAATAATTGCCTTTATATATTTATAGGATGAAGAAATTACATATTACATTGTTTGTGCAGTTGGTTGGAATAAATATTGCATGCTACATATATATATATACTTTCTTTTATTTTCAAGAAGACATTTCTCGATTGTTCTACCTTAAATGCATGTTAGAACATGTTCCATATGGCTGACTGAATTGATATTTTGTAACCAATTCTAATGTTTCGTTTTTTGTTTTTCTTTGTAGATGGCTTCGTTGCATGGATTTGTAAATAATCCATATTGGTGTATGGAGAAGAATTTTCACTTTTGTGTAGAACTAATATAATACTTTTGTCGTCCTCAGCTTTTGTGTAGTTCATTATTACTAATACAGAAAACTTTTGACAATCAATAGATAATGACTGTCGTGGTACATAGATCACCTTCTGTTGTGATACATATATACCATTTGTCGGTGTACATATAGGACGTTTTATCATGGTCTATAGAAAACTTTTGTCGTGGTACATATATCACATTTTGTCGTCGTACAGATTACAATGATAATTTGTACCATGCCAAATGGTAATTTCGCTTGGTAGTAAATATATTTTTGTGAATACGGAGGGCTTTGATTTTTGTATTATATATTTTGTATGAAATTATTATTTTAGTTTGGACAATAGTTGATTTGTATGGACTTTGACATTTAGTTATTTATTTTTGGTATATGGATACAGATTGTGGAATGATTGATAGTATGTATCATTTTGTTTATATACATATTACAGGTTGCATTGAATGTAGACAGGTTGTGGAGAAATTATAATTTTGCGATAAAACATAATATTATGTTTTTGGCGACTAAACAATTTGTAGCTAAAAAGAAATTGGAAAAAGACATTTGGCGACTAAAAGTTTTGTAGTAAAAAAAAAAAACGACATTTGGCGACTAAAAGTTTAGTAGTAAAAAAAAAAAAAAAGACATTTGGCGACTAAAAGTTTAGTAGCCAAAAGAAAATTAAACATTTGGTGACTAAAGTATTTTGTAGTTAAAAACAAAAAACTAAAGGATAAAAACACTTTTGCCGACTAAAATTTTAGTAGCAAAAAATATAGAATTTTAGGAGACCAAATATTTAGTAGCCAAAAGAGGAACTCTTTGCCGACTAAAAATTTAGTAACTTAAGATGTGAGACTTTCAGCGACTAAATTTTTAGTAGCCAAAAGAAGAACTTTTTGCCGACTAAAATTTTAGTAGGTAAAAATGTGGGACTTTAGGCGATTAAAAGTTTGGTCGCCGAAAATGGTCTAATTTAATTTAATGTCCAACCTTTTGGCGGCTAAAATTTTAGTCGGGAATTGTATACATTTGCCGACTAAAATAATTTTAGTTGCTAATTACCTATACTGACAATTTTTTGGCGACTATTTTTGCGACCAAATAATTTAGTCGCTAAAATCATTCGGCAACAAAAAATTAACTTTTGGCGACTAAAAATTTAGTCGCCAAAAGTGAAAATTCTTGTAGTGATAGCCCCCGAACTACTCTATGGATGTCATGAGTAGCTTTTTTGTGATAAATAAGACTTGTGGGGATAGACAGAATGTATTTAGTACACGTAAATTGAGAGTAAAAGTCCAAAACACTTTAAAATTAGTCGAAAAAGGAGATTCAAATGACGAAAATGCATTAATTGAATAAGTTAGAACGTTAAGGTCTAATGTTTGTGGACATTATGTCTTATAGCATAGCATGGAATTTCCCACTTCTTGTTTTGAGCATCAGAAATTTGTAAGTTTAGTGGTAATTAGGCAAGGGAAATGGTTTTTTTTCCAGCTTTTTAGAAATAACGAGCTTCTACGAAACATCAGTAGTAGTTAAAGTATTATGAAAAGTCTTCATGAAAATTCTCTATCATTATATTAATTTATAGTGTTTGTAGTATTTTATTGTATAGTAAGCAATCATCCTTTGATTAGTTTCATGAAACTTTTCATGATAATTATTTCATGATGCGTAGCATTACTCATTTTTGATATCCGACAAGGTATAATGCTGGTTATGAAAAGGCTAGAGGATAGGTTTGCAAAAGCGAATCAAATTTATGACTTTGTGACATATATATATATACATATTGTGCCATGTGGTAGGTTGTATTATTCAAATGGATAGAAAAATGATGAAGCAAAAATTCACAATGATAGCAGACCCAGGTGCTTTGTTTGGTTCTTGAGATTAGAAAGAAAGTGAAACTATTGTTCTATAATCTTTTCATCTAAATGTAACCAATTTTTTTTTTTTTTCCAATATAAAAGGACAAAAATGTAATTTAAAACAAAGCTAACATACAGTCATTTATTGAGGACAATTTAGGTAAAATAAAAAATGAGCAATTTCACTATTTCAAAATGGAAGAGATTTTTATAGAAAATATTATAGGTCTCAAATTTTTTACTAAATAAATGATTAAATATTTCCACACTTATGTGACATATTTGATCATTTATTTGGTAAAAAATTGATATTCTTAACATTATCCATTTTTTTTTTATAGTTGTAGTATGTATACATATACACATGGATTTCACACATTCACACTCTCTAAGGAATGTGTTTAGAAGTATAAATGAATGTAATTGTGACATTACTCATTTTTTTAGAAAAATGTTATTGATTCTAAATAATCTACTAAATTTTTTATAAAATCTCCTACATGAGTGTGAGACTCATACAAACCCACATATGCGTGAGTCCACCCAAATTTACATATAAATTTATGAAAATTCAACACTCATATAAAAAAATTAATAAATTATTTAAAATTCCTAACATAATCTTGTTTTTTAACTTCATTTTTTTCTTTACCAGCTAAATACTACTTGAAATAATAAATTACGTAATTTAAGGCCTTGTTTGGCGAGGGTTATTTTAGCCTATTTTAGGTCAAAATTCACAAAAAAATAAAATAGATTAAAACAGTTAATAAGACAAAATGTCACATCAAATCCCTAATCATTTTACTTTTTCTCTCACAAATATCACATCCAACTAAAAAAATCTAACAATATTTCCAAACACAAAAATTTTAACATACTAAAATAATCAAAAATTAAAATAATCTATTAAAATAACCAACTTTTCAAACTAGGCCTAAAAGAAAAATGAGTGGAACATACAAGCGCCACTAGGCCCGCCATTGACAAAGACAGCCAACAAAAGCAGCACACCACCTCAAGAAAATTTATCGGGTTGTACACCCATTACAATTTATCATATTACTAGTGTATGCCTGTGCCTAAAGGCACGGTGTAAATAATATTGTGATTAAAATATAATTGTAATTTATACATATCATGTTAAAATTTATGAAGTCTAACATTTTTTTATTCTTCTTAAAGAATTTTCAACAATTTTACTTGTACGACACGCTCTATAGAACTTAATTAAAATAACAACTCCCCCTAGCCTTAATGCAAATCAAAATAGTAAAATGTAAAGTAAAAAGAAATAAAAATTTATAACTCGTGCCTAAAGGCACTCTCAACAATTTTTTTGGTACCTCACAATCTACAAAACTCAATTAAAATGAATTAATTAAGAATGACAACAATTTCATTGCACTACATAACTCAATTAAAATAAATCAATTCAGAATGACAACAATTTCACTGCATAGAACTCAACTATAACAAATCAATTCAAAATGACATACTTCATGCATAAGAGGAATGGTGAATGAACATTTTGGCACAAAAGAATAATCATTATAGCTTAGTAAAAAACAAAAAAACTAATCATCCAGTCAAGAATGAAAGACCAATCATTAACACACATAGAAAAAAGCAACACAACCACAACGTTTCTAATGTTGATCAGTCACCTGTAACAAATCACTCCAACACTTGAATTCGACTTTAAAAGATTAGCTAAAAGAAATCATAACAGGAAAACTCATTCAAAATATTTATGAGAAACAGGAAAATCAATAATTATGAATTAAGAGAAATTGAACATAAAAAAATTTCTAACATAACTCCTCTTGATAAAAGCACCAGTGTCTTCCCCAATTTACCCGCAATTATCAAACTAAATAACAGCAATTATCACATTCATAAGTATGTGATCAAAATACATGATTCCTTAGAAGGCTAACCCCCTCTCCCCCCCCCCCCCTTTTCCCCCCTCCTCCCCGTTTAAAAAAAATAACCATTAAAAAAATGTAACACTTAAGAAAATCCAAACAATCGAAACTGACTGTTGCCAACAAAAGCTAAGAGGCAAAACAAACTATTGTATTAAAACTAAAAAAACAGGATACCTAGTCAAGGTTCCTCACCTTCATAAGTATGAAAGTGTATTGTAAATAATTGGTTAATTCTCTCCAAAAAAATTTGCCTTGAGTTGTAATGGAGTATTATAGAACTAAATAGGAAAAGCAATATGAAGTCTTGCACTTCCTTTTACGTCCGTAGAGTTTTAAAAAAAGGACAATACTTCCAAATGCCTTCGAGAATTACCAAATGCATCCATCACTACAATCTGTGAATTAGTATTATAAAAGATTGGTTCAATTCCTTCGACTTCCCTGATCTGAAGAACCTTTACAGTTTGTTCACATAAAGCCACATAAGAAAAGTTAATTGAAGTAAGCATGTTAAATAAATAAATAGGCATTGAAGTAAAAGTCAATTGAACAAAATTATTGACTACATCATGCATGATTTCATTAGACAGTGATGAGACTACTTGAATATTTAAAATCTAAGATCTTACACAATCATTAATAGTACATTATCCCCTGTTTCTCACTTAATCCCATTAAAAGAAATAATCTTAGAAATTACGAATGTATTTAAACTAATTAAAAAAATCCATGAGATCCATGGCCATCAAAGCCGCCATCAAAGCCACCATCTTGTTGTGCCCTTGGGTCAATATTCACTTATCTAGCTTTTCATTGGAAGACAAATCCGGAATATGCAAACCAAAAAAAAAAAAAAAAACCTGCATGCGAGAACAAATTTAAATTTTTTGCTTGTGATGAACATAACAAATCTAGTAGTTCATGGCAAAACTGATATTACACCTATTACTACATTCCTAAGTATGTATCAGTGTCGGAATTAAGAAAAGACCACAATGTTGCATTCAATTATTTGAACATAAGGAGCTTTCAGCATGATTTTTTTTCTCTACTTCATAAATAAGCAGACTTTATTAAAAAGTATCAAGATGATGCAAAGAATACAAAAAATCAGCCCCCAAAGGGATAACAAAGCTAAGAAATCAAATCATTCACAAAATCTACAAAAGCCAAAACATCTGGATCAACCAAAACATTGACTTATTGGCTCATTCGGATCACACCACCTCTCTACTATCTGTACATTTTTTCGTAATAAGTCAAAAAACCAGCTTATGAGCCCACATATATAAACTTGACAAAACACAACCTATAGGTAACATAAAGTAAAAGTTTAACAACAATACTAATATTATGAAGCATCAATTGTTTTATAGTCTTGAATCATACTAATATTTGAATTGTTAAATAAATAAATAAAAATTCAAGAACCATACCAGTTGATAAGAATTTTATTCAAGAACCATCTTGGGACTAAAAAAATTGCAATGTCAACACTTTGAAAGTTGTTGAACCTCTTTTAAAATTTAAAAAAAAAAAAAAAAAACTTTTGTTACTAAATAAAAAATTCAACATCTCACCAAAAAAGAAAAAATAAGAAAGAAAGATGCGTAAATTATCAAAAGAAGAATATATCAAAATAGTCCTTAAACTAATCTAGTGAAGGACCCGTGCCTAAAGGCACTCCCCAACCAAAATGAAGCGTAAATTATCAACATCTGATATTCCTTAAACTCACTGTTAGCCTCACACTCCATTTTTAAACCTCAACAGTCTTCAAAGATTCAATTTTCTCAAGAAAATCAAATTAAGGATATTAATGCAACAAAGTTCACTCTAAATATTCACCCAAAAAAAGGTTCACTCTAAATGGTTAACAACAAAGTCCAAAACAAAGAATAAAATAAATAAATAAAAGAAAAGAAAAGCAAGCAGACAAATACAAATCTAAATAAAGGAGCCCTCATATGATCTAAACAACAATGCTAGGAATACAGATGTTTAAAAACAAACCCAAAATAGAATTGTAATCATACACCAAATCAAAATCAAATTAGAAAACAAAGGCACATGAGGATCTCATCACAGCTTGAGTTGAAAATAGAAATGTTTTTAGAGATCTATTAGTTGGCATAATGGGAAAAGGAAAAAACCAAAAAAGGAAAAGCTCATTATGTAATGAAAGAGGCACAAAAATAGTGAAAGCAAAAATTAGAAAACCTAGACAACAAAAATTAGACTTTGATGAGATGGTGGGTAGGAGGAAGGGGCAAAGCTGAGGAGGAGTTGAGAGATATCTAGAATCTGAGATGGGTGAAGTGTTAAAAAATAGACCATTGGATTAAATTAATCTAGACCATCCAAATTGCCACATAGGACAAATACATTTTCAAAATCAGTGTCAGAAATGGACCATGGATGAAAGGGAGAAGCAATCCTAATCATTGGATCAAATACTACCCTTCCTTGTTATATAGAATTTTCTCTAAAACTAAATATTTGGTTTTTTCAAATTCATTCCCCCATCACATTGCCACCACCTTCTTTGTCTTTCCCTCCTCTATCACACACCCTCTCTACCTCACCAACAACTTACCAAACCCATAAAGTTAGAAATTCAATAAAACCGAAGTAAACCAACCAATGTGCTAAAGAAATTTAAAAGCGCATCAACTAATAAAAAACCAAAAACATCAAAATCAACAACCAACAAAAATAATGATTCATTAAGCATAATATGAAAAGTAGATGTCAATGAATACCTTCAATTAGTTGGATGATTTCATAAAAGCATAATCAGAATTAGTTCAATTATTTCCTGCAGAATAACGCAAAAGATCATCTAGAGGGGATTCCATTGTAGATCATCAATTATTTACAATAGCTTTTGAATGTGAAAATTTTAGAAATTGATTTAGAAAAAATCCATACCAAAATTGGCATATTCTACGACCGAAGAACCAAGAGACATTACAAATTCTCCTATAATACAAATTAAATAAAAAAAAATAGATAAAAAAATTATATCTGTAATGGGAATGGTTACAAAAAATACAAACAGATTTCATGAACCACGTAAAAAATATTCAAAATTATACAAACAATGATACTACAAAGAACATAAATTGTGCCTGAGAGAGAAGAGGGAGTTGTAACTTTAGGGGGGGGGGGGGGGGGGAGATCGAGCAAGGCTAGAGTAGATCGGCAAAGTTGGGAAGAGAGTGGTTAGCACTTCATTTTAAAGCCAACTCACCAATAGGATTGGACTATATGATATGCTTCAACAATAGGATTTTAGTTTGAGGTGGTTGCTGATTTTGCATATGAGACGAAAAAAAAAAAGAAGAGTGGAGAAGGTAGAAGAATTATCCCTCTAATAAAAAATTATATATATTATTTTGAATTTCGATGATAATGTTAGACCCAAAAAACCAATCTCGAACTTTCTTTAACCCATTTACAAATGGATGTTTTCAAACAACATCAAAGAAATATTGACATTTTTAGGGATTAGTAACACAATCTGACTCCAAACAACATCAAAAGAAAATATTAATGAATGTTACAATTTTTCTTACAAATTAATAAATCATACAATTTTTAGATATGTCACATTACCCTATATGCCTCATTATAGGTGAAAAGAAGTAAAGATTTTCACTACTCTATAAGTTCACCAACTAAGCAAACCCATGCGCAACATGATTTGTAGGGGAGATTATATAAATAGACTCATGATGGGTCTCTCAAGTTCTCTCATACAAATTTAAACTTGAAAAAAAAACTAACCATTTTGTAAATTACTAAGAAACTTAATTGTCTTTTTTTATTTATTGAATGATATGCAATAATAAAATTTGATTGCATAGAAACTAAAACTATAAGTTTGATTGCATAGAAACCTGACAGACACTTAGTCTCAACGGAATCTAGAAAGAGAGGTCCGTTTTTACAAATCTTAAACATTGAGATCCAAGAGTCATCTCAAGATTTCCTAGCAAACAAACCAAAACACAAAATAAAATCAAGTAATAAATTATCAATTAAAATAAAAATAAATATCAAAAAAAAATTAACAACATAAGTTAAACTTAATTCTAAACTAAAACTATAAGTTTGATTACAAAGAAATATGATAGAGAAACTCAGTCTCAATGGTGACTTCGAGAAAGAGAGGTCCGTTTTTACTAATCTCAAGCATTGAGATCCAAAAATCATCTCAAGATTTCCTGGCAAGCAAACAAATCAAAAGATAAAGTAAAATCAAGCAATCAAGCAATAAATAATATATTTACCAAAAGAAAACCAATCCATTTAAAAAAACAAAATAGAATGCTGTGAGATATTCCAGCTCTGCAATAAATAATTAGAGAGAGAAAGAATTAATTATTTGAAGTCAGATTGTTAACAAATCTAGTATTATAACCATGAATTATTTTCCATTACCATATAAATGTTAATCACCTTCTGTTATTTTACTATTCCATGATTCAATCCCAGGTCTTGTGTAGCCTCCAACAACCATTTATCCCCCCAAATAAAATGCTTATAATTATTTACAGTGTACAATTAAAATATGGGAAACTCGATAGCATTTTTGACAATTTTACCATTTAGCTTAAATAATAACCATGTTCGTTATCAGTTGTAACTTGACAAAATGCAGCATGATATCTTTTTCTACACATACAAAAATATAGAGAGAGAATGTATTGATATGGTTGTTATCCCAGGTTCTATATATTCTACTCACATTATGATGGTTGCTCATTTTATTAGGCAATGGCAATGCCAAATGAGAGAAAAACAACAAACAAAATACTTCTAGTTTTATTTAACTGAGAGTTAATTGACATATTAGCTTATGGACTTCACAGTTCATCATTAGCTAGTTGGTGAGGGTGACTTATCTCAGAAACGAAAGTCTAGGCAACAACACATTGTCCAACTTATCTATTTAACCGTTGGATCTAAAGTTTGGAATGATCTCAGCCAAACTAACAAAATGTAAGAGATATGGTATGCATATTGCAAAGCATCCAATAGATGGGAAGTGTTTGTTGAATATCATACCACAATAAAAATCAATGGTGATGATTCACCATGGCACACAGTTCCAGAGGCCTGCAGTTGAAAAATAGCAAGGAAGTGTCTGTTGGAAGAGAATAGCATTCAGTTTCGTGTCAGTAACAAACAAAAGATTGGATAAATAAATAATTTCTATTTTAGAATTTAAATAAAGCTTCTTCTTTTTTTTTTTTTTTTAAAAAAAGGTTCAAAATTAAAGGTACCTTGAACATTACATTGTCAATAGTTAAAAAGTACTTAGATGAAACCAATTCAAAACTCTAACTTCAAATGAAACTTTTTCCAAACCAATTCCATCAAGACCTTCTTAAGCTGAGGACAAATTTCACCAACTAAAACCAAAACAAAGCAAACAATACACACTAAAACAAAGTTAAACTACATTTTCCAGATTATTACAAATAAAAAGAATGAAAAGGACAACTTAAAAAACTTTAAAAGGGCCAAATTTATTCAATACCACAATATATTCACATCACACCTTGAAAACAACTAAAATAACCCTGAAATTTTCATGTTTCTTTGATTGAACAGAAATTAATTTTTGATTTAACAGAGGGGGATAGAATCACCAGAAAACAACTGAGGTTCTACTGGATTTCAAAAATTCAAAACAGTAGAAGGAGCACCTGAGAGAGAGAGAGAGAGAGAGAGAGAGAGAGGGGAGAACACAACTGAATGGTGTGCATGTGCTGTGAGCTAGAGAAAAATAGATATTGCAATTCTCTTGCAGAAACATTGTCTCCAAAATTATTTAGGAAAACATTTGCTCCCATGGAGAGAGAGAGAGAGAGAGAGAGAGAGAGAGAGAGAGAGACGTGTGTTCAAATTTTGAAATCAGAAAGAGATGAGAGGGGTGTGGGTGAGGGAGAGAAGGAGAGGGTGATTACATTACATTTTGGATTGAATTTTCAGCCTTTGGATTGAATGAATCTAATGGTCTATATTTTGATAAAGGGACAAAAGTCCAAATAGAAGTGAGACATTTTCAACCATTGGATTGAATCAATTTAATGGTACATATTTTGACACATAGACAAAAGTCCTATCAAGATTCAAAAACCTTTCTCCCTTATTATATAGATATACATACTGAAATCATACATAAATAAGGGGTTTAGGGTTTGGAATCATATATATACAGGGGGTTTGGAATCATATATATATATATATATATAGATACATACATACATATTGGAATCATTCGGTCTCCGAATCTCTGAATCATATATAATCATATATAAAATTATGTATATAATCACATTCACATTCATTCGGGTCATCCACACACATTTATCATATATAATAGTTTAATTTATATACATGATTTGCATTTGAGGCAACCACGCACAAACCCCTAATGCATCACAGAACCAATACAAAGAGCTCCACTTTTGATTGAATCCATGTGTGTCCGCATCTACAATTTCACATATATATACACGTGTATTTATGCGTATATATCCTCCTAAGCCTTAAAGCTAATTGAAGGTATAGATTAGATTTAAAATTACCAGAAGTTAAATTAAATGGTTGAATCAGTACCAGATTTTATCGAGTAATCCCCATAGAAATTACCCAAAAACTATTATGGGCTACGATGATTCTACACTTTTTTACAATCCCGGCACTGTAATCCCAGAACAGAACCAAACAACAATTATGTTCAGATAGCTGTCAATTATTGCAAACCAAACAAAAAAGCCCATTTACTTTTTCTTTTCTTTTTTTTAAATCTTTTAATCTTAAAAAAAAAAAAATTCAACAAAGTCACATCAACAAATCAAAATTAGAACAGTATAACACACGAAAAACAAAAATAAAATGCCAATAAAAATCAAACTCATAATACCCAGCAAATCTGCAAAACGGGAAGTTTTCTGCAAATCAGTTCAAAATTCCACAAAACCAATAGATCTCAAATCAAATTAGTAGAAACAAAAGGATTAACAAAACAGAAGCAGACCAAATAGCGTAAACAGAAAATTAAGGCACATACATAACCAGATATACACACATATATGCATTAAAATTCACAGGAATGATTGGATTGAAACGAAGAATTGTTGAGTCACCTGGAAACCGATGGAGATGAGATGTTTGGCGCTGAGAAGGAAGCGAGAGTTTTGAGAGGAAGATGTCTTGACAGTTTGGAGGCTGTCGAAACCCTAGTCCCCAAACCTTTTACCACACTCTACCATCAACTGATTTTAAAATGTGTAGCACGTCTAATGGAGAGAGAGAGAGAGAGAGAGAGAGAGAGAGAGAGAGAAGGGGGTTTGATTTCAAAATTTGAAATCAGAAACCAGAGATGAGAGTGAGAGAGAGAGAGAGATGGGGTGTGGATTGAAAATGGAGAGTATAACACTGTGAGCCCTTGGATTAAGTTCAATCCAATGATTAATATTTTGACAAACGGATAGTAGTCCCATCAAGAAAAAAAAAACTGAGCTTCCTTATTATATAGAATTTATAATTTTCAATCATTTAATATAAAATTATAAATTCTATTTCTTCCATTGATTATAACAGGGTTAGATCACCACGTACGAATTTCTAATACCAACCAATAACTTCTCCACCACAAACATTGTGAAATTAATTACCTTTACTTTATGGTGAAATCGACGAGAATAATATTATATGTATTAATTAATGGATGTATTAGTGAAGTAATGATATATAATTTTAACAGTCATGTTACATATTATTAAATTTCTATCACTAACACCATCATTAATGATGTGACAAGTAAAAAAAAAATAAAAATAAAAATTAAGACACAAAACACATGTGGCAGTGGGTTAGTGCAACCACTAATTAATAGTCTGCATTATTTTTCATAATTTTAATTTGAGAGCTCTAATAAAGTAAAAGAGAGAGAATAAAAAGAGAGAAAGAGGAGTGCGGACCTTCCTTTCACATAAATACCTCCTATAATATCATTAAAGTTGTATTAGAGCTTTCAAATTGTATTAATGGCAATCAAACATTCACTAACATATCCTCCATCAGCCTTCCGATCATGTTGAATGAAGATCCACCCTCCACCAACGCCTTCTTGCTCTTCTCTCCAATCTCTTTCACCTTCTGTCTCACTTCACTGTCACTTACCATCGCATACCTCACCGCTCTTTCTATCTCATCGGCCATCACAAGGTCACCGCCAAATCCACCGCCGCGATAGTCCAACCTCATCTCCACCGCCACTCCCAACTCCCTCACCATCGTGAACGCGTTGAGCTGTTGTTCACCGTACATTGGCCACGTCACCAAAGGCACACCGTTCCACAAGCTCTCCATGATCGAGTTCCAACCGCAGTGCGATACGAACCCTCCGATCGCTTTGTGGGCCAGTACCTCCGCCTGTGGGGCCCACCCACACACCATCCCCTTCCCTCTGGTCCGTTCGATGAACCCCTTTGGCAACATCTCCTCCTCCGGATTCCCAGCTTTTCCTTGTGGTCTTGTTGTTGGTGGTAGACGAATGGACCACAAGAACCCATGCCCGCTGCGCTCCAGCGCTTGAGCTATCTCTCTGAGTTGGGGTGCACCGAATGTCCCCATGCTCCCGAAGCACAGGAACACCACCGACGATGGATCTTCATCATCAAGCCATTTCATTATGTTGTTGTTCTTACTGTGGGACCCTGGGGAACCTAGCTTGTTCTGGGCCTCACCCTTCGCATCGATCACCGGTCCTACGGTGTAGATTGGAGGGGTTTGATCATCGCAAAATGAGCTAATAGCATGGGATTCCAACTCCAGTAATGTATTTACTATAATGCCCTTGGTGTTCCTAAACCTTTTTGCAAGCTTGAGATAAGCAGCGTAACCACCGTCCTTGTTGAACACTGCGGAGGGCAAAACTCGTGGAGGAACTGGGTTGATAAAACCCGGAATCAAAAACTCAGGATCCGATTCGCTGAACTCGGTGCTGACCCGGTCGTGGCGAGTTGGGATGTATAGCATGAGGCCAAGAAACGCAGCACCGGAGGTCAAGTATAGATAAGAAGGAAGACCGAGTTCGTTGCCAACGTCAATCATGGAAAGGCAAAAGAAGTCGAGGACTAACCCAACGAGTCGGTGCGAGTTAGGGTGAGAGTGAGTCGACCCGATGAGGTTACCGAGGACGTGTTTGATGTGGGGTTTGAAACTTTCTATGTAAAGAGTCATATAGTTTGCAGGGGTTTTGGCGAGTTCAGGTGATTTGGGTGGATTGAGTTGAGGGAGCTCAATGAGTCGGATGAGTGGTTGGGAGGCGGAGAGTGAGTTGGTGTAGGAGTCAATGTTTGGCCGGGTGGACGATTTGAATTTGATGACAAGGATGGTGATGGAGAATCGATCATCTCGATCGATAAGGCGCTTCGCGAACTCTACAATTGAGACAAGGTGACCGATCGCTGGGCTTGGGATGAACACAAGCTCTGCTTTCTTCATCTCAGATTTAGATCTCTTTTGACTTTGTGTCTCTCTACCGTCCGTCCTTTCAATGCTCTTTGGCTCATGATCACACGTCCACATAAATTATTGTTATATAAATAAAATATATATATATAATTTAATTATGTTGGATAAGTAATATAAAATTCTTAGGATTAATTACAAAAAAAAAAAAAAAAAAAATCCAGAATTTTGCGTATTTTTCAATTTAAATTTTAGAATTTCAATTTCGACAAATTAAACCCTAGAGTTTCATTCGTATTTCAATCTGACTCATTTGTCTATTTTCGTCGTATTAAACTCACAGAAATCTGAGTAAAATTTCAGATTCAAACCCACATATTCAAACACATGTATCTCACTCGTTGTAATTCCGTTTCATCTCATTTTTGCTTTGTTGAATTCACCTCGTGGCCTAATTTTCATTCCACTCTTCCTATGACTTGTTCTGCATTTTTTTACTTGACGTCGCAGTTCTGAAAGTTGGCCAAAAATAAGATTTTTCTCTCTTTGGACAAAATTTTCAAATTCAAATCTATATGTTCAAGTACTTGTATCTCCCTTGTCGTAACTCAATTTCATGTCCTTAGATTCAACTCATGGCCTAGTTTTTATTCCATCCCTCATATGTCTTATTCCACATCTTTTTGCATGCTGTCAAATCTCCAAAAGTTGGCCAAAAATAAGCTCTCTCTCTCTCTTTTCCTTCTTTCTCCTCCTTCGCAGCTCCTCCTCCTGCCTTACTGCGACTGCTTCAAAAGCATTTTTTTGAACTTTCAGTTTGTTAATTTGCCCAGTTCTTTGTATATATATATATATATTCAAATGATCAAAACCTGTTATCCAAAAAAAAAAAAAAATCAAAACCCAGAAGTGCATATATATGTATAGATGAAGGACCTTTCAAGAAATAAAGCGAGAGGGACAATGAAGGCAGTAACAAAGACAAAGCGATAGGCAATCAAGACCTTTATGCTCATTCCAATACTCGAAACCAGTTTGTAGAATACACTCTTTCCTGTCAATGCAGCCTAAACCACCACTATCATCATTGCTGGCTTCAACCCATGTATAGTGTTCACTATCTTCCCCATCTTCCTCTACCCACAATGCCAAATATCTCTCTCTCTCTCTATATATATAATTCTTGAGAGAGTAAGAACAAGCAAGAAGATCGAGAACCAGCTTTGTCTCTTCACTTGCTTGTCTGGAATTCAATTGAAAATGAAAAACAACCACACACAATGAATATATATACGTGTGTGTGTATATGTGTAGTGACAGAGAGAGACAGAGAGAGCGAGTCAAAGTGACTAATCTTCCAATAATGATGATGAAGCAGTAGTAGCAAGGCAAGATGAGGAGTCGCGGAGAATGAGGAAGAAGAAAAAAGAAGAGAGGAAAAATGCTTATTTTTGGTCAACTTTCGGAGATCCAATGGCATGTAAAAAGAGGTGGAACAAGGCATATGAGGGGTGGAATAAAAATTTGGCCATGAGTTGAATCTAACGACGTAAAAATGAGGTGAAACGGAGTTGCGACGAGGGAAATCCAAGTGTTTGAATATGTTGATTTGAATATGAAAATTTTTCTCAAAGAGAGAGAAATCTTATTTTTGGCCAACTTTCAGAGCTCTTATGATAGTAAAAAGATATGGAACGAGACGTATGAAGAGTGGAATGAAAATTAGGCCATGAGGTGAATCCAATGACTCAAAAATAAGGCGAAACGGAGTTACGACGAAGAAGATACAAGTGTTTGAACATGTGGGTTTGAATATGAAATTATGCCCAGATTTCCGTTAGTTTAATATGACGGAGATGGACGGAGGGGCCAGATTGAAACACGGATGAAACTCTAGGGTTTAATTTTTCGAAATTGAAATTCTGGGATTTAAATTGAAAAACAAGCGAAACCCTGAATTTTTTTTTTTTTTTTTTAATTAACCCAAATTCTTATATCTAGTGGTTGTTTGATTTTAGTCGTTGATCTTATATAAAAGAGTTGCAATAATTATTTTTCTTGAAATTTCTTACCCTTTTTTGGCTAAAAATTTTAAAATTACACCATCCTCTCCCTAAAAAAAAAAAAAAAAAGATTTGGATTCCCTTCTAGTTCAAATTGAAGGGTATTATTTGAGTCTGTGAGACTCATCATGAATTCCATTTAAAAAAAAAAAAATTAGATAGTTCGATAAATATAACCTATTCTTTTTTTCTTTTTTTTTGATTCAAAATATAACCTATTCAATTTATAATGTTTGTCACAAAAAATAAATTAATTAATAGTCTATTTTTAAAAACACAATTATCAGATCAATTTAATTTTTTATGTAAATAGTATACCCAAAATGCTTGACAAACACCGACAAAGTTATAGTATAATGACACCACTCAACTTTGAAATTTTCTTAAACTAAATTTAAAATTTACCCAAAAATGTTTGAGATTTTACAAGTCAAACGTAGTGAAATTATATAAACAAAAAACAAAAATGTTATTCCCATTTCATTTTATTATAAATACACTATAAAATTCACATTTAAGTTGAAAATTACACATATATATGATTCTTAATGCACGTTAAAATACAAATTTAGAGATAATATATTAAGAATAGTAGTAAAAATAACAACTATAATTGCCATGAGTATTAGTTCTACGAATCGCAACTACAATTGTGAAAAGATTTTTTTTTTGTTTCGATACAATTTATAAAGACCCTAAGAAATAATGATTTTTTAATTTGAATAATGCTATAGGTACTAATTGGTGTATTAACTAGTATACCAATTGATGACGTGACATAATTTAAGAGGTTTTTGGAATTTGTAATGCGATTAATGAGTAGGGTCTATAATAATGTCATAACTAGTGTTGGTACACTAATTAGTATACTAATTGGTGCATGTAGCACCACCGTTTTAATTTATTGAGAGTGATGATTTAATTTACTTTTTGGCCACATATATTGAAAAAAAAATATTTGATAGCATAAATAAATGGGTAATTCTATGCTACACGTCCTAAAGGATGTATATCATATGTAGATTATGATATTTGTGGGTTTGATTCCCACAAATGTCATAACTCAATCCTATGAGGATCATAACTAAAAAGAAAAGAGTTTTAACCAAACACTACATAAGGTATACAAAGAGTGTTTAGATCATAACCAAAACAATATCATAAGTCATAACTGATACCATAATAGGTTATAACCAATGACTACAAAAGTCGTTACTAGAGATGCATAAAATAGAATTTTCCTAAATAATAAGGTTATCATATAGCGATTTCAAAAAATGAAAACTTGATGTGAGCAATTGTATACGTGTAGATTTGCTTTATTTTTTGTTGAAGTATTAATGTCTCAACTTTTGTTTTGTATACAATTTAACAACTTTCGATTAATTTTGTTAATGTAATTGAAAATATATAAAATTGTAGTGTAAAAATACATAATGATATTGATGATACTTGTTAAATGAGTCTACTAAAATAAAATCCTAACTGTGTCACTGTTGATAAAATGAATGGTTTGAATCATCGAAATAGAACCCATAGATTCTACAAACCTGAACAACACCGTCTAATTCAAATTATGCTCTAAATGCACCCAAAAAATTAGCTGGACAACCCATTACTTTGAACACTGCAATTGAAAATTTAAATTTTTATTTATTTTTTTGGGCATCCCAAATAATACATATTATGCCCCCTAAAAATCCTAAAAGCTCTAGAAATATACTAGAAACCTATTTTCTACATCCCATTAGTCTAATAGTTACAACAGAGGCTGTGACGCCCCAATTCTACACTATAGGTTGCAGTCAAGGGAGAGTCACTAGTGAGTCCTATGGTCAATAACCAAGTAAGATCCCAGATCGTCGGAGGAGTCAAAATAGCCTCCCTTCTAAGTCCAGCTTTCTTAGGCAGCGCACTACCTTTTTGACAGATCTTACCAGGCATTGACACAAGGTCTCATAAGCAACGATAAGGTTCATACATAGAATATAAATACATAACAACCACATTTATACTTAATTGAAAAGATTGTTTCATTACATTACATCCCAATAGAAAGTTTAAACTCTACATGAGTTCTTACAAAATAACAAAAAGGGAATTTCTATTATTCCTAAGATAGCCAAAAGTCCTCGAAGGTTTCGGGCTTGTCATCTCCAGCTATGAGTTCCGCTTCTTCACCTGGCATGATACGCCGTGAGCTTTGAATGCCCAGTAAACACACACACACACCCCACCCCTTTTTCCCAGTCCAATACACAATCACAATGATGGCACCAAGTAGTAAATCATGATTCTCAAATAAATAAATAAAGGGTTAAGTTAGATGTTAGTAAACTAGAAATCCCCCAAAGAGATTTCGTCCTCCCAACCACAAGAATCGGACGCGGATTATTCGGTATGCCCCCTCTTTTGCTGCTTTGTTGCAGAACTAACCTCGGATGCCTACCAACGGTTATATACCACGTAGCACCAACCGCAGGGCCTCAAAAGAGACGGTAAAATAGGGCCTTGCCCGAATCCCTCCTTACACCAAGCTACCTAGGGTCCGAATACAACCGCTTCGTTTAAGGGTTCCGAAAACCATTTGCGCAAGACTTCTAACTTTCAAATAGGGAACGCATCCCAACAAACCACATATCACAAATTATCTTCTTTTCATAACTCAAGTGTTCGAAAACCCAATACCCACCCAATTAGGTTTCCCGTTAAATTAAGTGTTTTAAGTCAATGTTAGTCCAACTAAACAATATAAGAATATCCACATAAGCATGCATCCTCAAGATAAGAAAGATAAATAACAGAACATGCACATACAACATCTTGCCAAGATATGATCATAAGCCATTAAACATTTTCATGAATACAAGGGCACAAAACATCCATACATAACAAATTTCCAGATTTAACATCACGTGAAGATTAATACGAGGACTACTTTAGATCATCCACCGAACTCGGTCTTCCTATGGTTCGTAGAGAATTTGATCTAGTTTCTAGAACATTTTTCTGTAATGGGTTTGCTTTTCCAGATTTTAAGTTATTTAGGAAATAGTCCAGTGCTGTCCAGAATCTGTCCAGATCCGTCGACTGTTACGAAAACTTGATTTTCTTGCAAACTGCTCAATGTTTTTCGATGAAACCAATTTTACTTGAAAGATAACTTCCAAAGGAAGGTTTTGACATAAAATAGAGGTTCAGAATATTTTTGTACATTTTTCTGGAATTTTTGAAAGTTGACTGCAAAAACAGGTTTTAAGGTAGAATGCCCAAAACAAGAAAATTTATAAAAAGGGGGGTTCCACCATGGGAAAGTTTCATTTCTTTTGTGAAGAAAATATGCTAACTATCACATGTTTAACTCAGAAAATTTGTTTGAAAGAGTGCCCTTGAAAGTTGAGAGATTTGTACAAAAAGAAGATGGTTTGTGCCAAAATGGGGAAAATACAAGAGGGATGAAATCAATACACAACCCTTAGCATTTTTTGACATTAGAACTTGATAATAACAGATCTAGAACATTATTCAGAAACTTTAGAACATGCATTAGAAAAGGAAACGAAGAGAAGGTTGTGTTGGTGGCTTACCTTCTAAGCTTTGCACAAGAAACACTCTTCTTCCTCCCTCTTCTCCTCTAGACTTTTCTTCCTTGCTCTCCTCCCTCTCTCTCTAACCAAAATGTGTGTGTGAGTGAGTGTGTTATGTGAGTTTGCAAGCTAGGGGGTGTGGTATATATATATAGGCAATTTTGGTGTAAAAGGACATAAAAGCCCTTTAGTTGAAAATGGATGGGAAAGCTAGGATTTTGGTTGGTGTCAAATGGGATAGGAGTAACTAAGGTGCTAAATCATAAGTCTAGGCATCAATTAGTTGATTTTTAGTTGAAAGGTAACTAGTCTTGAGATTTGCAACCTAGGTCTAGGTCACTAGGTTTGGGTTTCCTAGAATTTCATAATCATGGTTCTTGAAAATTGGTTTCTCACTTTCTTCTAGGAAGGCTAGCCATAGGGAAGGGTGAAGGGAAATTTCTTTATTATTTTATGTCTAGGCACACTCCTCTAGGTGTATATATGTATCTATATTACAAGATTGATGGTACTAATAATATTATGGTACATGTACTATTTTTTTGTGGTTTATTTTGAATTTAATAAAGAAGTAAGGGCTTGGTGTTAAATAGATGTAATTTATGTAGAATTAAATTAGGTTAGGGAACCTAATCCGGCTAGGAAAATTCCTGTTTTGAAAAAACGAAAATAAAATTGCTAACCGACAAGATTCAAAATAATTCAAGTAATCGAGGGCTTTAAGAAAATAATTCAACATTAGGGTTTTTAAAGTGAATACATATTTTGGGGGCTTGACAACCTATCCCCCTTAAAACAATTTTGTCCCCGAAATTCAGCTACATACTGCCTTCGAAAAGCTTGGGATAATTTGCCTTCACCCAATCCTAGCGCTCCCAAGTAGATTCCTCAATTCCCCGGTGACGCCATAGCACCTTCACCAAGTGAACCGTTTTGCCTCTAAGGTTCTTCTGTCGACGATCTTGTATTGCTACCGGTCCTTTTTTAAACGTAACATCTTTATCAAGACTGATCTCTTCCCATTTGAGGACGTGTGTCGGGTTGGCGATGTATTTTCTCAACATAGATACATAGAAGACGTTGTGTATCTCTACTAACTGCGGGGGTAGAGCTAGTCTATATGCTACTTCGCCCACTCTTTCCAATACCTCAAAAGGCCCAACATATCGTGGTGACAGTTTTCCCCTTAGGAACACGTGGCTGCCTACCTCAAACATCAATGGTCTTCTCCTCCTGTCTGCATAATTCTTTTGACGGTCTTAAGCAGTTTTTCACCGTCGTCGAATCTTTTTGACCTTCTCAGTAGTTTCCAGAACAAGTTCGGGTTCTATCAGATTTGCATCACCCACTTCCGTTCAACAATCGGCGATCTACAAGGTCGTCCGTATAATGTTTCAAAGGGTGCCATACCGATGCTAGCTTGGAAGTTGTTGTTGTAGGCGAATTCAATTAGGGGTAGGTGTTGTTCCCAACTTCCTTGAAAATCCATTGTGCAAGCTCTCAGCATATCCTCGAACGTCTGGATAGTGCGTTCAGATTGTCCATCTGTTTGTGGATGAAAGGTGGTGCTAAAACATAACTCAGTACTAAGAGCTTCCTGTAGGCTCCCAAAATCGAGAGGTGAATCGTGGATCTCGATCTGACACAATAGATACCGGAATTCTATGTAGTCGAATGATCTCCCCAATGTAGAGTCTGCACATAAACTCTAGAGTGTCGGTCATCTTATAGGGTAAGAAATGTGCTGACTTAGTGAGGCGGTCCACTATTACCCATATAGCATCACGCCCACTAGGTGACTTAGGCAACCCTGTCACAAAATCCATCGTCACGTATTCCCACTTCCATTCAGCTATTGGTAGAGGTTGCAACATTCCCCCTAGTTTCTGATGTTCCGCCTTCACTTGCTGGCATGTCAGACATCTCGCTACAAATTTAGCCACTTCCTTCTTCATTCCATTCCACCAATATTGCCTTTTCAAATCTTGGTACAATTTAGTCCCTCCTGGATGTACCGCAAATGCAGAATGATGACATTCCTTCAGTATCTTTTCTCTAAGTAACTCGTCACTTGGTACAAACAATCTGCCTTGGTATCTTAAACTCCTATCGGGGTGAATTACTTAATCGGGCATGGGCTCTCTTGATTCCAGACGTCCCTTGATATAGGCTACCTCTTGATCATGCTTCTGGGCCTCCACGACCTCATTCATTAACTTAGGCATCACCTTCTGCGTACTAAGATATGCTTTTGTATCTTGAGATTCTACTTGGATCCTAAACTCACTGAGTGTCTTAACCATATCCCATTCCTTGACGGAGATTCTTAGCCAACGTCCCTCTGCTCTTACGACTTAGAGCATCTGCTACTACATTGGCTTTACCGGGGTGACATGAGAGAGTGAACTCAAAATCCTCAAGATACTCCATCCATCATTTCTGTCTCAAGTTAAGGTCCTTCTGTGTGAATAGATACTTCAGACTCTTGTGATCGGTGAAAATCTCAAATTGTTCCCCATACATGTAATGTCGCCATTGCTTTAGGGCAAAAACTGCGGCCGCTAGCTCCAAGTCGTGTGTGAGGTAATTGCGCTCATGAGGTTTCAACTGCCTGGATCCATATGCGACTACCTTTCCATTTTGCATGAGCACGCAACCTAATCCTGCTTTAAACGCATCGCAATACACAGTGTACCCTTCTTCTCGTTCTGGGATGGTCAAAATTGGTGCACTAGTTAACCTCTTCTTCAGCTCCTGGAAGGATTTTTCGCAAGCTTCGTCCCACTCATGCTTTACTTCCTTCTGCGTCAAACGAGTCATTGGTTTAGCTAGTTTGGAAAAATCTTGGATGAACCTCTGGTAATAACCGGCCAATCCTAAGAAGCTGCGGATTTCTGACACGGTTTTTGGTTGTCTCCAATCTAATACTGCCTCCACCTTGGTTGGATCCACCGCAATCCCACTCTCTGATACCACGTGCCCTAAGAATTTCACTTCATTCAACCAGAACTCACCTTTACTCGCCTTGGCATATAGTCGATAATCCCTAAGAACTTGGAGGACAGTCCTTAAATGTTGTTCATGCTCTTCTTCAGACCTTGAATATACCAAGATGTCATCAATGAACACTACTACAAACTGGTCAAGGTATGGTCTAAAGATCTTATTCATCAAGCTCATGAATACTGCCGGTACATTGGTTAGTCCGAAGGGCATTACTACAAACTCATAGTGGCCATATCTAGTACGAAAGGCAGTTTTTGGTATATCCTCCTCCTTGACTTGTAGTTGATGGTAACCTGTCCTG
This sequence comes from Camellia granthamiana, assembly GCA_036172215.1. Taxonomy (NCBI): domain Eukaryota; kingdom Viridiplantae; phylum Streptophyta; class Magnoliopsida; order Ericales; family Theaceae; genus Camellia; species Camellia granthamiana. Next base: position 115,937,429 of record CM069903.1, read on the forward strand.
AGATCAATCTTTGAATAGCACCTTGAGCCTCCAAATGGGTCATCAATCCTTGAGAGTGGGTATTGGTTCTTAATCGTGACTAGATTGAGTAGATGATAATCAATGCATAGCCTCAACGACCCGTCCTTCTTTTTAGCAAACAACACGGGTGCTCCCCATGGCGAAGTAATTGGCCTAATGAATCCTCTCTCGAGCAATTCCTGTAGTTGTGTCTTTAATTCTCGTAGTTCTGCTAGTGCCATGTGATACGGGGCCATGGATATTGGGGTAGTTCCAAGTTGCAGCTCGATGCTAAAGTCTACTTCCTGGGTTGGTGGCAATCCTGGTAATTCCATAGGAAATACGTCTGTATATTTGCATACTACGTGCAAAAGTTCTAGTTCTCCTAGGCCCTTCTTATTTAAAATCAGGCATGTTATCCTAACTGCAAGCTGATCGCGCCACTGCGTCCTACATTTCGTTGAAGTCATGGAGTCTTGTCTATCCCCCTTAAATAGGAAAATCCTTCCGTTGGGTGGGTTAGTCATCTCCTTCTACGAGTAACAATTCTATTTCCAAGATGAGATCAGAGTAAGGTATCTTCATGACTCAGGATTTGAAAATTAGTCGTACGAACATTTCCTAATAACATCTTCCCTAAGTTAGTCATTAATCATATCCATCCACTATTGTTTATGCTTGACTTAGGGTGCTAATGTGGTCTGGTTTCTAGTGTCCTCCGGTCCTTTTCTTCTTAAATAGTCATCCTTGACTTCTTTCTGTATAATTCCTTCCCCTTTCTATCTTGGAGTATGGCGTTGTATCCTTTCGGTTGCTTCTTTTGGTCCCCCCATGAAGTTGGTTTACTTCTCGCTAGCTCCAAATCCTCTTGGATTCTACCTCATTTCATTCTTAAGTCAATGTTGTGCCAACTATCTCCACAAAGATGGCAAGACTCCCCTAGAATTTGATTCTCAATAAGGTTCACGATTTTTGGTCATGGTTACTAGTCCATTGTTAAGGTTTCAATTTCCCGGTACCGCATTTCTATTGTTGCTTGCAAGCTCATATTATTACTTGTCTCGAAGTATGGTCCACCATTTGTTTTTCTTTGAATGGGGTGAGGCGTAAGTCAAATTCTAACTACAGAGGCAATTCCTTATGGGTAAGCAACTAATCTTAAGTTAGAGTTTAATTATCTAGGGTGTTCACACAGCACAACTTCATGTACATAATAATAATTACAAGATCTGAAGAATACGAAGCAGTTATGGTGATAACATCAGGATTATTTGAAATATGGATGAATGGTATGATGTTATGTTTCAAACTTCAATGTGATCAAGGTTATAGATGTAATGACTAAACTAGATATTTAACTTGAAACCGCGTTGGCCATCCGCGTTTCAAACTGAATATCCAAGATTCATCACCGAGTAAAGAAAATGAAATTATTTACGAGAAGCCTTGGGCTAAAGAAAATAATCAAGGGTCAAAGATGTCAAATTTACAAATAGTAGTATATGAAACAAAACTAGATGGACAAGACTTAATTTTGGGAAGGATGACATTGAATAAAGGCTACGAATACAAGATGAGGGTATGATAATCGATAGGAGACGTGTAGAACTAATAGTACCCCCCTACTACGCGATGAGGCCGCACTCAAAGTTAAAACCATTTCACGATCCTGAAGTAGGTCCTCATGAGTTGATGTTGGCGTGCCAGAAATTCGAAGAAATTCCCTAAGATAGGTCAAGAAAGATTCTAACATAGCCGGGGAAGGGCAGTCTCTAACCGCAGGTTGAAACGCGTGTGTAAGGGTTGAACTTAGGCTCTGATACCATATTGTGACGCCCCGATTCTACACTATAGGTTGCAGTCAAGGGAGAGTCACTAGTGAGTCCTATGGTCAATAACCAAGTAAGATCCCAGATCGCCGGAGGAGTCAAAATAGCCTCCCTTCTAAGTCCAGCTTTCTTAGGCAGCGCACTACCTTTTTGACAGATCTTACCAGGCATTGACACAAGGTCTCATAAGCAACGATAAGGTTCATACATAGAATATAAATACATAACAACCACATTTATACTTAATTGAAAAGATTGTTTCATTACATTACATCCCAATAGAAAGTTTAAACTCTACATGAGTTCTTACAAAATAACAAAAAGGGAATTTCTATTATTCCTAAGATAGCCAAAAGTCCTCGAAGGTTTCGGGCTTGTCGTCTCCAGCTATGAGTTCCGCTTCTTCACCTGGCATGATACGCCGTGAGCTTTGAATGCCCAGTAAACACACACACACACCCCACCCCTTTTTCCCAGTCCAATACACAATCACAATGATGGCACCAAGTAGTAAATCATGATTCTCAAATAAATAAATAAAGGGTTAAGTTAGATGTTAGTAAACTAGAAATCCCCCAAAGAGATTTCGTCCTCCCAACCACAAGAATCGGACGCGGATTATTCGGTATGCCCCCTCTTTTGCTGCTTTGTTGCAGAACTAACCTCGGATGCCTACCAACGGTTATATACCGCGTAGCGCCAACCGCAGGGCCTCAAAAGAGACGGTAAAATAGGGCCTTGCCCGAATCCCTCCTTACACCAAGCTACCTAGGGTCCGAATACAACCGCTCTGTTTAAGGGTTCCGAAAACCATTTGCGCAAGACTTCTAACTTTCAAATAGGGAACGCATCCCAACAAACCACATATCACATATTATCTTCTTTTCATAACTCAAGTGTTCGAAAACCCAATACCCACCCAATTAGGTTTCCCGTTGAATTAAGTGTTTTAAGTCAAGGTTAGTCCAACTAAACAATATAATAATATCCACATAAGCATGCATCCTCAAGATAAGAAAGATAAATAACAGAACATGCACATACAACATCTTGCCAAGATATGATCATAAGCCATTAAACATTTTCATGAATACAAGGGCACAAAACATCCATACATAACAAATTTCCAGATTTAACATCACGTGAAGATTAATACGAAAGGACTACTTTAGATCATCCACCGAACTCGGTCTTCCTATGGTTCGTAGAGAATTTGATCTAGTTTCTAGAACATTTTTCTGTAATGGGTTTGCTTTTCCAGATTTTAAGTTATTTAGGAAATAGTCCAGTGCTGTCCAGAATCTGTCCAGATCCATCGACTGTTACGAAAACTTGATTTTCTTGCAAACTGCTCAATGTTTTTCGATGAAACCAATTTTACTTGAAAGATAACTTCCAAAGGAAGGTTTTGACATAAAATAGAGGTTCAGAATATTTTTGTACATTTTTCTGGAATTTTTGAAAGTTGACTGCAAAAACAGGTTTTAAGGTAGAATGCCCAAAACAAGAAAATTTATAAAAAGGGGGGTTCTACCATGGGAAAGTTTCATTTCTTTTGTGAAGAAAATATGCTAACTATCACCTGTTTAACTCAGAAAATTTGTTTGAAAGAGTGCCCTTGAAAGTTGAGAGATTTGTACAAAAAGAAGATGGTTTGTGCCAAAATGGGGAAAATACAAGAGGGATGAAATCAATACACAACCCTTAGCATTTTTTGACATTAGAACTTGATAATAACAGATCTAGAACATTATTCAGAAACTTTAGAACATGCATTAGAAAAGGAAACGAAGAGAAGGTTGTGTTGGTGGCTTACCTTCTAAGCTTTGCACAAGAAACACTCTTCTTCCTCCCTCTTCTCCTCTAGACTTTTCTTCCTTGCTCTCCTCCCTCTCTCTCTAACCAAAGTGTGTGTGTGAGTGAGTGTGTTATGTGAGTTTGCAAGCTAGGGGGTGTGGTATATATATATAGGCAATTTTGGTGTAAAAGGACATAAAAGCCCTTTAGTTGAAAATGGATGGGAAAGCTAGGATTTTGGTTGGTGTCAAATGGGATAGGAGTAACTAAGGTGCTAAATCATAAGTCTAGGCATCAATTAGTTGATTTTTAGTTGAAAGGTAACTAGTCTTGAGATTTGCAACCTAGGTCTAGGTCACTAGGTTTGGGTTTCCTAGAATTTCATAATCATGGTTCTTGAAAATTGGTTTCTCACTTTCTTCTAGGAAGGCTAGCCATAGGGAAGGGTGAAGGGAAATTTCTTTATTATTTTATGTCTAGGCACACTCCTCTAGGTGTATATATGTATATATATTACAAGATTGATGGTACTAATAATATTGGGGTACATGTACTGTTTTTTTGTGGTTTATTTTGAATTTAATAAAGAAGTAAGGGCTTGGTGTTAAATACATGTAATTTATGTAGAATTAAATTAGGTTAGGGAACCTAATCCGGCTAGGAAAATTCCTGTTTTGAAAAAAAGAAAATAAAATTGCTAACCGACAAGATTCAAAATAATTCAAGTAATCGAGGGCTTTAAGAAAATAATTCAACATTAGGGTTTTTAAAGTGAATACATATTTTGGGGGCTTGACAGAGGCACAAACTCATTTTTCATGGCGAAGACAACCCATGATCTCCAACACCCTTATTGCCAACCCGCCATCTCCAACCCCTCTTCGTCTCCAACCCTTATCGTTTTAGGGTATTTTGGCATTCTATTAATTTGAGGCATTTGATTTTGATTCTTTGAAAAAAAAAAAAATGAGTTCTACAGTTTTCTTCGAATATTCAGTATCAAATAAATGAAATACGTGTGGATACTGAAATCCGAACAACAGAAAATTAGTTCTAGCTTTTTCATCCGCATACTCAGTTCCAAACAACAAAACATTGGTTCCAGCTATTCTATCAAGATACTCAGTGTCGAACAAATTAAATATGTCCAGATACTTAATTCCAAAATTATGAAATTGCTTCGAATACTTGGTGCTAAACAAATGAAACATGTGCAGATACTCAGGTCCGAACGACAGAAAATTAAAGTATACGTTATATCGGATATAATACCAGATAGTTCTTTTTGTTCGGAATAAGAATATGAAGAAGTTAAAAAATTAAATGTTGGAAATACAGAGCTGAACATAAACAATTGTTCAGATATTAAATACTACCATTACTTCAGAAACGCACTGCTGAATATATGAATTTTATTTAGAAACAAGCTTCTGAATAAATGTAATTTGTTTGGTCTTGAATTTCCAAACAAATTCCATAAATTCAAGAGTTGAAAACAATGAACATAAATAGGAAACTTAACTTCCTTATAATATATATATATATATATAAATCTGCTTAGAAATGTTTTCTTCATTATCCATTATTAACTTCAATATTAAATAGAATGCAAGAATCATTGATTCAAGCAAAATAGGGTTGAGTAGATGCAAAGTGAAGTCAATAAGAAGAGAATAAAAGAGAGAAGAGAATATGAAGTTTGATTATGAATGAGGTGTTCAAAACACTTTGATTTGTATTTTTTCGATATTAAGTACTTTTTTTATCATTTTAAATGGGGACATAATAATAATAAAAATGGTAAATTACAATAAACCCCCTGAACTATGATTGTGTTACACTTTGCCCCCTAAAGTTTAAAACTCAACACTTTACCTCCTTTATTATATCTTGTGAAACTTAACTAATTCCGTTAGTAAACCGTTAGAAATTTGGATGGAAACTTGACAAACTAAATTAGATTTTGGGACTAAAATGTCCTTATTTTATTTTCTCATAGCCAAATAGAACCTATATATCATGTATATAGGTATATGCTCTACAAAAATGTCACGGTTTGTTGTTTCTCTCTCTTCCTTTGTTACCATAGCAATGGACTTCAACAGTCAACACATACTTATCTCAACTAAAACAAGTCCCATTATCTATAACCCACCAATTATTGAATGTTGATTGCCATAGCCACAAACACCACTAGATCGAAGATGCCTTTTATTTGAGGTAGGAACAATGAAACATGCAAGGATGACTTTTATTCACTCATACAAATAGTAAGATTTGAACCTCTAGTGCATTAATCTCACCAATTGTCATGACTCAAACCTGCCCATATAGGTTTAACGTCGTAACCGGCCGGTAATTTTTCGATTACCAAAGGCTTCTATACAGAATAACATATAATTAAAGGGACTAGTGGAAGCAACAATACAAAAAACAATGTTCATAGAGCTGTGTAGACATACATGGAATAGAAATCTAAAACTTTATATACACACATATGACGTCATATATATACATTAGTCATACATCACCCACATATACAAATAAAACCAAAATGGGACTTAGCCCAATATACAAGTAAACGAAAACTTGTTCAAATTTCAATAAAAGAAAACAAGGTCTTAAACTTAGTTCACAAAACTCAACAACATAACTTTTTTCGAAACCTCCTTGGGAGGCACAATGGTTGGCTGACAAAACAGAATTCCAGGCAATCATTGTTGAGTCTAGTCACGCGCCTGATAACCTACATATATAAATAATACAGTGAGTTGAAGCCCAGTGAATAATAACAATGAATGTTATCCATAACAGATACAGAATATAGAATTCAGTTTATATCAGAAGTGGATTCATATTCTTGTTCAGAAAACAGTATTTATAACAGAAATGGGTTCAGATTCATATTCATAATCAGAATTTATAGTTAATCATACGTGGTACATCCATTAGCACTAACAAAAATAGTTGACCCATAAAGGGACGGCCATAAAGGCATACAATTGACTCACGTGCACGGAAATAGTACAATTGGCTCATAAGACGTTTAGTTGGCCCATAAATGGGACGTATATAGAAGGATCCATAATAGTTGGCTCATGAGACGTACAATTGGCCCATAATTGGGACAGAACAGAACATATAACAGATATCATCTAAAGCTAAGGATGCCACAAATACATTTCAGAAATATTGGACAACCATTCATTCATACCGAAAATAACAGTTCAGAAAACAGAGTATCATATCATTTAAAAATACAAATAGTTGAAAATAGATTTATAGAGTTATTATTCACCGTTGGCTCCAATAGTAGACGGACAGAGTAGATAAAGCAAACAAGCAGAGTAGATAACCAGATAGCCTACGACGCGTGACCTTAGGTGCTCAATTATGGCTTAGATGCGTAGATGTTTGAGCTCACAAGTTAAGTCTTCAATTTTCCTTCCAAGTCTTTCCAATCCTCAAGCTTAGATGTGATTTCCTTGGTCTCACCCTTTCTGTCACGACCCAAACCCGCCCCTATGGGTTTAGCACCGTAACCGGCCAGTAATCCGTGATTACCGAAGGCCTGCTTAACAGTAATAACAGTAATACAGAGTACAGGGGCTGGCGGAAGCCAAAACAGTAAATGAAAGATGTCCAATGAGCTGTGACAGTCTGTATGCAAAAAGACTTTTCATAACACATTCACATTCGGAACAAAAGCAGTAAGTAAATACATTATATACAGGCATTCAGGTTAGGGACCAAATCCCTACCATAACAGTACAGTACAAGTCTCATACAGTCTATGCAAAACAGAAACAGAAAGGGGGAATCTAAAACACCCCAAAGCAGCCTTAGCTTGGAAGCACTTGGAACCTCGCAATGAGGCACAGTGGTTGGCTTGACCAAAAGGGAGTTTAACCTAACGCTCCTAGCTCCGGTCCGGTGCCTGGACACCTACATATATATATAAACAGTGAGCTAAAGCCCAGTGAATAACATATGCGTAAAGAGGTTAGGAATGCATGCCCTTTCAGAATTTAAAACAGTCATTGAACAGTATATCAGTTATTCGATCATAGCAGTCATAAGTGGTACATCCAATAGCAAACAGTACAGTAGGTCTTATCAGACCGAACAGTTAGTTGATGGCCATCATAACAGTAAACAGTAGTGGTTCCAAACATGGGAACCGACAGAGATCTCTATGATAGTAGCAGTACAGTACAGTAACAGTAAATTGCTATGGGTGCCACGAATACAGTTCGCAAATAGGACAAGCATTCATTCAGTAAGAAATATCATTTCAGAAAGCAGTACAGTTGATCATTCAGAAAATATTCATGATTGAATATATCTTTACAACATTGTTACTCACAGAGCACTGGGCTATAGATAGGCTAGAGCGTCCTCGGATGCCAACTCTACATTTACAGAATGAACACACACTAAGTTACACACTTGGGAATCAATGACTTAGTCCCTATCGTGACTCGGTGTGGTTCTACGTCAATATCCTCATTAAGATGCCTTAAACTAGGCCTAGGAATGCCTAGGATGAAATGAGGATGCAAAGATGTACTTAAAAACACTTTTCAAAATTTTCAGAAAATAGGGGTCTCGCTCGAGCGTGGCTTTCTACGCTCGAGTGGACATGCAGACAAAGGATCTCCGCTCGAGTGTGACTTCCTTCGCTCGAGCGGACTGTAAACTACAGTAAAAGTACTAGATACACAAAAATCATGCTCGATGGGCGCTCGATCCATGCTCGAGCGTGAGACACAGGTCCTCGCTCGAGCGTGAACTCTCTCGCTCGAGCAGATTGTAAACGTATGAAAAGTACTGGATACACGCATTTCACGCTCGAGCGTTATTTTACCTGCTCGAGCGGGATGCATGTATTCAGAGTGTACGCTCGAGCGTGAAGTCTAACGCTCGAGCGTGGGTCCAAAATCTGGAATTTCCAGATTGAACCTCCAAGCTCAAATTCAACTTTTAAAACATCAAATCTGATCCTTTTGGGCCAATTTTCTGGAAAACACTTTAAAACTCATAATATGACATGTTTCAAAGATCAATTTGCAAAACCAAAGCCCAAAGGTGAGTCAATTAAGCACAGTTTCAAAGAAAACTTCAAGAACATAAAGTGTATGTAACATGCATGTGTTCAATTGAAATCAAAGCTTCAAATACATGGCCAAATAACTCAGTCCTTCCAAAAACATGATGAATTCATGAACTATAATCAAAATATGAACATGCATGTAGCAAATTTCATGGGAAAGACCTCAAAACTCCAGAATGTGCACATGCATGCTTGAATTTCTACTCAATTCAACACTTTAATTTAATTCTTGACCTTAAGCTCCTATTCCTCCATGAACCATGCAAGAAATGACTTAAATTCACAATCAAGAAGATGGATTCCTTACCTAGGTCTTGAATTCAAAGTCCACAAGCTCAATTATGCAATCTACTCTTCAATTCTTCTAATTTTCCAAGCAATTCTTGAAGAACTCTATTTTCTCCTATCTCTCTTTCTCTCTAGTCAGTTTTGATCTCAAAACAAACGGCTGAATTATGGTGTATCAACATGTATGAGGGATAAGGAGTGTAGGTCTAGGATTGTCCACTAAGTGGCAAAATTGTAATAAACTCAAATTAATGTAATACAACTTTTTAATCTAATTTAATCATTCCAAATCACATTCCAATTAAATTTATCATAAAATCACATAAATTCTAACTAGCATAAATACCAATCAATTTCTGAATCGGCCTCCGATAAGGCCTTAAATTCGCAATTCAAAGATAAAACATGAACAGATCAATTAACAGTCAAACAGATAGAAATGCACTTAAACTAATACACTCAATCAATCAGTTCAGAATGTCAGTCAAATCAGTTACTTAATCATGTTCAATCACAGTTTAGCAATAATCAGTGGTATTATCAGTAAATAGTGGTGAGGGTTGTCACAATTTCTCTCACGTTCTATGCTCAAATTGGATGGAATGGAGTGTATATGAGAAGCTTCTTGAGTTAATTAGGCTTTATATAGGCTTATTAGGAAAGCTTAATTAAAATTGGTTTAAGACTAATTAAGTAACATTGTTTTATTCTAATTATTTGATTCAGAATCGAATTTCAATTAAATCCATCATAAAATTCTAAAAATCCTAAATAACACATAATCTCAGTCAATTTCGTATTCTGTGGCCGACAAGGCCTTCAATTCGCAGAACAGAACAGATACACAAACATAGACAGATATTCCTACAACAAACAGATATAAACACAAATAACATGTAACACATGCAATTGACGTAGAATTTCTTCTTAATTACTTATTAGGCATTCTTAATCATGGTTTAGTGGCTAATCACAGTTCGGGGTTGTTACAGTCTTCCCTCTTAAAGAGTTTGGTCCCCTAAACTCGAATTACCTTTAGTTCAAAAGAATGTCGGATCTAGAGGGAACAAATCAGGGTATCTTTTCATCATATCTTCCTTAGTTTCCCAAGTTGTATATGTTTCTTCGTGATTTTGCTAGTCAATTTTCACCAATGGTATTTATTTGTTTATTAGCCTTTTGATCCGTCGATTAACAATCTGAATTGGTCATTCTACATACGTAAATTCATCTTTCAATAACATATGTGTTAGCTCAATCACATGTAAAGGATCTCTTAAGTAATCTTGGAGCATTGAAATATGAAAGACACTATGCATTTGCTCCATGATTGGAGGTAAGGCCACTCAGTATGTTACTGAATTGATTTTCTCTAGAATCTCATATAGACTAATGTATCTCGGAGCTAACTTTGCTTTCACTCCAAATCATGTTTGCCCTTTCACAGGAGTTTCTTTGATAAACACATGGTCCCAGACTTCATGTTCTCTATCTCGTCTTTGGACATTGGCATAACTCTTTTGACGACTTTGCTTACCTTTCAGTCTCTGTTGAATCAGTTTCACTTTCTTTATCGTCTCTTGCACAAGTTCTAGTCCCAATAACGGTCTATCGCCTACTTCGGCCCAACAAATTGCAAACCGGTATTTCCTACCATACAATGCTTCATAAGAAGCCATTCCAATGCTTGAATGATAGCTGTTGTTGTATACAAACTCGGCCAGAGGGAGGTAAGTCTCCCAATTCCCTTGGAAATCTAACATACACATTCGTAACATATCTTCCAAAGTTTGATTGGTTCGTTTAGATTGGCCGTCTGTCTATAGGTGATAGGCACTACTCAGTCGCAGTTTAGTCCCTAAAGCTTGTTGCAAACTCTGCCAGAATCTTGATGTGAACTTAGAATCACTGTTAGATACAATAGATACGGGTACCCCATGCAATCTCACAATTTCATTCATATAGATGTTAGCCAACTTATCTGCATTATAAAAAGTTTTAACAGGCAAAAAATGAGCAGACTTAGTTAAATGGTCAACAATGACCCAGATAGAGTCCATGCCTTGAGAGGAGCGAGACAATCCAACAATGAAGTCCATTGTAATGTGCTCCCATTTCCATTCCGGTATTAGAAGCGGCTGAAGTAATCTAGTGGGTCGTTGATGTTCAACTTTTACCTATTGGCAATGCAAACACCTAGCCACAAAATCAGCAATACTTTTCTTCATTCCAGGCCACTAGAAATTCTATTTCAAGTCATGGTACATCTTTGTATTCCCAGGATGCATAGCAAATTTAGAGTTGTGAGCTTCGGTCATAATACATTTTCTCAAGTCAGAATAATCCAGTATACAAAGTATGCCCTAAAATTTCAGCACATCGTTTTCAATCACAAATCCCGGCCTCGGTTCTGAGTCAATTTCATCCACAATCTTCTTCAAAAATTTATCTTGCAACTACTTATCTCTAATTTCTTCAATAATTGCAGGTTGGGCAAAGATGGCGGCTAGAATTTCGCCCTATTCGCACAACACAATTTCAATCTCATTCCTCTCCAAGTTACATAACAACTCTTTCTGACCAATGAGCAAACATGAGAAATTTCCAATTGACTTTCTACTCAACGCATCTACAATGGTATTTGCCTTTCCCGAATGATACAGAATTTGCAAGTCATAGTCTTTTATCAACTCAAGCCATCGTCTCTGTCTCATGTACAATTCCTTTTGAGTGAAGAAATATTTGAAGCTTTTATGATCAGTGTACACTTCGCAAGTCACACCATACAGATTAGTGTCGCTAAATTTTCAAAGCAAACACCACAGTTGCTAGTTCAAGGTCGTAAGTTGGGTAGTTCTTTTAATGAGATCGGAGTTGGCGAGAAGCATAGGCAATCACTTTCCCATTTTGCATAAGTACACACCCCAGACCCTTGTATGAAGCATCACTATAAATCTGAAATCCATCTGTATCATTAGGTAGAGTCAGAATTGGTGTAGTTACTAATCTAGCCTTCAACTCTCGGAAAACAGATTCTCTTTGGTCATTCCAATCAAATGACATATTTTTCTATGTTAGCTATGTCAAAGGCATAGCAAGTTTGGAGATGTCCTTTACAAATCTGTGGTAGTAACCTGCAAGCCCCAAATAGCCTTTGACTTCTGACACATTGGTTGGTTTTGGCCAGTTCACAATAGCCTCAATTTTCTGTGGATCCACCGAAATGCCATCTTTGTTGATTACATGCCCCAAAAATGTCACATTGTCCAGGCAGAATTCACATTTAGAAAATTTTGCATACAACTTCTTTTCTTCCAAGATCTGTAAGGTAATTCTCAGATGATTTCATGTTCTTCCCTGCTTTTAGAATAAATTAGAATATTATCAATAAACACAACTATACATTCATCAAAATATTGTTTGAATAACAGTTTTCTCTATGTCTTTTGTCTTAACTTTCAATTGGTGGTATCCGGATCGAAGATCAATTTTGGAAAACACCTGGGCTCCCTGGAGTTGATCAAACAAATCATCTATTCGAGGTAGTAGATATTTATTCTTGACGGTTACTTTGTTCAGTTCCCGATAATTTATACATAGTCTCAAAGACCCATCTTTCTTTTTAATGAATAAAACTGGAGCACCCCAAGGTGAAGTGCTCGGTCAGATAAACTTTTTGTCTAACAGTTCTTGAAGTTGGACTTTCAGTTCTTTTAATTTAGAGGTTGACATTCTATATGGGGTTTTGGAAATTGGTTGTGTTCCAGGCACCACTTCAATGGTGAATTCAATTTCTCTATCAACTAGATCTCTGGGCCAGTCATTTGGGAAGACATCAAGGAATTCACAGACTACAGGAATAGTTTCCACATTAAGGCTACCCGAGGTTACATTTAACACACTGCACAAATAACCCCTATATCCCTTTTTAAGCAATTTGATGACTTTCAAAGTAGAAATCATATACAGAGGCAGAACTATCCTGTAACACCCTAACCTTTTACATGTCATCGATATTGTTCGCTTTGGGCCAAGCCCGCATGGATTTGTTCTTTCCAGTAGGTCACCCATCCCAGAACTACTCCAGCATAAGCACGCTTAACTGGGGAGTTCTGCTAGGGATTTCACTACCCGGGAAAAGGCCTCAATGTTATATAAGGGTCTAGGTTTTTACTTTTATAGCCTAGGAACTCCCTTCCATTCCCGATGTGGGATACTGGGACCTTACAATCCACCTCCCTTAAGGCTGCACGTCCTTGTGCAGTAGCCTGCCAGCTCACAAGCTCGCCCACATGCACCGAGAGACGCCAGGGGCCCACACTCGGTACTCCAGAGAGTCGACTCTGATACCATTTGTAACGCCTCAACCCTTTACATGTCATCGATATTGTTCGTTTTGGGCCATGCCCGCACAGATTTGTTCTTTCCAGTGAGTCACCCATCCCAAAACTACTCCAGCCTAAGCACACTTAACTGGGGAGTTCTGCTAGGGATTTCACCACCCAAAAAAAGGCCTCGATGCTATATAAGGGTCCATTCTTGATGATATATAAGGGCCTGCACGGATTTGTTCTTCCCATATTGGGAATGGAGGGGGAGTTCACACAATCAATAGTAGCATAATACTTGGTCAACCAATCCATACCCAAAATACAATCAAAGTGAGTAATGTCTAAGGGCAGCAAATCAACATATAATAACATATCCCCAATCATAATGTCCCACACAGGATACACATAAGCACACATCATAAAACCCCCAGAAGGTGTAGATACATATAACAAATAATTCATAGGTTCTAGTGGTCTATTCAATTTTCGAGCAAAACCATACGACACGAATGAATGTGTAGAACCCGAATCTATTAGCACATACGCATTTTGAGCACAAATATGGAGTATACCTGACACCATAGATTCAGTGTTCTACACATCACCAGACACAAGTGCGAAAACTCTACCTTGCCTTAAGGTTTCTTTCCCCGTGTTGGTTCTTGCATTTGATCTTATCGCAGAGCAGATCCGGCTGAACTTGTCGCAAGACGATTGACATTTTTAGATTCAACCGGACAATCTTTTATCACGTGGCCAACTTTGCCGCACCGGAAACAGGCATCAGATACATGGTGATACACACCCTTATGGTTTCTTCCACACTCGGCACAAAAAGGCACAGATCCACTACTTTGACCTGAACTACTAGTAGATCCTGTGTTTTGCTTCTTGGTTATAGAAAATGAACGCCCCTTTTTGAAGTTGGATCTAGATCTTTTTCCTCTCCACTCGGTTGTTAGAGCCTTGGTTTGTTTCATTGCAACTAAGTTGGCTTCAGCCATTAGAGCTCTATCAAGTACATCCATGTATTTAGGCAGTTTTAAAACGCTGACCCAATCAAACGCGTCTAGATCCAGCCCTCCTCCTAATTTTTGAGCTTCCTTATAATCTATGTCTACCATATGTGGGGCAAAATGGGCTAATTTAGTGAACTTGGCCTCATACTCGGCCACTGACATTTTGACTTGCTTGAGTTCTTGGAATTTGGACACCTTGCGGTCTCGAAAGCACTAGGGAAAATACTTTGCGTAGAAAATCTCTTTAAATTGATCCCAGGTCATGGCCCCATTGTCATTGCGGATAAGCATCCACCAACGACGATCTTCTTCCTCTAAAGTATAAGTTGCCAATAAAACTTTTTGAGTTTCAAAACAAGGGAATACTTCAAACAATTTTTCCATTTCTAGCGTCCATGACTCGGCTTTCAATGGCTGAATTCCACCCAAAAAGGCTGGCGGCTTCATCTTTGTAAATTTCTGAGTTAAGCTGATAATGTCATTGTTTTTTGGTTTAACTTGTACTGGCAGAGGCGGTGGAGGCAGAGATTGTTACCTTTGTTGTTGCATCATTGACTCTATTAAGGCTTCTAGCATCCATTCCATTTGGCTCATTCGGGACTCAGAGGATTCGGTTGCATTATTACTTCTTGTATTTTCCATGTTGCTATAGGTAAACAAGGAAATAATAAACATAGGAATAATCTTGTTCACAGTGTTCAGAGTATTCAGTTTCAGTTCATTCTTTTCGATTTCACATGTTCAAATTCGATTTTCACAATTATAGAAATTAACACACACTCACACATTCTAGAACATCTTATGGCTCATATGGACTCGTGTGTGCGATATAACACGTGCTCTGATACCACTCTGTCACGACCCAAACCCGCTCTTATAGGTTTAGCGTCGTAACTAGCCTATAATCATTGGATTACCAAAGGCCTCTATACAAAATAACATATAATTAAGGGGACTAGCGGAAGCAACAATACAAAATACAATGTCCATAGAGCTGTGTAGACATACATGGAACAGAAATCTAAAACTTTATATATACATATGTGACGTCATATATATACATTAGTCATATGTCACCCACATATATAAATAAAACCAAAATGGGACTTAGCCCAATATACAGGTAAACAAAAACTTGTTCAGATTTCAATAAAAGAAAACAAGGTCTTAAACTTAGTTCATCGACCACATAACTTTTTCCGAAACCTCCTTGGGAGGCACAATGGTCGGCCGACAAAATAGAATTCCAAGCAATCATTGTTGAGTTTGGTCGTGCGCCTGATAACCTACATACATGAATAATACTGTGAGCTGGAGCCCAGTGAATAATAACAGAGTAAAAGGGTTTTAATAAATGTTGTCCATAACAGATACAGAATACAGAATTCAGTCTATATCAGAAGTGGATTCATATTCTTGTTCAGAAAACAATATTTATAACAAAAATGGAATCATAATCATATTCATAATCAAAATTTACAGTTGTAACTCAGCTTTTTCCCGCCCCCTTTTGGAAGGTTTGAAAGAAAGCCCTACAGTTCGGACTCCCGCGGTTCTGAATCTAATCCCACAAGTGCAATGTGAAATTGATAAACACCAAAGAGTCCAAATCCGGCAAATCTTTTGGAAAATCGATTTTGAATCAAATTGCCAAAAATGGACTGCTTTGCCAGATACAGAGTCGCTACCTAAATAATTTATTTTTGGAGAAATTTAGGAAACCCATGACTCGTGCCAAAGGCCACGTGTCCATCATCACCAAAGTTGCCTCAGCTTGGGAACTTAGGTACGAGAGGGGAAGGTCATGAATTGAGCACCGCCGCTCGCCCGATCAAAGATCAGCCTCTACTAATCATGATATGATTTTTATCAACATTATGTGTTCTTGTTCTAATTATTAGACTAGCTTTACTATGTGATGAGCACAAGCAAGTATAGACTAGTTTGCTCAAATTGGAATGACTTAATTCATGCTTGTTTTGTGAAAAAGGTTTGATTTTGCCACATCAAGTGGGCTTAAAGCTGTGAATTTGCCACTCAACAAAGTGGGCTTAAAACATACATTTGTTGAATCGTTCAAATTCAAACAACAAACCTTCATCCACAGGCATTCAAGCAGTTTATCGAATAAGCATTTAGCCTCATGGTAAGGATACTAGTCATGGTAACACTCACCCTCATGCAAGTATGCTAAAGCATTAAAAACTCACCTAGTATTCCAAGCTAAGAAGATATGAGTTAGAAAAATATGCATGATTCCTAACTATGTTAAATGTCTAATGCAATGCATGCGAAGAATGCAATTAATAGGCTCGGCTACCAAGCATGTCATATGAAGCAATTTGATAACATGCGGTTAAACACGTATTCAAATAATTATTGAAATGACAATGCAGTTTGAATGATGCGCCGAGCCTTGGTGCATGCAATACGAAATGAATGGATTCAAGCATAAAGTATGCTAATTGAAACATGTTCCTAATCTAACCATCAAAAGTGGGTAAATAAAAGGGAGAAAGGCGTGGGGTTGGAAAACACACACATTATTACATTATGCTCTCACGAAGGAGAGTCCGAATGAATAAAGCTAACTAACTAATTAAGCTAAGCCAAGCTAATTAAGCTAATTATTACAAAACTTAAATAAATAGCTAAACTAATTAATATTATTACAACACTTGAAATGAGTAATTAACTAACCATCTAAGCTAATTAATTAAGAATTTAACTAGGTTAAGCTAATTAAATATTACAACACCGAATAATTAGCTACAACTAATTAGACTAATTAAATATTACAACTTGATTCATTACGCTAATGAAACAATTAAACGATCAAACACATTCGATATGAGCACCAAGTAAGATGGATGAAGGTTGCATGTGCATCACCTGAAAGCTACTCTATCTGCCCAAGCCATCTTTGTTTCACCTTCAGCCACTACCTCTATTTTTGCAAAATTGCACTGCTGGCCACACACCAAGGGTTAGTCGTGCATCACTCACAGTCGGCTAGGTTTACAGATGACCGGCTGTGCATCCATTTTGTGCAAAGCTCTGTTTTTGTGCTCTGAGGTGAAATTAGTGCAGATAGAGCATTTTCAAGCTTTGTTTGTCCTTCCTTCCTTCTCTGTCATAAGAAAACCTCAAGAGAAGGTTGAGATTGACTCCAAAACCATCAATGAGCGATATGATCGCTTGATGATCTCATATATCATTTTAGACCAAAAATCAATGAATGTAATGCAAATGGACCACCCCTCCCTTTTTGTCATGGAATGAACTCGAAAAAAGGAAGTTGAGACGCTTCAAGGACATCAAAAACACCATGAATTGATGCTTGATGACACTTGACACAAGAAACTTGGCATAACATTTGGCCAAGTTCAAGCTATTATGCCATTTTCTTTAAGTGTGTTGATCCAAGTTTTAAACCAATTGTTTTAGTCATTGCCATTCATTAGTCCATTTGTCCAAATGTGATGTTAAAGTTCTCAAACAAGAAGTGATGTCAAACAAGAGGTCCTTCTAAATCATGAGAAGGAGACTACACTGTTGACGATGAATCTCCGAAGAGATTAACCCATTAAGTGTAGGTCTCCTTTACATGCATTGAACAACCTCAATTGGTTGAAACCATTCTCAAGAATGAAAGATATGGAATGATTGATTGATTAGTAAACTTAGGCTCCAAACATGGAAAATGAACAAAGAAAGCATATCAAACAAGAAGTATGCCAACTTAATGAGACCACAAGTGTATTAAACAAGGCATGAACCAATTGAGAAGACCTAAACAACCTCAAAACAACCCTAAATATATGAAAATCAGAGGTAAAACATGCATGAAAAGGGGTTGAAAAGCTGGACAGTGTAGACCTGGCCCGAGAACTCCCTGGCTTCGTGCTGCGAGGGCGCGAATTCTATTTTGTTCTTTAGCTACTACAGTTCGGACTCAATGTCACGGTTTTGAATCTAATCTCACAATGTGCAATGTGAGACCGATAAATCACCAAAGAGTCCAAATCCGGCAAATCGTTTTGGAAAACTGATTTTTATAAAGAAGTGCCAAACATAGACTGCTTTGCCAGATACAGAGTTGCCACCTAAATATTTTGTTTTGGGGGAATTTAGGAAACCTTGACTCGTGCCTAAGGCCATGTGTCCGTTATCACCAAAGTTGCCTCGGCTTGGGAACTTGGGTATGAAAGGGGAAGGTCATGCAATGAGCACCCCCGCTCGCCCGATTAAAGATCGGCCTGTACTAAGCATGATATTTTGTTTTTGAAAACACATGTGTTCTTATTCTGGTTATTAACCTAGAATTACTATATGATGCGCACAGTATACAAGTATAGACTAGATCGCCTAAGTTGGAACAAAACATTGCATGTTCGTTTGTGAAAATGATTTGAAGTTTGCTACTCGCAAGTAGGCTAAGTCGCGGATTTCAATGAATTGTTCCAATTCAAGCAATCCAACCTTTACCCACAGGCATTCAGGCAGTTAATCACTTAAGCAGTTAGCTTCATGGAAAGCATGCTAACATGGCAACATACACATCTCATGCAGTATGCTAAAGCGTAAACACTCATAGTGTACTCCAAGCCAAAACAAAGAACTAGTTAGAAATCATGCATGATCCTAGTTCATGTTAAGGTGGCTAATGCAACACATACAAAAATGCAGCTAAAATAGGCTCGGCTATTCTAAGATGTCATGTGAAATGCAGCTTGATAACATGTTGTTGAACACGTATTCAAGTAAATGTATTGAAATACAATGCAGTTAGTATGATGCGCCGAGCCTGGTGCATGCAAGACAGATGAATGGATGCACGCATGCGAAGCATAAGTATGCTAATCGAAAGATGCCCTAAAACTAACCATCATAAGCGGTTAAGTAACAAGGAGAAAGAAATGGGGGTTGGAAGACATGCATCACACACACGCATGCTTATTACAATAGTTGGCCCTCTTGACGGAGGGTCCGAATAAAGAGCTAACTAGCTAATCTAAGCAAATTAAACTAATTATTACATCTCAAAAACTAATTAACTAACAAGCTAACTAATTAAGCTATTACAACACAAATTGAACAGTTAAACGCATTAACTAATTAGGTACAAAACCAAAGCATAACTAGCTAAGGAAAGCATCTAAGTAAAGCAAATGAAAGGGGCCTCGGGGCGAGAAGCGCATCCATGCTCGGTTGCCACGCTCGGAAATCCGTCGCGATGCCCCAACTTGCCTTTGTTTGCAACTGTTCTCAGAACCTTGCACCAAGCTCTAGAAAGCTTCTAACTCACCTTGGGGACCTGTAGGAGGGCTGCCGACCACCTAGGGGTGTTTCCAGCCACTGGCTGACCACTTTCTATTGCTGCAAACCAGAAAAAGTGGTCGGCCAGCTAGTTTATCTGGTCGGCCGACCAGTTTTGCTGCACTTCTCCACTTTGCTGCAACAGAGAGCAAGAAAGGGCATGGCAATGTATTTGCAACATATGTGTGCACAACCACCCTCCCTATCATTTCATAAGCTCAAGGGAGTGTGGTTCTCGACCCTCGGGCCACCAATAACGCATCTCGATGCATGATGGCCGGGAAGCCAAAATTGCACGAATCAATGTAAATGAATGCACACATAAACACATAAAGTCTAGAACTCTATCATGGATGATCAAGAGTGTCGGCGACCGAGAATTGAGGCACGCTTCATCACTTCAAGTATGAAACGTCCCTCGTTTCTCGTGCTCGGATTAACACTCAATCCAAACACAATGTAAGCAACTCAAGCATGCAAACATGTAATGCAACATGCAAAACACAATGTAACTATATAGCATACATAATGCAATATGACCTAAGCATGTAGACAACATGCACTACAACAAAAACCACATTTTATAGCATTCGATGAATGCTATCAAAAGTAAGCAATAGCATTCGTTGGAATGCTATGTTTGCCCATGTTATTAAAAGTGTATCGTTTTTAATAACATTTATTGAATGTTATCGTTGAACGTTATCGTAAATGTATTATAACAATTTTTGAATGCTATGAAATAGTTAAAAGTTACTAAAAATACCAAAGGATAACATTTTGTTAATGCTATGAAATTGTTTTAATAGCAATCTAGTAATGTTATAATTTACCATATCATAACTAACTAAGAATGTTATAATAAAGCATTCCAACAAACTTTTTGATAACATTTTTTTAATGCTACAAACACCTCATTATGATAGCAATTTTAAATGATATCATATAGTATTTATAAATATAATAAAAATCCATTGCAACACCAATATTATTGGAAACCTAAATCTTGTAAATGCCACAAACACATTTTCATCGATCACATACAAAACAATATCATCATTGAAAAATAACTCATCACCACAAATTTTAAGAAATAATAAAATTGTCATAACATTGTCTTAATAAAGTACCAAAACACAATCTCTCACTACGTTCAGAAAAATGAAAACAAAAACTTAAAGTCATAATGTCGGTATGTACAAGACATAATAACACATTCAAATTCCTTTTTCTGCACCCACAAACTTCCAAGCTGACTTCTATTGGTTCCATCTTCTTTCCAAACCTAATAACTGCAAAACAATAATCAACACATCATAATCAGTTTAAAATAGAGTGTATATCATTAAAACGGAAAAATAAAAATAAAATCATATCAATAAACAACGTATTTATACCTAATGCTTATATCTCTACTCTCCTTCCTTTTCAAAAGCATGTAAGGAAATACAAAGTGACACAGTAAATGCAAAGGAGAATTGCCATTAAGAATTTTTTTTTTAATCACGAAAAATGTAGAGGTGTGTTCAAAGCATTTCCAAAATCACGAAAAATAGAAAGAGTAAAATTGAACACACTCCAAGGGTATAGCTTTCTGTGTTGATAATACTAATCATGACTTATAATCCAAAGTTTATACAAAACACAGTTTCAAACTAAAATATAAAAAGAATAAAATCCTTCTAGTTGAACAATAGAAGAACTTGTTTCTATATATGTATGTTGCACTACTAAAAAAAAATACTTTTTGCGACCGCCACATGCCGTCGCAAATAATAAAAATACAGTCGCAAAAGACTTTTTGCGACGGCCTATGCGACCGCATATGGGGGACGCAAATGTGGAGGTGGCAAATACTTTTTGCGACGGCAAAACAACGGTCGCAAATTATTTGCGACTGCCTAAACTACTTTTTGCGACAGCTATTTTGCCGTCGCAAAAAAAATAAACCCACGAGAAAAAGATTAGAGTATTTGGCAAATACACAGCAAGAAAATCTTACACAAACCAAATCAGAGATGGTTATAAAATAGCATTACATCATTATTCTAAAACCAAAATGAAGTTCCTATTACCATAAAAAGAGGTCCATCTCGTCTGGCATCCAAAATTTCTGAAACATAGTGACACATATTTGTTGGATCTAAGACACTTATGTACCTAACACGGCTTTTGAACCCTGCACAAAACAAAAAAATGCTGAAGTTAAAATGTTGGCCTAGAAAGAGACCATACATGTGGACTGTAGACATCAGCATACCCTTGGGGAAAATTGCCCGACTATCACACCATAACTTTCCTGAATGCACGACACCGTATTCCAGAGGCTCAACATTGCAGTTGATTCTTCGCACTACCTTCGCAATACGAGGACCCTTCTGCCGAAAATATCTATCCAGATTATTTTGAGTGCTAGATGGGCTTCCTGATGCACTTTGTGTATCATCAGCTAACCTTATGTTGACATTCGATCCCATCTTATGCCTATCCTCATTGTTAGGTATTTCAGTGCCACATGGCTGTGGAGGCGGCTGAGAGTAATTCCCCACGTTTGTCATATTACAATCACCAGTCTCACTTGTATTCGAAAAGTCCTGAACATTTTTATTAATTTCCGTGCCAGAAGAAACTCGGTGGGAAGAAGGGCTGTGTGGATTGGATTCAAGAAGTTTTTCACCTTTTCCATGTAACGAGTCTGCATCTCCTTGACACATCAATGCAGCATTAGACACAGGACCAGCCAACGCTGAACCTTTAGTACAATTACTGGCACTCACTATACTAGAACCCAACAGCCTCTGAGAATGTTCTTTACAATTTTCAGAAGTTTCTTTTCCTCGTTCTGAAAGTGGTGTACTTGACTCCTCACTCTCATCATCACTAAGAAGTATAACATTACCACTTCCTGAAAATGAAGACTTCTTCATTTCATGTTTATCTGCAGCCAAGTTGTCAGTGAATGCCATGTCTTCTTGCGAAAGCTGACAGACTTGAGTCCTTAAATTAGTAGCCGAATTAAAGGTTAATTCTTTCTTGATCTGAGAGGTATCACTTGATACCTTGACTTCATTTGCTGACTTTGGTGGTGTAGATGATGCTCTCACAGCTTCCAAACCCAGTACAACCTGAAATGGCATCTCCTTTTTTTGTTGTAAACATGCCCCACCCATGATCCCAACCGAATGTGGTATTCCACCAACATTATATTTCCCTTCAATCTCTTTCGAGTAAGCTACAGATGGTTGCGAACTCAATTTCCTCGTTACTTTTCCTTCTGAGGAATGAGATAAATTACCAATAAGCCCGGGGACTTGCAGATTGCCTTTTAAAACATGAGAACTCAAGGCCAGTCCCAAATCTAGTCTTGCCCATCTGTACACTGCACTCAATTTCCCCTCCAAAGCATCAAGCAGGATATTTAGTTCATTGATGTCGTAGCGGAAGGGGAAAAATTTGGCATTCCAAGAACATGAACACAAATGCTTTGCATGATTCAGGCACGTGTATCTCTCTGGTGAACAGTGACATCCAGCAGCAGACAAGTGTAAGTCAAAAAGACATACACTGCATTCCCTCTCATTGGTGGCATCAAAACTGCTCTCCATCTTCTTTTTTTTTTTTGATCAGCAAAAAAACTTTATTGATATGAAGCACAAAACATGCAAACATTACATCAACAAAGAGCGGGAGTGCACTAAGCATCATAGCTAACCTTAACGATCCCAACTAGGTTGGCACCGCAGAGGAAGCACAATCATATGCTAGCACGAGCCCAAGATTGGAGAGAAACCAATCAGAAACAAACAAAAGAGAAAAGGAAAAGGAAAATAAAAAACAACACTATATCAGCAGCAGCAGCTACCCTTAAGCGAACCCCTTTTTTTTTTTTTTTAAAAGCCAGCAGTAACCATCAACGCAGCCTTCATTACCCATTATTCCAACATTGCATAATCTAACTTCATTTGTTCACAAATAGCCCCACAACTCTGAGAAACAGAACTTCAAACTGGAACAAGCTTGAACATATATATGAAGACAAGCATTAGTTTCTGCTGGTCATGATTGATTACTAAGTAATTGAATATTTCAAACTTATACCAAAGCAACCCAGAAGCTCAAATCCAAACAGAACAGGTCAGATCAGACAACACCATCCCATTTTGTCCAGCAATTAGAACAAACCAGCCCATCAGAACAGGTCAGATCAGATCAACACGCTCATCAACTGCAAGCTCAGATCAGACAACACCATCCCATTTTGTCCAGCAATTAGAAAAAACCAGCCCATCAGAACAGGTCAGATCAGATCACCATACAAGGCCTTAACACTAACATCATGCATACTCTCAGCAGGTTCAAACCTAGCACACAAATAAAACACACCAGGAGAAACCAAGCCAGATTGTGACAGATTGAAACAGATGAAAGCATCATGAGCTGCAGCTTTCAACCCAAAGCAGATTCAAGGCCACCCCAAAACAACTGCAGCAACTCACAGAAATGAACTCCATAACACAGCAAATGAGCTCCATAACATAACAGAAGCATCTGATCTCCACATTCATTTTCCTGAGAGCCTAGCTTTGTAGCCCTTCATACCATGTAGGCAAGACAGAACGTCAAAGATAGAGAATTCTGGCAGGATAACCGATTGTTTGACCCAAAACGCAATCTTGATCTTAATGTTCTCCACCAAATCCACCCAAGAAGGCTCCTTAAAGTTAAACACCTTTTCATTCCTAGCAATCCAAATGGTCCAGAAAATTGCCAAAGGGATGGCTTCCCAAATAAATCTGCCCAGGTGCTTTCTATTTTGGCCAAACCACCAAACCAACAATTCTTGAAGGGAACCAGGAGAGACCCACACAGTGCCCCACCAATTGACAATTTCAGACCAAATTTTCCAGGAATAATAACAATGAATGAGCAAGTGAACTGCTGATTCTTCTTCATTACCGCAAAATGCACACTGAATGGGAGTGTGGATGATATGCCGTCTGAGAAAGAGATCAGCGGTTGCAATACGATCCCACCACACCAACCAGCCAAATGCCTTTATTTTTGGAGGGGCAACTGACTTCCATAAATTCATGACAGGAAAAGATGGCAGCTGAAGTGAGTTTTCAAATAAATCATAGAGGGATTTAACAGAGAAGATACCTGATGAAAGGGGGGACCAGATTGCAAAGAAACTCCCGCCTCAACCGCTCCATTTCAACGCGAGTCTAGCACAAGACACATACAGTAACAAATTCAATACCATAAAAATTAAACAAAACATATCAAGACTGCATGTCAGGTTCAAGCTTGTTAACTTTCAATTATTCCCAAATAACTTGCTGAACTAAGACACTACCATTAACCCAATCGGACCCAGATAGCAAATAACTATTGCAGCAAATAATCTGACTTATCTAGATTAGCAAAAAGGCAACAAGACAAGTAATGAGAAATATGTGACCTTACCTTGAGTGCTTTTGATAAGATGCCATCCTTCCCACAGACATTCTTCCATCTTAAGTTATCCGAAGTATTTTTCCTCAGTAAATTAAGTTCCCAGTGTGCTTTGACTGCTTCTCTTGCTGCCCCAAGCAACAGTTTATCATGCGAAATTGTAGTTTTTCTGCCTTGCTCACGATAGAGCTCAATAGCATTCTGCCCATGAGGCAACCAGTCAACAGGAGCTACGTTTACTGCTTCTGCACAATTGAAGCCACAGTTGAAACCAGCATGATATGCTTGAGGGAAAGTCAGAACAAACTCTCCAGGATTCTGAACACAGCGATAGACAGGTACTCCCTCAGATTTTAGTATGGAGGGAGAGAGTTGTGTGACCTGCACAACGAAAAACAAGTTAAGGGATATTAAGAAATATATGTTACGAGGATAAATAATTATGTAGGGTAATTCAATTCTTCAATAAGTGGCTGCAAGATAATAATGTGGTCACGTCAATATCTTTGATCAAATTAACTCTAGGAAAATTACACATCAATTGAGTAATTGAACTCACGGGAATTATGCCATCGCAAGGCTGGCCCATCACACCCCAAAATCCAGCTCGGTAATCATACCTGATTAGGCAGAAAGAATACAAAAACAGCAATTAGCATCACAGGTTAACAACAACAACAGATGCACCAATTAGGAAATTGTACTCAAACCATTACAATGAACAACACAACATTCAAGTCTCCATATTACATATTCATTTTTGGTAAAGTACGCTAACCACCCCTGAGGTTTGGAGAAAAATACAGCAAGCCCCACAAGTTTTGATGCTCTTGCATCAACATCGTAAAGTATTTGCAAGATACACAGATGATCTGATATGAGGTCAGTACATGTACTTACTAGTAGTTTCCAGACTGAATAGGCCCAGCCTTCTTTTCAGCCTTCTGAACTACGCGATCTGACATAGGTTGGCCATTAATACAAACATTTGATCTTCCCGTCTCCACGCTTTGGTTAGATCTCGAGAAGTCTTTAAAACTCTTTTTGATGAGACCTGCAAAAAAAGATTCACCCCCCTTGTTGATCCCAATTCGATCTTCTTTGCTCACCTCTTCAGGGTCTTCAGACACAGCACTATTTAGAACTTCATTAAAAGAAACATCCATCTCAGTTTCCATTGAAACATCTTTTACAGAATTCTGTTGTGAGGTACTCCTTCCAATGATCACCTTCTCTTGACCGTTACGTTTACTTTTGTTTCCCATCTCATATCTGCTTACTACATAATTAGAAGAAGCATTATCAGATTCTTTTAGTATTATCAACACATGATTAGTATTGCAAAGCATTTCCAAAATCACGAAAAATGAAAATCAGAATAAAAAAGAATCTGGTCTTTTGCTCTTTCTATTTTATAATTTGGAGTGTGTTCAATTTTATTTTTTTTCAAGTATCGCGGAGCAAGAAATGTAGAGGTGTTTTTCCCAGCTTTCATACAACTATACCCTTGGTGTAAGTTTCTGTTTATCTTTTCAGATAATATTGTGGAACTTAAAGCAAGGTGGACTACGTTAAGAAGTGGATAATTTCAAAGTTATATAATTGATTCTAATGTTGTAAAATTGTAAAGGCTGCTACCAAATTGGTTGGCTCGCAAAAAGCCCACAAAAAAGAGCCACATTGTTCCTAAACCATGAATTTGAGGGAAGGGGAGGGAAACTGTATTGCATTTCAAAACAGAGACAAAGAAAGAGAACACTTACAACTCATTAAGCAACTGGTCTGAATGAAACCGTCATTCCAAATTCCCACATGATATTAAATGAAACAATGAGTCATTATTAATGACACAAAAAATTTATCAAAAAGACTTTTTCACGGTTACACTTAAGAAAATTCCCGTCAATTAGCATATATGAAGACAATGAAAAATGATGAAACATTCAATTCTCAGCGAGTCACACCAACACACACACACACACACACACACACACACTAGTACTCTGATCTGGAAACTGTAGAGCGTAGATGGTCGCACAATGCCAATGACAATGGCAATAATGGTGAACACGAAAAAGAAAACAAATTGACAATCAATGTGTAATCTGAATGCTAAACGGTTCTCATCTCACCGAAAATCTGACCTGAAATATATATTGAAGAATGCTCAACTTTCAAGAACCCTAGAGTTTGCAGACACAGATCGCCGAGGATTTGGAGGATTTCATATTCCCAAAATCCTCTCTTTCTGCTGTACTTGAGATTAATTTAGAGGATTTCATATAAACAAAAACAAATAGAAACTATAATCAATACATACATATATATAAAATAATTGATTAAGGAAATCGCATAGGAGAGAGAACATTACCTTTAAACAACACAAAGCTTCGCAAAATTGCAGAATCGTAGAGTAAGAAGTAGTCCTAGAAGCATTAGAAGCATTGTCGTTGATCATCACAATGAGAGGAAAAATAGGAAACAGATTTGGGAGTGGGTTTGGTGAAAAATAAGGGCGCCAGATTTTAGCGCAAAAAACCTGGCTCTTTTCATTTTAATATAATTGATAGCATTATTTATAGCATTTATACATTGTAATTAAAATTTTGAATTTTCGGATTATTTCACAGCATGTATGAAAAGTTATTAAAATTATATTAAATGTTATAAAAATTGAAATGTTCTCCACATGTGCTATTTTATTACAAAATGCCACA
Organism: Camellia granthamiana; assembly: GCA_036172215.1. NCBI lineage: Eukaryota > Viridiplantae > Streptophyta > Magnoliopsida > Ericales > Theaceae > Camellia > Camellia granthamiana. The sequence goes on from CM069903.1 coordinate 115,965,296, forward strand.
AATGCATCACATTTTATAGCATTTTCAAAAGAATGTTATAAAAAAATGCTATAAAATGTGTTTTTTGTTGTAGTGATGGCGTGCACAATGCTAAATGCTAAGAACATGGCATACTCAATGCAATGTGACATGATCAACTTAACAAAGCTAATGACATGCAAACAATGCTAATGCATGCACAATGTAAGGCAACATAAGCATGCAACAATATGATACAATGTAACAACATTCGCATAATATGCTCGATGGACTTAAACCAAAATGGACAGACCTCAGTCATGCCAAAATCAGTGGCCATAATGATGAAACTAAGGCATGAAGTACAAAGTAAATGCATGCACAATGCAATGGCCCATTGACCGGGTATAAGAGCACAACTCTCAAGAGTGCTCAAAGAGTGACAAATGTGGAAGTGTAACAACACTAAGTGCACTGAAATAAGGTATGAAATGATGCCAAATCATTCAAACAACACAAGTATAGCATGCTAGGGTCCTTAAAGCATAAGGCTAGTAAAAAAGATTACAAAGGGGGCATGCAATACACGGCATAAATGCATGAACCAATCATGGACAGAGCTTAAATGGGTCTAGACAAAGACCAAAAGATGCTAAGATGAGGGCTCAAAGGCCTAGGCAAGATGGCATACATGCTAGGCCACAAACAAGGCAACAATGCATAACACTCAAGGGCATTGAAAGCATGAAAGAAGTGGGAACATAGCAATCCTATATGCTCTGAAATGTCATGTTAAAGGATGCCAAATCATGTACACAACACAAATGAAGCATGCTATGGTACCCAAAGCTTGAAGCTAGCATGGGCATTTGTATTACAACTATGCAAAACATGAAGCATATGGCCAAGGCAACCCAAAACAGTCCTAGAACATGTCAAAATGATACTAGAACATGTATGGAAGGAAGCCAAAACAAGCTAGCATAAAGGGCATAAGGCATGGAATATGCAAGGCAAATAAGGTGGATTACACTACACCTACCAAGACCAAGCATGAGATGGCTTTGCCAACAAAAATCAGAGTTATATCATGGCAAAATAACCCCAAAAACACACTGAAATGATAGCTCGCAAGCTTAGGCATGAAGGCATACGCAATGGTTTATGTTTAAGGCATAAAGGGCAAACCCTCCAAGCATTGAATGAGTGAAAGATGCAAGTGCATGACCATGAAACATGCACTGAAATCTCATAACAAATGACTCCAAATCATTCAAATAGGCCAAGCAATGCATGCTAGTGGACTTAATACACAAAGCTAACAAGTTAGAATGCACTATAGCTATACAAAGCATGGCATGCATGACCAAAACAACACAAATCAGAGCTTAAGCATGCTAAAACATGGACAAAGCTTCTTAGAGTTAAGCCAAAAACATGCTAGAATGATAGTCTAAAGCATGGCACACATTAGGTTAGTTCATGGAATTGCACTACAAGTGCATGGAGCATGCATAGGGCCATCAAACCCAACCTTAACAGAGTTATGGCATGTTAAAACAACACCAAAAACCTACTGAAATGGAGTCAACATAAGTTAGAAAGACATGCTACTTCATGAAGCATACAAGACTAGTTTATGAAATTTACACTACAAGTGTATTGAGCATGCATGACGTGATCAAGACAACCAAAAACAGTGGCATGCCATCTCAAAATAACCCCAAATATATGCTAAGAACAAGCCAACATAAGCTTAATAAACATGCTCAAACATGAGGCATTCAAAGCAAGCATTCAAAACACAAGGAGAGGGGATGACCCTCTCTTATTTGGGATCCAAAAACCATCTTTCCACCACTGAAAATCCTCTGGATTTCAGTGGTAGAAAGGTCATGCAAAGGCTAGAACAAGAGCCAAAAGGGATGGCTCAAATCAAGGCCTAACAAGGCCTAAGAGGGGGTAGACCACCCCCAACAAAAAAGTGACCTTAAACAAACATTTTAAGCATGCAAAAATAGAACTTTTTGTAGTTAAGAGTTAAGCTTAAATCAGCATGAAAATAGGGCTAAAAGCTTAAGCAAAAGCAAGGTTCAAGAGGGCAGAAACTCACCCTTGATGAACACCTTCAAGGCTGCAACTCCAGCACTCTTTTTGAACCAAAACCAGTCCAAAAACTTCAAAAACAACTTCAAGGGACCTCAGCTCCAAGAGTATGGTGCTTGAGTGTGTGTTTGTGTGTTAAAGTATGATGAAACTACACTTTTACGCACAAAACAAGAGCAAACAAGGAAATATAGAGACAAGTGTGTATCTATCACTCCAACCACAAAATTCTGACCTAGAGGAGGGAGGAGGAGGTTCTCTTTTATAGAGAACAAACAACAAGCTTGTTGGACAAGCTTTTGGCCTAAAGCCATCCCTCCATACGTGTATGGAGGATGGCTTCTGTGCCTTCCAGCTGGCACAGCTGTACTGAAAATATCTCCAAAAAGGTGATGAAAAGCAGCCGACCACTTGAAGTGGTCGGCTAGCTACTTGAAGTGGTCGGCTAGCTACTTGAAGTGGTCGGCCGACCACCAGAAGTGGTCTCCCAAGACAAAAAGTGGTCGGCCATGGGGGGAGAAGGTCTACAGGATGAAAGCAAGGCAGTGGTGTGGTGGCTGACCAGAAAAGGTGGCCCAAAGACCAAGGAGACCAGTTGGCCGACCAGAAAACTGGCTGGCGGGAAGAAAAGTGGTCTCCAAGGAGAAGAACTGGTCTCCCACCCTTGTACCACCTTCCAAACAAGGAAAACAAGGTGTGTACCAAAAACAAACCAAAAAGGATGCAAGACGAAAGTTCGGGAGGCAAAGCGCGCAGCCGAAAGCCTCGAAAACTAGTCTACCGGCACCAGAAGTGGTCTGCGACCACAAAAGTGGTCCCCCTGACCACAGTGTCCCTCTAGGAAAAGGCAACAAGGTGTGGTTCAAAAACCACACCAAACGGAGAACATTAAGCGGTCTCGAGTCAAGGCGCGCAGCCAAAGACTTCGAAAATCAGAAACTAGTCTCCAAACGAGAAAAGTGGTCTACGACCACAAGAAGGTGGTCTACAAGACCTCTCCCTCCCTTTAGGGAAGAGAAACAAGGTTTGGTCCACAGACCGAGCCAAAGCACAAAGAGTTCAGAGGCCCGAAGGCAAGACACTCAGCCGAAACTCCAGAAACTCGAAACGAGCGCGACATGCACTATCACCAAGCGCTCAATCGATGATGTTTGAGTCTTAAGGTCGGTCAAAAATGGGGTATCTACAGTTGCCCCTCTTTGACAGAACTCGAAAGTCAAGAAGTGACAGGAGTGAATGTCAAAGCCCAGAGACGACCTATTTTTGACAAGGCCGAAGACTTAGACAAACAGGCAAGATAACAAAGAGATGTGCCCGTCGGCAGGGGCAAGATGCAAATGACATGCACAATGCCAAACATAACTTATGATCATGCAAAGAAAGGTGTAATGAAGCAATTATACACAATAAATGCAACAGTTTAAGCAAACAAATAAGAAACCACAGTCTCACACATTCTAACAAAAGGATGTAAGAAAATTATACGATTCTCATTGCGTCCTACGCGGAGTACATACGATATCGTCTGGTCACGCCAGCTTCAAATGAACTGTACATACAATATCGTGCCTGCATAAGAAAGAAACTCAACAGGTACAATATAGTTAGAAGCACATGCTCAACATTATAACATGGTACAATTCCAATGCGAGATAAACGCGTGCATACACAATCCGATGGAAACGTGCATAGCAATGCAAGTGAAAAGTGCATAACAATGCAGCGCACTAACAAGTGCAAATAAGGTGCGCAAGATAGCGCGAATGATGCAATGCACTAACAAGTGCAGATAAGGTGCGCAAGATAGCGTGAATGATGCAATGCACTAACAAGTGCAGATAAGGTGCGCAAGATAGCGTGAATGATGCAATGCACTAACAAGTGCAGATGAGGTGCGCAAGATAGCGCGATAAAATGCATGCACAATGCAAGTAAGGTGCACAAAACAGTGCGATGCGCAAAATAGCGCAATAAAATGCATGCACAATGCAAGGAAGGTGCACAAAACAGTGCGATGCGCAAAATAACGCGATAAAATGCATGCACAATGCAAGCAAGGTGCATAAAACAGTGCGATGTGCAAAATAGCGTGATAAAATGTATGCACAATGCAAGTAAGGTGCACAAAATAGTGCGATACGCAAAATAGCGCGATAAAATGCATGTACAATGCAAGTAATATGGACATACAGTAGATGCAAAAGGGGGGCACACTGTAACCATGCTGGAATCATAAGAGAAGGAAAAACAAATCCCAAAACAACTAATCAGGAGCGTGCTCAATGCAGCCTAAGATAAATTCCAAACCCGCTGAAAACGTGTGAGGGAAGGGACACTCAAATCACGCTGAAATCGTGAGAGGAGGTCGAAAAACAACCGCCCAGGTGTGTGCACAACGCAACCTGAGATAAATTCCAAACACGCTGAAATTGTGTGAGGAAAGGGGACACTCAAACTACGCTAAAATCTTGAGAGGAGGTCCAAAAACAACCGCCTAGGTGCGTGCACGACGCAACCTAAGATAAATTCCAAACACGCTGAAATCGTGTGAGGAAAAGGACACTCAAACCACGTTGAAATCGTGAGAGGAGGCCCAAAAACAACCACCCAGGTGCGTGCACGACGCAACCTGAGATAAATTCCAAACACGCTGAAGTTGTGTGAGGAAAGGGGACACTCAAACCACACTGAAATCATGAGAGGAGGTCCAAAAACAACCGCCCAGGTGCGTGCACGATACAACCTAAGATAAATTCCAAACACGCTGAAATCGCGTGAGGAAAAGGGGACACTCAAACCATGCTGAAATCGTGAGAGGAGGTTCAAAAACAACCCGCTCAGGTGTGTGCACGACGCAACCTGAGATAAATTCCAAACACGCTAAAATTGTGTGAGGAAAGGAACACTCAAACCACGCTGAAATCGTGAGAGGAGGTCCAAAAACAACCCGCCCAGGTGTGTGCACGACACAACCTAAGATAAATTCCAAACAAGCTAAAATTGTGTGACGAAAGGGACACTCAAACCACACTGAAATCGTGAGAGGAGGTCCAAAAACAACCTGCCCAAGTGTGTGCATGACACAACCTGAGATAAATTCCAAACACGCTGAAATCGTGTGAGGAAAGGGGACACTCAAACCATGCTGAAATCTTGAGAGGAGGTCCAAAAACAACCCGCCCAGGTGTGTGCACAACACAACTTGAGATAAATTCCAAACACGCTGAAATCGTGTGAGGAAAGGGACACTCAAACCATGCTGAAATCATGAGAGGAGGCCCAAAAACAACCGCCCAGGTGCGTGCACGACGCAACCTGAGATAAATTCCAAACACGCTGAAATCGTGTGAGGAAAGGGACACTCAAACCATGCTGAAATCGTGAGAGAAGGTCCAAAAACAACCGCCCAGGTGCGTGCACGACACAACCTGAGATAAATTCCAAACACGCTGAAATCGTGTGAGGAAAGGGGACACTCAAACCACGCTGAAATCGTGAGAGGAGGTCCAAAAACAACCCGCCCAGGTGTGTGCACGACACAACTTGAGATAAATTCCAAACACATTGAAATCGTGTGAGGAAAGGGACACTCAAACCACGCTGAAATTGTGAGAGGAGGCCCAAAAACAACCGGCCAGGTGCTTGCACGACGCAACCTGAGATAAATTTCAAACACGCTGAAATTGTGTGAGGAAAGGGACACTCAAACCATGCTGAAATCGTGAGAGGAGGTCCAAAAACAACCGCCCAAGTGCGTGCACGATGCAACCTGAGATAAATTCCAAACACACTGAAATCGTGTGAGGAAAGGGAGAGAGGGAGAAACATAGGGACATATCCTCGTGTTTCGGAATAAGAAGGAGAAACATAGGGACATATCCCCGTGTTTCGGAAAGAGGGAGAAACATAGGGACATATCCCCGTGTTTTGGAAAGAGGGATAAACATAGGGATATATCCCTATGTTTTGGAAAGAGAAGGAGAAACATAAGGACAAATCCCTGTGTTTCGGAAAGAGAGAGAAACATAGGGACATATCCCCGTGTTTCGGAATAAGAAGGAGAAACATAGGGGCATATCCCCGTGTTTCAGAAAGAGGGAGAAACATAGGGACATATCCCCGTGTTTCGGAATAAGAAGGAGAAACATAGGGATATATCCCTATGTTTCAGAATAAGAAGGAGCGTGCATAACAATGCAAGTAGAAGGTGCATAACAACACAAGTGAAGAGGTGTGCATGACAATGCAACCTAAGTGTGCGTGACAACGTAGGTGGAGAGGTGTGCATGACAATGCCACCTAAGATGAATTCCAAACACGTTGAAAACGTGTGAGGAAGGAACAAACTCTAACCACGCTGAATTCGTGAGAAGAGGAAAACAATCAGGAGCGCGCCCGGCGCAACCTGGGAAAGCCCCAGAGGACAACGATCCTAAACGCTACATAGCGTGAACGGATAAACGAATGGAAGATAGCACAAGATGCAAATAAATGCAATAAGTGCGATGATGCAATACATGTTACAACATGTTACAAGCAATGTAGAGCATGATGTTTAGGGAATGCAATAAATAAACAAAGCGGCACTTTAGAAAGCACCTCACTGGGTGAGTGGCGGTGAACCGCTCTACTTTGATGGGGATCTCCCCTTGTGTTCTTCGAACGCTTACCTTCAACTCACAGTACAAAGATGCTGAAACGCTGACAAAGGGTAACTTCTGTATGTAGAAACCACAAATGCCATCTTCTTTCCTGACCAGATTCACAACTCTCCCTAGGAGCTCATTGCAAACACAGCTAAGATAACTCTGGTGGGGAATGGTACTCAGGGAGAGCACTTCTGATCGCCGTTCTGGTATCGAAACAGTCCACATAATATTCTGTTCGCTTTGAACACATAGCTCGTACAGCACACTGCTCATTCTGAACACACAGCCCATAACACAGTATTCTGTTTACTTTGAACACACAGCTTGTATAGCACACTGCTCATTCTAAACACACAGCTCATAACACAATACTCAGTTTATTTGGCACACAGCTCATTCTGAACATACAGGATGTAGTGACGGAACTTGCAGAAGTTGAAACAAACTCAGACACTCCAAATTTTCCCTCTTTTCTTTTGCTTTGCAGTCTGGAACCTATATAGCTTCAGATAGGTCCTGGTTCTATTGTTCTGACATGACCTGGGTTGAACCCTGCGGTTTTACGAAAGAACGAATCCTGTTTTGCACAAATGTGGAGAATGGCACAACACTCTGAGCACAAAATGATTCATTTTGAAATTGAAGTTGAGAAATGAGTTCCAAACCGGGTATTGAGCCTACGACTGACCACAACGCACCATGACTCAATAAAGGAAAACAAAAGGGTAAACAACCTAAACAAATCGAGACACACTCGAAATGATTCAAAACAAGAATCGAGGCAAAACAAAACAACACACACGACACTCAGACGTGTTACAAAGACGAGAGACCTCTCAGTTCGCGAGGAGCCAGTTTCTTCGGGTGTTGTTTCCCACCCTTTCTCATTTGTGATTCTCACATCACTGTGGCACTCAATCTCTATTTTTCTGAAAAAGCCCTTTTCTCACTTTTTCTCTCAACGCACATCTCTCTATTCTTCAATCTCTCTGATTTTTTATCCCTTCCTGGGTGGTCGATGGATAAACAGAAAGTTGTGGGTTCATGCCTAACATATTCAGCTCGCGGCTATTTCTTTCGGTGACGTCTAGTCGATGCCCCAGATGAGGGAGTGGAGTATCTTGATCCATTCCAATCCATGCTTCGCACTTGGCTTGATACCTCATTGTTTGGAGGATATGAGAGCTTTCAGCCCTTTGTTGTTAGCTTCAGTTGTGCCCTTTTCTAGAAAATAGAGTGCCCTTTCTGGCAAATGCATTGATAGCGGGGAAAAGACAGGAAGCCTGACTCAATTGTGCTCCTAGTTCATCATGTTAACCATTTTTTTGTTTTTGCTTTCTGTTAAAACAATTTTGACCAAAATGAGAGTTAGTTTAGCATACTTGTTCAATTTTCTGATTCAAAATCATGCAAGTTAGGCTATGAGCACTGAAAATTTTCCTTTTTCGAGTCCAAGAAATGGTCCTATTTTTGAAAAAATGGAATAATTTTCCAGAAAATTAGTCAACCTCAGTAAAAATTCTCAAAAACTATTTTTACAAATGACCATTACTGGACCAACACAGAATTTACTCTTGAGATGCACAACCTAGGATCCAAAATAATGGAAAATTGCCCCTCGTCTAAATGGCATTGCACGGCAACGGAAAGTTGCCCCTTGTCTGAATGGCACCACAGCGCACTGTAATCAGTCCTCAAAGTGACGATCACAACCAAACTCTCGGATGATCAGAACCATTACATGGACACAGTCGATTTGGAAGTGTTTATGGCTGGACTTCAGAATGAAGTTGCCTACGTATCTCAAACATGGGAATCAAGCCTGACGTAGTTTCGGGTTAAGGTACACTCGGGTATTAACCTCTCCTTTTGCGCTCTAACTTTTGCCAAGGCCGCCCTTTCTGGGTTTTCAACCTTGCGAGCTCTGTTTTTCTTTTCTTTTCATTCTTTTCTTCTTTCCTTTTCTTCTTTCTTTTCAGAATTTTTCATTTCTTTTTTTTTTTTTTGCATTTTTTCTTTTTTTTCGTTCTTTTCTTTGTTCTAACTTTTGCTTGGGTCGCCCTTTCGGGTTTTCGGCCCAGCGATCCTCTCAAGGGTAAAAGTATAGCTTGGTCCATGTTGAATGGTTTTAGAATCTCGAAGCCATCTGAATACAGGAGAACGGCTGCTGTTCGCTGATGATGTGGGAGTCCATCCAATGGGAGGCTAAATTGCCCCCAGTGTTGTGGATAGGAACTCGATTGTCCTTCAACAAAAACTTTCTTCTTTTCTCCCTTTTGGGATTTGGCATTCTTTCCGATCTTCGTTAGCTTGAGAAATGTCCCAATTTTTTACTCTTCGAGTACATCGGACATTTTTGCCCCTAGTTTGAGGAGGGGCTTCTGATCTAGCTTTGCAAGCTTCCTTTTGATCATATTTGACCTTCTTGCCCCTAGTTCAAGGGTTGCTTCTGATCTGGCCAGACAAGCTTCACATCGTGGTTGACCGTTGAACATTCTAAATCCAAGTTCAAGGTTTGAAAGCAAAGGGGTTGAGTCCTGAGGCTAAGAGCGATCCTAGGCTGCACAATCTCAAGAACGATTCCACACATGTCTTCGCAGGACCGCGCAAAACATTTTTTGAAATCTTTTAAGAAAGCGAGAAATCGCTCGCGCTGAAGACAGTGCAGAACCAATCTGGATCAAGCTAGGATCCTTCTCAGTACTCACATTAACAAACATGATCTCATTCATTAAGGGCTTAGTATGCCTCTCTTTCTCTCAGTTGATCAAATTTTTACAAAACCCGAGGAATTCCTTCCTCTTTGTTTTCATCACAGTGTTCAAAAGGTTTTGAAAAACTCAAGTCAAATGCAATGATTTAAAGGCACAGAAAAGCAGGTGAAAAGCATTGCCGTTTCATTCAAATTTTCTAGCACAACTGGCTCAAAGCAAAAACAAGCACAAAAGCATGAAAAACTACTGCTGTTTCATTCAGATCTTCTAGTGTAACTGGCTCCACGGCAGAAACAGACTCAAAAGAGTGTAAAAGACAAACACAAAACCAAGCAAATGACGCCCGAGGTAACACCCCCGAAATCACCTGACTCTAACCAAACAGGACTGACTCGATACAACAAGACAGACTCCAATTGACTCAGTACAAAAGATTGACTCTATACAGCAACAAGACTGACCCAAAACCCAAGTCAGAAAGTACAAAAACTAGCATTTGCGCAAAATGCTCAAAACAGTGCGTGCCATACGCTACATCTAGAGTAACCTGAGTGCCACCCCGCAGGTGGTTCATCCCCTGATCACATCACATTATCCTCTAAGTTCACTGATCCGGTGATGATAGACTTTGCTGAGCTTGGTGGGATGATGACCTCGTTGTCAATCAAATCCTGTACTTCGTGGCGAAGACGAAAGCAACTGTTGGTGCTATGACCGGTCTGTTGATGGTATGCACAGTAATCAACTGAGTTATGTGAGAGAGGGAGGTTCTTTGGTAATGGTTGCGGCTCCAGGGGCTTCAGGTGCCCCTTTTCTGCAAGGATTTGAAAAGCCTTGGACAAAGACATATAGAGGGCATGGAAGACCCTTCGACCTCGGGGTAGATACTTCGAGGTTTGCAGATTTTTGCTAGACGCACCAGCAAAGGGGTCGGCAGGTGCTGACTTGGTTGGCTAACCTCTTCCGAGGTTAGGATTAGGGCTGGAAGGAACGTTTCTGGTATGACGACCCTTCTCCCTGTTTTCCTCTTGATTCAAACTGCTCTCATTCCGAGTGCCAAAAGTGACATCCACAATCTATGCAATAACTGCAAGTACTTGCTGTTTGTTCAGTCCTTCGGTTTTCAAAGCCTCCATAGCCCACAGAAGATGTTCATAGGGATCACTGCCTGTCCCTATCTTGTTCTTTCCACTCGCCTCAGCTTGGTCAAAGGTTTGGGTCGCTACATCCGTGCGAAGCCCAGTTGTTGTTGACATGTCATTGCCCAAACTTGGGGTGGCTTCAGGTTGGCCAATTTCAATTACAATTCGTCCCAGAAGTGGGGAGTCTTCTGGTGTGAAATTTTTGGCATGTGATGTGGTCGATGGCGGAGCCGATAGTCCAAAGGCTAGATCAGCCACAGTTCTTTGAAGATCGCCGATCATTCCCATCAGCTCAAAAGTAGTGGGCTCACGGGTTTGAGATGATTGGGATTCCAAGACTGAATGTGTGGTAGGTGCCCCAGATGGGCGTTACATTTCAGCATCGGTCTCACCCTGTATGGTGATTCCCTGGTTTAATGCTGTTGCCATGATCACAATTTCTTCTGAACTCTGCGTCATCGTGAGTCTGCTGAATTGAACAGAGGTGATGTGACTGGTGACTAACGGATCAGATGAACCGGTGAGTCTTGATTGGCCTTTCTTTTCCTTGCCTCAGCGAAGGAACACACAGGCTGCTCTAAACTGAATCTCTGACCTGACAAAGTCTAATGGCACAAGTCCAATGTACCCGGGGGATATCGGAGCCTTCTGAAGCTACGGTTCCAAGACCATCCCTAGCAAAAGAGAAAACAGGCAGCATCTCAGCCCAATTTCACTGGAACAGATACGAGCATAGCTGTATGACTGTACTCTCTACTGAACTCTGCCCAAAATTCTGCCTGTAAACTGATACCTTCAGGTAAAACTGATTCCCCCCAAAATACTGATGCCCTCAGGCCTGATACCCAGACTTATAAACTGATACATGCATTCCTGTAGAGGCACACTCTAAAAGCACATAGCAAGCAAGTAAGAACCAAAACACCCCTATGTTGGGGTAGGGTTTCCCTGCCCTATCTTGTCAGGAACTAGAGTTTCACTACGCACACAACAGTTTCAAAACAACCTATAATCGGGTAAGCAACCTGTCCTAACTTGGAATGGTCACTATGGATTCTGATATGCACTAGGTCGAATGGTCAAAAAGGGTGCCTCGGTAACAACCGAGGTTTGTGTTCCCATCGTGGCAGAGCCCGCAACCGGTCAGCCTTATGGCACCCTTTTCCAAGCGAGCCTCCGACAAACCGTTTAGGAATAACATATGGCAAACATGGTGTCCTAGGCGCACCAATGCAAATGCAATGCAAAGAGACACATAAGCGTAAACAAAACAAGATATCATGAGCTTGAGTCAAGTTCTCTAATTCCCAAGCAGAGTAGCCAGAAACTGTAGACCCGCCCTGAGAACACCCCGGTTCCGCGCTGCGAGGGCGCAAATTCCGTTTTGTTCTCTAGCTACTACAGTTCGGACTCAATGTCACGGTTCTGAATCTAATCTCACAATGTACAATGTGAGACCGATAAATCACCAAAGAGTCCAAATCCGGCAAATCGTTTTGGAAAACTGATTTTTATAAAGAAGTGCCAAACATGGACTGTTTTGCCAGATACAGAGTCGCCACCTAAATATTTTGTTTTGGGAGAATTTAGGAAACCCTGACTCATGCCAAAGGCCACGTGTCCGTCATCACCAAAGTTGCCTCGGCTCAGGAACTTGGGTACGAGAGGAGAAGGTCATGCAATGAGCACCCCCGCTCGCCCGATCAAAGATCGGCCTGTACTAAACATGATATTTTGTTTTTGAAAACACATGTATTCTTATTCTGGTTATTAACCTAGAATTACTATATGATGCGCACAACATACAAGTATAGACTAGATCGCCTAAGTTAGAGCAACACATTGCATGTTCGTTTGTGAAAATGATTTGAAGTTTGCTACTCGCAAGTAGGCTAAGTCGCGGATTTCAATGAATTGTTCCAATTCAAGCAATCCAACCTTCACCCACAGGCATTCAGGCAGTTAAACACTTAAACAGTTAGCCTCATGGCAAGCATGCTAACATGGCAACATACACATCTCATGCAGTATGCTAAAGCGTAAACACTCACAGTGTACTCCAAGCCAAAACAAAGAACTAGTTAGAAATCATGCATGATCCTAGTTCATGTTAAGGTGGCTAATGAAACACATGCAAAAATGCAGCAAAAATAGGCTCGGCTATTCTAAGATGTCATCTGAAATGCAACTTGATAACATGCTGTTGAACACGTATTCAAGTAAATGTATTGAAATACAACGCAGTTAGTATGATGCGCCGAGCCCGGTGCATGCAAGACAGATGAATGGATGCACGCATGTGAAGCATAAGTACGCTAATCGAAAGATGCCCTAAAACTAACCATCATAAGCGGTTAAGTAAAAGGGAGAAAGAAATGGGGGTTGGAAGACATGCATCACACGCACGCATGCTTATTACCACAGTTGGCCCTCTCGACGGAGGGTCCGAATAAAGAGCTAACTAGCTAATCTAAGCTAATTAAACTAATTATTACATCTCAAAAACTAATTAACTAACAAGCTAACTAATTAAGCTATTACAACACAAATTGAATAGTTAAACGCATTAACTAATTAGGTACAAAACCAAAGCATAACTAGCTAAGGAAAGCATCTAAGTAAAGAAAATGAAAGGGGCCTCAGGGTGAGAAGCGCATGCATGCTCGGTCGCCTCGTTCAGAAATCCGTCGCGATGCCCCAACTTGCCTTTGTTTGCAATTGTTCTCAGAACCTTGCACCAAGCTCCAGAAAGCTTCTAACTCACCTTGGGGACCTATGGGAGGGCTGCCGACCACTTTCTATTGCTGCAAACCAGAAAAAGTGGTCGGCCAGCTAGTTTATCTGGTCGGCCGACCAGTTTTGCTGCACTTCTCCACTTTGCTACAACAGAGAGCAAGAAAGGGCATGGCAATGTATTTGCAACATATATGTGCACAACCACCCTCCCTATCATTTCATAAGCTCAAGGGAGTGTGGTTCTCGACCCTCGGGCCACCAATAACGCATCTCGATGCATGATGGCCGGGAAGCCAAAATTGCACGAATCAATGTAAATGAATGCACACATAAACACATAAAGTCTAGAACTCTATCATGGGTGATCAAGAGTGTCGGCGACCGAGAATTGAGGGACGTTTCATCACTTCAAGTATGAAATGTCCCTCGTTTCTCGTGCTCGGATTAACACTCAATCCAAACACAATGTAAGCAACTCAAGCATGCAAACATGTAATGCAACATGCAAAACACAATGCAACTATATAGCATACATAATGCAATATGACCTAAGCATGTAGACAACATGGCGTGCACAATGCTAAATGCTAAGAACATGGCATACTCAATGCAATGTGACATGATCAACTTAACAAAGCTAGTGACATGCAAACAATGCTAATGCATGCACAATGTAAGGCAACATAAGCATGCAACAATATGATACAATGTAACAACATTCGCATAATATGCTCGATGGACTTAAACCAAAATGGACAGACCTCAGTCATGCCAAAATCAATGGCCATAATGATGAAACTAAGGCATGAAGTACAAAGTAAATGCATGCACAATGCAATGGCCCATTGACCAGGCATAAGAGCACAACTCTCAAGAGTGCTCAAAGAGTGACAAATGTGGAAGTGTAACAACACTAAGTGCACTGAAATAAGGTATGAAATGATGCCAAATCATTCAAACAACACAAGCATAGCATGCTAGGGTCCTTAAAGCATAAGGCTAGTAAAAAGGATTACAAAGGGGGCATGCAATACACGACACAAATGCATGAACCAATCATGGACAGAGCTTAAATGGGTCTAGACAAAGACCAAAAGATGCTAAGATGAGGGCTCAAGGGCCTAGGCAAGATGGCATACATGCTAGGCCACAAACAAGGCAACAATGCATAACACTCAAGGGCATTGAAAGCATGAAAGAAGTGGGAACATAGCAATCCTATATGCTCTGAAATGTCATATTAAATGATGCCAAATCATGTATACAACACAAATGAAGCATGCTATGGTACCCAAAGCTTGAAGCTAGCATGGGCATTTGTACTACAACTATGCAAAACATGAAGCATATGGTCAAGGCAACCCAAAATAGTCCTAGAACATGTCAAAATGATACTAGAACATATATGGAAGGAAGCCAAAACAAGCTAGCATGAAGGGCATAAGGCATGGAATATGCAAGGCAAATAAGGTGGATTACACTACACCTACCAAGACCAAGCATGAGATGGCTTCACCAACAAAAATCAGAGTTATATCATGGCAAAATAACCCCAAAAACACACTGAAATGATAGCTCGCAAGCTTAGGCATGAAGGCATACGCAATGGTTCATGTTTAAAGCATAAAGGGCAAACCCTCCAACGCATTGAATGAGTGAAAGATGCAAGTGCATGACCATGAAACATGCACTAAAATCTCATAACAAATGACTCCAAATCATTCAAATAGGCCAAGCAATGCATGCTAGTGGACTTAATACACAAAGCTAACAAGCTAGAATGCACTATAGCTATACAAAGCATGGCATGCGTGACCAAAACAACACAAATCAGAGCTTAAGAATACTAAAACATGGACAAAAGCTTCTTAGAGTTAAGCCAAAAACATGCTAGAATGATAGTCTAAAGCATGACACACATTAGGCTAGTTCATGGAATTGCACTACAAGTGCATGGAGCATGCATAGGGCCATCAAACCCAACCTTAACGGAGTTATGGCATGTTAAAACAACACCAAAAACCTACTGAAATGGAGTCAACATAAGTTAGAAAGACATGCTACTTCATGAAGCATACAAGACTAGTTTATGAAATTTACACTACAAGTGTATTAAGCATGCATGGCATGATCAAGACAACCAAAAATAGTGGCATGCCATCTCAAAATAATCCCAAATACATGCTAAGAACAAGCCAGCACAAGCTTAATAAACATGCTCAAACATGAGACATTCAAAGCAAGCATTCAAAACACAAGGAGAGGGATGACCCTCTCCTATTTGGGACCCAAAAACCACCTTTCCACCACTGAAAATCCTCTGGATTTCAGTGGTAGAAAGGTCATGCAAAGGCTAGAACAAGAGCCAAAAGGGATGGCTCAAAACAAGGCCTAAGAGGGGATAGACCACCCCCAGCAAAAAAGTGACCTTAAACAAACATTTTAATCATGCAAAAATAGAACTCTTTGTAGTTAAGAGTTAAGCTTAAATCAGCATGAAAATAGGGCTAAAAGCTTAAGCAAAAGCAAGGTTCAAGAGGGGAGAAACTCACCCTTGATGAACACCTTCAAGGCTGCAACTCCAGAACTCTTTTTGAACCAAAACCAGTCCAAAAACTTCAAAAACAACTTCAAGGGACCTCAGCTCCAAGAGTATGGTGTTTGAGTGTGTGTTTGTGTGTTAAAGTATGATGAAACTACACTTTTAGGCACAAAACAAGAGCAAACAAGGAAATATAGAAACAAGTGTGTATCTATCACTCCAACCACAAAATTCTAAACCTAGAGGAGGGAGGAGGACGTTCTCTTTTATAGAGAACAAACAACAAGCTTGTTGGACAAGCTTTTGGCCTAAAGCCATCCCTCTATACACGTGTATGGAGGATGGCTTCTGTGCCTTCCAGCTGGCACAGCTGTACTGAAAATATCTCCAAAAAGGTAATGAAAAGCAGCCGACCATTTGAAGTGGGCGGCCAGCTACTTAAAGTGGTCGGCCATGGGAGGAGAAGGTCTACAGCATGAAAGCAAGGCAGTGGTGTGGTGGTCGACCAGAAAAGGTGGCCCAAAGACCAAGAAGACCAGTTGGCCGACCAGAAAACTGGCTGTCGGGAAGAAAAGTGGTCTCCAAGGAGAAGAACTGGTCTCCCACCCTTGTACCACCTTCCAAACAAGGAAAACAAGGTTTGTACCAAAAACAAACCAAAAAGGATGCAAGACGAAAGTTCGGGAGGTAAAGCGCGCAGCCGAAAGCCTCGAAAACTAGTCTACTGGCATCAAAAGTGGTCTGCGACCACAAAAGTGGTCCCCTGGACCACAGGGTCCCTCTAGGTAGAGGCAACAAGGTGTGGTTCAAAAACCACGCCAAAAGGAGAACATTAAGCAGTCCCGAGTCAAGGCGCGCAGCCGAAGACTCTGAAAATCGAAAACTAGTCTCCAAACAAGAAAAGTGGTCTACGACCACAAGAAGGTGGTCTACATGACCTCTCCCTCCCTCCATAGAAGAGAAACAAGGTTTGGTCCACAGACCGAGCCAAAGCACAAAGAGTTCAGAGGCCTGGAGGCAAGGCACTCAGCTGAAACTCCGAAAACTCGAAACGAGCACGACATGCACTATCACCGAGCGCTCAATCGATGACGTTTGAGTCTTAAGGTCAGTAAAAAATGGGGTGTCTACAAACAGTAAAGATAAGAATTAAGGCTAGTAAACAAGGATAAGGAGGGGTGGCTAACCCCTCCACTTTTGAAGCTTCAAAATATGGTTTTTAGCCTTTTCAAACCTCTGAAACTCAGTGTAAATATCAAAGGAAATGAGTGAAAAGGAGAAGGTTTGAGTTATGAATAAAGGTATAGAAAGAGAAAGCTCTGTCTACCCTTTTGGTAACTCTTCAAACTCAACTCCAATCACTTCAGACAAGCTCAAAACAATCCAAAACAGCAAGAATTATGAAGTAAATGATAGAAATGGAGGCAAGAGAAGAATAAACAAACTTATATCTTTCAAGAAGTGAGCTTGTTATGGATGCTTCAAACTTGGTTTCAATGCATTCTCAAGCTTGAATTACACTTCTCCAAGATCAACCAAGGCTTTTGAGTGGTAAGACAAGGTTGTATATGATGTATATTGGTGGTGTAAGCAAGCTTGGTTAGCACAAAGATGCCTTGCAATGGAAGAAGAAGGAGTGAAACGCTCTCAAGTTGTATATATCACTGATAGAATTTTGTTCAACCCTCAAAACAATCCTAGAGCTTCGGTTTTATAGAATTCGAGCTCCAAAGGTGATAAATATCTTCAAAATAGATAGCTGGCGGCCTTCCGTCCAGAACAGCTTTATCGCCATCGAAGGCCGGCCAGCCATTCATAGCCATGGCTGGCCATCACTCATGCACGACTAGGCTTTGATGGCCTCCCTTGTTTTTTTTGGTTCAAACTCAGCTTAGGGTAGGAAAAGGTCCAAAAATGAAACTCATGGGTTCAAACAAGGTAAATGTTGAAGATGTAAGGTTATTTCGGAGCCTGATTGATTCCGAATTGCTGCGAATTCATAATTCATCTTTCATCATTGAGTGCATTGAACCAAGCGTCTGAGTCTTGGAGGCGGTCAAAAATGGGGTGTCTACAACAGTTAATCATATGTGGTACATCCATTAGCACTAACAGAAACAGTTGACCCATAAAGGGATAGCCATGAAGGCATACAGTTGGCTCACGTGCACAGAGACGGTACAGTTGGCTCATAAGACGTTCAGTTGGCCTATAAATGAGACGTATATAGAAGGATCCATAACAGTTGGCTCATGAGACATATAGTTGGCCCATAATTGGGACATAACAGATATCGTCTGAAGCTAAGGATGCCACGAATACATTTCAGAAATATTGGACAACCATTCATTCATACCGAAAATAACAGTTCAAAAAACAGAGTATCATATCATTAAAAAATACAGATAGCTGAAAATAGATTTATAGAGTTATTACTCACAGTTGGCTCCAATAGCAAACGGATAGAGTAAATAAAGCAGATAAACAGAGCAGATAACTAGATAGGCTACAGCGCATGACCTTAGGTGCTCAATTATGGCTTAGATGTGTAGATGTTTGAGCTCACAAGTTAAGTCTTCAATTTCCCTTCCAAGTCTCTCCAATCCTCAAGCTTAGACATGATTTCCTTGGTCTCATCCTCTCTTTCACGTTTTATGCTCAAATTGGATAGAATGTAGTGTGTATGAGAAGCTTCTTGAGTTAATTAGGCCTTATATAGGCTCATTAGAGAAGCTTAATTAAAATTGGTTTATGACTAATCAAGTAACATTATTTTATTCTAATTATTTGATTCAGAATCGAATTTCAATTAAATCCATCATAAAATTTTAAAAATCCTAAATAACACATAATCTTAGTCAATTTCGTATTTTGTGGCTGATAAGGCCTTCAATTCGCAAAACAGAATATAAACATAAACAGATATTTCTACGACAGACATATATAAACACAAATAACATGTAATACATGCAATTGACGTAGAATTTCTTCTTAATTACTTATTAGGCATTCTTAATCATGGTTTAGTGGCTAATCACAGTTTGGGGTTGTTACGCCAACAATTACATATTAGTACTTTAATATAGAATATGATGGTTTGGAATTATTACAAGACAAATATTATAGCATTTCTAATTTGGACCCGACCCATTGTATGTTTTAGAGTCGCCCATGTCTTGTTTCCCCTTTTATCTCTTTGAGTTTGGCTTTTAAGATGTGCTGATTGCATTTGGAACAGGTTAGTAGCTTGTTTTTCAAACTTTTATTACCCAGATTTTTGTCCATTCGCACGAGTGGTAAAACTTATTGTGTCTGGTCGCTTGAGCGACAAATCTTGCGCTTCAGCGAACTACGCGTATATCAGTTCGTAAACAGGCCATTTTGAGTCACTTTTTCATTTCACTCTCTCTAAACATTCCGAAAACCCTAGATCTAGACACACTCTCTCTAAAACTTAACTTCTCTCTACAAAAACACCAAGATCTAGTGATTTCTCCACCCTACTCCCTTTGTTAAAAACATAAAACACTCTATGGGCTCTCTTTTCATCCGAACAAAAGTGGATGTCAGCTTCTTTGAGGTTCCTCTACTCTCTCCTTGGTCTTCTAACTTTGAGGTAGGGATTCTCCACACTCTAGTATGAGTTTTGCCCTTGTTATTTGCTATTTCAAAAGATTATCATAGTTTAGGAGTTTTTGGCAAAACCTAGGGTTTGAAAACAAAATGTAAAAGAGGGGTTTTCAAGTGGTTTCTTGAAAAAGGTTGTGATTATGAATTTGGGGTTGATATATGTTGAAATGAGTTATTTCTTTCATTGAAATGGATTTTCAAAGAGAAAGGGGTTTTGCCCAAAAATGTAAATGTTGAGATTGTAAAGAGAAAATGGAATTGATATTAGAAATTGTGAAATTGAAATGATGATAATGATGATGGTGGAGTTGGATATGTATTATCACTTCCATTTGAGATTTTGGAATAGTATATCCTTAATGGAAATTTTATTATCTGTTTAGAGATATCTATTTTGGGTTATTGGTGGAGGATAGCTATGGTTGTTGTAGAAATTGCATGAGAATTAAAACTAAATTCTCATCCATTTTGCTGCATATTGACTAATACATTGAAAATATATATGATTTTGAGAAAAAGAGGTGAACTTGGGAAGAAGGTGTGTATCACTAAAGTTAAGTTGGCCTGTGTGTCCAGGGTGAAAGTCTCAAAAATCACACGTATACATGGGTGCCAATCCCACGGACGAAATCTCCATAAAATGGCAATAGTGGTGCTTGTATAGACTATGTTTACATGGGCTCCATTTGACAATTTCCCATGGATGAAATATCCATGAAAGGTTGTACTTGTTTGAGATTCCCAAAGTTATACTTCGCTACCTTGTTTAATATTGTAAAAGAGATGATTTGATTAATTGTGATATAAACTTGGCATGACATGGTTTTTGAAAGGAAATGTAAAATGTTTTAGCACGGGCATTGCATATGCATTCACCTTACAAGATTTATACATTATGTTGTACTATTTTTACTGGGTTTTGGCTTACCCTATGTGGGAAAACCATTTTCAGGTGCTGATGATATGTCTCCGCCAAGGACTTAGCTTGGGAGGACTGTGTAGTTGAAAGCTCATTATTGTTAATTTGTATTTAATTTTATACAAGTCTAGGGCTTTTTCTGTATTGAGCATAAGGCTCACTTTTGATGTACCCAAGCATTGACTTAAAAATATGTAAGCCATTAGGGTGTATGGCTATTTGTTTAGCTTTTCTCTCTTTTTGTTATCATGTGACACATGCTATAGATTCAAGATGTACTGTTTATGAATGTATATCACATGTGTCATCTTTTATATATCAAACTTTGATTAATGAAGGCTTATCGTTTCATTTATGCTGCTATTTATTAATTGTTATGAGATGGGTATGTTGTGTTTATTTCAGGGCGTTGCAAATATAGATTGATTTTTCTGCAGAACAAACACCAGATACTTCATGTAACCAAACTAGTAGTCGGTTGTATAAATTGGAAAAAAATAGCCACCGATGTTGCAATTGTACAACTTAGGCAAAATATCAGTGTGATGTGTTTGTATGAAAGAGAGAAACCCAGTTCATGTGTTCTGGTGTGAGTGAGAGAGATTGGATGGTGTAAAAGAGTTTTCAATTGACTAGTAGTGAGGAATAAAGCAAGTTGTTGGTGATATGGTGCAATTGTAACTTGAGAAAGAGAGATTGGCCAGTGTAGGGGTTGCAATTAGCTGCTAGTGGTCGGAGGAGCAACGGTTATATCTTTCGGTGATAGATTGAGAATTCGAGATATGGTTTAGTGAGAGAAAGATATAGGGATTATTAGGGAAGAGAGAGAGAGATTGAGTGGTTTGACGAAGATAAAGGATAGATAATAGTTGAAAGGTGAAATAGTAAATTAATGTTTTCTGTTAACCACATCCCCTACCTTTGCAATTCATAAACTTGAAGGGAAATAAAGATTGAGTTTTAAACTTTAAGGGACAAAGTGAATAACGATCATAGTTCAGGGTAATTTATTGTAATTTATCCTAATAAAAAGGTTTCATTAAGTTGGTTTGCCTAACCTAATTTTTTGGATATAAATAGAGCCTCCAGTGGATAGGAATTAATTGTAAATATATAATTACTCTTTCATCCTTCTACAAAACTAAATTTCTACAATACTATATTGTAAAGACCTTAATTTTTAGAAATTATATTCTAAACCCTAAGTTTCTTATTAATTCTATTTTAGCCTTAATTTTTGCCAAGCTTTACAATTTAGTCAAACGGGATCTAAATATTATATATATACACTCTTTTAATTATACATAAATAAATATTTGTCTACTATTTTGTAATTTAAAAACCATCCCTAGTACTTGAATTTATCTTATTTTATACCTTAGGTTTTGTTCGAATTCTTATTGATTGCATTTTTTTTCTTCTTCCTTATTTTATTATTTTCTTATACTAATTGTTGTGTGTGTGTATATATATATATACTGTACATGGAGTATAGAAGATTGACCATCTATTTGTTTTGCTTAAAGGGAAAAAAAAATAATAAAAAATAAATAAAAATAAAAAACAAAAGTCTTCAAGAATCCCTAAAATTTAGGAGACATGTTTGTACCCTATTCTATCAATCTAGTTCCAAACAAACAAATCAAGTTTAAGCCCTAATTAAACCATGTTTATATCCCTTAATCAATCTTTATTCCATTTTATCTCAACTAAATCAAAACCAAATTCATTAGAAAACAACCAAAGTCGAAAAGTACTTTTCACAACTTTTTTCCTATAAATATGAGTAAAACTCCCCCATTTCTCTTACATATTTTGCTCTGTGTGTGTGTGTGAGAGAGAGAGAGAGAGAGAGAGAGAGAGAGAGAGAGGCAAAAAAAATGAGAAAGAGAAGAAAGAAGAAAAAATAGGAAAAGGGAGGTCTTAACATTTAGCAATTCTTTTGGTTTCTTAAGGTGGGATACTTACTCTTTACTTGACTATTTATGTTCATATTACTTTTATGTTGATCTGAATTTTTGTTATTAGGATGAATATTTGAATAGAAGTAATGTTAGCCTTGATTGAATTAGTTTTTCTCCAATAGTGCAGAAATTTCACTAAAATAGTGATTTTAGAAAATTTTATAAAAATCTAGAAAACTTATTTTTTGAATTCTTTTTTCTATTGGAAATTCATATGTGCCCTCTATAATTGTGAATTGTTATAAAATCATCAGGAACCGTTTTGTTATCAAAATAAATATTTTTATTAAGCGTTGTCGGTAAAATGAATTTTTGGGTAAGACCACTTGGAAAGTTAGATATATGTGTTATTTTTCAAATGCTGCTGATTTCACTAAAAATTGATAAGTATCGGAAGAGAAATTACTATTTTATTAAAACGTGATAGATTCTGTCCGATTTTCTTAGAAGATTTATTTCTCTATATTAAAGAGATTTTTAGCATTCAATCTCTTCTAACTTGAATATCTATAAATTGTACCGACCTCACTTCTTTTTAATGTCGTTTGATGCCCCTTTTTATTTTTCAAACTCAGACTACTTGCATTGGAGCTTGCTAAAACTCACTGTTTGAAATTATCGATTTTATTTCAAAAAATAAATTCTCCATCTTAAAATGGTTTTTAGCCCTAGAATTCTTCTAGACATATCTTTCTAACTTACTGAACTACCTCCAATTAAAATATTGTAATTAATGAACTTCATTTGGTATGGATTTAATATTTTTCGTCAAGCCGATCACTGTTGAAATTTTATAAATACTTGTATAATTGTGTATTCTTGTAGTGTATTGTGACTATGACTTGTCTACTATTCATTTGC
The DNA here is from genome assembly GCA_036172215.1 of Camellia granthamiana. Lineage (NCBI taxonomy): Eukaryota > Viridiplantae > Streptophyta > Magnoliopsida > Ericales > Theaceae > Camellia > Camellia granthamiana. The sequence goes on from CM069903.1 coordinate 115,988,517, forward strand.
TATTGTGATATCATTAATTTCATTTTATTAAACCAATTTAATTTCTTATTAGTTGGTTTGTATTTTGTTTGGATTGATTGATTGATCATTATTATTTGTTCGCTTTAACAAACTTAACTAAAGGGGAAATCTTAAGGGGTGACAATGATTTGTGGTGACTTTTCATATTTTGGAAAAATATTTGTAATCATTGTTTTGGTATTGAAAATGATAGTAGGACGTGTTCCCTTTGAGTTAAGTTTTGCGCAAGTGGTTGTAGCGTTAACCTAAGATGGCACAGGCATATTTAGACTCTACGTTGTGGTTTGCTTTGGTGAGATAAGGTTGGGTCCAGATCAGACATTCAGAAGGGTAAAACCTTTTGTTTTGGAGGGACAAGATTGGTTTTAGGATGATAAAACATTTTTCTTTTGGTTATTCCTTTTAAGGTCTACCGATGGCACTGCGCAATATATAATCGTCGTAGGCATTTGTGGTAAGGTCTGCAAAGCAGCAAAACGGAGAGTTCTGAATAATCTGGTATCCAGTCTTGGTGGTTGGGAGGACGGGTCTCTTTGGGGGACTCTAGTGGTCTTGAATCGTAATTCTTGTTGTTATTCCATGTAAATTACATGTTGTACCACTATTGGTTCATATTGACTATAATTGTTCGTATTATCCGAGGGGTGTAGAAAGTAAGGGTTTGGGTATTCCTTATCGGCTTTACAGCTCATGGCTTTTTCCCTAGCATTCAATGCCAGATTCTGAAGAATTTACCAGTGAAGAAAATTTTGTGGAAGAGCTCGGGAAGCTGCAAAAAATGAGAACTGATGTTAGAACTGCTAACTCTTGTTGCCTTTATTTTACTTGTAATTTATAGAATTAGGGCAACACTATCTGTAATATATAAACTCTAATATATTATTAATTATTTTTGATTGTGTAACCCTAGAAGAACTTGTATTTATTTGTTAATGTATCCTTGATGTCCTTGATTTTCGGGGCATCACATATATTCAAAGGCAAACAATCAAAATCTAATTTAATTTCTTTCACCTTTGTGACCAAATAACCCTTTGTCTTTCCTCATAGCATAGACCAAAAGGATTTTTTTTTGGGTGGGGGGAGGAGGGGCATGGCCCTTCTTAAGGTCTAATGTTTATTTATAATTCTACTACATATAACACTTGAATTTGGATCTTTTTAGGAATCTCCCTCCTAACTTACCTTTCTCTTTTCAAACAACCCATACAAATCTTAAATATATAATAAAAATATGTATTTTTTTTTTTTATATTATAGTGAAGATTTTGTAAAACCTGTAAATTATCATCCTTAAATATATTCTCAATGACATAATTTATTGCATGCTACTTGTTGACTTTTTTAGAAATTAACCAACTAAACAAACCCTTTGTCACATTTGTATGGGTAAATTTAAGAGTGATATTTTAAGATTTCTAACATTACTTTACTAAAGTTGCCATGCCCCTTATTTTAGAACCTGATTCAATCTATTATTAATTTCATTTTCATAACTAAATATGCGGAAGCTACAATCATAATAAGATTTCACAATGGAAATTTCCTCTTTTACATGTATGTGATGAAACAATAATTACAAGTGATAGAAATTGCCCTTAGGCTTACATTTATATGAATGAAAATGGTTTAACCCTTGTTACATAACAATGGCATTTTGTCTACATATAGAAGGCCCCGTGGCCCAAAAACATAAGAAAGCTTCTTAACTCAAATAAAATATTCCCTGCCTGTACCTGAAAAAGATTTAACATGGAATGAACACATAATCCAATAAAGATCTCAATAATTCTAATTAATATAGTCATATACATGTATATGATCATGAGTACTCCACATAATGCATATATAGATAATGTTCTCATTTTCATTATCCAAAATATACATATATAAGTATACTTCTCTTCAAAAGTTATTTTTTGATGCTTCAAAAAAAAAAAAAAAAAAAAAAAAACTCATCCTTTATCTTTCCATTTCATCTTAAATGATTTAAAAGATTTAACCAACTTCAATCCTTGAAAACAATTTCAATAAGCATTCACGAATCTGCCATTATAAATAAGTTAAAGCAACCTCAACAAAGATATTATAATTCAATACCTACTATGCTATGTGAGACGTAAATAATTTCAATAATATATAACTTACTAAAATCACAAAAAACTATCTTCGGTCTATACAATTTTTAAATATATCATCCACATTTTCTGGCCATAAGCACAGAATAACAATTGGGCACCTTTCACCACAAACGTATATACATGTTTAAACGAAACATTACAATCGCATAACACAATCCGGGTTTCGTCAAGCCACCACTACTCAATTTACCAAGCTCTAACTAGAAGGAATTTGGGACATATCACTAGAAGCGCAACCCACTTTACCATGTGCAAGCTGCAAGGAAATTAGAAACTCTAATTTGAAGCATAACCCACTTTACTAGCCAATAGTTGGAAGAAAATTATAATCTCTCATTCGAAGCGTAACCCACTTTACCGGGTGCTAGGCAGAAAGACATTGGAACTTCTTTATAGCTGTCATGATCCAAACCTGCCCCTAAAAGTCTAGGCCATGACCGGCCTGTACCTAGGCCTCAAAGACAAAATTTCAAAATATTCAAATGACATCGGGGCCAAAAGCGGAAGCAAATCAAATAGTAATGTCCATTGAGCTCGTGCATACATGATAACTAAAATAATTAAAACAATGTAAACACACGAATATACATACATACATATATATATATATATATAAAGATCTCACGCACATATACATAAAACTTAGGTAAATACAAAATTCTAACAATACAAGGTTAAAGCCTCAACACAGAGGCACATCTTGGTGGCTTGACTTAGCAGGTTCACAAAAGAACTCCTGAGACTGACCTAAGGATGGTCTCCGGATTGATCACCTACATACAGATAAAATACAGAGTGAGCGAAGCTCAATGAGTAATAATAAAGTGAAACGAATCAGGTAAATAATCTAGATTCGAAAGAAGCATAACACCATACTTTTCCTCATTTACATCCTTCTCACATTATTCATGATCATATTTACCAAACAGCCTCAGGCCCATCATATAACAAAATGGCCTTGGGCCCAATCGTATATCAGAACGGCCTCGGGCCCAATCATATACCAGAACGGCCTCGGGCCCAATCATTTATCAAAACGACCTTAGGCCCAATCATATATCAAAATGGCCTCAAGCCCAATCATATATCAGAACGGCCTCGGGCCCAATCATATACCAGAACGGCCTCAGGCAAAATCATATATCAGAACAAAATGACCTTAGGTTCATGTCAATGCCATTGTTTAATCATCTCCATCACAACATAATTCACATAACGGACACTATTGCAATAAGCACAGTTTGTATCCAGGTAAAATACATGAATCCTGACACTACTCATCCCAAACATGCCAATCACAATCACAATATGTAACCCATGGCTTAATGATTCCAACATACTAAGTGAAATCAAGATATAACAACTCATAAGCAGAAATACAGGAATAAACATAGCATTACACTATTATTACTCACAGTGGGCTAAGCGAGCAACAGTCTCGTCTCACAGGTGACCTACACATAGCACATGTACACAACGGGTAAATAATGCATTCTTCTCTTTGTTTATTATCTCTTTAATTTCTTTACTCACTTGTTCAATTCGTTTACTTTCTATTCATTTTCAAGCATTTTAAAGGAATCAAATAGACACATTAACAGTTTTAGAGGGTCAAACAGAACAAAAGGAGGTTACAGGATTTCACCACTTTGGCTGCACGTGTGGAAGTCCCTGCCACACATGCGGGTAGGTGCGCCGCACATGCCTTTTTAGGAGTGTGATTCCATTCCTCTCCCCTGTTTTCCGCACGTGCGGCTGTGATCCCCGCACGTGTGGTTGTGCCTCCCGTACGTGAGGCCATGGGCCCCACATATGCGATCGTTTGCCTTGTTTTCTGCAGTTCGAACATCACCAAAAAAACCAACTTCTCAATCTCATTATTAAGGCTCAATTCAAGCAAATTTCATTTCAAAACATCATTTATGATCATAGTAAACATGAATTTGAAGTTCAATTAGATCACAACTCATTTGTTTGATTTGTTCATCTTTTCATGGTCTACCAAGACATATACCAACATACACAAACATATATACATACATGAGTGCAAAGCTTGCAACAATTAGAAATTAGGAAGTGATTCCACCATAAGACAACCTCAAAATGCAAGAATAGACCTTTAAATCATACAAATGTAAGAAATCTATACTCATCCCGTGATATTTGGCCAAGTAAGATCATATCTCAAAAACCCTAACTTCCATGGGTGCCAAAACTTCATCTCAAAGCTTGATTTCAAAGAAAAATGGAAGATTAAGAGTAATTTAGTTAAATGCCACTTACCTTGAGCTAAGTCCTTAATTAATCTATCAATCCCCTCAATCTCCAAGCTTTTCTCCTTTCTCCCTCTGTTTTCTCTTCTTCTTTTCTCTTGGATGGCTCTCCACAATTTTTCCATTCAAAAATATGAGAGAAAGATGAGTTATAAGGAAACTTATATCACTTAGCTAGAATACTTGCCAAACACGCCTTAGCGAATCAGGCTGAATGAACTTCCAATTAAACTTCACAGATGACTCTAAAAATTATGCTGATCATAATTATGTATTATGTTCTGTTTTCTGAAGCCCTTAAGGCCTTCAATTTGCAGTGCAAAGTTAACCACCCAAACATACCTTAACGAATCAGACAAAATAAATTTTCAATTAACTTTCCCAAATGGCTCTAAAAATTCCCATTAGCATGTTCATCTATTCAATTTCGGTTTTTGAACTCATGAAGGTCGACGATTTTAGTTTTAAAGTCGTAACTCAATAGATACTTCCTTAATTCAAAAAGATATCTGTAGACACCCCATTTTTGACCGACCTTAAGACTCGGACATCATCGATTGAGCGCTCGATGATTGTGCATGTTTGTGCTCGTTTCGAGTTTCCGGAGTTTTCGACTGAGTGCCTTGCCTCCGGGCCTCTGAACTCTTTGTGTTTTGGCTCGGTTTGTGGACCAAGCCTTGTTTTCCCTTGCCTGGAGGGAGAGAGAGGTCTTGTAGACCACTTTTTTGTGGTCGTAGACCACTTTTCCCTTTTGGAGACTAGTTTTTGGTTTCTAAAGCCTTCGGTCACGCGCCTTGTCTCGGGACCGCTTAACGTTCTTCTCTTGGCTTGGTTTTCGAACCATGCCTTGTTGCCTTTGCCTAGAGGGACACTGAGGTCTGGGAGACTACTTTTTGTGGTCGTAGACCACTTGTCCCTCGTAGATCACTTTTGGTGCCCATAGACTAGTTTTCAAGGCTTCCGACTGCGTGCCTCGACCCCAAGACTCTTGTCTTGCATCCGTTTTGGTTTGTTTTGGCACAAACCTTGTTTTCCTTGCTTGGAGGGTGGAATGAGGGTTGGAGATGAGTTTCTCTCCCTAAAAACCACTTTTCTTTCCTGCCAGCCAGTTTTCTGGTCGGCCAACTGGCCTTGGTGGCCTTTGGACCACCAAAAGTGTTAGGCCACCATTCCACCACCTTGTTTTTTGTGTGCAGACCACTCCTCCCCTTGGCCGACCACTTTTCTTTCTGGGAGACCACTTTCACTGGTCGGCCGACCAGTGCAAGTAGCTGGCCGACCACTTCAAGTGGTCGGCAGCTTTCCTGAAGATATTTTCTTCCCAGCTGTGCCAGCTGGTGAGCACAGAAACCATCCTCCATACACGTGTATGGAGGGATTGCATCTAGCTTCAAGCTTGTTCGACAAGCTTGAGGCTTGTTTTTCTATATAAGGGAGGTCCTCTCTCCCTTCTCTAGGTTCAGAAAATTTGGCTGAGAGCTATACATATATTCTATCTCTATAATTCCTCATTTCTCTTGTTTTGTGCTTAAAAGTCCCTCTTCTTCTTACTTTTGCACACAAACACATAGTGAAACACCATACTCTTGGAGCTGAGGCACTTAGAAGTTGGTTTTGGTGTTTTTGGATTGGTTTGAGCTCAGAAAAGCTGCTGGAGTTGCAGCTTTGAAGTTGTTCTTCAAGTGTGAGTCAACTAGCTCTTTAAAGCTTTATTTTGATTAAGCTTTTGGACCTATTTGCATGCTTATTTTGGCTTGACTTTCTACTGAAAAAAGTTTTGATTTTTAGTGCTTAACATGTTTGTTTAAGGCTTCTTTGGTGTTGGGGGTGGTCTACCCCCTCTTGTGCCTTGTTTGGCTTTATTTTTGTGCTATCCTTTTAAGCTATTGGGACCACCTCCTTTTGGCCTTCTCACCACTGAAACTCAGAGAAATTTCAGTGGTGAAAGGGATGTTTTGAGGTCCCAAATAGGAGGGGGTCATCCCCTCTTCTTGTATCTTGGATGCTTGCCTTATTGGCCTCATGTTTGAGCTTGTCTTTCTAGCATGTTTTGGCCATATCTCAGCATGTTTTTGGGTTGTTTTTCCATGCCTTAGCTCTATTTTGGTTTGGTTTAATAGCCCCTTGCATGCATTCTACACTTGTAGTGCATTTCCATTCACTAGCCTAACATGTATCATCCTTTTAACCATCATTCTAGCATGATTTTGGCTTAACTCCAACAAGCTTTTGGCCATGTTTTAGCATTCTCTAGGTCTGATTTAAGTTGTTTTGGTCATTCATGCCTTGCTTTGTATAGCCATAGTGCATTCTAGCTCACTAGCCTTGAGTTTCTAAGTCACTAGCATGCATTGCTTGGGCTATTTACATGATTTGGCATCATTTGGTATATGATTTCAGAGCATGTTTCACTGCCAGGTCTTCACATCTTTCACTCTTTCAATACTTTGAGAGGTTGGTGCCTTATGCCTTAAATATGAGCCATTGTGTATGCCATCATGCCTAGGCTTTTGGGTCACCATTTTAGTGTGTTTTGGGTCATATTTTGCCATGATACAACTCTGATTTTTGTTGGTGAAGTCACCTCATGCTTGGTTTTGGTAGGTGTAGTGTAATCCTCCTTGTTGCCCTTGCATGCTCCATGTTTTGGCCCTTCATGCTAGCTTGTTTTGGCTTTGCTCCATGCATGTTTTAGCATCATTTTGACATGATCTAGGACTATTTTGGGTTGCCTTGGCCATATGGTTCATGTATTGCATAGTTGTAGCGCAATTGGCCTTGTTAGCTTTGAGTTTTGAGCACCATAGCATGCTTCATTTGTGACATGTGCATGATTTGGCATCATCTACCATGTTATTTTAGAGCATATAGCATTGCCATGTTCCCACTTTTTCACTCTTTGAATGCTTTCAAGGGTTGTGCATTATTGCCTTGTTTATGGCCTAGCTTGTATGCATGCATGCTTAGACCTTTGAGCTCCCATCTCAGCATGTTTTGGTCTTTGTTTTGACCTATTTGAGCTCTGTCCATGATTGGTTCCTTCATTTATGCCATGTGTTGCATGCCCCTTGTGTAGTCTCCTTTGGTGGCCTTGTGCCTTAGGCCTCCTAGCATGCTATTCTTATGTTGTTTGGATGATTTGGCATCATTTCACATGATATTTTAGAGCATTTAGTGTTGTCACACTTCCATGTTTGTCACTCCTTGAGCACTTTTGAGAGTTGTGCTCTTATGCTTAATTGGTGAGTCAATGCACATGCATGCATTTTCTAGCCTTTCATGCCATCTTTTAAGAGTGTTGTGGCCATTGTCTTGGCATGCATGAAGTCTATTTGGGGTTGGTTTAGTCCATTGTGCATTGCATTGTATAGCCTTAGTGTTGTGTGCCTCAATGCTTAAGGACTTTGTTTTGACATGCTTATGTTGCATTGCATTGTGTTTGCATGCCATTAGCATAGATAGGTTGATCATTGTGCATTGCATTGTGTTTGCATGCTCATGTTGCATTAGCATTGTTCGCATGCCATTAGCATAGATAGGTTGCTCATGTTGCATTGCATTGTGTGTGCATGCCTTGCATTATGTTTGGAATCTTGTGCATGCATTGCATTGTGTTTGGATAGGGTGTTAGTCCAAACACGAGAAACGAGGGACGTTTCATACTTGAAGTGATGAAACGTGCCTCATTTCTCGGTCGCTGACTCTCTTGATCATGCATGATAGAGGTTAAGGCTCTTAAGTGTTATTTGTGCATTCATTTACATTGAGTTATGCAATCTTGGCTTCTCGGCCATCGTGCATTGCGATGCTCGGTTGGTGGCCCGAGAGTCGAGAACCGCACTCCCTTGAGCTCATGAAATGATAGGGAGAGTGGTTGTGCACACATATCTTGCAAATATACTGCCATGCCCTTTCTTGTTCTCTGTTGTAGCAAACTGGAATTGTGGCAGAATAAGTGGTCGGCAGACCAGTAAAAGTGGCTGGCCGACCACTTTTTCTGGTCTGCAGCAAAGGTAAGTGGTCGGCTGGTGGTTGGCAACACCAATAAGTGGTCGACCATGCTTTTGGAGGTGCCCATGATGGAGTAGAAGCTATCTGGAGCTTTGTGCAGTGTCCTGAGAACAAATGCAAACAGAGGCAAGTTGGGGCATCGCGATGGATTTCCGAACGAGGCGACCGAGCATGCATGCATTTCTCGCCTTGAGGACCTCTTCTTTTACTACTTTACTTAGCTTCTTTACTTAGCTAGCTAATGCTTTGGTTTTGTACTTGAGTAGTTAATGCAATTAGCTATTTGTTTCAATTTGGATTGTAATATTTAATTAGCTAGAATTAGTTAATTAGTTTACTTGTAATAATTAGTTTAATTAACTTAGATTAGCTAGTTAGCTTATTATTCAGACCCTACGTCGAGGGGGCGCAACTGTTGTAATAAGTGTGTGTGTGTGTGTGATGCATGTCTTCCAACCCCCATTTCTTTCTCCCTTTTATTTACCAGCTTTTAATGGTCAGTTTTAGGGCATATTTCAATTAGCATCCTTATGCTTCGCATGCGTGCATCATTCATCTGTCTTGCATGCACCGGGCTCGGCGCATCATAGAAACTGCATTGTATTTCAATACCAATTTGAATACATGTTATCTAAATTGCATTCACATGACATCTTAGAATAGCCGAGCCTATTGTAGCTGCATTTTTTGCATGTGTTGCATTAGGCATTGATAACATAGCTAGGATCATGCATTGATTACTAACTAGCTTCTTTTTTGGCTCGGAGTACACTGTGAGTGTTTACACTTTAGCATACTGCATGAGATGTGTATGTTGCCATGTTAGCATGCTTGCCATGAGGCTAACTGCTTAACTGATATAACTGCATGAATACCTGTGGATGAAGGCTTCATTGCTTGAATTGGAACAATTCATCAAAATGCGAGTTTTAAGCCCACTTTAAGTGGCAAATCATGTTTTCTAAGCCCACTTGAGGGTGGCAAAATCCGCGTCTTAGCCTACTTGCGAGTAGCATCTTCAAACCATTTTCAAACAAACAAACATGAGATGTTTTGTTCCAATTTGAGTGATGTAGTCTATACTTGTATGCTGTGTACATCACAATAGTAAGCTAGCTAATAAACCGGAATAAGAACGCATGTGTTTTCCAAAACAACATATCATGTTAGTAAAGGCTGATCCTTTGATCGGGCGAGCGGGGGTGCTCATTGCATGACCTTCCCCTCTCGTACCCAAGTTCCCGAGCCGAGGCAACTTTGGTGATGACGAACACGTGGCCTTAGGCACGAGTCAGGGTTTCCTAAATTTTCCCCAAATAAAATATTTAGGTGGGGACTCTGAAATCTGGCAAAGCAGTCCATGTTTGGTGCTTTTTGATTAAAATCGATTTTTGAAAACGATTTGCCGGATTTGGACTCTTTGGTGATTTATCAGTCTCACATTGCACTTTGTGAGATTAGATTCAGAACCGTGACATGAGTCTAAACTGTAGTAGCTAGAACCACGATTTGCGCCCTCATGCGCGGAGCGGAGTTCCGGGCGGTCTACAATATCATTAAATTAAAACATTTTAACCCATAATTAAATAAGGATAATTTCTGATACGCATTTTGGGGTCGTTACATTCTCTCCACCTTAAAAAGTTTGGTCCTCCAAACTTGATTTAGCTTGTTACAAGTCCAGTTCATCGCAGATATACAATATCCCTCAATCCTTTAACAGTTTGTAGTCTTACGCTGTTATTCTCAATAAGGTTTGTTCCACGAATCATAATTAATTCGTTATTTACTGGCCTACTAGTAATCCAAGTGATAATAATAGTCAGTGGCATCAAAACATCATTTATTATTCACAACCCTCATATATTTTAATCTATTGATCTATAAGCCATATACCCCAAATGGTAACACCTTAACCCCTAGGTGTTCATAATCTAATTCTCTTTGAATATTCGTTTCCATGTAACTCGTAAGTCATCAATCATAATTCAAGTTTTTTAGTTCCACAAATAGTCCCAAATACCATAATTCTTCGAAAAATACGGAAATGTTCGTTACTTAATCGTGCTCCCCTTGACACATTCATTCTACCACAATTGAATCAAAATGAACAAAGAGGTTTTGAATCAATAACTTTAGGACTCTTTGCTCACTATTGGTTTAAGTATTCACAATATCTAGATAGTTCAAAGCGTCCCCAGCTTATTTACTTCCATACTGCATGGGATAAATGAGGTCTAAACTGTCTACCAACTGAAGTTAGGTTCCAATCCCTTTGTCTCCACTCGATATAAATGTACTTATTGATTTCTTTTACCGCAAAATTTCCTTTCGCAGTCCTTATCAATTTCTTACTTACCTTTCCATTTACCAATTGATTTTCTCATCACCGGAGTTTGACTCATTATCATCTATGTATAGATTATTACTCCAATTGATTTAGTCACCATTCACAGAGTCAACCTCATAGTAGTAAAGCACAAGCACATTGTCTATGAACTCATATAGTTTTATGTTACTATTCACATTTTCCCAATTCATATAATTCCCAATAATCACAACTCAACTTTAAATGCCATCCATGCTTATACTCTTTTGTTTCCTACAACCTCAAAGTAGGCTAAACATTTAACACAACCTTAATATCAGATGCAAGCCTTAGTCTGCAAATTTCTTCACTACATTAGTCCAAATAGTAGTACCTGTATAGCTTATACGCCTTGTTGATAAACCAATAGGTGGGTCCAAAAGTCAAAAATCACAAATAACTCACTTAGGAAAGCTAATAACATTTACTCATCATTTATTTCAATATTTTACATAAAGGCATTAAATCAATCCGTATAACATTTCCCATAAAATAGATCCTTCGAGTACTAAAGAAACTTTTAACATATACTATTAGCCTGATGATCAACCCATCCCATAACTAAATGAGTCAAATAACCAAATGGGTTCTAAACTAATAGTTTGCTCACAATAGCTCAAACACATGTAATACTGATTTTAACTCATCGAAGTGTCCTTAATTATCTTAGCATTTCAGCTCAAGTTTCAATTATTCACTCAAAAGAAATCTAAACTCTCCAATAGTCGTTCTAGCATACATAGGAACACTAATTCCAATGTAACACTTTGTACACTCATTAAATTCCTTGTCATTGGTCTTTCGTATCATGACACTTCTTAACACATTCCTTGATTCATTTGTTGAATTCACACTTGACTTCTTCTGTTGGTCTTGTTGCTTCTCATGACATATTCATATAGGTTCCGTCATATTCGTAAATCGCCTTTCTACTTTATCTAGTTACCTCAACAAGGACTCAACTTCCATTTCATCTCTACTTCTCATCTTCTTCTTCTATGGTCACAAGCTACAGGCCGATGACACGTGGGGTATCACTTACTAACTACAATATAGCACATGGTATCTCATATTTAATCATGAAACGTAGAATCATACAATCATACAAAGATATGGGTGGAATGAGTTCTTCATCTCATATCAAACCATTTTCTACCTCGCACTCACATAGTCCCATACTCGTTATCAATCATCACTTCTCTCAATTGCCATAATTCCTTACACTTTATTGATGAACAATAGCCTTAGATTCCCAAAATTTCTCATAGTCCAATTCCGCATGTAACCCATATAGAAGCCAAGATTTAATCTCTTTCACATCATGTTCCTACAAACAAGCTTATATACCAATTTCAATATCCTTGTAACACCAATATTCCATATCTTTCACAACCTCAGCCTCAATATCATACTCAACACATAAACACATTCTCAAAATTCTACATATGAAGTATTCCACAATACACAAGTAAAGTTTATAAGTCTAATAAACTTCTAGGTTCAGTCAGTACGTCCCCAAGTTTTATCGAATGTTCAATTGCCATTCTACTTACTACGTAACCATTGGGCTTGTAATCTGTGTCAATTGTTTCATTTATGCTCATAGTCATATCAATAGGCATCATAATAACTTGCCAATTACAGTGTGAGGGCTAAGCAACCTATTCTGCATACTCACAAAGTCAAACATAAAGCTGTCAAGCAGTAGAGGTTCAATAATGTGCAATTCTAATACCATGTCGCATCAGTAATATCAAAGTGTCAAACGTAACATCAATCATCCTATTACCTGCCTAGAAAACCCAAAATGGCTTGCACCTCCACACGTACGAGACACCCCCATCGCACCTCCGGCCGAGCTTGTTCAAGTCCAAAACTTCCCGAGGTGTTTCCACATTTCCATTTTTCGTCCTTACGCCTGATTTTCAAAAATTTCTAACTCACAAAACAATAAAAATCAAAAGACATAACTCTGATCACGGTCACTAGACATAAATCAATGTACAATGCTCTGAAAGCGAGATGATAAGTTCAAAAAGGTACACTCAAATCAGGTCAACGGCCCTGTGTTATAAAGATTAGTTACATATACCAATATATATAGAGTAAAACTAGGGACCCTTAAGCCTTGTTTGTTTACCGGACTCTGTTAGATGAGATTATTAATATAATGTGATTGAGTTAGGGGATACTATTGTGGTATTATTAGATTGAAGATGTAAGATGAATTTATATAAAAGTCCTCAATATATAAAATGTTACTTTGTTATTTTATAAAGTGGGGCTATCGTAGTAGTTTCACCTCAAATCCCATGGGATAGGATTGTGAAATCTACGTGATACCCTGAAATATGGACATTATAAGGATAATACCAACGTAAATTTGAATATGAATTAAAGGGAAATTTCTATTAAAAGTTAAATTAAATCAACAAAATGTCTTATATTCATCCCAAAAGAAATTTAAAAACTAATGTCAATTAGTTACATCCTAAAAAAATTGGTTGTTCAACTATGACTAGCATACGTATGAGAACCCATAGTTTCATATATTAAATTATTTCAGTGATCGTATTGTATTTCAATTTTTATTTAAATTAATTTTGATAAATATATTTAACTACTTAAATTCTATAATTCAATTGTGATAATTAATTATAAAATTATATTATATTAAGTCACTTTAATATTGGTAATTCAATCATTAATTTATAATATTAAATTTTCCTGATTAGGAGTAATTTTAGACTATCCTAATTTAACCTTTTTGTATTAATTTTATATGTTCTTATTTGAAATTATGGGAACTAGATTAAATAAATAAATAGTAACTAAATTAGTTAGTTCTTAGTTAGGAAGAAACAATTTAGTTAGATATATATATACAATAAGTTAATTTGACAAAGAAAAAAATAGCAAAATTGAGGGAATAGCCGGTTAGCTCTTTCCAAGGCCCGCCTTTGGGCTTTGTTGAGCATGTATTTTGTGCGGACACAGAGTTTACCCCACACGCTAATACCTCATGATCAAGTAAGAACCTCTGCGAACGGTGTCGTTTGGCCTGAAAATACAATAACAGTGAGCTTATCAACGAGTATTTGCTGAAAACCCCATTTGATGCCTAAGTTAGAACAATAGGGACCAATGTTAGGAAAAAAGCTCTCTCAAAGTTTTGTAATTAGAATTGCATCACCTTCATTAGGTTTACCTTTGAGCTTTCGTATGTTTTCAGCATAGTAGAGTCCTAGTGGACTTGTAATTCCTCTTAATAGCTTCCCATTAGGAATCTATCTCTCAAGGATAATGTTTGTCCTCAAACACCTTGATCTTATAGGTCTCTATGAAGCCTATTGTAGACACCCCATTTTTGACCGTCTTTGAGACTTGGACGTCACCGTTTGAACACTCGGTGATCATCCTTGTTTGTATTCGTCTTGAGTTCCCGGAGGTCTCGGCCACGTGCCTTGCCTCAAGACTTCTCGACTCGACTGTTTTGTGTTTAGTTTTGCACCAAACACTTGTGTTTTGCTTTTGAGGGGCAGGGAATGGCTTGTTGGCCATCCCTACACCTCACCAGCCATGGCTTCAGGCAACCGGCCATTGTTTTGTTGCCATCGGCCAAATGTTTGGCCGGCCGGCACTCTTTGTGGTCGGCCGACCATTGTTTTGGCCAATTTGTCATTTTTGGCTGGCTGACCACTGTGCATCTGCTTTTGGCAGATATTTTGTGCCAGCTGTGATAGCTGGCACCCACTTTGCACCCCCTCCATATACGTGTATGGAGGGATTTCACTCTTGCTTAGCTTGTTTTGTAAGCTTTGCAAGAGTGAATATCTATAAAGAGAGGCCTTCTCCTCTCTCCCCAAGAGTTACAAAAAAGTTCCAGAGAGCTCTGAGATTAGGGTTTGCATAGTGTATCTATCTATTTCTATATCTCCCTCTCTTTTTGCCTTTGTGTGTGTTTGTTCTTAGTTTTGCACTACGGCACCTACCATTACACTATACCTTGGTTGCTGAGGAACCAAAGGCATGTTCTTGAAGTTCTTGAGTGGATTCAAGCTAAGGAAGGCTGCTGGAACTCCTTTCTTGAAGAGGTCTACAAGGGTGAGTGTTCTTGCTCTTTATTCCCCATTTTTGCTTAGGATTTTTTCCATCCTTGTACCTATTTTTAATCTTAGTCTATAACATATAAAAGTTCTGATTTTAAGTGATTAAAATAGTTGTTTAGGGTTGCTTTGGTGTTTGGGGTTGTTTGACCCCTCTTAGGCCTTGTTTGGCCCCCATTTTGTACTATTTTGGTGAGCTCTGGGACCGTCTTGTCTTAGCCTCCTCACCACTGAAATCCAAAGGGATTTCAGTGGTGGGGATGGTGCTTTAAGGTCCTAAGAAAGAGAGGGCCATCCCCTCTCCTTGTTGCCTTCAATATGTGCCATTTTAGCCTCATGTGTGAGCACCATTATTGAAATCATGTTGGCCATGTCTTAGCTAGTATTTGTGCTTATTTTGTCATGATATAGCACTATTTTTAATTGGTTTAGACACACCATGCTTTCCTTGCATACTTGTCTTGTAATGCCATGATTTGCCTTAACTTGTACTTAGCATTTAGACTACTATGCTTACTTGTTTTGGCCAAGCTTTGTGAAGCTTTTATGCATGTTTTAGTATGCTTAAGGTCTGTTTGTGGTTGTTTTGGCCATCTATGACATGCTTTGCATAGCCACCTTGCATTTTGGCTTGTTAGCCTTGAGTGTGTGAGTGTTGAGCATGCATTACTTGAGCTATTTCAGTGGTTTGGCACCACTTACCATGTCATTTCAGTCCATTTAGCATGCTTGTATGCTTGCATTTGACGTTACTTTAAAGCCTTAAAGAGTTTGTGTTTCATGCTCCATGAAAGTGTCATTGCGTATGCCATCATGTTTAGGCCTCTAGGATGCCATGTCAATGTGTTTTTGGCTTTGTTTTAACATGCTAAAACTCTGATTTTGGTTGTTCAAATCATGCCATGTTTGGTTTTGCTAAGTGTAGTTCAATACCTCTTTGGTGAGCCTTAGGTTTTGGACAAAATTGCATGCTTTGCTTGTCTTGTTTAGTTGGTTTGGCACCATCCTTAACATGATTTTCAGAGTTTGATATGCATGCCATTTGTCCATATTTGTTTCCTTTTAGGTGTGCTTAAAAGTTGCTTCTTTATGCTTAAATGTTGGACCATATGTGCATGCATGTTTGTATGTGTTTTGGCCCTCATTTCCATAGCATTTGGCCGCTGTTTTGGGCTTGTTAGAGAGCTGCCCAAACTAGTTTAAGACCATCCTTTGCATATTGTTGCATGCTCGCCTTGTGTGTTGTTGCATACTTGACCTATCGCATGTGTTGCATGCTTGAATCACATCGCATTTGGCATGCATTCTTCCTTTTCATCTTGGTTGCTTAACATGTTACGTGTCTTGCATGTTTGCATGTTGGCATTGCATCTTGCATGCTTGTTAGCTTGCATATGTTGTTACATGCCTTGTATGCTTGTTTGCTTAGGTTGTGTGCGTAGTGCACATTACTTGCTTGCATGCTCATATTGTACACTTAGCTCACATGCCTAGGTTGCATTTTGCATGCCTGTCTTGCCTCTTGAAGTCACCATGATAGAGGTTGGGCCTTATGTGTTTGTTTGGTTTTGCATTACATTTGAAATCCAAATGCACAACTTGACTCATTTGGCCATCACGCATTGAAATGTGCGATTGGTGGCTCGAGGGTCGAGTACCATACCCCTTTGAGTCATAAACATGACAAGGGGTGTGGTGATACAAACATTGCTTTGAAATGCATCGCCATGCCCTGTTTTGCCCTCTGCTGCTGTCAAAACAGGTTTCTGCAGGAAGACATGGCCGGTCGGCCATCTCCAGTGCCGGCCGGCTATCCATTGTCGGCCGATGGCTTCATTGGTGGTCGATGACCACTTTACCATGGCCGGTGGTGTTTCATCTTGGCCGGTGGCATCCCACAATGTTCAGAGAATGCTCCTTGGGACTTGTGCAATTTTCAGAGGCATAAAATAGTGAAAACAGAGGCAGCTTGTGCATGGTGGTGGATTTCCAAGCAGAGTCGAGCATGCATGCATTGGACCCTCTTCCCGAGGCTGTTTTATCGCTTTATTAGCTTAGTTAATTTGCTTAACTAGTTAATTGGTTTGTAACTATTTAATTAGCTAGAATAGTTTAATTATTTACTTGGTTTGTATAATTTATTCGGACCCTCTAAGCAAGGGTAATTGTGTAATAAGTGTGGGTGCGTGTGTGCATGTCTTCCAACCTCCACTTCTTTCTCCTTTTTACTTACCTGCTTTTGATGGTTAGTATTAGGGCATATTTCAATTTAGCATCCTTATGCTATGCATGCGTGCATCCATTCATTTGTATTGCATGCACCGGGCTCGGCGCATCATGCTAACTGCATAGTATTTCAAATCTAACTTGAATACGTGCTATTTGTTGCATTCCACATGCCATCCTAGGATTAGCCAAGCTTCTAGTTGCATTTTGTATGCGATGCATTAGTCACTTAACATGAACTAGGATCACGCATTGATTACTAACTAGTTTTTGTTTTGGCTCGGAGTACTAGGTAAGCTTTTTATGCTTCAGCATCCTTTCATGCGTGTGAGTGATTGCCATGACAGCATGCTGACCATGAGGCTATCTGCTTAATTGATTTACTGCTTGAATGCCTGTGGGTGAAGGTTGGATTGTTTGAGTTGGAGCAACTCGTTGAAATCTATGTTTTAGCCTACTTGCGAGTAGCAAATTTCAAACTGTCTTTCAAACGAGCAGATATGCAATGCTTTGTTCCAAATTAGGCGATCTAGTCTATACTTTTGTGTTGTGCGCATCACATAGTAAGATTAGCTAATTAACCGGAATAAGAATGCATAATGTTTTCAAAGTTAGATATCATGGTTAGTAGAGGCCGATCTTTGATCGGGCGAGCGGGGGTGCTTATAGCTGACCTTCCCCAATCGTACCCAAGTTCCCGAGCCGAGGCAACTTTGGTGATGACGGACACGTGGCCTTAGGCAAACGAGTCAGGGTTTCCTAAATTCCCCCAAAATAAATATTTAGGTGGCGACTCTGTATCTGGCAAAGCAGTCCATGTTTGGCACTTCTTTCAAAAAAATCTGTTTTTAAAAACGATTTGCTGGATTTGGACTCTTTGATGATTCATCGATCTTGCATTGCACTCTACGAGATTAGATACAGGACCGTGACATTAAGTCCTGAACTGTAGTGAGCCCAATTGAACAGAACGGGGGATTTCCCTCCCGGGACGTTCGGGGACGTCTACACCTATCCACTTTTGAGTTGACAAACAGGTTGAGTAAAGCACGTTATCCCGATTGTTCTCTATTAGGAAAGCCACTTAGTCATTCCAAACCCATTTCAGCCCAAAGGCTACAAGTTAAGACTGAGGCTTTACACCATACAATCTATCTTCAACTCGGTCCAAGGACCTAGCATATCTCTTCCTGGCCAGACAACACCGCCCAAACACTAAGACCTAGCCTAACCCAATTCTTGTGTGGCCCTAATCCCATTGACCATATTTGCTTAGTCAAAACATGGGCTATGCTCAAAACAGACAGAATGGCCCTTATGGTAGGTCATCTAAGCTAGGCTGTGGTGGGCTTTGATCGACCCATTTGTCCTGTAGAATTTTCCCTCTTAATTGCCCTTTAATTTCGTCTGTTACTCCAAGCATGACTAAGATTACACTCGACTTACTCCATGCTAAAACCTTATAGCCTGGCCTCGCCAGGCTTGTCCCTTGCTTGCCAATCTGCTCAGCTACTAACTTCCTTGACAAAATGTCATGTCTGGGACACATGGCTCGTGTTCATTGGTTTTGTATGTTTGCGCCAACCATTTGTATGATTCCCAAATTTGAAATGATGGTTCCTTTTCACTCTCTCACCCATTCAAATGCCATGTACATACATGCTTTGTATGTCACTTTGTTTTCTTCACTGTTTTATAGCCAAACCAGAGTGCACTAAAGCTATTTCCAGCTATTCGAAGCCATTTCGATTGTATTTTCCTCCCATTTCCAGATTGTGATCGCCATTGAAGCCTTTCAAAGGATACTGATTTGAAGTTGTAAAACGTAAGTTTTCTTCACTTTTCTCAACTATTCTTCAAGTTCTTTGAAGTTCCTTTTGTTCTTGGTCCTTAAACTTCTAGTTTTCATCTCTAGGCACCCTATAATTGATTAATCCTTGTTATCGATTATTTAAAGAATGCTAATGCCTTAGAAATGACCTAAAAATCACTCCAAACCTCAATTGTAACCAAAATTTTGGGCTCGAAGAATACGAAACTAGGTTGAACTGGGTAGAAAGTGGGTTTTGATCTTGAATCTAAGTATGACTAGGTGTAGACACCCCATTTTGACTGACCCTAAGACTTCAGGCGCTTCAAAACTTCCCAATAATAAAATGGTAATTACTTCATCCCTAGAGATATTTGAAGTTTTATTGTATTGCCCCTAGTTTAGCCAAAAACTATCTTTTTGCAAAAATAGCCATCTTACCCCTGAACCTATTTTCAATCAAAATCTAACTCTTTGGTCTTGAGGAAGAGGGGAGAGCTCAACTAAGTCTTAATCGATAATATTTTCCAAAGTTAGTAACCAGTTTTATTTAAAAACATTGACTGAGAGGCAACTGGGCTTATTTGGGCCATAAGCAAGCCAAAGGCATGAAACCCCGCACTTGTGCATGCATAGATAGCACATATCTTAAGGCAGCACGTGTGCTCGCAAGTGCCATGTGTACACGCACCTACGATGTGCGGCTGCACATCCCTCCGCAATCTAGAGTCTGATTTGGAATAGGATCTTTGGTGCGATTTTGTAGGGAGGTGGCAAGAAAAAGTGAATGACAACCCTAGCACGATCTAGGGTGTTCCTCAATGCTCCTATTTGC
This sequence comes from Camellia granthamiana, assembly GCA_036172215.1. Lineage (NCBI taxonomy): Eukaryota > Viridiplantae > Streptophyta > Magnoliopsida > Ericales > Theaceae > Camellia > Camellia granthamiana. The sequence continues at coordinate 116,008,308 of CM069903.1, forward strand.
ATATAAAAGGAGCCTCTACCTCTCTCTTTCAAAGGACTAACACTTAAGCAATTTTTGAGAGCTTTTTAAATGAATTAAAGAGTGAGACACACCCTCCCAACCCAAACTTTGAAATTATTAAACCCTAACAGCAGCTTTAATATATAAAAGTCAATCTAGGGTTTGACAGAAGCAACTCAAATCATACCAAAGCTTGAAGGAAGCTTGAAAGCAACACAATCTTGCCTTTTTTTCTTGCTTGTTCTTCGATTTATTGCAAACCAATGAGTAAGTCTCCTATTTATCTATATTTTAGTGCCTTTCTTCTCCTGTTTTCAATATGTAAGCATGGCTAGGTTGTTTAAGTAGCATAAAGCATCATGTAAGGTGGTTATCTTGCGTGTTTTCGCTTTATTCTTTCATGTTTTGTTTAATTCATATAAATAGCATGTTTAGGTTAGACTATTCATGATATAATCATGCATGTAGCCCAATTTTATCATTGTATATTCTGCGTGTTTCGATTATTTTGCCTTAAACTGGGTTTAGGTTTGCATATTGTGTGCATAGTAGCATGTTTAGGCTTGTGTACATTATTTTATTCATATCTTGCATAGCTTGACGTGTGGCAGTGGAATCTAAGTCAGTTTCTTTTCTTTCATTCATATTGCTTGTGTTTGCATTGTTTTTCAATAATTCAAGTCTATATGTTTTTTTTTAATATATATAAAATTTGATGTTTTGAATGTTTTCATAAATATTGCTCAGTTTAGATTAAGTTTATGGGCATGTTGTGTCAAAAATCATTTTTGTTGAAAATCCTTGTATTATGAAATATATGGCTTTATTCTTTTAAATCTAAATTGAGTGATGTTTATTTATTTTTTTCAATCATCTAGTTTTTAGGATTAGTGAAGGTTTTAGAGTTTAATAATGAATTGTATGAAATAATTAATCATTAATCTCATAAAATAGAATATTAGTAGAGGTTAATCCCTTAATTGGGCAAAAGGGGATACATCATTCAAAGCCCTTCCCCTTTTGTACCTTAGTTCCCGAACCTTGATTATTTGGTTGTGACAGATCTGGTCTTATACTTAGTTTCCATTGTTAAAGGTTTCTTAAATCTTGATAAAAATTAAGTGGCGACTCTATTGATGTCGAAAAGCTAGTTGGTACAACTTTGAGTGTGGAAACGCGCCTTATATCCAAAAAGGCACGACGTCTACACCAAGCAAAATTGATTTTTTTTATCTTCAAACTTTTCTCAATCGGGAAAACACATGTTTTTGATACTAGCATTGCTTTGACTAGGGAAAACCCAGTTTTAATCTAAAGCCACAACACATATCGGGCAAACACGGTTGTAGACACCCCATTTTTGACCGTCCTCAAGACTTGGACGTCACCGCTCGAACACTCGGTGATTACTCATGTTCGTGTTTCGTTTTGAGTTCTCGGAGGTCTTGGCTGCACGCCTAGCCTCAGGATCTCTCAACTCGACTATTTTGTGTTTGGTTTTGCACCAAACACTTGTGTTTTTGCTTCTAGGGGTAGAGAGTAGCTTCTTAGCTACTCCTGGCACCCACCGGCCGTGGCTTGAGGTCACCGGCCGTGTTTTGAGGCTACCGGCCATTGGTAAAATATACCATTGGCCGGTCGGCATTCAGTGTGGCCGGCCAACCATATGTTTGGCCGATGGCCCCCTTTTCTCGCCGGTACCACATTTTTGCCTTTTTCGGGCATGGTGCATGCCAGCTGTGCCAGCTGGAATGCACTAGACCTGCTCCCGTGCACAAGTGTAGCTGTTTTGCACCTTTGACCCCTTTCTTTGCACCCTTTGCTCAAAGCTTCTTGAGGAAGCTTTGACCCCTTGTCTTAGCTTCCTCAGGAAGATTGCACCCCTGGGGTAGCTTCCATGGGAAGCTTGATCCCTTTGCCCCTTTTCACTTAGCTTCTTTGAGAAGCTTAGAGCCTTCCCTTTGCCTATATAAGAGATCATCCCCCTTCTTTTTCTTAGTGGAGCAAAAACCAGAGCAATATACATACATATATCTGCCATATACTTTCTCTCTCTATATCTCCCTCTCTCTCATCCTTTGTGTGTGTTTGGAAGCCTAAAAGTGTGTTTTGACCTTGGTTTTGCACGAAGACACACACCATTACACCATACTTCGACCTTGAGAGGCTTAGAGGGTTTGTTCTTGAGGTTTTGGACTGGTTTTGATCAAAGAAAGGAGGCTGCACTTGCTGTTCATCAAGGGTTCTTCAAGGGTAACCTTTTCACTTTAGATTCCCCAATCTTGCACTAGACTTTTGCATGTCTTGCTTACTGTTTTAGACTTTGTGTATAACTGAAAAAAGTCTTGTATTTGCATGCTTGAGATCTTTCATTAAGGACATTTTGTTGTTTGGGGTTGACCACCCCCTTCTAGGCCTTGTTTGGCCCTTTTGGTGCTATCTTTGTTAAGCTTTGTTTACTCTTGTGTACTGACCTTTTCACCACTGAAATCCAGTGGATTTTCAGTGGTGAAGAAGGGGTTTTGAGGTCTTGCATAGGGAAGGGACACCCCTCTCCCTTGGTCTCTCTCTCTTGTTTGCATATTTGGCTCAATATGGTAGCATGCACGCCTAGTCTTGTTTGGCTTTATTTCAGAGCTTATTTGGTGTTCATTTAGCATATTTTATCTCTGCCTCATGTTGATTTGTTGGCCTTTTGCACGTATAATACACTTGCTTTGAAATCCCATCATTTGGCTTAAAGTGTATCATGTTGTAGCATATCATTTGAGCATGATTTTGGTCTGGTCCTAAGAAGGTTTTAGCATTATTTTGCTGTGCTTGAGGTCTGTTGGTTGCTGATTTGGTCATGTTTGACATGTGTGATATGGTTGCTATGCATTTTGGCTTGTGAGCCCTAAGTATGTGAGTCATAAACACGCCTTAGTTGGTCTATTTCAATAATTTGGAATCATTTGCCATGCCATTTCAGTCCCCAAACCATGCTTGTATGCTTGCATTCATCACATCTTTCATGCTTTGAAGATGTGTCCTTTTGTGCCTTGAAATGAGTATTGTGCATGCTTGGGGCTGCCATATCACTGGGTTTTGGGACTTATTTTGGTGCCTTAAAACTCTGTTTTGGTTGTATAGCTTATGCCATGTTTGCTTAAGGTAGTGGTAGTAGAAGACTCTTTTGTTATGCCTTAGTCTTGAGCCTATTGGTGTGCATGCTTACATGAGTATTTATCCATCATTTTAGGCATCTTTTGTCACTGTTTTGGGGGTGGGCTGAGGTCTGCCCCTTTGTGTTTTAGGTCCATCATTGCATGATTGTATTGCCTTACTTTGGTTTCATGCTTACATTGTACGGTAGGATGTATCACATTGCATTTTGTATGATAGGTCACTTCGCATTTGGCATGCTTTGTACCTATTAGCCTCATGTTGCATACTTGAGCCACCTTGCATACATTGCATTACATTTTGCTTGGTTTGGGGTGTCAAAAACCAAGTATGAGGATTGAGAAGTGTTCATACTCCAAGTGATGTAACACGTCTCAACCCTCGGTCGTCAATCCCCTTGACCTCAACATGATAGGGTGTTGGCATTCATCTCTTTTGTTTGCATGCATTTACATAAAGTTGCAAACTTGGCCTCTTAGGCCATCTTGCATCAAAATGCACAATTGATGGCCCGAGGGTCAAGGGTCATGCTCCCTTGAGCCCATTGCATGATAGGGAGTGTGGCCATGCTTACATTTGCTTAAAAATTCCATGCCATACACTGCATGCCCTCTGTTGCTGTCAAAACCAATTTCTGCAGGAAGCTTTGGCCGGCCGGCCATCTCTAGTGCCGACCGGCCATCCGTAAGGTGATGACCGGCCATCCGTAAGTGGCCGATAACTTCATCAGCGGCCGGTGACCATTTCCCATAGCCGGTGGCCATTACTCCTAGCCGGTGGTGCTCCACAGTGTGCATAGAACCTAACCCAAGACTTGTGCAGTCTTCAGAGGAGCTAGGCAGTGTAAACAGAGGCAGCAACGCTATGGCAGCGAGTTTCCGGGCAGTACAAGTCAAGCATGCATCATCCAATCATTTTAAGGCGGGGGTTGTGGCCAGTTTAATTCTGTATTTAACCTGTTAATTAAATAGGAGTTCTGTAATAATTAATTAAGTAGATAATTATTTATTCGGTTGTGTAATATTTATTCGGACCCTCCGAGTGAGGGCAATTATGTAATAAGTGTGTGTGAGTGTGTGCATATCTTCCAATCCCACGTCTTTCTTCCCTTTTATTTACCCGCTTATGATGGTTAGTCTAGGGCATGTCTTAATTAGCATACAGTATGATAGCATGTTTGCATCCATTCATTCGTTTTGCACGCACCGGGCTCGGCACATCATTCTAACTGCATTTGTATCTCAATTCCAAATTGAATGCGTGTTAGTTGTAGCATCTCATACGCCATGTTTAGGTTAGCCGAGCCTCTCTTAGTTGCATTTTGCATGTGTTGCATTAGCCATCTTAACATGGACTAGGATCATGCATGTGATTACTAACTAGTTTCTGTTTTGGCTTGGAGTACTAGGTAAGCTTTTATGCTTTAGCATACCGCATGCGTGTGAGTGTTGCCACAATAGCATGATTACCATGAGGCTAGCTGCTTATGTGATATAACTGCTTGAATGCCTGTGGATGGAGGTTGAATTACCTAAATTGGAATAATGCATTAAAACTGCGAGTTTTAAGCCCACTAGATGGTGGCAAAACCATCTTTTCTAAAGCCCATTTGAGGGTGGCAAAACCTGCATCTTTAGCCTACTTATGAGTAGCAAACCATCATCAAAACAAGCATGAAATGTTTTGTTCCAATTTAGGCTATTTGGTCTATACTTGTTTGCTGTGCGCATAACATAGTAATTCTAGGCTAATAACAGGAATAAGAACGCATAATGTCTTCAAAACAAGATATCACGGTTAGTAGAGGCCGATCTTCGGATCGGGCGAGAGGGGGTGCTCATAGCTGACCTTCCCCAATCGTACCCAAGTTCCCGAGCCGAGGTAACTCTGGTAATGACGGACACGTGGCCTTAGGCAAACGAGTCAGGGTTTCCTAAATCCCCCATTAAAAATATTTAGGTGGCGACTCTGTATCTGGCAAAGCAGTCCATGTTTGGCACTTCTTTCAAAAACCTGTTTTCTCAAAACGATTTGCCGGATTCGGACTCTTTGGTTCAGATTAAGAACCGCGACACATTTTCGAGTTCGAACTGTAGCACGGAGGCCCTCATGCGGGGCACGTCTACAGTTTCTGGCGACTCTGCTGGGGACTTTAGAGAACTTGACTTGAACTCGTGATATCTTGTTTTGACTACACTCATGTGTTTCTTTGCATTGCATGTGCATTGGTGCGCCTAGGACACCGTGTTGGCCATCTGCTATTCTTGAGCGGTTTGCCGGAGGCTTGACTTTGTCAAAGCATGCCATAAGGCTGACCGGTTGCGGGCTCTGCCAGTATGGGAACACAAACCCTGGTTTTACCGGGGCACCCTTTTCGACCATTCGACCTAGTGCATATTCGGAATCCATAGTGACCATTCCAAACTAGGACAGGTTGCTTACCCGATGTAAGGTTGTTTGAAACCGTTGCGTGCGTAGTGAAACCCTAGCTCCTGACAAAATAGGACAGGGAAACCCTACCCCAACATAGGGGTGTTTTGGCTCTCTTCTACTTGCTATGTGCTTTTAGAGTGTATCTCTACAGGAACACACATCAGTTTGCAAGTTTGAGTATCAGGCCTGCGGGCATCAGTGTTTTTGGGAATCAGTTCTCTGCGGGTATCAGATTCAGACTTGGGGGATAACGATTTGGAAACACTGATCAATGATTAAGGAACAATATATTCAGCTTATTGGCAGGATGTTGTGATACCCAACTGTGTGCTGCATATTTATTTTACGCCGTTACGCTGTCCATTTGTCTGTTTATTTATTTCCTTATACGCTTTATTTATCTTCTTGCTAGGGTAGTTGAGCACGATTGCTTCTGACCCAGTAGATATTCCCCAAGCACTCTGGACTAGAGGTCGTCAGCTCCATCGATCTGAGGATCTAATAGACGGACAACCAGTGTACCACTCTCTACCCCCGATTACTAGACGGAGGGCTGTTAGGCAGAGGGCATTAGTTCAGAAGTCAGTTCAGAGGGCTTTATCTGCCCCACCTAAGTACAGTAGGGATCAGGGTTCTGTTTCACCTATAGAGAGGGAATATATACCGGTAATTCAACCAGAGCAGAACAGTATGGCCAGCTTAGAGGAGATGGTGCGCCAGCTCCAAGAGAGTATGAAAACCATGCAACAAGATGTTGTCCGACAGGCGGAGTTCGCCAAGCAGCTAGCCACGGTTATGAATGAACAAGCAGAGTTAATCGTTAGGTTACAGCAGCAAGCCCCTCTCCCGCCAGGAGTTCCAAACCTCGAGGAGACAACTAATGTTCAGAATGATACAGACATTCCCACAGGACCACCTCCACCCCCGATCCTACCCTAAATTCCCCCCCAGTTATCCAAAACACCCACCAACCTACCGGACTCTCCCTTTGAGTTCGAGACAGATCCCACAGCACTGAAGTTGAGCAAGCTTGAAAAGCTGTTCAAGAGATCCCAGGGAGTCAAGACCATCCCTGACATTGAAGATGGATATACCGACGCAGCTGTGACGCTGCCTGACAGATTCAAAATGCCTCATATTGACCGATTTGATGGATCCGAGGATCCCATGGTGCACCTGAGATTGTTTTCAGATATCTTAAGGCCAATGGGCCTCACCAGACTGCAGAAGCTGTCTCTATTCGGCCAGATCCTGTCGGGTGTGGCGGCTATATGGTATGCCAAATTAGAAGATGACGTCAAGAGAAACTGGAATGAGATGGCTGAGGCCTTCATTGCGCAATACTCATATAATACACAGATCGAGATTACGACCTGTGATCTTGAGACGACGAGACAAGAGCCTAAAAAGAGCTTCTCAGAATTCGTGACCAAATGGAGGGCCAAGGCTTCGATGATGACCCTAAGGCCCACGGACAAAGACCAGATTCGGATGATTGTGCGCAATCTTCAGCCGAAGTTGATGCAAAAAATGATTGTACTCCCCTTCCCTACTTTTTCTGATCTATATGAGATGGGGGTACAAATTGAGGATGCCTTGAAGCAAGGCTTAATTGATAATGACCGGGAGCAACCCCGAAGAACTTTCAATCGCAGCAACAATGCAGGCCCGAGCGACACTACAACTACAAGAGCCTCCGAAGTGAGCATGGTCACCACCAACCCCCCTCCAAGAACCATGGCAGCTACGCCATTCTCCGGTGCGTCCGGAAGCCATACACAAACAGCCAAATACCCACCTAAAAACACAAGAACCTTCGCTCCACTGTATATGCCCCTGTCCAAAGCTCTGGGGGTTTTAATCAGAAAAGGGCACTTGAAGCCCCTAGAGCCGCGGCCATTACAGGAAAAACTTCCCCCTACCCACAATCCAGCCAAATATTGCACATTTCACCAACAGCACGGTCATGACACCAATCTGTGCTACCGATTACGTCATGAGATTCAAGATCTCATCGATAACGGGGTGATTCTGCCTCCCGAGAAACCCAATGTTACAACAAACCCTCTCCCTACACATAACCAAGCTCCACCTCCCAAAAGAATCAATTTCATTCAGACTGGGGTCGTGTCTTACGATCCTAGCATCTATATCACTCCTTCCCATTTGCCTAAACCGGAGGTACTCCTTCCTGATTGCACCGCTTGTGCATGATGGACATCTCATAACCCAACCTAAGCCCATGGTGGTGACTGTCGAGGACGGAAGAGGGGAGATTTTAGAGGAGAAGAGGGTTGTTGAGCCAGAGTTTGAGAAATCTGCGAGTTCTGTTGAGAAAGCATATAGTCCGAGTGACTACATTTCGTCAATAGGCCAGGATGGGCTAGGTGTGGAATTGCCGACGGAGGCAGAGCTGTGTGTGATCCAAGGGGATGGTTTGGGACAGAGGACGAATAACTTGATAGCTGTGGAAGGGGACCTTGCCAACCTCTAGTTTTACAGTTACCAAGATCCAGGGGACGTAGCAGTCAACTGGTTTGATTATGAGGAATCGACAGAGGCTACCGGGTGGTTGGATGATCAACCGGATGTGGTGGAAGAGTTCCAACCAGAACAGGGCCCAGCAGGGGCAAGAAGGTCAGTGACGGCCGAAAGGGTCAGGGAACAGAGTACATCGCCGGAGAGCGCCGATGTCAAGAATTTCGCTCAAGATTGGAGCATTTTGAATACAGGAATCATTGAATAGCCGGTTGTATTGACACAGTCGGAACAGGAAAGATTTGAAGATTCCGAGAGAATCAGGAAGGCAAAGGCCCATGTGGGGATTGAAACTGCTATGAGCACAGAAACAGAGAATGCTGCGAGCATAGGGATGGAAGGTACCGCAAGTACGAGAACAGTCATGCCAGAGCCGGACAGGTGTCTGTCGGCCGTGGATGGAATGTGGTGGGAGGACGATGATTTATGTCTTGCCCACATGGATGAAGATTGGGGGAACAACCAACCGGACGACACCTGGTACATTGGAGAGGTCGACCATATGACAAGGAGCGGGCGGTACTTCAAACCCCCGCACCTAGATCAACCAGAGGCTTCTGGGAAAGATAGGGAGACTGAGAAACAGAAGGAAAAACAACTTGAAGAGGAGGCTGTGCTCAAACAGTTAAAAAAGATACAAGCAGACATCTCCATCTGGGGACTGCTTATGGCATCACGAGTGCACAGACAAGCTGTCTTATCGGCCATGGACAAGGCCAAGCTTTCGATAGAAACCACGCCAGAACAGCTGGTGGGATTAGTCTTTCCGGGAGGAGCTACCCCGACGCTAACTTTTTCCGACAAGGAATTGCCACCTGAGGGGGCAAACCATAACAAACCACTCTACATCTCTGTGGAGTGTAGGAATAAATAGATACCGGTGGTTCTTGTTGTTACCGGATCCGCCATCAACGTCTACCCGGCAAGGACAGCATATGCGATCGGTTTGAAAATCGCGGACTTTGTACCAATAGCCCAAGTGATTCGGGCATACGACAACACAAGTAGAGAGGTCATGGGGACGGCATGAGATAGATTTCCATGTCTTAGAGGTTCCTGCAACTTTCAACCTACTTTTGGGGCGGTCGTGGCTGCATCAGGTAAAGGCAGTTTCCTCCACCTTACATCAAATGGTGAAATACCCCCATGAGAAGGGAGTAGCCATTGTTTTTGGGAATTCATCGATTCATCCACCACCGGAGGTATCTACGCCTGTTCTAGAAATTGAGCATGGCATGGAGGATGTGTTCATATCGGGTTTTACCCTGGCTGAGGCTCGGGTTGTACAGAAAATCATGGCTGCTAACGAGGGGATATATGTCAGTGCTCAAGCAGTATACCTCATGAACAAGCTCCAACACATCCCCGGGATGGGATTGGGAAGGAGCGGCCGGAAGAGCGTCGCAACATTGGCCGAAGTGCCACACAACCCTCATACCTTTGGCTTGGGTTATCTACCCACCAGGGAGGATTGGGTAAGGAAAGGAAAGGAGATGGCTAGGAGAGCCAGAGTGAAACAAATGGGGAAACCTTTTGAGTTGATGCACCGGCCCATCCAGGGTACCCTCAACGGACGCTTCATCCGGGAGGGGGAGGACTTTCCATTCTGTGGCTTTCCGGAGCCGTGGCTGAACGCGGAAAGGAAACGCGTGCCGGGGTTCGAGATTTTCTTTGACCTAGAATTATCTGGGGATGATGTTGTCAAAGAGCAGACAGACCCGACGGTTGAGGTTAAGCAGAACAGGGAAATGAGTCTGAGGACACCGAACTTGAAATGCGGGTAGCACTGGCATGTCTACTTTCAGATCCTCTGATCGAACAGAAGTGCTTGGGGGATGACTTCTCGGTGTCCATGATCGGAAATGAAACGGTTGCGGGCCTACCATCAACTATTTTGGATGCATCCATCGCACCCTCTCTCGTTTGGCAGTACGAAGAGGGATTTTTGTCAAACAGCATCGGGTCAGGTAGTGAGCCGGAATCTGATTCCACCGAGTCTTGTGAGTCGGAATCAGGTTCCAGCTCAACTGAGTCTGAGTCTGGTATTCCTGGGGGTGATAACCCGGATGCCACAGTCCTGTCCAGGTCATCTTTTTCTTTCTCTTTTGAGTCTGTTGTAACAGAAGAATCGGACGGGTTGGAAGTACATAATGAGAATGATATGGATGTGGTTTCTGAGTACTTTTCTGTGCCTTTGATTTATTGCTTGAATCAGGACTTTCAAAATTTTGACGAAAACGACGAGGAAGAAATTCCTCCGGTTTTGCAATGATTAATTGATCAAGAGCAGGAAAGATTTGTTAAACCTTTAATGGATGAAATCACTACTGTGAATATTGGTACTGAGAAGGACCCACGGCTGGTCCAGATCGGGTCCACGTTGTCTTCGGAGGAACGCGAGCGCTTAGTCGCTTTATTAAAAGATTTCAAAGATGTTTTCGCGTGGTCCTACGAAGACATGCCTAGAATCGATCCTGAGATTGTACAGCACCGGATCCCTCTTGACCCCGAGGCCTGACCTGTCAAACAGAAACTCAGAAGGATCCGCCCTGACTGGGCTATCAAGATTAAGGAAGAGGTCACCAAGCAAATCAATGCAGGCTTCCTGTTGGTATCCGAATACCCGACTTGGTTAGCCAATATTGTTCCAGTGCCGAAGAAAGATGGCAGAATCCGAGTATGCGTGGATTTCAGGGATTTGAATAGAGCTAGTCTGAAGGACGACTTTCCCTTGCCACATATTGATGAGTTGGTGGATTTCACAGCGGGGCATGCTTTGCTTTCGTTTATGGATGGCTTCTCAGGCTACAATCAGATAGTGATGGCACTTGAAGACCGGGAAAAGACTGTCTTCATCACCCCATGGGGGACTTACTGTTATAGAGTGATGCCATTTGGGCTGAAGAACGCTGGAGCTACATATCAACGGGCCGCGACCACAATATTGCATGACATGATCCACAAAGAGGTTGAGGTGTACGTGGACGACATGATTGTCAAGTCCAAAGAAAGAGAGGGCCACTACACTGCCTTACAAAAGTTTTTCCAAAGGATCAGAGAATTCCGGTTGCGGTTAAATCAGCAGAAGTGTACGTTCGGTGTCACAGCAGGGAAAATGCTAGGGTTTCTGATTACACAAAGGGGCATCGAAGTCGATCTTTCCAAAATCAAGGCCATCCTAGAAATGCCACCACCAATGACTGAAAAGGAGGTGCGAGGCTTTCTGGGTAAAGTGCAATTCATAAGACGGTTTATCTCAAAATTAACCTTGACTTGTGAACCACTTTTTGGTCTCCTGAAGAAAGGAAAGAAATTCCAATGGGACGGCCGATGCCAAGCAGCTTTTGAACAGATCAAGAAATACTTACAGAACCCACCCGTGTTGTCACCGCCAGAACCGGGAAGACCGTTGATATTGTACCTTTCAGTGACTGAAACTACAATGGGCTGTATGCTCGCACAAGAATCAGAGGACAAGGTGGAAAGGGCCATCTATTATCTAAGCAAGAAGATGTTGGAGTATGAAATTCGCTACACACCGTTGGAGAAGGCTTGTTTAGCTTTGGTATGGGCTACCAGGAAGCTATGGCACTACCTGTTAGCTCACTCTGTAATGTTGGTTTCATGATTGAATCCCATCAAATATCTTTTCGAGAAACCGGCACTTACGGGTAGGCTAGCTCGTTGGTTGCTTTTGCTTTCCGAATTTGATATGAAATATGTGACACGCAAGTCAGTCAAGGGAAGAGCAGTAGTAGAATTCTTAGCCGATCATCCAGTAGAAGGGGGTGAAGCAGTTGAGTACTTATTCCCAGATGAGGCCATTTTACACATCGAAGATGAAACTTGGATGATGTACTTTGACGGAGCGTCAAACCAGTACGGGTATGGGATAGGAATGTTGTTGATAGCACCCGACAATTCCCGTATCCCTCTAGCATTCAAACTCCGGTTCAAAGTCTTGAACAACGAAGCAGAATATGGGGCATGCATCGCCGGTCTAGAAGCAGCCCTGGAACTAGGAGCAAAACGGTTGGACGTCATTGGGGACTCGAACCTTGTTGTGTCTCAAGCAAAAGGAGATTGGAAAGTCAAAGAAGAAAAGATGATAATGTACCACCAGACCTTGGATTTGTTAATTCCTCGGTTTGAAAAGCTAAACTTTGCTCATCTAGCAAGAGAGAGCAACAGGTTCACAGATTCACTAGCAACTCTATCTTCTATGATAGACATCCCGTTTGGAGTCCGGATGCGTCCAGTCATCATTGTCCAGAAGTTTGCACCAGCATATGAATCAATTGCTGCTATAGATGAGGTTCAGGACGACAACCCCTGGTATTACGACATTTGGAACTTCTTGGAGAAGGAAGTATACCCACTAGGGGCAAATGCCAAGGATAAAAGGGCAATCAGAAGAATGGCTGTTCAGTTCATCATCTGCGGGGGTAAGCTGTATAAGAGAGGTCATCTGGAGATGCATAAGCTGTGTGTAGAAGCTAAAGAGTCGAAGCGCCTGATGGAGGCCATCCATGGAGGAGAATGCGGTGCACATATAAACGGGGTAATGTTGGCTCGGAAGATCCTCAGGCAGGGTTACTTCTGGTCTACCATAGAGGAGGATTGTATCGGCTTTGTTCGGCGATGCCACAAATGTCAGATCCATGCAAACCGCATGAACATCCCGCCATCGAAACTATACAACATGACTTCGCCATGGCCATTTTCAGTTTGGGGAATCGATGTGATCGGGGCTGTTACTCCAAAGGGGTCGAATGGGCATGAGTTCATCCTGGTCGCGATAGATTACTTTACAAAGTGGGTCAAGGCCCAATCTTATGCGGTGTTGAAGGCTTCACATGTCGCGAAGTTTATCAAAAACAACATCATCTGTCGTTATGGGGTCCCAAACGAGATCATTTCGGATAACGGTTCCCATTTCAAGAAAGAAGTGATTGACTTATTGGAAAAATACAACGTGGCTTTTCATAAGTCATCCACATACCGGCCGCAAACCAATGGAGCGGTTGAGACCGCCAACAAGAACATCAAGCACATACTGCAGAAGATGGTAGAAACCTACTGGGACTGGCCAGATAAGTTGCCATTTGCTCTGTGGGGCTACCAGACTTCAATCAGAACTTCTACTGGGGCGACTCCGTATTCATTGGTTTATGGGATGGAGGCCATTCTACCTATCGAGATTGAGGTTCCGTCATTGTGAGTATTGGCTGAGTGTCAAATAGCTGAAGCAGATTGGCAGCAGAGCAGGTTTGAGGAACTCATGCTCTTTGATGAGAGGAGATTGAAAGCACTGTACCATGTTCAAGGTTATCAGCGCAGAATTGCCCGGGCTTTTAACAAGAAGTTTAAGTCCAGGAATCTAAAGGAAGGAGATTTGGTACTCAAGGACAACCGAGCTCCCATCCATGACCCAAGGGGCAAGTTCAGACCCAATTGGACTGGTCCCTACATCATTAAGTCTATTTGGTCGGGTAGAGCTGTCGTTCTGATGGACCTAGATGGCCTAGAGTTCTCACAACCGATCAACATAGACAAGTTGAAGAAATATTACCCCTGAGAGGCTCGCTAGGCCGAAAACCCGAAAGGGCGACCTAGGCAAAAGTGAGAGCACGAAAAATTTGAAATTATAAAAACTGAGCTCGCAAGGTTGAAAACCCACAAAGGGCAGCCTTGGCAAAAGTTAGAGCGCAAAAGGAGAGTGAAAATACTCGAGTGAACCCAAGCCTGAACTACGTAAGGCTTGATTCCCATCTTTGGGACACGTAGGCAGCTTCATCTTGAAGCTCAACCATAAACTTTTCCCCGATCAACTTGGTCCATATGATCATCTCGGTCATCTTTGTCTATTCAACATTTAAGAGTTCGGTTATGGCCTCCGGTGCAGTGCTTTTCAGACTAGGGGCAACTTTCCGTTGCTGTGCTGTGCAGTGCTGCGGTACTATTCAGACTAGGGGCAACTTTCCAGTTGCTAGGGATCCGAGGTTGTGCATCTCAGTGACAGATTTCAAGCGTGTCCAGTTCTGATCCATATCGAAAATAATTTTGAAAAGTTTTAATAAAAGTTGACTTTGTTCAAATTAATCTTTTTACAGCTAAGACCATTTTTCGACCAAAGCGGAAAATTTTCAGTACCCACAACCTTCAATTTCATTGATTTCAATACAGAGTTCTCCTGCTCTTGTATACAAATTGAAGTTGCTTTTTATTACATTCATAAAGAAAACTTGAAAGTACTAATAAAGCAATAAATCCGGGGCATAGTTAAGTCAGGTGTTCCTGCGCCCCCTCCCAGAGTTGGTCGAAGCCTCTGATGCCAAGCTAGGCCCAATCTGCGCCTCCTCATTAAGCCAATCTATGCACTTATCAGACAAAGTGCAACTAAAAGTGGGAGCGGGGGCCAAGAGCTCTCTAGTCCTCCATGCTGTCATATACCGGGCAAGCTGTGCGCCTCAGATCGGGAAGGTAGCCGGGTACTCTATCCCCTCTGGTGGACAAGTCTGATCATGACCAAACTGGCGTTGGAACCGGAACGGGAAGTAGAACACACAGTGAGTCAAGCCAATCAGTTGAATCCCAGGTTGGCGGGTCATACTATAGCCCATTGTCGGTAGATTGAGCCAAGGGCACCGCCAAGCAATGCGGTTTGCGGACAAACTGCACATCCAGTCAAACCACCAACCCTCATCGAGGGAATCGACTAGGTGTTGCCTAAAGAAGTAACCTCGAGCTGAGTATGTTGGGCAAGAGTCCACCACCTGCAACTTGTCCATCAACCACACCTGGGAAGGGATGAAAATGAGAGAATGAAGAATAGAGAGATGTACGATGAGAGAAAAAGTGAGAAAAGGGTTTTGTGAGAAAACTGAGCTTGAGGGCCGAGTGATGAGAGCAATACATATGAGAGATTGGGTGGGAAACTTTACCTGCAGTAGTAGTGGACTCCCCGCAAATTTGGTCATTTCGCGACGATAAAAAGCATCCAAGCCCATCAACGTCTCAGCCAGAGTCAAGGTGATGCAACTCTTACCCTCCTTCAAACCTTGGGCAACCTCAATCAACCGAGCACTAGATCCTCTGGAGCTTGAGGAAAGTAAGAAATGAGATAGCATGCACAAACAAAGTGCGTGTTGCCGAAAACCTTGCCAATGACGGTCGCCGCGGTCACCGGCGTCAGAAAAATGGCAAATCAAACTCAGAATATCCAGCATTCTGTCATGAATCAAAGATCGAGCGTCGGGTATTGAGAGCCCACACATTTGTCCTAAGGCTTGGGCATGGCCAAAACGAAGTTGGGGCAGGTTCTCTTCGTTGCGCTCGGACTCCATTAAAGCTTGAAAATCTTCAAAGGTAGGACATACCTCTTGCCCGCCGAAGCTAAAAACATGTCACCGGATTCCAAAACTTTGCCGCGGCATGGAGAAACGGAAGGTGTAGCGGGGTACGACCCAAAGTGAATAGTGCATTTATGCCGAAGCCCTGGAAATTCAGCTTTTCCGAGCCATCCAAGTTGTTAATCCAAGTTGTGAGATTTTGGGCAAGAAGCGCTTCCATTTGGGGCAAATCAGTGTTGAATTGAGAAGAACCACGAAGCTGAGGCTTTTTTTTGTAGAAGATAAGGTTGAGTGGAGGACAGATGTCAGCATTCTGCTGGTTCTGCAATTCATGGCCGGCCGGCCAAATATAGTGCCGACCGACCACCACCTTTGGCCGATTGATCAAGGTTGCTGGCCGATGGCCATTTCTCATGGCCGATGTCCTTTACCCCTGGCCAGTGGTCTTCCTCCTTGTTCTCTGAGCTGTTTATGCTGAGGATTGGGGAATGCCACCACTTCTAATGCCCTTCGGTGATCGATTCTTGCGGAGTCACGCCTATTTGCTTATCGAGTTGTTGTACATTTGCTTATCGAGTTGTATTTCATTCTCTTTAAGTCTTTGATTTGCTTATCGAGTTGTACTCGCGCTTGGTTGGTTATGTCGAGTCTCTCTGTTTTGCTTATTGAGTTGTAGATTGGTTCACTACCTGATTATTACGATGCGAATGCTCTATTTTCAAACGAATTTCATTCACATTGTTATGTGATGCCATGCGATGCAATGCATGGAACATACAAATGCAACACATTTTGAACAAAATAGCAGTTTCATTTCCATCATGTATTTTGCAAAAATACGCAATTTTTTTTTTAAAACCTGCCTGAGGCAGTGCAATGTGCTTAAACTACCAGTAAAAAGGAAAGTAAAGCAAAAAGAAGGAGCAAGGCAGCAAAGTATCAGGGTTGATACCGGTAGCCCCTCCCTTGTGGTCAATACATCTCTCGCGCCCTTGTTTGGATCAATTGTATGGTTTGGCACCTTCATTTCTCGAGGCAGTGCAAGGAAGTACACCTTTAGAACATTCATGGACCTCCGAGTTGACCTCAAGTTGTGTCTGCTATGAGCGATGCTCCGTACGTACGAGGAACATCCCTTCCCGTATCCTTTTTGTATCTTGTGAACTCCACAAATCACTTCAATTATACTGTGTTGCAGTACTTTGTGTTTCAATATCATGAATGACTTGTCTTTACCATATTTCAAGTTTCTATACACATTGCGTGCATACGTGCATTGCTTTACTTACATGTGTTCAAATCCCTTTTACACACATTGCATGCGTTGTCGCGTTATGCTTTACTTACATGTGTTCAAATCTCTTTTATATACATTGCGTGCATACGTGCATTGCTTTACTTACATGCGTTCAATTTCAAGTTTCTATACACATTGCGTGCATACGTGCATTGCTTTACTTACATGTGTTCAAATCCCTTTTATACACATTGCATGCATTGTCGCGTTATGCTTTACTTACATGTGTTCAAGTCCCTTTTATACACATTGCATGCGTTGTCGCGTTATGCTTTACTTACATGTGTTCAAATCCCTTTTATACACATTGCATGCGTTGTCGCGTTATGCTTTACTTACATGTGTTCAAATCCCTTTTATACACATTGCATACGTTGTCGCGTTATGCTTTACTTACATGTGTTCAAGTCCCTTTTATACACATTGCATGCGTTGTCGTGTTATGCTTTACTTACATGTGTTCAAATCCCTTTTTATACACATTGCATGCATACGTGCATTGCTTTACTTACATGTGTTCAAGTTCATTTTATACACATTGTATACATTGTCGCGTATACTTTATTTACATGTGTCTACATCTTCACACATTGCGCACGTTGTCCCATGTTCTTTACTTACATGTGTTTGTGCCTTCATAGCATTGTTATGCTTCCCACTTGCTTTGCGTCGTCGCGCACTTTCAATTGCATTGATGTGCACATTGTGCATGTTGCTAACAATATTGTACCTGTTAAGTTGCTTTCGTTTGCAGGCACGATATTGTATGTACAGTTCATTTGAGGCTGGTGCAACCAGACGAACCAGACGGGTATTGTATCCTCCGAGTGAGACGTATCGAGAATTGCATAATTCTCTTACATCCTTTCTGCATTGTAGTGTAGTTTGGTGTATGCTAGCTTAAAACTGTCGCATGTTATGCTTCATTACAGCTTTCTTTGCATGATCATAAGTTATGCTCGGCTCCTTGCATTGTCGGTTGCATTTTGCCCCTACCTTCGGGCTCATATCTTTATCTGCGGCTTGTATGCCTTGTCTAAGTCTTCAGCCTTGTCAAAAATGGGTCGTCTCTGGACTTTGACAATCACTCCCGTCATTGTTATGAATTTCGAGTTCTGTTAAAGAGGGGCAACTGTAGACATCCCATTTTTGACCGTCCTTAAGACTTGGACGTCACCGCTCGAACACTCAGTGATTACTCATGTTCGTGTTTTGTTTTGAGTTCCCGGAGGTCTTGGCTGCGCGCCTTGCCTCAGGATCTCTCAACTCGACTGTTTTGTGTTTGGTTTTGCCCCAAACACTTGTGTTTTTGCTTCTAGGGGTAGAGAGTAGCTTGTTAGCTACTCCTGGCACCCACCGGCCGTGGCTTGAGGCCACCAGCCATGTTTTGAGGCTACCGGCCATTGGTAAAATATACCATTGGCCGGTCAGCATTCAGTGTGGCCGGCCGACCATATGTTTGGCCGATGGCCCCCTTTTCTGGCCAGTACCACATTTTTGCCTTTTTCAGGCATGGTGCATGCCAGCTGTGCCAGCTGGAATGCACTAGACCTGCTCCCGTGCACAAGTGTGGCTGTTTTGCACCTTTGACCCCTTTCTTTGCACCCTTTGCTCAAAGCTTCTTGAGGAAGCTTTGACCCCTTGTCTTAGCTTCCTCAGGAAGCTTGCACCCCTGGGGTAGCTTCCATGGGAAGCTTGATCCCTTTGCCCCTTTTCACTTAGCTTCTTTGAGAAGCTTAGAGCCTTCCCTTTGCCTATATAAGAGATCATCCCCCTTCTTTTTCTTGGTGGAGCAAAAACCAGAGCAATATACATACATATATCTGCCATATACTTTCTCTCTCTATATCTCCCTCTCTCATCCTTTGTGTGTGTTTGGAAGCCTAAAAGTGTGTTTTGACCTTGGTTTTACACACCATTACACCATACTTCGACCTTGAGAGGCTTAGAGGGTTTGTTCTTGAGGTTTTGGACTGGTTTTGATCAAAGAAAGGAGGCTGCACTTGCTGTTCATCAAGGGTTCTTCAAGGGTAACCTTTTCACTTTAGATTCCCCAATCTTGCACTAGACTTTTGCATGTCTTGCTTACTGTTTTAGACTTTGTGTATAACTGAAAAAAGTCTTGTATTTGCATGCTTGAGATCTTTCATTAAGGACATTTTGTTGTTTGGGGTTGACCACCCCCTTCTAGGCCTTGTTTGGCCCTTTTGGTGCTATCTTTGTTAAGCTTTGTTTACTCTTGTGTACTGACCTTTTCACCACTGAAATCCAGTGGATTTTCAGTGGTGAAGAAGGGGTTTTGAGGTCTTGCATAGGGAAGGGACACCCCTCTCCCTTGGTCTCTCTCTCTTGTTTGCATATTTGGCTCAATATGGTAGCATGCACGCCTAGTCTTGTTTGGCTTTATTTCAGAGCTTATTTGGTGTTCATTTAGCATATTTTATCTCTGCCTCATGTTGATTTGTTGGCCTTTTGCACGTATAATACACTTGCTTTGAAATCCCATCATTTGGCTTAAAGTGTATCATGTTGTAGCATATCATTTGAGCATGATTTTGGTCTGGTCCTAAGAAGGTTTTAGCATTATTTTGCTGTGCTTGAGGTCTGTTGGTTGCTGATTTGGTCATGTTTGACATGTGTGATATGGTTGCTATGCATTTTGGCTTGTGAGCCCTAAGTATGTGAGTCATAAACACGCCTTAGTTGGTCTATTTCAATAATTTGGAATCATTTGCCATGCCATTTCAGTCCCCAAACCATGCTTGTATGCTTGCATTCATCACATCTTTCATGCTTTGAAGATGTGTCCTTTTGTGCCTTGAAATGAGTATTGTGCATGCTTGGGGCTGCCATATCACTGGGTTTTGGGACTTATTTTGGTGCCTTAAAACTCTGTTTTGGTTGTATAGCTTATGCCATGTTTGCTTAAGGTAGTGGTAGTAGAAGACTCTTTTGTTATGCCTTAGTCTTGAGCCTATTGGTGTGCATGCTTACATGAGTATTTATCCATCATTTTAGGCATCTTTTGTCACTGTTTTGGGGGTGGGCTGAGGTCTGCCCCTTTGTGTTTTAGGTCCATCATTGCATGATTGTATTGCCTTACTTTGGTTTCATGCTTACATTGTACGGTAGGATGTATCACATTGCATTTTGTATGATAGGTCACTTCGCATTTGGCATGCTTTGTACCTATTAGCCTCATGTTGCATACTTGAGCCACCTTGCATACATTGCATTACATTTTGCTTGGTTTGGGGTGTCAAACCAAGTATGAGGATTGAGAAGTGTTCATACTCCAAGTGATGTAACACGTCTCAACCCTCGGTCGTCAATCCCCTTGACCTCAACATGATAGGGTGTTGGCATTCATCTCTTTTGTTTGCATGCATTTACATCAAGTTGCAAACTTGGCCTCTTAGGCCATCATGCATCAAAATGCACAATTGATGGCCCGAGAGTCGAGGGTCATGCTCCCTTGAGCCCATTGCATAATAGGGAGTGTGGACATGCTTACATTTGCTTAAAAATTCCATGCCATACACTACATGCCCTCTGTTGCTATCAAAACCAATTTCTGCAGGAAGCTTCGGCCGGCCGACCATCTCTAGTGCCGACCGGCCATCCGTAAGTGGCCGATAACTTCATCAGTGACCGGTGACCATTTCCCATTGCTGGTGGCCATCACTCCTAGCCGGTGGTGCTCCACAGTGTGCATAGAACCTAACCCAAGACTTGTGAAGTCTTAAGAGGAGCTAGGCAGTGTAAACAGAGGCAGCAATGCTATGGCAGCGAGTTTCCGGGCAGTACGAGTCAAGCATGCATCATCTAATCATTTTAAGGCGGGGGCTGTGGCCAGTTTAATTCTGTATTTAACTTGTTAATTAAATAGGAGTTCTGTAATAATTAATTAAGTAGATAATTATTTATTCGGTTGTGTAATATTTATTCGGACCCTCCGAGTGAGGGCAATTATGTAATAAGTGTGTGTGAGTGTGTGCATATCTTCCAATCCCACGTCTTTTTTCCCTTTTATTTACCCGCTTATGATGGTTAGTCTAGGGCATGTCTTAATTAGCATACAGTATGATAGCATGTTTGCATCCATTCATTCGTTTTGCACGCACCGGGCTCGGCGCATCATTCTAACTGCATTTGTATCTCAATTCCAAATTGAATGCGTGTTAGTTGTAGCATCTCATACGCCATGTTTAGGTTAGCCGAGCCTATCTTAGTTGCATTTTGCATGTGTTGCATTAGCCATCTTAACATGGACTAGGATCATGCATGTGATTACTAACTAGTTTCTGTTTTGGCTTGGAGTACTAGGTAAGCTTTTATGCTTTAGCATACCGCATGCGTGTGAGTGTTGCCACAATAGCATGATTACCATGAAGCTAGCTGCTTATGTGATATAACTGCTTGAATGCCTGTGGATGGAGGTTGAATTACCTAAATTGGAATAATGCATTAAAACTGCGAGTTTTAAGCCCACTAGATGGTGGCAAAACCATCTTTTCTAAAGCCCATTTGAGGGTGGCAAAACCTGCATCTTTAGCCTACTTATGAGTAGCAAACCATCATCAAAACAAGCATGAAATGTTTTGTTCCAATTTAGGCTATTTGGTCTATACTTGTTTGCTGTGCGCATAACATAGTAATTCTAGGCTAATAACAGGAATAAGAACGCATAATGTCTTCAAAACAAGATATCACGGTTAGTAGAGGCCGATCTTCGGATCGGGCGAGAGGGGGTGCTCATAGCTGACCTTCTCCAATCGTACCCAAGTTCCCGAGCCGAGGCAACTCTGGTAATGACGGACACGTGGCCTTAGGCAAACGAGTCAGGGTTTCCTAAATCCCTCATTAAAAATATTTAGGTGGCGACTCTGTATCTGGCAAAGCAGTCCATGTTTGGCACTTCTTTCAAAAACCTGTTTTCTCAAAACGATTTGTCGGATTCGGACTCTTTGGTTCAGATTAAGAACCGTCACACATTTTCGAGTCCGAACTGTAGCTTGGAGGCCCTCACGCGGGGCACGTCTACAACGGTCTCACCAAAACTTAACAAAATTTATCTTCAACCGTGCAGACTTTGATCTAGGTTTAACCAGGCACACCTTCAACATTTCGCTTTTGAGCGGCTTTCAGAGAACGAGCAGGAATCACATAGACCTGGTGTGACACCTTGAAGAATGCACGTACTATAATTATATTGTCATCCATTTTTAATATCTTAAGTTAAAATAATTATCTCATTGACAATTTCATATCACAGGATACCCTTATTCAATTACCTTACAATGTTCTAGAAATAAAATATAAATTGTTAGGATAACAACTTGGGAAATGAATACATTAGCTAGAAAACTTAGGAATATCGGTGCTTGATAGAGAGCCTAAGTAGCCAAGAAGAAATTGAACATAGGATTTTAGTATTGAAAATTTGGGTAAATGTTGAAAAGTTGGGGAATTCTTTTTGGACTTGAGAATTGAACACCTAGATCATTTAGGAAATCCTAAGTAAGGAGCTTAATGATCTTAGTCTAATGAGTAGAGCCTAATAAGTACTCATTAAAAATTAATAGGATCAGTAAAAGTTAAGCAAGATTAATTAAGACCTAAGTAGGATTAATTGGGCTAATGAGGATTAGGAACTAAATGTGATAAATTAGAACTTAGCTTGATTAATTAAGTTAAAAGGGACAATTAGTGACTTAAGCTAATCAAACTATATAAAACAAAATAGAAAGATGGAGAAAGATGGAGAAGAATTAAGAGGGAGCTTGAGTTCTTTATCTAAAAAGAAAGGAAAAAAGAGAAATCAAAGAAATTCGATATCAAAGAAAGGAAAATCAAGGAAAATTCATCCTAACAGGTAAGAAACGTCACCCTCTAACATGTGTTATTGCTCTAATCTAGCAAGAAAATCATTTGAGATAGGTTTTGGGAGATTGAAAGTGAAGAAATAGAAAAGAGTTTGGAAAAGGAAAGGAGTTTGAAGAACTTGTAAGAAAAATCATGTTTTGATTTGTTCAAGCCTTGAATTCATTGCATATGAATGTTTTTCTACCAAACCCCTATCATTCATTCATGTCTTAAAGCATAAAACATCATGTTTTGGAAGATTGAAATGAAGAAATAGAAGGAAGTTTGAAGAACAACATAAGTTAAGAAGTTCTTGGATTTAAGCTTGGTCTTCTTGGTTTAAATCTTAAATTCATGTATTCAAATGAGTTTTCATGGACTTTGTATCATATTTTTAAGTTTTGGTACATCAAACACCATGTATTGAGGTTTTAGGATGAAGAAAAGGGAGTTAGAATACCAAGAACAAGCACCTGACTTGAATTCTACTTATTGGGCGCTTAAGTGGCCACCACCGGGTGCACGAGTGCGCAAAGCACAATCTGTCTCCCTGAGCCACTGCACGAGTAGCCAATGTGGACGTACGTGCGGCTAACCCTATTTCAGCACATACCTTGCAACTTCAAATGAGCATATCTCTCATCCGGACTCAGTTTGAAGCGATTCTTGAGTCCAAATTCAAGCCTCGGAAGTCTAATTGCCTAGTGAAGGTCTCACATCCAAATTCTAAGTATACAAAAAGATATGTTTAAATTAGTGAAGGTTGCTCACTTTCTTCCTAATCATTTCATGCTAATTCCTCTCATAACTTAGTTTCCTTTCATTTTTTTTCATGTTTTCTTAAACCTTGTACATCTAAACATGATATATTCAATACAAGACATATGAAATTTTTGTAGGGTACCTAGGGTTTTTCAATATGCACATTTAGTACATGATTAACACTTGAATTTAAGCTTAGAAAGATTAGAAAACATTAAGTCAAGAATATTTAAGGCCCTTCAAAGTACATCTTTGACACACGCTTTGTACTTGATTAACATTCAAAAAAGACTTGAGTTACAACTAGAGATCCTTTAGAAAAGGCTAAGTTAAACTAAAATGCTCGAATTGATTTAAGAACTTGCAAGTTAAGAAATTTTCAATGTCTTGTTTATACTTTGTATAGGTTAAGCTTTGGAGAAGGGAAAAACCTCATTGTTCGCGAGCCATCTGTGAGTAATATTATTGTAAAGTTATGTTTGAAAATTAGTTTTGAAAACATTGATGATATATCCTGATTTTTTGAAATCCTTATTTTGTTTCCAAATGAATGAATGTCTTATATTTTATTGAATCTATCAATGGTATCCTTAGATAATCCTAAGCCATGGGGGACAGTATCATAGACCATGAACTTTATGTGATCTCATCAACTACCTAAAGTGTAGCGTTGTCTAACCAGTACCCAGGCCGGTTATTCTACTAAGAGGTTCTAATGGATGTACCATGTATCATATTTTGATGAGGAATGTTCAAATATTTTTGGAAATATGATATGATTGCTTTACAAATGAGATTGGAATTTATTCATTTACCACTTTACTTTAATATTATTCACTAGGCAATGGTTCACTCCTCTCCCTTATATATATATGTAGGTAACGAAGAGCTTGGTTACAGACAGAGGTTGATTAAGAGTGGTCTAGAATGCTTGGGATGGTTTTGTATAAGCTTTGTCAAAATTTGATCAACTCGCATGTATCTACAAAATTCCAAATTAAATCAACACTAATTTCACAATAGATCATGGATTTACAACAACTCCCTTGATAAGATGAAATTTATAAAATTAGGGTTTTCATAAAAATTAGGGGTTTTCCTTCCTTTCTTCATCAAAGTCAAAATACTCAAGAATCACACTTGTAAGTGTGACTAAACAACATATATTGCAGAAATTTGGGCAAAAACTCCCCCATTGAATATGAATCAACTCATCTAGACCACATTTCTACTCATTAATCTTAGAAATTATGAAATCACCTCATAATCACACCAAAACAAAGATATATTAAGTCAAAAGTACCCCTACCATGAAGATGAGTATGAAAGGATGAAGACCTAAAGAGGAAACCACAAACAAACCGTGATCCAATCAGTCCAAAGTGTTGCTCTCTACTTGTTTTCGCTTTTAAGTAAAGAATTATGGTGGATTCTTAGTATAGGTAGAGGAAATCTAGAGTTTGAGAGCTAGGGTTTTCAAAAAAGGAGAAGTGTGTGTGTGTGTGTGTGTGTGTGTGTGTGTGTGAGAGAGAGAGAGAGAGAGAGAGAGAGAGAGAGAGAGAAGGAAAGAAAAAATGGGAGATTTGAGATAAAAGTTGATTTTAAGTGGCTAATCCCAATCAGGTCGCTCGAGCGACCATTCTTGTGCCCGAGCGAAGAATGTGAACTCCCAGTATCTAAGGCATGTGAGAAGCAAACCACTTAAGTAGTAAAACTTGTGCTTGAGCGAAGAACACAAGCTCCCAGTATTTTAGACTGTAGAGCAAACTACTGGATATTTCAAAAGATTGCTTGAGTGCTCATTCTTGCGCTCGACCAAACTAGAATTTTTAGAAATATTACAGACTTACTTGGTGTTGGTAGTGGTGGGATTGATAATGTAAGTCTCCAAGAAGATAAGAGAAGGAACGAAGCGGTGGTCATGGCTAAAGATGTGGCATAATTTTGCGATTTTGCAGTGAAGAACAAAAAGAAAATGAGGGGAAAAAAGAGTGAGAGAGTTGTAACGTTAGTGTGGGTTTTATTATAATAAAAAAAAAAAAAGTATTTTCAAAAACTCTTTTATTATTTTGCAAAAGTATTGTAACTGAAGTGTGGGAGAAAAATGAATTTTGCTAAAATAAAAAGCTATGTTAGTAAGAAAGTTTTTAATGTAAATATTTTGAAATAAAAAATTTGTTCATAAAACCACTTCTTAAAAAGCTCTATTATTAAGGAAGTTTTTAATGTAATATTTTGAAATAAAAACTCTATTAGTAAACACATTTCTTAAAAAAAAAAAAAAAAAAAAAAAAAAAAAAAAAAAAAAAAAAAAAAAAAAAATCTGTTAGTAAAAACGTTTCTTAAAAAACTCTGTTAGTAAGAAAGTTTTTAATGTAATATTTTGAAATAAACACTCTGTTAGTAAAAACGTTTGCAACGCCCCCCCTCCCCCACAAAAAAAAAAACAATAGATAATCCCATAAAGTACGTTGGTTATTAAGAAACTAATAAAATTTCGTTCTTTCATTAATTCATTTGATAACATTACAAATGGTACCACATGCATTATACATTCACAAACCTTAGATTTTGAATCCATAGCATGTGACACAAGGTAATATACAGGAAATGAAAAGAAAGTCGGATAAATTCATGCCTTGATGGCTATATATTTCCAAGACAATGTTTGGTGATAACAAAAGTGGGACAAGCCCAAAAACAAATAAAAAGTCCGAGACTTGTACAAAAGATTATTAGAATAAACAACAACAACAACAACAACAACAACAACAACAACAAAAAGAAATTTTAAAAAAAAAATGAATGAATGAAAAGAAAAGAAAAGAAAAAAAGACAAATGAGCATTCAACTCCACGATCCTCCCAAACTAAGTTCTTGGCAGAAGCATACCATCAACACCTGAAAGTTGATTTCCACATAGAGTGAGCTAAAGCCCCGTAGAGAATGCATTAACACATTGTATGATGCTTAACAAAGTCACATGGTGAATGCAAATGCATGCCATTTACCAAAACGTTACACTTTCTCTTTCAAAACAATGTAATGGCTTAAATCTGAAAACAGGGCAGTGGATACACAACATTGGGAATCTCTAGGTACGTGTCTACCAGTAGGCTATACAAGTACTACCGAAGCCATTTTACCAATACTAACTGGAATGATCGGGACCTAGCCACGCGGGTTTCTGGACTTTCACCAAGGACACACAGGCCAACATAGATAATACCAGAACCACACGCCCTAACCAGATTTACTAAGATATTCACCCATTTTTCTCAAAATAATACATTTTCAATGTATAAATGTAAAACAATGATCAATGCAAGATGTATGAGTAATTAGTTGCAATTAACCTAATTCTCATGCAATTTTTATAACAATCAAAGCTATCCTCCACCGATAACTCAAAACAGATATCTCTATATAATAGATAAATCTCCAACAGTTATAATTTTCATAATTTCAATATAGGAGTGACAATACATATCCAACTCCACTATCATCATCAACAGATATATTCATATTATCTTTTCAAAAACTCAACATCTTTCCCTTTATTCTTAGTACAAAAACCAATGATTTCTAACAAAACATTATTCCTTTTTTAAAACACATTTAGAGGAGAGATTTCCAGGATTTCAAAGCAACTTAACAATATACTCACTTCTACAACATTTCCCATGAATCTATTTGAAAATCTCTCTTTTATATTCCCAAAACCAAACCCTAAATCAAACCCACTACTCCCAAATCACTACACTTTTCAAGGAACACATAGCGAGGCTAAGAATTATACAAAGAGGTTGAAGAAATCCCTACCTCAAGATTAGAAGAATAGAAGAACTAGACCTAAGGTTTAACAAATCCAAAAATGAAAACTTTTCCAATTAGAATGTTCACCTCTACAAGCTCTACATTTTTTCCCAAAGTACTACAATAACGAGACTAACAGATTTGAGTATATAGGGGGGTTTAGACAAGAACTAGAGAGAGAGAGAGAGTGAAGAAATTTGGTAAAGTTACCTTTTAGAGAGAGAAAGAGATCAAAAAGTGAAATAAATGATCTTTTTCCCGTACTGATATACTTGCAGACCGCTCAAGTAACCAAAACACTGCTCTAGCGTCAGACACAATGAACCACTTGAGCAACCGACTTATGGCTCGAGCACACAATGACCCCCTTCCAATAGTTTAGACTTGTAAGGACACTGCTCAAGCGTTAAACACAGAATACCGCTCAAGCAACCAACCCATGGCTCGAGCAAAGAACGCTCCACTTGCAAAAATTCATACTACAAACACAGATACTATAAGGAACCAAATGTCATTCAAGTGACGGAAATACCGCTTGAGCGAACCTGAAGAGAAACAAGTAGAAACTCTTTTGAAAAACTAACTCCCAACCTGTTCAAAATACAACCAACAACTCAATCAACTAATCCCAATTAACAACCAGACACCAAGAAGTCTAACCAATAATAAAGAGTACAGATTTTAGATCAAAGAATATAAAAGGGTCGGGTCTTAACCCGAGTTGCTATAACGTTTCTTAAAAAGCTTATTAAGAACGTTTTTAGTAGATTTTTTTTAACCTTTGACACGAATGTGCATTTTTAATACATAAGAAAGTATTTACTTTTTTTATTTTTTTACGAAGAAGAAATAGTAAATTAATCTTTGCAATTAAATTAAAAAGGTGATTACAAATAAGCGCCCTTCCTATTAATTTTTTTTTTTAATAAAAAAATTTGGTTTACAAAAAAATTTGAGGCCCTTTTTTTAGTCATTTTTCAAGGCCTGGGTTTAGGTTTTTATTGTTCTTTGAGACTCTGTTAATAAGAAATATTTGACAAATTGAAAAATTCTCGTAGCAAACAAGTTTTTGATTTTTTTTTTTTTCTTTTTTGGTTAAAAAAAAAATATTTTGAAAAACTTAGTAAGAAAGATTTTAATATGTAATGAGAAATTTTCTTAGCAAGAATTTGGTTTTTTTTTGAAAAGATAAAAGATGTAATTTAAAAAAACTCTGTTAGTAAGAAAGTTTTTAATGTAATGTTTTGAAATAAAAACTCTGTTAGTAAAAACGTTTCTTAATTTTTTAATGGTTTTTAAAAAAAAAGTGTGAACAGGAAAAAAATGTAATTTGAAAAACTCTTTTAGTAGGAAAGTTATTAATAAACTCTATTTCTATATACGTTTTTGTCAACACTCTTCTTACATTTAGTTTATGTATGCTTGTAAGGTATATCTCTCCCTCTCTTTGTTCATGTTTCTGAGACCTAGTTTTGAAATATTCGAGTTAATTAATTTTATTGGGTTACACTTTGTGTAGTCTATGTATGCTTACATTGTCAACACTCTCCCTACATTTAATCTATGTATGTGTGGGGACATAATTTTTGAATGACAACACGTGGCTGAGGTGTCACCGAAGTACCAGCCGAGGTGCCACGTGTCCTGGTCATGATGCCGAGATGATCTCGGCTAGGCCGAGGTTATCTGCGAGGATACCGGAATCCGGGATAAGCGGATAAAGGACAAGAGTCCTAGAATGGAAGAATACTTCAGTTTGGGTAAAGATAAGACTCTTAGAGAGTTTATCCTAATCCTACTAGGAGTCTAAGGTTAGCAGTAATCCTAAGACCATTGAAGCTAGGCTTCTATTGGGATTAGGTTTGTGTTGGCTATAAAAGAGAGGCATCCTCATGGGTCTAAAGTATGCTTTTTATACTCTGTCTAGTGAGTTAAGCACTTTTGCTATCTTTGAGAGATAACTGACTTGATCGTCGGAGTGCCCCCAGGTGGACGAACCACCGCCGGAATCTCTTCTTTTTGTTACAGGTCGTTCGGGCTTAATCTCCAGTTGAGTACTAATTTGGCAGTGTGGTCAGAAATCTACTCACACAATTTGGCGCCGTTTGTGGGAAAGAAAGGAGAATAGATGGCCAACGACGGACAGAAAGAGAAGGTTGGAGACGACACCCCTACTGAGAGTGGGAAACATATTGACCCTAACGTCAAAAAAGACAACTGCAACAAAGAGACTCGTGATAAAAATCACGGAGAAAAGGACGTCGGCCAGGAGGGCGACATGCCAAAGAAATCGGACCGGAGTGAGTATTATAACGAGGACGACCTCCAGGTATGGAAAGATAGATGCCTGCGGAGGGACGACGAGATGAAAGGAATTACGGACAAATTGGTGGACCTACAAACGGTCATCAATTTCATGATGCAGAACAACGTCATGCAGCCACCGTTCCTGCTACAAGATACGTTGATTCCAGCGGCCAAGAAAGGTGACCAGAAAGGGGGACAGAAAATGGTTCCTGCAGTCCCTCAGCATGGCAGGACTAAGGGACATTCTCACCAGCCTTCGCGGGAGGTCGGGCATGGAGAATCCCAGAAGACACGCGAACAAAAGAAACCTGCACCAAAGAACATCAGGATGTTCAGGGAAAGGAACTCTGTTTCGACACGACCAATGGAGGGAGGTCCAAAAGGACTTACAAGGACACTAGAAGTAGTGCACCAAAGAGGGTTGGAGAATGATGCTTGGGAGTTGGAATTTACAAGCTAAGGTTGGCTTAACACTTGTTGAAATTTTAAAAATTTACAAGTTGAAGTTAAACCGATGTCGTGTTTAACACTTGTTGAAATTTTAAAAATTACAAGTTGAAGTTAAACTGAGGTCATGTTTAACACTTGTTGAGATTTTAAGAAAAATTTATAAGTTGAACTTAAACTGAGGCCATGTTTAACACTTGTTGAAATTTTAAAAATTTACAAGTTGAAGTTAAACCGAGGACGTGTTTAACACTTGTTGAAATTTAAATTTACAAGTTGAAGTTAAACTGAGGACGTGTTTAATACTTGTTAAAATTTTAAAAATTTACAAGTTGAAGTTAAACTGATGTCATGTTTAACACTTGTTGAAATTTTAAAAATTTACAAGTTGAAGTTAAACCGAGGTCATGTTTAACACTTGTTAAAATTTTAAAAATTTACTAGTTGAACTTAAACCGATGTCATGTTTAACACTTGTTAAAATTTTAAAAATTTACAAGCTAAAGTTAAACCGGGGTCATGATTAAATGAAGGAATGATATAGGTTCCATTACCTCAGGATGCCGAGGTAATAGAACCTAGGGGACAGTTGTAGGGACATAACTTTTGAATGACAACACGTGGCTGAGGTGTCACCGAAGTGCCAACCGAGGTGCCATGTGTCCTGGTCATGATGCCAAGATGATCTCGGCTAGGCCGAGGTTATCTGCGAGGAGACCGAAATCCGCGATAAGCGGATAAGGGACAAGAGTCCTAGAATGGAAGAAGATTTCAGTTTGGGTAAAGATAAGACTCTTAGAGAGTTTATCCTAATCCTACTGGGAGTCTAAGATTAACAGAAATTCTAAGTCCATTAAAGCTAGGCTTCTATTGGGATTAGGTTTGTGTTGGCTAAAGAAAGGCACCCTCATGGGTCTAAGGTATGCTTTTTATGTTCTGTCTAGTGAGTTAAGCACTATTGGTTATCTTTTAGAGATATTTTACTGACTTGAGCGTCGGAGTGCTCCCGGGTGGACGAACCACTGCGGGATTCTTATCTTTCTGTGATAGGTTGTTCGGGCTTAATCTATTCTACCAGTGCTCTCCAAATGAGTTCCCCATTTTTGGTTGTGTGGTCGGAAATCAACACCCACAGTATGCTTGCAAAGTACTCAATAAAATGCCACAACCAATTTTGACTTTTATTTCTTCTTTGTTGAGTTGTTTTCCTTCAAATCTTACATAGCTTTGTTTAGGAAGTGGGTTGGCTTTTTGACTTTTTGACTTTTTGACTTTTTTGGCTATTTTAGCCTAGGGCTAAAAAGCCTGGTTTGGGAAGGGTTTTTGGCTTTTTTGGCTTTTTTAACTTTTTTGTGAGAGAATGAATGTAATGATTATGGGTTGGATGTGATGTTTTGTCTTATTAGGCTAAAAAAGCTATTTTATTTTTTGTGGCTAAAATAGCCAAAAAAGCCTCAAGATTAGTGATTTTAGGCTTTGAAAATAGAAGAATAGTTGAGTTATATCTGAAAAATCCATAAGAGTGATTCGTTTTTTAAAGGGAAAAAAATTGTAGTTTAAAGTTTGCTCAGTGATAAGGAATGTATAAAGTCTGAAATCCCAATTAAATTTGGGTTCTTTTTAATTAGTTACATATTTACTATCTATTTTGTGTATTGATTATATGTGTGAGTTGCCAATTATGAAGATTAGGCATGGTAGTTGTGACTGTTATGTTCTATTAGTGGGGAAATATGGTGCAGAATCCCCAAGAAGGTGTGTCCTACAACATTGAAGCTAAGGGATTGTATAATGTACAAAAGGGAACATCATTAAGTGAGTTGGAGGAGATGAGGGTGCCTGAGGTTGCTAATTTTGGGGAAAAACTTATCATTGAAGTTCAAGTGTATTTCCCATTGAAGGGGAAATACAAGTCTTTGTCAATCAACGATGATGAGACCTTGGCTAATATCTTGGATCTCTCCCAAAAGTTAGGATGTGATTTTTTTTTTTTTTTTTGGAAATTTGTGTGGAAAAGGAGAGCATGATGAGTGGCACCAAGTTGATGATCCTAGCCAAGGAGGGGGATCATTCACTCAAATGTTAATGCAGTCGCAATCTCCTAACAATGCACTCTTACAATCTCCATCGGTGTTTCATGCGAATTATACTCCATTCGATTATTCACATAATTACACTCCATTCAATTCTTCACAGAACTTGGATGGTACCTCAAGGATTTGACCATTACAATGTCGGTCCAAGTGCTTTGGGAATGAATAATCCCATGGTCAACACCAAGCAACCTCTTCTAAAGGAAGTTTTTAATAAAGTATAATTTCAAAGACTCTGTGAGTAAGAAAGTTTTTAATAAACTTTGTTCGTAATTTTTTTTTTTTTTTTGAAAAACTCTATTAGTAAGAATTTTTTTTTTTTTTTTTGAATGGGTATTGAGAAATTAGTTGTTTGTTTCTTTGAAAAACTCTTTTAGTAAGAAAGTTTTTAATAAACTCTATCTCTATACACGTTTTTGTTTAGAAAAAGAAATTAGTAATCATTATTTATAATCAAAATTAGAAATGTGATTATTAATAATTTTTTTTGAAAAATTCAACTACCAACAAAGTTTTCTAGTAATAAAATAATATTATTTTTATGTAGGGAAAAAGTTGAAAAACTTGATTGATAATCACGGTTTTTAAAAAAACTTTTCTACCCATTCACGTTTTACCCTAGTATAGGAATAAACTAAAATTCCACCCTATTTCAGGAATAAAGTGACAAATTTGCCCTATTTAGGGAAATGAGCCGATCTTCTGACACACAACTCAGTGAGCATGAGGCATGATTACTATGGACCTAGTATTATTACTATTACAACTTGGACACAATGGGTTTGTTTGATTTATTTTTAGGAGAGTTGTTTTTGAAATTTTTTTTTAAAATTTTGTTTGGTGGTGATTTTTCTCAAAAAAAATTCAAAATCACTTTCCCTCTCTTACACATCAATCAATCACTTTTTCTCTCTCATCTCTCATTCTCAATCACTTTTTCTCACACATATCTACTAAATTACAACAAAATATCAAATCATCCCAAATTCCAAAACTTCAAAATTACTTTCAAAATATACAATTAAACAAACTAAAAAAATTTCTAAACTCTCTCCCTAAATTTTTTTTTAAAAACAACTCTCCCAGAAACAAACCAAACAAGCCCAATATTTGTTGACGAGGTTGAGTTTGTGTGCCCTATTGGCTAGTAATACCCTATTTACAGTTGTTGATATTAGATAGTGGACCTAATATTATTGCTATTACGGTTTTTTTTTTTTTTTCGATCGAGGAAAAAAGGGTTTTGAGGTGTCATCACGGCCCCGTGGGCCCTGACCCCGGGATAATCGGTTGCCAGCTAGGAATTAATCCCCACCAAGTGGGAGACCCACCACCAGGGTACTAATGGAGGGCAACCACACGCCCTTAGCAAAGGACAGGTTATCGAGAGGAGTACAGGGCGTGTTCTCTTGAAGAGATTTCAAACACCCCCTTCCAGGAATCGACCCTGGCTCAGTGCTGGAGAATGCACTGCGTTCTCCACTAGGCCACCAACCCTGGTGGTTATTGCTATTACAGTTTGAACACAATATTTGTTGACAAGGCTGAGTTTGTGTGCCTCGTGGGCTGGTGGGAATACCCTATTTATAGTTGTTGATATTAGAATTTTTTTTAAAAAAAATTTAATTGATTCAATGTGAGTTAATTAAATAAAATAGAATTAATGAGACTAAGTAATTAAATTCGAGAGTCGGGCATTGTTATTGCATTATATATTTTATCATCATACCTACATGTTTATTAAAGTAAGAAATGATTTTCCTATCGAGCGAGTATTATTACCCAATTCCCTACTTTTTAGGTATTGATGGATGCCCGTAGGCTTGATTGTTGGACTGATTGATACTTTTGAACATGAGATTTAGACTATAGGATAATTGGGGCCTATGTGCCTTTACTTTTTGTTTCATTAGATGAATGTAAAATTATTCATGGCCTGTATGTGCCGCACTTTCATTTCTTAAGAATGTGTTCCAAGTAAGGATCAAACATTTGAGTGAATTTGATGTTTATGAAAAACCTAAGTATAATTTTGTTAAAAAATAATGTGTTGGTATGAAACTCTGTATTTTTGAGGTATTAATATTTTAGTGAGAGGTATTGGCGGTAGTTTGGTGGTGAGATTATTAGATGAAAATCTAGCTTATTTTCTTTATTTATTTTGTCTCTTTTTAGCTCTACCTCATTGTTATCAGTATTTTTTTCATCTCTTAGGTTTTCTATTTTATTTTATTTTACATAAGTTCCAAACAAAATCCACATGGGTACCATGCCATGTTTCTTTTCTTTCCCACAAGCAAATTCTCTCTTCTTTCCCTCCAAGTAAATAATCTTTTCTTATTTTATTTTCCATCATTTCTTGTCCTTCCTTTTTTCTGTCGTTTAATATTTTTTTCCCATTTCTTTGGCTCCAAGTTTTCTTGGAGGCTAAGTAGCCTCCCATTATTTAAGGTATAATTTGAAACCATTTTTTCCATCATCTTATGCCTCCGGCTCTCTCTCTCTCTCTCTCTCTCTCTCTCTCTCTCTCTCTCATATCGTTCTCTCTTAAATTATAGAAATATTGAGTTTAGATCGAGAGTATTTAGAGTGAGAGTTCACATTTTTCAAAGAGTTTATTTTAATTACTTTCAATTTGTAATCCTCTTGATTATTGTGATCATTTGATAAATCCTGTGAAATCATTATCTGTTAACACATTGAGTACTTTGGTCATTTGATAAATTCTGTGAAGTTATTCTGTGTAGTCAGTGTTGATTTGTCTGGCTAAATGACGTGGAAATGCTCTGTACATGGATCGAGTGGTCCTTGCCAATAGCTTAGACCAATAGCCCGGATATAACAAATAGAGAGAGAGAGAGAGAGATGAAGCAAAAACAAAAGGATGGAAGAAGAAGAAGAATGATAGAAATAGTTGAGAGGTGAACTCAATTATAGGCAAGGATACTTGGGATAAAAGAAAAGGAAGACTTGGGGCAAAAGAAAAAGGAACTTTACTTGGTGGGCAAGAAAAAGGGGTTTACTTGGAGACAAAGGAAGATTAAAGAAATTAAAAGAAAATAAAAGATTACTTGGGAAGCAAGGAAATGAAGAAAAAAAATAATAAAATAAAATTTACTTGGTACCCAAGAATAATAAAAAAAAAATAGAAAACAAAGGAGATGAATAATAATGAGGTGGAGATAAAAAGAGATAAAATAAATAGAGAAAATAAGTTAGATTTTCATCTAAGTCTCACCACCAAACTACCACCAATACCTGTCACTAAAATATTAATATCTCAAAAATACAAGGTTTCACAATCTATCCGCCTTAAACAAATTTCGTCCTCGAAATTCATAAGCCCTAATACTTCAAAGTGTAATAACGACAAACTCTTCAAATGACACGCTTCACTGGGCACTCTGACATAAGCAATGATTTTCTTTTAACATCAAATATCAATCATTTTTTTTGTTACCTCAAATATTGAATCCAAATATTAATCACCAAACATATCCCATGTAAGACCTAATCCCTACGCTTTAATACCATTCTGTAACGCCCCAACTTCTGAGCCGTTAATAAATCAAATCAACCTCAAATTTAAAATTCTAATTAATTAATAACCTCAAAAATGTAAATTGGCTCCAAAATAATTACACAAATGTCTATAATTTATAATTTATACAAATCTTCAAAAACAATATATAGTGATGGGCCCAAAAAATCTCCAACTCAATAATCCTTTAAATACTTCAACTCCAAAAGCCACTTGATTTGCTTCACACCTGAAAAATAAATTAATTTGGGAAGTATACAATACAACAGGAATAACAAGGCTTGGACAGAGAATAAATCAACAGAGATCCAACAATTACACAACCGATTAGATTTGATAATCAAGCAATTTACCAAATTATACAAACAAGTTAACTCGACATATGATAATTTATCCAGGACTAAATACTGGGTCCTACTCAGTACATGACCAGTGACCGGCCTCACCCACCCCACCCAAGCACAACCTCTTATTCGGGCTATTGGTCCAAGCTATTGGCAAGGTCCACTCGATCTATATGCATAGCATTTTCACGTCATTTAGCTAGACAAATCAACACTAACTATACAGAACAACTTCACAAAATTTATCGAATGACTAGAGTACTCAACGTGTCAACAGATATTGATTTCATAGAATTTAGCATATGACCAAGATAATCAAGAGGTGTACAAATGTGAAGTAATCATGATAAAAACTCTTTGCAAAGAGATTTAGAGAAACCATATTGTATACCACCCGAATTACCTTAAAACAATTCCATGACCACTTGATGCAAAATCCCTCCAACACCAATGCTTTAATCATCTGCTATATCACCATAAATCTCCAAAGGTTGTGGATCCAAACGGTATGTAAAGTTTAACAAATCTGTAATTCTCTTCTTGAATAAAATACTAACTCTCACTCTAAATACTCTTAATCTAAACTCTAAATTTCTATAATTTAAGAGAGAACAATATGAGAGAGAGAGAGAGAGAGAGAGAGAGAGAGAGAGAGAGATGGATAGACCAAGAAGAAGAATTGAAAGAAGTTGAGAGGATGAGTTCCAATTTATAGGCAAAACAAATAGTAGCCTCCAAGTAAACTTAGAGAGAAAGAAAGTTAATTGACTTGTAGGCAAAGAAAGGTTACTTGGAGGGAAAGAAAATAACCTTTGCTTAGAGGGAAAGAAAAGAACATTTACTTGGAGCACAAGCAAACTAAAAAAATAAATAAATAAAAGAGATGAATAATGATAATAATGAAATTGAGGTAAAAAGAGATAAAACAAATAGAGAAAATAAGTTAAGTTCTCATCTAAAAATCTTACCACCAAACTACCACCAATATCTCTCACTAAAATATTAATACCTCAAAAATATGGGGTTTCACAATCTATTGTGCTTGGATGAGATGGGCGAGGCCGGTCACTGGTCATGTACAAAGTAAGACCGGGTATTTGATCCTAGATAAATTATCATATGTCGAGTTGACTTGTTTGTGCAATTTGGTAAATTGCTTGATTATCGAATGTAATCGGTTGTGTAATTGTTGGATCCCTATTGATTTATTCTCTGTTTGAGCCTTGTTATTCCTATTGTATTGTATACTTCCCGAATTAATTTATTTTTCAGGTACGAAGGAATTTAGTGGAGATCGAATCAGAAGTTCTAAAGAGATTAGAGTTGGAGATTTTTTGGCCCACAACTATATATTATTTTTGGAGTTTTGTATAATTTATATTTTGGAGACATTTGTGTTAATTATTTATGGAGATGATTTGCATATTTGAGATTATGAGTTATCTACAATTATAAATTTGAGGTTGATTTGATTTATTAACGGCCCAAAAGTAGGGGCGTTATAGTTGGACATGTTTTGTCACTTGAAGAAAATATTAATAAAGGGAAAATAAGGCTCATTTTCTAAATCCTTTTAGGCATTTTAAACAATGGAACACTAGAAATTTTACAACTTATTGAGAGTTGGTTAAAGGAAAGAAAATTTGAAAATAAATTAAGTAAAATGACAGTTTTCTAATAAAATCTCATACTTAGATTAACTAAATTTCATCTAATTAATATTTGAAAATTGGAGCGTGGCAATTTATGTACAATAGAAATGTAGAAAAGAAGCAAAACTAATGTTGAAAAATTACTTTTGTAAACAACAAAATTAAACAAAACTAGAAAAGTAATTGAACTCATAGATTACGAAAAATAGAAATTGGAACATCAAAACTGAAGCATATCAAGGCTAGTGTTTGACGTTATGTCTTTAAGACAAAATTTGTCCTTTGTGGTGGTGCTAATGAAGTTTTGGACGTCTGTCTTCCATCATACAATCAGTATACACTTTTTACACTATGATGCAAATGCAAGTATTGAATGAAAAATGCAAGATGAAGGGATGATTTATATAGACATTTTCATGTCTGTTTGAAAGAAACTTTCCAACGCAAACAAACATGAAACAAACTAGTTTGGTGGTGAAGATTAGCAACAGAGCAATTACAAAAAATAAAAAGAAAAGAAAACCAAACAAAACAAAACTTTTCAAAAAATTATTTATTTAAATAAAAATATATATAAAAAATGAATATATCTCTTTTTGGAATTGACCCACACCCATATCGCACTCGATTTGAAGCAGCAACATGGCACGTATGTGTGGTTTGAACCCAAGGGTAGGTAAGTCTTAATTCTTCATAAAATTCGGGTATCCTTGTAGTTCAACCACATCCAAGTAACGTGGGACACATTTTTTAAATTTAGTTACGATTATTGTTCAACTACAATTTCAATAGTTGATTTTTAAAGTCAATTTCTCATTCACTATTTAATAATTTTAAGCAAATTAAAATTTAGTATTCATCTACTCATCATGAACCTACCACAACAAATGGCGAGATTCACTTAAATTTTGATTCAATGTTGCCTAAAAAAATCATAATTTTAAAACCATTATTCCAACAAATATTACATAAGTTTTTGTTAAGAGAAAATTGGTAATAAATCTAATGTAATGAGAGTATAAGGCATTAGGTTCTGTGGATATTTTTTATTAGTCAGAGGTCCACACTTTGTGAAATAATTTGATGAGAAGTCCTAAAGAACATTTTATTTCCAATTTTACCCCTTGACTTTTTTTATATGTTTGAATTTTCGTTGACTATCTGTTCAAATTTATATCTATATGTTCAAATTTGTTTCTATCTGTTCAAATATTTTGTCTATCTGTTCAAATTTTTTAACTATCTGTTCAATTTTTCCTCCTAAATTCTATGTATCTGTTTAATTTTTTTCCTAAATTCTATCTATCTATTCAATTTTTCTTATTTGTTACTCAAATTTGGAAGCTCAATTTTCTTACTGTTTGAAATTCACAAACTAATTTTTCTATTTACTAGAATTATCCACCTCCAACACTCAAATATTACACAAAAATTCACAAACTATTTTTAGCTGTTTAAATTTTGAACAGATTTGAACATCTTTGTCCTATATTTGTTCAAAATTTAAACTAGATTTTACTTATCTGTTCCAAATTTGTCATATATATGTTTTATCATCATCAACAGCAACTACAAAAATAATAATTAAAAACTAAAAAAATAAAAAGTAGAGATCTGTTAATTGAACAAATCTATTTCTTCATCAGCAACAACAACACAACCGAACAACAAAAAATGAAATCGATGGTTTTTGGTAGCGGATGAAGGTGGTTTTGACATGGAGAAGGTCAAAACCACTGCTATTCAAACACTGAAAAAAGAAAGTGGAGGGAGATTCAGAGATAGAAAGAGAGATGAAGGAGATTAGACCCTGTTCAAATAGTTGAGCTGTGGAGTCTCATCAAATCCGCTGATACGACGTGTAATGGTGTCTCCATCGCGATGCTTATGGTTGATGACATAAAGAGAGGGCTAGAAGAGAGAGGAAGAGTCGGCGTTTGAGCAAGGGTTGAGAGAGAGACGAGCGGTGTCAAATGGTGACGGATCTACCATCGACCAGATCTGGTCTTTCTGCCTTCGACAATTGTGATTGCGACGGCTACGGATGGTTAAGACTTGCAAGAATCATGATCTTCGTTGCCAGAACTAGGAGCTATATGGACACCGTGGTTAAGACTAGCCATAACCCTGGTTTAGCAAGCATTTCGAACTGTGACTTGCCAAAATGTCTAGAGAGAAAAAGTGAAGTAGAGAGAGAGAGAGAGAGAGAGAGAGAGAGAGATAGAGAAACAGTGAGGTAGAAATGTCCACCAACAGATAAGAAGATGGAGGAGGGAGGGGTGTTTTATTATATAAGGGAATGCGTGGATCATATATCTATATATAAGGGTAGTTTGGTCATTTTGTCAGAACTTGTCCTTGTCAACACGATATTCTAATGGGAGCTTCTATTTCCACACGCACATTCCTCTCTATACTCATCTTTCTCAGTTCATAAACTTAAAAATTAATCTCAATTTATTTTGCTCACTCCACACTCCTGTTATTCCAAATTTACCCTCAAAGGTAAATTGTGCACACAGCCTTAGACACCATCAGAGAACACACACACCCATCTCTGTCAGATTGCCACTTGTCTCACACACACACAAACCCATCTCTCACACTTTCTACCATTCATCTTCAAAAACTTCATCCATCCATTGAAGACGTTTCATTGAAGCATTGACATTGAAGAGCATTGAAGAAAATCAAGTGAAGCATTAAAGGGAAATCTTCACATTTGGAGAATTTAGGTTAGTTTACTTATATTAATCCTCATTTTTGTTTCATTTGTAATGTAGGGTTTGTTTTAACCATTTTTGAAAAGAACGCATAGCTTGAAACACTCTGTTCCTCATTCGGAACTAGTTTTTCGGAAAAAAAAAAAAAAAAAATTTGTTCGGAAATCATAGTCCAAAAATTAACATTTCATTTGACATTCAACTTTTGAATTTTATTATTTTATCTGACTTTCAAGTGCCGAAAAGAATTTATTTTTTCAGTTTTCAACTTCCGAATAGTAGAGATATTGGCGATTTTCAACTTCTAAACGGTATAGTTTATTTTTTCCATTTTGTATATTCTTTTTATAATTGTATGCTCATTAAATATATTATTTTTGCAGATAATATCGATTCTGAACATCAACAACGTTTGCTACCTACTGCTTCAAATAGAAGACGTCGTGAATTTGATGTTGAACGTGAACGGGGATGAGGGCGTGGGAAAGGACGAGGTCGAGGTCGTGATCTAGTTCCGATAAAAGATGATATCTCCAGTGCCAGTCACGGTTAAAGTCGTAACCAAAGCTGAAGACGAGTTAAAGATGATATGCCTGACATTGCCATAGAGGATGCCCCTTTACCCAATTCTCCTATTGTCCAGGAAGAGGTCCTTACTCATGCTTTTTCAAGTAGACCAATTGATCCATCAATACTGCGGAGTTTCAATAGTCATGTCACTGCAACTATTTAGCACGAGGAGGTAAACATTCCTAAGTAGAAGTTAAATTCGTTTGTATATGATTTTTTTATGATGTCATATAGTAGTTTCGAATGAGATATTAATTTCTTTTGTAGGAATGAGGGCCCCAAAGTGTCATAATCACTCTTTGAAGATCCTTGCATGGCCATGGTGGTCAGTAGACAACAACACCAGGTTCAAAGCCATTATTGAACGGTCTGGGCTATCACAATTAGCTCATTGCACTTATTGGTTTGTCAACAAGCTTCTAATCTCCAGTTTTGTTAAGAGATGGCAACCAGAGACGAACACATTTCATATGACAGTTGGTGAGATGACCTTGACCTTGGATAATGTTGGCACTATTCTTAGCCTTCCCATTGTAGGCAGATCAGTCAGCGTTCCAGATATAACTGATCATTATGGAGTTACATTATTGGTTTCTGGCTTAGAGATTACTGACTGTGTAGAACATGAAGAGGTTTCTACTGCTAGTGGGAATTCAGTCAAGCTTGAGTGGTTGCGAAGTCAGTTTGCTAGTGTCACAGATTTAAAACCAGAGGAGGCCATAGAGTATGTTGCTAGAGTTTATTTATTGTTTCTGTTAGGATTTACGCTCTTTAGTGACAAGAGTGGTACCAGGGTTCTTGTTGTTTACCTTGGCTTATTGATGAATTTGGTATCTATTCATACTTATGCTTAGGGTGCTGCTGCATTAGCATTTTTATATAGATAATTGGGAATGCGTACCGGGTTACATGTATTGGTATAAGAATATCACGCACCTGTATGTTGAGCGCACTGATGGACCACATGTGCATGACTATTAGGATTTCAACCAACATGTTGATGTAATATATTATCCTCTTTTATGCATTTGTAACTTACTTCTGTTTTATTGATATGTACCCTAAGATGTGATATTCTTTTCAAATGTAGCGTATTGTACATGCATTGAGGATTGCACATCCTATCATTCAGGCTGGTTATGAGGACGGGATTCGACATCCTCATCGATTTTACCAGGCTATCGAAGCGATGACGCATGTCCTTGAAGGTTAGCACACTGACGAAGCTGGACTTAGTTCTGTTGGAGGTCGCTTTGCATCTCCGACATTCACATACAGTCATAGGCCTAGTTGTAGGCATACAGATGATCCGTGACATGTTATTGGGCAGTTGATAAATTTTTTGTGGTGTTTTTGTAAGCTAACATTGTTGTAAACATCTTCTTTTAATGAAATTGTAAATGGTATTTTCTTATTAGAATGGAATGGTAACAATAGTGGATAACATTCAATCCATGCCAAAGAAGTTGATGCAATATAAAAAAACACATCCATTAATTTCTTCCATAGTTCTAGCATTGTCAAATGCATACATGTATCAATCAACATCAACAACATCAAGCATCTCTCGAGTAGCTACACTATCATGTATGATGTCCTTGAAATGCTGAATGCGGCACACATATGCATCATCCCAATCAACAGTGCAAGGGTGACGATATTTTCGCTAATTAGTGGCTATATGAGGAACTAGATGGTCCAGTTGCAAAAAAACTTGCACCAAATGTCACTTCAGTTAGTGGTCATACCCTATAACTTCCTGTACAGGCAAAAATATAAGTTTCTCTTATACTCGCACAAAATGATTTCCGTTGACAAATCTAATGGCAATCTTACGTCTATCAAGATAAGGTGCTGGCACTGTTCTCAGAGGTAAAAAGGTGAGACGTTGCTGTAATGACAAGTGGTATAACACAAGATTGTAGCATGATGCAAAAAGATGCCCCACGTCTAGCATAGTCATCCAATGTGAGTAGCCAGGGCTGTCTTCAAAATATGACAATATGCTAGTCAATTCTTCAAACCTTTCATAGGACCCATAAAGTGCAATGTATTCCTCTTTGTGGGTGTGCAACTCACCTAAAAGATCGCGC
Source organism: Camellia granthamiana (assembly GCA_036172215.1). Taxonomy (NCBI): domain Eukaryota; kingdom Viridiplantae; phylum Streptophyta; class Magnoliopsida; order Ericales; family Theaceae; genus Camellia; species Camellia granthamiana. The sequence continues at coordinate 116,051,306 of CM069903.1, forward strand.
TTGACCTGAGCCCAATCATGTTCTATAAGACCAATTGAAGTAATTATAGCCCGAAACCACAATTCCCATCTACAGTTTGTAGCTCGACTTCTTTGCACCCCCTTTCGGAAGTTCGAAATAAGCCTTACAGTTCGGACTCCCGCCGTTCTGAATCTGATTCCACAAGTGCAATGCGAAATAGATAATCACCAAAGAGTCCAAATTCGGCAAATATTTTGGAAAATCAATTTTGAATCAAATTGCCAAAAATGGACTGTTTTGCCAGATACAGAGTCACCACATAAATATTTTATTTTGGGAAAATTTAGGAAACCCATGACTCGTGCCAAAGGCCACATGTCCATTATCACCAAGATTGTCTTGGTTCGAGAACTTAGGTATGAGAGAGGAAGGTCATGAATGAATTTGAGCACCCCTGCTCGCCCGATCAAAGATCGGCCTCTACTAATCATGATATGAATCTTATTTATATTATATGCTCTTGTTCCGGTTTATTAGGCTAGCATTGCTATGTGATGTGCACACACACAAGTATAGACTAACTTGCAATAATTAGAACATTTCGATTCATGTTCGTTTTGAAAATCGTTTCGAATATGTACCACTCGAAAAAGTGATCGCATATGAACATTACTCAAATTATTCCAATTCAAGCAATAAGCCTTCACCCACAGGCATTCAATCAGTTTAGCACTGAAAATGCATGATTCCTAACTATGCAATATGACTAATGCAACACATACGATATCCAATTAAATAGGCTCGGCTACTTAACATGTCATATGGAACAATTTGATATCATGCAGTCTAAGCATGTATTCAAAAAAGTATTAAACTAACAATGCAGTTAGAATGATGAACCGAGCCTCGGTGCATGCAATACAAATGGATGCAAATATGAAGTATGCTAAACAAAACATGATGTCCCTAAACTAACCATCGTAAGCTAGTAAAGAAAAAGGAGAAAGACGTGCAGTTGGAACACATACACATTATTACAACATTTCACTCTCATGAAGGAGAGTCCGAATAAACTAAGCTAATTAACTAACTAATTAACTAACTAATTAAAGCTAAGCTAATTAAGCTAACTATTTCAAACCAAAAATGAATAATTAGCTAAACTACTTAACTAATTATTACAACAACATATGAATTAACTAACTATTCTAGCTAGCTAATTATTACAACATCACAACTAGTTAACTACTTTAACTAACTAAATAATTACAACACAAGTGCAAAGTAAAAAGAAGTAAGTAAGCTAAGTAATAGTACTAAGCTAACTACTCCGCCTTGGGAAACGAGGGATGTTCATGCGCATGCATGGTTTCCACCCGAAAATGCCACTATTTTGCTTCCGGAGAGTCTCTGTTGCACAGAGAACACATACATTGTTGCCCACTTCCAAAATAACTCTGCTCTACCAATGGAACACACTGTTGAATTTTTCATCAGTGGCCGGCGGCCACCAATGATGGCCGGTCGGCTACCTGCCGGCCACTGCTGCCCAGTTCTTCTTGCTGCAACAAAGGACAAACAGAGCATGCACATGGTGTTTTCAAGGGTTGTCTGCACAACTCACCTCCCATTTTCATGAACAAATCAAAGGAGAAGTGAACTTTAGCCATAAACCACCAACTCAAGCAATTTCATTGCATGATGGCTTGTGAACCAAAGTGTGCAAATTCAATAAATGCAACAAAATAAGACTCTAAACCTCCTCCCTTTCATGAAAGATCAAGAGAAGTGGTTGACCTTGGAATTTTGAATCATTTCATCACTAAGGAGTATGAAAGGGCCCAAGTTTCCATGTATTCAATTAACGTTCGATTGAACACAACCAAATTATTGTCTTGCACCATTTTTTAATTCCAAGTTTTAATTACTCCATTTTAGTTTACCAACCATTCCTTAGTTCAATTAAGTCCAATGGTGAGTTTAAGTCCTCTAAATGGAAAGAAGGCTCAAATCAAAAGTTGTCTTAGGCATGAAAGAGACATCATGCCGTTGGTAATGAACCCCTAAAGGGATTAAACCATTAAGCATGCCATCTCAATCTCATGCTTTAAACAAACAAGCAGTTTGAACCACTTTCAAAGAAAAACAAAAGGCCAAGAAATGAGGGAGGTTACAGAGATTGTTAGTGCTAAAAATGAGTGAGAAAAGCATAAACAAATGCTATTAACTCAAACAAGATGGTGTCTAAGGCCTAGAACACCAAACTCATGAGGACAATTACACTATAAGCATGCAAAACAAAGCTCAAATACAACCAACAGCGCAAAACAGTGCTAAAACATGTCTAATATAGTCCTAAAACATGCTGGAATTAAGCTAAAAAAGCCTAAATTAGCATGCTAAAACATGGCACAAACTAGGCTAGTAAGTAAGGCACAAGAAAGGGAGGCTAACCCTCCAAATTTGGACTCTAAAACATGATTTTGGCCACTAAAAAAGCTCTGAAAAATAGTGTTTAAAAGCTATAAAAAAAAATAGTAAAAGGGTGGGAAACACAAGGGCAAAGGCCTCCAAAACAAGGTATAAAGAAGGACTATCAACCCCTCAACCTTTAATGGCCCTTAGACCCAAGCTTCAGCCTAAAAATACAAAGTTTTGACAGCCCAAAAACAATGGAAAAAAAGTAGGAATAATAACAAAGAAAGCAAGCAAATAGGCAAAGCCTTATACCTTTTGAAGAGAAGACCAATTCTAGACAACAAAACCAAGTAAACACAACCTCTAGAGCTCAAACCAAGCTCAAAAGTACCTCAGCTCAAAGATGGTGAGATTTAGTTAAGGGTGTACAGGCAAAGGTTAAGGATTTGGAGCCAAAAGTGTAGGAATTTGTTAGAGAGAGAGAGAATTGTAGAGAGAGGCAAAATTTTGATCTCAAAATTTTCTGACCTTCAAACATGAGAGAAGAGCCTTCTATATATAGAAAACATGAAATCTCCTCAAGTATATCCAGCCCTACACGTGGGGGCAAATGCATGCATCTATGCAAATAGCTGGCATAGCTGTTACAAAATATCTACAAAATACATTGGTGGCCGGCAGGCCACTAATCAAAAAGTGATGGCTGACAGCCCAAAAAGGGCGGCTGGCAGGCCACCAAAGGCTACAGGCTTGAAAAGTTAGGGTGTGGTCCAAAACTGGGACAACAGGTGCAGGGTTTGAAAGGCTCAAAGCTATGACGTTCCGCTGAGGACTTTGAGCACTTGGCGAGCATATAAACTCATCATTGGGTGTGTATGCGATGGCGTCCAAGTCGTAAGGGCTGTCAAAAATGGGGTGTCTACAGTTGTCCCTCTTTGACAGAACTCAGAGCCATGAAATGATGTGAGTGAATGTCATAGCCCGGAGACGACCCATTTTGACAAGGCCGTAAGACTTAGGCAAACAATCAAGATAGAAATAAATGGTTGCTCCTGCAGGCTGCCTACGTATCCCTTTGCATCTTGCGAAATCAAACTAGCGTAGTTCTGGAGCAAGATGAAAATGATATGCACAATGCAACTTTGAATGTTGGACTAACACGTTACGCAAAGCTGACTATTTTGAAAACTTATGATCATGCGCAATGATGTAATAAGGAAGAATAAATGCAATAAGCAATAACAAGATAATGACATGTGAATGAGCAGCTTCAAGCTTAAAAGGTTCCTGCAAAAAGAAAATAAAACCACACTCTAACTATGCCAAAATCATGAGACGAGGAAAGAAAACACTGCTCAGGGTTGCGTTTCACACATCCTGAGAAACTAATAACAAAACCGCTCAGGGTCGCGTTTCACACGTCCCGAGATACTAGAAAATCGCTCGGGGTCGTGTTTCACACGTCTCGAGATAAAATCCACCCAGGGCTGCGCATCACGCACCCTAAGAAACTCTAATCACACTGAAATCGTAAGAAGAGAAAAACTGCTCGACCTTGCTTTTCACGCGTCCCGAGATGAAACCCGCCCAGGGCCGTGTGTCACGCGTCCTGAGAAACTCTAATCACACTGAAATTGTGAGAAGAGAAAAAACGCTTGAGCTCGCGTTTCACGCGTCCCGAGATGAAACCCGCCCAGCGTCGCGTTTCATGCATCCTGAGAAACTAGAAAAAAGCTCAAGGTCGCATTTCACGCATCCTAAGAAACTAGAAAACAGCTCGGGGTCACGTTTCACGCATCCCAAGATGAAACCCACCCAGGGCTGTGCGTCACATACCCTGAGATAAGAAAAGCCACTCAGGATCGCATTTTACACGTCTCGAGATAAAAGAGATGTGTACGATAGATGCACGAACAATGTCACATGCAAAGCCGTGCAGGTTCTCATACTGAGACACGAATGCCTAGAATTCCTCTAAATGAACCGTACATATAATATTGTTTGCCTGTTAGTGAAAATGAACAAATGCGATAGATGTACAGAGTGAACAAGTGCGATAGATGCACAAAGTGAACAAGTGCGATAGATGTACAAAGTGAACAAGTGTGATAGATGCACAAAGTGAATGCGATCATAAATTGAAATTTTCATGCAAAATGATCAACCAAAGCACATTCTATGCGAAATATCAATGATACAAGACACGCATGCAATATGTAATGCACATTCTATGCAACAGAAAAGAATAAAGACGTAAAACGAATAAAGAAATATCCAGCGGCACCTCCGATTTACCTCTTGGAGGAATTACAACATGTTTAAAGAAGGATACACCTCGTTCATGTTGACAGGTGATGAACATCGTGCGCCAGAAACATAGTTTTGAGCTTCCGTAGAGACAATTTGAACCTAACAGTGAACCTTCCTTACACTTCTTGGGAAACAAAGACATAAAATAGCATCAGGACTCAAAGGAAGACCACCGACCACTTGCCGCCATAGGGGGATGCTACCGACCACTAAACAGCCTTGCTGGCCACCTGCCGGCCACCGGTGGCAATTCAGGGCAATTTGGGGATTTCACTCTCAAGTCTTTAAGTACAAGCCACTAGGGCTCATTTCCTCACACCCACATGTCCGAAAATGCTCTCTCTCTCTCTCTAGACACTTTTTCTCTCTAGAATCAAGCTTTTTACGTGTTTTCCAACGCCCCACGTGAACTTTATTCACTAAACCCTCTTGATTCTCTTCCTTTTGAACCGATCAAAATTTGATTTCGGAAATTTTTTTTCCTCATTTTCACCCTTTTAGGCTTGTTCCCAGCGAGTTTCTCTCGAGTTTTGTGCACTTTTCCCCGTTTTGACTTTTTCTCCCATTTTCTCTCTCCTAGGGTTGACTTTTTCCAAGTTTACCCTCTTTTCTCCATTTGTCTTCACTTTTCACCCATTTGCCCCCATTTTCCAGATGGTAGATGATATACCACATGACGAGGCCCCTCTAAAGGTTCCCCCGTATTCCCACCTGTTCCCGAGACAGATGAGCCGGTCGTTGCCAAGGTGGCTGGAGGTATTGAGGCTGACCTCGAGGCAGAGTTTGAACCTGAGCCTGAGCCTGAGCCTGAGCCTGAGCCGGAGCCTAAGCTGCTACCAGTGAGGGTACGGCCTTTCGATCTGGAGAGGCATCAACCTCGAACACATATCTTGCCACTCGGAGGCATTAGGCACTTCAGCGACTCCGCTCACGGTGCGCTAGAGGACCTTCTACTGAGGGAACCGGCCTTCCACCTATCAGCCAGCACCGCTGAGGTATGAACACTGTTTCCATGCATTCCTACTTGTCTTTTAATGCATGCATTTCTTGCATTGCCTTTCATCTGACTGTACTTTCTAACTGTACTTTCTTCACCACCTTTCATCTGATTAATTTGTTCTTTTTCCACAGGGAGAGTCTTGCGCCTTCAAAGGGTATAGAGCCACGACGGTGAGAGATTGGTATGGTGAGCTCCCTGCCAAGGTTCGTGACATTATTGATGAGATGAGCTTTGGCCTCTTCTACTTCGGCCTGACTTGGGTCATTGCGAGGCACCCTCTTCTAAGTGCACTGATGGAGAGGTGGTGGGACACCACTAACTCCTTCCACTTTTCCACTACTGGGGAGATGACGATGACTCTTTACGACTTTGCCATGATCATTGGCTTAGGAGTAAGGGGAGTACGCCAGAGGCTTTCTAATGTTCGTCTTCGATACTACCTTATTTTCAAATAGGTGGAACATCGAACCTGCTGAGTGCCCTGGTGACCCTTCCTCGACTGCGCTTCTATGACTGGGGCGAAGCTGGCCTAGCCGCCCTGTTTTCATACTTTGTGCTTTCTACTTTGCACTTTCTGCATCTGTTCATACCTTGTGCTTTCTGCTTTGCACTTTCTACATCTGTTCATACTTTGTTATTGCATTTTCCTTGCAACTGTGGGCCTATGCATATTTTCCAGCTCTGGCTCTAGAGCCCATAGGGGAGTTCCGATTAGCGGTCCCTTACTCGAGGAGATATGATGGCCGGCACCAGCGTAGTACCCGCAAGACTTTCGCATTTTTCCATCATTACTTTGACACAGTAGCTGCCCACGAGGTAATCTAAAACACAATCAATTTCACTTTACAACTATTTTGATTCACATTTTAACAACTGACAGCAACTAATAATCTGTACAACCTCTATTTGCAAATCATGTGGCAACCATAGGCCATGATGCCGATTGGGATTCGGGACCAGTATGCCGGGGCCTGGGCCACTTCTCGCTTCCGCATTCTACTTGAGGGCCCAGTCTGCCGGGCTTGGTTCCTGAGTGACCGGTTCGTGTGCCAAACTATGGGTCTGCCTGACCCGATCATTCCGATGGCACCGTTAGAGTCTATGAGATCAATAGATAGCCTATCTGTAGATGCAGTCACTCAGTTTTATGGTGGGCTTGGATGCTGATTACTTCAGGGCAAAGGGCAACTACAGGACCTTCATTCAGACACACCTTATGCCACCTTTGACAGGTGCTCGCGAAAGCGAGGAGGCAAGGACTCCTGTTGCGAGAGAGGCGTCCACAGTGACTAGGGCCCGTGCTAGAGGGGCTCCCAGGCAAGGTAGAGAACCGCTTGGCCAGAGCTTCCCCCCGCACTGACATACTGGCAGATACTGAGGATGTTTACCAGGTTCTGATTGAGCCTGCCACGGCTAGGCACGAGCTTGTCGGGGTTCGAGGCCCGACTCGGGTATGGATCATACTTTCCAATTTGCACCCCACATTTTATTTCAGATATGTTTATTTGCGAACACTGATCATCCAAATGCATTTGCAGGCATCCATTGAGTACACGGGGAGTGCTTTCGAGTTGATAGCCTCCTTGATGGGCATAGTACATAGGAGGGAGACACTACTCGGCGTCCACGGCATCCCAGTAATTCCTTCAGTTTGTACTTCATGCTATCAAATTTCCACTTTTACACTACATTCACACACTGTACTTACACACTATATCTGACTTCTGCATACACTCATTCTGCATACTATGCTTGCATCTGATACACACACTGAAACTGATATGCTGACAACTATTCTTTTCAAATCCCACCTATATCGATGGCTCCAGCAGCAACAGCGCCAGCAGCGGTAGTACCTCCTCCAGTAGCAGGGAGGAGAAGCAAAGACAGGGGCACCCGAGGCCAAAGAAGTCCTCTAGAGTCCATCTTGCGCAATGACAATACTGAGACCAGTGACTTCGAGAAGGCAATGAGTAAACATTTTGAGTCATCCGAGAGTGGAGATGATGATGCCAGCTCAGGTTTTGAGAGTGGATATGACGATGCCAAGGCGGGTTCTGGAGCAAAGAGCGGAGACGATGCTGGCTCTGGTTCTGGCTCAGAGACTAATTCAAACAGCGGCATTGATGGAGATAGTGCCCTAGAGTCCTCTCCTCTAAGGAAGAGGACCCTTCGAGCTTGAGGCAACTGGCATTGATTTTTTTTTTTTTTTTGCTTAGTTTCTTTTCTTGGTAGCATTAGCACATGTATAGCCTCAAATAGGTTTTATTTGCTTTAAAAACTTGTACTCCTCTTTTGTAAAAAGCCATGATCGGAATAAAACCTCGCAGTTTTTTTATTTATTTATAGAAAGTGTTGTTATTTTTGCATCATGAGCACCATATTAACATGAAATGGACATAGAATCGAATTGTCCAAAAGTGCACTTGATTAAAACAACGTTCTTAATCGGGTAATGAGTCAACCAATAACCAAAATACAAAATACAACATACAACTCGATAAACAAAAACAACGACTCAAGTACAAGTAAACAAACTTGCTAAAACCAAAAAGACTCAAAACAAGACCTTAAAACACAAAAAGATAAAAACAAAACACATGCTTCCAGCACTAGTCAGCACAAAGGTGGACAGCTGTAGCTCTCAACTTTCTTCGCGCGCCCTCCCTTTAAGAGAGAGCGCGAATTGGTCTTACTACAGTTCGGACTCCTGTCACGGTTCTGAATCTAATCTCACAAAGTGCAATGTGAGACTGATAAACACCAAATAGTCCAAATCTGGCAATTAGTTTTGAAAAATCAACTTTGAATGAAAAAGCGCCAAACATGGACTACTTTGCCAGATTATAGAGTCGCCACCTAAATATCTTATTTTTGGGAAATTTAGGAAACCCTGACTCATGCCAAAGGCTACGTGTCCGTCATCACCAAAGTTGCCTCAACTCGGGAACTTGGGTACGAGAGGGGAAAGTCCTGAAATGAGCACCCCCGCTCGCCCGATCAAATATCGGCCTCTACTAAACATGATATGTTGTTTTATGAACACATGTGTTCTTCTTCCTGTTATTAGATAGCTTACTATGTAATGTGCACAGCATACAAGTATAGACTCGATCATGAGAATTGGAACAAAACAACTTATGTTTGTTTTTGAAAATGGTTTGAAAGTGCTATTCGCAAGTAGGCTAAAGCGCGGATTTGCCACCCTCAAGTGGGCTTAAAACATGATTTGCCACTTCGCAAAGTGGGCTTAAAACTCACATTTGATGAATTGTCCCAATTCAAGCAACAAAGCCTTCATCCACATGCATTCATGCAATTAAGTAAATAAGCAAATAGCCTCATGGCAAGCATGCTATCATGGCAACACTCACACTCATACAAGTATGCTAAAGCGTAAAACTTACAGTGTACTCCAAGCCAAAACAGAAAACCAGTTAGAAACAATGCATGATCCTAACTATACAAAGTGCCTAATGCAACACATGCAATATGCAATTAATAGCCTCGGCTATCTAAGATGGCATATGAATGCATCAATTGATAACATGCTATTGAAATACGTATTCAAATAGGTATTGAAATATAATGCAATTTGAATGATGCGCCGAGCCTCATTGCATGCAAGACAAATGAATGATGCAAACATGCAAAGCATAAGGTATGCTAATTGAATTATGCCCTAATCTAACCATCGAAAGCAGTTGAATAAAAGGGAGAAAGAAGTGGGGTTGGAAGACATGCACACACGCACGCACCCTTATTACAACATTGTGCCCTCTCGGCGGAGGGTCCAAATGAATAAGCTAAGCTAATCTAAGCTAAGCTAAGCTAACTAATCTAATTAAACTAATTAGACTAATTATTACAAACCAATTGAATAACTAGTAAACTACTTACTAATTATTACAAAACAATAAAGAAATAGCTAAACTAAGCTACTTAATTATTACAACACTTAATCAATTAGCAAACTAATTAATTAAATTACAAAACTAATGCTAACTAATAATTAAAGCATTAAATTACACTACTTCAGCTCTGCTTTAGAAAGTTGAATCATGCACGCATTCGGTTTCTCGCCCCGAAAATCCTTCCGGTTTGCTCTTTAGAGGCTCTGTTTGCAGGATGTCTCCAAGAACTTCTACTGAACCTTACCAAAACACTGCTGGAGAGTGCACCAGTGGCCTACCAGCCGTGATTGGTTGTTGTTGGCCATCTGCCAGCCAAGGATAAAGCATTGCCGACCACTGGTGTGGCACTGCCTACCACTGGTGTGCTGCAACACCAAACTGCAACAGAGCACAAAATAGAGGAAAATTGAGGGTCTCCCAAGGGTATGTTTGTACCATGCCCCTCCTTATCATCTTAAAACATCAAAGGAGTTGTACCATTGGGTCCAAAACCATCAAACAAGCATTTTGAATGCATGATAGCCAAAGATCCAACTTGTACACATTTAATAAATGCAAGACAAACATGACTCTAGGACCATTACCTTATCATGGATAATCAAAGGCTATGGAGAAAAAGGAGATTGGCTCATTTTCATCACTTCGAGTATGAAATGAACTAATTTTCCTTGTGTTCAATATAACGTCCGATTGAACACAATGCAATGCAAATACAACATGCTTATCTTGGCATGTTTTACTTGATTCAATTCTTGTTTACACATTTTCAGTTACCAAACCATTCCTTAATTGATTTGTCCAATGTGAAAGTCCTCTAATGAGAGAGAGGTCAATCAAAAGATGACTTAAGACATGGGAGAGACCATGTCTTTGACTAGAAGGAACCCTCAAAAGAAGGTTAAAGCCATTTAAGCATAAGCCTCAATCCCATAGCTTAAGCACAACTTTAAGACTAACCATCCCTCAAAACAAATCAAAAGTGAAGAAATGGGGTGTAGCACGTCCGCGGGAGGGACCTCGCTACAGTTCGGACTCGATTTGTTGTTGCGGTTCTTAATCTGAACCAAAGAGTCCACCTCTGGCAAATCGTTTTAAGGAAAACAGATTTTTTTGAAAAGTAGTGCCAAACATGGACTGCTTTGCCAGATTACAGAGTCGCCACCTAAATATTTTAAAATGGGAAATTTAGGAAACCCTGACTCGGTGCCAAAGGCCACATGTCCGTCATCACCAAAGTGACTTGGCTCGGGAGCTTGGGTACGATCGGGGAAGGTCAGCTATGAGCACCCCCTTTCGCCCGGTCCGAAGACCGGCCTCTACTAACCATGATATCCCTTTTTGAAAACCTTATGTGTTCTTGTTCCAATTATTAACCTAGAATTACTATGTTATGCGCACAGCAAACAAGTATAGACCAGATTGCCTAATTTGGAAATAAACATTGCATACCCGTTTGTTTGGAAATCAGTTTGGAATTGCTACCCGCAAGTAGGCTAAAACACGGATTTCAACGAGTTTATTCCAACTTAAACAATCCAACCTCCACCCACAGGCATTCAAACAGTTTATCACATAAGCACTTAGCCTCATGGTAAGCATGCTATCATGGCAACATTCACACACATGCGATATGCTAAAGCATAAAAGCTCACCTAGTACTCCAAGCCAAAACAGAAGCTTATTAGAAATCCATGCATGGACCTAAGCATACTGAAATGTCTAATGCAACACATGCAGAGATGTAATCTAGACAGGCTCGGCTATCCTAAACATGGCACATGGAATGCTACAAGTAACACGTATTCAATTTGGAATTGAAAGTACGATGCAGTTTGTATGATGTACCGAGCCCGGTGCATGTCAACAAATGCATGGATGCACGCATGCATTGCATAAGGTATGCTAAATTAAATATGCCCTAATCTACCATCACAAGCAGGTAAATAAAAGGGAGAAAGAAATGGGGGTTGGAAGACATACACACACTCACCCACACTTATTACATTTTTGCCCTCACTCGGAGGGACCGAATAAATAAATAATACAGACCGAAGAATAAATGAATAAATAAATTATTACAAATTTCTAAGTACTGAAATTAAAGCATCTAAATGAAATGAAATGGGGCCTCGGCCCTGCCTTGGGATGCGCGAATGATGCATGCCCGATGCCCGCCTTGCCCGAAAAGCCCACGCCTTGGCACTACTGTCTCTGTTTTTACTGCTCTGCCTCTCCAAAAATTCTAAAAACTTCAGAATACCTTCCAAGAGGCCTGAAACGATCCACCGGCTGGGCAGTGTAGTCATCGGCTTCTTCCAGTGGCCACCGGCTGAACTTGGTAATTATCGGCACAAAAATAGTGCCGGTCGGCACTATTTTCTGCCGGTCGGCAGAAAGTTCCTGCACCAGACAGATGACAGCAGCAGCAACAGACAGCAATGCATAGGCATGGTTTTTGGGCAAATGTGAGCATGTCCAACACCTCCTATCATGTTTAGGGACTCAAAGGGGTGTGGCTCTTGGTTCTAGGGCTATCAATTGTGCATTTGATGCATGATAGCCTAAGGAACCAAGATTGCTCATTTTAATGTAAATATGCATGCAACACAACAAATGAATACTAAGTCCCTATCATGTGGAAATCAAGGGCCTTAGTGACCAAGGATTGAGGTGAGTTACACCACTTGAAATGTGAACTCCCCTCAATCCTAGGCTTGGCTTGACAACCCCAAACCAAGCTATGAGATGCAAGTATGCAAGCAAGGCTCAAATGCAATGCAACCTATCATGTTAAGCATGCAAAGAGCTAAAGTATGTAGGATACAAATGGCATGCAAGATGGGCCAATTAAACATGGAACTAACAAGCATACATTCATGGCTACATTGACCAAGCAAGCAACAATCATGAAATAAGCATGCAACAATGGACTTAAGCCATAGAGGGCAGCCCTCAAGCTCCCAAAAACAGTGGCAAAACAAGCCTCACAACATGATCAAAATGCCACACAAGCATGTTATTCGATGGGCCCAAGTCTAGGACGCCAAAGAGAGTAATTTGACATCAATCATACAACCGCTCATGGCATGCATTCAACAAACAAAAAAAAAGATTTTAAGCATATGGAATGACACCCAAATCCCCTCATGGCACCCCCAAAAATGCACCAAACATGGAAGCATGCACAATGTCTATTTTAAAGCATCCAAGAGCATATCTTTAAAACATGAACTAAGCCACATATGCCAACATGCAAACATGACTAATGGACTGAAATGAGGTCTAATATGATGCCAAATCACTAGATCAAAACAAGTCAATCATGCTAGAACTCCATGGAAGCAAAGTTTACAAGCCTAAAATGCAAAACATGCACATCAAGCATACCAAGGGTGTCCAAAACAGTGGCTCACAGCCCTATTACATGACAAATAGATGCTTATATCCTCATGAAACCAAGCTAAAATATGCAAGAATCAAGGCTCAAAGCATGACACTACTTATAAGCATGAAAGAGCATTCTAAAGCCAACATGGAAAGCATGCAAGAGGCCATGAAATCAACTAAAAAACAGAGGCCACACATGACCTAAAACACACAATAAAGCTCTGAAATGAAAGCTAAGGAAAGCATGCATGCATGTTATGCTATGAGCCAAAACAAAGGCCAACCAAAGGACCAAAGGGAGAGGGGTGTCTCTCCCTTAGATGAGGCTCGAAAATATCATCCTCACCACTGAAAACCCACTGGTTTTCAGTGGTGAGAAGACCCAAGAACACCAAAGCAAGAAGGCCTAAGAAAAAGGCACCAAAGAGGGCCAAACAAGGCTTAAAGTGATGAGGCTTAACTCAAACCATAAAATGACCTTAATGAAGATTCAAGAACAAGTAAAAACAAGACTTTTTTATCTTAAACACAAACTCAAAATCACAAAGTAAAGAGGGTAGAAATAGGTTGCAAGAATGGGGAATCTAAAGCAACAAGCTTACCCTTGAAGATCCAATGAAGAACAGGTGGTCCAGCCCTCCTCAAGTGATCAAAACCAGTCCAAAATCACTCAAAACAAACCTCCAAGTCTCCCAATCTCGGAGCTAGGTGTAATAGTGTGTGTAATGGTGCAAAAGTGAGGTAAAACACACTATTTGGGGCCTAAAACACACACACAAGAGGAGAGAGAGGGAGATATAGATATATATGGATGTATATCAGAGAATGTATGTATAATCTCTGGTTCTTGACCTAAAATTGCTAACCCCCCTACAATGGAGATGAATGGTGCCTATATAGGCAACATAAGGCTCTAAACTTAATGGCTAAGTAAGAGCAAAGGGGTCAAGGGGTGCAAAGGGTTCCTAGCTTCTAAGGGAAGCCAAGACAGCTGGCCAAGCTTCTCCAAGAAGCTTGGCCAAAAGGGGTCAAGCTTCTAGAAGCTTTAAGGGGGTTCAAAGGGCAAAGGGTGCAATGTTATGCACGGGGAGGAGTGATGGTGTAATCCAGCTGGCACAGCTGGCATGCACCATCCCCAGGGGGGTTCAGAAGGGTCACCGGCCGGCAAAAACAATCACCGGCACAAAAATGTGCCGGCCGGCATCATACAGTGCCGATCGGCCAAGGATTTGGGTAAAAAAAGTGCCGATGGCTACTATGGATAGCCGGTGGAGGTGTGGGGCAGCCGGTGGGTTCTAGGGATGGCTAACAAGCCTTCCCCTACCCTCAAATGCAAACACACACAAGTCTTGGTGAAAAACCAAGCACAGAACAAACCGGTTAGGAGATCCTGAGGCACGGCGCGCAGTCGGGACCTCCGGGAACTCAAAACAAACACAAACATGGATAATCACCGGGTGTTCAACTGGTGACGTCCAAGTCTTGAGGACGGTCAAAAATGGGGTGTCTACAGTTGCCCCTCTTTGACAGAACTCGGAAGTCATAACAATGACGTGAGTGAATGTCAAAGCCCAGAGACGACCCATCTTTGACAAGGCCGAAGACTTGGACAAGCATACAAGGCAAACAAGATATGCGCCCGAGGGCAGGGGCAAAATGCAACTGAAAATGCAAGAAGCCTAGCATAACTTTATGAAAATGCAAAGAAAGCTGTAATGAGGCACACATGCGACAGTTATAAGCTAACATGCAACAGTCTACACTACAATGTAGAAAGGATGTAAGAGAATTATGCAATTCCCAATACGTCTCAACTCGGGAGATACAATACCTGTGCGGTTCGTCCGGTTTCACCGGCCTCAAATGAGCCGTACATACAATATCGTGCCTGAAAAGAAAACAAACTCAACAGGTATGACACTGTTAGCAATATTCATGACAATGCAATCAAAAGTGCGTGACAACGCAACCAGTGTGTGTAGAAAGTTTATAATTGAACACATGTAAGTGAAGCAAAGCACGCATACAATGCAATGTGTATAGTGAAATAGTCGAACACATGTAAGTGAAGCAAGGCACGCATACAATGCAATGTGTATAGAAGGTACTTGAATACATGTAAGTAAAGCAAAGCACGCATACAATGCAATGTGTATAGAAGGTAATTGAACACATGTCAGTAAAGCAAAGCACGCATACGATGCAATGTGTGTAGAAGGTAATTGAACACATGTCAGTAAAGCAAAGCACGCATACAATGCAATGTGTGTAGGAGGTAATTGAACACATGTAAGTAAAGCAAAGCACGCATACAATGCAATGTGTATAGAAGGTAATTGAACACATGTCAGTAAAGCAAAGCACGCATACGATGCAATGTGTGTAGAAGGTAATTGAACACATGTCAGTAAAGCAAAGCACGCATACAATGCAATGTGTGTAGAAGGTGATTGAACACATGTCAGTAAAGCAAAGCACGCATACAATGCAATGTGTGTAGAAGGTAATTGAACACATGTCAGTAAAGCAAAGCACGCATACAATGCAATGTGTGTAGAAGGTAATTGAAATTGAGCATATTAAAACATGACATTGAGATGCAACGTACTGTAACACAGTATGATTTGAAACAACTTCTTTTGAAAATCACAAGATATAAAAGGATACGAGAAGGGACATCCTTCACATGTTCCGAGCATCGCTCATGCAAGTCATGGCTTGAAATCAACTCGAAGATCCATTAACATTCCAGAAGTGCACTTTCCCGCACTATTCTTGAGTGATGAAGGAGTCAGACTGCACAGCCAAGCCAGGCACGAGCGCAGGAGGTGTTCTGACTACGAAAGGGGAGGTTCCTGGTATCTAACCCAGCATTCTGCTTTACATTCCTTTTCATTAGTTGTTTAAGCACATTGCACTGCCTCAGGCAGGTTTTATATTCTTTTGAAGTTGCGGGTTTTTACAAAAACACATGACGAAAATGAAACAGCTATTCGCTCGAAAAGGTATCGCACTTGTGTGCATCGCATCGCAAGACATCACATGACAATGTGAATGGAATTGAAACTGTTGTTTTGAAAACAAGGCATCGCATCGTAATAACCAGGTAGTGAACCAACTTACAACTCGATAAGCAAAACAAAGACTCGACAGACTAGCCAAGTGCAAGTACAATCTTGGTAGACAAAGCCAAGACTTAAAGAGAGTGACATACAACTCGATAAGCAAATATACAACAACTCGATAAACAAATACGCGCGATTCGGCGGGAGACAATCACCGGAGAGTGCTGGAAGTGGTGGAATCCCCCAATATTCAGCATAAAAAGCTCAGGGAACACAGGGGAGAGCCACCGGCCCAATAGAGAGTCCATCGGCCTTGATCAATTTGCATCGGCACAATACTTGGCCGGTCGGCACAAAATTATAGCCGGTCGGCACTATACACTGTCGGTCGGCTGTAGACTGCCTGTACCAGCAGAATGTTGACATGTGTCCTCCACTCAACCCTATCCTCTTCAAAAGGATCTCAACTTCGTGGTTTTCTTCATTTCAACACTGACTTGCTCCAAATGGAAGCATTTCTTGCTCAAAATCTTGCAACTTGGATTAACAACTTGGATGGCTCGGAAAAGCTGAATTTCCGGGCTTTCGGCATAAACGCACTATTCACTTTGCGCCGTACTCCGCTGCATTTTCCATTCCTCCATGCCGCGGCACGGTTTTGGAACCCGATAACACATGTCTTTAGCTTTAGCGGGCAAGAGGTGTGTCCCACTTTCAAAGATTTCCAAGCTTTAATGGAATCCGACCGCGATGAGGAGATTCTCCCTCAACTTCGTTTTGGCCATGCTCAAGCCTTAGGACAAATGTGTGGGCTTTCAATACCCGAGGCTCGTTCTTTGATTTGTGACGGGACATTAGATGTTCCGAGCTTGGTCTGTCGTTTTTCCGAGACTGGTGATCGTGGCGACCATCGCTGGCAAGGTTTTCGGCGACACGCCCTTTGCCTATGCATGCTATCTCATTTTCTGTTCGTTTCCCGTTCCGGAGGAGCCAGTGTCCGGTTGGTTGAAGTCGCCCAAGGCTTGAAGGAGGGCAAAAGCTGCATTGCCATGGTCCTAGCTGAGACATTGCTGGGCTTAGACGCCTTTTATCGTCGAGAGACGATCAGATTAGCAGGGAGTCCGCTATTACTGCAGGTAATGTTTCCCACCCAATCTCACATTTTATATTCGCTCACATCACTCGGCCCTCAGGCTCGGTTTTTCTCACAAAACCCTTTTCTCACTTTTTCTCTCATCGTACATCTCTCTATTCTTTATTCTCTCCTTTTTTTTTTTTTTTTTTCATCCCTTCCCAGGTGTGGTTAATGGATAAATTGAAGGTCGTGGACTCTTGTCCTGCATATTCAGCTCGCGGCTATTTCTTCAGGCAACGCCTGGTTGACGCCCTTGATGAGGGTTGGTGGTTTGAATGGATGTGCGGTTTATCCGCAGATCGTATTGCTTGGCGGTGCCCTTGGCTCAATCTTCCAATGATGAGTTACAGCATGACCCGTCAACCTGGGATCCAATTGATTGGCTTGACTCACTGTGTCTTCTACTTCCCCTTCCGTATCCTGCGTCAGTTTGGTCATGATCAGACCTGTCCACCGGAAGGGATAGAGTACCCGGCTACATTTCCGGTTCGGGGCGCACAGCTGGCCCGATATGCCACAGCATGGAGGACGAGAGAACTCCTGGCCCCCGCTCCCACTTTCAGTTGTACTTTGTCTGATGAGTGCTTGGATTGGCTTAATGAAGAGGCACAGGAAGGGCCCACTTTGGCGTCAGAGGCTTCGACCAGCTCTGGGAGGGGGCGCAGGGACATTTGACTTGACCATGCCCCGGATTTATTGCTTTATCAGTACTTTCAAGTTTTCTTTATAAATGTAATAAAAGCAACTTCAATTGTATGCAAGAGTAAGAGAACTCTATTTGAAATCAATGAAATTGAAGGTTGTGGTACTGAAAAATTTCCGTTTTTGGTCTGGAAATGGTCTTAGTTGTAAAAAGATTTATTTGAACAAAGTCATTTTCATTAAAACTTTTCAAAACCATTTTCGACATGGATCAGAACTGGACACGCCTGAGATCTGTCACTAAGGTGCACAACTCCGGACTCCTGCAATTGGAAAATTGCCCCTAGTTTGAATAGCACCGCGGCACTGCCTGACAACGGAAAGTTGCCCCTAGTCTGAATAGCACTGCACCGGAGATTGCGATGAATGCTGATGGACGAAGATGACCAAGATGATCAAATGGACAAAGCTGATCGGGGAAAATGTTTGTGGCTGAACTTCAGGATGAAGCTGCCTACGTATCCCAATGATGGGAATCAAGCCTTACGTAGTTCAGGCTTGGGTTCACTCGAGTATTTTCACTCTCCTTTTGCGCTCTAACTTTTGCCAAGGCCGCCCTTTGCGGGTTTTCAACCTTGCGAGCTCAGTTTTTATATTTTCTAATTTTTTGCGCTCTGAATTTTGCCTAGGTCGCCCTTTCGGGTTTTCGGCCTAGCGAGCCTCTCAGGGGTGATATTTCTTCAGCTTATCCATGTTGATCGGTTGGGAGAACTCTAGGCCATCTAGGTCCATCAGAACCACAGCTCCACCTGACCAGATAGACTTGATGATATAGGGACCAGTCCAATTGGGTCTGAACTTGCCCCTTGGGTCGTGGATGGGAGCTCGGTTATCCTTGAGCACCAAGTCTCCTTCCTTCAAATTCCTGGACTTAACCTTCTTGTTAAAAGCCCGGGCGATTCTACGCTGATAACCCTGGACGTGGTACAGTGCTTTCAGTCTCCTTTCATCGAAGAGCATGAGTTCCTCGAACCTACTCTGCTGCCAATCTGCCTCAGCTATCTGACACTCAGCCAATACTCGCAATGACGGAACCTCAATCTCAATTGGTAGAACGGCTTCCATGCCATAGACCAGTGAATAAGGAGTTGCTCCAGTTGAAGTTCTAATTGAAGTCCGGTAGCCCCACAGAGCGAATGGCAACTTATCTGGCCAATCCCGATAGGTTTCTACCATCTTCCGCAGTATGTGTTTGATGTTTTTGTTGGCGGCCTCAACTGCTCCGTTGGTCTGCGGCCGATACGTGGATGACTTATGAAAAGCGACATTATACTTCTCCAACAAATCAATCACTTCTTTCTTGAAGTGAGAACCATTGTCCGAAATGATCTCATTCGGGACTCCATACCGGCAGATAATGTTGTTCCTGATAAACTTCGCGACATGTGAAGCCTTCAACACTGCATAAGACTGGGCCTCGACCCACTTCGTAAAGTAATCTATCGCTACCAAGATATACTCGTGTCCGTTTGACCCCTTCGGAGTTACAGCTCCAATCACATCGATTCCCCATACTGAGAACGGCCATGGTGATGTCATGTTGTACAGTTTTGACGGCGGGATGTTCATCCGGTTCGCATAGATCTGGCATTTGTGGCATCGCCGAACAAAACCGATACAATCTTCTTCCATGGTGGACCAGTAGTATCCTTGTCTGAGGATTTTTCTTGCCAGCATCACCCCATTCATATGTGCACCACATTCTCCTCCATGGATGGCCTCCATCAGGCGCTTCGATTCTTCAGCTTCCACACACAGCTTGTGCATTCCCAGATGACCTCTTTTGTACAATTTACCCCCGCAGATGATAAACTGAACAGCCATTCTTCTAATTGCCCTTTTATCCTTGGCATTTGCCCCTAGTGGATATGTCTCCTTGTCCAAGAAATTCCATATGTCGTAATACCAAGGGTTGTCATCCTGCACTTCATCTATGACAGAGATTGACTCATACGCTGGCGCAAACTTTTGACCAATGATTACTGGACGCATCCGAACTCCCGACGGGATGTCTATCATGGAAGATAGAGTTGCTAGTGAATCTGCGAACCTGTTATTCTCTCTCACTAGGTGAGTGAAACTTAGCTTTTCAAACCGAGGAATTAACAAATCTAGGGTCTGGTGGTAAATTATCATCTTTTCCTCCTTGACTTTCCAGTCTCCTTTCGCCTGAGACACCACCAGGTTCGAATCTCCAATAACGTCCAGACGTCTTGCCCCTAGTTCTAGGGCTGCTTCTAACCCGGCAATACATGCCTCGTACTCTGTCTCATTGTTCGAGACTTTGAACCGGAGCTTGAATGCTAAGGGGATATGGGAGTCGTCAGGTGCTATCAGCAACACTCCTATCCCGTACCCATATTGATTTGACGCTCCGTCAAAGTACATCGTCCAAGTTTCATCTTCGATGTGCAGGATATCTTCATCTGGGAATAGGTACTCAACCGCTTCATCCCCTTCAACCGGGTGGTCGGCAAGGAACTCTGCCACTGCTCTTCCTTTTACGGACTTGCGCGTCACATACTTGAGGTCAAATTCGGAGAGCAACAGCAACCAACGAGCTAGCCTACCCGTAAGTGCTGGTTTCTCAAAAAGATATTTGATGGGATCAAGTCGTGAAACCAACATTACAGAGTGAGCTAACAGGTAGTGCCGCAGCTTCCTAGTAGCCCATACCAAAGCTAGACAAGCCTTTTCCAGCGGAGTGTAGCGGGTCTCGTAATCCAGCATCTTCTTGCTCAGATAGTAGATGGCCCTTTCCACTTTATCTTCCGACTCTTGTGCGAGCATACAACCCATTGTAGTCTCAGTCACTGATAGGTACAGTATCAACGGTTTTCCTGGCTTTGGTGGTGACAACACGGGCGGATTCTGTAGATACTCTTTAATCTGTTCAAACGCAGCTTGGCATCGGCCGTCCCAACGGAACTTCGTTCCTTTCTTCAAGAGACCAAAGAGTGGTTCACAAGTCAAGGTTAGTTTTGAGATAAACCGCCTTATGAATTGCACTTTACCCAGAAAGCCTCGCACCTCCTTTTCAGTCATTGGTGGTGGCATTTCTAAGATGGCCTTGATTTTGGAAGGGTCGACTTCGATGCCCCTTTGTGTAATCAGGAATCCCAGCATTTTTCCCGCTGTAACACCAAACGTACATTTCTGAGGATTCAACCGCAGCCGAAATTCTCTGATCCTTTGAAAAAACTTTTGCAAGGCGGTGTAGTGGCCCTCTCTTTCTTTGGACTTGACAATCATGTCGTCCACATATACCTCGACCTCTTTATGGATCATGTCATGTAATATCGTGGTTGCAGCCCATTGATATGTAGCCCCAGCATTCTTCAACCCAAACGGCATTACTCTATAACAATATGTACCCCACGGGGTGGTAAAAGCAGTCTTCTCCCGGTCTTCGGGTGCCATTACTATCTGATTATAACCTGAAAAGCCATCCATGAACGAGAGCAAAGCATGCCCCGCTGTGAAATCTACCAATTCGTCGATATGCGGCAAGGGAAAGTCATCCTTCGGACTGGCTCGGTTCAAATCCCTGAAGTCCACACATACCCGGATTCTGCCATCCTTCTTCGGTACTGGAACAATGTTGGCCAACCAAGTCGGGTATTCGGATACCAGCAGAAAGCCTGCGTCAATTTGCTTGGTGACCTCTTCCTTGATCTTAATGGCCCAGTCAGGGCGAATCCTTCTGAGTTTCTGTTTGACAGGTCGGGCCTCAGGGTCAAGAGGGATCCGGTGCTGTACAATCTCAGGATCGATTCCAGGCATGTCTTCATAGGACCACGCGAAAACATCTTTGAAATCTTTTAACAAAGCGACTAAGCGCTCGCGTTCCTCTGAAGACAACGTGGACCCGATCTGGACCAGCCGCGGGTCCTTCTCAGTACCAATATTCACAGTATTGATTTCATCAATTAAGGGTTTAACAAACCTCTCCTGCTCTTGTTCAATTAGTCGTTGTAAAACCGGAGGAATTTCGTCCTCGTCGTTTTCATCAAAATTTTGGAAGTCCTGATTTAAGCAATAAACCAAAGGCACGGAAAAGTACTCGGAAACCACAGTTACCTCATTCTCATTAGATACTTCCAAGCCGTCCGATTCTTCTGTTACAACAGACTCAAAAGAGAAAGAAAAAGACGACCTGGACAGGACTGTGGCATCCG
This sequence comes from Camellia granthamiana, assembly GCA_036172215.1. Taxonomy (NCBI): domain Eukaryota; kingdom Viridiplantae; phylum Streptophyta; class Magnoliopsida; order Ericales; family Theaceae; genus Camellia; species Camellia granthamiana. The sequence goes on from CM069903.1 coordinate 116,073,376, forward strand.
GGTTATCACCCCCAGGAATACTGAACTCAGACTCAGACGAGCTGGAACCTGATTCCGACTCACAAGACTTGGTGGAATCAGATTCCGGCTCACTACCTGACCCGGTGCTGCTTGATAAAAATCCCTCCTCGTACTGCCAGGTGAGGGAGGGTGCGATGGATGCATCCAAAATAGCTGATTGTAGGCCCGCAGCCGTTTCATCTCCGATCATGGACACCGAGGAGTCATCCCCCAAGCACAACTGATCGATCAAAGGATCTGAAAGTAGACATGCCAGTGCTACCCCCATTTCAAACTCTGTGTCCGCAGACTCCAATCCTTTGCTATGTTCAGCCTCAACTGTCGGGTCTGTCTGCTCTTCAGCAACATCATCCCCAAATATCTGTAAGTCGAAGAAAATTTCAAATCCCGGCACACGTTTCTTCTCTGCATTGAGCCACGGCTCAGGAAAACCACAGAATGGGAAGTCTTCCCCCTCCCGGACGAAACGTCCGTTCAGAGTACCCCAAATGGGGCGATGTATCAATTCAAAAGGTTTCCCCATCTGTTTTGCTTTGGCCCTTCCAGCCATCTCTTTTCCTTTTCTTACCCAATCTTCCTTGGTGGGCAGATAACCCAAGCCGAAGGTATGGGGATTGTGCGGCACTTCGGCCAATGCTGCAATGCCCTTACGGCCGCTCTTCCCTAATCCCATCCCGGGGACATATTGGAGTTTGTTCATGAGGTACACTGCTTGGGCGCTAACATATATCCCTTCATTAGCGGCCATGATATTCTGTATAACCTGAGCCTCAGCCAAGGTAAAACCTGATATGAATATGTCCTCCAGGCCATGCTCTATCTCCAGAACAGGCGTGGATACTTCCGGTGGTGGATGAATTGATGAATTCCCGAAAACGATGGCTACTCCCTTCCCATAGGGGTATTTCACCATTTGGTGCAAAGTAGAGGATACTGCCTTCACCTGATGCAGCCACGGCCGCCCCAATAACAAATTGAAAGTTGTAGGTACTTCCAAGACGTGAAAATCTATCTCCTGCTGTCCCGGCCCAACCTTAGTCTGGATTTTAACGGTCCCCATCACTTCTCGGCTTGTATTGTCATATGCCCTGATGACCTGGGCTGTTGGTACAAAGTCCGCGACTTTCAGACCAATCGCGTAAGCTGTCCTTGCAGGGCAGACGTTGATGGCGGACCCTGTATCGACAAGGACTACCGGTATCCATTTATCCCTGCACTCTACGGAGATGTAGAGTGGCTTGTTGTGATTTGTGCCCTCAGGCGGTAATTCCTTATCAGCAAACGTCAACATCGGGGTAGCCCCTCCCGGAAAGACTAGCCCCACTAACTGTTCTGGTGTTGTTTCTATTGAAAGCTTTGCCTTATCCATGGCTGATAAAACAGCCTCCCTGTGTACTCGTGAAGCCATGAGCAGTCCCCATATAGAGATGTCTGCTTGTATCTTTTTAAGCTGTTTGAGTACAGCTTCCTCTTCGAGCTGCTTCTCTTTTTGCTTTTCAGCCTCCCTATCCTTCCCTGAGGCCTCTGGTTGATCCAAGTGCGGAGGTTTGAAATATCGCCCACTCCTTGTCATGTGGTCGACCTCTCCAAGGTACCAAGTGTTGTCGGGTTGGTTGTTCCCCCAATCCTCGTCCGTGTGGGCAAGACACAAGTCTTCATCTTCCCACCACATTCCCTCGGTGACCGACAAACATCTGTCCGGCTCTGGTATGACTGTTCTTGCGCTCGTAGCACCTTCCATCCATATACCCGCAGCATTTTCGGTTTCTGTGCACACAGCAGTTTCTACTCCCATATGGGCCTTCGCTTTTCTGATTCTCTCGGAATCCTCAAAACTTGCTTGTTCCGATACAACTGACTGTTCGGCCATCTCCGTACTCAAAATGTTCCGATCTCGGGCGAAATTCTTGACACCGGCGCCCTCCGGCGATGTGTTCTGCTCTCCGACCCTTCCGGTCGTCACTGATATTCTCATTCCCACGGAACTCTGCTCTGCCTGAAATTCTCCTACTACATCGGGTTGATCGTCCAACCACCCGGTGACTTCCACTGAACCCTCATAATCGGACCATGCAGCTACTGCGTCTTCTGGGTATCGATCATCGTAAAATTGAAGGTCGGCGAAGTATTCCCCCTTGGCCACTACATCATCTGTTCCCTGTTCTAGACTATCTCCTTGAATCACACATAATTCTTCTCCTGTTTGCAATTCCACTCCGGGCCCATCTTGACCCATCGATGAAATGTAGTCACTTGGACTGTATGTTTTCCCATTGTAACTCCCAGATTCCGCAGACTCCGACTCAATAACCTGCTCCTCCTTTGGAATTCCCCTTTTATTGTTCTCGGTGGTCACAACCGTTGGCTTAGGTTGGGTCGAGGAGATGTCCATCATGCATAAGTCAGTGCAATCGGGAAGGAATACTTCTGGCTTAGGTAGGTGGGTAGGTGTGATGTAGATGCTAGGGTCGTAGGACACGCCTCCAGTATGAATAAAATTGAGCCTTTTAGGTGGTGGAGCCTGGTTGTGTATGGGGAGGGGATTGGTGGTAACATTGGGTTTTTCGGGAGGTAAGATTACCCCGTTATCGATAAGGTCTTGAATTTCATGGCGTAACCGGTAGCACTGGTCGGTGTCGTGACCGTGCTGCTGGTGAAACGCACAGTATTTGGCCGGGTTATGGTTAGGAGGAAGTTTTTCTGGTAGGGGCCTCGGCTCCAGGGGCTTCAGGTGCCCTTTCTTGATCAACACCCCCAAAGCTTTGGATAGGGGCATATAGAGTGGAGCGAAAGTTCTGGTGTTTCTGGGTGGGTATTTGGTCGTTTGTGGGTTGCTTCCGGACGCACCGGAAAATGGTGAGGCTGCTGTGTTTCTTTGCGAGGGGTTGGTGGTGACCATGCTCACTTCCTGAGTTCTTGCAGTTGTAACGCCACTCGGGCCTGCATTGCTATTACGATTGAAGGCTCTTCGAGGTTGCTCCCGGTCATTGTCAATCCAGCCTTACTTCAAGGCGTCCTCAATCTGCACCCCCATTTCATGTAGGTCAGAAAAAGTAGGGAAGGGAACTACTATCATCTTTTGCATCAACCTCGGCTGTAGATTGCGCACAATCATCCGAATCTGGTCCTTGTCCGTAGGCCTCAAGGTCATCATTGAAGCCTTGGCCCTCCACCTAGTCACGAACTCCGAAAAACTCTCCTTAGGCTCCTGCCTAGTTGTTTCAAGATCGCGGGTCGTAATTTCAATCTGTGTGTTGTATGAATACTGTGCGATGAAGGCCTCAGCCATTTCGTCCCAATTTCTCTTGACGTCGTCTTCTAGTTTAGCGTACCAGGCAGATGCCACACCTGACAGGGTCCGACCAAATAAAGATAACTTCTGGAGCCTACTGAGGCCCATCGGCCTTAGAACGTCTGAAAACAGCCTTAAATGTACCATGGGGTCCTCAGACCCATCAAATCGATCAATGTGAGGCATTTTAAATCTGTCGGGCAGCATCACAGCTGCGTCAGTGTAACCATCTTCAATGTCGGGGATAGTCTTGGTTCCTTGGGACCTCTTGAACAACTTTTCAAGCTTGCTCAATTTGAGTGCGGTGGGATCAGTCTCGAACTCAAAGGGAGAGTCCAGTAGATTGGTGGGTGTTTTTGATAGTTGAGGTTGAATTTGAGGTAGGACCGGAGGTGGGGGTGGTCCTGCGGGTGGTTCTGTATCAGTCTGAACATTGGCTGTCTCCCCGACATTAGGAGCTCCTAGTGGGGGAGGAACTTGATGCGAAGCAGATGCCCCGGTTTGCTGTTCCAGTCTGGCAATTGTCTCTGCCTGTTCTCTCACAACTGTGGCCTGTTGCCTGGCGAAATCTGCCTGACGGACGACATCCTGCTGCATTGCTTTCATGCTTTCTTGAAGGTGGCGCACCATCTCCTCCAAACTGGCCATACTATCCTGCTCTGGTTGGATTACCGGTATATACTCTCTCTCTGTTGGTGACACAGAATCTTGATCCCTACTGAACACAGGTGGGGTAGACAAAGCTCTCTGAACTGACTGCTGTACTGATGTAGGCATCGAAGCGATGACGCATGTCCTTGAAGGTTAGCACACTGACGAAGCTGGACTTAGTTCTGTTGGAGGTCGCTTTGCATCTCCGACATTCACATACAGTCATAGGCCTAGTTGTAGGCATACAGATGATCCGTGACATGTTATTGGGCAGTTGATAAATTTTTTGTGGTGTTTTTGTAAGCTAACATTGTTGTAAACATCTTCTTTTAATGAAATTGTAAATGGTATTTTCTTATTAGAATGGAATGGTAACAATAGTGGATAACATTCAATCCATGCCAAAGAAGTTGATGCAATATAAAAAAACACATCCATTAATTTCTTCCATAGTTCTAGCATTGTCAAATGCATACATGTATCAATCAACATCAACAACATCAAGCATCTCTCGAGTAGCTACACTATCATGTATGATGTCCTTGAAATGCTGAATGCGGCACACATATGCATCATCCCAATCAACAGTGCAAGGGTGACGATATTTTCGCTAATTAGTGGCTATATGAGGAACTAGATGGTCCAGTTGCAAAAAAACTTGCACCAAATGTCACTTCAGTTAGTGGTCATACCCTATAACTTCCTGTACAGGCAAAAATATAAGTTTCTCTTATACTCGCACAAAATGATTTCCGTTGACAAATCTAATGGCAATCTTACGTCTATCAAGATAAGGTGCTGGCACTGTTCTCAGAGGTAAAAAGGTGAGACGTTGCTGTAATGACAAGTGGTATAACACAAGATTGTAGCATGATGCAAAAAGATGCCCCACGTCTAGCATAGTCATCCAATGTGAGTAGCCAGGGCTGTCTTCAAAATATGACAATATGCTAGTCAATTCTTCAAACCTTTCATAGGACCCATAAAGTGCAATGTATTCCTCTTTGTGGGTGTGCAACTCACCTAAAAGATCGCGCTTGACCTGAGCCCAATCATGTTCTATAAGACCAATTGAAGTAATTATAGCCCGAAACCACAATTCCCATCTACAGTTTGTAGCTCGACTTCTTTGCACCCCCTTTCGGAAGTTCGAAATAAGCCTTACAGTTCGGACTCCCGCCGTTCTGAATCTGATTCCACAAGTGCAATGTGAAATAGATAATCACCAAAGAGTCCAAATTCGGCAAATATTTTGGAAAATCAATTTTGAATCAAATTGCCAAAAATGGACTGTTTTGCCAGATACAGAGTCACCACATAAATATTTTATTTTGGGAAAATTTAGGAAACCCATGACTCGTGCCAAAGGCCACATGTCCATTATCACCAAGATTGTCTTGGCTCGAGAACTTAGGTATGAGAGAGGAAGGTCATGAATGAATTTGAGCACCCCTGCTCGCCCGATCAAAGATCGGCCTCTACTAATCATGATATGAATCTTATTTATATTATATGCTCTTGTTCCGGTTTATTAGGCTAGCATTGCTATGTGATGTGCACACACACAAGTATAGACTAACTTGCAATAATTAGAACATTTCGATTCATGTTCGTTTTGAAAATCGTTTCGAATATGTACCACTCGAAAAAGTGATCGCATATGAACATTACTCAAATTATTCCAATTCAAGCAATAAGCCTTCACCCACAGGCATTCAATCAGTTTAGCACTGAAAATGCATGATTCCTAACTATGCAATATGACTAATGCAACACATACGATATCCAATTAAATAGGCTCGGCTACTTAACATGTCATATGGAACAATTTGATATCATGCAGTCTAAGCATGTATTCAAAAAAGTATTAAACTAACAATGCAGTTAGAATGATGAACCGAGCCTCGGTGCATGCAATACAAATGGATGCAAATATGAAGTATGCTAAACAAAACATGATGTCCCTAAACTAACCATCGTAAGCTAGTAAAGAAAAAGGAGAAAGACGTGCAGTTGGAACACATACACATTATTACAACATTTCACTCTCATGAAGGAGAGTCCGAATAAACTAAGCTAATTAACTAACTAATTAACTAACTAATTAAAGCTAAGCTAATTAAGCTAACTATTTCAAACCAAAAATGAATAATTAGCTAAACTACTTAACTAATTATTACAACAACATATGAATTAACTAACTATTCTAGCTAGCTAATTATTACAACATCACAACTAGTTAACTACTTTAACTAACTAAATAATTACAACACAAGTGCAAAGTAAAAAGAAGTAAGTAAGCTAAGTAATAGTACTAAGCTAACTACTCCGCCTTGGGAAACGAGGGATGTTCATGCGCATGCATGGTTTCCACCCGAAAATGCCACTATTTTGCTTCCGGAGAGTCTCTGTTGCACAGAGAACACATACATTGTTGCCCACTTCCAGAATAACTCTGCTCTACCAATGGAACACACTGTTGAATTTTTCATCAGTGGCCGGCGGCCACCAATGATGGCCGGCCGGCTACCTGCCGGCCACTGCTGCCCAGTTCTTCTTGCTGCAACAAAGGACAAACAGAGCATGCACATGGTGTTTTCAAGGGTTGTCTGCACAACTCACCTCCCATTTTCATGAACAAATCAAAGGAGAAGTGAACTTTAGCCATAAACCACCAACTCAAGCAATTTCATTGCATGATGGCTTGTGAACCAAAGTGTGCAAATTCAATAAATGCAACAAAATAAGACTCTAAACCTCCTCCCTTTCATGAAAGATCAAGAGAAGTGGTTGACCTTGGAATTTTGAATCATTTCATCACTAAGGAGTATGAAAGGGCCCAAGTTTCCATGTATTCAATTAACGTTCGATTGAACACAACCAAATTATTGTCTTGCACCATTTTTTAATTCCAAGTTTTAATTACTCCATTTTAGTTTACCAACCATTCCTTAGTTCAATTAAGTCCAATGGTGAGTTTAAGTCCTCTAAATGGAAAGAAGGCTCAAATCAAAAGTTGTCTTAGGCATGAAAGAGACATCATGCCGTTGGTAATGAACCCCTAAAGGGATTAAACCATTAAGCATGCCATCTCAATCTCATGCTTTAAACAAACAAGCAGTTTGAACCACTTTCAAAGAAAAACAAAAGGCCAAGAAATGAGGGAGGTTACAGAGATTGTTAGTGCTAAAAATGAGTGAGAAAAGCATAAACAAATGCTATTAACTCAAACAAGATGGTGTCTAAGGCCTAGAACACCAAACTCATGAGGACAATTACACTATAAGCATGCAAAACAAAGCTCAAATACAACCAACAGCGCAAAACAGTGCTAAAACATGTCTAATATAGTCCTAAAACATGCTGGAATTAAGCTAAAAAAGCCTAAATTAGCATGCTAAAACATGGCACAAACTAGGCTAGTAAGTAAGGCACAAGAAAGGGAGGCTAACCCTCCAAATTTGGACTCTAAAACATGATTTTGGCCACTAAAAAAGCTCTGAAAAATAGTGTTTAAAAGCTATAAAAAAAAATAGTAAAAGGGTGGGAAACACAAGGGCAAAGGCCTCCAAAACAAGGTATAAAGAAGGACTATCAACCCCTCAACCTTTAATGGCCCTTAGACCCAAGCTTCAGCCTAAAAATACAAAGTTTTGACAGCCCAAAAACAATGGAAAAAAAGTAGGAATAATAACAAAGAAAGCAAGCAAATAGGCAAAGCCTTATACCTTTTGAAGAGAAGACCAATTCTAGACAACAAAACCAAGTAAACACAACCTCTAGAGCTCAAACCAAGCTCAAAAGTACCTCAGCTCAAAGATGGTGAGATTTAGTTAAGGGTGTACAGGCAAAGGTTAAGGATTTGGAGCCAAAAGTGTAGGAATTTGTTAGAGAGAGAGAGAATTGTAGAGAGAGGCAAAATTTTGATCTCAAAATTTTCTGACCTTCAAACATGAGAGAAGAGCCTTCTATGTATAGAAAACATGAAATCTCCTCAAGTATATCCAGCCCTACACGTGGGGGCAAATGCATGCATCTATGCAAATAGCTGGCATAGCTGTTACAAAATATCTACAAAATACATTGGTGGCCGGCAGGCCACTAATCAAAAAGTGATGGCTGACAGCCCAAAAAGGGCGGCTGGCAGGCCACCAAAGGCTACAGGCTTGAAAAGTTAGGGTGTGGTCCAAAACTGGGACAACAGGTGCAGGGTTTGAAAGGCTCAAAGCTATGACGTTCCGCTGAGGACTTTGAGCACTTGGCGAGCATATAAACTCATCATTGGGTGTGTATGCGATGGCGTCCAAGTCGTAAGGGCTGTCAAAAATGGGGTGTCTACAGTTGTCCCTCTTTGACAGAACTCAGAGCCATGAAATGATGTGAGTGAATGTCATAGCCCGGAGACGACCCATTTTGACAAGGCCGTAAGACTTAGGCAAACAATCAAGATAGAAATAAATGGTTGCTCCTGCAGGCTGCCTACGTATCCCTTTGCATCTTGCGAAATCAAACTAGCGTAGTTCTGGAGCAAGATGAAAATGATATGCACAATGCAACTTTGAATGTTGGACTAACACGTTACGCAAAGCTGACTATTTTGAAAACTTATGATCATGCGCAATGATGTAATAAGGAAGAATAAATGCAATAAGCAATAACAAGATAATGACATGTGAATGAGCAGCTTCAAGCTTAAAAGGTTCCTGCAAAAAGAAAATAAAACCACACTCTAACTATGCCAAAATCATGAGACGAGGAAAGAAAACACTGCTCAGGGTTGCGTTTCACACATCCTGAGAAACTAATAACAAAACCGCTCAGGGTCGCGTTTCACACGTCCCGAGATACTAGAAAATCGCTCGGGGTCGTGTTTCACACGTCTCGAGATAAAATCCACCCAGGGCTGCGCATCACGCACCCTAAGAAACTCTAATCACACTGAAATCGTAAGAAGAGAAAAACTGCTCGACCTTGCTTTTCACGCGTCCCGAGATGAAACCCGCCCAGGGCCGTGTGTCACGCGTCCTGAGAAACTCTAATCACACTGAAATTGTGAGAAGAGAAAAAACGCTTGAGCTCGCGTTTCACGCGTCCCGAGATGAAACCCGCCCAGCGTCGCGTTTCATGCATCCTGAGAAACTAGAAAAAAGCTCAAGGTCGCATTTCACGCATCCTAAGAAACTAGAAAACAGCTCGGGGTCACGTTTCACGCATCCCAAGATGAAACCCACCCAGGGCTGTGCGTCACATACCCTGAGATAAGAAAAGCCACTCAGGATCGCATTTTACACGTCTCGAGATAAAAGAGATGTGTACGATAGATGCACGAACAATGTCACATGCAAAGCCGTGCAGGTTCTCATACTGAGACACGAATGCCTAGAATTCCTCTAAATGAACCGTACATATAATATTGTTTGCCTGTTAGTGAAAATGAACAAATGCGATAGATGTACAGAGTGAACAAGTGCGATAGATGCACAAAGTGAACAAGTGCGATAGATGTACAAAGTGAACAAGTGTGATAGATGCACAAAGTGAATGCGATCATAAATTGAAATTTTCATGCAAAATGATCAACCAAAGCACATTCTATGCGAAATATCAATGATACAAGACACGCATGCAATATGTAATGCACATTCTATGCAACAGAAAAGAATAAAGACGTAAAACGAATAAAGAAATATCCAGCGGCACCTCCGATTTACCTCTTGGAGGAATTACAACATGTTTAAAGAAGGATACACCTCGTTCATGTTGACAGGTGATGAACATCGTGCGCCAGAAACATAGTTTTGAGCTTCCGTAGAGACAATTTGAACCTAACAGTGAACCTTCCTTACACTTCTTGGGAAACAAAGACATAAAATAGCATCAGGACTCAAAGGAAGACCACCGACCACTTGCCGCCATAGGGGGATGCTACCGACCACTAAACAGCCTTGCTGGCCACCTGCCGGCCACCGGTGGCAATTCAGGGCAATTTGGGGATTTCACTCTCAAGTCTTTAAGTACAAGCCACTAGGGCTCATTTCCTCACACCCACATGTCCGAAAATGCTCTCTCTCTCTCTCTAGACACTTTTTCTCTCTAGAATCAAGCTTTTTACGTGTTTTCCAACGCCCCACGTGAACTTTATTCACTAAACCCTCTTGATTCTCTTCCTTTTGAACCGATCAAAATTTGATTTCGGAAATTTTTTTTCCTCATTTTCACCCTTTTAGGCTTGTTCCCAGCGAGTTTCTCTCGAGTTTTGTGCACTTTTCCCCGTTTTGACTTTTTCTCCCATTTTCTCTCTCCTAGGGTTGACTTTTTCCAAGTTTACCCTCTTTTCTCCATTTGTCTTCACTTTTCACCCATTTGCCCCCATTTTCCAGATGGTAGATGATATACCACATGACGAGGCCCCTCTAAAGGTTCCCCCGTATTCCCACCTGTTCCCGAGACAGATGAGCCGGTCGTTGCCAAGGTGGCTGGAGGTATTGAGGCTGACCTCGAGGCAGAGTTTGAACCTGAGCCTGAGCCTGAGCCTGAGCCTGAGCCGGAGCCTAAGCTGCTACCAGTGAGGGTACGGCCTTTCGATCTGGAGAGGCATCAACCTCGAACACATATCTTGCCACTCGGAGGCATTAGGCACTTCAGCGACTCCGCTCACGGTGCGCTAGAGGACCTTCTACTGAGGGAACCGGCCTTCCACCTATCAGCCAGCACCGCTGAGGTATGAACACTGTTTCCATGCATTCCTACTTGTCTTTTAATGCATGCATTTCTTGCATTGCCTTTCATCTGACTGTACTTTCTAACTGTACTTTCTTCACCACCTTTCATCTGATTAATTTGTTCTTTTTCCACAGGGAGAGTCTTGCGCCTTCAAAGGGTATAGAGCCACGACGGTGAGAGATTGGTATGGTGAGCTCCCTGCCAAGGTTCGTGACATTATTGATGAGATGAGCTTTGGCCTCTTCTACTTCGGCCTGACTTGGGTCATTGCGAGGCACCCTCTTCTAAGTGCACTGATGGAGAGGTGGTGGGACACCACTAACTCCTTCCACTTTTCCACTACTGGGGAGATGACGATGACTCTTTACGACTTTGCCATGATCATTGGCTTAGGAGTAAGGGGAGTACGCCAGAGGCTTTCTAATGTTCGTCTTCGATACTACCTTATTTTCAAATAGGTGGAACATCGAACCTGCTGAGTGCCCTGGTGACCCTTCCTCGACTGCGCTTCTATGACTGGGGCGAAGCTGGCCTAGCCGCCCTGTTTTCATACTTTGTGCTTTCTACTTTGCACTTTCTGCATCTGTTCATACCTTGTGCTTTCTGCTTTGCACTTTCTACATCTGTTCATACTTTGTTATTGCATTTTCCTTGCAACTGTGGGCCTATGCATATTTTCCAGCTCTGGCTCTAGAGCCCATAGGGGAGTTCCGATTAGCGGTCCCTTACTCGAGGAGATATGATGGCCGGCACCAGCGTAGTACCCGCAAGACTTTCGCATTTTTCCATCATTACTTTGACACAGTAGCTGCCCACGAGGTAATCTAAAACACAATCAATTTCACTTTACAACTATTTTGATTCACATTTTAACAACTGACAGCAACTAATAATCTGTACAACCTCTATTTGCAAATCATGTGGCAACCATAGGCCATGATGCCGATTGGGATTCGGGACCAGTATGCCGGGGCCTGGGCCACTTCTCGCTTCCGCATTCTACTTGAGGGCCCAGTCTGCCGGGCTTGGTTCCTGAGTGACCGGTTCGTGTGCCAAACTATGGGTCTGCCTGACCCGATCATTCCGATGGCACCGTTAGAGTCTATGAGATCAATAGATAGCCTATCTGTAGATGCAGTCACTCAGTTTTATGGTGGGCTTGGATGCTGATTACTTCAGGGCAAAGGGCAACTACAGGACCTTCATTCAGACACACCTTATGCCACCTTTGACAGGTGCTCGCGAAAGCGAGGAGGCAAGGACTCCTGTTGCGAGAGAGGCGTCCACAGTGACTAGGGCCCGTGCTAGAGGGGCTCCCAGGCAAGGTAGAGAACCGCTTGGCCAGAGCTTCCCCCCGCACTGACATACTGGCAGATACTGAGGATGTTTACCAGGTTCTGATTGAGCCTGCCACGGCTAGGCACGAGCTTGTCGGGGTTCGAGGCCCGACTCGGGTATGGATCATACTTTCCAATTTGCACCCCACATTTTATTTCAGATATGTTTATTTGCGAACACTGATCATCCAAATGCATTTGCAGGCATCCATTGAGTACACGGGGAGTGCTTTCGAGTTGATAGCCTCCTTGATGGGCATAGTACATAGGAGGGAGACACTACTCGGCGTCCACGGCATCCCAGTAATTCCTTCAGTTTGTACTTCATGCTATCAAATTTCCACTTTTACACTACATTCACACACTGTACTTACACACTATATCTGACTTCTGCATACACTCATTCTGCATACTATGCTTGCATCTGATACACACACTGAAACTGATATGCTGACAACTATTCTTTTCAAATCCCACCTATATCGATGGCTCCAGCAGCAACAGCGCCAGCAGCGGTAGTACCTCCTCCAGTAGCAGGGAGGAGAAGCAAAGACAGGGGCACCCGAGGCCAAAGAAGTCCTCTAGAGTCCATCTTGCGCAATGACAATACTGAGACCAGTGACTTCGAGAAGGCAATGAGTAAACATTTTGAGTCATCCGAGAGTGGAGATGATGATGCCAGCTCAGGTTTTGAGAGTGGATATGACGATGCCAAGGCGGGTTCTGGAGCAAAGAGCGGAGACGATGCTGGCTCTGGTTCTGGCTCAGAGACTAATTCAAACAGCGGCATTGATGGAGATAGTGCCCTAGAGTCCTCTCCTCTAAGGAAGAGGACCCTTCGAGCTTGAGGCAACTGGCATTGATTTTTTTTTTTTTTTTGCTTAGTTTCTTTTCTTGGTAGCATTAGCACATGTATAGCCTCAAATAGGTTTTATTTGCTTTAAAAACTTGTACTCCTCTTTTGTAAAAAGCCATGATCGGAATAAAACCTCGCAGTTTTTTTATTTATTTATAGAAAGTGTTGTTATTTTTGCATCATGAGCACCATATTAACATGAAATGGACATAGAATCGAATTGTCCAAAAGTGCACTTGATTAAAACAACGTTCTTAATCGGGTAATGAGTCAACCAATAACCAAAATACAAAATACAACATACAACTCGATAAACAAAAACAACGACTCAAGTACAAGTAAACAAACTTGCTAAAACCAAAAAGACTCAAAACAAGACCTTAAAACACAAAAAGATAAAAACAAAACACATGCTTCCAGCACTAGTCAGCACAAAGGTGGACAGCTGTAGCTCTCAACTTTCTTCGCGCGCCCTCCCTTTAAGAGAGAGCGCGAATTGGTCTTACTACAGTTCGGACTCCTGTCACGGTTCTGAATCTAATCTCACAAAGTGCAATGTGAGACTGATAAACACCAAATAGTCCAAATCTGGCAATTAGTTTTGAAAAATCAACTTTGAATGAAAAAGCGCCAAACATGGACTACTTTGCCAGATTATAGAGTCGCCACCTAAATATCTTATTTTTGGGAAATTTAGGAAACCCTGACTCATGCCAAAGGCTACGTGTCCGTCATCACCAAAGTTGCCTCAACTCGGGAACTTGGGTACGAGAGGGGAAAGTCCTGAAATGAGCACCCCCGCTCGCCCGATCAAATATCGGCCTCTACTAAACATGATATGTTGTTTTATGAACACATGTGTTCTTCTTCCTGTTATTAGATAGCTTACTATGTAATGTGCACAGCATACAAGTATAGACTCGATCATGAGAATTGGAACAAAACAACTTATGTTTGTTTTTGAAAATGGTTTGAAAGTGCTATTCGCAAGTAGGCTAAAGCGCGGATTTGCCACCCTCAAGTGGGCTTAAAACATGATTTGCCACTTCGCAAAGTGGGCTTAAAACTCACATTTGATGAATTGTCCCAATTCAAGCAACAAAGCCTTCATCCACATGCATTCATGCAATTAAGTAAATAAGCAAATAGCCTCATGGCAAGCATGCTATCATGGCAACACTCACACTCATACAAGTATGCTAAAGCGTAAAACTTACAGTGTACTCCAAGCCAAAACAGAAAACCAGTTAGAAACAATGCATGATCCTAACTATACAAAGTGCCTAATGCAACACATGCAATATGCAATTAATAGCCTCGGCTATCTAAGATGGCATATGAATGCATCAATTGATAACATGCTATTGAAATACGTATTCAAATAGGTATTGAAATATAATGCAATTTGAATGATGCGCCGAGCCTCATTGCATGCAAGACAAATGAATGATGCAAACATGCAAAGCATAAGGTATGCTAATTGAATTATGCCCTAATCTAACCATCGAAAGCAGTTGAATAAAAGGGAGAAAGAAGTGGGGTTGGAAGACATGCACACACGCACGCACCCTTATTACAACATTGTGCCCTCTCGGCGGAGGGTCCAAATGAATAAGCTAAGCTAATCTAAGCTAAGCTAAGCTAACTAATCTAATTAAACTAATTAGACTAATTATTACAAACCAATTGAATAACTAGTAAACTACTTACTAATTATTACAAAACAATAAAGAAATAGCTAAACTAAGCTACTTAATTATTACAACACTTAATCAATTAGCAAACTAATTAATTAAATTACAAAACTAATGCTAACTAATAATTAAAGCATTAAATTACACTACTTCAGCTCTGCTTTAGAAAGTTGAATCATGCACGCATTCGGTTTCTCGCCCCGAAAATCCTTCCGGTTTGCTCTTTAGAGGCTCTGTTTGCAGGATGTCTCCAAGAACTTCTACTGAACCTTACCAAAACACTGCTGGAGAGTGCACCAGTGGCCTACCAGCCGTGATTGGTTGTTGTTGGCCATCTGCCAGCCAAGGATAAAGCATTGCCGACCACTGGTGTGGCACTGCCTACCACTGGTGTGCTGCAACACCAAACTGCAACAGAGCACAAAATAGAGGAAAATGGAGGGTCTCCCAAGGGTATGTTTGTACCATGCCCCTCCTTATCATCTTAAAACATCAAAGGAGTTGTACCATTGGGTCCAAAACCATCAAACAAGCATTTTGAATGCATGATAGCCAAAGATCCAACTTGTACACATTTAATAAATGCAAGACAAACATGACTCTAGGACCATTACCTTATCATGGATAATCAAAGGCTATGGAGAAAAAGGAGATTGGCTCATTTTCATCACTTCGAGTATGAAATGAACTAATTTTCCTTGTGTTCAATATAACGTCCGATTGAACACAATGCAATGCAAATACAACATGCTTATCTTGGCATGTTTTACTTGATTCAATTCTTGTTTACACATTTTCAGTTACCAAACCATTCCTTAATTGATTTGTCCAATGTGAAAGTCCTCTAATGAGAGAGAGGTCAATCAAAAGATGACTTAAGACATGGGAGAGACCATGTCTTTGACTAGAAGGAACCCTCAAAAGAAGGTTAAAGCCATTTAAGCATAAGCCTCAATCTCATAGCTTAAGCACAACTTTAAGACTAACCATCCCTCAAAACAAATCAAAAGTGAAGAAATGGGGTGTAGCACGTCCGCGGGAGGGACCTCGCTACAGTTCGGACTCGATTTGTTGTTGCGGTTCTTAATCTGAACCAAAGAGTCCACCTCTGGCAAATCGTTTTAAGGAAAACAGATTTTTTTGAAAAGTAGTGCCAAACATGGACTGCTTTGCCAGATTACAGAGTCGCCACCTAAATATTTTAAAATGGGAAATTTAGGAAACCCTGACTCGGTGCCAAAGGCCACATGTCCGTCATCACCAAAGTGACTTGGCTCGGGAGCTTGGGTACGATCGGGGAAGGTCAGCTATGAGCACCCCCTTTCGCCCGGTCCGAAGACCGGCCTCTACTAACCATGATATCCCTTTTTGAAAACCTTATGTGTTCTTGTTCCAATTATTAACCTAGAATTACTATGTTATGCGCACAGCAAACAAGTATAGACCAGATTGCCTAATTTGGAAATAAACATTGCATACCCGTTTGTTTGGAAATCAGTTTGGAATTGCTACCCGCAAGTAGGCTAAAACACGGATTTCAACGAGTTTATTCCAACTTAAACAATCCAACCTCCACCCACAGGCATTCAAACAGTTTATCACATAAGCACTTAGCCTCATGGTAAGCATGCTATCATGGCAACATTCACACACATGCGATATGCTAAAGCATAAAAGCTCACCTAGTACTCCAAGCCAAAACAGAAGCTTATTAGAAATCCATGCATGGACCTAAGCATACTGAAATGTCTAATGCAACACATGCAGAGATGTAATCTAGACAGGCTCGGCTATCCTAAACATGGCACATGGAATGCTACAAGTAACACGTATTCAATTTGGAATTGAAAGTACGATGCAGTTTGTATGATGTACCGAGCCCGGTGCATGTCAACAAATGCATGGATGCACGCATGCATTGCATAAGGTATGCTAAATTAAATATGCCCTAATCTACCATCACAAGCAGGTAAATAAAAGGGAGAAAGAAATGGGGGTTGGAAGACATACACACACTCACCCACACTTATTACATTTTTGCCCTCACTCGGAGGGACCGAATAAATAAATAATACAGACCGAAGAATAAATGAATAAATAAATTATTACAAATTTCTAAGTACTGAAATTAAAGCATCTAAATGAAATGAAATGGGGCCTCGGCCCTGCCTTGGGATGCGCGAATGATGCATGCCCGATGCCCGCCTTGCCCGAAAAGCCCACGCCTTGGCACTACTGTCTCTGTTTTTACTGCTCTGCCTCTCCAAAAATTCTAAAAACTTCAGAATACCTTCCAAGAGGCCTGAAACGATCCACCGGCTGGGCAGTGTAGTCATCGGCTTCTTCCAGTGGCCACCGGCTGAACTTGGTAATTATCGGCACAAAAATAGTGCCGGTCGGCACTATTTTCTGCCGGTCGGCAGAAAGTTCCTGCACCAGACAGATGACAGCAGCAGCAACAGACAGCAATGCATAGGCATGGTTTTTGGGCAAATGTGAGCATGTCCAACACCTCCTATCATGTTTAGGGACTCAAAGGGGTGTGGCTCTTGGTTCTAGGGCTATCAATTGTGCATTTGATGCATGATAGCCTAAGGAACCAAGATTGCTCATTTTAATGTAAATATGCATGCAACACAACAAATGAATACTAAGTCCCTATCATGTGGAAATCAAGGGCCTTAGTGACCAAGGATTGAGGTGAGTTACACCACTTGAAATGTGAACTCCCCTCAATCCTAGGCTTGGCTTGACAACCCCAAACCAAGCTATGAGATGCAAGTATGCAAGCAAGGCTCAAATGCAATGCAACCTATCATGTTAAGCATGCAAAGAGCTAAAGTATGTAGGATACAAATGGCATGCAAGATGGGCCAATTAAACATGGAACTAACAAGCATACATTCAAGGCTACATTGACCAAGCAAGCAACAATCATGAAATAAGCATGCAACAATGGACTTAAGCCATAGAGGGCAGCCCTCAAGCTCCCAAAAACAGTGGCAAAACAAGCCTCACAACATGATCAAAATGCCACACAAGCATGTTATTCGATGGGCCCAAGTCTAGGACGCCAAAGAGAGTAATTTGACATCAATCATACAACCGCTCATGGCATGCATTCAACAAACAAAAAAAAAGATTTTAAGCATATGGAATGACACCCAAATCCCCTCATGGCACCCCCAAAAATGCACCAAACATGGAAGCATGCACAATGTCTATTTTAAAGCATCCAAGAGCATATCTTTAAAACATGAACTAAGCCACATATGCCAACATGCAAACATGACTAATGGACTGAAATGAGGTCTAATATGATGCCAAATCACTAGATCAAAACAAGTCAATCATGCTAGAACTCCATGGAAGCAAAGTTTACAAGCCTAAAATGCAAAACATGCACATCAAGCATACCAAGGGTGTCCAAAACAGTGGCTCACAGCCCTATTACATGACAAATAGATGCTTATATCCTCATGAAACCAAGCTAAAATATGCAAGAATCAAGGCTCAAAGCATGACACTACTTATAAGCATGAAAGAGCATTCTAAAGCCAACATGGAAAGCATGCAAGAGGCCATGAAATCAACTAAAAAACAGAGGCCACACATGACCTAAAACACACAATAAAGCTCTGAAATGAAAGCTAAGGAAAGCATGCATGCATGTTATGCTATGAGCCAAAACAAAGGCCAACCAAAGGACCAAAGGGAGAGGGGTGTCTCTCCCTTAGATGAGGCTCGAAAATATCATCCTCACCACTGAAAACCCACTGGTTTTCAGTGGTGAGAAGACCCAAGAACACCAAAGCAAGAAGGCCTAAGAAAAAGGCACCAAAGAGGGCCAAACAAGGCTTAAAGTGATGAGGCTTAACTCAAACCATAAAATGACCTTAATGAAGATTCAAGAACAAGTAAAAACAAGACTTTTTTTATCTTAAACACAAACTCAAAATCACAAAGTAAAGAGGGTAGAAATAGGTTGCAAGAATGGGGAATCTAAAGCAACAAGCTTACCCTTGAAGATCCAATGAAGAACAGGTGGTCCAGCCCTCCTCAAGTGATCAAAACCAGTCCAAAATCACTCAAAACAAACCTCCAAGTCTCCCAATCTCGGAGCTAGGTGTAATAGTGTGTGTAATGGTGCAAAAGTGAGGTAAAACACACTATTTGGGGCCTAAAACACACACACAAGAGGAGAGAGAGGGAGATATAGATATATATGGATGTATATTAGAGAATGTATGTATAATCTCTGGTTCTTGACCTAAAATTGCTAACCCCCCTACAATGGAGATGAATGGTGCCTATATAGGCAACATAAGGCTCTAAACTTAATGGCTAAGTAAGAGCAAAGGGGTCAAGGGGTGCAAAGGGTTCCTAGCTTCTAAGGGAAGCCAAGACAGCTGGCCAAGCTTCTCCAAGAAGCTTGGCCAAAAGGGGTCAAGCTTCTAGAAGCTTTAAGGGGGTTCAAAGGGCAAAGGGTGCAATGTTATGCACGGGGAGGAGTGATGGTGTAATCCAGCTGGCACAGCTGGCATGCACCATCCCCAGGGGGGTTCAGAAGGGTCACCGGCCGGCAAAAACAATCACCGGCACAAAAATGTGCCGGCCGGCATCATACAGTGCCGATCGGCCAAGGATTTGGGTAAAAAAAGTGCCGATGGCTACTATGGATAGCCGGTGGAGGTGTGGGGCAGCCGGTGGGTTCTAGGGATGGCTAACAAGCCTTCCCCTACCCTCAAATGCAAACACACACAAGTCTTGGTGAAAAACCAAGCACAGAACAAACCGGTTAGGAGATCCTGAGGCACGGCGCGCAGTCGGGACCTCCGGGAACTCAAAACAAACACAAACATGGATAATCACCGGGTGTTCAACTGGTGACGTCCAAGTCTTGAGGACGGTCAAAAATGGGGTGTCTACATGGGGGAGGTGGCAGAATTTCAGTGCTGAAGTGGCATGAAACACAAGACTCTAACATGCAAACAACTCATGTACAACATGTTAAGAGACTTAAGCATTAAAACTAGTGAAGAGCTTTACACTAGAACCATGCAATATCAAGCACGAATGGCCAAACTAGCCCTAGACAGACCTCAAACATGCCAAAACAGTGGCCAAAATGTGCTGAGATGGTAGCAAGCAAAGCAAGAAAATCATGCTCATGTATTGGCTCATAAACAAGGCATAAGACACAACTCTCAAACACAATGAAAGAGTGATATATGTGAGAGTGTGACAGAGAAATATGCACTGAAATCACATGCTAAATGATGCCATATCATGCAAACATCACAAGCAAAGCATGCTAAGGGCCTCAAAACAAAAGGCTAGTGAAGGCAACTACACTATGGCTATATAAAGCAAGTCCCAAAGGACCAAGACTACTCAAAACAGAGTTTAAGCATGTCAAAGCAAGGCCAAAAACATGCTGGAGTGGAGCCAACACATGCTAGAATAACAAGCTAATTCATTAGGCATGCAAGGCTAGTGAGTAAGATTACACTACAAGTATAAGAAGCAAGCATCAAATGACTCAACCAGCCAATATCAGAGCTATAACATGTCAAGAAAATCACAAAAACATGCTGAGATCAAGTCAAGAGATGGTAGAAAAACATTTTCAACAATTAGGCCATCTACACATGCAACCAAGATACAAGGAGGGGAGGCCACCCCCTTCTATTTTGGACCTCAAAACCAAGTTTCTACCACTAAAAAACCTCTGAGTTTCAGTGGCAAAAAGGCCAAACAAAGGGGGTTTCAAAAGCTTAAGAAGTTGGCTCAAAAGGCTTTTCAAGCCAAAGAGCCAATGGAGGAGACCACCCCCTAACCACACAAGGCTTAAACCATCATTTTAAGACCTTAAAAACATAAATTTTTAGAGGCTAAAGCCAGCTTTAAAGTAGCATACAAAGGTGGCCAAGCAATGAAGTAAAACAAAGCTTAAAAGGGTGAAATTCTTACCCTTGAAGCACAGCACTAAAACAGCAAGAAAACTGCCAAACTTTTGAGCCAAAACCACTCCAAGGAGCTCAAACAAGGCCTCCAAGAACCTCAACTCTAAGGTGAAGGTGTTTGGCTAAGGGTGCTAGTGCAAATTTGTAAGGAAAGATCACTTTCAAGCACAAAATATAGAGAGAGAGTATTCTAGAGAGAGAGAGAGAGAGAGAGAGAGAAATCTTGCTCAGCTCAAACTTTGTAACCTTTTGCATGCATATAGATGAGCCCTATATATAGGAGATACAAGAAGCCTTCAAACAAATCTAGCCATCCACATGCATGCAAATGAGCTAATCTGTGCAAACAACTGTCAAAATATCTGCAAAAATATCTACTGCAGCATTAGTGGCCAGCCGGCCATCAGTGGTGGCCGGCAGTGGCCTCATTGATGGTCGGCAGGGCCTATTGATGGCCGGTAGGGCAAAGCCCATAGCCGGCAGCCCTTAATTATGGCCGGCAGGCCATCAAGAGCATCACCATGCAAAGACCAACACATGGTCCAAATATGAGACATAAGAGAAATAGGGTCTGGAAAGATCAAACTTGGAGCATTCTGTCGCGAAAGTCGAGCACTTGACGAGCAATCAAACTTGTTGCTAAATGTACCCTGCAAGAACATCCAAATGTTGAGGACAGTCAAAAATGGGGTGTCTACCGTTGCCCCTCTTTGATAGAACTCAAAAGTCATGAAATGACGAGAGTGAATGTCAAAGCCCAGATGCGACCTATTTTTGACAAGGCCGAAGACTCAGACAAACAAACAAGATAACAATATAAATGCGCCCGCAGGGTGGGGCAAAATGCAAATGATATGCACGATGCAAGAGCATAACTTATGATCATGCAAAGAGGGCTGTAATGAAGCATTTATGCAAAATAAATACAACATTTTAAGCAAACCGACAAGTTACAGCAGTCTTACACATGAATAAACAAAAGCAAACACACCAACACGCCACGCTCGAGACTCACAAGTCAAACCACATTCATACAGAAAGGATGTAAGAAAATCATGCAATCTTCACTGCGCCTCACGCAGGAAAGGCCAAAAGAGACTGTCGAGCGTACCCGAAGTCTCAAACGAAACACCCCTTAACGTATCACACGCGAGAGAGGGAAAGGAAACACCTCTGAGCGTATCACACGCGAGAGAGGAAAAAGAAACACCTCTCAGCGTATCACACACGAGAGAGGGAAAGAAAGCACCTCTCAGCATATCACACGCGAGAGAGGGAAAGGAAACACCTCTCAGTGTATCACACACGAGAGATGGAAAGGAAACACCTCTCAGCGTATCACACACGAGAGAGGAGAAGGAAATGGTGCTAACACCAAAGGGCGGTACAAACATCAGAGCACAACCCAATGCTTTCAACAGGGTGTCAGTGTAAACACTGGGCGTACCCGGGTGTTTCTAACCAATGGAATGTTGGTGTAGACAGCAGGCGTACCCGGATGTCTCTAACCAACGAGATGCCGGTGTAGACATCGGGCGTACCCGAATGTCTCTAACCAACGAGATGAGGGAGAGGAATGGTTCTACCCGAGATTCCTCTGAATGAACCGTACATACAATATCGTGTATGTAAAGAAAGACACTTGATAGATACAATGCATGTCTCACACGAGACGAATTATCATAACATGATGTTGAAGCATGCTCAATATACAACATGCAAGAAACTAAACCAAAGCATATTCTATGCAAGATAATCAACAAGACATATTCAATGCAGCATGTATGCCTTATGCAAACATGGTAATGCATATTTAATGCAACAATTCAAAATGCATGCTCTATGCAACGATGAAAGCAATGCACATTTTATGCAACGACAAAATGCATATTTGGCAAAGTTGACTCAAAGACAACTCCTGATTTACCTCTCGGAGAGTTGCAATATGTTAAAAAGGATACACCTTGTTTGTGTTGATGGGTGATGACCCTCGCGTACTGCGAACGTGATTCTGGGCTTTTGCGGAGGCTTTTTGAATCAAACTTTGAGCACAACTTGCATTTCTCAGAATCCAAGAACCCATATTTGAGCCAAAGGGACATTGGAAGCTGGTGGGACCATGCTGGCCACCAGGGGAGGCCGTCGGCCCCCTGTCAGCCATCAGTGGCAGCTGCCGGCCAACAATAAAGAGGTGCCAGCCATCGATGTGCCACTACCGGCCATCGATGGCAGATTTGGGCAATTCAGTCTTTTCAGCCGCGGCTCTTTAAGTACACACAAAACCACTTCATTTCCTCACAATCTCTTGCACGAAATTGCTCTCCCTTGCTTTCTAGGTTCTCCTTCTCCTTAGATCTACGCATTCTACGCGTTTCCCAACACCCTAGGAACATTTTCTTCACGAAAACCCTCTTGTTCTCTTCGATTTAAATCGATCAGAATTTGATTTCGACGCTTCTTCCATCATTTCCACCGTTCAAGGCTTATTCCCCTCGAGTTTCTCCCAAGGTTAGCACACTTTCCCGGGCTTTGACTTTTTTTGACTTTTTCCTCTCTCCTAGGGTTTGCTTTGTTCAAAGTTTCACCATTTTCCACATTTGTCCTCATTTTTGCTCATTTTGCATCTATTTCAAATGGCAGATGATGTCCCACATGACGGGGGCTTTCCCGCACTTCCTTCGGTAGAGTTTGTAGCGGACTTTGTGGCCGAGCTAGAGGTCGAGCCTCAGCCATTACCACCGAGCATACGCCCTTTTGATCCGGCGAGGTATCACCGTGAGACACACATAGTTCCTGTTGCAGGTGGTATCAAGGCCTTCATTGATTTTGCCGAGGGCATGCCAGACGACCTCTTACTCAGAGAGCCTACGTCTCACTTATCAGCTATAGCCGTAGAGGTACGAACTCCACTCTTCTGTAGTACTACTTTCAGCTATTTGCATTTTTTGTACTATTTTAATATGATTGCATCACATGCCTTGATCTGACTGTATTTCATATATCACTGGTTCACATTCAACTGTACTTCATCTATACCTTCAATTGTACTTCTGACTGTACCTGCAACTATACTTCCGACTATACTTGCAACTGTACTTGATTTGATTGCATCTCATGCATTACTACAAGACAGATCCCGCTCCTTCAGAGGCTATGGTACGACGACAACCCGGGACTGGTACAGTGAGCTTCCAGCCAGGGTCCGCGACATTATCGACGAGACCGGCTGTAACAAGTCTGTGAGGGCCTCAGTGCTACAGTTCGGACTCAATTTGTGTCATGGTTCTAAATCTGAACCAAAGAGTCCAAATCCGGCAAATCGTTTTGAGAAAACAGATTTTTTTTGAAAGAAGTACCAAACATGGACTGCTTTGCCAGATACAGAGTCGCCACCTAAATATTTTTTTAATGGGGGAATTTAGGAAACCCTGACTCGGTGCCAAAGGCCACATGTCCATCATCACCAAAGTTGCCTCGGCTCGGGAACTTGGGTACGATCAGGGAAGGTCAGCTATGAGCACCCCCTCTCGCCCGATCCGAAGATCGGCCTCTACTAACCGTGATATCTGATTTTGAAAACGTTATGTGTTCTTATTCCGGTTATTAGCCTAGAATTTCTATGTTATGCGCACAGCAAACAAGTATAGACTAGATTGCCTAATTTGGAATGAAACATTGCATATCCGTTTGTTTGGAAAACGTTTTGGAATTTGCTACTCGCAAGTAGGCTAAAACACGGATTTTAATGAGTTGTTCCAACTCAAACAATCCAACCTTCACCCACAGGCATTCAGGCAGTTTATCACATAAGCATATAGCCACATGGTAAGCATGCTGTCATGTTAACATTCACACTCGTGCGAGATGCTAAAGCATAAAATACTTACAATGTACTCCGAGCCAAAACAAAGAGCATGTTAGCAATCATGCATGATCCAAGTCCATGTTGAGTGGCTAATGCAACACATACAGAATGTCACTAGAATAGGCTCGGCTGATCTAAGAATGACATGTGAAAATGCACAGATAGCATGTATTCAAGTTAGATTTGAAATACTTATGCAGTTAGCATGATGCGCCGAGCCCGGTGCATGCAATACTGATGAATGATGCACGCATACATAGCATAAGGTATGCTAAATTAAACATGTCCTAATACTAACCATCAAAGCAGGTAAGTAAAAGGGAGAAAGAAGTGGGGATTGGAAGACATGCACACACGCACCCACACTTATTACAAATTTGCCCTCACCCGGAGGGACAGAAAGAATAATACAATTTAACTAACCTACAAGCTAATTAAATATTACAATCCACTTAATTAATTAACAAATTAATTAACCTAATGAAAACAATAAACAGCAGCCTCGGGAAGAGGGTCCACTGCATGCGTGCTTGGTTCCGCTCGGAAAGTCATTGCCATGCACAAGATGCCTCTGTTTTCCCTGCTCTGCTCCTCTGATGACTGCCAAAATCTCAGGGTTGCTTCTTTGAGTGTTGGGGAACACCACCGGCTGAGGGGAATAGCCACCGGCCATGGAGAATGGTCACCGGCCACAAAATTGATCCATCGGCCAACAAAGATGGCCGGTCGGCACTGAAGATGGCCGGCCGGCCAAATCTTCCTGCAAAATCTGTGTTGACAGCAACAGAGGACAATACTTGGCATGGCAATGCATTTCAAGCAATGTATGCACCAACCACACTCCTTATCATGTTCATGACTCAAAGGAGGATAGGCCTCGATTCTCGGACCACCAATCATGCATTTCAATGCATGATGGCCCAAGAAACCAAGTATGCAACTTCCATTTCAAATGAAATGCAAACCAAATAAACACACAAGAAGGCTTAACCTCTATCATGCTCACTTCAGGAGGTCAAGCATGCATGCTCATGCAATGCAGTCCTAAGCGTGTGAGCCTAAGTGTGCAACATGGAAATGCAAAGAAGCAAGCATGCAACAATGCGAAGGATGGTCTTACACCAATTTAGGCAGCCCTCAAATAGGCCTAAAACAGTGGCCAACATGCTCAAGAATGATGGCAAAATGACATGCAAGCATGCATGCACAAAAGGACCAACACTTAAGCATTAAAGAGCAATTCTCAAGCACACTTAAGAGGATGCAAACATGGACAAATGGCATGCATTATAAGCTCTGAATATGCATGAATTAGAGGTGCCAAACCAACTAATTACCACAAGCAATGCATGCTAGCATGATCAAAACTCAAGGCAAGTTAAAAGGGTATTAGACCACACTTAACAAAACCAAACATGGCATGAAAGGAATGACCAAAATCAGAGGTTTAGCAAGTTAAAACACGGCTAAGAACACAATGACATGGTATCCTAGGGGCCTAAACATGATGGCATGCATGAAGGCCTAAACATGGAGCATGAGATGACAACCTTACAAGGCATTAAAGGGACATCAAATGCA
Source organism: Camellia granthamiana (assembly GCA_036172215.1). Taxonomy (NCBI): domain Eukaryota; kingdom Viridiplantae; phylum Streptophyta; class Magnoliopsida; order Ericales; family Theaceae; genus Camellia; species Camellia granthamiana. Next base: position 116,099,362 of record CM069903.1, read on the forward strand.
AGCATACAAGCACACCATGAGGTCTGAAATAACATGCCAAGTGGTTCCAAACCACTGAAACAAAGCAAGGATGGCATGCTAGAGGGGCCAAAGCTTAGGGCATACAAGAGGGATTACATGGTAGCTATGCAAAGCAAAACATGAATGACCCAAACAACCAAAAACAATCCTCAAGCACACTAAAATATGCATGAAAGCTTCACAAAGCTTGGCCAAAATACATGAGCATGGTAGTCTAAATGCTATGCATGTATTGAGGCAAATCATGGCATTACAAGGCATGTATGCTAAGCAAGCATGGTGTACCAAAACCAACTAAAAACAGAGGCATATTATGACATAATAAGCATGAAAATCAACTAAGGCATGGCCAACACACACTTAGACTAGATGCTCCCTTAAGAGGCAAAAAAGGCCCTTTTCAAGGACAACAAGGAGAGAGGGTGGCCCTCTCCTTCCTAGGACCTCAAGGCACCATCCTCACCTCTGAAATCCCTCAAGATTTCAGTGGTGAGGAGGCCCAAACTCAATGGTCCCGGAGCTCAACCAAAATGGCACAAAACAAAGGCCAAACAAGCCTTAAGAGGGGTCAAACAACCCCAAAGCGTAAAACACCCTTAACAAACTATTTAGAGCAGACAAAAACAAAATCTTTATATGTTATACACTAAGCTCAAAAACAGTTGTAAGGTAGGCAAAAATACAATGCAAAAATGGGGAATAAAGGGACAAGCTTCTTACCCTTGAAGACCCTCTTCACCAATGGAGCTCTAGCAGCTTCTTTAGGTTGAAATCAGTCTAAAACCTCCAAAAATAACTCTCAAGGGCCTCAGCTCCAAGGGATGGTGTGATGGTGGGTGTTTGTGAGCAAATCTAAGCCTAAACACACACAAAATGCAAAAGAGAGAGATATAGAGATAGAGGATATATGTAAACCCTAACCCTAAAGCTCAAGCTCTGAAAATGTTGTCTAAAATGTCTAACCCCTTAACAAGAGAGAAGAGCCCCTCTTTTATAGACAATTAGTCTTGTAAAGCTTCCAAAGGAAGCTAACAAGAAGGAGATCTCTCCATACACGTGTATGAAGGGGGTGACAGTGTATACCAACTGCACAAAAATATTTGCAAAAGCAGATGCACAGTAGTCGGCCGGCCAAAAATACAATTGACCAAAAAAAGATAGCCGGCCGGCCATCTATAGTGCCGGCCGGCCATCTATAGTGCCGGCCGGCCAAACATTTGGCCAGTGGCAACAAAACACAGCCGGTGGCCTCAAGCCATGGCCGGTGGAGTGTGGGGATGGCCCACAAGCTATTCCCTGCCCCTCCAAGGCAAAGCACAAGTGTTTGGTGCAAAACCAGACACAAAACAGCCGAGTCGAGAGATCCTGAGGCAAGGCGCATAGCCAAGACCTCCGGGAACTCAAGACGAACACAAACATGGATGATCACCGAGTGTTCAAGCGGTGACATCCAAGTCTTGAGGACAGTCAAAAATGGGGTGTCTACACCGGCTTTGGTCTGTTTTGCTCCAGCTTGACAAGGGTTGTAGCGAGCCACCCTCTCTTAGGGGCTCTTATGGAGAGGTGATGGAATACCACCAACTCCTTCTATTTCTCCACCACGGGGGAGATGATGATGACTCCCTTCGACTTCGCCATGATCACTAGCTTAGGCGTAGAGGGTGATCCGATCCCTCTCAATCCTGACATAGGAGAGTGGGAGGCTGCATGGACTGCACTACTTGGGGCACACCCACCAACACTACAGACGGGCATGGTCCAATATAGCTGGTTTGATGAGTAGTTTAGAGGAGCTGAGCCCGAGATAGTTGAGGAGATAGAGCAGTATGCCAGGGGCTTTCTCATGTTCCTCTTCGGTACCACCTTGTTTTCGAACAGGTGGAATACCGTAGGTTTGTACTTTCTGAGCGCATTGGTAGTACTCCAGAGAGTTCAGTTCTACGACTGGGGCGGAGCCGGCCTCACCACACTGTATGGATATTGAGCTCGACCTCTCGAATGAGCGGGACCTTGATCGGTGGCTACTGGCGGGCTTAGGAGGTACACAGCCTAGCTCCCCCTTTTCCACTTTACATTTCTGCTTAGCATTTCCTACTTTACACTTATTCAACACATGTACTTTCTGCTTTGCATTTTCTATATCTGCTCATGTACTACATGCTTTCTGCTTTGCATTTTCTATATTTACACATGTACTACATGCTTTCTGCTTTGCATTTTCTATATTTACTCATACACTGTACCAATCATATTTTCCTACAGTTGTGGGTGTACACATACTTCCTGGCTCTTACTCCAAAGCCTATAGAGGAGACCCCAGCGACAGTCCCATTCTCTCGGGTATACGACGGCCAGCTCGGTCGTAGGACCCGGGAGAACTTCATGTTCTTCCGATAGTACTTTGACACGGTCACGGCGCATGAGGTAACTCAAAACAAAGCCATCTTGCTTTTCAATCAATCTTGATACACGCACATTAGCCAATTGATGGCGACTGATCATCTGTTCATTCTTTCATTTCAGATCACATGGCAGCCGTGGGATGTGATACCATCAGGGCTCCGAGCCCAGTATGAGACAGCCAGGGTCGTCGCTCGCTATCATATTCTCCTCGAGGGCCCGATCTACTGTGCTTGGTTCTTGAGCGAGTGCTTCACATGCCAGACTTCAGGACTGCCTGCCCCGTTCGTACCGACGACACCTCCAGTATCGATGAGAGAGACACACAGGCTTTCTGCTGAGGAGGTGATTCAGTTTATGGTAGGGCTGGAGACGAATTACTTCCGTGCAGAAGGCGACTATGCGACCTTCATTCAGACTCATTTGATACCGCCTTTGACCGGCGTTCGCGAAGGTGAGGGAACGAGAGCTCCAGCTGTGAGAGAGAGAGTCAGAGGGGCCAGAGCAACCAGGTCTCGTAGGAGGAGAGATTCTGGGGAGACGCAGAGACAGGGATGGCCAGAGCTGCCTACCTCAGTGACTTATCAGAGATGTTCTGGGGAGACCTGCCAAATCCCCATTGAGCCTGCACCAGCTGGTCATGTGCTTGTTGGAGTTCGAGGCCCGACTCCGGTATGCACCAAACTTTACATTTTGCATATTTACTTCATTTCAATTTTGCTATATAGAATACTGATCCCTTCAATGCACTTGCAGGCACCCATAGAGTACACAGGGCGGGCCCTTGAGCTAGTGGCTTCCTTGACAAAGATGGTACAGATGAGCCTGGATTTGCTCAACCTCTACAGGATCCCGGTAATCTCTTTCAATCTGCACTTCATGCCATCAAACTCTATGCTGACGCATTAGCATTTCCACTATTCCACATTACACTGAGCTGACACATTGCACCAAAACACTGCATCGATACATTGTTCCCACACACCGCCCACGGCATACATACACTGCAATCAGTTACTGCTCACGGCACTTTCGTTGCAATCATTCACTGTTCACAGCACATTCACTGCAATCATATACACCATGACTAATGCATTCTCATAAACAGCCCTTTTTAGATTCCTTTCGAGATGCCAGCCCCATCAGGCACTCCAACAGGAGCAGCGGTAGGACCATCAGCACCTCCCCCAACAACAGAGAGGAGAGAGAGACAGGCTCAGACATACGGCCAGGGTAGAGCCAGAGCCATCCGTAGCGAAAGTGGCCCTTCAAAGCCTATTCTGGGCGACGATGATGACGAGACAAGCGAGGAGGCTGAGGCAGCGAGTCCACAGTCCAAGTCATCTGATGGGGGAGGCGACGACGCCGACTCAGATTCTGCCAGTAGTGAGGCTAGAGAGACTGAGGAAGGTTCCAGTTCAGGCTCTGATCCAGCTTCAAATAGTGGTGCCGATGGTGACAGTGCTCCAGAGGCTGCTCGGCCGAGGAAGAGGACGAAGAGGGCCTCTCGAGCTTGAGATAGTCGACACCGATTTAGATGCTTTTTGCTTTGTTTTCCTTTTTGCTAGTAGTATTAGCTCATTGTATAGCCTTAGGCAATTTTATTTTCTTTAAAACTTGTACTCTTTTGCAAAAAGAAACCATGATTGGAATGAAAACAACTTTGGTTTAAAAAAGTGTTGCATTTTACATTCTAAGCATCACACAACATCGCACAGCATGAAAATGAAATTGATCTTTGTTTGAAAACTGCACATTCAAATTGCATTGTTCTTAATCAGGTAGTGAACCAACTAACAACCAAAAGAACAAAACAACTCGACAAACAACATAAATACAACTCGATAAACTACATGTATACAACTCAATAAGCAAAATGCAACAACTCGATAAACAACATATATACAACTTACTAAACAAGGCTAGATGGTTACAACTTAAACAGACACGCTCAAGCCTGAAAAGAACCAAAACTAGACCCCGAAAGGTGCCGATAACATAATACAACTGCTGGAAACCACTGAATCTTCACACAGGAGATTAGTGAGCATGAGGGGGAGGCTGCTGGCCATGGGGGATGACCTGCCGACCATCACTTTCTTCTGCCAGCCATCAATGTGCCTATGCCGGCCATTGATGAGCCCCTACCGGCCATCAATGAGCCACTGCCGGCCATTGATGAGCAGTACCTCCGAGACGTTGACACCTGTCCTCCACTCACTTCCTTATCTTCTTTAAAGGTTCCAGCTTCGTGGTTTCCTCATTTCAGCTCCATTTTTGCCCCAAATGGAACCATTCTTGGCCGAAAAACTCTTCAATTGGATTGTGAACTTGGATAGCTCAGAAAGGTTGAATTTTCGGGGTTTCGAGCTAAACGCACTATTCTCGCTGAGCCATACTCCACTGTGTTTTCCATTCCTCCATGCCGCGACTAGATGTTGGAACCCGGTTACACACGTATTGAGCTTTGGCAGACAAGAGGTATGCCCCACAATCGAAGAATTTCAAGCTTTAATGGAGTCTCAGCATGATGAGGAGATCTTGTCCCAGGCTCATTTTGGACACATCCAAGCTTTGGGAAGAATGTGCTGGCTAACTTTGCATGATGCTCGGTCTTTGGTTCACAACGATGAGTTGGACATCCCCAGCTTGATTCATTAATTTTCTGACACCGGTGACCGCGGCGACCACTTTTGCAAAGTTTCCGGCAACATGCCCTCTGCTTGTGTATGTTGGCCCATTTTCTACTTGCCCCCGGTTTCGGAGGGTCTAGCAGTCGTTTGATTGAAGTTGCCCAGGGATTGAAGGAGGGCAAAAGTTGCATTGGCATGACACTAGCCGAGACTTTGATGGGTTTGGATGCTTTCCACCGTCGGGAGATAACCAAGTTCGCAGGGAGTCCACCACTATTGCAGGTAATGTTTCCCACCCTTCTCACATGTGTTTCTCACATCACTCGACCCTCAGGCTCTGTTTTTCTCTCAAAACCCTTTCTTCACTTTTTTCTCCACACACACCTCTCTATTCTTTAATCTCTCTTATTTTTCATCTCTCCTTAGGTATGGCTGATGGAGAAGTTGAAGGTAGTGGACTCTTGCCCAGCATATTCAGCACGCGGCTATTTCTTCTGCTCTCGACTAGTTGACTTTCCGAACGAGGGATGGTGGTGCCACTGGATGTGCAGCAGGTCTGCTGTTGACATTGCTTAGCGGTGCCCCTGGTTTGACCTACCTGAGATGAGCTACGGCATGTCCCGGCAGCCTGGCATTCAGTTGGTTGGCTTGACACACTGTGTCTTCTATTTCCCATTCGGATTCCGACGTCAGTTTGGACACGACCAGACTTACCCAGAAAAGGGGATAGAGTACCCTGCTTCATTTCCGATCCGAGGCTCACAGCTAGCTCGGTATGCCACAGCATGGAGAACAAGATAACTTCTGGCTTCCACTCCCAATTTCAGTTGTGCCCTTTCTGGCGAATGCATAGCTTGGCTTGAAGATAAGGCACAAACCGGGCCTACTTTGGCATCAGAAGCTTCCACAAGCTCTGGGAGGGGACGCAGGAACACCTGACTATGCCCCAAGTTTATTTCTTTAATCTGTACTTTCAAGTTTTCTTGATGAATGTAATAAAAAGCAACTTCAATTTGTATCAAGAGTCGGAGAACTCTGTATTGAAATCAATAAAATTGAAGGTTGTGTGTACTGAAAATTTTCCGTATGGTCCAAAAATGGTCTAAGTTGTAAAAAGATTAATTTGAACAAATCAACTTTTATTAAAACTTTTCAAAACCATTTTCGATATGGATCACAACTGGACATGCCCGAGATCTATCCTTAAGATGTACAACCCCGGATCCAACAACTGGAAAGTTGCCCCTAGTCTAAATAGCACTGGACTGGAGATCACAACCGAGCTCTTGAATGTAGAAAAGACAAAGATGACCAACATGATCACATGGACACAATTGAGTTGGAAGTGTTTATGGCTGGACTTCAGAAACAAGTTGCCTACGTATCCCAAAGATGGGAATCAAGCCTTACGTAGTTCAGTTCAGGTTTACTCGTGTATTAACACTCTTCTTTTGCGCTCTAACTTTTGCCAATGCCGCCCTTTCTGGGTTTTCAACCTTGCGAGCTCAGTTTTTCTTATTTCAAATTTTCTGTGCTCTAACTTTTGCCTAGGTCGCCCTTTCGGGTTTTCGGCCTAGCGAGCCACTCAGGGATAATATTTCTTCAACTTGTCCATGTTGATCGGCTGGGAGAACTCTAGGCCATCTAGGTCCATAAGAACGACAGCTCCACCCGACCAGATTAACTTGATAATATAAGGACCAGTCCAATTAGGTCTGAACTTGCCCCTAGGGTCGTGGATGGGAGCTCGGTTGTCTTTGAGCATCAAATCCCCTTCTTTCAAATTCCGGGACTTAACCTTCTTGTTGAAAGCCTTAGCAATTCTTCGTTGATAACCTTGGACGTGATACAATGCTTTCAGCCTTCTCTCGTCGAACAGCATGAGTTCTTCGAACCTGCTCTGCTACCAATCTGCCTCAGCTATATGGCACTCAGCCATAACCCGCAATGATGGAACCTCAACTTCGATAGGTAGAACAGCCTCCATCCCATAAACCAAGGAATACGGAGTTGCCCCAGTAGAAGTTCGAATTGATGTCCGGTAGCCCCAAAGAGCAAATGGCAGCTTATCTGGCCAATCCCTGTAGGTTTCCACCATCTTATGTAGAATGTGCTTGATGTTCTTGTTGGCGGCCTCAACAGCTTCGTTGGTTTGCGGCCGATATGTAAATGACTTATGAAAAGCCACGTTTTACTTCTCCAACAAGTCAATTACCTCGTTCTTGAAGTGGGAACCATTATCCGAAATAATCTCATTCAGGACCCCATAGTGACAGATAATGTTGTTCCTGATGAACTTAGCAACATGCGATGCCTTCAACACGGTGTAAGATTGGGCCTCCACCCACTTTGTAAAGTAATCTATCGCCACCAGGATGTACTCATGCCCGTTCGACCCCTTCGGAGTAACTGCCCCAATCACATCAATCCCCCAGACTGAAAATGGCCATGGCGAAGTCATGTTGTACAGCATAGACGGCGGAATGTTCATGCGGTTTGCATGGATCTGGCATTTGTGGCATCACCGAACAAAGCCAATACAATCCCCCTCCATGGTTGACCAGTAATAACCCTGTCTGAGAATCTTCTGGGCTAGCATTACCCCGCTCATGTGCGCTCCGCACTCTCCTCCGTGGACGACCTCCATTAGGTGCTTGATTCTTCAGCATCAACGCGCAGTTTGTGCATCCCAAGGTGACCCCGTTTGTATAGTTTACCCCCGCAGACGATGAGCTGAGCAACCATTCTTCGTATCGCCCTCTTATCTTTGGCATTTGCCCCTGGTGGATAAGCCTCCTTTTCCAAGAAGTTCCAGATGTCATGATACCGAGGGTTTTGATCTTGTACCTCATCTATGGCAGCAATCAGCTAGTATGCCGGCACATACCTCTGTTCAATGATAATTGGACGCATCCGGACTCCCAAAAGGATGTCTATCATAGAAGATAGAGTTAATAAAGCGTTTGTGAACCGGTTGCTCTCTCTCAACAGATGGGTGAAGGTTAACTTCTCAAACTTAGGAATTAGAACGTCTAGAGCTTGGTGATAGATTTTCATCCTTTCTTCCTTCACCTTCCAGTCTCCTTTCGTTTAAGACACAACCAGGTTCGAGTCCCCAATGACGTCTAACCTTTTTGCCCCTAGTTCCAGGGCGGCTTCTAAGCCAGCGATACATGCCTCATACTTTGCCTTATTGTTCGATACTTTGAACCGGAGTTTGAAAGCTAAGGGTATATGGAAATTGTCGGGTGCTATCAGCAACACCCCTATCCCATACCCGTACTGGTTAGATGCTCCGTCAAAGTACATAGTCCAGACCTCTTCTTCAAGCTGTAGAATGGCCTCATCTGGGAACAAATACTCTACTGCTTCATCTCCCTGCACTGGGTGATCGGCTAGGAACTCTGCTACCGCTCTCCCTTTCACAAACTTGCGCGTCATATACCTCAGATCAAATTCGGAGAGAAGAAGCAACCAACGAGCTAGCCTACCCGTAAGTACTGGTTTCTCGAAGAGATATTTGATGGGATCTAATCTCGAAACCAGTATTACAGAGTGAGCTAACAGGTAGTGTCTCAACTTCCTGGTAGCCCATACCAAGGCCAAACAAGCCTTCTCTAACGAAGTGTAGCAGGTCTCATATTCCAGCATTTTCTTGCTTAGGTAGTAGATAGCCTTCTCCACTTTATCCTTAAATTCCTACGCAAGCATGCAGCCCATTGTCGTGTCGGTCACTGATAGATATAGAATCAACGGTTTCTCCGGCTCTGGCGGCGACAACACGGGTGGGTTCTGTAGATACTGCTTGATCTGTTCGAAAGCAACTTGGCATCGGTCATCCCATTGGAACTTCTTTCCTTTCTTCAGGAGACCAAACAATGCTTCACAAGTCAAGGTTAATTTTGCAATAAACTGTCTTATGAATTGCACTTTACCCAGAAAGCCTCACAGCTCATTTTCAGTCCTCGGTGGTGGCATTTCTAAGATGGCCTTGATTTTGAAAGGATCGACCCTGATGCCCCTCTATGTGATTAAGAACCCCAGCATTTTCTTTGCTGTAACACTGAAAGTACATTTCTGAGAATTCAGTCGCAACCGATACTCTCTAATCCGTTGGAAAAATTTCTTCAAGGCGGTGTAGTGGCCCTCTCTTTCTTTGGATTTGACAATCATGTCATCCACGTACACCTCGATCTCTTTGTGGATCATATCGTGTAAGATTGTGGTTGTAGCCCGTTGATAAGTAACCCCAGCATTCTTCAAACCGAACGTCATCACCCTACAGCAGTAAGTTCCTCACGGGGTAGTAAAAGCAGTCTTCTCCCTGTCTTCAGGTGCCGTTAGAATCTGGTTATAGCCATAAAACCCATCCATAAACGAGAGCAGCGCATGCCCAGCAGTGAAGTCCACTAATTCATCGATATGCGGCAGAGGAAAGTCGTCATTCGGACTGGCTTTGTTCAGATCTCTGAAGTCCACACATACCTAAATTCTGCCATCTTTCTTCGGCACCAAAACAATATTGGCCAACCAAGTTGGATACTCAGATACTAATAGGAACCCTGCATCAATCTGCTTGGTGACCTCTTCTTTGATTCTCAGAGCCCAATCCAGGCGGATCCTTCGAAGCTTCTGCTTAACAGGTCGGGCCTCTGGGTCAAGAGGGATCCAGTGCTGTACAATCTCAAGATCGATTCCAGGCATGTCTTCATGGGACCACGCGAAAACATCTTTGAAATCTTTTAATAAAGCGACTAAGCGCTCGCATTCTTCCGAAGACAACGTGGACTCGATCTGGACCAGCTGCGGGTCCTTCTCAGTACCAACGTTAATTGAAGTGATTTTATCAACCAAAGGTTTTACAAACCTCTCCTGCTCTTGATTAATCAAATGTTTCAAAATCGAAGGAATTTCTTCCTCGTCATTTTCATCAAAGTTTTGAAAGTCCTGATTAATGCAATAAACTAAAGGCACAGAAAAGTACTCAGAAGCCACAGGTGTGCCATTCTCATTAACAACATCCAGTTCGTCTGATTCTTCAGTTATAACCGACTCAAAGGAAAATGAAAAAGACGACCTGGACAAGACAGTGGCATCCGGGTTATCAACCCCAGGAATACCGGACTCTGGCCCAGACGAACTAGAATCTAATTCTGACTCCACAAACTCTGTGGAATCAGATTCTGGTTCGCTACCCAACTCAAAACTGCTAGATAAAAAGCCTTCCTCATATTGCCAGACGAGGGAAGGTGAGATGGATGCATCCAGAATGCCAAAAGAAGGGCCCACAGTCGTTTGATCCCCAATCATGGAGACAGAGAAGTCACCCATTGAGCACTCCGGTGTGATCTAAGGATCTAAGAGGAGACAAGCCAGTGCTACCCCCATCTCAATTTCTGTGCCTTTGGACTCATCCTCCTTGCACTGCTCAGCCACAGCTGGTGGGTCAGTCTGCTTTTCCGCAACTTCATCCCCTAGCAACTGAAGGTCAAAAAAGATCTTGAAGCCAGGCAAACACCGCTTCTTTGAATTCAACCATGGCTCCGAAAAGCCACAAAACGGGAAATCTTCCCCCTCCCGGACAAAGCATCCGTTCAGGGTTCCTTGGATAGGTTTGTGCACCAGTTCGTAGTGCTTCCCGACTTGTTTAGCCTTGGCTCTTCTAGCCATTTCCCTTCCTTTCCTTGCACAATCCTCTTTGGTAGGCACTAAACCAAAGGTATAAGGGTTGTGTGGCACTTCGGCCAATGAAGCGACGCCCTTCCGGCCACTCCGTCCAATCCCATTCTGGGCATGTGTTGAAGCTTGTTCATGAGGTAAACAGATTGCGCACTAACATACAGTCCCTCATCAACAGCCAGCATATCTTGTACTACCCGAGCCTCAGCCAAGGTGAATCCCGACAGAAAGACATTCTCCACGCTGTGTTCAATTTCCAAGACCGGTGTAGAAACCTCTGGCGGCGAATGTATGGAAGAGGTCCCAAAAACTATTGCTACCCCCTTCCCGTGGGGGTACTTCAGCATCTGGTGTAAAGTAGAAGAAACGGCTCTCACCTGGTGCAACCACGGCTGCCCAAGAAGTAGATTGAAGGTGGCTAGAACATCTAAGACATGAAACTCAATGTGATGTTGCGTCGGGCCGACCTGAGTTTTGATTTGCACCGTCCCCATCACTTCCCGACTGGTGTTATCATAAACCCGTATTACCTGGGCTGTTGGTGGGAAATCTGCGGGCTTCAACTCGATAGCATACGCCGTCCGCAACGAACATACATTAATTACAGATCCCGTATCAACCAGGACAACCGATATCTATTTCTCCTTACACTCCACAGAGATGTATAATGGCTTGTTATGTTCGGAGCCCTTAGGCGGTAGTTCTTTGTCTGTGAAGGTCAAGGTCGGTGAAGCTCCACCCGGGAAAACCAATCCCACCAACTGCTCGGGCATTGTATCAATCGAAAGCTTAACCTTGTCCATGGCTAAAAGGACAACTTGTCTATGAACCCGCAAGGCCATAAGCAATCCCTAGATGGAGATGTCTACTTGAATTTTCTTTAGCTGCTGCAGCACAGCTTCCTCCTCTAGCAGTCTGTCTTTCTGCTTTTCTGCTTCTTTGTCTTTCCCCGACGCCTCCGGCTGGTCCAGATGTGGGGGTTTGAAGTATCACCCACTCCGGGTCATATGGTCGACCTCCTCGGTGTACCAAGTGTCATCTGGTTGATTCTGACCACAGTCCTCGTCAGTATGGGCAAGACATAAGTCATCGTCTTCCCACCACATCCCATCGACAACCAACAGACAACTGTCCGGTCCTGCTGTAGCTGCTCCCGTGTTCTTGACACATTCTACCCCCTCAAGTGCCTTGGCTTTTCTAGCCCTATCATCATTCTCGATTTTCTCTTGTTCAAACCACTTCAATGCGGCCTCCTGTTCGGTGTCTGCTGTACACAAACTGCCCAAGTCCCGAGCAAAATTTTTAGCACTGGTGCTCTCTAGGGATTCCTCCTTGTTCTTGGCCATACCAGCCACCGCAGATGTTCCTGTTTCTGACCGACCTTGTTCTGATTGAAGCTCCTCAACAACATCTAGCTCGTCACTGAGCCACCCTGCATTATCTGTCGATGCATTCAAGTCAAACCAATTGATGCTCACATCTCCAAGATCATCTAGCCCCTGACTCGGCCCGTTCTCTCGGACAACATGTATCTCCATCCCAGTTGGCAACTCTACCCTCGGCTTAGCCTGGTCTGTTGACACAATATAACCGCACGGGTTATATGCTACCTCAATTATGCTCTCAGATCTCTCAAGTTTTGAACCAACATTCCCATCCTCCTCCAAGGTCACCCCGGCTTTGTCTTCGACAGTCACCACAAATCTGTGCTTTTGGGGATGAACGCCGCCAGCTTGGGTAGGTGGGAGAGAGTGATGTATATGCTAGGGTCGTATGGAACGGCCGTGGTTTGGTTCAGGTTTATTTGCCTGGGTGGAGGAGGAGGTTTATTATGCGGTGGGAGAGGGTTTATGGTGATATTTGGCTTCTCGGGAGGCGCAATCACCTTGTTGTCAATGAGATCTTGGATCTCATGACGCAGTCTGAAGCAGAGGTCGGTGTCGTGACCATGCTGCTGATGAAAAGCGCAATATTTGGCCGGGTAATGTGTTGGAGGGAGGTTATTTGGTAGTGGGCGTGGTTCCAGGGGCTTCAGATGCCCCTTTCTGATGATGACCTTCAAGGCCGATGACAAAGACATATAGAGCAGGGAGAAAGTCCTCTGACCCCCGGGTGGATTTTTTGCTGATTGCAAGCTGGTTCCGGATGCACCGGTGAAGGGTGTAGCTGTTTTTGGCATGGTGGTGACCATGCCGACTTCAGAAGTTCTTGCAGTTGCACTACTATTGTAGTTGCATTCGAACTGCGTGTAAATGCCCGCTTGGGCTGCTCCTTTTCCTGGTCAATCAGACCTTGATTCATAGCATCTTCAATCTGTACCCCAATCTCATACAAGTCAGCAAAGGTTGGGAGGGGTAAGACAATCATTTTCTGTATCAACTTCGATTGCAGGTTATGCACAACCATTCTTATCTGATCTTTTTCGGGTGGCCGAGTTATCATCATGGAGGCCTTGGCCCTCCATCGAGTGACAAAGTCAGAAAAGCCCTCTTTCGGCTCTTGCCTGGTTGCTTCGAGATCACGAGTTGTGACCTCGATTTGAGTGTTGTAAGCATATTGGGCAATGAAGGCCTCAGCCATCTCTTCCCAGCTTGTTTTCACTGAATCCTCCAGTTTGGCGTACCAGATGGCCGCAATAGCCAACAGGGTCCGACCAAAGAGAGATAGTTTCTGGAGTCTAGTCAAGCCCATCGGGCACAGAATATTCGAGAACAGCCTCAGGTGAACCATAGGATCGCCCGAATCGTCAAAACTATCTATCTAAGGCATCTTGAACCTATCCGGCAATGTCACCGCCGAATCCATGTAACCATCCTCTATGTTTGGGATCGAGTTAACTCCCTAAGCTCGTTTAAACAGCTTTTCAAGCTTGCTTACTTTCAAAGCAGTAGGATCGGACTCAGATTCGAACGGCGTGTCTGTTGGGAAGGCCGGTGCTTTTGAAATTTGTGGTAGGACTGGTGGTGGGACTGGCCCTGTTGGAACGTCCGTATTCTCCTGGACGGTAGCTGTATCCCCGGGTATTGGAACCCTAGGTGGGGGTGGGGGTGGATACGAAGCAAATGCTCCGGCTTGCTGTGGTTACTGCTGTTGTTGAAGCCTAGCAATTAATTCTGCCTGCTGGGTTACAACCTCTGTCTGACGAGCAGTAACCTCCGCTTGGCGAGCAACATCCTGCTGCATGGCCTTCATGGCCTTCTGGAGTTGACGCATCATTTCCTCCATACTGACTGTAAAGTGCTGATCTGTCTGAATAGGTGTATATTCCCTCTCTGAGGTAGAAACAGAAAACTGATCCCCACTACGCACAGGTGAATCAGATAGCGACCGCTGAACTGGCGACTGCTGTACTGGTGATCTATGCCTGACTGCCCTCCGTCTTGTAACCGGGGTTAATGAAGCAAACACTGGTTGTCCGTCAATAAGATCCTCAGATCTCGAAAGCCTTCTATCTCTGGTCCAGAGTGCTTGGGGGGTATCTACCTCGTCGAAAGCAATGATGAAATACTACCTTGCAAAAAGATAAATAAAGCAAAAAGGAAACAATAATCAGAAAACTGACAGGATTTCGGCTTAGATAAAGACAACACACAGTTGATATCATAAACTGAACAATCTGTACTCAAACATTGATTTCTGCCCCCAAATATTCTGCCTCAAAACTGATACCCTCAAACACTGATGTCCTCAGACTGATACCCAATCTTGCAACTGATACATACATTCCCTGTAGAGACACACCCTAACAGCACATATCAAGCAAGTGAGAGCCAAAACACCCCTATATTGGGGTAGGGTTTCCCTATCCTATTTTGTCAGGAACTAGGGGTTCGCTACGCAAGCAAGCGGTTTCATACAATCCTACATTCGGGTGATCAACCTGTCCTAGTTTGGAAGGGTCTCTATGGCTTCCGATATGCACTAGGTCGAATGGTCAAAAGGGGTGCCTCAGCAAGACCACGTAATATACCTCTCGCACCAAACACCGAGAAGTGAAAGGTGGATCAAACGGTACGGCGGTGATCCAGATCCGAGGTTTGTGTTCCCATCGTGGCAGAACCCGTAACCAGTCAGCCTTATGGCCTCCTTTTCCAAGCAAGCCTTCGGCAAACTGTTCAGGAATAGCAGATGGCACACACTGTGACTTAGGTGCACCAATGCAAATGCAAATGCAAAGAAACACATAAATGTAGATTAAACAACATATCATGAGTTTCGAGTCAAGTTCTCTAAATCCCCCGCGGAGTTGCCAGAAACTGTAGCACTCGACTTTCTTCGCACACCCTCCCTTTCGAAGAGGACACGAATTGGTCTTACTACAGTTCGGACTCCTATCACGGTTCTGAATCTAATCTCACGAAGTCCATTGTGAGACTGATAAACACCGAAGAGTCCAAATCTAGCAATTGGTTTTGAAAAATCAATTTTGAATGAAAAAGTGCCAAACATGGACTGCTTTGCCAAATTACAGAGTCGCCACCTAAATATTTTGTTTTTGGGAAATTTAGGAAACCTTGACTTGTGCCAAAGGCTACGTGTCCGTCATCACCAAAGTTGCCTCGGCTCCAGAACTTGGGTACGAGAGGGGAAGGTCCTGAAATAAGCACCCCCGCTCGCCCAATCAAAGATCGGCCTCTACTAAACATGATATGTTGTTTTATAAATACATGTGTTCTTATTCCGGTTATTAGCTAGCTTACTATGTGATGCGCACAGCATACAAGTATAGACTCGATCACGAGAATTGAAACAAAACAACTCATGTTTGTTTTTGAAAATGGTTTAAAAGTGCTACTCGCAAGTAGGCTAAAGCGCGGATTTGCCACCCTCAAGTGGGCTTAAAACATGATTTGCCACTTTGCAAAGTGGGCTTAAAACTCACATTTGATGAATTGTCCCAATTCAAGTGACAAAGCATTCATCCACATGCATTCATGCAATTAAGCAAATAAGCAAATAGCCTCATGGCAAGCATGCTATCACGGCAACACTCACACACATGCAAGTATGCTAAAGCGTAAAACTGACAGTGTACTCCAAGCCAAAACAGAAAACCAGTTAGAAACAATGCATGATCCTGACTATACAAAATGCCTAACGCAACACATGCAATATACAATTAATAGGCTCGGCTATCTAAGATGGCATATGAATGCATCAATTGATAACATGCTGTTGAAACACGTATTCAAATAGGTATTGAAATACAATGCAGTTTGAATCATGTGCCGAGCCTCGGTGCATGCAAGACAAATGAATGATGCAAACATGCAAAGCATAAGGTATGCTAATTGAAATATGCCCTAATCTAACCATCGAAAGCAGTTAAATAAAAGGGAGAAAAAAGTGGGGTTGGAAGACATGCACACACGCACACACGCACGCACCCTTATTACAACATTGTGCCCTCTCGATGGAGGGTCCGAATGAATAAGCTAAGCTAAGCTAAGCTAACTAATTTAATTAAACTAATTAGACTAATTATTACAAAACAATAAAGAAATAGCTAAACTAAGCTACTTAATTATTACAACACTTAATCAATTAGCAAACTAATTAATTAAATTACAAAACCAATGCTAACTAATAAGTAGAGCATTAAATTACACTACTTCAGCTCTGCTTCAGAAAGTTGAATCATGCATGCATTCGGTTTCTCGCCCCGAAAATCCTTCCGGTTTGCTCTTTAGAGGCTCTGTTTGCAGGGTGTCTCCAAGAACTTCTATTGAACCTTACCAAAACACTGCTGGAGAGTGCACCAATGGCCTGCCGGTCGTGATTGGTTGCTGCCGGCCATCTGCCGGCCAAGGATAAAGCATTTTCGACCACTGGTATGGCACTGCCGGCCACTGGTGTGCTGCAACACCAAACTGCAACAGAGCACAAAATAGAGGAAAATGGAGGGTCTCCCAAGGGTATGTTTGTACCATGCCCCTCCTTATCATCTTAAAACATCAAAGGAGTTGCACCATTGGATCCAAAACCATCAATCAAGCATTTTGAATGCATGATGGCCAACAATCCAACTTGTACACATTCAATAAATGCAAGACAAACACGATTCTAGGACCATTACCTTATCATGGATAATCAAAGGCTTTGGAGAAAAAGGAGATTGGCTCATTTTCATCACTTCAAGTATGAAATAAACCAATTTTCCTTGTGTTCAATGTAACGTCCAATTGAACACAATGCAATGCAAATACAACATGCTTATCTTGGCATGTTTTACTTTATTCAATTCTTGTTTACACATTTTAAGTTACCAAACCATTCCTTAATTGATTTGTCCAATGTGAAAGTCCTCTAATGAGAGAGAGGTCAATCAAAAGATGACTTAAGACATGGGAGAGACCATGACTTTGACTAGGAGGAACCCTCAAAAAAAGGTTAAAGCCATTTAAGCATAAGCCTCAATCCCACAGCTTAAGCACAACTTTAAGACTAACCATCCCTCAAAACAAATCAAAAGTGAAGAAATGGGAGAGGTGGCAGAATTTCAGTGCTGAAGCGGGGCATGAAACACAAGACTCTAACATGCAAACAACTCATGTACAACATGTTAAGAGACTTAAGCATTAAAACTAGTGAAAAGCTTTACACTAGAACCATGCAATATCAAGCATAGATTGCCAAACCAACCCTAGACAGACCTCAAACATGCCAAAACAGTGGCCAAAATGTACTGAGATGGTAGCAAGAAAAGCAATAAAATCATACTCATGTATTGGCTTATAAATAAGGCATAAGACACAACTCTCAAACACATTGAAAGAGTGATATATGTGAGAGTGTGACAGAGAAATATGCACTGAAATCACATTCTAAATGATGCCATTTCATGCAAAAATCACAAGCAAAGAATGCTAAGGGCCTCAAAACAAAAGGCTAATGAAGGCAACTACACTATGGCTATATAAAGCAAGTCCCGAAGGACCAAGACTACTCAAAATAGAGTTTAAGCATGTCAAAGCAAGGCCAAAAACATGCTAGAGTGGAGCCAACACATGCTAGAATAACAAGCTAATTCATTAGGCATGCAAGGCTAGTGAGCAAGATTACACTACAAGTATAAGAAGCAAGCGTCAAATGACTCAACCAGCCAAAATCAGAGCTTTAACATGTCAAGAAAATCACAAAAACATGCTGAGATCAAGTCAAGAGATGGTAGAAAAACATGCTCAACAATTAGGCCATCTACACATGCAACCAAGATACAAGGAGGGGAGGCCACCCCCTCCTATTTTGGACCTCAAAACCAAGTTTCTACCACTGAAAAACCTCTGAGTTTCAATGGTAGAAAGGCCAAACAGTTCAAAAGCTTAAGAAGTTGGCTCAAAAGGCTTTTCAAGCCAAAGAGCCAAGGGAGGAGACCACCCCCTAACCACACAAGGCTTAAACCATCATTTTAAGACCTTAAAAATAGAACTTTTTAGAGGCTAAAACCAGCTTTAAAGTAGCATATAGAGGTGGCCAAGCAATGAAGTAAAACAAAGCTTAAAAGGGTGAAATTCTTACCCTTGAAGCACAGCACTAAAACAGCAAGAAAACAACCAAACTTCTGAGCCAAAACCACTCCAAGGAGCTCAAACAAGGCCTCCAAGAACCTCAACTCTAAGGTGAAGGTGTTTGGCTAAGGGTGCTAGTGCAAATTTGTAAAGAAAGATCACTTTCAAGCACAAAATATAAAGAGAGAGTATTCTAGAGAGAGAGAGAGAGAAATCTTGCTCAGCTCAAACTTTGTAACCCTTTGCATGCATATAGATGAGCCCTATATATAGGAGATACAAGAAGCCTTCAAACAAATCCAGCCATCCACATGCATGCAGATGAGCTAATCTGTGCAAACAGTTGTCAAAATATCTGCAAAAATATCTACTGAAGCATTGGTGGCCTGCCAGCCATCAATGGTGGCCGGTAGTGGCCTCATTGATAGCCGGTAGGGCAAAGCCCATAGCCGGCAGCCCTTAATGATGGCCGACAGCCCATCAAGAGCATCACCATGGAAAGACCAACACATGGTCCAAATATGAGACAGAAGGGAAATAGGGTCTGGAAAGATCAAACCTGGAGCATTCCGTCGCGAAAGTCGAGCGCTCAACGAGCAATCAAACTTGTTGCTGAATGTATCCTGCAAGAACATCCAAGTCTTGAGGACGGTCAAAAATGGAGTGTCTACAACAGCAAGCCTGAAAGGAAGGCTACCGACCAGGAATTGAACTTGCCAACCACCTGCTGGCCACAAAATGCGAGAATGGCCAGATTGCTGACAGCTGGCTTCTACTCACTGCCTTATCTTCTACAAAAGGTTGAGATTCATGAATTCTTCTCCAGAACTTTATTTCAGCTGCAAATTCTTAACAAATTGAGCCATTTTTCACCGAAAAGCTCTCGGATTGGATGGCTGCTTTAGATGGCTCAAAAAACGTAAATTTTCGGGGTTTCGGCATAAATGCACTTTTTTCATTGAGTCGAACTCCACTTTGTTTTCCGTTCCTACATGTCACGGCTAGATATTGGGACCCCATTACACATGTCTTTGGCTTCAGGGGACAAGAAATATGGCCGACAATTGAAGAATTTCAGGCGCTAATAGAATCCCAGCGCGGTGAGGAAATCATACCGCAGCCCCGTTTTGGCCACGCCCAAGCTTTGGGACGGATGTGTTGGCTTACTTTGCACGAGGCTCGATCTATGGCCCACAACAGAGAGCCAGACATACTCTGTTTGATCCATCGATTTTCCGACATTGGTGACCGAGGCGATCTTCTTTGGTGTGGTTTTCGGCAGCATGCCCTCTGCTTATGTATGCTGGCTCATTTCCTTCTTGCCCCTAGTTTTGGCGGGTCCAACATTCGTTTGATCGAAGTGGCCCAAGGTTTGAGAGAAGGCAAGAGTTACATTGGTTTGGTGCTGGCCATGAACTTGATGGGCTTAGACGCCTTTCATCGGCGGGGGACTACCAGATTCGCGGGGAGCCAACTACTTCTTCAGGTAATGTCTCTCACCCTTTCTCATATGTGTTTCTTACATCTCTCGGCACTCATGCTCAGTTTTTCTCTCAAAGCCCTTTTCTCACTTTTCTCTCAACATACATCTCTCTATTCTTTAATCTCTCTTTTCTTTCATTCCTCCCCAGGTGTGGCTTATGGATAAGCTGAAGGTAGTGACTCTTGCCCTAAGTACTCAGTTTGAGGCTATTTCTTCTGCCACTGACTAGTGGATTTCCCGAACGAAGGGTGGTGGTGGACTGGATGTGCAACAGGTCTGCTGCTGACATAGCTTGGTGTTGTCCCTGGCTTAATCTGACCGAGATAAGTTATAACATGGCTCAGCAGCCTGGCATATAGTTGATTGGCCTCACATACTGTGTGTTCTACTTCCCGTTCCGGTTCAGACGTCAGTTTAGGCATGATCAAACCCGCCTAGAGGGGGGGTAGAGTATCCAATTTCCTTCCCCATCCGAGGTTCATATTTGGCCAGGTACCTCATTGCTTGGAAGATGAGAGAGCTTTTGGCCCTTGCCCCTAGTTTCAATCTTACGCTTTTTGGCAAGTGTTTGGCTTGGCTCGAGGATAAAGCACAAACCAGGCCCACTTTGGCTTCAGAAGCTTCCACAAGCATAAACGGGTGGGACGCAGGAGCACCTAACTCATTGTAGACACCCCATTTTTGACCGTCCTCAAGACTTGGATGTGCTTGCAGGTACATTCAGCCACAAGTTCAATTGCTCATTGAGTACTCGACTTTCACGGCGGAACGTCACAGGTTTGAGCTTTCCAAACCCTGTATCCTTTCTGCTCCATTCTTGGACCATATGTTGGTCCTTTCAGCATGCTTATCTTGGTGCACTGTCGACCATGCATTTGTCCTTGTCTGCCATTGATGAAGCCTGCCGGCCATCAATGAGGCACTGCCGACCACCACTGATGGCCAGCAGAACACCTTGTCTCAGCAGATTTCACTTCAAATCTTTTGAGCCAGCTGGTTTTCACTCATCCCTCCTCCATGTATGGAGGGATGAAGCCCTTTTCAAGCTTGTTTAACAAGCTTTGCTTTGCATGCCTTTATATAAGGAGAGGCTCCTCCTCCCCAGCAGAGGTTCAGCATTTTTGGAGAAGATATATATCTCTCTCTCTCTCTCTCTGTATTTCTCACACTCTCTCTCTCTCTATTGTATTGAATAGTGTCCCAAAGTGTGTTTTCTCTTCACTTTTGCAAAGGAACACTTAGTGATACACCACCATCTTTGAGCTGAGGTTCTTGGGAGTGTTATTTGAGCTCTGAAAGTTGGTTTTTGGCCTCAGAAGTTGCTGGTTTCGAAGTTGTGCTTCAAGGGTGAGTATATCCCCCTTTTAAGCCTTTGTTTGTATCCCATTTTGGCCATCCTTACATATGGTTTTAGGCCTTGCTTTCAACTGAAAAAAGTTCTATTTTTAAGTGCTTTTGATGATTGTTTAAGGCCTCTTTGGTGTTAAGGGTGTTCTACCCTCTTGTGTGCCTTGTTTGGCATTGTTTTGTGCCATGTCTTAAGGCCTTTGAGTTAGTCTTTGCTTGGCCTTTTAGCCACTGAAATCCAATGGATTTTCAGTGGTAGGCATGTGATTTTGAGGCCTCAAATCAGAGGGGGTGATCCCCTCTCTTTTTGTTTTCTTTGCTTGAGTTATTGGCCTATCAAATGAGCATGTATCTCTATACTCTTGAGGCATTTTGTGAGCCTATTTTTGTGAGTTTTTAGGTCTTCCATAACTCTGTTTTGGGCTGGTTTGGTTGTCTCTTGAGTGGCTCATGTACTTGTAGTGCAAATCTTGCTTACTAGCCTTGTATGCATGATGTTTTGGCTCATTATTCTAGCATATTTTAGCTATGCTCTAGCATGATTTTATTCATATTTTGGGCTGTTCTAGCTCTTTTTTGAGGCTTCTTGGTCGAATGATGCTTGTCATGCATGCTTGTAGTGCAAAAGCTTTGACTAGCCTTGAGTTTTGAGGTATCTTGCATGCTTAACTTGAGGTATTTGCATGTTTTGGCACCATTTGGAATGATATCTCAGAGCATATAGTGTTTTTTCACTTCCATATTTTCCACTCTTTAAGTGCTTTTGGGAGTTATACCTTTATGCCATATTTGTGAGCTATTGCATGAGCCTCATTTTCTTGCCTTTCAAGCCATTATCTCAGTCCATTTTTGCTACTGTTTTGGCCTGTATAAGGTCTGCTTGGGGTTGGTTTGGCCATTTGAGCATTGTCTTGCATGGCCCTAGTGTAGTACACTTCACTAGCTTTGATGCTTAGGCCTTTCAACATGCATTACATGGTTTGTTTGCATGATTCCAAGTCATTTTGCATGCCATTTCAGTGCTGGAACACATGTCATTATACTCCATGCTTCACTCTTTCAATGCCTTTGGAGAGTTGTGTTTTGTGCCTTAAGCTTGGGCTAATATGCATGCATGTTTGTATACCCTTTTGAGCTTCTATCTTGGCATGTTTTGCCACTGTTTTGGGCATGGTGTAACTCTGTTTTAAGCTGGTTTGGATGTTTGAGCATTGTGATGCATGCTTATAGTGTTATCTTCCTCACTAGCATTGGTACTCTTGGCCCCTTAACATGTTGTGCATGAAGGCTTGCATGTTAGAGTAGTGCATTTCATGCCATGATTAGCATGTTGTTTGATCGGGCGAACGGGGGTGCTCATTGCATGACCTTCCCCTCTCGTACCCAAGTTCCCGAGCCGAGGTAACTTTGGTGATGACGAACACGTAGCCTTAGGCACGAGTCAGGGTTTCCTAAATCCCCCAAAACAAAATATTTAGGTGGCGACTCTGTATCTGGCAAAGCAATCCATGTTTGGCACTTATTTATAAAAATCAGTTTTCCAAAACGATTTGTCGGATTTGGACTCTTTGGTGATTTATCGGCCTTGCATTGGACTTTGCGAGATTAGATTCAGAACCGTGACATTGAGTCCGAACTGTAGCAGCCTAATGAACAAAACGGATTTCGCGCCCATTTCGCACGAGGAGCCCGGGACATTCAGGCACATCTACAGTTTCTGGCGACTCTGCTGGGGAATTAGAGAACTTGACTCAAACTCATGATATCTTGTTTTGATTACACTTATGTGTTTCTTTGCATTACATGTGCATTGGTGCGTCTAGGACACCGTGTTTGCCGTATGCTATTCCTGAACAGTTTGCCGGAGGCTCGCTTCGAGAAGCGTGCCATAAGGCTAACCGGTTGCGGGCTCTGCCACGACGGGAACACAAACCTCAATTTTTACCGAGGCACCCATTTTTTTGACCATTCGACCTAGTGCATATCAGAATCCATAGTGACTACTCCAAGCTAGGAAAGCTTGCTTGCCCGATTGTAGGTTGTTTGAAACCGCTGCGTGCGTAGTGAAATCCTAGCTCCTGACAAGATAGGACAGGGAAACCCTACCCCAACATAGGGGTGGCTCTCATTTGCCTACTATGTGCTTTTAGAGTGTGCCTCTACAGGGAATGCACATATCAGTTTGCAAGTCTGGGTATCAGGCCTGCGGGCATCAGTATTTTGGGGGAATCAGTTTTACCTGAGGGTATCAGTTTACAGGCAGAATTTTGGGCAGAATTTTGTAGAGAGTGCAGTCATTCAGCCATGCTCATATCTATTCCAGTGAAATTGGGCTGAGATGCTGCCTGTTTTCTCTTTTGCTAGGTAGTCTTGGAACCATAGCTTCAGAAGACTCCAAATATCCCCCCCCAGTACACCAAACTTTGCTGATAAACTTTGTCAGGTCAGAGATTCAGTTCAGAGCAGCCAATGTTTTCCTTCACTGAGGCAGGGCAGAGAAAGGCTAGTCAAGGCTCACCGGTTCATCTGATCTGTTAGTCACCAGTCACATCACCTCTGTTCAGTTCAGCAGACTCATGATGACACAGAGTTCAGAAAAGATTGTGGTCATGACAGCGGCTTTAAACCAGGGAATCACCATGCAGGGTAAGACCGATGCTGAAATGCAACACCCATCTGGGGCCCCTGCCACACATCCAATCTTGGAACTCCAATCATTTCAAACCCGTGAGCCCACTACTTTTGAGCTCATGGGAATGATCGGCGATCTTCAGAGAACTGTGCCTGATCTAGCCTTTGGACTATCGGCTTCGCCATCGACCACGTCACGTGTCAGAAATTTCATGCCAGAAGAACCCCCACACTTAGGGCGAATTGTAATTAAACTCAGCCAACCTGAGGCCATCCCAAATTTTGGCAATGATGTGTCGGCAACAACCGGACTTCGCACTGATGCAGCAACCCAAACCTTCGACCAAGTTGAGGCAAGTGGAAAGAACAAGGTGGACGCAAACACTGATCCCTATGAACAACATCTGCAGGCTGTTGAGGCTTTGAAAGCCAGGGGACTGAACAAACAGCAGGTACTCGCAGTTACTGCAAAAACTATGGATGACACTTTCGTCACTCAGAACGAGGGCAGTTCGAGCCAAGGGAAAAATCGGGAGAAGGGCCGTCGTACCAGAACCGTTCCTTCAAACCCTAATTCTACACCCGGGAAAGATCAGCAGACCAAGCCAGTACCTGCCGATCCCTTTTCTAGTGCACCCAGCAAAAATCCACAAACCTCGAAGTATTTACCCCGAGGTCGCAGGGTCTTCCATGCCCTCTATATGCCTTTGTCCAAGGCTCTTCAAATCCTTGCTGAAAAGGGGCATCTCAAACCCCTTGAGCCTCGGCCTCTCCCTAGTCGTCTTCCACCTGGTCATGACGCTACCCCGTACTGTGCGTACCATCAACAAACTGGTCATAGCACCGACAATTGCTTTCGTCTTCGCCACGAAGTGCAGGATTTGTTTGACAACGGGGTCGTCCTCCCACCAAACTCAGCAAAGTCTATCGTCACTGGGTCAGTGAACTTGGAGGATAGTGCGAGTATGTGATCGGAGGATGAACCACCTGCGGGCGGCGCTCAGTTTATTCCAGATATAGCGTAT
Source organism: Camellia granthamiana (assembly GCA_036172215.1). Lineage (NCBI taxonomy): Eukaryota > Viridiplantae > Streptophyta > Magnoliopsida > Ericales > Theaceae > Camellia > Camellia granthamiana. Next base: position 116,124,089 of record CM069903.1, read on the forward strand.
GGCACGCACTGTTTTGAGCATTTGTGAATGCTAGTTTTGTACTTTCTGACTTGGGTATTCAGTCAGTTTTGTTGTCTTGTATATAGTCAATCTTTTTGTACTAAGTCAGTCGGGTCTGTCTTATTGTATCGAGTCAGTCCTGTTGTACAGAAGTCGGGTGATTCCGAGGGTGTTACCTCGGGCATCACTATTTTGTTTTGTGTTTATCTTTTTGCTTTCTTTTGAGTCTGTTTCTGCCATGGAGCCAGTTACACCAACAGATCTGAATAAAACAGCAGTGATTTTCATACTTTTGTGTTTGCTTCTGCCTTGTGCCAATTGTGCCAGAAGTTCTGAATGAGATGGCAGTATTTGACTAAAAAAAAACTGTGTCTTTTATGTGCCTTGAAGTCATTACATTGACCTAAGTTTTTTAAAACTTTTTGAACATTCTGATGAAAACGAAGAGGAAGGAATTCCTCGGGATTTGCAAAAATTTGATCAAATTGAGAGGAAGAGAGGCATGCTAAGCCCTTAATGAATGAGATCATGTTTGTTAACATGAGTACTGAGAAGGATCCTGACTTGATCCAGATTGGTTCTACATTGTTTTCAGCGCGAGCGACTAGTCGTTTTCTTAAAAGATTTCAAAAAATGTTTTGCGTGGTCCCGCGAAGACCTATGTGGAATTGATTTTGAGATTGTGCAGCTTAGGATCGCTCTTAGCCTCAAGACTCAACCCCTTTGCTTTCAAACCTTGAACTTGGATTCAAAATGTTCAACGGTCAACCACAATGTGAGGCCTGTGTGGCTAGATTTGAAGCAGCCCGTGAACTAGGGGCAAGAAGATCAGATGCGATCAAAAGAAGCTTGCAAAGCTAGATCAGAGCACCCCTCGAGCTAGGGGCAAAGATGTCAGATGTGTTCGAAGAGTCAAAAATTGGGATGTTTCTCAAACTAACGAAGATTGGCAAGAATGCCAAATCCCAGAAGGGAGGAAAGAAGAAAGTATTGCTGAAGGATAACCAAGTTCCTATCCACAACACTAGGGGCAAATTCAGCCCCCATTGGATGAACTCCTATATCATCAGCAAACAACAACCATTCTCCTGGATTCGGATGACTTCAAGATCTCAAAACCATTCCACATGGACAAAGCTACACTTTTACCCTCGAGAGGCTCGCTGGGTCGAAAACCCGGAAGAGCGACCCAGGCAAAACTTAGAGCAAAAAAAAATGCAAAAAAAAAGAAGAAAAGAACAAAAAAGAAAAGAAAAAATGCAAAGATGAAAAGAAAGATGAAAAGAAATGAAAATAAAAGAAAAACAAAGCTCGCAAGGTTGAAAACCTGGAAGGGCGGCCTTAGCAAAAGTTAGAGTGCAAAAGGAGAGGTTAATACCCGAGTGTGCCTTAAACCCGAACTACGTAAGGCTTGATTCCCATCTTTGGGATACGTAGGCAACTTTATTCTGAAGTCCAGCCGTAAAACACTTCAAATTCGACTGTGTCCATGTGATGGTTCTGGTCATCTTTGTCTTCTATGTATCCAAGAATTCGGTTGTAATTGTCACTGTGAGGATTGGTTGCCATGTGCTGCGGCGCTATTCAAACTAGGGGCAACTTTCCGTTGCCATGCAGTGCTGCGGTGCTATTCAGACAAGGGGCAACTTTCCGTTGCCTTGCAATGCCATTCAGACAAGGGGCAATTTTCTTTTGTTTTGGATCTGAGGTTGTGCATCTCAAGAGTAAATTCTGTGTTGGTCGAGCCGTGGCCATTTGTAAAAATAATTTTTAAGAATTTTTACTAAGGTTGACTAGTTTTCTCTCGAAAATTATTCCATTTTTCCAAAACTGGACCATTTCTTGGACCCAAAAAAAAGGAAAAATTTCAATGCTCATAGCCTGGCTTGCATAATTTTAAATCAGAAAATTGAATAAGTATGTTAATCTAACTCTTATGTTGGTCAAAATTGTTTTAGTAGAAAGCCAAAACAAAAAATGGTCAAAATGATGAACTAGGGGCACAGTTGAGTCAGGTGTTCTGTCTTTTCCCCATTGTCAACATACTTGCCAGAAAGGGCACTCTACCTGCCAGAAAGAGCACAACTGAATCTAACAGCAAAGGGCCGAAAGCTCTCTCATCCTCCAAGCAGCGAGGTATCAAGCTAAGTGCGAAGCACGAACTGGAACTGGAACTGGAGCGGGATATCCAGTTCCCTCATGGATAATCAAATCAAAAATTGGCGTCTGATCCGGAATGGGGACGTAAAAAAAGTGATGTGTGTGACCAATCAATTGTATGCCTAGCTGGTGGGACATGCTGTAATTCACCTCGGTCAAGCTAAGCTAAGGTCATCGTCAACCAATGTCAATTGTGGATCTGTTGCGCATCTGGTCGCACCGCAACCTCTCTGTGGGAAAGTTCACTGCTGTGAGCAAAAGAAAGAGAATCTAGTAGAATGCTAGGGGCAAAAGCCCGCAACTTCTTGTTTATCCATCAACCACCCAGGGGAGGGATAAAAAAAATGATGAGAGATTGAAGAATAGAGAGATGTGCGCTGAGAGAAAAATGAGAAAAGGGCTTTTCAGAAAAACAGAGCCTGAGGGCCGAGTGATGTGAGGATCACAAATAAGGAAGGGTGGGAAACAATACCCAAAGAAACTAGGCTCCCCATCAACCGAGAGGTCTCTCGCCTTTGTAACACATCTGAGTGTTGTATGTGTGTTTTTGTTTGTCTCGATTCTTGTTTTGAGTCGTTTCGTGTGTCAACATGATGTGTTTTGGTTGTTTACCTTTGTTTTCTTTTGTTGAGTCATTTTGACTGTGGTCAGTCGTAGGCTCAATACCCAGTTAAGAACTTATTTCTTAATTTTAATTTCAAAAAAAATCGTTTTGTGCTCAGAGTGCTGTGCCATCCTCAACATATGTGCAAAACAGGATTTGTTCTTTCATAAAACTACAAGGTTCAACCCAGGTCATGTGAGAACAGTAAAACAAGGACCTAACTGAAGCTATATAGGTTCTGGACTGCAAAGCAAAAGAAAAGAGGGAAAATTTTGAGCATCTGAGTGTGTTTCACCTTTAGAAAATTCTGAGATTGTATTCCGGATGTACCTTTTCAGGCCTTATCAATGCTCCGAAGTATGAGTGTGCCTCTACCTCAAGCTCAAAATCAAGTTTGCTTTAAGCCAGAATGGCGATCAGAAGTGCTCTTCCTGAGTACCATTCCCTACCAGAGGCATCTTGGCTGTGTTCGCAATGAGTTCCTAGGAGACCAACTGCGACGGTGGAAACTAGAGTTCGAATGGCAATGCCTAGAACGCAAAAGTTCGGGATTTCCGAGACTAAAGTCTGGTTTAAATACCCAGGGGCATGTCCCAGGCTTGAAATCTGTATGGAAGCCCCATAGGTTGAGATAGCATGTTTGCGTCTCAATTCTGGATACTGAACCAACCTAGTCGGCCACCCCGTTAGAGAATAGGGAAAGTTGTGAATATGGTCAGGAAGAAAGGTGGCATCCAAAGTGTTCTACGTGAAGAATCCTTGTTAGCATACCAGAACCTTTATACTGTGAGTTGAAGGTAAGAGTTCGAAGAACGCAAGGTAAGAGTTCGAGGAACACAAGGGGAGATCCCCGTCAGAGTAGAGCGGTTCATCGCCACTCACCCCATGAGGTGCTTTCTAAAGCGCCGCTTTGTTTGTTTATTGCATTCCCTAGACATCATGCTCTACATTGCTTGTAACATGTATCATATCATCACACATATTGCATAAATGCATCTTGTACTATACTTATTCTTCTTGTCACATAGAATATACACGTTACATTGGATATACGTCGTTGATCCTTTTGCATAGAGTATGTACATTGCATGGAGCACGTTTTAACCTTGCTTGCATAGAATGTGCACTTCTCACCCTGGCATGAAATGCGCATCTTAATGTTACATGGAGCATACATTTCTTGCACTTGCCTTGCTATGCATGTCTTACGTGCATTGTCATGCACCTTTTCAGTTGCATTGTTATGCACGTTTCAGTTGCATTGTTATGCACACCCTAGTTGCATTGTTATGCATGTTCCACTTGCATTGTTATGCACACTTCACTTGCATTGTTATGCACATTTCATTTGCATCGTTATGCACGTTACACTCGCATTATTATGCACACTCTAGTTGCACTGTCATGCATGTTCCAGTTGCATTGTTATGCACACTTCACCTGCATTGTTATGCACACTTCATTTGCATTGTTATGCACGTTACACTCGCATCGTTATGCAAATTTCACTTGCATTGTTATGCACATTCCAGTTGCATTGTTATGCACATTATACTTGCATTGTTTTGAATATTTAACTTGCGCTGTCACGCACGTTACTTGCATTGTTTTGCATATTTAACTTGCGTTGTCACGCACTTTACTTGCATTGTTTTGCACCTCATCTATCTTGCGCTGTCACGCACGTTACTTGCATTGTTTTGCACCTCTTTAACCTGCGCTGTCACGCACGTTACTTGCATTGTTTTGCATCTCTTTAACCTGCGCTGTCACGCACGTTACTTGCATTGTTTTGCACCTCTTTTACCTGCGCTGTCACGCACGTTACTTGCATTGTTTTGCATATTTAACTTGCGCTGTCACGCACTTTACTTGCATTGTTTTGCACCTCATCTATCTTGCGCTGTCACGTACGTTACTTGCATTGTTTTGCACCTCTTTAACCTAAGCTGTCACACACGTTACTTGCATTGTTTTGCATCTCTTTAACCTGCGCTGTCACGCACGTTACTTGCATTGTTTTGCACCTCTTTTACCTGCGCTGTCACACACGTTACTTGCATTATTTTGCACATCTATCTTGTGCTGTCACGCACGTTACTTGCATTGTTTTGCACATCTAACTTGCACTGTCACGCACGTTACTTGCATTGTTTTGCACATCTAACCTGTGCTGTCACGCACGTTACTTGCATTGTTTTGCACATCTATCCTGCGCTGTCACGCACGTTACTTGCAAAGTTTTACACCTCTTTAACTTGCGCTGTCACGCACATTACTTGCATTGTTTTGCACATCTATCTTGCGCTGTCACACACGTTACTTGCATTGTTATGCACCTCTTTAACTTGCGCTGTCACACACGTTACTTGCATTGTTTTGCATATTTCTCCCGCATTGTTATGCACACGCTACTTGCATTGTTATGCACCCCCGTTACTTGCATTGTCACGCACGTTCTACTCGCATTGTTATGTGCCTTTTCACTCGCATTGTCATGTACCCCTCCACTTGCATTGTCACGCACTTTTCACTTGCATTGCTATGCATGTTTCTAACGATATTATACCTGCTGAGTTTCTTTCTTTTGTAGGCATGATATTGTATGTACGGTTCATTTGAAGCTGGCGCGACCAGACGAACCAGACGGTATTGTATGTACTCCGCATGAGACGTAGCGAGAATTGTATAATTCTCTTACATCCTTTCTGCATGTAATGTAGTTTGATTTGCATTCGCTTGCTTAAAACTGTTGTATTTATTTTGCATAAGTGCTTCATTGCAGCTTCATTTGCATAATCATAAGTTATACTCTTGCATCGTGCATGTCATTTGCATTTTGTCCCTGCTTGCGGGTGCATCTCTGTTTGGTTTTATTGAATGTTTGCCTGAGTCTTCGGCCTTGTCAAAAATGGGTCATCTCCGGGCTTTGACATTCACTCCCATCACTTTGTGACTTTCGAGTTTTGTCAAAGAGGGGCAACTGTAGACACCCCATTTTTGACCGTCCTCAAGACTTGGTTGTGCTTGCAGGTACATCCAACCACAAGTTCGATTGCTCGTCGAGTACTCGACTTTCACAGCGGAACGTCACAGGTTTGAGCTTTCCAAACCCTGTGTCCTTTCTGCCCCATTCTTGGACCATATGTTGGTCCTTTTAGCATGCTTTTCTTGGTGCACTGCCGGCCACTCTCTGCCACTACTGGCCATGCATTTGTCCCTGCCTGCCATTGATGAAGTCTGCCGGCCATCAATGAGGCACTGTCGGCCACCACTGATGGTCGACAGAACATCTTGTCTCAGCAGATTTCACTCCAGATCTTTTGAGCTAGTTGGTTTTCACTCATCCCTCCTCCATACACGTGTATGGAGGGATGAAACCCTTTTCAAGCTTGTTTAAGAAGCTTTGCTTTGCATGCCTCTATATAAGGAGAGGCTCCTCCTCCCCAGCAGAGGTTCACATTTTTGGAGAAGATACATCTCTCTCTCTCTCTGTATTTCTCACTCTCTCTCTATATATTGTATTGAATAGTGTCCCAAAGTGTGTTTTCTCTTCACTTTTGCAAAGGAACACTTAGTGATACACCACCATCTTTGAGCTAAGGTTCTTGGGAGTGTTATTTGAGCTCTGAAAGTTAGTTTTTGGCCTCAGAAGTTGCTGGTTTCGAAGTTGTGCTTCAAAGGTGAGTATATCCCCCTTTTAAGCCTTTGTTTGTATCCCATTTTGGCCATCCTTGCATATGGTTTTAGGCCTTGCTTTCAACTGAAAAAAGTTCTATTTTTAAGTGCTTTTGATGATTGTTTAAGGCCTCTTTGGTGTTAAGGGTGTTCTACCCTCTTGTGTGCCTTGTTTGGCATTGTTTTGTGCCATGTCTTAAGGCCTTTGAGTTAGTCTTTGTTTGGCCTTTTAGCCACTGAAATCCAGTGGATTTTCAGTGGTAGGCATGTGATTTTGAGGCCTCAAATCAGAGGGGGTGATCTCCTCTCTTTTTGTTCTGTTTGCTTGAGTTATTGGCCTATCAAATGAGCATGTATCTCTATAGTCTTGAGGCATGTTGTGAGCCTGTTTTTGTGAGTTTTTAGGTCTTCCATAACTCTGTTTTGGGCTGGTTTGGTTGTCTCTTGAGTGGCTCATGTACTTGTAGTGCAAATCTTGCTTACTAGCCTTGCATGCATGATGTTTTGGCTCATTATTCTAGCATATTTTAGCTATGCTACAGCATGATTTTATTCATATTTTGGGCTGTTCTAGCTCTTTTTTGAGGCTTCTTGGTCGAATGATGCTTGTCATGCATGCTTGTAGTGCAAAAGCTTTGACTAGCCTTGAGTTTTGAGGTATCTTGCATGCTTAACTTGAGGTATTTGCATGTTTTGGCACCATTTGGAATGATATCTCAGAGCATATAGTGTTTTTCCACTTCCATATTTTCCACTCTTTAAGTGCTTTTGGGAGTTATACCTTTATGCTATATTTGTGAGCTATTGCATGAGCCTCATTTTCTTGCCTTTCAAGCCATCATCTCAGTCCATTTTTGCTACTGTTTTGGCCTGCATAGGGTCTGTTTAGGGTTGGTTTGGCCATTTGAGCATTGTCTTGCATGGCCCTAGTGTAGTACACTTCACTAGCTTTGATGCTTAGGCCTTTCAACATGCATTACATGGTTTGTTTGCATGATTCCAAGTCATTTTGCATGTCATTTCAGTGTTGGAACACATGTCATTATACTCCATGCTTCACTCTTTCAATGCCTTTGGAGAGTTGTGTTTTGTGCCTTAAGCTTGGGCTAATATGCATGCATGTTTGTATACCCTTTTGAGCTTCTATCTTGGCATGTTTTGCCACTGTTTTGGGCATGGTGTAACTCTGTTTTAAGCTGGTTTGGATGTTTGAGCATTGTGATGCATGCTTATAGTGTTATCTTCCTCACTAGCATTGGTACTCTTGGCCCCTTAACATGTTGTGCACGAAGGCTTGCATGTTAGAGTAGTGCATTTCATGCCATGATTAGCATGTTGTTTGCATGTCATGTTGTTTGCATGTTTTGCATTACGTTCGATCAGATGTTGTATTGAACGCGAGGAAGATTGGTTCATTTCATACTTGAAGTGATGAAATGAGCCAATCTCCCTTAGTCTCCATTTCCTTTGATTCCTCATGATGGGGAGATGGTCTTGGTGTCTTATTTGTCATGCATTTATTGAAATTCGCACATGTTGGATCTTTGGCCATCATGCATCGAGATGCATGATTGATGATCTTGGATCCGATTATGCCTCTCCCTTGATGTTTTGAGGTGATATGGAGTGGCATAGTGCATGCATACCCTTGGGAGACCCTCCCTTTCCTCTATTTTGTGTTCTGTTGCAGCTTGGTGTCACAGCACACCAGTGGCCGGCAGCCTCTTATTGTTGGCCGGCAACTCTTCACTTTTGGCCGGCAGTGCCTTCTTTTGGTCGGCAGGGAGGTCGGCAGCATCTCCTCATGGTCAGCAGGCCACTGGTGCACTCCCCAGCACTGTTTTGGTAAGATCCAGCAGCTAGTTCTCAAGGACACCCTGCAGACAAAGCCTCTAAAGAGCATCTAGAGAGCTTTCGGGACGAGAACCGAGCATGCATCTTCCGCTTCTTCGATTAGAGTTGGAGCAGCATAGTTTAAAGCTTTTCTTATTAGTTAGCTTGAATTTGTAACTTAATTAATTTGTTTAATTAGTTAATTGTTGTAATAATTAGTTGTAGCTAGTTATTCAATTTGGTTGTGTAATAATTAGTCTAATTAGATTATTAGATTAGTTGGTTAGCTTAGCGTAGCTAGCTTAGCGTATTCATTCGGACCCTCCGTCGAGAGGGCGAATTTTGTAATAAGTGCGCGTGAGTGTGTGAATGTCTTCTAAACCCACGCCTTTCTCCCTTTTATTTACCAGCTTTCGATGGTTAGTTCTAGGTCATGTTTCAATTAGCATCCTTATGTCTGCATGCGTGCATCATTCATCTGTCTTCCATGCACCGGGGTCGGCGCATCATACTAACTGCATTGTATTTCAATTCCAATTTGAATACATGTATCAAGTGTAGCATTCACATGCCATTTTAGAATAGCCGAGCCTATTTCTAGTTGCATTTTGCAGGTGTTGCATTAGCCATCTTAACATAGCTAGGATCGTGCATGATTTCTAACTAGCTATTGTTTTGGCTCGGAGTACTAGATAAGCTTTTATGCTTTAGCATCTTGCACGAGTGTGAGTGTTGCCATGATAGCATGCTTGCCATGAGGCTAACTGCTTATGTGATATAACTGCTTGAATGCCTGTGGGTGACGGTTGGATTACTTGAATTAGAACAATTCATCAAAATGCAAGTTTTTAAGCCCACTTGAGGGTGGCAAATCCACGTTTTAGCCTACTTGCGAGTAGCACCTTCAAACCATTTTCAAACAAACAAACATGAGATGTTTTGTTCCAACTTAGGCGATCTAGTCTATACTTGTGTGTTGTGCACATCACGTAGTAAGCTAGCTATTAAACCGGAATAAGAACACATAAGTTTTCAAAATAAAATATCATGTTTAGTACAGACCAATCTTTGATCGGGCGAGCGGGGGTGCTCATTGCATGACCTTCCCCTCTCGTACCCAAGTTCCCGAGCCGAGGCAACTTTGGTGATGACAGACACATGGCAACTTTGGTGATGATGGACACGTGGCCTTAGGCACGAGTCAGGGTTTCCTAAATCCCCCAAAACAAAATATTTAGGTGGCGACTCTGTATCTGGCAAAGCAGTCCATGTTTGGCACTTATTTATAAAAATCAGTTTTCCAAAACGATTTGCCGGATTTGGACTCTTTGGTGATTTATCGGTCTTGCATTGCACTTTACGAGATTAGATTCAGAACCGTGACATTGAGTCTGAACTGTAGCAACCTAATGAACAAGACGGATTTCGCGCCCATTTCGCCCGCGGAGCCCTGGACGTTCGGGCACGTCTACACTCATCTATGCCCCTAGCTTATTACTTTGACCTTTTTTTTCAAGTTTTTTTGATGTAATAAATGCAACCTTGATTTGTATCGAAGAGTTAGAGAACTTTATGTTGAAATCAATGAAATTAAAGTTGTGAGCACTGAAAATTTTCCTTTTGGTCCAAAAATGGTCTAAGTTGTAAAAGGTAAAATTTGAACAAAATCAACTTTTATTAAAACTTTCCTAAACCATTTTCGAAAAGGATCACCACTTGACATGCACGAAATCAATCCTTGAGATGTACAACCCCGAATCAAAAGATCATAACTGCCCCTTGATTGAACAACACTATTCAGCATTGTAACTAGCTCTTCTCTCAGAGATAGATCACAACCGAACTCGTAGGTAAAGAACAGACAAAGATGACCTGATTAGACACATGGACAGGACAGTTGAGTTGGAGGTGTTTACAGCTGAACTTCAAGAAGAAGTTGCTTATGTATCCCGAAGATGGGAATCAGGCCTTACGTAGTTCGATTTAGGTTCACTTGAGTATTAACTCTCTCCTTTTGTGCTCTAACATTTGCCAAAGCCTCCCTTTAGGGTTTTCAACCTTGCGAGCTCAGTTTTTCTTTATTTCTAATTTTCATGCTCTAACTTTTGCCTAGGCCGCCCTTCCAGGTTTTTGGCATAGCGAGCCTCTCAGGGATAGTATTTCTTCAACTTGTCTATGTTAATTGGTTGGGAAAATTCTAGGCCATCAAGGTCCATAAAAATAACAACTCCACCCGACCAAATAGTTTTAATGATGTAAGGACCAGTCCAATTAGGTCTGAACTTAGGAGCTCGGTTGTCTTTCAGCACCATATCTCCCTGTTTGAGATTTCGGTATTTAACTTTCTTGTTAAAAGCCCTAGCAATCCTACGCTAGTAGCCCTGGACGTGATACAATGCTTTCATCCTTCTCTCATTTAACAGCATCAGCTCCTTAAACCTACTCTGTCGCCAATCCGCCTCTGCTATTTGACACTCAGCCATAACCTGCAGTGATGGAACTTCTATTTCAATTGGCAAAACAGCTTCCATTCCATAGACGAGAGAATAAAGAGTTGCCCCAGTAGACATCCAGATTGACGTTCTATAGCCCTAGAGTGCGAATGGCAATTTATCTGGCCAGTCCCTGTAGGTCTCAACCATCTTTTGCAAAATATGCTTGATGTTCTTGTTGGCGGCCTCAACAACTCTGTTGGTTTGCGGCCGGTATGTAGATGACTTATGAAGAGCCACATTGTATTTCTCCAACAAGTCTATCACTTCCTTCTTGAAGTGGGAGCCATTATCTAAAATGATCTCATTTGGGACTCCATATTGGCAAATGATATTGTTTCTGATGAACTTAGCCACGTGCGCTGCTTTCAACACTGCATAAGACTGAGCTTCCACCCACTTTGTGAAGTAATCAATTGCCACTAGAATGTATTCATGCCCATTCGATCCTTTTGGTGTGACTGCGCCAATGACGTCGATTTCCCAAACTGAGAAAGGCCATGGTGAAGCTATGTTGTATAGTTTTGACGGGAGGATGTTCATATGATTGGCATGAACTTGGCATTTGTGGCATCGCCGAACAAAACCAATACAATCCTCCTCCATGGTGGACCAGTAGTAACCTTGCTTGAGAATCTTCCAGGCCAACATCACTCTGTTCATGTGCGCTCCGCACTCCCCTCTATGGATGGCCTCTATCAGGCGCTTTGATTCATCTTCTTCAACACACAACTTGTGCATTCCCAGATGACCTCCTTTGTACAGTTTACCTCTACAGATGATAAATTGGACGGCTATTCGCCGTATTTCCCTTTTGTCCTTGGCATTCGCCCCTGGTGGATAAATCTTTTTTCCAAGAAGTTCCAAATATCGTAGTACCAAGGGTTTTTGCCTTGCGCTTCATCTATTTCGGCGATAGTCTCATAGGCCAGCGTGTACTTCTGCTCAATGATAATCGGACACATCCGGACTCCCAGCGGGATGTCTACCATAGAAGATAGAGTTGATAAGGCGTCAGCAAACTTGTTGTTCTCTCTCAGTAGATATGCGAAAGTCAGCTCTTTAAACCTAGGAATCAGAACGTCCAGGGTCTGGTGATAAATCTTCATCTTTTCTTCTTTGACTTTCCAGTCTCTATTTGCTTAAGAAACAACTAGGTTCGAGTCCTCAATAATGTCTAACCTTTTTGCCCCTAGTTCCAGGGCGGCTTCTAAACCAACGATACACGCTTCATATTCTGCTTCGTTGTTAGACACCTTGAACAGGAGTTTGAAGGCTCAAGGTATATGGGAGTCGTCAGGTGCTATCAACAACACACCTATCCCATAACCGTATTGATTGGACGCTCTGTCAAAGTACATTGTCCAAGTCTCCTCCTCAACTTGCAGAATGGCTTCATCTGGGAACAGGTATTCCACTGCTTCGTCCCTCTCTACTAGGTGATCTGCCAGGAACTCTACTACAGCTCTACCCTTGACCAACTTGCGTATGACATACTTAAGGTCGAACTCGGAAAGAAGAAGCAGGCAACGAGCTAGCCTAGCCATAAACACTGGTTTCTCAAAGAGATATTTAATGGGATCTAATCTTGAAACCAGGATTATGGAGTGAGCTAACAAGTAGTGCCTCAGCTTCCTAGTAGCCCATACCAAGGCTAGGCAAGCTTTCTCCAACGGAGTGTAGCGGGTCTCGTAATCCAGCATTTTCTTGCTCAAGTAGTAGATGGCTTTCTCTACCCTATCCTCAAATTCCTGAGCAAGCATGCACCCCATTGTGGTATCTGTTACTGACAGGTACAGAATCAAAGGCTTCCTCGGCTGTGGCGGCGATAACACAAGCGAATTCTGAAGGTACTACTTAATCTGCTCAAAAGTGAATTGACATCAATCATCCCATCAGAATTTCTTTCCTTTTTTCAAGAGACCAAAAAGTGGTTCACAAGTCAAGGTTAATTTGGAAATAAACCGTCTTATGAATTGTACCTTACCTAAAAAGCCTTGCACATCATTTTCAGTCCTTGGTCATGGCATTTCTAGGATGGCCTTGATTTTGGAAAAATCTACTTTAATAACCCTCTGTGTGATCAAGAAGCCCAACATTTTCCCTGCTGTTACGCCGAAAGTACATTCCTGCGGATTCAACCTCAGTTTGTATTCTCTGATCCGTTGAAAGAATTTTTTCAAGGCGATGTAGTGGCCCTCTCTTTCTTTGGACTTGACAATCATGTCGTCCACATACACCTTGACCTCTTTGTGGTTCATATCATGCAGAATAATGGTTGCAACCCTTTGATAGGCAGCCCTGGCATTCTTCAGATCAAACGACATAACCTAGTAGTAGTAGGTTCCCCACAGCGTGGTAAATGCAGTTTTCTCTCCATCCTTGGGCGCCATCAGAATCTGGTTATACCTGGAAAATCCATCCATGAAGGAGAACAATGCATGGCCCGCAATGAAGTCTACCAATTCATCAATATATGGCAAGGGAAAGTCGTCTTTCAGACTGACTCTGTTCAAATCCCGAAAGTCCACACACACCTGGATTCTACCATCTGTTTTGGGTACTGGAACGATGTTGGCTAACCAAGTTGGATATTCAAATACTAACAAGAAACCTGCTTTGATCTGCTTGGTGACCTCCTCCTTAATTTCAACACTCAATCCGGACGGATTCTTCGTAACTTCTGCTTGACGAGTCGGGCCTCAGGGTCAAAAGGGATCCGATGCTGTACAATCTGAGGATCGATTCCAGGTATGTCTTGGTAGGACCACGCGAAAACATCTTTGAAATCTTTTAATAAAGCGACTAAACACTCGCGTTCCTCCGAAAACAATGTGGACCCGATCTGGACCAGACGCGGATCCTTTTTAGTACCCACATTAATAGCAATGATCTCATTAGCAAGGGGTTTTGCAAACCTCTCCTCCCCTCGATTAATCAAGTTTTTCAAAACCAGAGGAATTCCTTTCTCATCATTTTTGTTAAAATTCTGAAAATCTTGGTCAATGCAATAAACAAGCGGCACAGAGAAATTCTCAGAATCAGCAGCGTTCTCATTCATAAGATCCAGCTCATCCAGCTCTTCAGTTACAACCAACTCAAAAGCAAAAGAAAAAGAGGACCTGGACAAGATCTTGGCATCTAGGTTATTACCCCCAGGAATACTAGACTTAGACTTAGAAGAACCAGAATCTGATTTTGACTCCACAGATTCTGTGCAATCAGATTCTGGCTCATCACCCGACTCAGAACTAGACAGGTAGCCCTCCTCTAGCTGCCAGACAAGAGATAGTGCTTCAGATGCTTCCAAAATGCTGCTGGACGAGTTCACACCCGGTTGGTCCCCGATTATAGAGATGGTAAGGTTATCCCCCAAGCTCTCTGAGTCTGCCGGAGGATTTGTAAGGAGACATGCCAGTGTTGCCCCTACTCCAAGCTCGCTATTGTCCAAGTCACTTTCCATGCTCTTTTTAGCTTCTGCACTTGGTTCAGCCTTCTCCTCAGTATCACTGTCTTGCAGCTGCAAGTCGAAGAAAATTTTGAAATCGGGAACACGCTGCTTTGTAGAATTCATCCAACGCTCGGGAAAGTCGCAAAAAGGGAAGACTTCACCCTCCCGAACAAAGTGGTCATTCAGCGTTCCCCGGATTAGTCTGTGAATGAGCTCATAGTGTTTCCTAGCCTGCTTGGCTCTACCTCTACCTGCCATCTCTTTCCTTTTCCTGACCCAATCTTCTTTGGTAGGTACATATCCCAGACCAAAGGTATGCGGATTATGCGGCACGTCGGCCAATGCTGTGACATCTTTTCGGCCACTTCTTCCCAGTCCCATTCCCGGTACATGCTGCAGTTTGTTCATGAAATAGATTGATTGGGCGCTGATATACATGCCCTCATCTATTGCCAAGATGGTTTGCACTGCATGGGCCTTAGCTAGAGTAAACCTTGAGAGAAAGACATCCTTTTCACCGTGAACCATCTCCAATACTGGTGTAGTTACCTCTGGCAGGGGATGGATAGACAAATTCCCCAAAACAATCGCCACTCCCTTCCCGTGAGGGTATTTCAGCATTTGGTGGAGGGTAGAACAGATTGCTTTCACAAGGTGCAACTAGGGCCTCCGCAACAATAAGTTGAAAGTGGCCGGCACATTTAGGACATGGAACTCGACATCCTGTTGAGCTGGGCCCACCTGAACTCTAATTTGTACTGTGCCCATAACCTCTCTGCTTATATTATCATATGCCCGGATCACTTGGGCTATAGGCACGAAATCTATTGCTTTAAGGCCGATGGCATAAGCTGTACGGGAAGGACAGACATTGATAGTTGAATCGGTGTCGACCAAAACCACCGGTACCCATGTTTCCCTACACTCAACAGATATGTACAGGGGTTTGTTGTGAGCTGAGCCTTCTGGGGGGAATTCTTTATCAGAAAAGGTTAGGGTTGGGCCGGCACCCCCTAGGAAGACCAATCCCATAAGCTGTTCAAGGGTAGTGTCAATGGACAACTTAGCTTTGTCCATTGCTGATAATACAGCCTGTCAATGTACCCAGGAGGCCATAAGAAGACCCCAAATTGAGATGTCGGCTTGGATTTTCTTCAGTTGCTTCAAAATTGCTTCTTCCTCCAGCTGCTTCTCTTTTTATTTCTCAACCTCTCTATCTTTTCCAGAGGCCTCAACTTGGTTTAAATGCGGTGGCTTGAAATACTGCCCACTTCTTGTCATGTGGTCTATCTCTTTAGCGTACCACGTGTTATTTGGGAGGCACTCACCCCAATCTTCATTGGTGTGAGCCAAAAGTAGATCGTCATCCTCCCACCATATACCTCCGGCAGCCGGCAAACAGTTGTCCGGCTCCGTTCTAATCACTCTCACATCACAAGTATCCCTACGGGGCATTGGGCCATTACAGCTTGCTGGTTGTCCTTAACCCTCTCTCGTTCCAACTACTCCAGTGCAGCTTCCTGTTTTGTGTCCACAGTACTCACAATGCCTAGTTCTTGAGCTAAATTTTCCACGCTGGTGTCTTCCGACTATTTTCACTTTTCATCAGCCATTCCGACCAATGCAGCAATTCTTGGTCCCTTTTCTTCCAGTTTTGTTCAGTTCCTTCCTCCTTGTCCGGTTCATCACTCAACCACCCAGAGTTGTCCGTTGATCTATTCAAATCAAACCAGTCAATCTGCATATCCCCTTGATCTTGTTTGTCAAAGAACTGCAGGTTGTCTAAGTCCTCCTCTAGCTCTGCCAGATCATCCAATCCTTGGTTCGAGCCATCCTCCCTAACTACATTGACCTCCACTACTATTGGCAATACCACTTCTGGCTTGACTTGATCAAACGACACAATATAGCAGCTCGGATCATACTTATCCTCAGATAAGTCCACAGAGCACTCAGGCAACGGACTCGTACTCTTATCTAAAGCTAGCCTCTCTTCTACTGCAGCTGTTACCACCACAGGTTTAAGTTAAAGTGCGGACGTGTCCATCATGCACAATTCTGTGCTTTCCAGAATGAACACCGTCGATCTGGGCAGGTGGGAAGGGGTAATATATACGCTGGGATCGTAGGGGATGGCCAGTGTATGGATTAGGTTTAGGTTTTGAGGTGAAGGAACTTGATTGTGGGCCGGGAAAGGGTTTGTATTTACATTTGCTTGCTGGGGTGGTGCGATCACCTTGTTGTCAATGAGGTCTTGAATCTCATGACGCAGCCTGAAGCATTGGTCGGTGTCGTGACCATGCTACTGGTGAAACGTACAGTACTTTGCTGGGTTATGTTTCGGTGGAAGAGGATCAGGTAGTAGGCGAGGCTCTAATGGCTTGAGGTGTCCTTTTTTAATCAACACCCTCAGGGCTTGGGATAAAGGCATATAGAATGAGGTGAAGGTCCTTTGGGATCGGGTAGGGTTGTTTGAAGTTTGTGGAGCTATATTGGCAAAGAGATTGGTGGTCTTGGTTGCGGTGGTGACAACACTCACATCGGACGGCCGTGCAGCTGTGCTTCCACTAGTAGTTGCATTAGAAATGTGCACAAAAGGCCTCTTGGCCTGCTCTTTCTCATCAGTTATTAGCCTTTGTTTCATGGCGTCTTCAATTTGAACACCCATCTCATGGAGCTCGGTGAACGTAAACAAAAGTAGGACGATCATCTTCTGCAACAACTTCCCATGCAGATTACGGACTACCATCCTTATCTGATCTTTCTTGGAAGGCCGTGTGGTCATCATTGAAGCTTTGGTCTTCCACCTTGTCACAAATTCTAAAAAGCCCTCCTTTGGTTCCTGGCGCGTTGCCTCAAGATCATGGGTCGTGACCTCGATCTGTGTATTGTACGAATACTGTGCAATAAAGGCCTCAGCCATTTCCTCCAAACTCTGCTTTACGAAATCCTCTAACTTCGCATACCAGATAGCTGTTATTCCGAATAGGGTCCGGCCAAAGAGAGAGAGCTTCTATAATCTGGTCAGGCCCACCGGCCGCAGGATGTCTAAAAATAGCCGAAGATAAACCATGGGGTATCCGGAGCTGTTGAATCTATCGATATACGGCATTTTGAACCGATCTAGCAATGTCACTATAGAGTTGGTATACCCATCTTCGATGTCTAGGATGGAATTAACACCTTGTGCTCACTTGAATAGCTTCTCCAGCTTGTTAACCTTAAGCACAGTTGGGTCAACCTCAAATTCAAATGGAGCTTCAGTTTGATACATAGGTGCTTTGGAGGCTTGTGGTGGAATCGGTTCTGCTGGATTGTCCTGATTCTCTTGGACATTAGTAGTATGGGCAGTGGCTTCGGGTGTTGGGATACCCGTGGAAGGTGCATGGGATGCGGAAGCTGCTGCCAATTGTGGCTATTGTTGTTGCAGCCTGTTTATTGCCTCTGTCTGACGTACTGTGACCTCGGTTTGACGAACAGCGTCCTGTTGTATGGTTTCAACTGTTTGTTGAAGGTGGTGAATTAAGTCTTCCATGTTGACTAGGGGATATTGTGCCATCGAAATTGGCGAGTGATCTCGTACTGGACTAGATGTAGAAGACTAAGCCGGACTTGATGCAGGTGAAGTGAAGTGTGATTGTTGTAGAAATTGAACCGATGAACTCTGCCTTACTGTAACAACCCTCGTACTGATTACCAATAAACTACTGAATTAGCTACTGGTTACTGCTAAACTGAACTGATAATGACTGATAATTGAATGAACTGAAGTACTGAATGGACTGATTGAAATCGAAACTGAAATTGAATAAGTTTATCTATTGAATTGCATATTGCATCTGTTTGATTGATTGATTATCTGTTTGAATTCATGTGTTTAAACTGTTAATTGGAGGCCTTATCGGCGGCCGAATTAGGAACCATTTAGAGTTTTGGAATCAGTAGAATATTTGTGATTTAATGGTATATTTATCTGAAAATCGATTAGGAATGACTAAATTAGATTAAATTAAGCTAGTTCAAGAGTTTGATTTAATTACGATCTTGCCATGGTGAGTGGCCACTACCTAATCATCTTTGAGCCTTGTATACACTTGAACATATTCATTTCATCAGCCTTTCTTCCTTACTCTAGCCGACCAAGAAGAGAGTTAGAGAGAGAGGGACTTGTTTTTGTTGATTTGCTTGAAGACTTGAAGTAAATTGAAGTGTATTTGCATAATTGAGCTTCTAGGCTTTAATTACAAGACTTAGGTAAGAGAACCCATCTTCTTCTTGTTGTCTTTGAGCTTCATCTTGCATGGTTCATGCTCCATTGTAGGATTAAACCATGTTTTAGTGCTAAAATGTTGAATTGGAACTCCATTGTTGCATGCATGGCCATTTTAGTGTATTTTGAAGTTAAATTCTTGGGGAGTTATACATGCATGTCCATGTTTATATTATAGTCCATGTTTTCAAAATGTTTTCCAACTATTGAGCTCTTTAGAGCAAGGATTGAAGCTTGAATTTGGTTTAAAACTCATGCATTGCATGTTTACACATTGTTCTTGAAATTGGGTTTGAATTTGGACTTAATTGACTCACCTTTGGGGCTTGAATTCTCAAATTGGCTTTTGAAACTTGTTATACATTGTTTTAGGATGTATTTTCCAGAATTTGGGCCCAAGAGGTCGAGTATTGAGTTAGGAATGCTTGGTTTGAGCTTGGAAGGCAAATCTGGAAATTCCAGATTTGGCTTCTTCGCTCGAGCGAAGGATTACTCGCTCGAGCGACCAAGGTTTCCTCTGAGCCACGCTCGAGCGAAGGATTGGTGGCTCGAGCGTAAAAAACGAGCATCCAGTATTTTTACTGTTTCTGCAGACCGCTCGAGCGAAGGGTTCCTCGCTCGAGCGAATCCTTTGATTTTGCAACCTCGCTCGAGCGAAGGAAGGCTCGCTCGAGCGAGCCCCCTGTTTTCAGCAACTTTTGAAAAATGCCTTCCAAGTGTGTTTTTGCATCCTCATCCCATCCTAGGCATTCTTAGGCCTAGTTTAAGGCATCTCATTGAGGATTTAGACATAAAACCACACCGAGAAAATTTAGGGATTTAATTATTATCCTTCCCGATTGTGAACTTAGTGTGTGTTCTCTATTTGTTAACTGTTTAGGGTTGGCTTCGGGGACGCGCTCTAGCTGCTATTAGCCCAATCTCTGTGAGTAACAGATTGTGTAAAGATATGTTCAAAATGGTTATCTTTTGAATACTGAACAGAACTGTTTACTGAACTGATATTGTTATTGAATGAATGTATGTCCTGTATTGTGAACTGTACTGTGGCATCCTTAGCACTTATTGCTTACTGTTATTGTTACAGAGCTCTGTCGGTTTCCTTATGGAACCATATTGTTTATTGATTGATGGCCATCACTACTGTTGGGTCTGTTGAGGCCCGGTCCTTTTGGACCTACTGTTTATAGGCTAATGGATGTACCACATATGATTGATTGACTGACATACTGAAAGGCCGAAATGCTGTTTAATGAACTGTTTTCATTACTGTAAGGACATTCATTCATAACCTCTTTACCCATTATGTTATTCACTGGGCTTTAGCTCACTGTTTATATATATATGTAGGTTCTCAGCAGCCAGACCGGAGCTAGGAGCGTGGGTTAGTCCCCAGTTTTGTCAAGCCAGCCTATGTGCCTCACTGGGAGGTTCCGAGACGCCATGCTATGGCTTGGGGTGTTTTGTGTTCCCCACCTGTCTCTTGACTGTACTGTATTATGGTAGAAACTGTTTACTGCTTGACCGTACTGTTAGCGAGGGATTAAGTCCCCGCACTGAATGTTGTAATGATTGTATAGACTGTACTGTTTTGAACCGTTTGAATGCATGAAAAATGTTTTTGGCATATAGATTGTCACAGCTCAATGGACACTAGTTATTTACTGTATTGGCTTCCGCCAGGCCCTGTACTCTGTTTTACTGTATAACTGTTCAGCAGGCCTTCGGTAATCTCGGATTACTGGCCAGTTACGGTGCTAAACCCATAGGGCCGGGTTTGGGTCGTGACAGAGTGGTATCAGAGCGATACTTAACCACGAGTTATACCGCACACACGTGTCCAAATGAGCTATAGGGTGTCCTAGAAAAGTGATTAGGGCATCTCATGAACTTGAAAAGTGTGTGCTTATGACTGACTGATTATATGCTAAATGTTAAACTGTTTAATTATACAACTGCTAATGTGATAAACTGTTAACGTATACAACTGCTTATAGTGAAATGGATAACGCAAACACTGCAAATGAAACTGAATCATCATCCTCTGAGGCCAGAATGGCCAGACTTGAACAAATGATGGGACTGGTAATTGAAAGACCAGATCAACAACAGAATCAACAGCCCCCACCTCCTCCTCCTCCGGTTCACCCGGAACAGAATGTACAGAATGTGAACGTTAATGAGGTGGACATTATTACACTGACTCATAAATTCAGCAAGATGAAACCGCCGTCCTTTCAGGGAGGCTTAGAACCGCTAAAGGCTGAAGCTTGGGTTTTGGAGACTGAAAAATTGTTTGAAGTTTTTCCGTGCTCAGAAGCACATAAGGTATTGTTAGCCACCTTTACATTGCAGGAAGAAGCTAGAAGGTGGTGGATGTTGATCCGTGACACCAACACTGTGGTGACTTGGGCTCAGTTCAAGGAGTCCTTCTTTGAAAAATATTTTCCTCAATGTGTCAGGGATAGAAAGGTAACTGAATTTGAACAACTGAAACAGGGTACAACGTCTGTTGCCGAATATGAGAAGAAGTTCACCGAGCTTGCTAGATATGCACCGCATATGGTGGACACCGATTACAAAAAGGCCAGGAAGTTTGAAGGCAGCCTGAATGTTCATATCCTTGATAGAGTTAATATGTTGAAACTGCCGACTTATGTGGGTGTTCTTGATCGAGCCTTGATGGCTGAATCAAATATTGAAGCACTGAAACAAACCGAACCACCAACAACTGAATGGCGCAGTAAAAGACAGGGTTTCAAATTCAAGAAAGGCAAACATAACTCTGCAAACAAGAAACAAAACACGGGGTCAACAACTAGCCCCAGCCAAGGGAGTGGGTTTACCCCACCCTGCTCCGTATGTGGCAATAAGCACAAAGGGGTTTGCTACCAGATTTCAGGAGCTTGTTTCAGATGTGGCAAGGTGGGCCACAGAATTAAAGACTGCCCTTCTACTCCACCAGCTAGTAGTAAAGCTACACCGAGCGCAGCAGCATCAAATGTAGCACCAAAGCCTAACCCCAAAGCTACCGGGAAAGAGCCTATGAGGCAGGGCCGAGTATTTGCCCTAGTACCGGGAGACGTTCAGAATACTGAGACCGTTGTGTCAGGTATCCTCCCTATTTGTACTCAAAATGCATACGTATTGATTGATTTGGGGTCTACACATTCTTATGTGTCGCATGCTTTCTCACGAAAATTGAATAGACCCTTAGAACCTATGAATTACTTGCTAGCTGTATCATCACCTGTTGGGGGATCCATGACATGTGCATATATGTATCCTGCTTGTGAGATTATTGTTGGGGACATGCATCTGTTTATTGATTTACTACCGTTGAACATAGATCATTTTGATGTAATATTGGGGATGGATTGGTTACAAAAATATCATGCTACTATCGATTGTGTGACCAAGCAAGTTGTTTTCCGTCCACCGGGTTTACCTGAATTTGTATTTAGTGGGGTTGGAGTAGTACCTCCTCCGTATCTGATTTCTTCTGTAAAAGCTGTCAAATTGATTAGAAAGGGATGTAAAGGATATCTGTGTTCTGTACTGACTGTATCTGCTAATGATAATGTTAAAACTGATGTGAATTGCATTCCTATAGTGAGAGAATTCCTAGATGTATTTCCAGATGATCTGCCAGGGGATTTGATTGACAGGGAGATTGAATTCACCGTTGATGTAGTTCCGGGTACACAGCCGTTATCTAAAGCTCCCTACAGAATGGCTCCAACTGAACTGAAAGAATTGAAAGTACAATTGCAGGAACTGTTAGACAAGAAATTTATCAGACCCAGTACTTCACCGTGGGGTGCACCTGTTTTGTTTGTAAAGAAGAAAGATGGCTCACTGAGACTGTGCATTGATTACCGTGAATTGAACAAGGTAACTGTAAAGAACAAATATCCATTACCGCGTATTGATGATTTGTTTGACCAGTTACAGGGTGCACAAGTGTTTTCCAAGATCGACCTCAGATCAGGGTATCACCAACTGAAAGTTAAACCAGAAGACATTGATAAAACTGCTTTTAGAACAAGGTATGGCCACTATGAATTTTTCGTTTGGAGTTACCAATGCCCCCAGCTGCATTTATGGACCTTATGAACAGAATTTTTAAACCATACCTTGATGATTTTATTGTGGTAGTTCATTGATGACATATTGATTTTATTCTAAGACTGTAAAAGAACATGAACACCATCTGAGACTTTGCCCTGCAGACCCTTAAGAGAACAGAAACTGTATGCTAAACCTGTCTAAATGTGAATTTTGGCTTGATCATGTAATCGTTTTTGGGGCATGTTGTTAGCAAAGATGGGAATTTCTGTTGATCCGCAGAAAATTGAAGCTGTAGTGAACTGGCCTAGACCAACAAATGTGACTGAAGTCCGAAGCTTTTTGGGACTGGCTGGATATTACAGAAGATTTGTCAAAGATTTCTCCAAAATTGCCTTACCATTGACTCAATTGACACAGAAGGGGGATATCATTTGACTGGACTGACCAGAGAGAATCAGCATTCCAGGAGTTGAAGACTAGACTCGTGACTGCACCAAATTTCTTACCTTGCTACAGGTACGGATGGGTTTATACTATTTTTAGTGATGCTTCTCATAAGGGTTTGGGATGTGTTTTAATGCAGAATGGGAGAGTTATTGCTTATGCTTCCCGACAGTTGAGACCACATGAAAAAGAATTACCCAACCCATGACCTGGAACTTGCTGCAGTGGTGTTTGCGTTGAAAAATTTGGCGTCACTATCTGTATGGGGGCGACATGTGAAGTGTATACCGACCACAAGAGTTTTGAAATATTTCTTCACATAGAAAGAACTGAATATGAGACAGCAGAGATGGATTGAACTGATTAAAGACTATGACTTACAAATACTGTATCACCCGGGAAAAGCCAACACCGTTGCCGATGCTTTGAGCCGAAAATCGATTGGGAACTTAGCCTGTTTGCTGACTGGGCAGAAGGAGTTGCTTTGTGATCTTGAAAGGTCTGAAATTGAAATTGTTTTGAAGGAACAAGGTGGAACCTTAGCTGCTATTTCTGCCCAACCAGCCTTGATTGAAGAGATTAAAGAGAAACAGCAACTGGATGATTTCTTAAAGAAGATTATTGAAGAAAGAGATTCAAAACCGAAACCGGGGTTCAAAATTGACAACAATGTACTGAAATTTCAAGAAAGACTGTGTGTACCGAATGACACTAAACTGAAAAGAAGAGTACTGCAAGAGGGCCACAATTCAAAATTTTCTATCCACCCGGGGAATACGAAAATGTATCAAGATCTGAAACAGAATTTTTGGTGGCCAGGAATGAAGAAGGAAATTGCCGACTTTGTGTCCAAATGTCTTCATTGCCAACAAGTCAAAGCTGAACATCAACGACCCGCTGGATTATTGCAACCCTTACCCATACCGGAATGGAAATGGGAGCATATCACGATGGACTTTATCGTTGGATTGCCTCGCTCTAGGAAAGGTATGGACTCTATTTGGGTTATTGTTGATAGACTGACTAAATCTGCTCACTTCTTACCTGTCAAGACAATTTATAATGCGGACAAACTGGCTGTTATCTATATTGATGAAATTGTGAGACTGCACGGAGTGCCTGTGTCTATTGTTTCTGACAGGGATTCGAAGTTTACATCAAGGTTCTGGCAAAGCCTACAGACTGCATTGGGTACTGAATTGAGGCTGAGCAGTGCCTATCATCCTCAGACAGATGGACAGTCAGAAAGGACCATCCAGACTTTAGAAGATTTATTGAGAATGTGTGTCCTTGATTTCCAGGGAAACTGGGAAAGTCATTTGCCATTAGCTGAATTCGCCTACAACAACAGCTATCATTCGAGTATTGGCATGGCGCCTTTCGAGGCATTGTATGGCAGAAAGTGTAGATCTCCAATTTGCTGGGCAGAAGTTGGAGATGGGCCTTTGCTTGGGCCCGAGATTGTATATGAGACGACTGAAAAGATAAAACTGATACAACAGAGACTGAAAACTGCACAGAGTAGACAGAAGAGTTATGCAGATATTAGAAGACGAGACCGAGAATATGAAGTGGGTGATCACGTTTTTGTGAAAGTGACACCAATGAAAGGCCAGACTCGTTTTGGAGTCAAAGGCAAGTTGGCGCCGAGATACGTTGGACCTTATGAGATCGTTGAGAAAATCAATCCGGTGGCGTATCAAGTTGCACTTCCTCCTGAAATGGAGCATATGCATAACGTCTTCCACATCTCTATGTTGAGAGATTATCTTCGGTATCCATTCCATGTGATTGAGCCTACTCGGATAGTGTTGAGTGATGACTACACTTACGAGGAGAGGCCTATACAGATTGTAAACCGACGGATCAAGAAACTGAGAAACAAAGAGATCCCGCTAGTGAAAGTTGATTGGCAGAACCATGGTGGTGTGTATGCCACTTGGGAAAGGGAAGATGACATGGCTAAAAGATACCCAGAACTGTTTCCACTGAACCCTGTTTTCTTCCAAACTGAAGGTAACTCGAGTTTAGGGGACTAAACTCCTTATAAGGAGGGGAGACTGTAACAACCCTCGTACTGATTACCAATAAACTACTGAATTAGCTACTGGTTACTGCTAAACTGAACTGATAATGACTGATAATTGAATGAACTGAAGTACTGAATGGACTGATTGAAATCGAAACTGAAATTGAATAAGTTTATCTATTGAATTGCATATTGCATCTGTTTGATTGATTGATTATCTGTTTGAATTCATATGTTTAAACTGTTAATTGGAGGCCTTATCGGCGGCCGAATTAGGAACCATTTAGAGTTTTGGAATCAGTAGAATATTTGTGATTTAATGGTATATTTATCTGAAAATCGATTAGGAATGACTAAATTAGATTAAATTAAGCTAGTTCAAGAGTTTGATTTAATTACGATCTTGCCATGGTGAGTGGCCACTACCTAATCATCTTTGAGCCTTGTATACACTTGAACATATTCATTTCATCAGCCTTTCTGCCTTACTCTAGCCGACCAAGAAGAGAGTTAGAGAGAGAGGGACTTGTTTTTGTTGATTTGCTTGAAGACTTGAAGTAAATTGAAGTGTATTTGCATAATTGAGCTTCTAGGCTTTAATTACAAGACTTAGGTAAGAGAACCCATCTTCTTCTTGTTGTCTTTGAGCTTCATCTTGCATGGTTCATGCTCCATTGTAGGATTAAACCATGTTTTAGTGCTAAAATGTTGAATTGGAACTCCATTGTTGCATGCATGGCCATTTTAGTGTATTTTGAAGTTAAATTCTTGGGGAGTTATACATGCATGTCCATGTTTATATTATAGTCCATGTTTTCAAAATGTTTTCCAACTATTGAGCTCTTTAGAGCAAGGATTGAAGCTTGAATTTGGTTTAAAACTCATGCATTGCATGTTTACACATTGTTCTTGAAATTGGGTTTGAATTTGGACTTAATTGACTCACCTTTGGGGCTTGAATTCTCAAATTGGCTTTTGAAACTTGTTATACATTGTTTTAGGATGTATTTTCCAGAATTTGGGCCCAAGAGGTCGAGTATTGAGTTAGGAATGCTTGGTTTGAGCTTGGAAGGCAAATCTGGAAATTCCAGATTTGGCTTCTTCGCTCGAGCGAAGGATTACTCGCTCGAGCGACCAAGGTTTCCTCTGAGCCACGCTCGAGCGAAGGATTGGTGGCTCGAGCGTAAAAAACGAGCATCCAGTATTTTTACTGTTTCTGCAGACCGCTCGAGCGAAGGGTTCCTCGCTCGAGCGAATCCTTTGATTTTGCAACCTCGCTCGAGCGAAGGAAGGCTCGCTCGAGCGAGCCCCCTGTTTTCAGCAACTTTTGAAAAATGCCTTCCAAGTGTGTTTTTGCATCCTCATCCCATCCTAGGCATTCTTAGGCCTAGTTTAAGGCATCTCATTGAGGATTTAGACATAAAACCACACCGAGAAAATTTAGGGATTTAATTATTATCCTTCCCGATTGTGAACTTAGTGTGTGTTCTCTATTTGTTAACTGTTTAGGGTTGGCTTCGGGGACGCGCTCTAGCTGCTATTAGCCCAATCTCTGTGAGTAACAGATTGTGTAAAGATATGTTCAAAATGGTTATCTTTTGAATACTGAACAGAACTGTTTACTGAACTGATATTGTTATTGAATGAATGTATGTCCTGTATTGTGAACTGTACTGTGGCATCCTTAGCACTTATTGCTTACTGTTATTGTTACAGAGCTCTGTCGGTTTCCTTATGGAACCATACTGTTTATTGATTGATGGCCATCACTACTGTTGGGTCTGTTGAGGCCCGGTCCTTTTGGACCTACTGTTTATAGGCTAATGGATGTACCACATATGATTGATTGACTGACATACTGAAAGGCCGAAATGCTGTTTAATGAACTGTTTTCATTACTGTAAGGACATTCATTCATAACCTCTTTACCCATTATGTTATTCACTGGGCTTTAGCTCACTGTTTATATATATATGTAGGTTCTCAGCAGCCAGACCGGAGCTAGGAGCGTGGGTTAGTCCCCAGTTTTGTCAAGCCAGCCTATGTGCCTCACTGGGAGGTTCCGAGACGCCATGCTATGGCTTGGGGTGTTTTGTGTTCCCCACCTGTCTCTTGACTGTACTGTATTATGGTAGAAACTGTTTACTGCTTGACCGTACTGTTAGCGAGGGATTAAGTCCCCGCACTGAATGTTGTAATGATTGTATAGACTGTACTGTTTTGAACCGTTTGAATGCATGAAAAATGTTTTTGGCATATAGATTGTCACAGCTCAATGGACACTAGTTATTTACTGTATTGGCTTCCGCCATGCCCTGTACTCTGTTTTACTGTATAACTGTTCAGCAGGCCTTCGGTAATCTCGGATTACTGGCCAGTTACGGTGCTAAACCCATAGGGCCGGGTTTGGGTCGTGACAGAGTGGTATCAGAGCGATACTTAACCACGAGTTATACCGCACACACGTGTCCAAATGAGCTATAGGGTGTCCTAGAAAAGTGATTAGGGCATCTCATGAACTTGAAAAGTGTGTGCTTATGACTGACTGATTATATGCTAAATGTTAAACTGTTTAATTATACAACTGCTAATGTGATAAACTGTTAACGTATACAACTGCTTATAGTGAAATGGATAACGCAAACACTGCAAATGAAACTGAATCATCATCCTCTGAGGCCAGAATGGCCAGACTTGAACAAATGATGGGACTGGTAATTGAAAGACCAGATCAACAACAGAATCAACAGCCCCCACCTCCTCCTCCTCCGGTTCACCCGGAACAGAATGTACAGAATGTGAACGTTAATGAGGTGGACATTATTACACTGACTCATAATTCAGCAAGATGAAACCGCCGTCCTTTCAGGGAGGCTTAGAACCGCTAAAGGCTGAAGCTTGGGTTTTGGAGACTGAAAAATTGTTTGAAGTTTTTCCGTGCTCAGAAGCACATAAGGTATTGTTAGCCACCTTTACATTGCAGGAAGAAGCTAGAAGGTGGTGGATGTTGATCCGTGACACCAACACTGTGGTGACTTGGGCTCAGTTCAAGGAGTCCTTCTTTGAAAAATATTTTCCTCAATGTGTCAGGGATAGAAAGGTAACTGAATTTGAACAACTGAAACAGGGTACAACGTCTGTTGCCGAATATGAGAAGAAGTTCACCGAGCTTGCTAGATATGCACCGCATATGGTGGACACCGATTACAAAAAGGCCAGGAAGTTTGAAGGCAGCCTGAATGTTCCTATCCTTGATAGAGTTAATATGTTGAAACTGCCGACTTATGTGGGTGTTCTTGATCGAGCCTTGATGGCTGAATCAAATATTGAAGCACTGAAACAAACCGAACCACCAACAACTGAATGGCGCAGTAAAAGACAGGGTTTCAAATTCAAGAAAGGCAAACATAACTCTGCAAACAAGAAACAGAACACGGGGTCAACAACTAGCCCCAGCCAAGGGAGTGGGTTTACCCCACCCTGCTCCGTATGTGGCAATAAGCACAAAGGGGTTTGCTACCAGATTTCAGGAGCTTGTTTCAGATGTGGCAAGGTGGGCCACAGAATTAAAGACTGCCCTTCTACTCCACCAGCTAGTAGTAAAGCTACACCGAGCGCAGCAGCATCAAATGTAGCACCAAAGCCTAACCCCAAAGCTACCGGGAAAGAGCCTATGAGGCAGGGCCGAGTATTTGCCCTAGTACCGGGAGACGTTCAGAATACTGAAACCGTTGTGTCAGGTATCCTCCCTATTTGTACTCAAAATGCATACGTATTGATTGATTCGGGGTCTACACATTCTTATGTGTCGCATGCTTTCTCACGAAAATTGAATAGACCCTTAGAACCTATGAATTACTTGCTAGCTGTATCATCACCTGTTGGGGGATCCATGACATGTGCATATATGTATCCTGCTTGTGAGATTATTGTTGGGGACATGCATCTGTTTATTGATTTACTACCGTTGAACATAGATCATTTTGATGTAATATTGGGGATGGATTGGTTACAAAAATATCATGCTACTATCGATTGTGTGACCAAGCAAGTTGTTTTCCGTCCACCGGGTTTACCTGAATTTGTATTTAGTGGGGTTGGAGTAGTACCTCCTCCGTATCTGATTTCTTCTGTAAAAGCTGTCAAATTGATTAGAAAGGGATGTAAAGGATATCTGTGTTCTGTACTGACTGTATCTGCTAATGATAATGTTAAAACTGATGTGAATTGCATTCCTATAGTGAGAGAATTCCTAGATGTATTTCCAGATGATCTGCCAGGGGATTTGATTGACAGGGAGATTGAATTCACCGTTGATGTAGTTCCGAGTACACAGCCGTTATCTAAAGCTCCCTACAGAATGGCTCCAACTGAACTGAAAGAATTGAAAGTACAATTGCAGGAACTGTTAGACAAGAAATTTATCAGACCCAGTACTTCACCGTGGGGTGCACCTGTTTTGTTTGTAAAGAAGAAAGATGGCTCACTGAGACTGTGCATTGATTACCGTGAATTGAACAAGGTAACTGTAAAGAACAAATATCCATTACCGCGTATTGATGATTTGTTTGACCAGTTACAGGGTGCACAAGTGTTTTCCAAGATCGACCTCAGATCAGGGTATCACCAACTGAAAGTTAAACCAGAAGACATTGATAAAACTGCTTTTAGAACAAGGTATGGCCACTATGAATTTTTAGTTATGCCGTTTGGAGTTACCAATGCCCCAGCTGCATTTATGGACCTTATGAACAGAATTTTTAAACCATACCTTGATGATTTTATTGTGGTATTCATTGATGACATATTGATTTATTCTAAGACTGTAAAAGAACATGAACACCATCTGAGACTTGCCCTGCAGACCTTAAGAGAACAGAAACTGTATGCTAAACTGTCTAAATGTGAATTTTGGCTTGATCATGTAACGTTTTTGGGGCATGTTGTTAGCAAAGATGGAATTTCTGTTGATCCG
Source organism: Camellia granthamiana (assembly GCA_036172215.1). NCBI lineage: Eukaryota > Viridiplantae > Streptophyta > Magnoliopsida > Ericales > Theaceae > Camellia > Camellia granthamiana. Next base: position 116,154,096 of record CM069903.1, read on the forward strand.
CAGAAAATTGAAGCTGTAGTGAACTGGCCTAGACCAACAAATGTGACTGAAGTCCGAAGCTTTTTGGGACTGGCTGGATATTACAGAAGATTTGTCAAAGATTTCTCCAAAATTGCCTTACCATTGACTCAATTGACACAGAAGGGGATATCATTTGACTGGACTGACCAGAGAGAATCAGCATTCCAGGAGTTGAAGACTAGACTCGTGACTGCACCAATTCTTACCTTGCCTACAGGTACGGATGGTTATACTATTTTTAGTGATGCTTCTCATAAGGGTTTGGGATGTGTTTTAATGCAGAATGGGAGAGTTATTGCTTATGCTTCCCGACAGTTGAGACCACATGAAAAGAATTACCCAACCCATGACCTGGAACTTGCTGCAGTGGTGTTTGCGTTGAAAATTTGGCGTCACTATCTGTATGGGGGCGACATGTGAAGTGTATACCGACCACAAGAGTTTGAAATATTTCTTCACATAGAAAGAACTGAATATGAGACAGCAGAGATGGATTGAACTGATTAAAGACTATGACTTACAAATACTGTATCACCCGGGAAAAGCCAACACCGTTGCCGATGCTTTGAGCCGAAAATCGATTGGGAACTTAGCCTGTTTGCTGACTGGGCAGAAGGAGTTGCTTTGTGATCTTGAAAGGTCTGAAATTGAAATTGTTTTGAAGGAACAAGGTGGAACCTTAGCTGCTATTTCTGCCCAACCAGCCTTGATTGAAGAGATTAAAGAGAAACAGCAACTGGATGATTTCTTAAAGAAGATTATTGAAGAAAGAGATTCAAAACCGAAACCGGGGTTCAAAATTGACAACAATGTACTGAAATTTCAAGAAAGACTGTGTGTACCGAATGACACTGAACTGAAAAGAAGAGTACTGCAAGAGGGCCACAATTCAAAATTTTCTATCCACCCGGGGAATACGAAAATGTATCAAGATCTGAAACAGAATTTTTGGTGGCCAGGAATGAAGAAGGAAATTGCCGACTTTGTGTCCAAATGTCTTCATTGCCAACAAGTCAAAGCTGAACATCAACGACCCGCTGGATTATTGCAACCCTTACCCATACCGGAATGGAAATGGGAGCATATCACGATGGACTTTATCGTTGGATTGCCTCGCTCTAGGAAAGGTATGGACTCTATTTGGGTTATTGTTGATAGACTGACTAAATCTGCTCACTTCTTACCTGTCAAGACAATTTATAATGCGGACAAACTGGCTGTTATCTATATTGATGAAATTGTGAGACTGCACGGAGTGCCTGTGTCTATTGTTTCTGACAGGGATTCGAAGTTTACATCAAGGTTCTGGCAAAGCCTACAGACTGCATTGGGTACTGAATGAGGCTGAGCAGTGCCTATCATCCTCAGACAGATGGACAGTCAGAAAGGACCATCCAGACTTTAGAAGATTTATTGAGAATGTGTGTCCTTGATTTCCAGGGAAACTGGGAAAGTCATTTGCCATTAGCTGAATTCGCCTACAACAACAGCTATCATTCGAGTATTGGCATGGCGCCTTTCGAGGCATTGTATGGCAGAAAGTGTAGATCTCCAATTTGCTGGGCAGAAGTTGGAGATGGGCCTTTGCTTGGGCCCGAGATTGTATATGAGACGACTGAAAAGATAAAACTGATACAACAGAGACTGAAAACTGCACAGAGTAGACAGAAGAGTTATGCAGATATTAGAAGACGAGACCGAGAATATGAAGTGGGTGATCACGTTTTTGTGAAAGTGACACCAATGAAAGGCCAGACTCGTTTTGGAGTCAAAGGCAAGTTGGCGCCGAGATACGTTGGACCTTATGAGATCGTTGAGAAAATCAATCCGGTGGCGTATCAAGTTGCACTTCCTCCTGAAATGGAGCATATGCATAACGTCTTCCACATCTCTATGTTGAGAGATTATCTTCGGTATCCATTCCATGTGATTGAGCCTACTCGGATAGTGTTGAGTGATGACTACACTTACGAGGAGAGGCCTATACAGATTGTAAACCGACGGATCAAGAAACTGAGAAACAAAGAGATCCCGCTAGTGAAAGTTGATTGGCAGAACCATGGTGGTGTGTATGCCACTTGGGAAAGGGAAGATGACATGGCTAAAAGATACCCAGAACTGTTTCCACTGAACCCTGTTTTCTTCCAAACTGAAGGTAACTCGAGTTTAGGGGACTAAACTCCTTATAAGGAGGGGAGACTGTAACAACCCTCGTACTGATTACCAATAAACTACTGAATTAGCTACTGGTTACTGCTAAACTGAACTGATAATGACTGATAATTGAATGAACTGAAGTACTGAATGGACTGATTGAAATCGAAACTGAAATTGAATAAGTTTATCTATTGAATTGCATATTGCATCTGTTTGATTGATTGATTATCTGTTTGAATTCATATGTTTAAACTGTTAATTGGAGGCCTTATCGGCGGCCGAATTAGGAACCATTTAGAGTTTTGGAATCAGTAGAATATTTGTGATTTAATGGTATATTTATCTGAAAATCGATTAGGAATGACTAAATTAGATTAAATTAAGCTAGTTCAAGAGTTTGATTTAATTACGATCTTGCCATGGTGAGTGGCCACTACCTAATCATCTTTGAGCCTTGTATACACTTGAACATATTCATTTCATCAGCCTTTCTGCCTTACTCTAGCCAACCAAGAAGAGAGTTAGAGAGAGAGGGACTTGTTTTTGTTGATTTGCTTGAAGACTTGAAGTAAATTGAAGTGTATTTGCATAATTGAGCTTCTAGGCTTTAATTACAAGACTTAGGTAAGAGAACCCATCTTCTTCTTGTTGTCTTTGAGCTTCATCTTGCATGGTTCATGCTCCATTGTAGGATTAAACCATGTTTTAGTGCTAAAATGTTGAATTGGAACTCCATTGTTGCATGCATGGCCATTTTAGTGTATTTTGAAGTTAAATTCTTGGGGAGTTATACATGCATGTCCATGTTTATATTATAGTCCATGTTTTCAAAATGTTTTCCAACTATTGAGCTCTTTAGAGCAAGGATTGAAGCTTGAATTTGGTTTAAAACTCATGCATTGCATGTTTACACATTGTTCTTGAAATTGGGTTTGAATTTGGACTTAATTGACTCACCTTTGGGGCTTGAATTCTCAAATTGGCTTTTGAAACTTGTTATACATTGTTTTAGGATGTATTTTCCAGAATTTGGGCCCAAGAGGTCGAGTATTGAGTTAGGAATGCTTGGTTTGAGCTTGGAAGGCAAATCTGGAAATTCCAGATTTGGCTTCTTCGCTCGAGCGAAGGATTACTCGCTCGAGCGACCAAGGTTTCCTCTGAGCCACGCTCGAGCGAAGGATTGGTGGCTCGAGCGTAAAAAACGAGCATCCAGTATTTTTACTGTTTCTGCAGACCGCTCGAGCGAAGGGTTCCTCGCTCGAGCGAATCCTTTGATTTTGCAACCTCGCTCGAGCGAAGGAAGGCTCGCTCGAGCGAGCCCCCTGTTTTCAGCAACTTTTGAAAAATGCCTTCCAAGTGTGTTTTTGCATCCTCATCCCATCCTAGGCATTCTTAGGCCTAGTTTAAGGCATCTCATTGAGGATTTAGACATAAAACCACACCGAGAAAATTTAGGGATTTAATTATTATCCTTCCCGATTGTGAACTTAGTGTGTGTTCTCTATTTGTTAACTGTTTAGGGTTGGCTTCGGGGACGCGCTCTAGCTGCTATTAGCCCAATCTCTGTGAGTAACAGATTGTGTAAAGATATGTTCAAAATGGTTATCTTTTGAATACTGAACAGAACTGTTTACTGAACTGATATTGTTATTGAATGAATGTATGTCCTGTATTGTGAACTGTACTGTGGCATCCTTAGCACTTATTGCTTACTGTTATTGTTACAGAGCTCTGTCGGTTTCCTTATGGAACCATACTGTTTATTGATTGATGGCCATCACTACTGTTGGGTCTGTTGAGGCCCGGTCCTTTTGGACCTACTGTTTATAGGCTAATGGATGTACCACATATGATTGATTGACTGACATACTGAAAGGCCGAAATGCTGTTTAATGAACTGTTTTCATTACTGTAAGGACATTCATTCATAACCTCTTTACCCATTATGTTATTCACTGGGCTTTAGCTCACTGTTTATATATATATGTAGGTTCTCAGCAGCCAGACCGGAGCTAGGAGCGTGGGTTAGTCCCCAGTTTTGTCAAGCCAGCCTATGTGCCTCACTGGGAGGTTCCGAGACGCCATGCTATGGCTTGGGGTGTTTTGTGTTCCCCACCTGTCTCTTGACTGTACTGTATTATGGTAGAAACTGTTTACTGCTTGACCGTACTGTTAGCGAGGGATTAAGTCCCCGCACTGAATGTTGTAATGATTGTATAGACTGTACTGTTTTGAACCGTTTGAATGCATGAAAAATGTTTTTGGCATATAGATTGTCACAGCTCAATGGACACTAGTTATTTACTGTATTGGCTTCCGCCAGGCCCTGTACTCTGTTTTACTGTATAACTGTTCAGCAGGCCTTCGGTAATCTCGGATTACTGGCCAGTTACGGTGCTAAACCTATAGGGCCGGGTTTGGGTCGTGACACTTACTCTCCTCCGTCTAGTAACCGGCAGGAGCGAAGTAAACACGGGCTATCCCCTAACAAGATCTCCGGCTCTATAAAGCCTTTTCCCACGGGTCCAAAGTGCTTAGGGGATATCTGAACTGTCCAAAGCTATGGTGTTATACTACCTAGCAAAAAGAAAGCAGTAATCAGAAACCGCACAGCACCTCAACTCAGATGTTCACAATACACAGAGGTAATCAAAGCTGTAGGACTGCACTCAACACTAAATTTTACCCTCAAAAACTAATACCCAACTTGCAACTGATACACACATTCCTGTACAGTTTCACTGTAAAGCACATACCAGTTAAGTGAGATCCAAAACACCTCCATGAGGGGGTAGGGTTACTCTGTCCTAGTTTCATCAGGAACTAGGGTTCACTATTCAAACAAAGCGGTTTTATGCAATCCTAGATTTGGGTAAGCATCCTGTCCTAGTTTGGAACAGTCTCTACAGCTTTCGATATGCAGCTAGGCCAAATGGTCAAAAAGGGTAACTTAGCAAGACTACCTAATATACCTATCCACCTAACACTGATAAGTGAAAGGAGGATCAAACAGTACAGCGGTAGTCCAGATCCAAGGGTTGTGTTCCCATCATCGTAGAGCCCTTGACTGGTCAGCCTTTTGACAAGTTTTTCAGGCAAGCCTCTAGCAAACCATCCAGGAATAGTACATGGCAAACACAGTGACTTAAACGCACTAATGCAAATACAATGCAAAGAAACATATAAGTGTAGATAAAATTTCATATCATGATGTTCAAGTCAAGTTCTCTAAATCCCCAGCAGAGTCGCCAAAAACTGTAGCTCGACTTTTTCGCGCCCCCTTTTGGAAGTTTGAAATAAGCACTATAGTTCGAACTCCAGCGATTCTGAATCTAATTCCACAAGTACAATGTGAAATAGATAATCACCAAATAGTCCAAATCTGGCAAATCTTTTGGAAAATCAATTTTGAATCAAATTGCCAAAAATAGACTATTTTGCTAGATACAGAGTCGCCACATAAATATTTTATTTTGGGGAAATTTAAGAAACCCATGACTCGTGCTAAATTCCACGTGTCCATTATCACCAAGATTGTCTCGACTCGGGAACTTAGGTACGAGAGGGGAAGGTCATGAATGAATTTGAGCACCCCCGCTCGCCCGATCAAAGATCGGCCTCTACTAATCATGATATGAATCTTATTTACATTATATGCTCTTGTTCCGGTTTATTAGGCTAGCATTACTATGTGATGCGCACACACACAAGTATAGACTAACTTGCAAGAATTAGAACATTTCGATTCATGTTCGTTTTGAAAATCATTTCGAATATGTACCACTCGAAAAAGTGATCGCATATGAACATTACTCAAATTATTCCAATTCAAGCAATAAGCCTTCACCCACAAGCATTCAAGCAGTTTAGCACTAAAAATGCATGATTCCTAACTATGCAATATGACTAATGCAACACATGCGATATGCAACTAAATAGGCTCAGCTACTTAACATGGCATATGGAACAATTTGATATCATGCAGTCTAAGCATGTATTCAAAAAAGTATTAAACTAATAATGCAGTTAGAATGATGAACCGAGTCTCGATGCATGCAATACAAATGGATGCAAACATGAAGTATGCTAAACAAAACATGATCTCCCTAAACTAACCATCGTAAGCTGGTAAAGAAAAGGGAGAAAAACGTGCGGTTGGAAGACATACACATTATTACAACATTTTGCTCTCACGAAGGAGAGTCTGAATAAACTAAGCTAATTAACTAACTAATTAAAGCTAAGCTAATTAAGCTAACTATTACAAATCGAAAATGAATAATTAGCTAAACGACTTAACTAATTATTACAACAACATATGAATCAACTAACTATTCTAGCTAGCTAATTATTACAACATCACAACTAGTTAACTGCTTTAACTAATTAAATAATTACAATACAAGTGCAAAGTAAAAAGAAGTAAGTAAGCTAAGCAATAGTACTAAGCTAACTACTCAGTCTCGGGAAACAAGAGATGTTCATGCGCATGCACGGTTTCTACCCGAAAATGCCACTGTTTTGCTTCTGAAGAGCCTTTGTTGCACAGAGAACACATACACTGTTACCCACTTCCAGAATAACTCTGCTTTGCCAAAGGAACACACTGCTGAATTTTTCACTAGTAGCCGCCCAACCAGTGATGAGGCCTGCCGGCTACCAGTGATGGCCGGTCGGCCACCTACCGACCACTGCTACCCAGTTCTTCTTGCTGCAACAGAGGACAAACAGAGCATGCACAGGGTGTTTTCAAGGGTTGTCTGCTCAACTCACCTCCCCTTTTCATGAACAAATCAAAGGAGAAGTGAACTTTAGCCACAAACCACCAACTCAAGCAATTTCATTGCATGATGGATTGTGAACTAAAGTGTGCAAATTCAATAAATGCAACAAAATAAGACTCTAAACCTCCTCCCGTTCATGAAAGATCAAAGGAAGTGGTCGACCTTGGAATCTTGAATCATTTCATCACTAAGGAGTATGAAATGACCCAAGTTTCCATGTGTTCAACTAATGTCTGATTGAACACAACCAAATTATTGTCTTGCACCATTTTTTAATTCCACATTTTAATTACTCCATTTTAGTCTACCAACCATTCCTTAGTTCAATTAAGTCCAATGGTGAGTTTAAGTCCTCTAAATAGAAAGAAGGCTCAAACCGAAAGTTGTCTTAGGCATGAAAGAGACATCATGCCGTTGGTAATGAACCCCCAAAGGGATTAAACCAGTAAGCATGCCATCTCAATCTCATGCTTTAAACAAACAAGTAGTTTGAACCACTTTCAAAGTAAAACAAAAAGCCAAGAAAGGAGGGAGGTTACAGAGATTGTTAGTGCTGAAAATAAGTGAGAAAAGCATAAACAAATGCTATCAACTCAAACAAGATAATGTCTAAGGCCTAAAACACCAAACTCATGAGGACAATTACACTATAAGCATGCAAAACAAAGCTCAAATGTAACCAATAGCCCAAAAAGTGCTAAAACAGGTCTAATACAGTCCTAAAACATGCTGGAATTGAGCTAAAAAAAGCTAAATTAACATGCTAAAACATAGCGCAAACTAAGCTAGTAAGCAAGACACAAGGAGGGGAGGCTAACTCCTCCATATTTGGACTTCAAAACATGATTTTGGCCACTAAAAAAGCTCCAAAAATAGTGTTTAAAAGCTCCAAAAAAGATAGTAAAATGATGGGAAACACAAGGGTAAAGGCCTCCAAAATAAGGTATAAAGAAGGGCTATCAACCCCTCAACCTTTAATGGCCCTTAGACCCAAGCTTCAGCCCAAAAATATAGAGTTTTGACAGCCCAAAAACAATGGAAAAATAGTAGGAATAATAGCAAAGAAAGCAAGTAAATAGGCAAAGCCTTATACCTTTTGAAGAGAAGACCAATTCTAGGTAACAAAACCAAGTAAACATAACCTCTAGAGCTCAAACCAAGCTCAAACCAAGCTCAAAAGTACCTCAGCTCAAAGATGGTGAGATTTGGTTAAGGGTGTCTAAGCTAAGGTTAAGGATTTGGAGGCAAAAGTGTAGGAATTTGCTAGAAAGAGAGGAAAAATTTTGATCTCAAAATTTTCTAACCTTCAAACATGAGAGCGGATCCTCTTATATATAGAAAACATAAAATCTCCTCAAGCATATTCGGCCCTACACGTGGGGGTAGATGCATGCATCTGTGCAAACAGCTGGCACAGCTGTTGCAAAATATCTGCAAAATATACTGGTGGCCGGCAACCAAAAAGTGATGGCCGGCAGCCCAAAAAGGGTGACCGGCAGGCTACTAGAGGCTGCAGGCTTGAAAGCTAGGGTGTGGTCCAAAATTGGGACAACAGGTGTAGGGTTTGAAAGGCTCAAAGTTGTGACGTTCCGCTGAGGAATTCGAGCACTTGGCGAGCATATAAATTCATCATCGGGTGTGTATGCGATAGCATCCAAGTCGTAAGGACTGTCAAAAATGAGGTGTCTACACAACTACATCCTTGACAAACTTAATGTATGGCTTCAACCTAGAAGGGAAAACAACAACATATGCACCAGGTTTTACTGTTCTGGTAATGTACACCTTTCCCTTCACATTTGCCTTCTCATTTCCCTTAATAGGTTATTTCTTCTTGGTTTCCTAAGTAGAAGCTAATGCAGTGATTTGAGTGTCCCTAGGTGAGAAACTGTCATTTCCAGATTGCACCAACTCAAATGTATACGGGTCACGATGGGTAGAAAATATTGATCTTCTTATGACCCCAAGGACATGTATTGGGCTTCACTTTTGGCTCAACAAGGAAAGTGTTTTCCTGCATTACAATCTCTTTTAACTTCTTCAAAAGCTCTAACCGCATGGTTCTATCACATTCATAGAACTTTTTCACAAAAAACTCTACTTCTGCATAAATAGTCACATTTGTTTCCTCTTCTTTGTTGCATATGTAGATATGAAGTTGCCTCTAGTGTGAGTGTATGGTAGCAAGTGGAATAGGACGATCTTGTTTGCTGTAGTCAGCAATCTCATGGGCACAAGGTAAACCATGAAGGACGCATCCACAAGCTTTAGCATCAATACCAAAGTAATTAGCTCTCTTACTCTCTACAAGCACATACTCTAATGTAGAAATAGACACATTACCCCGTAGCTCCCTGAAATGAGAAGGCTTGAATTGATGTCGCACAATAGTTAGACTTTTCTTAAATAAAGCCTTGATGTCAGTGTGTTGCAACTCAAGCAGACTGTGTATTTTCTCAAATGATGCCTCAAATGAGACTTGACATGAACCTAGTTGTCTTTTCAGTTTTGCATGTGTACTTTCAACCCTGTTCATTTCAATGTAAGTCAAATCAAAATCAAGTACATGGCACTCAATGTACTTATTAATAACTTATTGAATAAAAGTAATCTTACCGGTTGGTTGTAACGTTGCCACAATACATACACGTGTCTATCCATGCTGCAACAAATTTCTCCTTGTAAGGAACCAACCAAGTATCCATGACATAATTGACTGCATCGGGATAACTACCGAATTCCTTAAGTAATGATTGAAGACGCTCATCGTATTGAATTTCAGAAGATGAATACACTAAAGAGTTCCACTCATGGTTGAACTTCTCTCATTTCTGCTTTGTCTCAAACATTTTCTTGCATTTGGTCAATACATTCTTACTGATATGCCAACGACATAATAAATGTCCTGCACTCGGGAATATCTTCTCTATGGCATTCATCAAGGCTAGCTCTCTGTCAGTGACAATAATCGCCGGCAAAACAGAACCATCCATGACATCATGCAATGTAGTTAACACCTACGCATAGTTATTGGCCCTCTTAGACTGTAAGTATGCGAAAGTTACTAAGAAAGTCATTTCAGTTGATGTCACTCTCACAATTTGAAGAAGAGGAAGACGATATCTGTTGGTTTTATATGTGTGACGACATAGCCTCCTTTTTTTTTTCTCTCTCTTTTCATTCTTTTGGGTCCATTCTCTTTTACTATTGTTGGGCTTGAAACGTTCGGAAGAGGTTTCCAACTAAAGTACTATTTCTTGTTTTGTTCGGTGTTGAATTTCACTAAGTTCTGGAGGGTGTTTTGGCCGAGTCTGGAGTGCCCGGGAGGTTGGGCCAAAATTTCTGGGCTAGTATCCAGGGGGCCAAGGGCCGCACGTGCGGGAGGCCAGGCCGCACGTGCGGAGTTCACGGGCTTTGTGTGGTGTGCTCACTGCTATATATGCACGAGCAGAGTATGGTGCGGGAGAGGATCCCCACACGTGCGGGAAGGGTGCGCCGCACGCGGGGGAAGGGTGCGCCGCACGTGCAGCAGTCTGGGCAACCCGAAACCCTGTTTTTTGTATCTTTTTGGTCCAAATGTATCACTCATTTTACACATCTCTCTCTCACTCTAAACCCTAATTTTCTCCCCCTTCTCTCTAGAAAACAACCTCACACATTAAGACTCCTTGATTTTGCAAATTTTTGGATTAAGATCATTATCATCTTCCTCTAATCTTGAAGATCTAGGGCAAGAACTCCATTTGGTGTGGTGGAATTCAAGCTCTCTCATCTTTTGATTATAGGGTTCCTTCTCCCAATCTTCTCCAAAACATTGAGGTAGGGAAATTTTTCATGGGTTTTATATATATTTATGTTTGATTTGGTTGATTTAAGAGTTTTCATTAATGATGTTGAAAGTGTAGTCTTGTCTCATAAATGCTAGAGTTCAAGATGGGTTTTGATCTCTCTCTTTCTAAACTATCTTCTAGAGGATTTTACTCACATAATAGGAGGATGTCATCTTGAGAGAAAACCCTCTCAAAAGAGAGGAGAAGGTTTGCCTTGGTTTTGACATAAAACCCTAGAGAATTTTTAGCGATTTTTGATAAATATGAATATGTTTATGAGCATCACGTGTTTTGTATTAAGAAAGTGAATTTTCATCATATGTTTAGCAAGAATGGCAAATTATTTGATACATGAGGAATGAGGTGTTGTTTCAACATTATTGTTAAACCTTGGAATGTGTATTGTTATGAAATAACAAATAATTGGGCATGATGGGAAAGTGTTGTTACTATGAGATGATAACATGTAAGCTATCTCGCGAAAGAGCATTGAAGAGAAGAAATGAGAAGCGTTGTGTGGCATGGAGAAATCTTGATGTTGCATATCCATTCAATTTAATTTAATTTTATGCATTGTAAGCTTGGATTGAAGATCTTTTCTTTTTCATAAATGAGAAAAGCTTGTAATGAGAACTATGAAACTGTGTATGGGGTAAATACGGTGGTAAGTCCGGTTAGGGGGTGTAGATGAATTTTATAAGTTAGCCTGAGTGTCCTTGGTGAAAGACCAGAAAATCGCGCGAATAGGTGTCGAGCCTTCCGGTTAATACCGGTAAAAATGACAGTTTGGTAGTATTTGTAGAGTCTACTTGCAGACACCAGCCTAGGGATTACTAGTATCGTATTTACAACCCCTTGCGAATAAAAAGTTGAAATTTGGAAATGTATGAGATTATAACCGTAAATGAAATGCATGGTGTTTCTTAAGAAAGACATGAATAATATTTTGAAAAGGGTATTGCATCGCACTTGCACTTGCATTCAATTTTGGCCATCTTACATAAATATATATACTTTGTGTGGTATTTCTATACTGGGCTTTATGCTCACCCCTATGGGACTTTGGTGTAGGTAAAGACGTGGTGATCCCGCCAAGTTAAGGGCATAGATGATTGTAAAGAGCACATAGCTCTTGCTTTTGTTGTGATCTTTTTGTAAGCCAAGGGCTAATGTGTTTGGGTCCGAGAGACCATTTTGTGTAACCGGGCTATTGTCTTGGAACTTGTAAGCTCCTTGAGGGCTTTATTCATTTTGATTTAATGATTTTACATGCTATAGATTCATGTACTAATTTGTCAGTGAATGTATAATCTCATGTGAAATTACTTTTGTAAAACATTTGGAATCATGTAAGGGAACAAGGTTAATATCTCATTTTGGAAGGATTATTGTTATTGTATAGTAAATGTTTAATTAACATAGGTAGTTCATGTTGAATCATTTTTGGGGGCGTTACAACTTGGTATCCGAGCTACCGGGTTTGAATACTTGGGCTCGCTCGAAGTGGTTGCTATACCACAATGGGTTCATTTCGCATGATTAAGAAATGTTTGTCTATGTGGATATGTGATAGCATGCTTATGTGGCTATGTAGGTATGGGATTAGACTTTTGGGATTTTATTTGCGCCTATTAGATTCCTTGAGGACTTATTAGAAGGGTACCTGATCAATACTCATTCTACTAAGAATTCTTAGTTTCTCGTGGGACGAATCTCATCACTAAAGGATAATTCATATGTGTTTACGTGACTACGTGCTTATGTGGAGTGAATTGAATTGTTTATGTGTTAGGATGTATATGATTGTATTATTTTAATGTGTGAGGTAAGTTGCGAGCATATTTGGAATTATGTGCTAAGTTATCTATTTTGTTCCTTAATTAGGATGTCGGGAAGAATTCAAACAAGAGGTGGTAGGGGTGGAAGGCGAGGTCAAGGTCGTCGGGGTGTACATGAGATACCGGTCCACGAGGTTCCGGTACAAGAAAAGGGTTTAGGCCAAGCTAACATGGCTGAACAAGTTGGGCAAGCGGAGGTGCCGGGGCAAGCCGGCCAAGCTGCAATAGGGGCTCTAGCCCGGGAAATGGCGGGGGCATTGAGGGAGTCCATGAACATTTTGAGGGCGGAAACCCAAGCTAGGGAGAATGTTGCGGAGACAAGGGTGAGCTTCCTCACGAGGAAGTTGTTGCGAGCCAAGCCGGATGAATTCCATGGCGGCCCCGAGCCAAAGAAGGTAGACGAATGGCTAGAACAAACAGTAAAGACTTTTGAGATGCTCCATATAGAAGATAGTGAATTGATGGTGACTCTTGCGAGTTACTACCTCAAAGGGGATAGAGGGCAATGGTGGAAGTACGCCAAGGGTCGAATAGCACCAACATGGGAGGCATTTGTGGTAGCCTTCCAAGACAAGTACCTACCTCCCACTACTGGGGAGAGGTTGAGGCAGGAGTTCAAGGACCTTAAGCAACTAAACATGTTAGTGGCTGAGTTCGAAGCGGCCTTTTCTAGTTTGTCCCGGTTTGCACCGGAATTAGTAGCGACGGAGGAATGCCGTTGCATTGAGTTCGAGCAGAGGTTAAGGACGAAGATTTTGTTCAAGGTTGCTGGGAACATGATTCGAGATTTTGATCGCCTTGTGGAGACAGCCGCACATGTGGAGATTATTGTGGAGGCCGAGAAGGAGAGACTTCGAAATTCGAGGTCTAGGGGCCAAGGGTCACAGGGGAACTTTAGGCCCAACAAGAAGAGTAGGAGCACCTTTTCATCCCAGCCACAGCAGTCTAGATCTACTTACCCCTTGCCTAGTGCAAGCCCGAGGAAGAGTGCACCGAGTGGGTTTTCTTGCTTCAAGCGTGGCCAGCCGGGTCACAAGGCCTTTGCTTGTCCACAGAAGGGAGGAGGACAGCAGATGTTGCCATCACCACCACCTAACCGATCTCAAAGTCAGACTCAGAGTAGGGGGCAGGGACCTACTTGCTTCCAGTGTGGTTAGTCAGGGCACATGAAGAGAGCTTGCCCTCAGTTAGGAGGTGCGTCTGGCACTTCAGGGTCTAGGCAGACACAGAGCCACCAGCAGGCTCACTCAGCTCAGACTTCACGAGTTCATCAGGGAGCCGCTTCGGCTCAGTCAGTATAACAGGCCTATGCTCCGAAGGATGAGCAGGTTGAGCAGAGGCCACAGGGACGCATGTATGCAGTCACCGCGCCAGAGCAGTTGCCAGGATCCTCGGTAGTAAGAGGTATTTTCATTGTGTGTAATTCTTTGGCCAGTGTGTTGATAGATGCAGGTGCATCTCATTCATTCATATCTGCTGCATTCGCATCTGTATTGGGGCTAGAAGTGACATAGTTAGCATCTCCGCTCAAAGTAGAGTCTCCAGTTGGGGGTACAGTTGACCTAGATCGAGAATGTCGCGATTGTGAGATAGAGGTTGCTGGGCATAGACTCCCATTTGCTTTTATGTTGTTAGACATGTCGAGTTTTGACGTCATCCTAGGCATGAATTGGTTGTCTTCGTATCGGGCAGTGATTGATTGTTTTCGGCAGAGGGTCACAGTGTGCACCTCGGGTGGTGATTGTTTTTATTTTCTAGGGGACAGGGTTGATCAGTTCTTATCGCCAGTATGTAATCCTCGTAGTAGGGATGAGCTTAGTGGTCTTCTTGCTACTCTTTTGGATAATGAGAGTGGCGGGATTCGAGTTGAGTTGCCAAGGATAGTGTGTGAATACCCAGACGTGTTTCCCGAGGACCTTACTAGTTTGCCACCCCACCGGGAGATTGAGTTCACCATCAACTTAATGCCTAGAACGGCACCAATTTTTATGGTGCCGTATAGATTTGCACCTACGGAGTTACATGAGTTGAAGATTCAACTCCAAGAACTCCTAGACAAGGGCTTCATTCGCCCTAGTACGTCGCCTTGGGGAGCGCTGGCCCTCTTTGCAAAGAAGAAGGATGGGTCGTTGCGATTGTGTATTGACTACCGTAAATTGAATCGAGTTACTGTCAAGAACAAATACCCATTGCCCAGGATAGATGACTTGTTTGATCAACTTAAAGGGTTGTGTTACTTCTCCAAGATAGATTTGAGGTCGGGGTACCACTAGCTGAGGGTCCGGGAAGATGACATCCATAAAACGGCCTTTTGTACGCGTTATGGCCACTTTTAGTTCCTTGTAATGCCATTTGGGTTGACTAATGCACCGGCTTCTTTTATGGACTTGATGAATCAAATATTTAGAGAGTACTTGGATCGTTTTGTGGTCATCTTTGTGAATGACATCCTAATCTATTCGACTTCCGAGGAGGAACATGAAACCCACTTGAGGATAGTGCTTGACTTGCTTAGGGAGTATCAGTTGTATGCCAAATTTGAGAAATGCGAATTTTGGCTCACTGAGGTGAAGTTTTTGGGCCATGTCGTGTCAAGAGAGGGAGTAACTGTAGATTCTTCGAAGATAGATTCGGTACAAGATTGGGAGCAACCTAAGAACGTTTTTGAGATCCGGAGCTTCTTGGGATTGGCGGGGTACTATCAGTGTTTTGTGAAGGACTTCTCTAGACTAGCCGCACCCTTGACTAGACTGACTAGAAAGGGGGTTAAGTTTGTATGGAATGAAAATTGTGAGAAGCCTTTCCAAGAACTCAAAACTAGGTTAACTACAGCACCGGTGTTGATCATTCCAGAGAGGGGCTTGGATTACACCGTTTATTGTGATGCGTCTCGGGATGGGCTTGGTTGTGTGTTGATACAGGAGGGGAAAGTTGTAGCGTATGGTTCGCGGCAATTGAAAACCCATGAGAAGAATTACCCTACCCACGACTTAGAGTTGGCTGCAGTGGTGTTTGCCTTCAAAATTTGGCGGCATTACTTGTATGGTAAGAAGTTTGAGGTTTTCTCCGACCATAAGAGCTTGAAGTATTTATTTTACCAGAAAGACTTGAACTTACGTCAAAGAAGGTGGATGGAATTTTTAGAAGACTACGATTTTGAGTTACACTATCACCCGGGGAAGGCCAATGTAGTGGCCGATGCCTTGAGTCGAAAAACCGTGAGTAATTTGGCGAGTGTGGCCATTCGGGAGTGGGGTATGTTGGGTGAAGTCGGCAAGTTTAATTACAATTGAATGAGTCCGAAGGGGGTGCAACATTATTTACTTTGAGTGCTCAACCCACCTTGATTAGCAGAGTTATAGAGGCACAACGAGTGGACCACAAAGTAGAGTTAATTCGTGATAGGATCTCCAATGGGAAGGAAAAGAAGGGTTTGAACATTCACACGAATCACAGTGCACGTTACCTAGATCGCCTGTTTGTGCCTGAATCTTGTAGGGAAGAAGTGCTTCGAGAGTTCGATTACTCACGCCTTGCAGTACATTCGGGAGGCACCAAAATGTATTGAGACCTTAGTCGTTAGTTTTGGTGGAGGGGTATGAAGCGGGATGTCGCATCTTTTGTGTCAAAGTGCCTTACTTGTGAACAAGTGAAGGCCGAACACCAGAGACCAGCGGATTTGTTACAACCCTTACCAATAGCCGAATGGAAGTGGGAGCACGTTACCATGGACTTTGTAGTTGGGCTTCCTAGAACGCAGCGGGGCAACGATGTCATTTGGGTAATTGTTGATAGGCTGACTAAATCCACACACTTCATTCCAATGCGTACTAGCGACTCAGTTGAGCACTTGGCGGAGTTGTATGTTAGAGAAATAGTTCGGCTTCATGGAGTGTCGGTAACCATTGTGTTGGATAGGGATCCTCGCTTTACCGCCCGGTTGTGGCAAAGCCTTCAAGAGGCGTTGGGAACCAAGTTAACCTTTAGCACCGCTTATCACCCTCAAACCGATGGGCAGTCGGAGCACACCCTTCAAATTTTGGAGGACATGCTTAGAGCTTGTGTCCTAGACTTCAAAGGGTCTTGGGAGAGGCACTTACCGTTGATTGAATTTGCCTACAACAATAGTTATCAGGCTATCATTGAGATGGCACCGTTTGAGGCCTTGTATGGCCAACCCTGTAGGTCACCGGTCTGTTGGGCCGAGATGGGAGATGCACCATTGTTGGGTCCGGAGATTGTTAGAGAGACAACCGAGAAGGTTGCCCTCATTCTCAAGAGATTAGCCACAGCTCAAAGCCGACAGAAAAGTTACGTCGATAAGAGTAGAAGACCCTTATCCTTCGAAGTGGGTGACCATGTATTTCTCAATATTTCACCTAGGCGGGGTCTAATGAGGTTTGGTAAGAGTGAAAAGTTATCACCGAGGTTTATTGGGCCTTTCGAGATATTGGAGAGAATCGGGAAAGTGGCGTACCGGTTCGCTTTACCGCCACAACTTTCGGGAGTACACAATGTGTTTCATGTGTCAATGCTTAGGAAGTACGAACCCGACCCTTCTCATGTGTTGGATTGGGTTGATTTGGAGGTAGATGAGGACGCCTCATACGAGGAGCGACCGGTTCAAATTTTAGATACCCGAGAGCAAGTGTTACGGGGAAAGACCATACCATTAGTGAAGGTATTGTGGAGACACCACGGTGTTAAGGAAGCAACGTGGGAACGGGAAGCGGAGGTCCGCTCCAAATATCTGGATTTATTTGAGCATGCCTAATTGTTTTAAGTTTTAATTGTAAGGTTTCCTTGTGTTGAAGGGGAAAAGTGTTGCATTGTGGATCATATGTTGTTATGAGTATTGTTAATTCGAGCATGAGATTGTGAAGGCATGATGTTTTGCTAGAGATGTTTTATTTCATGTCTTGTATAAATAAATGTTGTTTTGATGAAATGATAGTGAAAGGAACGGTAAATGTTGGGTGAACATAGATGTTGTGACTTGAGAATGTTGTTAGGATGATTGTAGTTGCTAAAGCACTTTGGTTTGGTGAGTTTATTAAATTTTGGGGAGTTTGTTCAAATTTCGGGGATGAAATTTCCAAAGGTAGGGAGGTTGTGATGACCGAGTCCCCTTTTTTTTTCCTCTCTTTTCATTCTTTTGGTTCCGTTCTCTTTTACTCTTGTTGGGCTTGAAACGTTCGGAAGAGGTTTCCAACTAAAGTCCTATTTCTTGTTTTGTTCGGTGTTAAATTTCATTAAGTTCCGAAGGGTGTTTTGGCCGAGTCTGGAGTGCTAGGGAGGTTGGGCCAAAATTTCTAGGCTGGTATCCAGGGGGCCGCACGTGCGGGAGGCCAGGCCGCACGTGCGGAATTCAGGGGCTTGTTTGGTGTGCTCACTGCTATATATGCACGAGCGGAGTGTGGTGCGGGAGAGGATCCCCGCACGTGTGGGAAGGGCGTGTCGTACGTGTGGCAGTCTAGGCAGCCCGAAACCCTGTTTTTTGTATCTTTTTGGTCTGAATGTATCACTCATTTTACACATCTCTCTCTCACTCTAAACCCTAATTTTCTCCCCCTTCTCTCTAGAAAACAACCTCACACATTAAGACTCCTTGATTTTGCAAATTTTTGGATTAAGATCATTATCATCTTCCTCTAATCTTGAAGATCTAGGGCAAGAACTCCATTTGGTGTGGTGGAATTCAAGCTCTCTCATCTTTTGATTATAGGGTTCCTTCTCCCAATCTTCTCCAAAACATTGAGGTAGGGAAATTTTTCATGGGTTTTATATATATTTATGTTTGATTTGGTTGATTTAAGAGTTTTCATTAATGATGTTGAAAGTGTAGTCTTGTCTCATAAATGCTAGAGTTCAAGATGGGTTTTGATCTCTCTCTTTCTAAACTACCTTCTAGAGGATTTTACTCACATAATAGGAGGATGTCATCTTGAGAGAAAACCCTCTCAAAAGAGAGGAGAAGGTTTGCCTTGGTTTTGACATAAAACACTAGAGAATTTTTAGCGATTTTTGATAAATATGAATATGTTTATGAGCATCACGTGTTTTGTATTAAGAAAGTGAATTTTCATCATATGTTTAGCAAGAATGGCAAATTATTTGATACATGAGGAATGAGGTGTTGTTTCAACATTATTGTTAAACCTTGGAATGTGTATTGTTATGAAATAGCAAATAATTGGGCATGATGGGAAAGTGTTGTTACTATGAGATGATAACATGTAAGCTATCTCACGAAAGAGCATTGAAGAGAAGCAATGAGAAGCGTTGTGTGGCATGGAGAAATCTTGATGTTGCATATCCATTCAATTTAATTTAATTTTATGCATTGTAAACTTGGATTGAAGATCTTTTCTTTTTCATAAATGAAAAAGGCTTGTAATGAGAACTATGAAACTGTGTATGGGGTAAATACGGTGGTAAGTCCGGTTAGGGGGTGTAGATGCATTTTATAAGTTAGCCTGAGTGTCCTTGGTGAAAGACCAGAAAATCGCGCGAATAGGTGTCGAGCCTTCCGGTTAATACCGGTAAAAATGACAGTTTGGTAGTACTTGTAGAGTCTACTTGCAGACACCAGCCTAGGGATTACTAGTGTCGTATTTACAGCCCCTTGCGAATAAAAAGTTGAAATTTGGAAATTTATGAGATTATAACCGTAAATGAAATGCATGGTGTTTCTTAAGAAAGACATGAATAATATTTTGAAAAGGGTATTGCATCGCACTTGCACTTGCATTCAATTTTGGCCATCTTACATAAATATATATACTTTGTGTGGTATTTCTATACTAGGCTTTATGCTCACCCCTATGGGACTTTGGTACAGGTAAAGACGTGGTGATCCCGCCAAGTTGAGGGCATAAATGATTGTAAAGAGCACATAGCTCTTACTGTTGTTGTGATCTTTTTGTAAGCCAAGGGCTAATGTGTTTAGGTCCGAGAGACCATTTTGTGTAACCGGGCTATTGCCTTGGAACTTGTAAGCTCCTTGAGGGCCTTATTCATTTTGATTTAATAATTTTACATGCTATAGATTCATGTACTAATTTGTCAATGAATGTATAATCGCATGTGAAATTACTTTTGTAAAACATTTGGAATCATATAAGGGAACAAGGTTAATATCTCATTTTGGAAGGATTATTGTTATTGTGTAGTGAATGTTTAATTAACATAGGTAGTTCATGTTGAATCATTTTTGGGGGCGTTACAATATGTGCAATCCATAATCAATATACGTGGGAAAGACTGAAACAAGTCCAAATTGGCAGGATGTGCCCAGAACAAGTCTGTCACAGTCATCGTGGACTCTTCACATCGATGGCGCTCAATGTAATTATACTTGGCCAATTCAACCAATAAGTATTGCATCTGTGATCTTTTAGCTCTCTTTACCACCTTGTTTTGATGGTGTACATTGTAAATGGTTTTAAGTGTGCTTACATTGAGGGCATCTTGCTGTTTCAAGGTTACTAGGATCTCTTTTGGCCTAACCATGCTTTTTGACATATCCATTAACAATGATTTCTCATCATTTGACAGCCTCATCGCATATAGGGGTGCAACTCGGGCGGGTTCGGTCGGGTTGGGGGTCTGCCCAAGCCCGACCCGAATTGCCCAGAGCAGTGCCCAAGCCCGTCCAAGCGCGATCATGAACCCGAGCTTTGCTGCCCAAGCCCGGCCCAAGTTTTGTATTTTGAACTCGGGTTAACCCGAATTGCCCGAATTGCCCAGAAACTTGTAGGTAGATTTGTTTTGAAACCTGTAGGTAGAATTGATAATTAACAAAGAATTGAGAATTATTCAAAGTTATATTCTGGTCACCAAAAAATAAAAATTAAAAATTAAGACTAACTCTTTTACTTAATTTATATATATTATATAATTTATTAAATTATATATATATTATATATTATATATTATATAATTTATATAATATATTAAATTTAATTCGGGTTCGGGTTGCTCGGGTTAGCCATTGGTTCTGCCCAAGCCCGGCCCGAATTACAATTCGGGCATCAAAAATCTACCCAGGCCCGTCCAGATTACAAGATATAGTTGCCCAAGCCCTAAAAAAACTCGGGCTGGGCTCGGGTTGCTCGGGTTGAGCCCGCCCGAGTTACACCCCTAATCGCATATGAATGTCACTCAAGGTGCTCCGTAGGTGGATGGTTATGTAATCTGCATACTACAGTCAATGTCCATTCATCATTTGTAGTGAACCTATGAGCTCTCATATCAAAAGGACAACCGCATTTCTTCGTATCGGTTATTCTTGATGTATTGTTGCCATCATCTTTTAACTTCTTTTTTGCTCTATATTGGCCACTCCTGTCACAACCAAGATACATCCTGGGTCTTTTTTTCCCTCCACTATAGTCTGATGTTTTGATTACAATGACCAAACTATTTCTCTTTCCAACTTCATGTACCTAGTTGAGCAATTCATCCTTACTTTTGAACGCCTACAAAGTCAAATAAATATTATCAAACATTTACATTTGTTGAACAATTCAAAACACAAACATTATAATTTCGTAGAGTAAACCTGTTCAGCTGTGAATTGAGTTGTGTAACCCAACATAGCATCCGCGTGAATCTCACTTCCTTGAGTTGAGGCATATTCCTGCAAGTTTTGTATAATATTACAAATTTGAAATGGCATTATAAAGACAAATTTGTTATTTCAAACAACAAATTTAGTAGGTGTTTGGCATCTCCTAAAAAAGCCAAAAAGTCACTGAAAAAGTAAAAAAGTTAACATTATTCACATACACCATTTGACATTTTTGGTGAAAAAAAAAAACTGTGCAGCACAATGCACCGCACAGAACCTAAACAATATTTTAATACCATCACAGTGTAGCACAGTAAACTGCACGGAACCCAAACAATATTTTAATACCATCACAGTGCAATATAATGCACTGCACGGAACCCAGCACAGTGCAGCACAGTGCATGAAGGTAATTTTGCTAGTTGATACAATATTTTAATACATATTTTTTCATAAAAAGTCAAAAAGTTATCCTAAATATACATATTTTTTTCTCTACTTTTTAAGCCAAAAAGTTAAAAAGTGCACTTATATAATTTATCCAAAACAACCCCTTGGTATGAAATTTACAAATTTGGAATATAAAATGAAAAAACAAAACTTTTACTTCATTCGGAAGTGCAATGTCAAAAAAACTACAACTGTTCGAATGTAGGTGTTCGAATTTATTTTCATGGTTCGAAAGTTGCATATCGAATGTTTTAATTTAGTTCGAAATACAACTTCCGAAATTAACCAATTAATTCGGTAATGGCCTATCGAATAGATTAATACATTTTGATCCTGGTTTTTCCGAAAGATGCTGGAAAAAAAAAAGTTGCGATTTTTACATAGCAAAACTCACATTTCCTATTCACCCAAAAAAAATTCACATTTCTTTGGTTATCTATCTCATAAACAGTTATTTGCTTCTAAAAATTTGAATTTTCAAAAGGGAAATCTTCCATAACAATGATGAATGAGGATAAAGTTTAGCGTGTAAACTAATGAAAAGCTAAGAATGAAGAATGATGGTATTTAGTATGTAAACTAATGAATGAAAGTTAACAATAACGGGTTTGAAAGAATGATGATGGAGTGTGGAGGTTTAGCAAACATGGTGTAGAAGAATGGAGTGTGTGACCATGGAGTGTGGAGTTTCAACAACGTGTAGTGTGAGATGCGTATTAAAAACTTTTGTGTTTATTTAAATTGTGTGTGAATGTCTATAATAGTAATTTTATTTAGGAATAAAATTGTAATAAAAATAAGCTTATTTGTTTGCAGAGGAAGGAGTGCGTGTGAAAATAGAAGCTCTAGACTTTTGGGTAATAAAGGGGTTGTTTGGAATGACTTAAAGAAGTGTACTTTTTGTCTTTTTACAAAAAGATATGCAGAAAAGTAGAGAGGTGATATGGTGAAAAAAAGATAAAAAAATAAAAAGATAAGTTATTTTTGAGTTGCCAAACTTGACCTTAAATTTGAATTTATACATATAGTGTCCTTTTATTAATAATTTCTTAAAAAAAAAAAAAAAAAAAAAATCGAAAACGTATGCAAACATCAATATATCATGAAAAATCATGAAAATATTTAAAACGGGCGGCAAGGGCTAACACGAAAATATTTTCATCGTAAATTGTACGCATCTGATCCGATAAAGGAAAAAAAATAAAAAATAAAAAATAAAAATAAAATCGCAGCCCTCGTGGAGCAATTTATTTCTTCAGTTCTTCTTCCCCAACGAGAAAGGGATATACACTGCAACAAAAATTAGGGTTTCTGATTCAGCGTATCAAAACCCTAACCCCCAAATCACCCGCAATCTTCAATCGCTGACTCTCTGTCTGTCTGTCTGTCTCTCTCTCTCGCTTCTCGCGTACAATCAGCTATTGGTCTGAATTACTTATTGTGATGATCACATCAGATTTACACGATATTTCAGTCACTCGCACACTCTAGTTTCGACTCTGCGCACCACTGTCCAATTCTTCCCAATCAAACACTCGAAGAATCGAGTGATCTTTATACACACATCAAATATAGAGTCAATCAATTATGGACGTTGAGGGGAATAAGCGCGTATTCCAGCGGCTCGGACCTTCGAATGATAACAGAAATCAGAAGGTTTGTTATCATTGGCGGGCGGGAAAGTGCGATCGATTCCCATGCCCATACTTGCACAGAGAGTTACCGCGGCCGCAAAATGGCACGGCATCGTCGAAAAGGCCTCATGGCTTCGCCGATGATCAGCCAATGGTCCGTCGAAATCCCAATAATTTTGGTAATTCTTCGAGTTGGGGACGAGCTCATGGTGGTGGTGTAGCCGGTAAGATTGTCAAAACTGAAAAAGTTTGTAATTACTGGGTCCAAGGGAGTTGTAGTTATGGGGATAAATGTAGATACTTGCATTCGTGGTGTACGGGCGATTGCTTTTCACTATTGACCCAGCTTGAGGGACACCAGAAGGTAACCATGAACTTATTCATACATATATATGATCAAATTAGCGTTAATTTTTTGAGTTTGAGTCTATTTTGGGCTTTCTATCTGTTAAATTATTAGGTTACTGGTTTAGTTTTTCTGTGTCATGTTTATTAGGTTTGTTAACCTTCAAAAAGGTTTCTGTGTCATGTTTTTCTGATTTATTTTGGTTGATTTTTGGTCTTCTTAGTGGTTGAATACTTTTCTTTCTATAGGTTGTTACCGGGATCACTATGCCATCTGGATCAGATAAGCTTTATACAGGGAGCAAGGACGAGACTGTGAGGGTTTGGGACTGCCAATCTGGGCAGGTTTTTTTTATTATCTTAATCTCCTGTATTTATTTTGTGAATTAGTTCCTCTCTCTCTCTTTCTCTTTTTTAATCTAGAAAACCTCCTCTGCATATTCAAAATATTTGGATAAAGAAACAACCAAGACCTCTACTTGGTAGTTTGTACAATGCTGCTTGGATGTCCCTTTATACATTGTTTTCTGTATTTGAAGCAAATGAATGGAAACACTGGCCTTGTCCGAAAAGGTTGAAAACGTTCGCTGATAAAGCAAGCAAAAAAATAAAAGATTTTGTTAAGAAGCCTAAAAGTGTTGTACGTATGTATGAAAGTGCGTGTAATAAAGAATGTATAATATTTTTGAACATTCTTAACCGTGCCCTAAGGGCATACCTGGAATCAAGAACGCATTACTCTACCCAATCATCCTAAATTAGAAGACCATAAAATTTCATTTTATTTTGTTTTCCTTAGTTTTCTTGTCAACCTGATGGGGGGCACTGGAATTCATGCAAACTATGCGGTATGTCTGTGTTTTCTGCAGTGCGCAGGGGTGATTAATTTGGGTGGTGAAGTAGGTTGCATGCTCAGTGAAGGCCCATGGGTATTTGTTGGTATACCAAATGTTGTCAAGGTAAGGTGGGCGGCATATTTTACACCCTGTTGATAATAGTTGTAGTTCACTAGTTCATTGTTTTCGTTCTTTTTCACATTTTTCTTAGTTGTGTGAGTGTAATATTATTTTACCTACTTGGGTCTGATGGTGATACTGCAGGCATGGAATATCCAAACGGCTACTGACCTGAGTCTTACTGGACCTATTGGACAAGTCTATGCCCTGGTTGTGGGAAATGATTTGCTCTTTGCGGGCACACAGGTAAACCTTTTGACTATGATTGTATTGTGGAGCATTATCCTATTAACTAAAATGTTTTATTCTCATAGTCTACCTAACCATGTTGGGGCTTTCAGTAGGTTTCACAAGTTGGCGTTGCATCTCCATGTAGGCTTTGTTGGAATCAAAATTTTGGCTGTGTAACTTGGAACCTGCTTAGGAAAGCCCTTGCATGGTTGTTCTAGCTTTGGCTTCTCCTTCCTCTCTCTTTGGTATTAACATATTTCATTTGGTAAAACGATAAATTTCTGCTGCAGGATGGCACAATATTGGCATGGAGATTTAATGCAGCTGCTAACACCTTTGAACCAGCTGCAACCCTTAAGAGTCACAATCTTGCTGTTGTCACATTAGTTGTTGGAGCTAATATGCTATACTCTGGTTCCATGGATCATTCTATAAGAGTAAGTCAGCTGTAGTGAGATATGCATCATGCATCATTTATCTCTAATTCTCTAAGCAGTGCTTAGTGTTAGGATTAGTCCACTCATGTGATCACAGTGGGTCCCTTACAGTTGTTAGGTTGGTTTATACATGTATTTGGGTTAAGATAGTAGAGTTCGGAATCTACTAGGAAACCTAATATATGTAGGATTTGGTTACCTTTTTTTGGGTAAGTGATTTGGTTACCTAATTTTATGGAACTAGGATTCTTATGGGTAGACTATTATAAATAGTTATGTGGACTATAGGGTTTCTTTGAGAGAGATCGTGTGAGTGGTGAGGGAAAAAATAGAGATGCAAGGGGTGAGAAAAAATACTGTGGGCATGGGGTGAGTAAGGGCTCAACTACCCTTGAGCATGGAATTCGGGTAGTGGTGTGAGTTTTTGAGTATTTTAGTCATCTTACATGTATTCTTTATTTTATTCATATTGGAAGCTCTCTCTCTCGTGGATGTAGGAAATGTGAGCCAAACCACGTAAATCTATATGATTAATTTTTCTCTTTTGTGTGTGCGTGAATGTGCTTCTGTTTGCGTTGGCGGGATATGGCATATATCCCAACGCTTAGAACTTATGTCATTCTATTATTAACTTGAGCTCTGTCATTTCTTACCGTTTTCTTTTGCCTTGCTTATCTTGCTTTCAGTTATGGAGCCTTGAAACTTTGCAATGTGTACAGACGCTGTCAGAACATACTTCAGTAGTGATGTCTGTTCTTTGCTGGGATCAGTTTCTTTTATCATGTTCCTTGGATAAAACAATAAAGGTTTGTGTTTTTCCTCCTTGTCGGTCATGACATTCATTCGCCTAGTGAGATTGAGACACTAGTTGATTTGGTTTTTCCTGGTTGTGTAGGTGTGGGCAGCTACTGAAAGTGGAAACCTGGAAGTGACATACACTCACAATGAAGAACATGTATGTTTCCACAAAATATGTCCCTAGTCTTTTTTGTTGTGTACATTTGTCCATATTGAATTTTAAGTTTTTAGTACGGTAACTAGTCAGCTTAATCTAATAGAAAAATTGGGTCTTTATCTTGTCTAAGAAAAATAGGAGCTTAAGAAGTACGGACACTTCTAAGAAGGTAGCTTGTCCATGTCGGACATTTCCCAACGTGTGCCGGACTCTTATCCCAATGTATACTATTATTTTAAATTTTTTTTTATTATACCAGGACACTTGAGGGACACACTTATCAATTGCTGAAAAATTAGAGCCTAAGAAGTTTGGGCACTTCTAAGAAGATAGCGTGTCCATGTTGGACATTTCATAACATGTGTTGGACTCTCATCCTAATCTGTCCTATTATTTTTAATTTTTTTTTATTTATTATACCAAGGCACTTGCAGGACACACTTGTCAATCGCTTAGACACACATGAAATGAATTAATTAAATGTGTGAACAAAAGAACTAAGAATACAAAGATAAAAGAAAAATAATGTAAATTTATAGAAATTAGTTTTGTGTTATATACATATATTTTATTATCTTTGAATGCTATATTCATATATATGACATATAATAAAGATATAGTCTGTGTATGCCCCCTACTGTTGTGTCATGCATTTTTTTGAAATTGCTGAATCGACTTGTTCATATCGTGTCGCATACCCTATCCATGCTTCTTAGGATGGAGCAAGGACTATCATAATAGTTTTAGAGCATTGCTATTCAAGTCCAAAAATTAGACCCACTTTTCAAGCCCAATGACGTGGCAATCAATTAGGATATCTAAGGCAATACTCTCTGTCATATCTTTTCTAATCATCAACCAATCGTATCACTTACACATCATTGGATCTAGAAAATGGGCCTAGAAAGTGGACTTGTATATAATTTCTCATAGTTTTATGGATTCTTCCACCTTTTTGTTTGTGTTGTTGGTTATGCCCATGTGGAGACAAGACTTAGTCATATCATAATATCCCTAACTTCTGTGCTTTTGGTGCTGGGTCAATATTTTTTTATACGATTAGCCAAAATTTGGATTTTTAGGAGTTAGAAGTTTCATGGTTATCTTCCATTTTGACAAAATGTGGGTTAAGATTACTTACAAAAGAAAAAGAATGTGGCCCAAGGATGTAAAAAGAATTTGATTGATTAAAATTGTTTTGTTGAATTCCTTGCTATAAAATTGTCCCTTAAGTCCACAAACGCGTTGTAGTTAGTTTCTGTCGTTTTGTGTGTGTTTGTGGGTTTGTGTGCGCTAATCAGTTGTAGTTTTAAAGCCATCAGTTTAAATCTATCAGCTAGTAGTAAATAATTTGATGCTAGAAATATCGCCCATATATCCTACTACATTTGTGAAATTGTTAGAAGGATATGATACTGTTACCTGGTTTAGGCACTCATGTTGGTGTGGTTTTGTGGTCAAAGCTCAGTTGTCTTTGGACGTGGGGACATCTCTGTGTTATTGAAGTTTATTTTATTCTCTGAGGGCTAGAAAACAATGGAGTGTACTATAATTGTTCTTTATGTATAAATTTCAGTAAAAAAAGTAGAGTTGCAGTGAACCTTAGTATATGTTAGATGGATGGGTGTGGGTGTGGGTGTGGGTGTGGGTGTGGGTGTGGGTGTTGGGTCTAAGGGCTGGTTTGGGGTGTCCTAAAAAAGTGCACTTTTTGTCTTTTTGGACTAAAAAAGTTGAGAAAAAAATATGGAGGTTTGGGTTAACTTTTTGGATTTTTATGGAAAAATGTGTATTAAAAAATTGTATTAAAAAAATGTGTAAGAGATGAATAGTGATAGGTGGCCCACAGCCGTACAAATCGGAAGGGCTGGTTTGGGGGTTGGAAATTATTGCCTATTTTTTGTACAAAGTGCTGCACGGTTTTGTTTGGTCCGTGAGGGTCATCACGGGTCCCATTTTAATAATCTGAACCGTTCAATGTGTATAACTCGTCGAACACTATATACCTATAAGAAAATCACGTTAATCGGATATCGATAGCTATCTGATCAGATTTATTTATTTTTCAATCATTAATTATAACACCATCTATTTGTCGTAAATAACTGATCTGATCATATAGTTATCGATATCCGATCAATGTGATTTTTTGCAGACATATAGTACTCGACGATTTCTACATATTGAACGGTTCAGATTATCAAAACGGGACCCCTGATGGCCCCATGGGACGAACAGCGGTGTGTGTGCAAACCACACCCAATCATTTATCTTTAATCCACTACCGCAGCACAGCAGCTGCACAGTGGTCACTTCAAAAAAATTATTATTATTATTATTTTTTTTTTGGGGTGAATAGTGATATCTTTTTGGATTTTGGAGTAATTTTTTGGCTTTTTGGCTTATATAGTATAAGCCAAACCAGGCCTAAGTGTTAGATTGGTCAATCCCTCAAAAAAGAGGTTAAGGGGACTTTGCTAAAAAGTGTCCAAAAATTAGAAATGGATACGACACATGGCACATGAAATATATATATATATATTTTTTGATTGGCAAAATATAATTTTATTAACTTGCAATAAACAAGATACATTGAGATAATAATGTCTAAGAAAGGAATCTCACGATAAGGAAACTCGATTCTTAACCCAAAAAATGTTGTGTTAAGTTGAGAGCATCTTTTGTACTTGTAGTAATTGACATAAACCTCAAAACTTTATAATATATGCATCAACATCAGTATGATTACTAAGATAGTTAGAAGTTTAAAACAAAGACAATTAACCACAAAAAGTTTATTGTGAACCCGATTAGTCCTCCCACAATTCACATGGTCACGATTTTACGTGCACAATTCCTTATCAACATCAGTTTAGGCTGTATTTGATGAAATAAATGAATCATTGTGTATTAATTAAGCATAAGACAAAAGAAGGTTATGGATGCTTGGTCAATTAAATTGTCTATGACTTCGAACCACACCTATTCTATGATTGCAACCTATTGTAAATTTTCATGAGTCATAAATATTATCTTAGAAATAGCTTTAACTTTAAATAGATGATCCATTTCAGATTTACAAAGATCAACTCCATACAAGTGGAGTGATCATTTCTACAAAATATGTACTTTATATGAACAATATCATCATAGCAAAAGTCAAAAGGTTAAGTTTCTTCAATCACATGGGTAAATTACATTTAACACCCCTGCACTTTTGCCGTAATCTCACTTTGATCCATTTACTTTCAATTGTGACAGTCAACCCCTTATACTTTAAGTTGAGTTGCAAATTCATTCTTTCATCGATCTACCATTAATGAGGTTGACAAAAATTAAAAGTGAAGAGAGCAAAGTGAGATTTTAATTTTTAATGAAAGTGTAAGGACTAAAGTGAGATTTTGACGAAAGTGCATGACAAGTTCCATCAACTTTATTGACGGTAGATGGATGCAAGGGTGACATTGCAATTTGACTTAAAGTGTTAGATATTGATTGTCACAATTGAAAGTGAAGGGACCAAAGTGAGATTATAGTGAAAGTGTATGTGTCTTAAGTGTAATTAACCCGAGTGTTTGTAGCTTGTCCAGGTCAATGTCATAACCTTTTTATACAAGGTTTTCACCATCAGGTTGAACTTCCATTGTAGCTTCTCTTTCAAAATCTGATTCATCATCAAATGTTACAAGCTCTAGTTCAGGTTTATTGATGGAAAGTTCGGCAAGCTCGATGAGAGACCCATCAGTGTCAAACTTATCTCCACTTATGACCATTCAAAAGTCAATCTCATTAGCAAACTGTAAACAAGTTTGGTAATGTTTACAATTTATTATTTTTGATTATAGAATACATCAAACATGTTTATGTTTATTTATTTATTAATTTTTATTTATAAAAATGGAAACAAAAAACACATTTGGTACATGTGTTTCAAAAACTTGTTTGGAAAACAAGTGAGAGGGTGGCCAATGAGAGGTGGTGTTGGTCAAATCATGTAATTTTGTAGTGAAAATAGTTTGTGGAAAGCACGCTAATTTCAGTGTAGTTCTGCCTTTGATGTGCAAAGTTAGTTGCAAGCTATGATAAAGGAGGTGTTGAGATAGCTAGATGGATGACATAATTTACAGACACATGTTTTGAATTTGGGTTTCATTTCTCCTGCCCCAAGGAGCATGGACACGGACACTTGACATGGACCAATGATGGTAAGTATGTAGTTACACCGGAAGTGAAAATTTTAAAAAAAATGTAGAACATGACTTGGGGGAATACACAAAATATATAGGGCTTGTTTGGTTTGTTTTTCAGAAAAATTTTTGGGAAAAATTCTCTACAAACAAATTTTCAAGAGTAATCAAACCAAACAAATTTTTTCAAAAAAAACCTCAAAATTTTGTTTGGTTACCTACTTTTCAAAATCACTCTCTTTCTCATACACATCAAATCAATCACTTTTTTTAAAACTCTCTCCCCAAAACAATTTTCCAAAACCATTTCTGAAAAAAGGCAAACCAAATAAGTTTTCGTACTTTTTACCTCAAAAACTACTCTACAAACACAAACCAAACACACCCATAGTTTATATATTTGTTATGTCAATGTCATATATAAAGATAAACAATTATTAGGTTAACTGTTTAAACTTAATGTATCTCTAATACATTTTGAAGACATTTTAAAAAACCCATATGCATTGTTATATTGATGATGCAGGACAAGTAGGATTTGTTTAGGGCAGTGTTTTTTAAGGCAAAAAGCGAATTGAGGCGACAAGGTCTTCTAACCTTAGTTGCACGAAGCGGGAGCGGGAGCGGGAGCGGGGGCGGGAGCGGGAGCGGGGGAACGTGACCACTTAGAGGAGTCGTAAATTAGGAGCGCTTATGTATTATTTTTATTAATTATATTTTATTTATTATAATGAATAATAAATTATGTTAAAATAAATAATAAATAAAAATTAGATGTTTTATTTTATAAATTTTTGAAGATTTTTTTATTATATATGATTTAAATAGATTTCTTTTAAACAATTAGATAATTTATTATGTGTTAAAAAGTTAAGAAATAATTGTTAAAAAAATAAATAATAAATAAAAATTATATTATATATAATAAAATAAATAATTTTTTATTTTACAAATAAAAATTATATTATTTTTTATTTTTAATTGATGTATATTATAAATAAAAAATTATAATAAATAAGGAATAATAAATTATGTTAAAATAAATAAAAAGAAAAATTAGATATTTTATTTTATAATTTTTTTTATTATATATGGTTTAATTATATTTCTTTTAAATAATTGGATGATTTATTTTATTTATTATATGTTAAAAAGTTAAGAAATAATAATTTACAAAAATTATTATTATATATGATATTTTAAGAAATAATAATAATTAAATATTTTTTTATTACATAAAATATATGATAAATTATATTTATTATATATATTATATATGATATATAATATATATATTATTATTATTATTATAATATATCAGAAGAGGCCCTTATATATATTATGTATTATATCCATTGCAGACGAAGAGACAGAGTAAAGAAACAGAGATGAGGGAGAGAAACGGAGACGAAGAGAGAGAGAGAGAGAGAGAGAGAGAGAAGCTGAGAGAGTGACGAAGACGAAGGCGATCGAGAGTGACGAAGACGATCGCGACACTGGCGAAGATGATCGAAGCCCTTTCTCCTCCCATGTCGACGTCGAAGGTTAGGGTTTCTGTCTCTCTCTCTCTCTCTCTGCCCTTTACGATTCCATCTTGCACTGAATCGCGTTTCTCCCTCCACAGAAACGCGATTCTTACACGTTTCTTTCTAGGAATCGCGGAATCGCGATTTTCACTGAGAATCGTCACCTAGTTGGACGATTCCTGCAACTAAGCTTCTAACGCCTAAGCGCGAGGCGACGAGGTGAGGCGAGGGGTTCATCGAATCAAGGCAACCACAAAGGATATTTTTTTTAAATAAATAGTATGGACAAAAATATAAATATTTTCAAGAACCATCATGCATTTATCATTCCAAATGCTAAATATCCATAAACAACAGAAAATATCCAACAAAGACAAATACAATCCACCAATAGTTTCAGCATAAAGAAATTAAAGAACAACATATTTTTAGCAGAGGTAATAATGGAAAAATAGTGTTTCAGCAAAATTAATTGAAATTTTTTCAGCAAAATAATTATACAATTAACACAACAAAATAATTGTAAAATAACACAACAAAATAATTAAACAATTGTAAAATCAATTTAGTAAAACTAATTGAAAAAAATTTCAGCAAAATAAATAAGAAGAGAAACAAAACAAGAACTAGGGAAGAAATTAAAAAAAAAAAGGGGGAAAAAAAAAAAGAGTTCGAAGAAGAAAAGAAGACAAAAGGAAGAAGAAGCAACAGGAGAAGACGAAGAGAAGAAAGGAAGAAGAAGAAGCAGGTACTCACCTCCTCTTTCGACTGGAATGATGTCAACTAGGGTTTTGACTTCTTATTTAGTAGAAAGCAATTATAAAGTGCTGTCCACAAACAGCACAAAAGTCATTCAAATCAAGGGCCCTGATCTTTCGAACTGAAAGCAGACAAAAAATGGTGAAGCGACGCTTCACATCGCCTCTCGTTTCAACGCCTAAGCCTCGCTTCATGCGCTTGGACTTCGCTTTACTATTTCGCCTCGCCTCGCCTCGCCTCAATGGGTATGAAGCGCTAAAGCGTCACCTTGCCTCGCTTCACGCTTAGGCGAGCGCTTAGTCGCGCCTCTAATAACACTGGTTTAGGGTAATAAATGGGTAAGAATTTAAGCATGAAAAGATGGGATTTTTGGTGCTGTTTTACGGGCTGTGAACAGTATCCGTGAACAATGTTTGGGCTGTTAAAAAGGTGTTGAAAATACAAGAGGGAAAGAAGGAGAAAAAGAAGATTGATCTAAGAATCACTCCTAGAATTCCTTAGGCATTACACCTAGGGTTAGGATTGCATCACACAAATCCTAAGAGGCTTCAAAGCTCTCAAAATTCTTTAAAATATCAACTCTATTGAATTAGAATAATTATATGACTTTATATAGATTTCAAACTTCCTAAATCAATTATAACCAAAAAATGAAACTAGTAAAATATTTTTGACTTTTAAAACTAATTTAAAACTAAATAACCCACAAGACAACCATGGTCGACCCCTACAGCCCATGATAGCAATATTGAAAATTACCAAAATATCTTTGACCTAAAAATCCTACAAAACATAAAAATAATCATAAAATAAGAATCTAATAATACTAGAAATATAATTATATAAATCAGTTACTCTATGAAATCATGCAAATGTCCAAATATTATTGCTTCGTTGAATTTAGCCTACCTTGAGTTTCTTATACTCTGCATCATTCTCCCTTGGTTGGAAATAACTCGACCTTGAGTTTTGAAGTATTGGACTATAAGAATCCACTAGGTTTGAAATTCCATTCACGGTTTTATGTTAGAATCTTTAAGTTTTTGCTATCTTTACTTCATTGGAGATAGGAACAAAAATAATGAGAGATTGATCTTTTCAATCTTGCCACTAATTTTTTTTTTTTTTTTTTCATAACAAAGTCTATTGGCATGGAAAACACATCATTGAATTGATCCAAATCAGTTTTGGTAAAGTTTTCTTTAATATTCCCAACAATGACCGCAATCTCTTGCTTTTTAACCTCTTTTCCCAATACATGGTCATCTTTTGATTTGCTTTTGGACTCTTCACACATCATGATTGCAGCAAAGTCATTGGAGATCTCAGATTGCAATGTCCTGATCTCTAAAGGTATTATATGATCTAGACCAGCAATTGCTCTTTTTTGATTCATTGCTCTCAAGAGCATAAGGAATGACAATTTCTTTGATTTCACCCTTTGCCTTTTCAAGTTCAATACATGGAGCTTCAATTGGTGGCTTCTCATCCTTCATAATCTGGCAATCATTTTGAACATATTCCTTGTCTTGCAACTTCAATTGTGTAGAGTTTTGATTCCTAAGTACAACATCTGGCCTTGGTGCATCTTGTTGTGAATTTTCAGCATCTTTTTGTGGCACTTTAACCCTTTGTTTTTGGAGTTTTTGCTGGACAGCCTTTGTATTCTACATAGGCTTCAAAACAGTAGATTTCTCCTTCAATTTTACAGAAATTCATATTGTATAGCCATTTGAATAGCATCTTCGAGATCTTCTAAATATGCATGAGATATCTCTTTTTTTAATCCAAATCTCAATCCACTTTTGAAACGAGCAATAGTCATCCATTCACTTTCTACTACTCCAGATTTGAAAAATAACTCCATATATTTTCTTGCATAATCAATCACACACATATCATCTTGCTAAAGAGCATACAATTGATCAAGAAAATCATCTTGAAGATCCCTTAGACGAATTGTTTTTGTAAGAAGCGCTTTACCTTCTTCCCAAGTCAATCCACTTGTATAGGATCTCCCACAATGTGAAAACATCATGGCAGAATCTTAGGCTTTGATACCAAACTGATACAGGACAAGTAGGGTTTAGGGTAATAAATGGGTAAGAGTTTAAGCATGAAAAGATGGGATTTTGGCTGTAGACGTCCTCGAACGCCCCGGGAGGGTTAAGTCCCGTTCTGTTCATTTGGGCTCACTACAGTTCAAAGGACTCGAATGTCACGGTTCTTAATCTTGAACCAAAGAGTCCAAATCTGGCAAATCGTTTTGAGAAAACAGATTTTTGAAAGAAGTGCCAAACATGGACTGTTTTGCCAGATACAGAGTCGCCACCTAAATATTTTTTTATGGGGAAATTTAGGAAACCTTGACTCGGTGCCAAAGGCCACGTGTCCGTCATCACCAAAGTTGCCTTGGCTCGGGAACTTGGGTACGATTGGGGAAGGTCACTTCGTGAGTACCCCCGCTCGCCCGGTCAAAGACCGGCCTCTACTAATCGTGATATCTAGTTTTGAAAACATTGTGTGTTTTTATTCCGGTTATTAGCCTAGATTACTACGTGATGCGCACAGCATACAAGTATAGACTGGATCGCCTGAATTGGAACAACACATTTCATGTTTGTTTTTGAAAGATGGTTTGCTACCCGCAGGTAGGCTTAAAATGCAGATTTTGCCACCCTCGGGTGGGCTTAGAAAACATGGTTTTGCCACAATCTAGTGGGCTTAAAACAGGCATTTGATGAATTGTTCCAATCCAAGTAACCCAACCTCCACCTACAGGCATTCAAGGCAGTTATATCACATAAGCAGTTAGCCTCATGGTAAGCATGCTATTCATTGCAGTCACTTACACGCATGCAAGGATGCTAAAGCATAAAACTCACCGAGTACTCCAAGCCAAAACAGAAGCTCATTAGAAATCCATGCATGAATCCTAACTATGCTGAAATGCCTAATGCAACACATGCAAAATGTAACTATAGCAGGCTCGGCTATTCTAAACATGGCATATGATGATGCTACAGCTAACATGTATTCAACTTGGAATTGAAATACAAATGCAGTTAGTATGATGCGCCGAGCCCGGTGTGTGCAAAACAGATGAATGAATGCAAACATGCTATCATACTGTATGCTAATTGAAATATGCCATAATCTAACCATCATAAGCAGGTAAATAAAAGGGAAGAAAGACGTGGGGTTGGAAGACATACATCACACTCACGCACACTTATTACAATTATGCCCTCGCGCAGAGGGTCCGAATAAATATACAGTCCCGAATAAAAGAATATTACAGTCCAAATAATACAGTCCAAAATGTACAAATTCCTAATTAATTAACAAATTAACTAAGAAAATAATAAAAACTGGCATGCAAGTCAGGGACTGCCTTGACTCTTCTTCCGATGATGGATGATGCATGTTTGGGCTGCCTTGCGCGGAAATCCACTGGGATGCCCCAATTAACCTCTGTTTGCACCTGTTCTTGAAATGCGTGCCAAGCCTTGGAAGACTGCTGATTCTTGATTTTGCTGCAACAGAGAGCAGGAAAGGGGCATAGCAATGTATTTCACAAATGTATGCATGTCTCGATCCTCGTGCCACCGATCACGCATCTCGATGCATGATGGCCGAGGAGCCGAATTGCACAACTCGATATGAAATGAATGCATATGAAAATACAACAAAACCTAACTCCATCATGGATAATCCGGAGTGTCGGTGACTGGGGATTGAGACACGTTCCGCCACTCGGAATACGAAACGTACCTCGTTTCCCGTGCCCGGGCTAACTCCTATCCCGAACACAATGCAATATGTATGACATGCATGAAATGCAACTAAGATACAACCTAACATGCAAAATGCTACGAAATGGCATACACGATGCACGAGATGAGATGGCATACACAATGCGCTAATATACAACTTAGCATACACAATGCTATGGAATGAAATGGCATACACAATGCAATATGGGCTTACACCAACACAAGTGAACCTCAGTCACACTCACATAGGAGGCCATAAGATGAAAATGAGACAACTCGAAATACGTGCACGCGTGCACGCAAACCGAGAACCGAATCTACGGCACGGAATGCCACTCTAATGAGACATGCCAAGACATGGAATATAGCATACTATAATGCAAATTTCAAAGGCAAAGTGAGATGCAAAACAGCCCCGAAATAAAACCCGATGCATGGAACGAGTCCCGAAACATGAATTTTGATGCATGAGATGGCCTATAGCTATGCAATGCATGCATAATTTGAT
Source organism: Camellia granthamiana (assembly GCA_036172215.1). Classification (NCBI taxonomy): domain Eukaryota; kingdom Viridiplantae; phylum Streptophyta; class Magnoliopsida; order Ericales; family Theaceae; genus Camellia; species Camellia granthamiana. Next base: position 116,191,059 of record CM069903.1, read on the forward strand.
CATGAAGTGTTAAGACAGATTCAAGACAGTCCCAAAACAAGCATTTTTACAGTTTTAAACATGGCCAAACAGCAAGCACAAGTGGGGCTAAATTAGCATGCAAAAAAGGGGGCCAAGAGAGGAGTATGAGACAACCCACAAATGCTGGCCCCAAACAGAGAAAGGGCCTTCTACAACATTGAAAAGGGACCAAAAATATGACCTTCCACAGTTTATGACAGACCCCAAAAACGGATACAAGTATGGCAAACAACTCATGCAAGAAATGGGCCAACAAAGGGGCAAAGAAGTAGCTGATATATGCTGGCCCCAAACAGGTTAGGGCCCTTCAACAATGTTGAAGAGGGGCCCAAAATATGGCTTTTTACAGTAGATGATCAAGCCCAAAACAGTATAGAAATATGCTCAAAATGCTATGCAAAATTAAGGCCACAAGAGGGCTATAACATGAAGTATACCAAGGATGTCTCAAACAGCCCTAGACCCTTAATGAGACATGAAGAGGGGGTCATTTTAGGGCCATTTTCAGTTCGGACCAAGGTCCAAAAATAGAGACACAATAGCCTAATAAATCATGCAAAAATGGGGACCAAAGAGGGATGTAATGGCAAGTGATACATGGAGGTCCCAAACAGTGATGAGCCCTTCTTCAATATTGAAGAAGGGCTCAAAATAAGCCTATCTACAGTTTACATCATGCTCCAAAACAGATTACACATAGGCCAAAAATACTATGCAAGATTATGGCATACAAAGGGGGAATGAAGCAAGTGCAAGATGGGGGTCCCAAACAGGGTAAGACCCTTAATGAAAGATGAAATATAGCTCAAAAAAATGCCACTTTCAGTTTTGGTCGGAGCTCAAAACAGCAAGCAAAAGGGGCTAAGAAAACTTGCAAAAATGAGCTAGAAAGAGGGAGAAATCAACTCACCCTTGAAGACCAATCCTTTGCTACCTCTTGGACCAAGAAAAGCTGCCTCCTAGCCTCTGAGAAGACCTCCAAGCTGTTGGAAATGGAAGTGGTGGTGTGGTGCTAGGTGGTGATGAAGAAAGGGGTGTAGAACTTGGATGTTTTTTTAGGTTGAAGATGGAGATGGAGGGAGATATGTATGCAAAGCTCTTAGCCAATTTTTTGTAACCCTAAAACCAGAGCTGCGCAGCTGGTTATATAGGCCAAAGAGAGGAGAAAAGAGGGGGAAAAAAATGGAGGGAAAATGCACCAAGTTTCCCTCCAAAAAAAGCCCCCCCCCCGGATACAGATTTTTGGGGGGAAAAAGGTATACAGCTGTAATGTATCAACACTGAGGAACAAGGCCGGCCAACTATTAGAGCTGCAGGTGGCCGGTCGGCTACCCCCCATGGCCGGCCGGCCAAGGGTCAAAATGGTCAAGTTGAATTTCTGGCCGACCATCACAAAAAGGTGTCCTCCCAGGTGCCCTCAACACAACCCTGTGGTTCAAAACTGGCAACTGTAAAACAGGAGAGAGAATAGGCCATTTTTAGGAGGGGTTCAAAAGGGTCAATAACAATTACTGGCCGGCCATGTAACATTGGTGTCCTCCCAGGTGTCTACAACACAAATATGTGGTTTGGAATTGAAGAAAGTGGCCTTAAGGTGGTCAACATTGGCTTGGAAGTGAGAAAAACGAGCGTCGGAGGGCGATGATGGAATATAACTGGTTGCTGGAACAATTACTAGCCTCCCACCCTTCTACGACCTTCCTGGTGATGAAACAGAGGTACCTGCCAAAAATGAACGAAAACCGATGCAAAATGAAGGTTCGGGGGCCGAGACGCGCAGTTCGAGGCCCCGAAAACTGACTTTTAGGCATCGGGAGTGGTGTTCGACCACGAAGTGGGTCTCTCGGACCTCAGTGTCCCTCAAAAGGGAGTAAATAAGATGCATGCCAAAAACCGGAGCAAACGGAGATAGTTAGGCGGTCCCGAACCGAGGCACACGGCCTGACGGCTCTGAAAACCGGGAACCGGGCTCCGAAATGGGCAAAATGGCCTGCGACCACGAAATATAGCCTACGGCCATTGAGAGACGATCTACGAGACCTCTCCCTCCCCTCAGGAAGAAAAACAGAGAAAACCGAGCCTAGTTCGCAAACCGAGGCAAGGCACAGAAAAGTTCGGAAGTCCGGAGGCAGGGCTCACGGCCGAGATTCTGAAACCTCTGGACGAGCACGATATGCAACATCACCAAGCGCTCAATCGGTGACGTCTGAGTCTTAAGGTCGGTCAAAAATGGGGTGTCTACAGGTACTGTTTAGGGGCTGTGAACAATATCCATAAACAGTGTTTTGGCTGTTAAAAAGTCTTGAAAATACAAGAGGGAAAGAAGGAGAAGAAGAAGATTGATTTAGGAATCACTCATAGAATTCCTTAGTCATCACACTTAGGCTTCGTTTGGGAAGTGGGTTGGCTTTTTTTGCTATTTTAGCTTGGGGCTAAAAAACCTGATTTGGGAAGGGCTTTTGACTTTTTTGGCTTTTTTGTAAGAGAAAGAATGTAATGATTATGGGTTGAATGTGATATTTTGTGTTATTGGGTTAAAAAATCTATTTTGTTTTTCGTGACTATTTTAGCCAAAAAATCCTCAAACCCAACTTCCCAAACATAGGCTTAGGGTTATGATTGCATCACACCTAAGGTTAGGATTGCATCACTCAAATCTAAAGAGGCTTCAAAGCTCTCAAAATTCTTTAAAATGTCAACTCTATTGAATTAGAATCATTACATGACTTCATATAGATTTCAGACTTCCTAAACCAATTATAACAAAAAAAAAGAAACTACTAAAATATCTTTAACTTCTAAAACTAATATAAAACTAAATAAGAAACATAAATAGAACCTAATTAAGTAACTTGACCCACAAAACAACCCTGGACAACCCCTACAGTCCATGACAACAATAATAAAAATTACCAAAATGCCCTTGATCTAAAAATCCTACAAAACATAAAAATAATTATAAAATAAGATTCTAATAATACTAGAAACATAATTATATAAAATTCTTATCAATTTCTCTATAAAATCATGCTAATGTCCAAATATCATTGCTTTTTTGAATTTAGCCATCCTTGGGCTTTTTATACTCTACATCACTTGATATATAATTTAAAGATAATAACACAATGCAATGTAACACTAATTTCTAAAGTCTAGAGAAGGGGAATTGGGTAGTGGGGGCTTAGGGATAGATGTCCTAATGACATACAGTGATGGATAAGCCAATTTGTATCATTTTCTTGGGATGGAAGTGTGCTTCAATTTAAAGTGGTGCTTCTTGCGTTGGGGTTGTCTTTAGTTTGCTTGGAAAGGGTGGGAGATCAAATTAAGGACAGTAAATTCAAGTTTGGGAGGGTGGGAGAGAGTGGTTGTGAGAGTGGTAAAAGGGTTTTGGGGAGTTGAAATAGAAGATTGATTAGGAGTTTAGGAAATGGGTTGTTTTACCATTATGTGGTATCTCTGGGGGTATTCTGATAATTTGGGACGAAATAGTCGTTTTTGATTATGAAATAGTGGTTGGGGTGTTTCTCTTTGTTGGTTAGGTTTGGAAACTTGACAATAGTGAGTGGTGGCTTCCTGGTGTTTATGGTCCTAATCCTAATTGTGCTAAGGAGAGAAGGGAGTTTTGCGATAAACTTGTTGGGCTGTTTGGTTTATGTTTCCCCAATTGGTATGTGGGATGAATTATAATGTGAATAGATTTTTAGCTAGAAAGCTAAACGGTTCTAGAGTCACAAGGAGTATTAGAGATTTTGGGGCTTTCATTAGGGAATGTGACTTGATTGATCCCCCATTATCTAGTGCTTAGTTTTACATGGTCTAATATTTAGTCAAATTTGGTGTGTTGTAGACTAGATAGGTTTTTTTTTCTTTGGGATGGGAGGAAAGATTTTCAAACATTATTAGAAAGGTTGTTCTTCCTAGTCCCTTTAAATGGGGGACTTCTCCTTTAAGGTTTGAGAACATGTGGCACTCTTTTAGAAAATGCTTCGAGCAATGTGGGCTAGTTGGGATGGTCATCGATGAGAAGGATTCAAGTTCATGAAGAAATTGAAAATGATAAAGGAGAAATTAAAAGTTTGGAACAAAGAGCTTTTTAGAGATTTGACTGTGGTTAAAAATGAGATCATTGAAAGGCTCGAGGAGTTGGATGGTTGAGTCTGTGGGGGGTTGATGAATTTTCGAGAAAAGCTAGAGTTGAATTAAAGATGAACATGGAGGAAATTGTGTTTAGAGAACAATTTTTTGGATGGCAAAGTGCCAAAATAAAATGGATTAAGGATGGTGGTAATGACTCGAAAATGTTTCGCAAGGTTGTAGATAGATAGATAGATAAAAAAAAGGAATTTATAAAGATATTGAAGGTATCAAACTAAGTGAAATATGTAACTTTTATTCAAATTTATATTGAATAAGAGAGGGGGGTTGTCACGACCCCATCTCACCCCTATAGGATATTGAGGTGACCGGTCAGTAGTCCTTGATTACCTAAGGTCTAATTCGTCAAATCAAAGAATGGACTCAGAATATATCAGGGCTTAAAAGCGGAAACATCCCATTATTAATTCATTAAGTCCATTAGAGTAGTGCATAAGTAGATATGAAATGAAACAGACAAGCTTCTTTCATTAACTTCCATATAATTTACATCATATACAAACATTACAGAAGTATAGACATTACGACCATAATATACAAACGTCTACTAACTATTACAACTCAACACAATCTCTTCTTACAAGGGTACAAAAGTCTCAAAAGAGGTAACAAAATAAAAACTCTTCAAAACAAAGGCTTCCATCTAATTTTGCTCTTCGTTGCCATCACCTACATATATATAAGAAGGGGTGAGCTATGGCCCAGTGAATATCATAGTAAAGTGGTAAATGAATGAATTTTGATCCCATTTGCAAAGCATTATATCATACACATTTTCAAAAAGCATTTGAACATTTCTCACAAGAATAATTCATATATGAAACATAATAGCAAGGTACATCCATTAGAACATGACATAGGGATAATCAGCCCGGGTACTAATTAAACAACCCACCCTCAAGTGGCACACGAGATCTCAACAGCGGCCAATGGTGCATGAAATCGTCCTCCAATGGCTAGGACTATCAAAGGATGCCATTTAATAGATTCATACAAAGAATAGAGGACATTCATTCATTCCGAACTACAATGGAGATTCCACAAAACATAATATATCTTTGAGTTACCAAACAATCTTTTTGAACGTAACTTTACAATAATATTACTCACAATGGCTCTTGTTCAGGGTATACTTCTCTCGATTTTGACCTACACAAGCAAACATACAAATATTGATGAAACAAAATGCGAAACGAACGTGTCAACTTAATTTCAATTTTCTTTCTTTAACTACTCTTACGTAAAGTTGGTTTCTAAGCCTTATTCAATTCCATTTTAGGTATTAACCAAGTGTAATGAGGTGCGGTGAGTTGAAACAAGCGAAAAGGGATCAAATCGAGCAAATGCTCTGTTGGCCACATGTGCAGTGGGTTTTGGCCGCATCTGCGGTTTGGTGCAGAATGTTTTTGGGGCTGGTGAGGGTTGGCCGCATGTTCGGAAAGGCTGGCCGCATGTGTGGTTGTGCACAGGCAAAACGGGGCTGAAGGCGTTCTTCGTGTTTTTCATCCATTTTTCTTCATTCAAACCTTTAAAACATGATATCTTGAGTTCTAAAACATGAATAATTGTTATGAGATTCATGGAAAACATTGTATGCAAAAGAATTCAAAGTTTAAACAATCAAAACACAATTTTCTCACAAGAATTCTTTGAATCTATTATCTTTTCGAACTCTTTCCATTTCTTCATTTTCAATCTCTCCCAAACCTATCTTAAGTGATTTTCTAGCTAGATTAAAATAACAACACAAGAAAAATGATGAGTTTTCTTATCTTTTGGTGATTTTTTAATTTTAATTTTTATTGATTATTATTTTTTAAAATTTTCTAGGCTTAGAATTGAGGTTCCCTTGATTTTTCTTTCTTTTCTCCTTTTCTCTTCTTCTCCTTCTTCTCTAGCTCAAGAACAAGAACTCTCTCAATGTTTCTCCTAGGTTCTCCTTTCTTCCTTTTGTTTAGTGTAGGGATGTTATTTAACCTCAGTGTTTCACTAATTACTCCATTAGTTTAATTAACCAAGCTTAGTTCTAATTAATCAATATTAGTTCTTAATCATAATTAGTCTAATTAGTCTTACTTCGGGTTAATTAATCTTGCTTAGTTTTCACTAGTCCCGCTTAATTTTTAATGAAGTTCTCAAAAGACTATTAATTAGACTAAGATCATTAAGCTCCTCAACTAAGGTTTCCTAAGATTTCTAGACACTCAATATTCAAGTTCAAAGTCTTTCCCCTAACTCCATAATGTTCACCAAATTGCTACACTAAGGTTCCTTATTCAAGTCACTCTAGCTTCCTTAGGTTTTCTTCCAAACACAAGCTTTCCTAAGTTTTTTTTATCGTAGGTTCTTTTCCTCAAAGTCTCCTATTCACACTAAACAATTCTAAGCTCTCCTCTAAACAATCGTTCACATATACAATACAATGCAAAATAGGAAAAATCTAAAATGGATGAATGCGATGTCAAGCAATGCATGATGTGGGTGTTATAGGGGTTGTGAGGCCTATTGATGGATTGGATTGGGTCTCGATTGGTGTGGCTAAATCAGGATGATTGAAGAGGCCTTTTGATGAAAGGTAGATTAGAAAGAAGGGCGGTTTTTGACTGTAAAAGAGATAAATCCCCAGGTATGGATGGGTTTTCTATGTTGTTTTTTGAGACTGTTGGGAAGTTGTTAAGAATGATTTATTCAAATTCTTTGAGGAATTTTTTGAGAATAGGGTTGTGAATGCTTGCATTATTGCTTTTATAATTTCGTAAATTTTAAGGATATGTTCGTAAATTTTATTTTTTTATTTTTTATTTTTTATAATTTTAATAATGTGATATGTATGAAAATAAAATTTGGTAAAGAAATATTAACATTAAATTAAATTTCTATGAAACATTCAAACAGTGTAGGAATTTTTTTTAAAAATAAAGTAGCTTAATAGATAAGGGAAAATAAATAAATATATAAAGCAACAGCCTAATAGATGAGGAAAAGAAAAAGAAAAAAAAAAAAAAGAAACATCAAAGGGAAGAAATGTGAGAGAGCGAGAGAGGGAGACAGACAAAACGTGAGCAAGAGAACGAGAGACAGAGAAGAGAGAGAGAGAGAGAGAAACCTGTTCTATTGTTGTTGCTGTGGTTGATCGAGACAGAAGGAACTAGATTTTTGCTTCAATGCTTCTTCGATTTGTGGATTTTGAGGTTAGGGTTTTTCTTCTTCTCACCGTTTGATTTTTTTTTTTTTTTTTTTTTATTTTAGTTAATGCGTATGTGGATTTGAGGGATCTGATTTGTATTATTTTCAAGTCAACTTATTTATAGTATCTGGATCGTATCTCCCATGTATCCATGTGTATCCGAGCCGTATTCGAAATTCAAAAACAAAGAAAAGAAAAGAAAAGAAATAAAGGGATACTTTTCTACCATATTCGATACGTATCCTGACGTATCGGAATCCGTATCCGATACTCGTACGCGACCCATTTTGGAGTATCCGTGCTTCATAGTTTAGTTCAGTTCTTCTACAGGAAACAGTAGTAACTTTACCGTATGGAGTCTATGGACAAATAGTAGCTCAAAGTCAATGCACCATACTTTTAAAAAGCCCGTTGAAGCTTCAAGAATCCCTTAAAGTTGAAGATGCAAGGGCCCAACAGCAAAGCTACTGTTTTGTAACCACATAGGGAAATTAAAAAAAACAAAAAAAAAACATTGTTTTCTAGGGTTTGTAGTTTGAGAGTTGATATCCACACAAAAAGACAACTGGATTGTTATATAATAAGTCCAAAGGTCTTTTAGAAGACCTAGTCGATTCATTCTCTAGCGAAAAAATGCAAAAAAAAAAAAAAAAAAGGCTTTAGAAATAATAAAAAAAGTCCACTCAGGTCCAACTAGTTGTGAGTTAACCCATGATGTTCAGAACCGTGTGATTCGGCGATTGATTGGCCATTTCCGATTCACTCTACTAGTTCATATTGATTTGTATGTATATTGAATTGAATTGGACGATTTTAAATCCTGAATTGCACGCTCCTAATAATAGAGGTCTTAATTGCAAATGAAGGAGTGGAAGAATGTAGAAGGTCTAATAGGAGGGTTTAATATTTGAAGTAGACTTTGAGAAAATTTATGACCACGTGGATTGGGATTTCTTGGAAATTGTGTTAAAAAAAAAAAGGGATTTGGAGAGAGATGGAGGAGATGGATTCATGGGTGCTTGTCCTCTTGTAATTTGTCTGCCATGGTCAATGAGAAGTTAGGGGAAAGCTTCAATGCATCTAGGGGTTATAGGCAACGTTTCCCCTCTTTCTCTCTTTCTTTTTACATTGGTCGTGGATCGTTGATGTTTTGGGGAGAATGGTTGATTGGGAAAAGGTTTGGTGTTGCTAATGGTTGTTTTGGGAGAAATGGTGTTTTGGCATCCCATATACAATTTGCTAATGAGACCATCTATTTTTTTTATTTTTATTTTTTATTTTTTTATTTTTTTATTTTTTTACTTTGGGGGAGGATTCTAAGTGGGTAACTAACTTGCTTATAGAGGGTGGCAAATATTTTTTGGGTGTTCCATTGTGCACCTGCCCTTTAGGTATTTGGGGTTGCCTTTGGGGGATAATCCTAGGACGGAATCTTTTTGGGCTTTGGTGTTAGAGAAGATTGATAAAAAATTGGAAGCGTGGAGGAAAACGACCTTTTCTAGAGGAGGTAGGTATACTTTGGTGTAGTCTGTTTGTGCAATATCCCAATTTTTTATTGTTCGAGATTTTGGTGGAGTTGCAAACAAAATTGAAAAGCTGAATATGGAATTTTTTGTGGGAGGGTTATGTTTTGTGCAATATCCGAATCTATTATTTTTCATTGTTCAAGATTTCATTGGGGTCGGGTTGCAAACAAAATTGAAATGATGAATATGGAATTGTGTGGGAAGATTTAGAGGAAGGGAAAAGGGATCATTTGGTTAATTAGGGGACAGTCTGTCTCGCATGAAATAAGGGGGAATTGATTGTAGGAAGCATTGTAACAAGAACATTGCATTTATGGGAAAGTGATTATGGAGATTTCCAATCGAGCGGAGTCACTTTGGCATTCAATATTGAGAGCAAATACAAGGTCCAAGCGAATGGTTGGGATTTTCTTGTAGTTAACTAGGGCAATTGTCGCTATCCTCGGAAATCTCTTTCTGGTATCCTTTCTGTATGCTCTTGATTCTTATCATTTAAAGTGGGAAACAATAAAATTAACTGGTTTTGGGAAGATGTTTGAGTGGGCGAGAATTCCTTTTATGTTTTGTGCCCACGCTTGTATTGTTTGGTCCAATCTCCAAATGTGGCTGTTGCTCAATGGCTGGTTCACTTTCGGCCCTGATCTCTTGAAATTTAACTTTTTCATAAATCTTAATGATCATGAAGCCTATGAATTAGCATCTTTGTAGGTTATTCTTGATGATTTTTATTTGGGCCCTGATGTTCATGACAATAGGGTGTGGTTGTTTTAATCCTTGGGACTTTTTCAAGCAAGTCCTTCATTCTCTATTATCAATAATCCCAGTGTTCCCTGGTTTCCTCATTTTAAAAGAATTTGGAAAGTGATTGTGCCTTTGAAGGTTAAGGTGTTTATCTGTATGTTGACTCATATTAGTCTCATTACTAATGACGTCTACCAAACTGCACGACCTTTTTCCTATCTTTGTCCTCAATTGTGCATCATGTGTCAAAGGGAGGAAGAATCGTTGGATCATTTTTTTGCATTGCTGGCTTTGTCTTTGTGGAATAAGATTATTCACTTTGGCAAAGATGTGTTGGGTGACTCTGGATTCTTGTTACCATTTTGGCTTTTGATGGATATTTGGGGTTTTGGATGCAATAGGAAGGCAGAAGTGTGTTTGGAGGCTGTGTTTTTATTTTTTTATTTTTTTTGCAATTTTTTAGGTCATTTGGTTGGAATGTAACGAAAGAATTTTTGAGTACAAGGAGGACATTGATTCCCTACGGGATAGAGTTTGTTTTTGTCATCTTTTTGGCCATTGGTTTCTTCTACCTTTAGAGGGTTTCCTCTCTTTTTGATTCTAGTAATTGGAGGGTAGTTTGCAATCTGTAGCTTGAGATGTTTTTTTCTTCTCTTTTTCTTTTTTGGTTTTTCTTTGGAGGACATCTTGTTCTCTGATGTCTTGTAATCCTCTTTTTATTTAATAAAATCCTTTTGTTGTCCCCCCCCCCCCCCCCCCCCACAAAAAAAAAAAGAAAAAAGAAAAGAAAAGAGAGAAGAAAAAAAATGAATAGTTATAAATTTATATATATATATTTTGTCATTAGATTACAAGTTATTTTATTTGAACTTGTAATGTGTTTCATGTGGTTTGAACAATAGAGAGGGGTTCCTCAATTGTGTCAAGCATGTCCGAGTCTAGAAATTTTTAAAAAATAACAAGACATGTTTGGAATGGTGTCTGAGAGGTGTCAAGAAGTTTGTGATGAGTGTCTTGTCATGTTGGTCTCCCACACAGTGCCCGACATGACACCATCTTTTTAGAGGTGTTTCGCTCCTTCCATACATAACCTTTTAGAAAAGCCATAATGTTGTCACTTCACTACGCTGAACTAACTCGTTGTTCGTCATTATATTAACATCGAAGGATGCTTTGTTGGTTAAAGTGCTATTGTCATTCTGTTGTTTAGCAGATCTTCTATTTATTTTTTTAACTCTTGAGCATTGGCTGAGGAGATAATTCCTGTGGAGATATGATAGTTCATGGTTGCTTAAGGGAAAGAGAAAGATCCTGTTTTGTCATGATAACTGCCTCTGGAATGTCTTAAGCTGAGATCTGCTGTCTGCATGATTGGCAACCAATATTCTAACCAGAAGTAGTGTGAAGGATATATATATATTTTTTTTCTAGAATTGTTTTAAACCTAACATATATTTCATGAATTGAATTTTCTTCTGGAGTGGCCAAAGGTTTACCTGATGTCATAATTGAAATGTTGTGTTATCCATGATTTGATTGATTCAATTGTTTAATTCTGATGATATTCTATGAAGCAGTTGCACATTTGTGTTTCATAGTTCTTGCATCCTCTTCAGGAGTGATCAAAGTATGTCCTCTCCTAGGATTTTGATGAATCCAATTCATGGCATCATCAAAGAACGGGACATAGAGACAAATCATCATGATTTGCTCATTCCTGAAAATAATTTTATCATCTAGACATAGCAGGGAATTGAGAATTCTGATTTTTATTTGAATCCGTAGATTAGGCATAGTGTGGATAGAAATCCAATATTTTGCAATGGGGGAGTGTTAGCCATGATAGTTAAGGGGCCCAGTATGTGCATCTATCAAACAGAACCACGGACCATGGGTCATTGACTCATTGTCAATGTTAGAAAGTCATAATTCCATTTGGACTATTTAAGAATAGTCTTTTTGCACTTCGTTTATGGTCTCCTGCATAATTTCTGGTTGCAGCATTTATAAATACAAATTACTGGTGCAACCGTGATGGGAACCATCTTTTAGAAATTTGAACTCTTCAGGGTGTCTTACTTCTGCTTGGATTGATGTATTGAAGTGAATATCTTGTAGTACATCATGCAAGTCCTTTATAAGTATGGCTCTTTTATTGTCAATGACTATGCAAATAAGAAGGATCTTGGGAAGTGTGAGGTACGATTTTTGGTCTGGTTAGTGGTGTTTGGCAATTGTACCTGGTGGAGTTATTCTGTTTGGAGATGCAAGTTGTTGATCTTACAGCTATTTCTGTGGGGAATAATAAATAATTAAGAAGGGAGTTCTGTTTGGAGGTGAACAGCGTTGCTCTGGAAAATACATTAGTGGTGAGTGGCAGTGAGCTTGAGGTGCTTCCGTAATCTCTTCCCTGGTAGAGCCCACAAGGCAGAATTTTTTCACAGGTTTGATGAAGGGCACCATTGGTTGTGCTATTCTTGAATTCTAAACTATAACCAACCCAAAAAAATCTAAACTATAAAAGATTTTTTTGTAGGTTGCAAGGATCGTATCAGTGTATTGTTAAACATTTTTTTTTTTGGAAATGTACAGAAATATAACTAATGCTATGTAATAATTAATTATGTCCATAAACAATCAAATTAATGAAAATTAACACTAATTTAACATAAAAACAAATTACATATAAATCAACAAGTGCTTAGATACGTGTTGCGTTAGGCTCCAGGGATATAGTTAGATGTTAGTTTCTCAACTTCACAACTGTGGTTAGATTTGTGTTGCGTTGTTGATGGTTTGATATGAGTTATATATTTTTTTGTAAAATTTAACCTTCATGTTTCCAAATATTGTAATATGACCGTGTCCCTTGTGTCTCAGTGTGTCCCCATCATGTGCATGTCCTATATGTGTCCGACATGGCTAAGACACCTAGAATTGAAGTGTTAGTGATTCATGCATAGAACCAAAGTGAAGGTGGGGAACATGTGACAATTAGGGAGAGACGGGCGCGGGCGCGGGAGGGGGCGTAAGAGAATATGGATGTTTGGTTTTATGGTGCAAGTTGTCTTAATATAGTGTTAGTAGGAAGATGGGTGTTTGGTTATGTAATTTTTAGGTTGTTTAAATTGTAAAATTATCTTTTTGCTCGTTAGGTTAGATTGACTTGGTTATTGATTGGGACACGCGTCTCCAATTGGAGAAGGGTGGTGTGTTAGGTAGCTGATAGCCAACATGTAAAAAGCCTCTCGGATCTCTTATGAAAATGAATCCTACTTTGAATTGATTAAATGCTAGGTTGTTCCCCTTAAGTGACGCGTTGCGCCTGCCTTCGGGTGTTTCGAAAAGTGAGTAAGGGGCGCTGCATCGATGCCTGGGTGCGGTGAAAAATGGGCAAAGGTTTTTGCGTTTTTCTGTACGAGCTCGAATAAAGAAGCTAGTTCAAGACTATAGGTTTAGGGTAGTTACATGGAATATAGGAACTTTAATTGGTAAGACTATGGAATTGGTCGATGCCATGATTAGAAGGAGAGTTAGTATAACTTGCGTACAAGAAACTAAGTGGATGGGTGAGAAAGCTAAGAAAATAGAGGATATCGGTTTTAAATTATATTATAGTGGCGAGGATAGACACATGAATGGGGTAGGAATAATAGTTGCCGAGGGTCTTATAGAAAATGTAGTTGTGGTCATTAGGAAAGGTGATAGGATTATGTTAGTTAAACTAGTTATTGGAGAGAATATAGTGAATGTTATTAGTATATACGTCCCCCAAATAGGATTAGATAATTAGACTAAGAGAAATTTTTGGGACCAAATTACAGGAGATACCCGTAGGAGATAACCAAATTATAGGTGGAGATTTCAACAGCCATGTAGGAATAGACAAACTAGGTTATGAGAGGGTGCATGATGGGTTTGGTTTTGGTGATAGAAATGAAGCTGGAGAGAGTATTTTAAATTTTGTGTTGGCTTCTGGTTTGGTGGTGGCCAATACTATGTATAAGAGAGAGGAGCATTTGATAACCTTCAAGAGTGGGTCAATTATTAGCCAAATAGATTACTTTCTAGTAAGAAAAGTAGACCGTCTAAAATGCAGTGACTGTAAAGTGATTCTTGGAGAGAGCATGACGTCTCAACATAGGATTTTGGTACTAGATCTATGCTTGAAAGGGTAATACCAAGCTAGGAAGGATAGTGGGTATCGTAGGACGAGATGGAGGGACCTAAACGGTGGTAAACTAGAAAAATTTAAGAATAGAATTGATAAAGAAGGTACTTGGGACTTGGAAGATGATGCTAATACTGTGTGGAATTCGATAGCCAATTTTATAAGGAGAATCTCAAGGGAAGTCCTTGGAGAGTCGAAAGGAAAGGGACCCAACTATAAGGAAACTTAGTGGTGGAGGGAAGAGGTTCAAGCGTTGGTAAAGACGAAAAAGAGTTTTAAAAAGTGGCAGAATGATAGAATTGAGGAAAACCTTAAGAGCTACAGATTAGCCAATAAGGAGGTCAAAAAAGTAGTGAGAGGTTAAGTTGAAAGCTAATGAAGACCTATACACTAGACTAGATGGTAAGGAGGGAGAGAAGAGAATACAAATTGCTAAGATAAGAGAGGAAAATAAGAGATTTTAATCAGATTAAGTACATTAAGAATGAGGACTCTAAGGTGTTGGTGTTGGTGTTGGTGAAGGATGAAGAGATTAGGTGAAAGAACTATTTTGAGAAGTTGTTAAATGAGGAACATGGAAGAAGGTCAAAAGGGGAGGAAGTAGCTAGTAATAAGGAAAACTAAGACTATAGGTTCTATCGCATGATTAGGAATTTTGAAGTGGAGATTGCACTTAAAAAGATGAAAGAACATGAAATCGAATAAGGCTTTAGGACCCAATGATATCCCTATTGATGCTTGGAAATGTTTGGATAAAAATAGGGTTTGCTTGGTTGACTAGTTTATTTAGCAATATTTTGTTGATTAGAAAAATGCTAAAGGAGTGGAGGAATAGTATTTTAGTGCCAATTTATAAGAATAAAAGAGATGTTCAGAATTGCAACAATTATAAAAGGAATCAAGCTGACGTGTCATATAATGAAAGTGTGGGAGAGTGATGGAACGTCAATTGTGAGATATTACAGAGGTGTCAGAGAATCAATTTGGATTTATGCCTGGTAAATCAGCAATGGAAGCGATCTATCTTTTGAGAAGAGTAATAGAAAAGTACAGAGAAAAGAAATGAAAAGAGACATTCATATGGTTTTTATTGATGTTGAGAAATCATATGATAAAGTGCTTCGAGATATAATCTGGTGGGTGCTAGGGAAGAAAGTGGTGACAAAATGTTACATTGATGTGATTAGGGACATGTATGAAGGTGTGGTGACCACTATTAGATTGTCTGCTGAAAAGACAAGTGAATTTTCAATTATTGTGGGGTTACACCAAGAATCAACCTTAAGTCCTTATCTTTTTACTTTAGTTATAGATCAGTTAACAAGAAATATTCAGGATGATGTGCCGTGGTTTATGTTTTTTGTAGATGATATCGTGTTAATGGATGAGACTAGAGAATGTGTTAACACTAATTTAGAGACTTGGAGAGAAGCACTTGAATCTAAAGACTTTAGGATAAGCAGAACTAAGGCAGGGTACATAGAATGTAATTTTAGTAATAGTAACAATGGAAGTAGAGGAGAAGTGAAGATTGAGAATTAAGAATTGAGAACTGAGAACTAAGCACTACATAAGAGTGGACATTTTTGTTATTTAGGATTGATTATCACAACTGTTGTGGAGATTGGAGCGAATGTGATCTATAGAATTAAGGTGGGGTGGCTTAAGTGGAGGAGTGTGTCTGAGGTACTGTGTGATAAACGAGTACCCACGAGACTAAAAGGAAAGTTCTGTAGAACGGCTATTAGACCAGCGATGTTGTATGGGATGGAATGTTGCGCAACTAAGAAACAACATGTAGATAAGATGAGTACTGCTGAGATGAGGATGCTAAGGTGGATGTGTGGTAAGACTAGAAAAGACAGAGTTAAGAATGAGTATATTCGTGAATAGGTAGTAGTACTGATAGAATATAAGTTGAGAGAGAATAGATTAAGATGGTTTGATCATATGCAATGGAGACCAATAGAGGCACTAATGAAAAGATGGGATACAATGACAGTAGATGGAAGTGTTAGGGGAATAGGCATACCTAGATTGACGTGGACTGGTGTAGTAAATAGAGATATGAATCTCCTGAATTTGACTAACCAAATAGCCGTTGATATAGTCGAGTGGAGAAGAAGGATTCATGTAGCCGACCCATTTCATGAGACTTAAGGCTTGGTTTGGTTTGGATGATATAGAAAAAATGAAAATAGTTAAAAGAAAAAAGTGAAATTGTCCCTTAAATAATTGGATATGTTTAAGGTCTACAGTCGGCACATCATTTTACATAAAGGGTTCAAGTGGATTATTTGAAAAATAAATTGCAATGCAAACTGAGAACCATCATATTAATGTCAAACAAATTAATTTTATCATGCACAAATGAATGTGATTCTAAATGTGGGTAAGGTTCCAACCAAATAAGGTCTAACAAAATATCAAAAATACAAAATATTAGTAGTAAACAATGGTCAAGGGGTTTCCAAGGTGTGGGAGTTCCTCTGGGCAAAAAAGGTTACTTTTTTATTTATTTGTTAAAAAAATTAAGATTAAGGTTCAATGAAAGTCACTGAATATTAGAATCTCATAACCAAAAGGTGTTTAAAGAGTTAATCATGCTAGATTTTAGTACGGATGGAAAAAAGAAAGTAACATTGATATCATTTACTAATAAAAGGGTACCTGTAATAGCAAAGAAACAATTGACTTAACCATGTCCTCTCTTGTTTCTCTTGCTCTCTATTTCTCATCTTCTCTTTTTAGTTTCTTAGATTCTAATTTAAGAATATTATTTGTTTGTAAATATTTTCTTTAACAAAAAGAGACAAATAAAATTATAGCTTTTGTTGGATATTCATAATAGGCCTGGAAACAACTAATTATTTTGGAATGTTTCGCAGTGTTTTGGTGCATTTTGATGAAAACTGAAATTTTGTTTTTCAGTGATGTTTCTTGTCAGTTTTCTAGGAAATGAATACGTCACGATCATTTTGATGTAAACAAAACAAAATTTTGTTCTTTGGTAGATTTTAGGAACTTGTTAATGTATATCTCCATGAAGTCTGGAGGGGATTTCTTCCATATGTTTGGAGTTTTGACACATGTTTCTTTTGCTAGAAATGGTCACATTCATGGAGTTATTAGTCCGGCCTATATCATACGACTTGTGCCATTGAAGTTGAACATATAACTACTTCCCATTTTTTCTTCTATGTTTTAAATAAAATAAGTTCTGTTGTCCTACAATTAGGTAGGCACACAAGCACGTGGAGGTCTCTCCACATTCATGGGGTTAATAGGAAGTTTCCAGGTCTGCAATGGATACAAACACATTTGGTTGCTTTGCTTACATTTCTTCTAGGAAATATCATTTTATGTTTGCAAACTTGGTTACTACTTATTTACCTAAGTTCTTTGTGTCTTGTAGCTATGTTATTAAAATAAATGTAGTTTAATGGTATAATCTGCCTGCTGCTAGAAATGTTACGACAAGCGTTTCTTATGCTAGAAATGGTCATGTTCATGTTGTTAATAGGTATTCTTGGTCTGTAAGGGATATACCAATACATTTGGTTGCTTACAATTCTTCTAGAAAATCTCGTGGCATCATTTTCTTCTATTTTTGTAAATTGGGTTCTCTATGTGTTTACCTATTGGTTCCTTACACTTCTTCTAGAAAATCTCGCGGCATCATTTTCTTCTATTTTTGTAAATTGGGTTCTTTGTGTGTTTAACTAAAGTCTAACAAGCAAGGACAATTCGAAGTAGTGTATCATACATTTCTTGACACCTGTCGAACACACGTCCAATATATCCTACAATTTTTAAAAATTCTAGATTCGGACATACATTAGATACTTGGGAGCACTACACATGAAATATATTACAAGTTTGAATAAAGTGTAACTTGAAATTTAATGATAAAGAAAAACATTGTAAATTTGCACATATTCTTCTCCTTTAGACTGTAGAAATTAGTAGTACACTACATTTTATTATTAGTTTTGAATGAAATATGTACATTACATATAAAAATTGCTTATCTTTATAACTATATATTTGTGTCCAAATTTTTTTGAAAATTTTCATTTCAACTTGTTTGTGTCATGTTGCTTGTCTGTCTGTGTCAGTGCTTCTTTGCCTAAAGTTGTGTCTTATAGCTAATGTTATTATAAATAAATGTGGGGTTGTTTAATGGTATAACCTGCCTGCTGCAGGGACTGCTTACCCTCTGTGGGATGCATGATTCGGAAGCTAAGCCAGTCTTACTGTGCTCTTGCAATGACAACTCTGTTCGCGTCTATGACTTACCATCGTGAGTTTTGACATTTAATTACTATTTATTTCATGGGAAAATTATGTAAATAGTCTTGTACTTTACACGATGTGTCAATTTGGTCCTTGTAGTTTCAATTTGTTTGATTTTGCCCTTTAATTTAACGGATTATGTCATTTTAGTCCAATAAATAATGGTTGTTAAGTTAATTTAACGGAAAATCAAACAATGTGTCAATTTGGTCTCTGTATTTTTCACAATGTGTCAATTTAATCCCTGTCAAAATTGAGAAAATTAAAACTACAGGGATCAAATTGACACATCGTGTAAAGTGCAATGACCAAATTGACACATTGTTTGACTTTCTATTAAATTAACTTAACAACCATTATTTATTGGACTAAAATGACACAATCCGTTAAATTAAGGGGCAAAATCGAGCAAATTAAAACTACAGGGACCAAATTGACACATCGTGTAAATTACAGGGACTATTTGCATAATTTATCCATATTTCATTGGTTGTAAATTCTTGTTGATTAATTATTTGGACAAAATTCATTTTACTGGAGCACTTTACCTCCTATGGTTCAAACATAGGGAGAGAACTCCCTTAGGCCTCGTTTGTTTGGAGTTATAGGGAGGGGATTGAGATTGATAGTGAGGTGGGACTACTATATAGGGTGTTTGTTTTGAGAGATGGGGAGGGGACTGGTAATCCCTTGGTATTAGTAAAGGCCTTGGAAGGGGGATTGGTAAGGAGGAGGTAGAGATGGTATTAGAAAAATAACGAGGGGATTAGAAATTTTTTTATTTTTTTTATATTGGGAATTTTTTAAAAAATATTAATGTTTAATTTTTTATATTTTTTTATTTGTTTTATTATTTTATATAAAAATAATTTAACAATTCCTCATTATTAATCCCCTCACTATCAATCCCCTCCATTCTACCTCTGAAAACAAACGGGGCCTTATAGTTTTGGACTAAATTGCTACATTTAGGCTCTATTTGGTTTAGTTTTGGAATTATGATTTGAGTGTGGAATTGTGATTTAAGTGTGAAATTGTGAGTTAAGTTTTGAAAATAGAAAATTTGTCTGGTTATGAGTTTTGAATAGTGTTTTGAAATTTTTTTTTTTGAATTTTGAAAAGAGTTTTAAGTTTATCTTGAGTTTTGAATTTTGAGTTGTATTTTGAAATTTTTTGAATTTATTTTATTGAAATATTAAAAAATGTTGAAGATAATTTTATTATTTTTATTTTAAATATTTTTTTATTTTATTTTGTAAATGTTTTAATTTTTTTAATTTTAATATTTCAAATTCAAAATACAATTTCACACTCAAATCGTAACAAAACACAACTCAAAACTCAATTCAAAAATTATTTTTGAAACTCATAACCAAACACATAACTCGAAACTTCACATTACTTTCAAAACTCCATATTCAAATCGTAATCAAACGCATAACAAAAAAAATTAAAATATTTAAAATTATATTTATATAATAAAATAAAATATTCAAAATAAAAAAATAAAAATTATATATTTAACATAAAAAAATAAATTTTTTAATATTAAAAAAAAAAATATATATATATATAACATTTAAAAAAATACAGCACACAAATGTATGAAATATAATGCACATTAAAATAAATAAATAAATATTTAAAATGTAAAATATTTACCCTAAAAAAAATAAAATAAATTTTTTTTATAAATATTTTAAAAAAATAAATCCCAAATATAACTTAAAACTCAAAATATAACTCAAAACTCATAAGCAAACAAATTTTCTCTTTTCAAGACTCAACTCAAAATTCATAATTCAAAACACTATTTCACATTCAAATCATGATTCTAAAAATAATTTTAAAAAATAAAATAAAAAAATATTTTTTCATTTTATTTTATTTTTTTAAATAGAATTTTGAAAAGAGTTTGATTTTGAGTTTTGAATTGGGTTTTGAGTTGTATGTTTGGTTATGAGTTTTGAAAATAGTTTTTGAATTAAGTTTTGAGTTTTGAAAAGATTGGTTTGGTTATGAGTTTTAAATTTTTTTAATTGGAATCACAATTCCAAAACACAATCAAATGCGACCTTAGTTTTTCCGTTAAAGATAACGGACGGTGTGTCAAGCTCTCAAATTGAGAGTGAGCAATAAATCCCAAATCAAAGTTAAAATTGAATCACGTCAATAATATTCATCTTATTCTCCAAATTCCATCTTAATTCTAATCAAACCCTAACCCTAATTGTCATCTTTTATATGAAAAAATTAATTTCATTTAATTTAAATTGTTATAAAGTGAGAAATTGGATTAAAAATTTAAAATTAGATTAAGGTAATTTTATAATAATAAATTAAGGTGTTTAGTTTACTATGATTTTATTTGTTAAATATGTGATTAAAATAGAAAATTATATATATTAGACAAGAGAGAAAGAGAAAGGGGTATTTAGGTAATTTTACCCAGACTTTTATCAGAGTTAGCTTTGCACTTTATTCCAAAACCATAAGGGAGTTCTTTGCCTATATTTGAACTATAAGGGAGTAAAGTATTTTGAGGCAAAAACCACAAGGGGTAAAGTGAATTTTGCCTTAATTATTTATACTCTTGTTTCTTAATTTGAATGAAGCTTTGTTCTACATTGATGTAGGTTTTCTGAGAGGGGAAAGATATTTGCAAAACAGGAGGTTCGATCCATACAGATAGGTCCAGGCGGTCTGTTTTTCACTGGTGATGGAACAGGTCAAGTGAAAGTATGGAATTGGTTGGCTGAACCAACTGCTGCCGTTTGATGCATGTGCACGTCCACGTCCACCATAATGTAATTTTTCCTTTTTTATTTTTAATAATTTGTTAAATCGAGTCTTTGTAATGTGTTAAGTTTGTGCGGAAGGAATTATAAGACGACAGAATGCCAGCTTTTGAGTTCTTAGTGATAGTTGTTTGTTTTAGTTGATCTGAAATAATTGTTTTCAGCTCATCATGTACTTGTAACTGTACGCGTAATTATTTATAAGTGCTTTGGTCGATTAAAGGTTTTGCTAAGCATTTCCGCCGGTGAACCTTATTGATTGTTAACCCTAACTCTGAATAGAAGCTGTTCGTGCACATGATTTGAGTTGGTGAGTTTCAATGTACAGAGATGTTCCTCTTTGATTTTCACTGTGTTTTAATATAATATATCATTGATTTTTTGGGTCAAATCTTGTCTTCCATGTGGATTTAAGGGTCATCTTATCTGTTGGCATATATGGTTTAAGGACCATCTAGGAATCATATTAGCTTTTCAAGCTTGCAATTGGCATATATGGTTATTCTTTTGCTGTTTTGATTTGTTGCATCTAATATCACCACTTCTCGGTCTTTTTGAGCAAGAGCTAAAGCAGGTACTAAAAAATACTTATTATACCTATTGGCGAGATTCAATTCAAATGTGAAAGCGTTTTTATTTTTAAAAGAATGGTGCTTTCCGATAAAGTGGGAGAGAAGGGTTGCCGTGATTGAGGTTTTGATGTAAAAGTTCAGCTACTGCCAAATGCCAGCCTTTGCCCTCTCTTCTGAAGTAGGTGACTCATGTTGTGGGAGGGAGCCTACGAGTTAGCATCTTATTTGTCCTATTTTCATTATAATTTGGGTAAATTATAAATACGCTCTTAAAGTTTGCTCAAAGTATAAATTGTCTTTTGTAGTTTGAAAAATTATAAATATCATTTTATTAAAAATTTTTATTTAACAAAATTAACCAAAAAAATAAAATTTATAATTGCTCTCTCATACAATAATATAATTATTTAAATTATTAATTGAAATATATTTATAATATTATTAAAAATTGTTAATTAACTTGATTTATGAATAAAAATAACGATTTGTTATGAAATTTGAAATCTCAGGAGGTAGAATGTAATTTTTAAAATGATAGAAGGCGATTCGTATTTTAATTAAACTTTAGGGGATGTATTTGTAATTTACTCTTATAATTTTGTTAAAACATATTTCCATTGTGATATGATTGATTAATTGTGGAGGAAATGAAGGGAAAATAAGAAAAAGTGAATTTGTTTTCTCTTTGTATATTTAATAAACTGAATAGAAAGCTCCGGTGGAAAAGAAAAGAAAAAGGGTAAACTACCAATAGGTCCTATTTTGGAGACTTATTACCCAATAGGTCCTACTTTGGAGACTTAATACCCATTAAGTCCTATTTGATAAATTTATTAAGTGATAAAAATAAATTTATCAGTCTTTTTTTTTTATGAATAAATTTATAGTGATAAATTTATCAGTCTCTTTGTTTTTATGAATAAATTTTTAGTGATAAATTTATCACTCTCTTATTTTTATAGTGTTAAATTTATTAGTTAGGACCTGTAGGTAAATAAGTCTAGTGAATAGGACTAATTGGTAAGTACCCCTAAAAAAAATGTCGTCTTATTTGAAGAGAGGCAGCTGTGCTTAATTAGACATTAAATTTATAATAATTTTATTTTTCACTCGTTATTTTTAAATAATTAAATTACTCATAATACAAACATTGAAACTAGAAAATTCTATTGACTATCACCAACAATAACTGGAAAATATACAAAACATACAAACCAATCAAAATTTGACAATACACAAACAAACTAAAGTCACGAAATCCTGTGTGTATCCCAGATGTCACAAACTTGAATAGATTCAACTTCGAATCACTAAGATTCCATTCGTGAATAGATTTTAGATTTTAATTTGCAAAGGAGAATCAACTCGGGACTTCGTGAATAGATTTAAAATAGCACAAAAGATAAAATAGGCTAAATAAGTCTATAAAACAAAATATTATATCTAAATCATAATCATTTCACTTTTTCTCTCACAAAAGTCGAAAAAGATTACCCAAACGAATTTTTTAATCTCACCTCAAAAAATTCAACTAAAAAAGTTTTTACCAAATGACAATTGAATCAAAATCTATTTAATTCATAAATTATCGAGCCAAAAAATCAAAAAGTCAAAAAGTCAGCTTTTAATCAACGTCTCAAAACAACTCACTAAAGTATTTGAATCAAATATATTTAGTCATTGAAAGGATTATAAAAATAAAATATAAAGCCCATAAGTAATATAAGTTAGTAAAAGACCCTATTTAATTAAGATTTTATTTTTAAAAAAAAATTAAATTTCTATTTTGTCTGTAAAAAATATTATTTCATTATGCATTTAAGTTAGTATCAAAATTTAGTTTCTCACTTTTGTCAATAAAATTATACGAGTATTAGATATATTGAATAAGTAGACTTAGATAATTTAAATAATAACATTTCGCTACAAATAATAATAGAACAAAATAATACATTAATTTAGCTATAAAAAGAATTTAGCAAAAAACATAAAGACAATCTATTAGAAATTGTAAATGAATTCTGGAATATAATACTAGATAAAAACAAACAAGTAACCATTGTAGAAGATAAGTAAGAAAATACTATAGATTATTACCCTTACTCTTATAAAGAAAATTCGCTAGTAAAACTGACACCCACTTTTTTTTTTTATCAGCAAAAGAGAAGCTTTTATTGATGAAAATGCATATGCATATGATTAATACATCAATAAAGCGAGGAAGTGCTGTACACATCATAATGGAACCTCCTTAATCCCAACTAGGTTGGCACTACGGGGCTTACACGATTCAAGCAAGCACCGACCTCAAGTTGGTGAGAAATCAAAAAAGAAAAAGAAAACCCATACACACCGTCCCACCCAAGTAAACCCTTCCACCACCTGGCAGTTCAGCCCAACCTCTAACGTAATATCTTTCTTACATGTTGCAAATTATTCACCAACTCATGCATCGAGTAGAAACAATCTCTTGCATCAGCTTTAAACCATAATGCAACTCTTATCTTTATCAGCTCACTTAACTCCACCATCATAGGTTGTTTCCCACTAAAAACACAATCATTCCTCATCCTCCATATAGACCAGAAAGTAGCCAATGGGATAGCCTTCCAAATTTTGTCTTCAGTCTTCCTCCATATGAACCCCCCCTTCCCGGGGCACTGATCTGGGCCTTCCATTCATGTACTTGTGGACACATGTATGGATGTAGTTAAAAGGAAGTCACACTCGGGCCTAGGTGTGAGTGGTGTGAGTACTTTTGATACGGCTGACAGACTAGTTGGAAAAGGGATTGGAGGAGTTCTAAAAGTTGTTCTTTTAGGTAAGAGCATTGTGGGTAGATGAGGAAAACATTCTTGGCATAGAAACGAAAAGAGGCTTAGCGAGGCATTTTGTAGTGGTAAACAATAAACTCACAACGGCCGTACAAGGGCTCCTTATTAGTTAAAAAACCTAGTGTGAATGGTGTGAGTTGGTGTGACTGGGGGGCCGCTGTATTAATATTACCAGCACCCCCCCCTCCGCGCTGATCTGGGTAGTCCATTCATGTAGTTGTGGATACGTGTATGGATGTAGTTAAAAGAAAGTTACACCCGGGTTCAAGTGTGAGTGGTGTGAGTACTTTTGATTTCTTTGTCGAATAGTGTTATACATGTGTCAACTTTGTATGGTTTGCGTGGTTGTAAAGTAAAGATATTTTTAGTATGAGTGACATAAAGCAAAGGCGGGAAAATGATTATGCTTTTGAATTATTTTGAATGGGAAATCTTCGTCCTTACTCACGGGCTATTTTTGCTATTTATTTGGTATTAGAATCTGATGGCAGAGATGAATTTGCTTTTGCAGTGGGAAAAGAGGCTAAAGAGGAAGATGTGGTCCACCACGTTTTGTTTTTCGTCATAAGTGATAATAGTCCGTTAGATTCTGTCCCCACACCAGACAAGATATTTATTAGAGTTGTTGAGAGTAATCCTGACACATGGATTGTTGATCCTGACTAGTTTGACAGGTTTCGGATGCTAAGGAAAGTGAGATTCAAGCTCGTTGGTGGCAAGGACAAAGAGTATGTTCGTCATGAAATAGAGGTTGTGGACCGATTCTTCCTTGTTGATGTTTGAACGGACAACAAAGATACGTTGTTGGGAAATGTTGGAAGTATTAAGAAGGGTGCCATATATTTAGTGGTTGCTACTGTTAGTGGAAAAGAATGCAAAATTATGTTAAGGAGTCAAATGTACTTTAAAACTGTTTAGAATTATAATTTTATTGTGCTCCAACCAAGGCTATTCCGATTTTGACACATACTATGTTTGTGGGTTTACTGGAGAGGCAAAGAGATTTGTTGTTAGGAGGTTTTGGAGAAAGTGGTTCAGTTATTCATGAACGCAGAGGTCGTTTGAGTTTGTCTGAGATTGATGTATGCAGAGGTGGTGATAGTGCTAGTGATGTTGATCCTGGTCCGTCGATTTCAAAGGTTGGTGCTTCTAGGAAAGACGAAGTTGATCGGAGAGGATCAGTTGTTATGGACCTTGCAGAATTTTTTGATATTTTACGAAATGTAATAATGAGTGCAAAAAATAGTGATGAATCTAAAGATGTAATAGTTAATGATAAGGGAAATGTAGTAAGTAAATAAAAGTTTGAATGGTTATATAAATAAAATTAATAAAATTTTTCATTAATCATGATAGTGGTTTCATTTACATCAAACCATTCTCTCTTTTTTGGGCACATTGCATCTAACCAACTACTGTCACCATTAGTTAATATAATATAAGAATTCCTCCTCTAATAGTGAGATTTGGTTGGAATTTAACAAATACATGGAAGTTTCTTTGGAAACCTACTAAATTTTTCATTAGTTCGGTTAGGACTGTCGAGTATTTGATGTCATCTATGCTGTTGTAGACGACGTCTTGATTGTAGTCCTTGAAACTTATTCTGCCTGATAAGTAGTTGTGTTGTCCGAGACTTCTAGCCTAAGTGGTTTTTCCTGTTCCTGAAGGTCCTTCGAGGTAGAGGAATATTGGGCAGAGGGGTTGTTGTTCAGGATCCTGTTATCAGAGGAAGAGAAGAGTTATTTGTCAGTATATAAATCGTGTATATTATTATTGTGTATCCCTAATCTAATGTTGTCGTCTCCACTATAAACGGAGAAACAACAATTTTGACACAACTCGTATTTTACAAAATTCTAACTTACAAACAAAATATTATTTTCTGCTTTCAACATGATGAGGTGATACCCATTGCATACCCCACCAAGTCAGTAGATTTGTCCAAATTTTCCAAATAATAGGGCACATTAACATAACATGGTTTAAAGTTTTCATTTCCCCATTACAAAACACACACTCAGTCCTAGTATCATGATTCAAGATCCCAATTCTTTGAAGATAGGCTCTTGATTTAATTCTGCCTTTCCAAACAAGTCAACCAAAAAATTGCACTTTTGGTGGCAAGATGTTCTTCCAAATGAACCCATCGTTATCAAAATCCTGCCCAGATGTGATTTTGTTGTATGCTACAGCAACATTAAACATACCAGATGATGAAGCCTTCTACACTAAAGCATCAGCTTTATCTGCCATTCTTGGAGTAATCCTATTCAACTCATCGATGAGTCTCTCCACTTCTGATTCCTCCCAAGCCTACAATCTTCTCCTAAAATTCAGGTCCCATCTTGAAGTGATTCTTTTCCTTTCACCCACTTGATACAAGGAAACCTCTTTCTCTGTTGACAACTCAAATAACTTGGGATGCTCCTCCTTGAAACATTTGTTACCAATCCAATGATCTTCTGAAAATCTGATTATTGTACCATTTCCCACCACAATATCACAGTTATCTACATAAAAATTGAACAATTGTTAATTAATATTGACTAACAAATCTGTTCACCTTTCACAGTAAAAGGTATCCATCTCCCACTTGTGCTACCATACTTGTTAATTAATATTGACTTCCACAATGCCATGTCTTCACAGCCATACCTCCACCACCATTTAGCTAACAAATAACCACCCTCAATTTCCTTATTCCCAGACCCTCATTGCACTTACTTTTTGTAACCTCCTTTCATTTTACCAGGTGCAATTTCTTTTTTACTTTTGAGTCTCCCCACAAAAATCTGGCCTGAATCCTATCTAAAACTCTTGCTACACTCTCAGGCATTTTAAAAATTGAGAGGTAATAGATATGTAAGGATGACAACACTGCTTTAACAAGTGCTAATCTACCTCCAAATGATAGAAGCTTCATTTTCCAAGAGTCTAATTTTGCCTTGAACTTGTTAATCATAGGCAACCAAGTACTCTTCCTTCTTCGAATTGCACCAAGAGGTAACCTAAGATACATAAAAATTAACTTTTGGCACTTGCAGTTCAATTGTTTTGCAAAATTTTTCCCCACATCATCATTAACCCTTACCCCACATACATTTCTTTTATGAAAGTTGATCTTGAAACCAAATATCACTTCAAATTACCTCAAGATCCTTTTTATAATTATAATTTCATGTCCATCTGCTTCACAAAATACTATTGTATAATTTGCAAATTGTGGGTGACCGATAGTGACTTCTCTATGACCAATTACAGCTCCTTTTATGAGACCCAGCGATTTGCCTCTTTGGAAAAGCATGTTTAGACCTTCAACCACAATGTTGAAAAGAAATGGTGACAAT
The DNA here is from genome assembly GCA_036172215.1 of Camellia granthamiana. NCBI lineage: Eukaryota > Viridiplantae > Streptophyta > Magnoliopsida > Ericales > Theaceae > Camellia > Camellia granthamiana. Next base: position 116,218,713 of record CM069903.1, read on the forward strand.
GGATCCCCTTATTTAAGGCTTTTTTCTGGATTAAACTTAACAGTAGAGGATCCATTTACAAGGACTGAAATCCTTACTGATGATAAGCACTCTTTCATTCATCCAATCCACTTATTTTGGAAACCAAACTTTGAAATTAAAGCAAAAAGGCACTCCCAATTTACAATGTCATAAGCCTTTTCAAAATCAAATTTAAGAATCATCTCTCTCTTCTTTCGTTTCTTCCACCAGTCAACTATCTCATTGGCTATCGACACCCCATCGAAAATATTCCTTCCACTCATGAAAGCAGATTGAGTTTCACCTACAATTCCAGGTAAAACTTTCTTAAGTCTATTAGTAAGAACTTTAGATAAGATCTTATACAGAGATCCAATGAGACTAATTCCTATAATCAGCAACTCCACTTGGGTTCGCCTTCTTAGGAATCAATGTTATGAACGAACTATTAACTCCTTTAGCCAAGCATCCATTATCATGAAATTCCTTGAAAAACTTTAGGATATCTCCCTTAAACACTTTCCAACATTGCTGGAAACACAACATATTCAAGCCATCAGGCCCCAGTGCTTTGTTACCATCACTTTCTCTCACTACTCTCCAAATCTCTTCTTCTGAAAAGGGTGTTACTAATCCAATAGAATCTTGATCAGATCCAATATGATTGAAATCACCATGCAATTTGGATCTAGATTTCCAATCTTCAGCAAATCTTCTTTGAAAGTAGTTGAGCACCTCAAGCTTTACCCTTTGTGGCTCTTTATGTAACTCCCCATCCACTTCAATTGAATTCAACATATTTTTATTTTGACGACTAGTGGCTACCACATGGGAAAATCTTGTATTTTTATCTCTCTTCATGCTCCAATTCATCCTGGATTTTTGCAGCCATAATCACTCATCTCTTCTACTAAGTAACCAAACCTTCTTTCTAACTTCTCTTTTTCTCTTTATCTCCTCATCCTCAAGGTTTTTAGATTCTACCACTAAATCAATGGCACGGAGCTCCTCTTCAATAGCCTTGCTCCTCTTCAACAGCCTTTAAAGCAACATAGACATTCCCAAAAACCTCATTGTTTCACTTTTTTAGTGCGAATCTAAGGCTTTTGAGTTTGTTTATTATCACATACCCTGCCCAACCTGACATAGCTTAATCCTTCCAAGATTTCTTTACAAACTTTTGAAATTTTGGATGTAGCGACCAAGCATTTATGAACCTAAATGGCCTAGGGCCCAATCCTTTTCATCCTCTATAACCAACAAAGGGCAATGATATGATAATGTTCTCTTCAAACCCCACAATTTTAGCTTAGATCTCCCCACCCACTCTAAAGACATAAGCACCCTATCAATCCTAGTCCACCTTTCACCTTCATTGGAATTACACCACCTAAATTGTCTTCCCATAATAGGAGGATCAATGAGCTTCATATTTTCAATAAAATGATTGAATTCCATCATGCCTTAATCTCTTTGAGAACAACCTCTTCTCTCTCCCAAGGTGTGTTATTTCATTGAAATCACCGGCTAGACACCACGGTTTATCAAAATCATCCTTCAACTTTAATATGACTTCCTAGAACCTTCTCCTTTTGGCTACATCATTAGGTGCACAAATGTTAACAATGACACTCAAAATTAGGTAGAAGAGTACTAGATATTAGAATGCAGTTCTTTGTACAACAGCACCGTCATAAATTGAACACATTTGTTTTCCAAATGCACAATAATCCACCTGTCGCACCATCATAATCTACAACCATAAAATCCATATCTTCCTCAAGCCATAATAACTTCACAAACATTGTAGAAATACATGATTTTGTTGTCTCTTGGAAAAAAACCATATCCGCTCATTTTTCCTTACGGAATAGTTTTACCTGCCTCTTTTTCTTTGATCTACCCAATCCCCTTACATTCCAAGATACAAGCTTCATTGGAAAACTGAGAATAACACCTATAACCACCTAGCTTGTGCAATCAGTCCTGCACCACAACCTTCGTTTGCACCTCAATGTTCCTCTGTGCTAATTTTTCTTTATCATTGAATTCCATGGTTACTAATTTTTTGATGACTTCTCCCTCATTTTTCCTAAAATAGATTCCTAGAGCTTTACCCAGCTGCACTATTGCATTTGCCTCCTCTTGTGATGATTTCCCATTACTTTTGCCTTTTCCACTAGAATCAAATCTTAAAGATTATCCAGCTGTGGCTCTGAACACAACCCCTTTACTCCAGCTTCCCATTGCCGCTGCTCCACATTGTCTGGTTGCTTCTTTCTCCTTTATCTTTCCTTTGATGATCAACCAAACTTCTTTTTTGATGATGAACCCCCTTTTCTTATGCTGCCTTGGATATTCTGATATACCTTCCCCTTACCTCAATTTGGTTTTCTAGGTTTAAAAGTGGGCTGAATAGATGGTTGCCCCATTGCCCTAAACATTTGAAACTGATGTCCTACAACCTTAGGTTTGTGGGTCAATATTAGTGAGGCCCATCCCATCTTGGCCCAACACATTACCATTTGGCCTCTCAAGCTCCCCTATCAATTTGGACCCCACTCAAAATAACTACTAAATCATTCCCATGGTTCTGAAGCCCATTTCTATTTAAACTTTCTATGAAACCGTTGACATCTTCATTACCTTCGTCATGCTCTCTCTCTCTCTCTCTCTCTCTCTCTCTTCGTTAATGGGTTGGTGATCTTTCAAAGTCCTTGTAGTAATGTCATTACACTTGGACTACAATTTGGCTTCCCAATCCCACACCACCCGCCTCTTTGACTACTAAAAAAGAGTAATCATATCAGTAATGCTAGAGATTCTAAAAATTCTACCAAAAGTTTTACCAAATGTCTCACATGGGTGTGGGACCCACACAATGTGGGTCCCATGTGGATCCCACACCCATGTGAGACATTTGGTAAAACTTTTGGTAGAATTTTTGGGGTCTCTAACATTTTTCTAATCATATAGATGAGAGAGGTAATCTTTTCTGGCTTCTTGGCTGCCAACTCATCCTTTTGGATGGTTGCTACCTCATGATCTGTGTCCATACCCTTCTGTACTGTGGCAGCCACCTCAGCATCATCTTACCCTGTGTTATCGCCATTACCACTACTTGTTCTTCACACGCTCTAACTGGATAAAATATGCCTCTATACTTAATATGAATCACTGAATTAATGAAGTTCATCACCTTTGTTGCAATCCTGATTCTCTCACACCTAAAAGACAATGATTTGGTTGTTTCCTCATCTACGCTTATCATATATTCCCACAGTCTACCAATTTTGTTAAAGGTATCTTTGCTCCATAAATTCAGAGACAGTCCATAGCAACTTAGCCACACTGTCCTTTCTTGATCAAGGTCTACCCCATGTTCCCAATCTGACACTGATTTACACCATTCACTGAGACAATCTTCCAATTGCACCAATTGTGCCTTCTTATCCTCACTTGATCTAAACGTCACCACAGCCATCTTGCCATCCCCTTCCCTTACCATAACATCCTTGGAACCTTTCTCATGAATACTACTTTGAAAGTCTGAAAAAACAAAATATCTTTTGAGTCTGACAACAATACTTTTCTATAGCCATCCATTTCCTACTTTAAAACCCATTATGACTTGTCTTTTATTTCCTTTACTGCTCCCCTGATGTACCACTTCTGCATAAGATTGAATTCCTATTCTCCCCTTAGTTGCTAATCTCTCATTTCTTCCCCTAGAATCCTGCATTCTCCCCCAACCTCTCCTACATTCTTCGTATTACTGTTATCCTTTAAGTTTCCTTTTGTTTTCTCAAACTCTGCTTTCTTTACTCGTAATGCTTTGTCGTCACACCATAGACCGTTGGCTTTTTGTATTGCTACATCCGCAACAATTGGACAATCTTATCTAACAGACCCAAACCTTGATCTGGTAATCTTTCTCATTTTGCTTGGGATAAATACATCTTTCACCGCCCCAAACTTCATGAAAAGTGAGAACAACTCCTTTGGGTTCATGGCCCAAGGTAGGCTATCCACAAAGATGGTGAACAACCCTGACCCACTTAAATATTTAAAACTTTTTTGAAATAAAATTTTAACTAAATAAAGTCATTTACTAATTTATAATAGTTATGAACTTATATTTTATTTTTGTAATTCTTTTAAGGACTAAATAGATTTGAATTAAATATTTTATAAACTCAATAAATTTAATTGATAGTCTAGTAACTAAATAGACTTTGATTTACATACTTTAGGGATTTAGTAGACTCAATCAATAGTTTATGGACTAAATATATAATTTAACGATATTTTAGATATACAAAGTGTAATAAACCCCAAAAAATATAAATTGTACCCCAAATCTATGTTTGAGTAAGATTTTATGTCTTGGTGTGTTGTTTATTACAATTTGTACAAGTAGAATCAGTTTCTATTTTTTGAGAAAACTTGTTCGTTGTATTGTCTATGGGTCCAGTTACCATGTGCACCCACTTAAAGTTGCACATCATATATATTTTAATGTTATACATTTTGTGAGCAAAATTACGATTTTTTGTATTTTCAAAGAAAAGTTGTGAAAAATTTGAATATTATACATTTTGTGAGCAAAGTTATAATTTTTGTGTCTTCAAAGAAAAGTTGTGAAAATTTGAATATTATACTTTTTATGAGTGATTTTATACATTTTGTTAGTGAAGTTACGATTTTTGTGTCTTAGATGAAAAGTTATGAAAATTTGAATGTTATAATTTTTGTGAGACTATACATTTTGTAAAAGAAGTTACGATTTTTGTGTCATTTTGCACAAAATTTATGACAATTTTTTAAAGTTATACTTTTTGTGAGTAGTGTTATATTTTTTGTGAACAAAATTGTAAGGTGCACGTCATGTACTCTTTTTTGTAAGTGCACATTGTAGACTTTTTCATTTTGTATACTTGTTTCAATAGAATCGGTTTCTATTTTTTGGGAAAACTTGTTCTCGGTATTCTCTATATTAAAATTCATTTTGTATTTTTCTGGTACTGTTTAATAAATTTTTCATTCTGTATGTTTTAGAATACATAAATTTATTTTGTATTTTTTGGATACTGTTTAATAAATTTTTTATTCTATATTTTTCTAGTTTATAACAATATCATTTTGTTATTTATGGTTCTGTGTATTAGAAAAACTGTTGTGTTCCTTTTCCTTGAAATTTAATTGGTGCAAATTTCTTCATAGATTCCTGTATTAACTAAATGGTCTGGATTGAGACATAAATTTTTATTGTGATTTTATATACATGATAAATAAATAAATACAGAATCTGATAAGGTTAAAAGTGGTTTTGAATCTATAACCGATACCAATTTACATCTTTACTAGCAAAAATTTTGTGTTGTGAGTCAATCAAGTTTATTCTGAAACTTGTCTCGTTAATTCACAAATTGGTCTCTCACGTTGGTGCAGAAGAAGAAGAATTCAATGAACACCGTCAGGAACGACGGCAGTATAGGTGATGGGTCCCATGCCTCATCAACCAAACACAAAAATCTCAAAAGAATTTTTATTTGTATTATTAATATTTTATTTGATGTGGTTTGATTCTTTTAAAAAATTAAAGGATCCCATTAAATAGTAATGTACATCCATTAGAGATTTACTGTTAACGGATTTTTAATAATTTTTAAGTTTTTAATTTATGTGTTTCTTTTGTCTTTGGTGTATTTTTTCAATTTTAAGAATATATATATATATATATTTTAATCTAGATACACTTTGGTGAAATATTATTTAAAAAAATTATTTTTTTGCAAATATTTTATTTTTTAGGTGTATTTAAAAAATTGTCTAAAATAAGAAAAAAAATTCACTAAAGGTAACAAAACACACAATATATACATATATATATATATATTAAAAATTCAAAATAAAAGAGAGTAATGTTTGTTGTGAAGTAATCTTGCTTCACTGTAAAACAATTTCCACCAGTCTAAGAACTGGCCTAGGAGTAGAATGGAGGCTGCAAATCAAGATTGTCAAAAGTAGTAGCTGCAAATCAAGTTTGTCGTTTGAAATTTGTTGCTTCAGCCGTAGTTGAATTTAATACGTTCACATTGTTAGTTTTATATATATATAGCTATTGTATTATGAGAGTTTAGAGTGTAGGAGAAAAGAAGAAAAAGAGTGCTTTGTGTTTGTTTTTCAGAATTTATTTTTAAGTAAATTGAATTTCTGTTTGGTTCATTTTTTAAGCCTCTTATTGTGAATTACCAATGGTGGTTTGCACTCTACTCCCACCAACAGTGGTATCAAAGCTGAAGGTAGCTTGAATTTGCAAAAATTCTGCAAAATTTTCAAGAACAGAGTGTGCTTTCGAAAATTGCCCAGAAATCAAAGTGGTCGAAATCAATTTTTGATCACACCAGATTGAAGCTCCCGACGGGACGAGCACAACTGTGAAAACCGCGTCAAAAACGCAGATCGGACGGCCCCGCACGCTCTCCACGCGCCTCTTGATGTCGTTCTCACGCGCCCCATGCGCAACACGCGCCCCACGTGCTTCCAGAGGAAGAAAACGCGTCATTCAACGCGCAATACGTGCCACAGGCGCACGCACCAGAGCCTTACGTCATCTGCTGACGTCATCCAAGTCGAGCCGCCAAGCCGAGCCTTCAAGCCATTAAATGGAGTTGCTGACTGAGCCAAGCCACTGACCGAGCCTCCGTTGACTGGAGCCACTGACCGAGCCGAGCCTGAGTCGCGCTGCTAACCAAGCCGCGTTGATTGAGCCGCTGACATCAGCACACGGAGGATTAATCCAGTGTGACGCGGCTATGGTGCAGCCGCAGATCTGAACCGTTCAACTTGTTTTGGCTTGATTTGAGCCATTCGAAGTCTGTTTCTGGTGATCCAATAGTGCTTTCCAACTATTTGGAGTATTCCGGACACATCTGTAAGGTCAGAATTTGCAGATTTTTAAAGACAACCAATGGCCAACACAAACAACTTCTTTCAGCCCCAGTTTCCAAAACTCAGTAAGGAGAACTATGAAAATTGGAGTATTCAAATGCAAGTCCTACTAGCCTCACAAGATTTGTGAGAGTTAGTGGATCGAGGATATGACGAGCCAGCTACTCTTGCAGATAAAAGAAATTTAAATGATGTTCAGAAGACGACGTTAAAAGATTCAAGGAGGAGAGATAAAAAGGCCTTGTATCTACTCTATTAAGGCATTGATGAGTCAAGTTTTGAGAAGATGTCAGCAGCAACAACCTCTAAAGAGGCATGGAGTATTCTTTGAAATTCACACCGTGGAATTGAGAAGATGATCAGAGTTCGACTCCAGGAGTTAGGTGGCGAATTCGAGATGCTGCACATGAATGAGAATGTGTCAATTTCTGAGTACTTCAACAGAATATTGACCATTGTTAATCAGATGAGAAGATATGGAGAGAAGATGGAATCTCTTCAAGTGATAGAGAAGATTCTCCAATCACTCAGTCCAAAGTTCGAGCACGTGGTTGTAGCAATAGAAGAGTCCAAGGATCTCAGTGCCATGACCACTGATGAGTTGATGGGCACACTTGAGATCCATGAACAAAGGATCAACAAGAAGACTCCCTCAAGTTCTCTAGAGCAAGCTCTTCAATCAAAGCTGTCTTTCAGAGATGACAGAAACGAGCAAGGGGGAACATCACAAAGAAGTCAAGGAAGAGGTCGTGGTTACAATAACCGAAGTTCTGGTTTTCGAGGAAGAGGCGGAAGAGGTCTAGCCAGAGAAGGAAGAAATCAACCACACTTTGCTCCAAGAGGAAGAGCAAGAGGTAGAGGAGGTGGTTACAACAATCGATCAAGATTTGACAAAAGCAATGCTCAGTGTTACCAGTGCCACAAGTTCGGGCATTACAGCAATGAATGTCGAAGTAGAGCAACAACAGAAGCTGGCGAGCAAGCAAATTTTGCCGAGCAGGAAACAAACAAAGTTGGACCTACAGTCCTGTTTGTTCACCATGGAGACACTGAAAACCAAAACAATGTTTGGTATCTAGATTCGGGAGCCAGTAATCACATGTGTGGTAAAAGAGAGCTGTTCGTTGAGCTTGACAAGACTATACAAGCACAAGTCTCATTTGGTGATTCTTCAAAGACTCCAGTGAAAGGAAGAGGTAATATTCTGATCAAGCTCAAGAATGGAGATCATGATTACATCTCCAATGTTTATTATGTTCCTGCCATGAAGAACAACATTTTGAGTATGGGACAACTCCTAGAGAAAGGATACGACATCAGCATGAAAGATTGTCATCTTACCATCAAAGACAATCACGGTAATTTGATCGCTCGGGTGAGAATGTCCAAGAATCGAATGTTTGCATTGAACATCCAACATGATGTTACGAAGTGTTTAAGTGCCATCATCAAAGACAAAGACTAGCTATGGCATTTGAGGTTTGGACATCTCAACTTTGGAAGCTTGAAGCTGTTGTCAAGCAAGAATATGGTGAAAGGGCTCCCTCATATTGCTCATACTAATGAAGTCTGTGAAAGTCGCATTCTTGGCAAGCATCACAGAACTAGCTTTGCGAAAGAAGTGAAGTGGAGAGCAACAAAGCTGCTGGAGCTAGTGCACACTGATCTGTGTGGTCCATTGAAGCCAATGTCAAATGGACAGAATAGATATTTTCTCACCTTCATTGATGATTATAGCCGGAAGACATGTGTGTATTTTCTTAAAAGAAAGTCAGAGGTGTTCAGTATCTTCAAAGAATTCAAAGCTTTTGTAGAGAAGCAAAGCGGCTACTACATCAAGACATTGCGATTAGATCAAGGTGGAGAATATACATCAGATGCTTTCGAGAATTATTGCAAAGAGCATGGAATCAAGCATCAAACAACACCATCCTATACGCCACAGCTGAATGGTGTTGCTGAAAGGAAGAATCGCACAATCTTAGATATGGCAAGGAGCATGTTGAAAGGAAAGGGACTGCCCAAGCAATTTTGGGTTGAAGCCGTATCATGTGCTGTGTATCTACTAAATAGATGCCCAACCAGGAGCCTTCATTCTATGACTCCAGAAGAAGCTTGGAGTGCACATAAGCCAAGTGTCAACCATCTCAGAATATTTGGGTGTGTTGCGTACACCAAGATTCCAGAAGCAAGAAGAACCAAGCTCGATGATAAGGGAGAAAAATGTAACCTTGTCGGATATGGAGATAGAACAATGGGATACAAGTTGTATAATCCCATTACCAGAAAGGTGATCATGAGTAGAGATGTGATATTTGAAGAAGAAGAAGCTTGGAATTGAGATGAAGTTGTTAAAGATGCAGAACTCATTCTTGAAGATGAAACATCAAAAGCTCCGGTTGAAATCACAAGAGAAGTTCAAGATGAGCCACAAACTCCTCCACATAGAATACCGGCACCTAGATCGCCAAACTCTCACAGAAGTGCTGCATCATCATCATCATCATCAGCATCATCAGAGGATAGTTTTTTCAAACAACCAAGACCAATGAGAAATTTGCAGGAGATATATGAAGCTACAGAAGAAGCAGATCTGAATTTGTTCTGCCTACTTGCAGATAGTGATCCACTTACCTTCTCAGAAGCCATCCAAGAAGATAAATGGAAGAAAGCAATGGATGAAAAAATTCATGCCATTAAGAAAAATGACAAATGGAAGCTTACCAGTCTACCAGAGGGGCACAAACCCATTGGAGTGAAATGGATATACAAGACAAAGAGGAATGCACAAGGCGAAGTGCAACACTATAAGGCAAGGTTAGTAGCAAAAGGTTACAAGCAGAGAGCTGGAATTGACTATGGAGAGGTGTTTGCTCCAGTTGCCCGATTGGAGACTATCAGGCTAATGATTTCTTTGGCTGCCCAGCACAAGTGGCAGATTTATCAACTTGATGTGAAATCTGCATTTCTTAATGGTTTCCTTGAAAAAGAAATCTATATTGAACAACCTTCGGGGTATGTTCAAAATGGGCATGAAGACAAAGTCTACAAATTGAAGAAAGCACTTTATGGATTGAAACAAGCTTCGCGTGCATGGAATACTAGAATTGATCAGTATTTTCATGACAATGGTTTTGAAAAATGTCCATATGAGCATGCACTATATTTGAAGAAAGAAACTGATGGAAGCATGTTGCTTGCTTGTCTTTATGTTGATGATCTAATTTTCACCGGAAACAATCCAGCCATGTTCAAAAACTTTAAAAGAAGCATGGTCCAAGAATTTGAAATGACAGATATTGGATTGATGGCTCATTTTCTCGGCATTGAAGTGGCACAAAGAAAAGATGGAATTTTTATTTCCCAAAGTGGCTATGCCAAGGAAATTCTCAAGAGATACAGAATGGAGAATTGCAATCCAGTGAACACTCCTGTAGATAGTGGAGTGGAGCTTAGAAAAGGTACGAAGGCAGGTGATGTGGATCCAACTTATTTCAAGTGCCTAGTTGGAAGTCTTTGATATCTTACTTGTACCAGGCCAGACATACTCTATAGAGTAGGACTGATTAGCAGATATATGGAAACACCGGATCAGTCACACCTTTAAGCAGCAAAGAGGATTCTTCTCTACATCAAAGGTACAGTCGATGATGGTTTATTCTATAAACCAACTGATAATTTCAGTCTTGTTGGTTACTCAGATAGCGATTGGAGACGTGACTTCGATGAATGGAAAAGTACTACGGGGTTTACTTTCTTTATGGGAGATACATCCTTCACATGGTCGTCCAAGAAGCAAGCCATTGTGACATTATTGACTTGCGAAGCTGAGTATGTTGCAGCCAACTCAGCTGTGTGCCATGCAATATGGTTACGGAACATGCTGAAGCATTTGGGATTTCCACAAGAAAAACCCACTGAGATCTATGTTGATAATCGCTCAGCAATTGCATTGGCAAAGAACCCAGTTTATCATGAAAGAAGTAAGCATATTGACACCCGCTATCATTTCATCCGAGAGCATGTGAAAAATAAAAAAGTGGAATTATTTCCTTGCAAATCTCAAGATCAGCTTGCAGATATTTTCACGAAGCCATTGAAAAATGATCTGTTCAACAGAATGAAGATAATGCTCGGGATGAAGCAGAATGGAGAATTAAGATTAAGGGGGGATGTTGTGAAGTAATCTTGCTTCACTATAAAACAATTTCCACCAGTCTAAGAACTGGCCTAAGAGTAGAATGGAGGCTGCAAATCAAGATTGTCAAAAGTAGCAGCTGCAAATCAAGTTTGTCGTTTGAAATTTGTTGCCTCAGCCATAGTTGAATTTAATGCGTTCACATTGTTAGTTTTATCTATATATAGCTATTGTATTATGAGAGTTCAGAGTGTGGGAGAAAAGAAGAAGAAGAGTGCTCTGTGTTTGTTTTTCAGAATTTATTTTTGAGTAAATTGAATTTCAGTTTGGTTCAGTTTTTAAGTCTCTCATTGTGAATCATCAATAGTGGTTTGCACCCCACTCCCACCAACAATGTTTAATTTAAAAGTTTTTGTTTTTAAAATTTGTAGAACTTAAACTTTTAAGGTGACCTCATCCAAAAAAATTCTTGAAGTCGCCACTGCACACCATATGCAATCTTACAATAAAATTCCGTAAGTTTTTACGAATTTGCATAAACAATCTCATAAAAATGTGTAAATTGAATACAAATTCGCGTAAATTCACAAAATCACGTAAGTTTTCACCAACTTACGTGAATTTGTGTTCAACTTATGCATTCTTGTGATATTATCTATTTAAGTTCATGAAAATTTACATAATTTTGTGTTAACTTTGCATACATGCATTGCACAAACCGGAACATTTCTCATTTTTCGTTTCAACAAATTAGGAGTTGACATTTTGTGATTTTGTTTAATCAGAATGGTTTTGCCTTTGTTGTTTACTATTACTATTTGCTTTTGGCACATAACTTTTTTTTTTTTTTTTTTTTTTTCATATACTCATTATTAATAGTTTGTACAGATATTCTTTGTGTTAATTTTTGTTCAAGTTTATTTAGACAACTTGTTTGGATAAATTATTTTCAAACGGATTTTGTTTGAGAATTGAGAACATATTATATTGTTTTGTTAATCAAATTGTACATGCTTTTCGTATGTATGTCAACTCATGATTTTATTTTTAAAATAATTCTTGTGATAGGTAACATAGTAATTGAAAATGATAAATTGAATTATTTATGATGACTATGTTAAATTATTGTTCTATTAATATTTATATGGGCATATGAATTTTGAAATTAGAGTTTTCCTCTTTTTTTTTTTGTTGTTGTTGTTGTTGTTGTTTTGTTTCAATTAATTTTTGAAGGTGATTATGAAATCCATGTTACTGGCAATGGATCTCTTTTGAAGTATTATATGAAAAAGTATATTTCATATGTAAATGACTTTTCGTTTAGTTGTAGTAGTATCCTGGTATAACAGAAGTTTAAACATGATAATTTAAATAGTGGTATCATTCCCATTAATTTGAAATGGAGTGGAATTTTTTTGATAATCATGCAAATGTGTTGATTATTATTTTTTTAATAATCATTTTGAAAGTTGAATTGAATATTCATAAAGTGGTTTTGAGTATTGTGATATAGCACGTCAAGTCATAATTATGAAATTTGTGAAGTGGAGTTTGTTTATATATTTTAGTGAGTATTCAATTATGTCATAGATATATAGGTGTTTGTTGCACTAAACAGTAATCATAGTAAGTAAATAGTTACTCATGTAAGATTTATCTCTTGGATTGAAGAGATAACTTAAATGTTTTTTTTTTTTTTTGTTACAAATATTTTTTGAATGAATAAAAGACGAATTTATCAATATGAATTATTAGTTGTAATAGTGATACTTATTCGAAAATGAGTCATTTTTTTGGTGCTAATTTATGTATTATCACAAATATAGAGGAGAGAAGCAGAGTTGTCTGCTAATTATGACAAGAAAAACTCAAATTCAAGAGTTAGAATATTAATTTGGGGGTATATATAAGTAGTTTTCCTAATGGAGTGAATTTGTCTTAAAGACATTGTGTCTAACACAAATTTCGATCAAATTGTTTTTTGTTCCAAATTTATATAATTTGTCTGTAAGTTTCTTGATCCTCTGTATATGTTTTAATTTGATTTTATCCAAATAAATTACATTGTTTCAAGTTATATTTTGTATATAATTTGATAATGTATTTAGCACAATTATTTATTTGTTTCACACTGTACGCATAAGATTTTATCCAACATATCGATTACCACATGATGCAAAGGAAGCCAATCAATTGATGGCAACACTAATGTTGTGTTTGTTTGGACGGAAAATATTTTTTAGAAAATATTTTTTGTATTTTTTGGTGTTTGGTACAACAGAAAATAAAATTCAATGGAAAATGTTTTTCTATAGTCAACGGAAAAGAAGCCTACTTAGGCGAAAAACCATTTTTTATTTTTTAAAAGGTGGAAAACGTTTTCCAAACCAAACTTCTATCGATACCACCACATTACCACCACTACCATTACCTCCACTACCATCACCTCTACCACTGCACCACCACTGCTACAATCACAACCAACATCACGATAGTCGCCATTGCCACCTCCACTTCCACCCCCACTCCCACCCCAACCTCCCCACAACCATTGCCACTACCACCTCCCTGTTACTACCACCACCACCAGTTCCGTTGCACCGCTATCATTGGCATTGCTACCTCCCTATTACTGCCACCATTACACTACCTTGACATCTCCACCTTCACCTCTACTTCCATCTTGCCGCCGCCACTTGCACTACCACTAATGCAACCATTAATACATTAATTTTAAGAATGCGACCAAATATAAGAAAACGTTTTGTACGGAAAACATTTTCTAGAAAAAGTTTTCTATATAAAATGTTTTCCAAAAAAAACTTTTTCAAAAATTGTTTTTCACCGAAACAAATGGAGCGTAAACCCTGCAATTTTCCTTGACTTTTGTTACATAAATTTACTTTATTTTATATCAATATACTTTATTTTTTCAATTTTAAAAAAATCTATAACATTATTGTATTGGATCTCATTTCAAATACCATAGTTGTATTACACATCAATTACTAAGAAAATTTATAGAACGGTTTTTTGTATAACATAATATGGTACAAACCAAAATACAAAGCTAACGGATTAGGATTGACTAGTAATCGATCAAACTTGAAAACGACAGGACATGATAACATGAAAAATAAATAGGTTAAATTAGTGGCAAACTCACATAACTTGAATTTGACACGGCTAACTCATTTGAAGGCAATTTTTGGAGTCAGTTGGGAGTTTATGTTGTGGTTATTTTTATTTTTGGATGTTGTTGGCTACATATTTTGTACAGGCCAATTACAGTTCAACACATGGCAGGATGAGGGCAATACGGGAAGACAATTCAAATCTTCAATCGTAATCACACACGTGGCAGTTAGTATTGGTTATTGTGGATCTGCATAGCACTGGATCAGCAAAGAGATGCAAGATGACATGGCTTTAACAGTTACTCGTATATTTAAATTCAAAATAAGGAGAGAAGCCTAACTGCAGACATGGTATAGTGGAGCTAACTGTGAGGAAACATGATCAACGATCATGGGGGGATGCTTCGACGGTTAGAAACTCATTTCGATGGTTTTCATTGAGAAGTATAAATAGCAGAGAAGGCCCCAGAAAGAGCCCCCAGACTTAGATTCAGAAACCAATTTTTATCTACTTTATTTTCTTTCCAGTTTTTACATTTCTTGTTCTTTACATTTCTGTACTTCAAATTCTTGCACTGTACTTCGTTCATAGGAGTAGTTTCAAGTAGCTTGTTGCTGTAAACCTCTATGAGGTTGAATTGGATTATTGTAAGTCTTTCATTTTTACTTAATGAAATGCTACAATTGTTCTTTATTTAAATCGTTGTTTGCTTAATTCTCCTAAACAAAGCCACCAGTAAAAGTCCTCTTCGTTGAGGCTGAAAGAACTGAAACACAATTGTTTGATAATTGGTTGGCAATTAATCTTCTGTAAGGACTGATTGATCCTTGCTGGCATGCTTAAAATTACAATAATAACCTTTGAAAGCCAAAAGAGCCAACATATATTTTTGGCACGCCCTATGAGACTTATTGAAATGGCTAGACGTAGGAAACAAGGAGAAAATGAACGCTTGGAAGAAGGCGTAGAAGGAGAGGTAGAAATACCTAATCTAGAGGATAATGTAATAATACATCCTGTGGAAGTACCTGTTTTATCAGAACCTATGGTCGAACAGACCAGCACTTCGGAGCAAGTACCACATGTTCAAAATATTGGACAAGGCCATGGAATTTGACCATCCACTGCTCCATCTACTCAGCCAATGAATCCATGGGGAGGCCTAGTAGCTGCCATGAGACAACAGTTAATGAATACAATGGAAAGATGGGCAATATCCTTTATGGATCGAATGAATACCCATCAACCAACTAATGCAAGGCACATAGAGGAAATTTCAAATGTCCCTCAGCAAAGATTGGCTAGAGATAAACAGCCTATGTCGAGTAATCGACATACTAATGGTCAAACTAGTAATCAAAACTACGAAAGACCATCACCTCAGTCTTGGTATGAACCTCTTTTGAGGCCTGTGACAAATCAAAATGCCTCATTACTTAACAACGAAACCATGCAAATTGGTGGATCCGGGCCAACATAAGAAAATGGCATAAGGATGCTTCCAAATCCCATGTTCGAAGCCATACCTGGCACAAGGGGGTTCACTAATCCTTCGTTTGAATTTGTACCCGAGGGGTTGGAAGGGTTTTCTACGATTGGAAGAGACACAACACCTATCTCAACACCTTTCGTAGGTCCTTTCGTAGGACAGGCTCAGAGGGGTCACCCACACCCTTAACAGCAGCCAGCACCACAGGGACAACCAGTCCCAAATATACCTCCCTATGGACCAAGAGGACCTCAGGCACAAGTTTGTCCACCAAATCCTGTGTTTGTTTCTCCAGTAGTGGTTTAACAAGTACGAAGTATGGTTCCTAGGGACCAAATTGCTGATATTGTTAGAGAGATGTGTGGGCCGATGGCTCGGGGGGTTCAAACTCCTGTGTACAGGAAACCATGTCTAGAATGGGTAGATAGGGTACATGAATACCCAAGAGGGTTTAGAATACTAGACGTTGCTCTTTTTTATAAGAATGGAAACCAGTCAACGGTAGAGCATATTGCTAGGTTAGCTGGCCAATGTGGTGAATTTACCAATAATGATTACATGAAGTTAAGACTATTCCCAAATTCTCTAATTGTGGCAGCTTTTGTATGGTATATTAACCTTATACCTGGCTCTATCCAAACTTGGCAACAAATGGAGAAGGCGTTTCATGCCCAATTCTTCCAAACGGAGCCAGAAGTTTCCATGGCAGACTTGGCAAGGTTGAGTCAAAGGCCTGAGGAGAGGGCTGCTCAATTTATTGCTAGATTCAAAAGAGCACGAAACAAATGTAGGATCATTCTACCAGAGCTTGAATTCGTGAGATTGGCTCAAAATGGTTTAGAGTTTAGGCTTCGAAAGAAGTTTGACTCAACTGAGTTTAGAGACTTAGTAGAACTAACCTATAAGGTGTCTAGGTATGAAGCATTACTAGAGGAAGAACAAGATCGAAGTAATGTATCATACAAGATGTATTATAGAGATCCTAATTATGAGATTGATGCAGCATAGATCGTAGGGAAAGAGCTTGTGATATGTGAGACATTAATTGAGTCTCATGGAGATGAATTACCTTCTATTCCTTCATTTTACATGCTTGATCATGTCGATGTATTTAGATGTTTGATCTTGTTGAATTCATAGAAGTTAATAGTTTGATTTTGGAATCAAAACAAGTTGATGAAATTAAGCTTGAATTACCCTTGAAATATGTTGGTTTATCATGTTTTAAAGAAAGATTGCATGAGATCTTGGTTTGAATTTGGGTTTGCAAACTCACACCTTGATGAATTTTCGGACACCTTGTTTTTGCCCAGACCGCACGAGCGGCCATGGGCAACACACAAGCAGAACCTGAAGAAAAAAAAGGAGGTTTTCATTATGCTTTTGGGCGCTCGAGCGGCAAGATTTCTCCGCTCGAGCGGAATTGGGGCGCACGAGCGGCCAAAGTGGGCGCACGAGCGGCCATCCCTGTTTCAGCATATAATAGGTAACTTTAAATAAGCATATCTTTTGCATCCGAACTCTGTTTTGAGTGATTCTTGAGCCTAAAATCAAGCCCCGGAAGTCTAGCTTCCGTTGGTGGTCGTTTCACTCCCAAATTTTAAGTACAAAAATAGTTATGCCCAAATTAGTGAGAGTTCCTCACTTTCTGTCTACTGGTTTTGTACCCTTTCTTCACTTAAACTATTTTCCTATCTATTCCTCCTATCTTCTGAGGCATGGATTATTTTCCTATAACCTATGGAGGACTAATGAGTTTAGAACCACCATGGCTATTGATTAAGGAATAAGAAAGAGATTGGTTTTATTCTCTGCAATCTACATTTTGTTTGTAGATCAAGACGAGGACATCGTTCCACCGCTATTAGAAACCTATCACTGGCATACTCCGGGAGGAATGATCGCCCCACCACAGCACTGTGAGTAGTAGTACTGTAATCGTACATTTACTTACCATTAATAATTCTTATTATTAACGTTCTGTTCCTCGCAAGTAATTACGTTACCATTTATGTTAAATGAAAGCCGGGATGAACTTATGTAAACGTTGAAAGGTTTTGAAGGACTTTGTGTACGTCGGTATGATTCTGGAACTCTCTGCGTTCCGGTTACGGTTAATGGTTATCATTAGTGTGCTATAAATTACCTATGAACTCCGCACAAGAATTATATATGAATATTAATACTATGCTATTAGTTGACGGGAAGAAATTATGAATGTAAATCCCACTTAATGGGAACATGATATTTTGAACGAAAACATGATGTTTTGAATGACCTATCATGAACTTCTACAGTTTTATTTGGTTCAACACACGTATTATGGCATAGATATCTACCCAGAGTGGATCATCAGAATGAGTAATGAGGTAAGACCACGAATTGTTTTATACGTTAATAACTGCCAAGAAGTATGATAAACATCGGATTGACTTCCGAATGACTCAACCTAAAGACAGAATTAACTATCAATGACATTGTCATGTAACTCACGTTATGATGTAAGCTGTTCTGTCTTTATTAAGTGTACTGTAATGACGTGATATAATAAGAAATGCTCTATTTTCTGACATGTTACGGTTTGAACTAATGAACAATTGTCCATATATGTAAAAGTATCCATGGCATCCTTAGCACAAGGCCCTTACCCGGGGGTAACAATACCGTGGTCTATGGCCCTTACTCGGGGGTAATAATACTGTGGTCTATGGCCCTTTCCCAGGGGTAATAATACCGTGGTCTATGGGCCTTGCTCGGGGGTAATAATACCGTGGTTCAAGTATGTTGCAAGTTCCAGGGTTCCGTTATGGAACTAACAAGTATGCTCTGTATGAATTTGTTCTGTTTAACCGTTTCGCTTATGCTTTGTTATGACATGATTTGATTCGATCGGTCTTTAAGATCTAAAGATTTCTGGTATGGAACAAAGTGCTATATGGAACTAAGTGCTGCAATGCGAGCCACCTCTAGAATCCGTACGAGCCACCTCTTGAGTCCATACACATGTGAAAGTTATGAGGCCTATGGCCATTCTGTAACATCTGTGGAGCCTATGGCCAAATTGTGACATCTGGGCCTATGGCCATTCTGTATGATCTGTTAGTATGAAACAAAGTGCTGCACGGAACTGAGCACTACCTTGTGAGCCACCTCTAGAATCCGTGTGAGACACCTCTTGAATTCATACTTGAATGAAAAGGCTTCACGCCATTCTGTTAAGGGCTTCATGTCATTCTGTTAAGGGCTTCATGCCACTCTGTTTAAGATTGGGCCTAAGGCCATTTTGAAATTGGTACAGAAACGAATTAACCATATGCTCTCTTTATTTATAAATGCATGAATATGTATTATAATTCAAGTCGAGCATTGAAATGGTTATGCCCTATTATTCACAGAGCTTGATTCACTTTTATATTATGTTTGTTTCTGTAGGCACTCAACCTGGGGGTCAATCTTAACCCATGGCATCCATTCCTTTTGTGTCAACCTCAGAGTGTCCGGACACCTAAATGAAGACTACTTATTATGGAGTATGCTAAGCTTTGGATTTATACCCTGATTGTCTGTCTTAGATTAAAGTGTATATGATCCTTATTCCCTTCAGTATCTTTATTATGCGCCCAATCTTAAGGGCTGGGTCTGTATATGTATATGTACATAGCTAGATTCTCAGATGCACGTCACTATATGTTTATTTGCTTTATGTTTTGGTTGTGATCCTGGCATAGTAGTGATAGCTCAATGGATGTTTTGTATGTTCTTACATGATATTTTATGTATATAATGCTTCCGTTCAGTCCCCATATCTTATGTACATCAAGTTAAGTGTCCGTTTCTGAAGGAGTCATGCCCAAACTTTTAGGGGTGGGTTTGGGGTGTGACAATGTCTAGCATCCTACCATGTGGCTAATTGCTTATTTGATATACCTTTATGTATGCCAGTGAGTGAAGGTTGTGTCATTTAAGTTGGAATAAAATTGATTTTCATGATTGCACTATTCAAAACCTTTTTGAAATAATAAAATCAAATCGTTCCAAAATGGACAACACAATCTATATTTGTTTGCTTCACATAATAAATTTTAGGATTTACTAAATATTCCGAATATGAACATGTAAGGTTAATAAAACTCATATCATGGTTAGTAAAGCCTGATCTTTTGATCGGGGGTGTGGGGGTGCTCAATTAATGGCTTTCCCTATTCATCCCTAAGGTTTCGAGCCAAGCATCCTTAGTTACGACGAACAATAGTGTAGACACCCCACATTTGATGGCCCTTACGACTTGGATGCCATCGCATGCGCACCCGATGATGAGTTTATATGCTCGCCAAGTGCTCGAAGTCCACAGCGGAACGCCACAACTTTGAGCCTTTCAAGCCTTGCAACCTTGTTGCCCTGTTTTGGACCAACCCTTGTGCATTTCAAGCCTGTAACCTCTGGTGGGCAGGCCATTGCTAGAGGTTACCAGCCATCACTTTTTGGCTGCCAGCCACTGTGGCTTGCCGGCCACCAATGTATTTTGCAGATATTTTATGCCAACTGTGCCAACTGTTTGCACAGATGCATGCATCTATCCCAACGTGTAGGGCTGGATCTCCTTGAGGGAATTTCATGTTTTCTATATATAGGAGGCCCCTCTCTCATGTTTTAAGGTTAGAAAATTTTGAGATAAAAAATTTTCCTCTCTTTCTACAATTCTCTCCCTTTCTATCAAATCTCTACACTTTTGCCTACAAATCTTTAACCTTTGCCTATACACCCTTACCTAAATCTTCTCATTTTTGAGCTGAGGTGCTTTTGAGGCTTGTTTGAGCTCTAGAGGGTGTTGTTTGCTTGGTTTTGTTGCTTGAATTGTTTTTTCTCTTCAAAAGGTATAAGGCTTTACCTATTTGCTTACTTTATCTACTATTTTCCTTATTGTTTTTCAAGCGTTTTTGGGTTGTAAAACCTCTGAATTTTTGGACTGAAACTTGGGTCCTAAGGCCATTAAAGGTTGGGGGGTGGTTCACCCTTCTTTATATCCTGTTTGGAGGCCTTAGTCCTTGTGTTTTTCACCCTTTTACTATCTTTTTCCATTCCAAGCTTTTAAACACTGAATTTCAGAGCTTTTTTAGTGGCCAAAATCATGTTTTGAAGTTTAAATTTGAAGGGGTTAGCCTCCCCTCTTTGTGTCTTGCTTACTAGCCTAGCTTGTGCTATGTTTTAGGTTATTAATCTAGCTATTTTTTGTCCCAAATCCAGCATGTTTTAGGACTTATTTTAGATTATTTTAGCACTATTTTGGGCTATTAGTTGCATTTGAGCTTTGTTTTGTATGCTTATAGTGTAATTGTCCTCATGAGTTTGGTGTTCTAGGCCTTAGACACCATCTTATTGGAGTTGATAGCATTTACTTATGCTTTTCTCACTCTTTTTTAGGACTAATAATCTCTGCAACCTCCCTCCTTGCTTGGCTTTTTGTTTTGCTTTGAAAGTGGTTCAAACAACTTGTATGTTTAATGCATGAGATTGAGATGTCATACTTAATGATTTAATCCTTTAGGGGATTCATTATCAACGGTATGATGTCTCTTTCATGCCTAAGACAACTCTTGGTTTGAGCCTTCTTTCCATTTAGAGGACTTAAACTCACCATTGGACTTAATTGATTAAAGGATGGTAGGTGATTTGAAATGGAGTAATTAAAATTGGGACTAAAATGGTGCAAGATAATAATTTGGTTGTGTTCAATCGGGCGTTAATTGAACACATGGAACCTTGAACCCTTTCATACTCATTAGTAATGAAATGATTCAAGATTCCAAGGTCACCACTTCCCTTGATGTTTCATGAAAGGGAGGAGGTTAAGAGTCTTATTTTGTAGCATTTATTAAACTTGCACACACTTTGATTCACAAGCCATCATGCAATGAAATTGCTTGAGTTGGTGGTTTATGGCTAAAGTTCACTTCTCCTTTGATTTATTCATGAAAAGGGGAGGTGAGTTATGCAGACAACCCTTGAAAATACCCTATGCATACTCTATTTGTCCTCTGCTGCAGCAATATGAACTTGTGCTGCAGTGGCTAGTAGGCCACTTTTCATGGTTGGTAGATGGCCGGCTGGCCATCACTGGTGGTCGGCAGTCTTCATCACTGGCCGGCCGACCATTGATGCAAAATTGAGCAGTGTGTTTCTGAGACAGAGCGTAGTTGTTTTGGAAGTGGGTGGTAGTGTATGTGTTCAACTATGCAAACAGAGGCATTTAGAATCAAAACAGTGGCTTTTTGGGTGGAAACCGAGCATGAGCATGAGCATTCTTCGTATATCGAGCCTGTTTAGCTTAAATATTTAGCTTATATATTGTTGTAATTAATTAGTTGTAGCTTGTTAATTTTGTCAATTGTTGTAATTAATTAGTTAGTTAATTAGTTATTCAATTTCGTTTTGTAATCAGTTAGTTAACTAGAATAGTTAGTTAATTCAAGTGTTGTAATAATTAGTTAAGTAGTTTAGCTAGTTATTCATTTCAGTTTGTAATAGTTAGCTTAATTAGCTTAGCTTTAATTAGCTAGTTGATTAGCTTTCATTCGGATTCTCCTTCGTAAGAGCGCAATGTAATAATGTGTATGTTTTCGAACCCCATGTCTTTCTCCCTTTCATTTACTAGCTTATGATGGTTAGTTTAAGGACATCACGTTTCAATTAGCATACTTCATGTTTGCATCCATTTTATTACATGCACTGAGGCTCGGTTCATCA
This sequence comes from Camellia granthamiana, assembly GCA_036172215.1. Lineage (NCBI taxonomy): Eukaryota > Viridiplantae > Streptophyta > Magnoliopsida > Ericales > Theaceae > Camellia > Camellia granthamiana. Next base: position 116,241,176 of record CM069903.1, read on the forward strand.
TTCTAACTGCATTGTTAGTTTAAATACTTCTTTGAATACGTGCTTAGACTACATGCTATCAAATTGTTTCAAAATGCCATGTTAAGTAGCCGAGCCTATTTAGTTACATATCGCGTGTGTTGCATTAGTCATATTGCATCAAGTTAGGATCATGCATTTTTCTAACTCTTTTGTTTATTTTGACTTGGAGTACTAGGTGAGCCTTTACTCGTTTTAGCATAATTGCATGAGTGTTGATGTTGCCATATTTAGCATGCTTGCCATGAGGCTAACTGCTTAAGTGCTATAACTGCTTGAATGCCTGCGGATGAAGGCTTATTGCTTGAATTGGAATGATTTGAGTAGTGTTTATATGCGATCACTTTTTCAAGTGGTACATATTTCAAAATGATTTTCAAAACAAACATGAATAAAAATGTTCCAATTCTTGCAAGTTAGTCTATAGTTGTGTGTGTGCGTATCACATAGTAATGCTAGCCTAATAAAACGGAACAAGAGCATATAATGTACATAAAAATCATATCATGATTAGTAGAAGTCGATCTTTGATTGGGCGAGCGGAGGTGCTCAAAAGCATTCATGACTTTCCCCTCTCGTACTTAAGTTCCCGAGCCGAGACAATCTTGGTGACGACGGACACGTGGCCTTGGCACGAGTCATGGGTTTCCTAAATTTTTCAAAATAAAATGTTTAGGTGGCGACTCTGTATCTGGTAAAGCAGTCCATTTTTGGCAATTTGATTCAAAATCGATTTTCCAAAAAATTTGCTGGATTTAGACTCTTTAGTGTTTATCAATTTCTCATTGTACTTGTGAGATTAGATTCAGAACCACGGGAGTCCGAACTGTAGAGCTCATTTTGAACTTTTGAAAGAGGGCACGAAAAAGTCAAGCTACAACTAGCCTTGGCACAAGACACGGGTTTCCTAATTCTTCCAAAATAAATATTAGGTAGCAACTTTGAGATCTAATGACGCAATCAATTTCTGATAAATATTTTTGCAATAAAATGAATTTTTTAAAAGTTGTCAAATGTGGACTTTCATTTACGTTTCACATTGCATTCGTGAGACCAGATCAAAGAGAACAAGGGTCTGAAATGTTAATGCGTATGGTAACCCCGGGGCGGTGTTACAGTTTCTGGCAACTCCACTGGGTATATTTTGAAACCTTGACTCAAACTCCATGATATGTTCTTTTTTTTTTTTTTTTTTTTTCCAATTATATGTTTATTACATTACATGCATGGTGCGCTTAAGTCTCGTGCTCGTCACTTGTTATCTTGGACAGCTATTCGGTTTCGGGCGGATAGACGGACATGGACTCTAATATGGTGGGAGCACAAGCCTTGGAATGAGGAATACCACGTACCGCTTGATCCGCCAGGTTGGGTAGGTATATTGGTATCTTGCTAAGATACTCCTTTTGATCAGATTGACATAGTGCATATAGTGTACTGTAGCAACTTCCAAAATTAGGGCAGGATGTTAACCCATTTAGGATGTATGATGCTATTTGTTTGAATAGTGAAACCCTAGATCATTTCAAAGGTAGGAGAAGACAACCCTACCCCTCCATAGAGGTGTTTGTTCTCTTTTATGCTATGTATAATGTATGAGATTTGGGGTTCTCAAATCTAATTAGTTGGTTAGTCATATCATTTTGAGGGGTTGAATTTAGTGTGCATAATGATCAGTTGTGCGAATTGAGCCGAAATGTTGTCGAAATTCTGATTGCGAGTTTCGTTTTGTTTTTTCTAGGTAGTTGTAGCACCATAGCTTTAGAACGGCCTGATATCTCTAAAGTTTTGTGGACTCACACTGATATCCCCCAAGATTTTTTTTTTGGTCTTTAGTAAAGAAATACATATTTTAATCAATTTTTTACATTTTAGATACATCTAATTTGAGTGCACTAATTAAAATATTTGTGAAAAAAGCTAAACAAAAAAAAAAAAAAAAATCAATAAATACAAAAATATAAAAATATATTGAATTTTTGTATTTAATGATTTTTCAAAAGATTTTTTTCACAATTATTTTACTTTTTAAATATATATAGACTGTACATCTAAAAACTAACAAAAAAATTAATCAAAACATTAAAAAAATATCAATAGTGACTCACGCAAAAAAAAATAATAATAATAAAAAAATTAAAAAAAATTGTTAATCAAACAGAATAATTTAAACATATCAAACAATGGATCTCTAATGGATGTCTATCCTGTTTGGTGGGATCCTTAAATTTTTATTTGGTGGGATCCTTAATCAAATGCGTTGAGTTTTTTATTTTTAAATTTAAATTTGAGAAAACGAGACTGTAAGCCTATCATTTCGGTAATTTAAACCATTTATAAATAAAGCTCCCCACAATATCATTCACATGTCTCAATTTACTGTAATGATGCCATGTCAGATTGCGTAAAATTAAAATTTTAGGCTTGCACTGGAGCAAGGATCCTCTTTGATCTCTCTACTTGGCTCTTTATTTGGTAGGTTATTAGATCTATTTTTAGACTTAATTTTGATAATTTAAGTAATTCACATTTTAAAATTTGTCGAGTATATTATACTTGTAAAAAATTAAATTGATTGGATATCGAAAACCACGTGTTCGGATCATCGAATAAAAAATTGCTTATTAAAAAAAGGATAAATTACACTTTACCTCCTAAAGTTTCACCCATTTCTCACTTTGGCTTTGTAAGTTTAATTTTTTTTACTTTGGCCCTTCATGTTTACAATTCTTCTCACTTTGACCATTTAAATTTGATATTTTTCCTATTTTGACCCTTCATATTTGCAACCCTTTCCACTTTGCTCCTAAACTAACTTCCATTCAAAAAACTAACAGAATTTGCCACATCACCAGCACATCAGTTCCACATGTGATGTAAAAAATTTACTAAAGATACAAAAAATGACAAATAGAAAACAAAAAATTGAATTTTTATTTTTATTTTTATTTTTTATACATCATATGGACTTAATGTGTTGGTGATGTGATAGATTCTTTTAATTTTTTAGATGAAAGTTAATTTAGGAGTAAAGTAATAATGATTGCAAACATAAAGGGCTAAAGTGATAAGAATTGCAAAATTGAAAGCTCGACAAATCTTAAAATATGAATGATTCGGATCATAAAAATTGGGCCCAAAAGTGGGTCTAATGACCCACCAAGTAGGGAGCCAAGTAAAAAGATCCAAGGAGAGGATCTAGACTCCTTGATTCTTGAGATGAGGAATACTTAGGGTTGATATGGGGAATACTTTGGGTTGGTTTGTGATGTTCTAAATAAGTATACTTTTTGATTTTTTATAAAAAGATGTATAAAAAAATAAAAAGAAAAAATTGATTGATGTAACCCAAATAAATGTCCTTATATAAAAAAAAAAATTGTATAGTTTAACCCAAATACGGCTTTAGGTATCCGAAAGTATTTGCAATTCTTATACCACCGCCGACGGCACAGTGGTACCAGGATCCTCTAGAGTTGGTTTTCCTGGAGTGATCCCTGAAGTAAGTGATCCAATGGCTCAAAATAAATCTAACCAAAACGACGTCGTTTTGGTTAAGAATTTCAAAAAAAAAATACTTTAATTCAAACAGATCTGATATGAAGCAGAGAGAGAGAGAGAGAGAGAATTAAAATTCACCCAGTAATAGTTTGGATTCAAAATATTTTCAGTAATCCAAAAATTAAAAAATTAAAATTAAAATTCATCCAGTAATAGTTTTGATTCCAAAAATTAAAAAAAAAAAAGGGAAAAAAAAGTCCCTAATATCTTCAGTAATAGTTTGGGTTCAAAATTCATCCAAGATCTGGAAATTCATCCAAGATCCAAATAGCCAAAACAAAAAACAGATCTGGAAACAATCAAATTCTAAGTCTAATTACAACAAACACAAAAACTAAAATACATTCATACACAGACAGACATATATGTATATATATATAAATCAAAAGATTAGAAATGTGAAGACAAAGACAGGAAGAGTTCATCGGCTGTGGGTCTCCTTCTTTCCTTCATCAAAATGTCATGAAATTCTTCTACAACTCAAAAACAGAGAGAGAAATTGTGGTTCAGATTTTTAGTTCAAAAACAAAAGAGTATTTAGTTCAGATTTTTTCCTTAATTTTTGGAATCAAAGCCTTGATATTTTAAGTTTGGGGGATGATTGAACCTGTGTTTTTCTTCCTTCAATCTGTTGGAGTATGGCGGGCAGTGGCAGCGGCGTTGCAGCGGCGAGTCGGGGATGGCTGGGAAGAGCTCCTCAAGCCCTTCTCTCTCTCTCTCTCTCTGCTTCATATCAGATCTGTTTGAATTAAAGCTTTTTTTTTTTTTGAAATTCCAAGCCATTGGATCACTTACTTCAGGGATCACTCCAGGAAAACCCACTGTAGAGGATCCTGGTACGGCACAGTGGTGCAGAAGAGGAAGCAACAATTAACTATAAATTATTTTGAAAAGTTAGTAAAAAATTAATTTTTTAATTTTGTGACTTTTTTTGATGATTTTTTTTGACTTTTTTTTTTTTTTTTTTGAAAGAAGTTGACTTTGTACTAACTTATCAGATTGCCCCTGTATGCTATGTTCGTTTGGAACAAAGATGTAGGATTGCAGGGTTGTCGAATAGCCTCTCTCACCTAAACTCATGTTTCTCCAATGCTCTGTTTTTTTTTTTTTTTCCTTTTTTTTTTTTCTTCTAGATCTTAGCAATCTATTTCTATAGAAAAAAAATCAACAACTGTAAGGTTTTGTCTCTATTTAACGAAATCACGATTAGTACAAATAGATGATTTAAAGGAAGAGAAATTAATTGTATTGAACCTTCAAAGTGGTGATAGGTCAAAATATTTTTTGTGCAACAATCGGAGATGAAGAGGAATCTATAAGGTATATAATGGGAACCAAGATGAGGAAAAAAAACCCAGAAAAAGGGAATTAATATAATAGAATAATAATGAAGAAATCTCTTGGAGGTGTTTAGATATTTGAAGTCTTTTTCTTCCTTTTTCCTCAACTTCTGCAAATGTTTCGGCTGTAGCGGAGACTCCGATGGCTATGCAGTCGAAACGGTGCTGTGTGTCTAAATAAAGTCCACGGGAACATCCAGATGTGCACTCCAAAAAATAATAATCCTGTGGTGCAAGCCTAAAGTTTTAATTTTATACAAAGTGACGTGGCAGCATCTAAATAATGGAACAGAAGATTGGTACAACAAATTGGGACAGGTGATCCAACCCCAAGAACACCACATTACTGTTCCTTGAAAAAGCTAAAAATAATAAAAAAGGAAAGCACAAAGCAAAATAATATTCCAGCCATCCTAAAATAATAGTCTATTTTGAAAATTTAATTTTTGTTTTTGATAGTACAATTATTATATGGATCTATTTAAGGAGAAGTTGATTAGGGATTCTTGGAGCAAATGACAAATTTAATTAGAAGTTAATTAAGTGTTCTTGGAATAAGGTTGTAACGCTATAAGGTTTGTTTGATCATATGTATTGAGGAGTGAGGATTGAACTTGTAAAAATATTTGGTACTCTTAAGATAAGAGTTGTACGAGTCACATAAACGTTGACCTCTAAATATAGATAAAATAATATGACTTATACACATATTACGGGAAGAAAATGTTTAAATTCGTTTCTCCACCAAGGTGGGTGGAGTCCATCTAACCCAAATCATCAAAATCACACAAGTCGGACAAAGTTTGCATAGGAGTAGAAATATTCTTGACGAGCCCAATTGTTTTGAAGTATAATTGGAGAAGTTATTGTAAAATAAGATCTTGATTGGCCCATATCATTACTTAAATGCAAGTTAGGCTGTGTTTCAAAGGTTTCTTCAACCTCTACTAGCAAGATTTAACATTTAAAATTTTATTGAACTAATCAAATAGTTAAGGAATTGATCAATTATTTATACGAACTAACTTAATTCAAACTATCCTAGTACAAAAACCTTCCTCAGCCACCCTACAAATTAAACATAACTTTGATGGCTTTGCCACCACGAGCACTCGTTTCAAAGGCTTCCTCCACCTCCTTCTGGGAGAATCCAAATCTGTGGGTTATCAGCGGCTTCACATCAATCCTTCCGCTGCTCAGAAATTCAAGACATACTGGCCATGTGTTTTTGTAACGGAAAATACCAACCACGTCAACCTCCCTGTAAGTAAAAAAACCATAAAAAAGCCAACCAACCATCAAAGCTAAAATTATTAAAATTTTGTTGGTGACTTCAATATCAAAAGAATTGAAAAAAAAAAAAAAAAAAAAAAATTGAATCAAATACCTTGCAGCAGCGGGAGGGAGCGGGACGGTCATTTCACAATGTCCCATTCCAACGAGGCAAACCTTGCCACCAGAGGCTGTGGCACTCAAGGCTGTCGACATGGTTTTGCTAAAACCAGCACAATCAAAGGTCACACTCACTTCACCTCCCATGGCTTTTCGAATTTGTTGTACTTCTTTACCCACATCCTACAAAGACACTTCTGTTAAAAAAAAGGCAAATTTTTGGGAATTACCAGTTTGCAGTGTCATTCTGTGATTGGTTTCTATGCAAATAGTGCAAACCTGCATATTTGATGAAACTTTGACGACTCCATCTGCACCAAGATCTTTGGCAACGGAGAGGCGGTGGTCATCCACATCCACGATCACAATCCTGGGGGCTCCAAAAGCACGAGCAGCAAGCATTGTAACCAGACCTATAGGTCCCGCTCCAATGATCAATACGTTGGTTGTAGGACCAATTTGAGCACGGAAACAAGCATACACACCGACACTGAGGGGCTCGCACATTGCTCCTTCCTCCATGCTTACATTATCAGGCAACTTGAAGCATAAACTTGCAGGATGCACTATCTGTCAAATATCATCAATCCAACTAATAATTATCAATCTAAAAAAAAAAAAAAAAAACAAAACAAAAAAAAACTAATAATTTGATCAAAAAGGGAAAAAGTAATATAAACTAGATTTTATTTTATTTAGTGACCTGATTGGCAAGAGAACCGTGAATGGGAGGAGTAGCGAAGAACTTCATGTCGTGGCATAGATTGTAACGGCCTTGCTTGCAAGGATTGCATTGGCAGCAACTGATGCCAGGCTCCAAAGCCACTCGGTCGCCTTTCATTAATGATTTTACCTCACTCCCAACTTCTTCTATGACTCCTGCACACTCGTGTCCGATCACCATCGGCTCATTCACAACATAGTCTCCACATCGCATATTCTGAAATTATACACAACATTCACAACCATTAATGTATTTGATAAAGAGCCCTTTAAGTAAATCCATGGTCTCTTTTATCTTTAATTTTTTAATTGATGATTGCCAATAGATAATATATCACCTTGAGGTAATGAACATCACTGCCACAGATACCAACAGCTTTCATGCTAACTCTAACATCGTGGGGACCTAAAAAATTATGAAGAACATAAATAACCCCATGAGTAGTAAGACAAATAATACAAATACGCATTATTATTACGTAAGAAAATCAAAGGCAAAATTATGTTAGAATTTTCATCATTTTAAACACAAAGAACAAAACATGCACACATATATATACCAAGAGGAGGAAGATGGAATGGTTGAATTTTAAGAGCATTCACGCCAAGCAGCCACGCTGCCATGTTCTCTCCAGATATTCCTCCCTTACCCATGTTTTTTTTTTTCTTCCCTTCTTTTCAAACAAACAAGCCCTCAAACTTACGATTGGTTTGGTATCGACAGTGTATACCTATATATATATATATGATATGTGAAGAAGACCTATTTTAGTCATAGTAGGATTAGATCAGTTATAGATTTACTTGGTAATTGATTCTTATCCAAATTGATGTTGATGATGTAATTAAAGAAATTTATTTTTTGAGCAATAAAAGAAGTATATATTTGATTTGATTAGATATATAAAATTTGGATTTGACCAATTTGAATTTAGATTTGGATAATCTTATTGACATTTAAGATTTGGATATATATCCATCTAAAAAAACGTTTGAACTTACATATATGTAATGATGTAATGATATCTTATATCATATCATGAATTAATCTAAGGGTAGTCACACGGGGAGAGATTTAAGGACTGCATAAGTTATCCACTTTTTAACTCCTTGCGGTGTATCTGCATTTAATTTTGCAACAATTCTACTCACATAATACTAAGAGCTTGTTTGACATGGATTTTTTTTTACCTTTTTATTCTTTTTTAGTCCTAGTATCTCTCTAATTTTTTACGTATCTTTTCGTAAAAAGTTAAAAAATATATTAATCTAGTACATCCCAAACAACCAGTAATGTTAAGGATTATAAAAAAAATATCATGAAATTCTTCATGAAATTTTTTCATCTTTTGATTAGTGTGGCATTTTATTGTATGTATAATTCAAGAGTGGAGAATTTTTATGAAATATTTCATAATATTTTTTTTCATAATAGCTAGTATTACTCTAATACTAACCACATAATTTCCTATAAAAAAACAATACTATTATGCTTTCTTTGAAAATTTAAACAAGATTCTAAAAGGAAAAAGGTTAATTTTATTTTAAGCTAATTACATCAATGGTCCCTAATTTTTTTCTAAGTTTTAGTTTGGCTCCGGTACTTTGAATTTGGTCAATATGATCCTTATACTTTCTATCTTGTTCCACTTTGATCCTTTTTGCTTTACAATCTCGACCCTGAGGTTTTAGTTATTATATTCCCGCCTCCTAAGTTTTGTTATATTATAAAAATACATTTTTTATTTTATTTTATTTTATATTTTATCACACATTATATTTTCGTTTTTCTGGTGGTATTAATTCAAAAGGTTCATTTGGAGAGTTTTCCGTGTAAGGACAAAAATAATTATTTGTGGTGTTTCCCTATTTATTTTTTACAATAGCTAATTGCTTATCCTTATCTAATAGTAGATATCAAACTTCGTGTATAATTTCTAGTTGATTTTCTTTTAGATTTTCGTTAAGTTATTTTAATAACCAAATTTTTGTATTATTTTGTTCAATTATTATTTGTAGTGTAGTACTATTATTTAAATTATCTAATTCGACTTCTTCAATATATATTTATATTTGTAAGACTGAGAAATTAAACTTTAATACCAATTCTGAACACAAGCAATTTTACAAAGATTTTATAATTTATAGGGAATTTATAATTGTATTAATAGGGAAATAGAGCATTATAGTAATTAATAGAACTTTTGGGTTTATAGTTTATTTCTATATTTCTTTGAGGGACTAAATTGATTTGAAATTGAATTTGGATGGACTTAATTGGCACAGTTAGAACTACATGGATTAAAATGAAAAAGGTGTCAAACTTGAAGGACTATGGTTATAATTCACCCTTTTATTTTCTACCCATAAATTATCATCAAATTTTGAATTTGGATAGAAATTAAAAATTAAAAAGCAAAAAGTGAGTGAAATGTAAATAAATATAAACTAATTTTTTTTTCTCTATTTGTCTTTTCTGTTTCGGGTTTATTTCACTTTCTACCCATGAACTATTGGCAAATTGTCTACTTTGTTCTTCAACTGTCGATTAAGTCTAGCAAGTCCTTAAAGTATATAAATAAAAATTTATTTAATCGCCGAACTATTAATTGAATCTATTAAGTTCTTAAAAAATTTAATTCAAACATATTTAGTTCTGGAAGGATTAGAAAAATAAAATATAAATCCATAAATATTACAAATCAATAAAAGATTATACCTAAATAAGATTTTATTGTATTTTTTAAAAAATCTTAAATTTCTATGTTATTTACGTTTTTAAGGTAGAATTAACTTGGAAGGATCTTCATTTAAATATCCTTGTATAAGGATAAGGGTAGTTATTTAGATTTTCATATTTATCTTCTGTAATTGAATCATGCTTACCTTTATGTAGTATTATATACTGAATTTCATTCATAATTTCTAATTGATTATTTTTAAGATTTTTGTTAAGTTCTTTTAATAACTTGATTAAAGTATTATTTTGTTCAGTTATTATTTATAACACAATGCTATTATTGAAATTATATAATTCTATTCTTTAGTATATCTAATACTCATATAATTTTATTGCCAAGACTAAAAAATCAGACTCTTATACCAATTCTCCCTCTCTTTCTCTCTCTCTCTCTCTCTCTCTCTCTCTCTCTCTCACACAGACAGAAAAAAAAACTTTTTAAAGACAATAGAAATTTAAAGTTTTTTTTTTTTTTTTTTTTTTAATAAAATTTTAACTAAGTAGGTTCTTTCACTAATTTATAATACTTATAAATTTATATTTTATTTTTGTAATCCTTTCTTTTTTTCTTTTTTTTTTATCGAAAAAAGTTAGTAGTTAATTGTTAGATTAGTATATTAGAAGAGTTGAACTCTCATCCTCTCCATGCAAGCACTTAAGTCTTGCACTATATTTCACTCTTAAGAGTGGAATCCAAGACATCTTTTTAGGAGAGACTTGGTGGCCAAAGGGCTAGCCACATAGGCTAGAACCCCTTGGTTATTTTTGTATTTCTTTTGAGGACCAAATATGCTTGAATTAAATATTTTAGAAATTTAATATATTTAATTGATAGTTCTAGGGTAGAAAGTGAAATAAACTCGAAAGGAAAAGAGAAAGAGAAAAAAAATTTGTCATATACTATTTCACATTTTACTCATTTTTTCTTTTTCCTTTCCAAATCTATACCTAAATCAATAATTTAAACACAATATTAAGTTATGTTTGAATAACTGTAATCTTAAAAGGAATGCAAATGTGATTCCGTATTGCCATGATTCCAGTGTTTGGTTCAAATCGAAATTAGAAAGTGATTCCTGATTATTTATTTTAGTAGGAATCACATTAGGAGAATCTCACATTTCTAGAGGAATATTAGCTAGTATGGATAAAATCACGACCATCATAAGGTGAAAGAGATTAAGGAATCGTTTGGAATGAGGCTAATATAGTTCAAAAAGTTGCCAAAAAAAAAAAAAAAAAGGGTGAAAATTTTAAAAGCCATACAAAAAGTCAAAGATTTATTCACATTTTTTCTACCTTTTACACATTTTTCATAAAAAGATAAAAGTTATTTCCAAATATTTCAATTTTTTTCACTTCACATTTTAGCCAAAAATCTAAAAAAATCATTTCCTAAACTAAAGTAAAGTTGAGGATAGTGGTTGATAGATGAAATTTGACTAATCTAGAAGGGTATTATAGTCATTTAACCACTGCATTTAAGGGGGAGGTGACAATGATATTTCAAACCAAAAAAAAAAAGAAAGAAAGAAAGAAAGAGGGGTGTGTGTGTCAGTGTAATTTACCCTAAAAACGAGGGTAAAATACTTTTCTCGTTATCAATGTAAACGGATGTTAAACATAAATTGACTCAAATTAAAAATTTTGAGGATCAAAATAATAAAATTGAAACTTAAGGGACTAAAATGACAAACAACACATATTTTATGGATTAAAACTGTCGAGACAGTTATTAGAGATAGAACCAAATTGACAACTTAGAGAACCAAAATAACAAATTTAAAACTAAAGGGACAAAAATTATCTTTTATCCCGACTAGTATTTAAGACCACAAATAATAATTGGGCCTACAATTTCCTTTCTAAAAGGGAAATTTAGCCAAAATCCCTCTATTTGACCCTTATTTAGTGAAAATGACAACCCAATTTATTTTACTTCATAAACCTATTAAGGAGGAACACTTTTGAACATATTGCCCGTGAATATATATATCTCACAAAACTCTTTTAACGAGGAATAACACTTTTATTTTATTTTATACAAATTTATAAATGTTGTGTTTGTGTATTTTTGGTTGGTTCATCTAGTATGTATTCTATTTTTTGTAACAGTAAAGTGTTACTGTAAACTAGAATAACATGTTATTGTAAGACTGAGTAACATGTTATTATTTATGTCAATTTCGACGGTATTTTTTTTAATTTTGTTTTTACTTCTTTAATTTCATAGTCAACATGGATCTTATTTGGTAGATCTTGATAAGATGATTCTAAATATACTAATTTTATTAAAAATTGACATTTAGATCAAAAGTTATATTATTTTAAAGTTTAAAATATTAGATTACTTTTTTTTTTAATCGGCAAAGAAAAATTTTATTAAAAACATGAAATTAAAGGTACAAGAAGATGATATGCATGAAGAGAGATTCAGAAAGTACAAATTATCCCACTACTGCTACTCGCACTCATTCAACCGACCCCTCAGCCTCACGATTTTTTTAAATAAAAATAAAAGATGTAAGAAGAACTTAACTCAACAAAAATAAAAAACATGAAACCCCACAATTCAACCCACAAAACCCAATACATGCATGTTGCTTTCCTTGATTCCACCAATAGTAAAAGCACTCTTTATTCACCCACTGATCAGAGACTCCCATACCTACCTCTCTTCCATCCGTGCCTACCAAGACCGATAGACACCCATGACCGTTAAACACCCAGCTCCACTTCTATGGTCGGAACACCTCTTTTCTGATTCAAAACTTTGAGCACTCATTGCAACCGAACACACCCAAGGACGATCAAAACTCACGACCACAGCCGAACAAGACCCACTGCCATCTCCACTTCCATGGTCGGACACATGTTTTCAGATCCAAACTCCGAATACACCCACTGCAGAAGCTCCAATGTTGACAACCCAAAACATCGAACAACCGTCGAGACACCTTCATACATCTGGATGAAGTTCACCCCTCAAACTCCCACTCGAAAAGGAGCGCTCGAATGAAATCTTAAATAGATCTGGATCGACTTCAACACCCATGCTTCCCCTTAAACAAAGCACTGAAGCAACTCCATAGATCCGAACCAGAGTTCATCCCTCAAACTTCCACTCACAAAGGAGCGCCCGAATGAAGATCCAAACCAGATCTGAACATCCTCTAATCCAGTCCAAAACCGACCTCCTTTTACTCTGTTTTGACCCTTATTCCAAGTACCCCCTGTTGAAACAAAACATACAACCCCAATGCATCATCCAAAAACGGGCAACAAATACCAAAAAGTTTAAGATCAGCAGCACACAAAACACAACTAAGTGGGAAGACATTATTCGAATCAAGTTTATTAAAAGCAAAAACCAACACACAAACACAAGAGAGAGCTGGGCCAGCCGACCGCCATAGCCAAATATTAGTTACTTACTAAGTATGTTTTAGTAATAGTGGTATGTGTTGATCTTTTCAAGGAAATTTTTTTATGCTTGTCCTTAATACATTAAAATTTTATTATGAAGGGATTTTGACCAAATCCCCCTTTCTAAAATTTTATCATTTTCCAATTGAGAATTCCTAATGAGAATTGATTTTGATACTAAGGAATGGTTTGAGAATTGATTATGATACTATATGATGGTTTAAGAATTAATTTTTTTAGGTGGCTTTTTAGATTTTTATTATTTTAATGAGGTAAAAAAAAAAAAAAACAAATATTTGGCTTTTTGAGTGATGTGATATTTTGGATTTAAGCATAAAATTCCCATTTTACCCTTATTTTAGTTGTATGGAAAAAAACATTAATGTGAGGATATGTTTGTCTTTTTACCATAGGAGAAAGATGATACCATATCATTGGTATTGTGTAGTTTTATTGTGTGTTGTAATGCCACGTTATCAATATCACCATTACATTAATTTTTTACTCGCAAACGAGGATTGAATAATGATATAAACTTGGAATAGGGTAAAAGAAAATTTTAGTCAATAAAGTATATGTTTCTTGGCATTTTATTCTCTTAAGTTTTGATTTTGTCATTTTGATCAAAACCCTAATTTCTCTCTCACTCTCTCTCTAAAACTCATATATTTCACTCAATCCACCTAGATTCGTCGATCTCCTCACCCGCGTCTCTTTGTTAAAAGGTAGAGCTCGGCGAGGGTTTCGTTCTAATCGGAGCGAAGTTGGTTTTTGGCATCTTTGAGTTTCCCACTCTCTCTCTCTCTCTCTCTCTCTCTCTCTCTCTCTCGTCTTCTAAGTTTGAGGTAGGGATATCTCCGCACTTTTTATGAGTTTTGATTTAGTTATTTGTCAATTCCAAATAACAAATGAGATTTTGGAATATTTGAAACAAAATCTAGGGTTTTGGGTAAAAATCTAAACAGGTTTTTTTTTTCCATATGGATCCTTGAAAATGATTTTGATGTGGAAAATAATGTTGAGTTGGGAATAAATGGTTAATTTTGATATTTGGGATTGGTTTTGGAAAGAAAAAGGGTTTCGTCCTAAATGCCTCAAATGTTAATTTTATATAAATAATTAGAATTGATATTGAAATTATGAAATTGGAATCATGTTGATGAGGATGGTGGAGTTGAATATGTATTATCACGCACCTCTTAAAAGTTTGAAGAATTTATCTTTATTGATAATTATTTATCTGTTTAGAAATATATGTTTTGGGCTATCGATGGGGGATAACTATGACTATTGTAGAAATTGTATAACAATTAGGGAAATTAAAACTATTTGTTTCGATTCATTTGCATCGGTCATTATTTCATATTTATGCATTGCAAGTGTATATTGTTTTAAGAAAAGGGGTGAATCTGGAAAAGAGTTGTTACATCAAATAAGTTGGCATGTGTATCTAGAGTGAAAGTCCCAAAAATCGTGTGTATACATGGGTGTCAATCTCGAGGACGAAATATCCGTAAAATGACAATAGTAGTGCTTGTACAACCTACGTTTACATGGGTGCCGGTTTACGGTTTTCCGTGGACAAAATTTTTGTGAAATGTGATATTGTTTTAGAGATTTCTAGAAATATTATTCACTGCCCTGTTTGTAACGCCCTCAAAATAAAGACATTTAATCCCAACAATATAGACACGTTATGATACATAAAAGGTCCACATCTTTCCATTTATCAGAGTTGTATTACAAAAGTATTACATGTTAACAACAAAAGCAAATGCCCTAAGGGCTTACAGCTTTCCAAGTTAACACTTGGTTACACAAAAGTAGAGTACTAACTCATTTACACATTAAGCCCTTGGCTTGAAATTACATGTAATATAACAAAGGAAAGACATCCAAAAAGTCTGTCCGCCACCAGTCTCCCAAGCTAAGTCCTTGGAGGTGGCAAGCTACCTGTACCTGAAAATGATGTTCCCATATAGGGTGAGCCACAGCCCAGTAGAAATATACTAAACCAGTTATGAATAATGACTAAAAGATTAACAATTCAACAGGTGGTCAACACTTTTACACTCTTTCATAACATGATACAAATCCAAGACACCTAAGTCTATGTTTTCTTTCATTTCCATTTCCTTTCCTTTTTACTTGCCATTTCACAATCTTGGCTCAGAACCTGGCCAAACAACTCACATGATATAAACATTCATGCCAACACTTCCATTTTAACGATGATAAACATAACAGTTATATCAACACTTCCAAAGACAAGCATATACGCTCTGTCAATACACTTCTAGATAAGCATACACGCTCTATCTACGGAGTTCATCCCCTATCTCCTCCCAACAACATCCGGCTTAGAGGTTCATCCCCTATCTTCCCCTAAACCGTGGAGTACATCCCCTATCTTCTCCAACACAACACAATGCATGTAAACAACAATTATACACATCACATATCAATACATAAAATCAATGTATTCTTACTATTATCATGCTCAATGAGACAATTCTATTCCAATTTCTCATTCTTCCCAATTAATTATCCAAATTAATTAATCAATGTAATTAGGACATTTTCCATAATTAGCATTACAACCCTTAGGTTCCAATTTCATTAATGTTTCAACATTAATTTCATGTTTATATACCAAACATGCCTCTAGGTTTATCATAGACCAAAACCCCAAACTTTTACAAAATTACACAATGGCCCCAAAGTTTCCCAAAATTACACAACAACTACCAACATATCAAAATGCTAAAATTCAAAGACAGAACTCATAAAGAGGAGTAGGATATCCCTACCTCAAAGATTTAGCTCAAAAGGAGATGATGGCCAACACCCAACTTGCTCCAAAATCAAAGATTTTCCGATTAAAACGAAGCCCTCGATGATCTCTATCTTTTTAACAAAGGCACTTGGCTAGGAAATCACCCTAGGTAGATCAAATCTTAGAGAGAATATAATTTTAGAGTGAGAGGCTCTCAAAAAGTGGGTTTGAAGAAGATAGAGTTTGCAAAAAGTGATGTTTAGTTCGGTGCTGTCTTGCTGATATAAACAGGCTCGCTCGAGCGAAGACCCCGTCGCTCGAGCGACCAGTGCAAATTTTCCGATTTGCAATACGAAGCTCGCTCGAGCGAAGGAAAAAGGTTCGCTCGAGCCAACATCCACAACCTTCAGGTCTGTACTGGACGCAGTCTGCGCTCGAGCGAAGCCTTCCTGGCTCGAGCCACCAGACACAAAAACTATCCTCGCTCGAGCGACCAAGTCCTCGCTCGAGCGACCAGCCAAAATTCTGGGCAGCAACACTTGGTTCCCAAACTCAACCAACCTGTAACAAACCTGCCCAACACATCCTACAACTCAAATACAAGGCAAGAAAGGATGTAAACAAGACAATACTCAACTACCAACATCCACGGACACACGTCCGAATCACTACACAACAAGGGGTAAACCCGGGACCGCTATAACCTCCCCCCCTTAAAGAATTTCGTCCCCGAAATTAAAAACAAGTTTTGAAAAGCAAGTTTTTCCTCCCTTTTAAACAAGGCTATACCACAACATTTTACAATGCGACCCATTACCGGTCATTCCATCTCTTTATCAAGAGGCATTCTACAACATATACATTTCAACATGCATTTTCTTTCCATCTCAACCATCTCCAACATATATGGTTCACAATTCATATCATAAGCAATAATCATGATACAATTCCATTTCTATAATATAGCCAACATATGCAATATTATAATCAACTCCCATAACAAGGCAAGTTCTACAACATTTACATTAACCAAAACATGCACCATGTTTTACAACTTAAGACAATTTGAATATTCTTAAAGTTCATTACAATTACACAATTGCAATACTTGATCACACATCAACAAACAAGTCCGGATATTTCTCGCGGACTCCCAACTCACGTTCCCAAGTGGCCTCCTCCACTCCGTGATGTTTCCACAAAACTTTCACCAAAGGAATGGTCTTGCCACGCAGGACTTGATCCCGCCTATCCAAGACCCGAACCGGTCTCTCCTCATACGAGGCATCCTCATCTACCTCTAAATCGGTCCAATCCAACACATGTGATGGATCTGGTTCATACTTCCGAAGCATACTCACATGAAACACGTCATGAACTCCGGATAACTGTGGTGGCAAAGCTAAACGATAAGCAACCTCGCCAATCCTCTCAAGAATCTCAAAAGGCCCAATAAACCGAGGGGATAACTTCCCACTCTTCTCAAACCTCAACAAACCCCGTCTAGGTGATATCTTCAGAAAAACATGATCACCTATCTCAAACTCCAATGGTCTCCTCCTACGGTCAGCATAAGATTTCTGCCGACTCTGGGCTGCAACAAGCCTCCTACGGATAAGCTCAACTTTCTCCGTCGTCTCCCTAACCATCTCCGGACCTATCAAAGGTGTGTCACCCACCTCGGCCCAACAAACTGGAGACCTACAAGGTCGGCCATACAAGGCCTCAAACGGTGCCATACCAATACTAGACTGATAACTGTTGTTGTAGGCAAACTCCACCAATGGTAAGTGCCTCTCCCACGTCCCACTGAAATCAAGGACACAACCCCGAAGCATATCCTCGAGGATCTGAATAGTACGCTCGGACTGCCCGTCAGTCTGAGGATGATAAGCTGTACTAAAGGTCAACTTAGTACCCAAGGCACTCTGCAAACTCTGCCACAACCTAGCAGTAAAACGAGGATCTCTATCTGAGACAATCGTCACTGGGACCCCGTGCAACCTCACTATGTCCTGAACATACAAGTCGGCAAGATGATCTACCGTATCTCTCACGCGCATAGGAATGAAATGCGCCGACTTAGTTAACCGGTCTACAACCACCCAAATAGCATCACTACCCCGTTGAGTCCTCGGAAGACCTACAACGAAGTCCATAGTGACATGCTCCCACTTCCACTCGGCAATAAACAAGGGTTGTAACAAACCCGCTGGCCTCTGATGCTCGGCCTTCACTTGCTGACAAGTAAGGCACTTAGACACGAAAACTGCCACATCTCTCTTCATACCCCGCCACCAAAACTGGCGACCCAAATCCCGATACATCTTAGTACCTCCCGGATGCACCGCAAGGCGCGAATGGTGGAACTCTCGGAGTACTTCCTCTCGGCAAGACTCCGGTACAAGCAAACGGTCTCGGTATTTCACACTCAAGTCGGGATACACCGTCAAACCCTTCTCAACCTTCCCACTGGAGATCTTCTCTCGGAGGGATTCTACCTCAAGGTCGCCTCTCTGTGCCTCTAACACTCTAGTCACAAGTGTAGGCTGCGCAACAACGGAAAACAAGGCCGCAGCCTCAACGGATTCGCCCAAATGCAAATCAAACTCACCAATGGCCCCCAACATCTCCCACTCCCGGATGGCTACACAAGCTACATCACTAATGGATTTCCTACTAAGGGCATCGGCCACAACATTGGCCTTCCCCGGGTGATAATGCAACTCGAAGTCGTAATCCTCAATAAACTCCATCCACCTCCTCTGCCTCAAATTCAAGTCCTTCTGTGAAAACAAATATTTTAAACTCTTATGATCCGAGAACACCTCGAATCTCTCACCATAAAGGTAGTGCCTCCAGATTTTCAAGGCAAAGATTACCGCTGCTAACTCTAGGTCATGTGTAGGATAATTTTTCTCGTGAATTTTCAATTGACGTGAGCCATAAGCTACTACTTTTCCCTCTTGCATCAACACACAACCCAAACCCTCTCGTGAGGCATCACAATAGACTGCATAACCCAACCCTCTCTCCGGAATAATCAAGACCGGAGCGGTGGTCAGTCTAACTTTCAACTCCTGAAACGACTTTTCACAAGTCTCACTCCATACAAAGCTGACTCCCCTCCGAGTCAATCTGGTCAACGGTGAAGCTAACCTGGAGAAATCCTTCACAAACCGACGGTAATACCCAGCTAATCCCAGAAAACTGCGGATCTCAAACACATTCTTAGGCTGTGCCCAATCTTGCACTGCCTCAGTCTTGGATGTATCAACAGACACCCCTTCCCCAGAAACCACATGGCCTAAGAACTTAACTTCTCCTAGCCAGAACTCACACTTCCCAAACTTGGCATACAGCCTATGGGCTCTAAGCAACTCAAGCACCACTCTCAAGTGTTCCTCGTGCTCCTCCTCTGAAGGTGAATAGATAAGGATGTCGTCTACGAACACGACTACAAAACGATCCAAGAATTCCCGGAAGATCCGGTTCATCAAGTCCATAAAGACTGCCGGTGCATTGGTAAGCCCAAATGGCATTACCAGAAACTCATAATGGCCATACCGCGTACGGAATGCCGTCTTCGGAATATCCTCCTCCCTGACCCTCAACTGATGGTAGCCCGATCTCAAATCTATCTTAGAGAAACAACGGGAACCCTTCAACTGGTCAAACAAATCATCTATACGGGGCATAGGGTACTTATTCTTAACTGTAGCCCGGTTCAACTTCCGGTAGTCAATACACAATCTCAAGGCACCATCTTTCTTCTTAGCAAAGAGTGCCAGCGCTCCCCACGGTGAAACACTAGGGCGAACAAAGCCCTTATCTAGCAGTTCCTGGAGCTGAACTTTCAACTCAATCAACTCTGCTGGAGCAAAACGGTAAGGTGCCATAGAAATCGGCGCCGTGCCAGGCACTAGATCAATAGAGAACTCAATCTCTCGGTGAGGTGGCAAATCAACAAGGTCCTCGGGAAAAACATCCGAGTACTCACAAACTACCCTCGGCAATACAATCTGGGTCTCATCACACTCACCACTCTCAAAGCTAGCAAGTAGACCACTAAGCTCATTCCGCCCCCGCGAACCATACCCCGGTGGCACAATACTACCAACCCGGTCTCCCAAGAAATGGAAAAACTCCCCGCTCACGGTACAACAAGTAACCCTCTGGCGGTAGCAATCAATAACAGCTCGGTATGACGATAACCAGTCCATACCTAAAATAACATCAAAGCCCTTCATGGGCATAACCACAAAAGGAAACGGAAGTCTATGATCATCAACCTCTATATCACAACCTCTACATCCGTGTTTCAAAACCATCTCACCCCCAAGAGGTGACACTACACAAATAGGAGATGCCAACACTGCTAACTCCAATTCTAACACAGATGCAAATGCAGCAGATACAAAAGAATGAGACGCACCAGTGTCAATCAATACTCTAGCAACCGAATTGCAAAACAGAAAGGTACCTCTCACTACTGATGGAGCCGGTACAAGGTCCTGCGCGGTAACAGCATACACGCGCCCTGTAGGCCCCTGATCCACCTGCTCACCTCTCGGAGCATAGGACTGCTGCACTGACTGGGACGACGAAGCCCCCGGATTGGCCCTCGAGGCCTGCACAGACTGAGCTGGCTGAAATCCCTGCGTCTGTCTAGAACCAGACGCTCCTGAAGTGGCACTCAACCGTGGGCAAAACCTCTTCATGTGCCCAGGCTGTCCACACTGAAAACAAGTCAAGGGCTGCCCCCTGCCCGAACTCTGACTCTGCGGTCTAGCTGACGAAGAAGCAGCTCTCTGACCCCCGCCCTTCTGCGGGCAAACTGAAGCCTTGTGACCCGGCTGGCCACACTTGAAACAGGTGAACCCTCCCTGACTGCCCCTCCCGGAGCCTGCACTCGGTACTGGGAAAGTCGACCTGGCCAAACCACCCTGGGACGGCTGAGGGTTATAACCCCTCTGCCTCCTACCATCGCCCTGTCCCTCTTGGCCCCTCTTGGAGCCTCCCTGTTTCTCCTCCTCTCCCTCCTGCATCATCAGCTCCATATGAGCTGCAGCATCCACTAAATACCTGTACTCTCGAATGTAAGGTCCACCAACTTGCAACTTGAGGTCTCGCCTCAACTTCCGCTCAAATTCGTAGCAACGGCGCTCCTCTGTCGCCACCAGTTCAGGTGCAAACCTGGACAAGCTAGTAAATGTAGCCTCAAACTCGGCCACAGATAAACCCTCCTGCTTAAGCTGGCTAAACTGATCCCTCAGCCTCTCTCTAGCCACTGCAGATAAAAACCTCTCCTGAAAAGCATCCACAAACGCCTTCCAAGTACCACCCACACGAGCTTTCTCATATTTCCACCATTGACCTGCATCTCCCTTCAGCTGGAAGGATGCCAGGGTCACCTTCAATGTTCCGTCCTCAATGCCTAGCATGTCGAACGTTTTACTCATCTGTTCTAGCCACTCGTCTGCCTTCAGTGGCTCCTTAGGATCCCCGACAAACTCTTCCGGATTTGACCGAAAGAACTCCCTCCTCAAAAAGGAAGGCCCTGCTTCAGCTGCCAGGTTCCCTGCTCTAAGGATGTCCAGAGCCCCTGCTATCCCCTGGGCCAAAGTACTCACGGCCGGCTGACCCGCTGGCTCGGCCACATTGGCCTGACCAACCCCCTCCTGAACCGCCGGAGTCTCCTGAACTACCGGAATCTCCTCCGGTGGGGGCACCTCCTGCCTCCTAGGCCTACCACGCCTACCACCTCTAGCTCGTCCTGACATCCTAATAAAGGTAACACAAACGTTGGCACATTTATAAACGTGCCAAAACTAAACACTCACGTCCTAATGCATGGACAATTGTAATTCATTCCACGTAAGCACATAAACACATAAGCACTTACGAATTTCATTTCCAGATAATGATAGTCCCAAGGCGTTACTAGAGTACCGGTTAGAAACAGCATTGATCAAGTGCCTTTCCAACAAGACTCCTAGAAACCCAAGGATTCAATCAACATCCTAGAAACCAAATCCCATACCCAAATAATCACATAAACATGTTATCATACAAACATATAACAATACACCTAAGTCTCTATCAAGCGAGACAAACCCATTGTGATCCTAATCACTTCCCACGTACCCAAAGTATTCGAACCTGGTACGCTCTGATACCAAGTTGTAACGCCCTCAAAATAAAGACATTTAATCCCAACAATATAGACACGTTATGATACATAAAAGGTCCACATCTTTCCATTTATCAGAGTTGTATTACAAAAGTATTACATGTTAACAACAAAAGCAAATGCCCTAAGGGCTTACAGCTTTCCAAGTTAACACTTGGTTACACAAAAGTAGAGTACTAACTCATTTACACATTAAGCCCTTGGCTTGAAATTACATGTAATATAACAAAGGAAAGACATCCAAAAAGTCTGTCCGCCACCAGTCTCCCAAGCTAAGTCCTTGGAGGTGGCAAGCTACCTGTACCTGAAAATGATGTTCCCATATAGGGTGAGCCACAGCCCAGTAGAAATATACTAAACCAGTTATGAATAATGACTAAAAGATTAACAATTCAACAGGTGGTCAACACTTTTACACTCTTTCATAACATGATACAAATCCAAGACACCTAAGTCTATGTTTTCTTTCATTTCCATTTCCTTTCCTTTTTACTTGCCATTTCACAATCTTGGCTCAGAACCTGGCCAAACAACTCACATGATATAAACATTCATGCCAACACTTCCATTTTAACGATGATAAACATAACAGTTATATCAACACTTCCAAAGACAAGCATATACGCTCTGTCAATACACTTCTAGATAAGCATACACGCTCTATCTACGGAGTTCATCCCCTATCTCCTCCCAACAACATCCGGCTTAGAGGTTCATCCCCTATCTTCCCCTAAACCGTGGAGTACATCCCCTATCTTCTCCAACACAACACAATGCATGTAAACAACAATTATACACATCACATATCAATACATAAAATCAATGTATTCTTACTATTATCATGCTCAATGAGACAATTCTATTCCAATTTCTCATTCTTCCCAATTAATTATCCAAATTAATTAATCAATGTAATTAGGACATTTTCCATAATTAGCATTACAACCCTTAGGTTCCAATTTCATTAATGTTTCAACATTAATTTCATGTTTATATACCAAACATGCCTCTAGGTTTATCATAGACCAAAACCCCAAACTTTTACAAAATTACACAATGGCCCCAAAGTTTCCCAAAATTACACAACAACTACCAACATATCAAAATGCTAAAATTCAAAGACAGAACTCATAAAGAGGAGTAGGATATCCCTACCTCAAAGATTTAGCTCAAAAGGAGATGATGGCCAACACCCAACTTGCTCCAAAATCAAAGATTTTCCGATTAAAACGAAGCCCTCGATGATCTCTATCTTTTTAACAAAGGCACTTGGCTAGGAAATCACCCTAGGTAGATCAAATCTTAGAGAGAATATAATTTTAGAGTGAGAGGCTCTCAAAAAGTGGGTTTGAAGAAGATAGAGTTTGCAAAAAGTGATGTTTAGTTCGGTGCTGTCTTGCTGATATAAACAGGCTCGCTCGAGCGAAGACCCCGTCGCTCGAGCGACCAGTGCAAATTTTCCGATTTGCAATACGAAGCTCGCTCGAGCGAAGGAAAAAGGTTCGCTCGAGCCAACATCCACAACCTTCAGGTCTGTACTGGACGCAGTCTGCGCTCGAGCGAAGCCTTCCTGGCTCGAGCCACCAGACACAAAAACTATCCTCGCTCGAGCGACCAAGTCCTCGCTCGAGCGACCAGCCAAAATTCTGGGCAGCAACACTTGGTTCCCAAACTCAACCAACCTGTAACAAACCTGCCCAACACATCCTACAACTCAAATACAAGGCAAGAAAGGATGTAAACAAGACAATACTCAACTACCAACATCCACGGACACACGTCCGAATCACTACACAACAAGGGGTAAACCCGGGACCGCTATAACTGTTTTCCCTTGAAAAGAGAATGCTTTATGAACTATGATATTCATTTGGCATTGCATGATTTTTGAAAAGCAATAAAATGTTTTGGCACAAGCATTGCATATGTATTCACCTTATAGCTTTGTTAAGATTCATATACTGTGTTGGATTATTTCTACTAGGCTTTGGCTCACCTTATGTGGGAAAGACATTTTAGGTGATGATGATATGCCTCCGCCAAGGCAATAGCTTGAGAGGACTTAGAGCAAGGGTTTCATTTGTTGATTTTGTATATGTTTTGTACGGGCCAAGAGCCTTTAACTGTATTGGACTTAAATTCCACTTTTATTGTAACCAAGCTTTGTCTTGGAAAGTTGTAAGCCTTTAGGGCATTCATTATCTGTTTTATTTTCATATCTGATCTCTTGCTGTGACATATGCTATAGATTCAGGAATAAGCTTATAAATGTATATCTGCATATGTCACTCTTTTGTAAACTTAACTGGAATTAATGAAAGATAATTACTTATGTTAGTGTAGTTATTTTAATGTATATAATGGATGGTCTATTGCCTATTATTTCAGGGGGCTACACTTCTTATGTCATTGGCACAGAGATTCACAGAAACAGGTCCAAACGGACATTCAGATTGTCTCATAAAGCCTACATTGAAAGAGTTTTGGAGAAATTCGGGATGAGTGATTGCACTCCTAATGCAGCACCCATTTTAAAGGGTGACAAATTCAGTTTAAGTCAATGTCCGAAGAATAATTTGGAAAAGGAACTAATGGTTAGCCACTTGTATATTTCCCGTATTTTTTTTTTGGTTTTTGGACAAAACATTGTCTTTGGCCTAGCCCAAGTGGCTGGCCGACCAGTTTATTGGCTGGTCGACCAAAAAAGTGGTCAGTCGGCAGGTTTTGTGGCTGGCCAGCTCCTCTTTTGGCTGGCTAGCTAGTATTCTACTAGACAGGTCCCAGCAACCTCTGGCGATAAGCAGAACAGTTTTCGACGGTTTCCAAGGCCCCTTGCAGTTTCTGTTTTTATTATTTTTAGTTTAATTAGAGAGTGTTGTGATACTTTTCTCTACCCCTCTATTCGGATTTGTAATATTTCAAAGCGATGTAATAATTCCCTGTCCCCGCTTCATTCTATCCCGTTCTTTCAATCGCTTTCCCTATATGTAAATATGTAATATAGCATGATTGTCATCATATCCATACTTTGCATCCATGCTTTATGCCTTAAGATCTGGCTAAATTTTGCATTTATGAGTGTAGACACCCCATTTTTGACCGCTCTTAAGACTTGGACGCGACTGATGGAGAAAGGTGTGCAAGGGAAAGGTTCAGTTTCTTCGGCAAGGAGAGAGTTAAAGCTTAACTTCGTACCCCTTTTTGGACCAAAACAATCTTGATCAAAAGATTTTAGACCTTAAAACCCTCTCTTTCAAAATGTTTTTGAAATAAAGTTTCTACGATGTTCCAACGCTCGCATTTTGTTAAATGTTGCGCTTTTCGGTAAACTGAGCAAGGACAAAGTAGAAATGAATGAAAGAGAGATGAAATCTTTGAAAAATCTTTCAAAACACCTTACTTAGGGGTTTGAAGTTGAAGAAAAGAAGAGAAGAGGGAAGAAACCCAGTTGGGGAAGAAAATGGGCATGAACTGTTAAGAAAGAGTTGAGCAACCCTCGCTGAATCGGGCCTATTTATTTGCATACTTGGAATCAAGCTATGAGGCCACCACCATTGGAAAGAAGACTTCCGGGGCTTCATTTTGCACTCAAGAATCTCCTAAAGCCAATTCCGGACGAGGGAGATATTGTTGATTGAAGTAGGGCATCACTCCGATTGGACCGAATCTGTGCGACTTCACCAAAATAGGCATAACTTTTTGCATAGGAGGAATTTTAATGCAAGGTTTGCGCCATTGGAAATTTAACTTCCGGGGCTTCAATTTGGACACCTGGCCGGCCACCTTTGGACTTCCCAATCACTGGCCGGTCACCTTTCTTTCCAGCAGCCCCTTTTTTGTCCTGAAAAACCAAGAAAAGTAGCAGGCCGACCAAAAAAGGTGGCCGGCCGGCCACCTGAACCTTTTGAACTGGCCGGCCGACCAGGGGAGGTGGCCAGCTGGCCACCTGAACCTTTTGCACCTGGCCGGCCATTTTTGTCCCTCCTGGTGCATTACAGCTGTGCCAGTTGTTTTGCACCGGACCCTTTGTCCGAGGGTCTGCCTTTTTGGCTCCTTTTTTGAATTGTTTTTTCCCCCCTTTTTCCTTAGCCTCTCCCTCTATATAACCAGCACCCCACCTCCATTTCTAAGGGTTACAAAAACCCAGCTAGGACATTTATACATACACCTCCTATATCTATACTTCAAACCTCCAAAACACCCTTTGTCTTGCATACTTACCCTACACCTCATAACCTACCACCTCCGTCACTCATGCCAGCACCTTGGAGGCCATTTGAAGAGGTTGAAAGCTCAGAATTTTGGACCAAAAGCTCCTGATTTGCTTATCTTAAAGGGTAAGCACCTATTTCCCTTAAACTTGCATTTTTTTGCTTCATCTATAAGCTATACTTGCAAGAATTTTTGGGCTTCGACCTGAATTGAAAATAGTCTTATTTTGAGCTTATCTTCATGTTTGATCAAGGACGTTTCTCTGTTTGAGGTCTTCTACCCACCCTTTGTGCTTTATCCCTCTTTTGGCCCTTATCTTGCATGATATATTAGCCTTGTTTGTGAGCATTTATGGGCTTTGAGAAAAACTGTAAAATGCCTTATTTTGAGCCCCTCTTCAACTTTGTTGAAGGGCTCTTTGCTGTTTGAGGCTATCTACTACCTCTTGCCCTCTATCTCTCTTTTAGGGCTATTTTTGCATCATGTTTTAGCCTTATTTGTAGACATTTTCGAGGTTTGCCATAAACTGTAAAGTATCTTTTTTTGAGCCTCTCTTCAACTTTGTTGAAGGGCTCTTTACTTTTTGAGGCCTTTTGCTGCCCTGTTTGTTCAATCTCTCTTTTAGGGCTGTTTTTTCATGATACATTAGCCTTATTTGTAAGCCCTTTTGGACCTCGACCTAAACTAAAAAAAGTCTTGTTTTGACATCATCTCCATGTTTGCTTAAGGTCCCATTGCTGTTTGGGGTCATCTTTCCCTATGCATGCTTCATTCCTCCATGATTAGGGCTATGCATTAGAGCACTTGCATTGGCCATGGTTTGGCCTCTTAGCCACTGAAATCCAATGGATTTTCAGTGGCCTTGATGTGTCTTTGAGCTCCAAAATCATAGAGGGGTGACCCTCTCATCCCTCATTCTCTTTACTAGCATGTTTGGCCTTCCAAAGGGATCCTATTTTGCATGCATCGAAGTCACTTTCCAGGCCTCATTTGAGTGTTTTGAGGTCTGCCTCAGCTCTTTCCGAGGCCCCTTTGGCCATATTTTATGTCTATGTTGCATGTGTAGAGAAATCTCATTCAAGGCCTTTCAAAGAGGCCTTTCTTTGCATGTTTCCGAGACTGATTTCAGGGTCAATTTGGTGAGTTTTAGGACCGTCATATTTGATTTCCAGAGTTGGTTGTACCATGCTAAGTGTCTATCTTGTATGTGCTTAACAATCCCTTGTATAGCCCTCTAAAGAAGCCCCTTATTTTTGCATGCATTGGCTGCATTTTAGTGATTATTTGGGCATATTTTGACATGTTTTATTCACTGATTTTGGCTGGTTTGGTGAGATTTCATATGCCTCGTATACATGCCATGTAAACCATGTTTGCTAGTCAAAGTTGCATGTTATTTTAGTCCATCTTGCTAGCATCTTTTGGCCATGCTTCGAACTAGAAATGTCCATGTTTTAGGACTGCCTTGGCTCTGTCTTTATGCTTCATGATCAAATAATGCATGTTTTGTATAGCTATAGGTCAATACATGTGCCTAGTTTTGTGTTTCAGGGCTCATCTCATGCATCGGGTGCCATATTCTCATGTTTCGGGACCACTTAGCAGCATATTTCAGTGCTGGAATTCACATGCTTGTATGCCATATTGCATTCCTTGCCATGCTTTGGTAGAGTGGCATTCTATGCCTTAGGTTCGGTCATCGGTTTGCGTGCATGTGTGCACGCATTTCGGTAGTCTCATTTTCATCTTATGGCTATTGATGTGAGTGTGGCTGAGGTCCACTCATATTGGTGTAAGTCCATCATGCATTGTGTATACCATTTCAGTTCATAGCATTGCGTATGCTAGGTTGCATGATAGAGCATCGTGTATGCCATGTCACATCGAGCATTGTGTATGCCATTTCATAGCATTGCGTATGCTAGGTTGTATGTTAGTCGCATCGTGCATGCCATCTCATCTGCATTGTGTTTGGGATAAGAGTTAGCCCGAGCACGGGAAACGAGGGATGTTTCGTACTCCGAGTGACGGAACGTGTCTCAATTCCCAGTCCCCGACACTCCGGATTACCCATGATGGAGTTTAGGTCTTGTTGTGTTTACATGTGCATTCATTCCACATCGAGTCGTGCAATTCGACTCGGCCATCATGCATCGACATGCGTGATTGGTGACACGAGGATCGATGACTACACTCCCTGAAGAGTGGTCATGCATACATATGTGAAAATACTTTGCCATGCCCCTTTGTTGCTCTCTGTTGCAGCAAATCAGGAATCAACAGCTTTCTGGAGCTTTGCACAAATCCCAGAACAATTGCAAACAGAGGCAAACCGGGCATCGCAATGGATTTCCGCGCAAGGCAACTCAAGCATGCATCATTCATCATTTGAAACAGAGCTGAGGCGGTCCATGGATTTGCGTGCCAATTTACCTGCTTTCCTAGATTAATTTGTTAATTAATTAGGATTTTGTATTCATTCGGACTGTAATTATTCATTCGGGACTGTATATTATTTATTCGGACCCTCCGAGCGAGGGCACAATTGTAATAAGTGTGCGTGCGTGTGATGTATGTCTTCCAACCCCACGTCTTTCTCCCTTTTATTTACCAGCTTATGGTGGTTAGATTAGGGCATGTTTCAATTAGCATACAGTATGATAGCATGTTTGCATTCATTCATCTGTTTTGCATGCACCGGGCTCGGAGCATCATAACTCACTGCATTGTATTTTAATTCCAAGTTGAATACTTGTTAGCTGTAGCATTCCATATGCCATGTGTAGAATAGCCGGGCCTATCTTAGTTGCATTTTGCATGTGTTGCATTAGGCATCTCTGTATAGTTAGGATCACACATGGATTTCTAACATAGCTTCTGTTTTGGCTTGGAGTACTCGGTAAGTTTTTATGCTTTAGCATCCTTGCATGCGTGTGAGTGACTGCCACGATAGCATGCTTACCATGAGGCTATGTGCTTATGTGATATAACTGTCTGAATGCCTGTGGGTGAAGGTTGGATTATTTGGATTGGAATGATACATTGACTGTGAGTTTTAAGCCCACTAGATTGTGGCAAAACCATCTTTTCTAAAACCCACCCGAGGGTGGCAAAATCTGCATTTCAAGCCTACTTGCGAGTAGCAAACCATTTTCAAAACAAACATGAAATGTTTCGTTCCAATTCAGGCGACCCAGTCTATACTTGTATGCTGTGCGCATCATATAGTAAATCTAGGCTAATAACCAGAATAAGAACGCATAATGTTTTCAAAACTAGATATCATGGTTAGTAGAGGCCGATCTTTGATCGGGCGAGCGGGGGTGCTCACGAAGTGACCTTCCCCAATCGTACCCAAGTTCCCGAGCCGAGGCAACTTTGGTGATGACGGACACGTAGCCTTAGGCAATGAGTCAGGGTTTCCTAAATTTCCCAAAATAAAATATTTAGGTGGCGACTCTGTATCTGGCAAGGCAGTCCATGTTTGGCACTTCTTTCAAAAATCTGTTTTCTCAAAACGATTTGCCGGATTTGGACTCTTTGGTTCAGATTGAGAACCGTGACAACTTGAGTCCGAACTGTAGTGAGCCCAAAATGAACAGAACGTGACTCATCCTCCCGGGGACGTTCGGGGACGTCTACAACGAGTTTAATAAATTATTATGTGGTTTTGTGCGTTACCTCATGTTTTGAGATGGTTCATATGTCATGTATTAGAAGTCAGATCTGTAGTTGCATTTCATGAGTGAATTGCATTAAGATCTTGTATATAGAAGCATACATGTTTACTAATTTTTTTTTTTTGTATCTATTTGCGGGACACCAGTAAAATATGTAAGTTTTTGTGCTTTAACATTCTGTCTGTGCATGTTTTTTTTTACTATGTCCAGTATCTTACTTTGTGGCTAATTGCTTATTTGATATACTTCTGTGCATGTCAGTGAGTGAATGTGGTGTTATTTAAGTTGGAATAAATTGATTTTCATAATTGCACTATTTAAAACCTTTTTGAAATAATGAAATCAAATCGTTCCAAAATGGATAACACAGTCTATATTT
The DNA here is from genome assembly GCA_036172215.1 of Camellia granthamiana. Classification (NCBI taxonomy): domain Eukaryota; kingdom Viridiplantae; phylum Streptophyta; class Magnoliopsida; order Ericales; family Theaceae; genus Camellia; species Camellia granthamiana. Next base: position 116,271,616 of record CM069903.1, read on the forward strand.
GTTTGCTTCACATAGTAAATCTTAGGATTCCCTAAATAATCGAAATATGAACATGTAAGGTTAGTAAAACTTATATCATGGTTATTAAAGGCCGATCTTTTGATCGGGTGAGCGAGGGTGTTCAATTAAAGACCTTTTCCCTTCATACCTAAGGTTTCGAGCCAAGCATACTTGGTCACGACGAATAGTGGCCTTGGCATGAGTCACGGGTTTCCTAATTTTTCCAAAATAAATATTAGATGGCGACTTTGAAATCTGATGACGTAGTCTATTTCTGGTAAATATTTTTGCAATAAAATAGATTTTCTAAAAGTTTCCAAATGTGAACTCTCATCTACATTTCACATTGCACTCGTGAGACTAGATCAAAGAGACCCAGGGTCCGAACTGTTAACACATATGGGTAACCCCTGGGTGGTGTTATAGTTTCTAGCGACTTTGCTGGGGATATTTTGAAACCTTGACTCGAACTCCATGATGTGTGTATTTTTTTTTTTTTTTTCAATTATATGTTCATTGCATTGCATGCATGGTGCTCTTAACTCCTCGTGCTCGTCATCTGTTATCTTGGACGGCTATTTGGCTTCGGGTGGATAGACGGACATGGGCTCTAATATGTAGGAGCACAAGCCTTGGAATGAGGAATACGACGTACCGCTTGATTTGCTGGATTAGGCAAGTATATCAGTATCCAGCTGAGGTGTCCTTTTTGACTAGACTGACCTAGTGCAACTTCCAAAATTAGGGTAGGATGCTACCTCATTCAGGATGTATGATGCCATTTGTTTGAATAGTGAAACCCTAGATCATTTCAAAGCTAGAACAAGATAACCCTACCCCTCCATAAGGGTGTTTGTTCTCTTTTCTGCTATGTACAATGTATGAGATTTGGGGTTCTCAAATCTGATCAGTGGGTCAGGCATATCGTTTTGAGGGGTTGAATTCAGTGTGCATAATGATTAGTTGTGCGAATTGAGTCGAAATGTTGTCGAAATTCTAATTGGGAGTTTCATTTTGTTTTTGCCAGGTAGTTGTATCACCATAACTTTAGAACGATCTGATATCCCCCAAGTTTTGTGGACGTGATATCCTCCAAGTAAATTTTTTTTTTTTTTTTGAAGGGGGGGTTCTTTAGTAAAAGAAATACATATTTTAATTAATTTTTCAAGTTTTAGATGCATCTAATTTGGGTGCACTTAAAAATTAAAATATTTGTGAAAAAATCTATAAAAAAAAAAAATCAATGAATACAAATTTTTGTATTTATTGATTTTTCAAAAGATTTTTTTCACAATTATTTTACTTTTTAAAGTATGTAGAGAATGTACATCTAAAATGTAACCAAAAAAAAATAATAATCAAAATATTAAAAAAATATTAATAGAGACCAAAAAAAAAAAAAAAAAAAGAAAAAAGAAAAAGAATATTTTTTTTTAAAAAATTGTTAATCAAACAGAGTAATTTAAACTTATCAAACAATGGATCTCTAATGGATGTGTATCCTATTTGGTGGATCCCTTAATTTTTTATTGAGATCAAATTATATTAAATAAAATATTAATAATACAAAAAAAATAAATAAATAATTTTTTTTGATTAGTTGGTTTGTAGCATATTTTGCAACTGCGTTGAGTTTTTTCATTTTGTTAATTTAAATTTAAATTTGAGAGAACGAAACTGTAGGTCTACTATTTTGATAATTTGAACAATTTATTTTATAAGGCTCTCCACAATATCATTCACCTGTCTCAATTTACTGTAATTATGCCACGTCACGTTGTGTAAAATTAAAATTTTGGCTTGCACTATAGGATTGATTCTTGAGATGAGGAATACTTAGAGCATCTCCAATGGTTTATCAGATTTTCGTCAAATCTGAGTAAAAAAAAGACGATTTCCTCTATTTGATATTGCTTGCTCCAACGAAGAAATTTGACTTTTCATCAAACTACCGGTTGACCAGGCGGACGATCGACCAATGCAAAAAAATGAAAAACCTGGTTATGAAACAATTAGGATTGTTGTGTTGTGTTGGGGCTATTCTAAAACAATTCAAAAAAACCTCACTCACTCTGTTTCTCTCTTTATAATCCCTTTACAGACAAACCATTTTTATCATACTAGCATCCACTCCTTTCTTCTCTCTCTTCACTACATCAAACTTGAGTGAAAATTTATAGAAGTAGGAACAAAGATTCAGATTTTGTTTATCGATTTCAAATTTAATGGAGTTTTTGCTTATGGGTTTTTGATTATACATAATTACGGAGACTTATATGTGTTTGTTTGGTTGATTTTTGATTTCTTCTTCAGCTTTGCTACCGAGGATACTGTTGATCTTTCTCTCTTTCCCTTTTTTTTTTTTTTTTTTTTGTACTGAGAAAACAAAGAGGTGGTCGACCGGGGGGTTGACCTCGCAGTGTAAAATTTTCACAAAATTTTGCTTGAGGTGGTCGTCTGGTGGGTCCACACTCAACGGTTACGCACAGTAATTTGTTGAAAGGTGCAACACATCTTCAGTTTGGTGAAAATTTGGGGCTATTCTCAATTTGATATCAGTTTGATAAAATCGTTGGAGCAAAAAAAGATGTACTTTTTCACCAAATTCAAATTTGGTGATGCATTTGCTTAACCGTTGAAGATGGTCTTAGGTATCTGAAAGTATTTGCAATTCTTATACCACCGTCGACGGCACAGTGGTGCAGAAGAGGAAACAACAATTAACCACCGATCTGGTAGATATGCTATGTTCGTCTTAGGCTTCATTTGGGAATATGATATTTTAGTAATTTTTTAGTTTTTTGGCTAAAATATGAGATAAAAAAACTAGTAGGTTTGGTATGAATTTTTGATTTTTTATAAAAAATGTGCAAAAAGTAAAGAAAAAAGTAAATTTTTGACTTTTTGGTATAAGTTATAGGTTTTTTAATTTTTTTAGTAATTTTTTGACTTTTAAACTGAAACTGTTATATGTCAAACGAGGCCTTAGATGCAATGAATTGTGCAATGTTTGGAACAAAGATATAAGATTGCAAGGCTGTCGAAAACCTCTGGCACCCACACTCATGTTTCTCCCATGCTCTGTTTTGTTTTATTTTTATTTTTTTTTAACCAACAGTGGGTTGGTTCAGTTGATAAAATCTTCGAATCCCTCGTTCAACGCTTGAGTTCGAGTCTCCGTAGTTCCTTGTTAGGGTTAAACATACTCTTTAGCACCTAAAGCACGTTGGCCTAAGCTTTGGCTCCGACGTAGGTACAGTGGAGTTCGTCATAATACTCCCTGGCGAATATGTTTGAGTAACCTACATGCATATCCATTTCATGAATCAAAAAAAAAAAAAAAAAAAAACACTTCTTTTTTTTTTTTTTTTTTTCTCTCTCTAGTTCGTAGCAATCTATTTCTATAGAAAAAAAAATCAACTGTAAGGTTTTGTCTCTATTTAACGAAATCACGATTAGTACAACTAGATGATCGAAAGGAAGAGAAATTAATAGTATTGAACCTTCAAAGTGGTGATAGGTCAAAATATTTTTTGTGCAACAATTGGAGATCTATAAGGTATATAATGGGAACCAAGAAGAGGAGAAAAACCCAGAAAAAGGGATTTAATATAATAGAATAATAATGAAGAAATCTCTTGGAAGTGTTTAGATATTTGAAGTCTTTTTCTTCCTTTTTCCTCAACTTTTGCAAATGTTTCGGCTGTAGCGGAGACTCCGATTGCCATGCAGCTACAGCCGAAACGGTGCTCTGCGTGTGATAAAAGTCCACAGGTTTAACCAGATGTGCACACAAAAAATACTTGGTTAGGTTTTTAAAAAAACACTTTTCAGAAAATTTTGTTTTTTTATTTTTTATATATTTTTTTTATTTTTACTGAATTTTTTTTAATATTTTAAGCAATTTTTTTTACTTTTTAGACATACCTAACATAAATGTACCTAAAAAATAAAAAATTTGTGATAAAAACCTTTTAAAAATTCACTAAATATAAAAAATACAAAAAAAAAAAAAATGAAAATTCAATTTTTTTTTTTTGTATTTTTATGTATTTATTAATTCTTTAAAATATTTTTTCACAAATTTTTTACTTTTTAGATACCTCTAAGTAAGGTGCATTTAAAAAAGTAAAAAAAATGTTTAAAATTTTAAAAATATTCACTAAAAACAAAAAAACACGAAAACAAAAAAACTCAATTTTTAAAAAACTTAATCTAAAAAATTCAAACCAAACGATTCAATAATCTTGTGGTGCAAGCCTAAAGTTTTAATTTTATACAAAGTGACGTGGCTGCATCTAAATAATGGAACAGAAGATTGGTACAACAAATTGGGACAGGTGATCCAACCCCAAGAACACCACATTACTGTTCCTTGAAAAAGCTAAAAATAATAAAAAAGGAAAGCACAAAGCAAAATAATATTCCAGCCATCCTAAAATAATAGTCTATTTTGAAAATTTAATTTTTGTTTTTGATAGTACAATTATTATATGGATCTATTTAAGGAGAAGTTGATTAGGGATTCTTGGAGCAAATGACAAATTTAATTAGAAGTTAATTAAGTGTTCTTGGAATAAGGTTGTAACGCTATAAGGTTTGTTTGATCATATGTATTGAGGAGTGAGGATTGAACTTGTAAAAATATTTGGTACTCTTAAGATAAGAGTTGTACGAGTCACATAAACGTTGACCTCTAAATATAGATAAAATAATATGACTTATACACATATTACGGGAAGAAAATGTTTAAATTCGTTTCTCCACCAAGGTGGGTGGAGTCCATCTAACCCAAATCATCAAAATCACACAAGTCGGACAAAGTTTGCATAGGAGTAGAAATATTCTTGACGAGCCCAATTGTTTTGAAGTATAATTGGAGAAGTTATTGTAAAATAAGATCTTGATTGGCCCATATCATTACTTAAATGCAAGTTAGGCTGTGTTTCAAAGGTTTCTTCAACCTCTACTAGCAAGATTTAACATTTAAAATTTTATTGAACTAATCAAATAGTTAAGGAATTGATCAATTATTTATACGAACTAACTTAATTCAAACTATCCTAGTACAAAAACCTTCCTCAGCCACCCTACAAATTAAACATAACTTTGATGGCTTTGCCACCACGAGCACTCGTTTCAAAGGCTTCCTCCACCTCCTTCTGGGAGAATCCAAATCTGTGGGTTATCAGCGGCTTCACATCAATCCTTCCGCTGCTCAGAAATTCAAGACATACTGGCCATGTGTTTTTGTAACGGAAAATACCAACCACGTCAACCTCCCTGTAAGTAAAAAAACCATAAAAAAGCCAACCAACCATCAAAGCTAAAATTATTAAAATTTTGTTGGTGACTTCAATATCAAAAGAATTGAAAAAAAAAAAAAAAAAAAAAAATTGAATCAAATACCTTGCAGCAGCGGGAGGGAGCGGGACGGTCATTTCACAATGTCCCATTCCAACGAGGCAAACCTTGCCACCAGAGGCTGTGGCACTCAAGGCTGTCGACATGGTTTTGCTAAAACCAGCACAATCAAAGGTCACACTCACTTCACCTCCCATGGCTTTTCGAATTTGTTGTACTTCTTTACCCACATCCTACAAAGACACTTCTGTTAAAAAAAAGGCAAATTTTTGGGAATTACCAGTTTGCAGTGTCATTCTGTGATTGGTTTCTATGCAAATAGTGCAAACCTGCATATTTGATGAAACTTTGACGACTCCATCTGCACCAAGATCTTTGGCAACGGAGAGGCGGTGGTCATCCACATCCACGATCACAATCCTGGGGGCTCCAAAAGCACGAGCAGCAAGCATTGTAACCAGACCTATAGGTCCCGCTCCAATGATCAATACGTTGGTTGTAGGACCAATTTGAGCACGGAAACAAGCATACACACCGACACTGAGGGGCTCGCACATTGCTCCTTCCTCCATGCTTACATTATCAGGCAACTTGAAGCATAAACTTGCAGGATGCACTATCTGTCAAATATCATCAATCCAACTAATAATTATCAATCTAAAAAAAAAAAAAAAAAACAAAACAAAAAAAAACTAATAATTTGATCAAAAAGGGAAAAAGTAATATAAACTAGATTTTATTTTATTTAGTGACCTGATTGGCAAGAGAACCGTGAATGGGAGGAGTAGCGAAGAACTTCATGTCGTGGCATAGATTGTAACGGCCTTGCTTGCAAGGATTGCATTGGCAGCAACTGATGCCAGGCTCCAAAGCCACTCGGTCGCCTTTCATTAATGATTTTACCTCACTCCCAACTTCTTCTATGACTCCTGCACACTCGTGTCCGATCACCATCGGCTCATTCACAACATAGTCTCCACATCGCATATTCTGAAATTATACACAACATTCACAACCATTAATGTATTTGATAAAGAGCCCTTTAAGTAAATCCATGGTCTCTTTTATCTTTAATTTTTTAATTGATGATTGCCAATAGATAATATATCACCTTGAGGTAATGAACATCACTGCCACAGATACCAACAGCTTTCATGCTAACTCTAACATCGTGGGGACCTAAAAAATTATGAAGAACATAAATAACCCCATGAGTAGTAAGACAAATAATACAAATACGCATTATTATTACGTAAGAAAATCAAAGGCAAAATTATGTTAGAATTTTCATCATTTTAAACACAAAGAACAAAACATGCACACATATATATACCAAGAGGAGGAAGATGGAATGGTTGAATTTTAAGAGCATTCACGCCAAGCAGCCACGCTGCCATGTTCTCTCCAGATATTCCTCCCTTACCCATGTTTTTTTTTTTCTTCCCTTCTTTTCAAACAAACAAGCCCTCAAACTTACGATTGGTTTGGTATCGACAGTGTATACCTATATATATATATATGATATGTGAAGAAGACCTATTTTAGTCATAGTAGGATTAGATCAGTTATAGATTTACTTGGTAATTGATTCTTATCCAAATTGATGTTGATGATGTAATTAAAGAAATTTATTTTTTGAGCAATAAAAGAAGTATATATTTGATTTGATTAGATATATAAAATTTGGATTTGACCAATTTGAATTTAGATTTGGATAATCTTATTGACATTTAAGATTTGGATATATATCCATCTAAAAAAAGGTTTGGACTTATATATATACTAGCGTATGCCCATGTCTGAAGCCACGGTGTAAATAATGTTGGGATTAAAATATAATCATAATACCAACACTATTTAATCAATTATCAATTTAATATAATTGTAATCCCAACCTTTCAGTCTATTTTGAAACTGTCATTTCCTAATGTATACTCTTCAAAATCAATCAAACAGTAAATCATTGAAAAAGAAAACTCTCCTTTAAAAAAATCATCTCTTCTATCATTACAATTTGTTTCTCCTCAAATTTTCATTGCAAAATCAATAAAACATTATAATCTATTGACAAACTCTCTGTCTCACCTGCTTTCTCTATCTATAATTACATTTTGATATCAACAAAACAGAACACATGAAGCATTTGACAATCTCTGACTTAAGAAACCCTCCTTTCTATTTACATTACATTAACAAAACAATTCACACCTTAATTAATAAAAAATAAAAAATAAATAAACCTCTATCTCTTACAATGTAGAAAACAGGTGAAACAGAGAGTAAGCCATTGAAGGATGCAAAATAAATAAAAGATGGCACAATATAGTAGATAAAATAAAACGAACCTGAGAGGTTATATTGGGAAAAGGCATAGTGGTGTAATGCAATGCTGTAGACACCCAATTTTTGACCGTCCTTAAGACTTGGACGTCACCGTTTGAACACTCAGTGATTATCCATGTTTGTGTTCGTCTTGAGTTCCCGGAGGTCTCAGCCACGCGCCTTACCTCAAGATCTCTCGACTCGACTGTTTTGTGTTTGGTTTTGCACCAAACACTTGTGTTTTGCTTTTGAGGGGCAGGGAATGGCTTGTTGCCCATTTCCACACCTCACCGGCCATGACTTGAGGCCACCGGCCATTGTTTTATTGCCACCGGCCATTTGTTTGGCCGGCCGGCACTATTTGTGGCCGGCTGACCATTGTTTTGGTCAATTTTTCATTTCTGGCTGGCCGACCGCTGTGCATCTGCTTTTGCAGATATTTTTATGCCAGCTGTGCTATCTGGCATACACTTTGCACCCCCTCCATACACGTGTATGGAGGGATTTCACTCTTGCTTAGCTTGTTTTGTAAGCTTTGCAAGAGTGATCCTCTATAAAGGGAGGGCCTCTCCTTCCTCCTTTAGGGTTACAAAAATTCTAGAGGGTCTCTGATATTAGGATTTGGGTTGTGTATCTCTATATCTTTCTCTCTTTGTGTCTAAGTGTGTGTTTGTCCTTACTTTTGTGCACAAACACCTAGTTCTACACCTTACCTTGGTTGCTGAGGAGCCAATAGGTTGTTCTTGAAGTTCTTGAGTGGATTCAAGCTTGGAGAAGTAGCTGGAGTGCTGTTCTTGAAAGGGGCCTACAAGGGTAAGAACTTTACCTTTAAATACCCTATTTTTGCATAGTCTTTTTGCTTACCTTGCATCTGTTTTTGAGCTTAGTGTATAACATATAAAAGTCTTGTTTTTACTTGCTTAAAATAGTTGTTTAAGGTTGCTTTGAGCTTTGGGGTTGTTTGACCCCTCATAGGCCTTGTTTGGCCCCCATTTTGTGCTATTTTGGTGAGCTCCGGGACCACCTTGTTTGGGCCTCCTCACCATTGAAATCTTGAAGGATTTCAGTGGTGAGGATGGTGGTTTAAGGTCCTAAGGAGGAGAGGGCCATCCCCTCTCCTTGTTGCCTTCAATGTTGGCCATTTTAGCCTCATGTGTGAGCACCATTTTTAAGTGCATGTTGGCCATGTCTTAAGTGTTATTTGTGCTTATTTTGCCATGATATAGCACTTTTTTTACTTGGTTTAGACACACCATGCTTGCCTTGCATACTTGTCTTGTAATGTCATGAATTGCCTTAACATGTGCCTAGCGTTTAGACTATCATGCTCACTTGTTTTGGCCTAGTTTTGTGAAGCTTTTATGCTTGTTTTAGCATGCTAAAGGTTTGTTTTTAGTTATTTGGGTCATCCATGGCTTGCTTTGTATAGCTACCATGCAACCTCTCTTGTATGCCTTGAGCATTGACCCTCCTAGCATGCATTGCTTAGCTTGTTTCAGTGGTTTGGCACCACTTATAGCATCATTTCAGTCCCCATGGTATGCTTGTATGCTTGCATTTGATGCTCCTTTAATGCTTTAAAAGGTTGTAGTCTTGTGTTCCATGTTTGGACATTTGTGTATGCTTCCATGTGTAAGTCATTTAGATGCCATCTAAGTGGTTTTTGAGGTTCATTTTGACATGCTAAAACTCTGATTTTAGTTGTTTAAATCATGCCATGTTTGGTCTTGCTAAGTGTAGTTCAATGCCTTTTGGTGAGCCTTAGGCTTTAGGCTTGGTTGCATGATATGCTTGCTTTGCTTAGTTGGTTTGGAATCTCTTATAGCATGATTTTCAGAGCTTAATATGCATGCTATTAGTCCATGTTTGTCCCTTTTAAGTGTGCTTAAAAGTTGCTCTTGATGCTTAAGTTTTGAACCATGTGCGCATGCATACTTGTATGTACATTTGCCTTCATGTACTTAGCATTTTAGCCACTGTTTTGGGCTCAAAAAGTTACTCCCTCATGCTGAGGTTTTGGACCATTGCGTGCATGAATGCTTGTGTATGCATTTGCCTTGCATATCATCACATATTTGGCCAATCGCATGTTATGGCATGCTTGAAACACTTGGCATTTGGCATGCATTTCCTTGGTCAAGTTGCTTAACGTGTTATTTGTCTTGTATACTTGCATGTTCTAATTGCATCTTGTATGCTTGTCTTTAGCATAGTTGTTCCATGCCTTGCATGCTTGTTTGCTTAGGTTGAGTGCCTAGTGCACATTGCTTGCTTGCATGCTCATGTTGCGTACTTAGCTAACATGCTTAGGTTGCATTTGGCATGCATGCCTTGCCTCTTGATCAAGTGATAGAGGTTGGGCCTTATGTGTTTATTTGGTTTGCCTTTCATTTGATATCAAAATGGCACACTTGGTTCCTTGGGCCATCACGCATCGAAATGCACGATTGGTGGTCCGAGAATCAAGGAACATCCTCCTTTGAGTCATAAACATGATAAGGGGTGTGTTGGTGCACACATTTGCTTGAAATGCATTGCCATGCCATGTTTGCCCTCTGCTGCTGTCAAAACAGGTTCTGCAGGAAGCTTTGGCCGGCCGACCACATCCAGTGCCGACCGGCCATGAATTGGTGGCCAAGAGCTCAACAAATGGTCGGTGACCACTCCTCCTTGGCCGGTGGTGTTCCCCCTTGGCCGGTGACCCTCCACAGTGTTCAGAAAGTGTTCCTTGGGAATTGTGCAATTTTCAGAGGAGTAGAGCAGGGTAAACAGAGGCAACTTGTGCATGGCGGTGGGTTTCCGAGCGAAGCCAATCCAAGCATGCGTGCATCCCTCTTCCCAAGGCCCTTTATTGCTTTCAGTAGCTTAATTGATTCATTAATTAGTTAAGTGTTGTATAATTTAATTAATTAGCTTGTAGGTTAATTAATTTGTATATTCTTTTGGTCCCTCCGAGCGAGGGCAAATTTGTAATAAGTGTGGGTGCGTGTGTGCATGTCTTCTAACCCCCACTTCTTTCTCCCTTTTACTTACCTGCTTTGATGGTTAGTATTAGGTCATATTTAATTTAGCATACCTTATGCTATGCATGCGTGCATCATTCATCAGTCTTGCATGCACCGGGCTCGGCGCATCATGCTAACTGCATAGTATTTCAAATCTAACTTGAATACGTACTATCTGTGCATTTCATATACCATCCTAGGATTAGCCGAGCCTATTCTAGTGACATTCTGTGTGCGATGCATTAGCCACTTAACATGGACTTGGATCATGCATTGATTGCTAACAAGTTCTTTGTTTTGGCTCAGAGTACTCGGTAAGCATTTACGCTTTAGCATCCTTGCATGTATGTGAATGTTAACATGACAGCATGCTTACCATGTTTCTATATGTTTATGTGACATGACTGCCTGAATGCCTGTAGGTGAAGGTTGGATTGCTTGAGTTGGAACAACTCATTGAAATCTGTGTTTTAGCCTACTCGCGAGTAGCAAATTCCAAACCATTTTCCAAACGAACAGATATGCAATGCTTTGTTTCGAATTAGGCGATCTAGTCTATACTTGTGTGTTGTGCGCATCACCTAGTAATTCTAGGCTAATAACCGGAATAAGAACGCATAATGTTTTCAAAACATGATATCATGGTTAGTAGAGGCCGATCTTTGATCGGGCGAGCAGGGGTGCTCATAGCTGACCTTCCCCAATCGTACCCAAGTTCCCGAGCTGAGGCAACTTTGGTGATGACGGACACGTGGCCTTTGGCAAACGAGTCAGGGTTTCCTAAATTTCCCAAAATAAAATATTTAGGTGGCGACTCTGTATCTGGCAAAGCAGTCCATGTTTGGCACTTCTTTCTAAAAATCTGTTTTCCAAAACGATTTGCCGGATTTGGACTCTTTGATGATTCATCGGTCTTGCATTGCACTCTGCGAGATTAGATACAAGACCGTGACGTTTGATTCCTGAACTATAGTGAGCCCAAATGAACAAAACGGGATTTCCCTGCCGGGACGTTCGGGCACATCTACAGTTTCTGGCGACTCTGCTGGGGAGTTAGAGAGCTTGACTCGAATGCGTGATATCTTGTTTTGATTACACTCATGTGTTTCTTTGCATTGCATATGCATTGGTGGGCCTAGGACACCGTGTTTGCCATCTGCTATTCCTGAGCGGTTTGCCAGAGGCTGCGTGCCATAATGCTTACCGGTTACAGGCTCTGCCAGTATGGGAACACAAACCCCGGTTGTCACTGGGGCACCCTTTTGACCATTCGACCTAGTGCATGTTCGGAATCCATAGTGACCATTCCAAGGTAGGACAGGTTGTTACCCGATTATAGGTTGTTTGAAACCGCTGCGTGCGTAGTGAAACCCTAGCTCCTGACAAAATAGGACAGGGAAACCCTACCCCGAAATAGAGGTGTTTTGTCTCTTGCTTGTTTGCTATGTGCTTTTAGAGTGTATCTCTACAGGGGAATGCATCTATCAGTTTGCAAGTCTGAGTATCAGGCCTGAGGGCATCAGTATCAGTGTTTTGAGGAATCAGTTATATCTACGGGTATCAGATTTAGTTTTGGGGCAGTGATTTTGGGGAACAGTGATCAGTAGTAGAGTACAGTTGTTCAGTTATGCCTGTGTCTGTTCTGATTGGGCCGAAATGCTGCGTGTTTTCTCTTTCAATTCAGAGATTTAGTACAGAATAGCCAGTGGTCTCCTTTGCTGAGGCAAGACAGACATCTGATCTACCATCTCCGTTAAGTTTAGGAGGACTTATGATGACCCAAAGTTCAGAGGAGATAGTGGTTATGACAGCCGCATTGGATCAAGGGAACATCTTGCGGGATGAAACCAATGTTGATGTACCGCATCCGCCCAGGTTGCCTGCCGCGCGTCCGATCTGGGAACCCCAGTTATGGCAGGCTCGTGAGCCCACTACGTTTGAAATGATGGGAATGATTGGCGATCTTCAGCGATTTGTGGCTGATCTCGCCTACGGAATGTCGGCTTCGCCACCAACTACATCCTACGCCGGGAATTTTGTACCGCAAGAGCCTCCGCTATTGGGGCGAATTATGATCGAGCTCAGCCAACCTGAGGCTGTCTCAAACTATGGACATGATGTGTCAACAACAACTGGATTCCACTCTGATGGAGCAACTCAAACCCTCGATCAAGCTGAGGCCAGAGGTAAGAACAAAGTGGGAACAGGTGCTGATCCCGTTGAACAGCTGCTGTGGGCAGTCGAGGCTTTGAAAGCCTAGGGGATGAATAAACAACAAATATTCGCAGTGGTGGCCAAAACTGTGGATGATACTTTCCCCACTCCAACCAAGGGGAGTTCCAGCCAGACAGAAAATCGGGATATGCCCCGTCATGCTAGAATAGTTCTGTAGACACCCCATTTTTGACTATCCTCAAGACTCAGACGTCACCGATTGAGCGCTTGGTGATGTTGCATACTGTGCTCGTTCAGAAGTTTCAGAGTCGCGGCCGTGCGCCCTGCCTCCGGACTTCCGAACTCTCTTCTGTGCCTTGTCTCGGTTTGCGAACCAGACTCGGTTTTCTCTGTTTTCTTTCCTGAGGGGAGGGAATGGTCCCGTAGACTATCTCCCGGTGGCCGTAAGCTACTTTTTGTGGCCGTAGGCCATTTTGCCCGTTTCGGAGCCCGGTTCCCGGTTTTCGGAGCCGTTAGGCCGTGTGCCTTGGCTCGGGACCGCCCAACCATCTCCGATTTCTCCGGTTTTTGGCAAGTGCCTCTGTTTTATCATTCCGAGGAACACTGGGGCCTCTGATGCCCACTTCGTGGCCGTATGCCACTTTCGGTGCCTGTAGCCGGTTTTCGAGACCCCGAATCGCGCGGTTTAGGCCCCGAGCTTTCATTTTGCATCAGTTTTCTCTGATTTTTGGCAGGAACCTCTGTTTTGTCATTCCGAGGGACACTGGGGTCGCAGATACCCACTTCGCTGCCGAACACCACTTCCGGCACCCGCAGCCCATTTTCGGGATCCCGAATTGCTCGGTTTTGGCTCCGAGCGTTCATTTCTCATTAGTTTTTGTTCAAACTTGGCAGGTACCTCTGTTTCAATACCAGGAAGATCACTGGGGGGTGGGAGGCCAGCAATTATCCCAGATAGCCAGTTTCGCTCCTCCGGAGCCCGTTTTTCTCACTTCCGGGCCAATGTTGAATACCTTGGGGGTATTTTCTTCCAACCAAAGCTGCATATTTGTGATGAGGGGACATGGGAGGACCCTAAACAAGCATGGTCGGCCAGAAACTTGGAGGTTCATTTTTGAGCCTCTTCTTCAAGCTCTATGTTGTGACTTCTGCTTCAGAGTTGCCAAATTCCAACCTTGGGGCCTTATTCTACACACTTGGGAGGACCCTAATGTATACTGGTCGGCCCGAAATTCAACACTTCATTTTTTGGGGGTGGCTGGCCGGCCACAAGGGGTGGCTGGCCGGCCACCTTGCAGAGAACCACCTGGCCGACCGGATTCTTGCTTTCCAGCTCATCCCAGCTGTCCGGATATTTTTGCCAAAATATCACCCCATCCGGGGGATATTTTGGGAGGGAAAGATTGCCTCCATTTCCCTCCCCTTTTACACCTTGTTTTGCCTATTTAAAGGGACCATCAGCTCCTTCCTCAAGGTTACAAAAATGGTCTTCAAGAACATTTAAGCAAAAACCCTAATCTCCATAGCCAAAACCTTCAAAAAAGCTTTAAGTGTTGCTTGATTCCTTCACCAACACCTAGCCTCACCATGCCAACTTCGATTCCAGCAGCTAGGAAGTGAATTTCAGAGGTTGAGAAGCTACAAATCAAAGCCAAGAAGCAAAGAAAGACAAGTCTTCAAGGGTAAGTATTCAAAACCAACTTTTAGGGCTTTTTCTTGATCTTTTTTTATACTCTAATTGGTTGAGAATTGGGGCTCCGACCCCTACTGCTTTTGTGCTAAAGTTGAGCCCCTCTACAACATTGTAGAAGGGCTCAACTTCATTTGGTATTTCTATATACTAGTTCCTTCAATATTCACCAAGTTTGTCACATTTTTGCATGCTAAAATTGACCTATTTTTGTTGGTTTTTAGGGGTCCGACCCCTACTGCTTTCTTGCTTATTTTGATCCCCTCTACAACATTGTAGAGGAGCTCAACCTCATTTGGCCATTCTATACACCACCTCTCTTTGAAATCCATTTTAGGCCCTAAATCTTGCATGTTTTGTAGCCTTTTGTGCTTGTGGTTTTAGCTCTTGGTCAGAACTGAGAGGGGTCTTATTTTGACCCCCTTTACATGTTTCATGAATAAAATTTTGTCATTTGGTGTGTGCTTTGCATATCTCTTGTTATAACCTCTTTTAAGCTCCATTTTGCATGGAATTGTTAGCATGATTTTATTCTGATTTTGGGGTTTCCATAAACTGAATATATGCTTATTTTTGGGCCCTCTTCAGTGTTGTAGAAGAAAGTTTTTCCTTTTGAATTTTCTATATACTACTTTCTTTGTAAATCCTCTCTTTTACCGTATTCTTGCGAGCTAATGTTGCCATGCCTATGCTAGCATTTTGGACATGTTTGTTACTGAAAAAATGCCATATTTGGGACTGCCTTGCTACTGTTCTTGCTTCCATAATCATATTTTGCATGTATAGCATGGCTATAGGCCATTTCGGGGCTTAATTTCACATTTTCGGGATGATTGCATGCTTCGGGTGTCATTTCGAATTGTTTCGGGGTTGTTTCCCCCTTTATTTAGGTGCTGAAATATGGTTTGCATGCTTGCACATCATTTCCCATGTCATTTCATGCCTTAAATGCATTGCCTCGGTTTGCGTGCCCGTGTGCACGCACTTCGAGGCACCTCTGTTTTATCCGACGGCAGCCTATGTGAGTGCGGCTGAGGCTCTCTCATGTTGGCATAAGCCCATCACTGCATTCTGTATGCCATCTTGTGCATTCCTCGATTTGCGTGTCTGCGGGCACGCGTTTCGAGACAGCTTTGTTTTTACCCGACGGCCTCCTATGTGAGTGAGCTGAGGCTCTCCCATGTTGGTGTAAGCCCATCGCGGCATTCCGTGTGCAATTTCATCTTTCATCATCGCCTCGGTTTGCGCGCCTGTGGGCACGCGTTTCGAGGCACTTCGGTTTTATCCGATTTTCATCTTTCATCATCGCCTCGGTTTGCGCGCCTGTGGGCACGCGGTTCGAGGCACTTCGGTTTTATCCGATTTTCTATTTTATCATCGCCTCGGTTTGCGCGCCCGTGGGCACGCGTTTCGAGGCACTTCGGCTTTATCCGATTTTCATCTCATCATTGCCTCGGTTTGCGCGCCGGTGGGCACGCACTTCGAGGCACTCTGTTTTATCCGATTTACATTTCATCTTTGCCTCGGTTTGCGTGCCAGTGGGCACGCATTTCGAGGCACCTCATCCTTTTCATTCCGGCATCCTATGTAAGTGTGGCTGAGGCCCTCTTCATGTTGGTGTAAGCCCATCATTACATTTCGCATGTCGTTCCGCATTGCCTCGGTTTGCGTGCCCGTGGGCATGCATTTCGAGACATCTCATTTTCATAGCATTGCGCATGCTAGGTTGTATATTAGTTGCATTTCATGCATATCATGCATATTGCACGGGAAACGAGGTATGTTTCGCACTCCGAGTGACGGAACGTGTCTCAATTCCCCAGTCACCGACACTCCGGATTACCCATGATGGAGTTAGGTTTTGTTGTCGCATTCATGTGCATTCATCCTATATTGAGCTGTGCAATTCGGCTCCTCGGCCATCATGCATCGATGTGCGTGATTGGTGGCACGAGGATCGAGGCATGCATATATTTGTGAAATACATTGCTATGCCCTTTTCCTGCTCTCTGTTGCAGCAAAATCAAGGATCAGCAACTTTCCGGAGTTTGGCACGCATTTCGAGAAATACTGCGAACAGAGGCTAATCGGGGCATCCCAGTGGATTTCCGCGCCAGGCAGTCCAATATGCAACATACATCAGAAGCAAGGCAGTCCCTGGCTTGCATGCCAGTTTTTACTGTTTTCTAGTTTGATTTGTATATTTATTTCGGATTGTACTATTCTATTATCCGGGTCTGTATTATTATTTATTCGGACCCTCTGTGCGAGGGCATAAATGTAATAAGGGTGTGTGAGTGTGATGTATGTCTTCCAACCCCCATTTCTTTCTCCCTTTTATTTATCCGCTTACAATGGTTAGATATAGGGCATATTTCAATTAGCATACAGCATGACAGCATGTTTGCATCATTCATCTGTTTTGCACGCATCGGGCTCGGCGCATCATACAAACTGCATCTGTATTTCAATTCCAAGTTGAGTACTTGATAGCTGTTGCATCTCATATGCCATATTTAGAATAGCCGAGCCTGCTATAGTTTGCATCTTTGCATGTGTTGCATTAGGCAATTCCGTGTATTTAGGATCATGCATGATTCCTAATCAGTTTTTTTGTTTTGGCTTGGAGTACTCGGTAAGTTTTATGCTTTAGCATCCTTGCATGCGTGTGAGTGTTGCCATGAATAGCATGCTTACCATGAGGCTATGTGCTTATGTGATATATCTGCCTTGAATGCCTGTGGGTGGAGGTTGAGTTATTTGAATTGGGACAATGCATTGACTGTTTGTTTTAAGCCCACTAGATAGTGGCAACATCACTGTTTTCTAAGCCCACCTGAGGGTGGCAAATCCGCATTTTAGCCTACCTGCGGGTAGCACCATCACACCATTTTCAAACAAACAAATATGAAATGTTTTGTTCCAATTCAGACGGCCCAGTCTATACTTATTTGCTGCGAGCATCACATAGTAACCTAGGCTAATAACCGGGGTAAGAGCATACAATGTTTCCAAAAGCAGATATCATGGTTAGTAGAGGCCGGTCTTTGACCGGGCGAGCGGGGGTGCTCACGATGTGACCTTCCCCAATCGTACCCAAGTTCCCGAGCCAACTTTGGTGATGACGGACACGTGGCCTTTGGCACCGAGTTAGGGTTTCCTAAATTTTCCATTTAAAAAATATTTAGGTGGCGACTCTGTTATCTGGCAAAGCAGTCCATGCTTGGCACTTCTTTCAAAAAAAATCTGTTTTTCTCAAAAACGATTTGCCGGATTTGGACTCTTTGGTTCAAGATTTGGAACCGCAACAAAATCGAGTCCGAACTGTAGCGAGGTCCCCCGCGGGCTTGTTACAGTTTCTGGCGACTCTGCTGGGGATTTAGAGAACTTGACTCGAACTCATGATATCTGCTTTTGACTACACTTGTGTGTTTCTTTGCATTGCATTTGCATTGGTGCGCCTAGGACACCGTGTTTGCCATATGCCATTCCCGAACGATTTGCCGGAGGCTTGTCTTGTCAAGTCATGTCCGTAAGGCTGATCGGCTCTGGGCTCTGACAGCATGGGAACACAAACCCCGGTTTTACCGGGGCACCCTTTTTGACCATTCGACCTAGTGCATATTCGGATCCATAGTGACCATTCCAAACTAGGACAAGTTGCTTACCCGTTTATAGGTTGTGTGAAGCCGCTGTGTGCGTAGTGAAACCCTAGCTCCTGACAAAATAGGACAGGGAAACCCTATCCCAACATAGGGGTGTTTTGGCTCTCATTTATCTGTTATGTGCTTGTTAGAGTGCGTCTCTACAGGGAATGCATATATCAGTATGAGTTTGGGCATCAGGCCTGTGGGCATCGGTTTATCAGTTTCGGTATCAGGCCCGCGGGCATCATTCAGAGTTTGAGAATCAGTTGTCTGCGGATATCAGAATCAGTTTAGGGAAACAGTGATACAGGAACAGTGATCAGTGGTTGAGGACAGTGTATTTCCAGCTTATCCAACTGTGTGTTGTATGCCCGACTGTGTGTTGTGTGTATTTAAATTTAAGCTGTTTTGCTGCCCGTTTTTCTGGTCATTTATTTCCTTTTTGCTTTATTATCTTTTTGCTAGGGCAGTTTGTGGCACAATTGCTTCCGAACCATCAGATATTCCCCAAGCACTTTGGACACGAGGTCGCCGACTTACACGATCCGAGGATCTAGTTGACGGACATCCGGTGTTCCATTCATTACCCCCGGTTATCAGAAGGAGGCCGAGGAAACGCAGTCCATCAGAGCAGAGATTACTGGTACAGCAGCCTACTCTAGTGTCAGACAGTCGGGTTGAGATTCCTGTTTCTGCTATAGAGATACACTTGCCGGTTATTCAGATGGAACAACAGAATACAGCAATGGAGGCGATGATGCGCCAAATGAATGAGAGCATGAAACAAATGCAAGACGATGCTATCCGCCAGGCGGAATTTTCTAAACAGCAGGCCGCTGTCATGGCCTAGCAGTCTGAGTTGATCACCAGATTACAACAGCAGAACGCCGCATCTGCTTCACACCAGGGTCCTCCTCCACTAGGGGCACATCAGGTCCCTCCTCCACCCGGGGTCCCATTACCTGAGCAGATATCTACTGGCCAGAATGCTCCCCCAAATCCCCAGCCCCAGAATGTCCTCCCCAACACCCAAAATACTTTGCCAAACTTTCAAAACGCTCAAGAGGACACGAGTCTTCCAACGGGGCTGGCTCCGCCCCCGCTTCCGCCGCAACTGTCTAAGAATCTTGCACCTAATCACCCGGACTCTCCATTTGAGTTCGAGGTAGACCAGACAGCTCTGAAATTGAGCAAGTTGGAAAAGCTCTTCAAGAAGTCACAGGGGGTGAAGGCCATCCCAGATATTGAGGACGGCTATACTGACGTGGCCGTGACTTTGCCGGACAGATTTAAGATGCCCCAGATCGACCGTTTTGATGGGTCTGGAGATCCTATGGTCCATCTCCGACTATTTTCAGATATCTTGAGGCCGATGGGCCTAACCCGACCGCAAAAGCTTTCTTTATTTGGCAGAACTCTGTCAGGGGTTGCGGCCATTTGGTACGCAAAACTCGAAGATGATGTGAAGAGAAACTGGGATGAGATGGCTGGGGCCTTCGTTGCACAATATTCGTATAACACACAGATCGAGATTACTACTCGTGATCTCGAGACAACAAGGCAGGAACCCAAGGAGTCTTTCTCTGATTTTGTCACCCGGTGGAGGGCAAAGGCATCAATGATGACCTTGAGGCCCACAGACAGAGATCAAATCCGGATGATTGTGCGCAATCTCCAACCAGGGTTAATGAAGAAGATGATTGTAGTTCCTTTCCCCACCTTCGCAGATCTACACGATATGGGAATGCAGATTGAGGATGCAATGAAGCAGGGTCTGTTTGACCAAGACCGGGAGCAACCCCGGCGGACATTTAACCGAAACAATAACGCAGGCGCGGGTAGCGCTGCCAATACAAGAACTTCAGAGGTCGGAATGGTCACCACCAATCCCCCTCCCCAACCAAGGTCCGCAGCGGCCACACCTTTTTCTGATGCCTCTGGGAGCAGTAACCAAGCTTCAAGGTACCAACCCAGGGGTCAACGAACCTTCTCCCCATTACATATGCCTTTGTCCAAAGTCCTCGGGGTTCTAGTCAGAAAGGGGCATCTGAAACCCTTGGAACCGAGGCCCCCTCCAAATCCACTCCCCCCTTCCCACAACCCAGCCAAATATTGCAAATACCACCAGCAGCATGGTCATGATACCGACCAATGTTACAGGCTGCGTCATGAGATTCAAGACCTCATTGACAAAAACATCATTCTACCTCCCGAGAGACCCAACGTCACAACTAACCCGCTCCCAGCACATAACCAAGATCCACCCAAAAGAATCAATTTTATCCAGACTGGGTACGTATCTTACGACCCTAGCATCTACATTACTCCCTCCCACCTACCCAAGCCGGAGGTGATCCTCCCTGATAGCACGGATTTGTGCATGGTGGACACCTCCACGACCCAACCTGAGCCAAAGGTGGTGACCACCGAGAATGGAACGGGGCAGGCTTCCAAGGAGAGCAAAGCTGTTGAGTCTGGGGTGGAGCAATCTGAGAATTTAGCTGGCAGAGCTTATGATCCGAGTGGATATATCTTGTCAATGAGCCAACCTAAGCTGAGTATGGGGTTGCCAGAGAAGGTTGAGTTGTGTATGATCCGGGGAGATGAACTTGAATCAGCAGGGGATGATTTGACTGTGGCGGAAGAGGGCTTCGCCAACCTTCAATTTTTCAACGATCAGGAAGCGGGTGATGCATCAATTAATTGGTTTGATTACAAGGAGTCAGCGGAAGTCGTCGGGTGGTTGGATGATCAGCCTGACATTGTACCGTTTGTGGCCGAAAGGGCCGAAGGTCAGAGTGAATCGCCGGAGAGCGCCGGTGCGAAGAATTCCGCTCGGGACCAAGACATTTTGAAAACTGAACAACTGACGCTGGAGGAACAAGAAAAGAGATGGGTTTCTGAGAGAGCCCGAAAAGCGAAGAACCATGAGGAAATTGAGAGTGCTGTGGGCACAAAAATTGAACATGCTGTGAGCATGAAGGAGGAAAATGCTGAGAGCACAAGCAAGTCGGAACCAGACAGGTGCCTGCTAGATGCTAATGGAATGTGGTGGGAGGATGACGACTTATATCTCGCCTACACAGACGAAGACTGGGCAGGTGACCAACCAGACGGCACCTGGTACCTCGAGGAGGTAGACCATATGACTAGAAGTGGGCGGTATTTCAAGCCCCCACACCTTGATCAACCCGAGGTATCAGGGAAAGATAAAGAAGCGGAGAAGCAGAAGGAGAAGCAAGTTGAAGAGGAGGCTGTACTGAAGCAGCTAAAGAAAATACAAGCAGACATCTCCATCTGGGGACTGCTTATGGTTTCCAGGGTACACCGGCAGGCTGTCTTATCTGCCATGGACAGAGCGAAACTCTCCATCGAAACTACGCCGGAACAACTAGTTGGTTTGGTCTTCCCGGGAGGAGGTTCCCCGGCATTGACCTTTACGGATAAGGAACTGCCGCCTGAGGGCGTGGATCACAACAAACCCCTCTACATCTCTTTAGAATGCAGGGACAAATGGATCCCGGTGGTACTGGTTGATACCGGATCCGCTATCAATGTCTGCCCGGCCAGGACGGCCTATGCGATTGGGTTAAAGCCTGCGGACTTCACCCCAACTTCTCAAGTGATCAAAGCTTATGACAATACGAGTAGGGATGTCCTAGGGACAGTAAAAATCCAAACCAAGATTGGGCCTGGACAACAAGAGGTAGATTTTCACGTCTTGGAGGTCCCTGCATCTTTTAACATGCTTTTGGGGCGACCCTGGTTGCATCAGGTGAAGGCCGTCTCATCTACTCTACATCAAATGGTGAAATACCCCTATGGAAAGGGAGTAGCCATTGTTTTTGGGAATTCATCAATCCATCCTCCTCCGGAGGTATCTACGCCAGTCCTGGAGATTGAACACGGCATGGAGGATATGTTTATATCGGGATTTACTTTGGCTGAGGCCCGGGTAGTACAAAACATTATGGCTGTGAATGAGGGTGTGTATGTCAGCGCTCAAGCCGTCTACCTCATGAACAAGCTACAGCATATCCCGGGGATGGGATTGGGAAGAAGCGGCAGGAAAGGAGTCGCAACGTTGGCCGAAGTGCCACATAATCCACATACCTTTGGATTAGGTTATCTGCCTACCAAAGAAGACTGGGCGAGGAAAGGAAAGGAAATGGCCGGCAGGGCCAGGGCGAAGCAGGCTGGGAAGCCTTTTGATCTAATGCATAGGCCCATCCAGGGTACCCTGAACGGACGCTTTGTACGGGAGGGGGAAGATTTTCCATTTTGCGGCTTCCCAGAGCCATGGTTCAACGCGGAGAGGAAGCGCGTGCCAGGCTTTGAAATCTTTTTCGACCTGCAACTATCCGGGGAGGACGTTGCCACAGAGCAGACAGACCCAATAACTGAGGCTGAGCAGAATAAGGCAGAGGATGCTGAGGGCACGGAATTGGAAATGGGGGTAGCACTGGCATGTCTCCTCTCTGATCCTCCGATCGACCAAGATTGCTTGGGGAATAACTTCATGGTCTCCATGATTGGGGATGAAACGGCTGTGAGCCAACCAGCAGCTATCTTGGATGCATCGATCGCACCCTCTCTCACTTGGCAGTACGAGGAGGGATTCTTATCCAGCAGTTCCGGGTCAGGTAGTGAGCCGGAGTCTGATTCCACCGAGTCTTCTGAGTCGGAATCAGATTCCAGCTCGACTGAGTCTGAGTCTGGTACTCCTGGGGGTGTCAACCCGGATGCCAAAGTCCTGTCCAGGTCGTCTTTTTCCTTTTCTTTTGAGTCTGTTGTAACAGGAGAATCGGACGATTTGGATGAACTTAATGAGAATGAGGTGAATGTGGTTTCCGAGTACTTTTCTGTGCCCCTAATTTATTGTTTAAATTAGGACTTTCAAAATTTTGATCAAAACGACGAGGACGAAGTTCCTCCGGTTTTACAACGACTAATTGAGCAAGAGCAAGAGAGATTTGTTAAACCCTTAATGGATGAAATCATTTCTGTGAATATTGGTACTGAGGAGGACCCGCGGCTGGTCCAGATCGGGTCCACGTTGTCTTCGGAGGAACGTGAGCGCTTAGTCGCTTTATTAAAAGATTTCAAAGATGTTTTCGCGTGGTCCTACGAAGACATGCCTGGAATCGATCCTGAGATTGTACAGCATCGGATCCCCCTTGACCCCGAGGCCCGACCTGTCAAACAGAAGCTCAGAAGGATCCGCCCGGATTGGGCTCTCAAGATCAAGGAAGAGGTCACCAAGCAAATTGACGCAGGCTTCCTGCTGGTATCTGAATATCCAACTTGGTTGGCCAACATAGTTCCAGTGCCGAAGAAAGATGGCAGGATCCGAGTGTGCGTGGATTTTAGGGATTTGAACAGAGCTAGTCCGAAGGACGACTTTCCCTTGCCACACATTGATGAGTTAGTGGACTTCACTGCAGGGCATGCATTGCTCTCATTCATGGATGGCTTCTCGGGGTACAATCAGATAGTAATGGCGCCGGAAGACAGAGAAAAGACTGCATTCACTACCCCGTGGGGAACCTACTGCTACCGGGTTATGCCGTTTGGGTTGAAGAATGCTGGGGCTACTTATCAACGAGCCGCGACCACAATATTACATGATATGATCCACAAAGAGGTTGAGGTGTACGTGGACGACATGATTGTCAAGTCCAAAGAAAGAGAGGGCCACTACACCGCCTTGCACAAGTTTTTCCAAAGGATCAGGGAATTCCGGTTGCGGCTAAACCCTCAGAAATGTACGTTTGGTGTTACAGCGGGGAAAATGCTGGGGTTTCTGATTACACAAAGGGGCATCGAAGTCGACCCTTCCAAAATCAAGGCCATCCTAGAAATGCCCCCACCAAGGACTGAAAAGGAGGTGAGAGGCTTTCTGGGTAAAGTGCAATTCATAAGACGGTTTATCTCAAAACTAACCTTGACTTGTGAACCACTTTTTGGCCTTCTGAAGAAAGGAAAGAAGTTCCAATGGGACGGCCGATGTCAGGCTGCATTTGAACAGATTAAAGAATATCTACAGAACCCACCCGTTTTATCACCACCAGAACCGGGGAAACCGTTGATTTTGTATCTGTCAGTGACTGAAACTACAATGGGCTGCATGCTTGCACAAGAATCAGAAGATAAGGTGGAAAGAGCCATCTATTATTTGAGCAAAAAGATGCTAGAGTATGAAACTCGTTATACACCGCTGGAGAAGGCTTGCCTAGCTCTGGTATGGGCTACCAGGAAGCTGCGGCACTACTTGTTAGCTCACTCCGTAATGTTGGTTTCACGACTCGATCCCATCAAATATCTCTTCGAGAAACCAGCACTTACGGGTAGGCTAGCTCGTTGGTTGCTTTTGCTCTCCGAATTTGATCTCACATATGTCACGCGCAAGTCAGTGAAAGGAAGAGCAGTAGCAGAGTTCCTTGCCGACCATCCGGTTGAGGGGGATGAAGCAGTTGAGTACCTATTCCCAGATGAAGCAATTCTGCATATCGACGAGGAAACTTGGACAATGTACTTTGACGGAGCATCAAATCAACATGGGTATGGGATAGGAGTGTTGCTGATAGCACCCGACAATTCCCGTATCCCTCTAGCCTTCAAACTCCGGTTCAAAGTCTCGAACAACGAAGCAGAATATGAGGCGTGCATTGCTGGTTTAGAAGCAGCCCTAGAACTAGGGGCAAAACGGCTGGATGTCATTGGGGATTCGAACCTTGTTGTGTCTCAAGCTAAAGGAGACTGGAAAGTAAAAGAGGAAAAGATGATGATGTATCACCAGACCTTGGACTTGCTGATTCCTCGGTTTGAAAAGCTAAGTTTTACTCATCTACGAAGGGAGAACAACAAGTTCGCAGACGCTTTAGCAACTCTATCATCCATGATAGACATCCCGTGTGGAGTCCGAATGCGTCCAGTCATCATTGATCAGAAATTTGCGCCTGCCTATGAGTCGATTGCAGCCATAGATGAAGTTCAGGACGAACACCCTTGGTATTACGATATCTGGAACTTCTTGGAGAAAGAAGCATACCCGACAGGGGTAAATGCCAAAGACAAAAGGGCAATAAGAAGATTGGCCGTTCAGTTCATCATCTGTGGGGGTAAGCTGTATAGAAGAGGTCATCTGGGAATGCATAAACTGTGTGTTGATGCCGAAGAGTCGAAGCGCTTAATGAAAGCCATCCATGGAGGAGAATGTGGTGTACACATGAATGGGGTAATGCTGGCACGGAAGATCCTTAGACAGGGTTATTATTGGTCCACCATGGAAGAAGATTGTATTGGTTTCGTCCGGCGATGTCACAAGTGTCAAATTCATGCAAATCGCATGAACATTCCGCCGTCAAAGTTGTACAACATGACTTCGCCGTGGCCGTTTTCTGTCTGGGGAATTGATGTGATCGGGGCTGTCACGCCAAAGGGGTCGAATGGGCATGAGTTCATCCTTGTAGCGATAGATTATTTCACGAAGTGGGTTGAGGCCCAGTCTTATGCAGTGTTGAAGGCTTCACACGTTGCGAAATTTATCAGGAATAACATCATCTGTCGCTACGGGGTCCCAAATGAAATAGTTTCAGACAATGGTTCCCACTTCAAGAAGGAGGTGATAGACTTGTTGGAAAAATACAATGTGGCTTTTCATAAGTCGTCTACCTATCGGCCGCAAACTAACGGAGCAGTTGAGGCCGCCAACAAGAATATCAAGCGCATACTACAGAAGATGGTGGAAACCTACCGGGACTGGCCAGATAAGCTGCCGTTTGCTCTGTGGGGTTACCGAACTTCAATCAGAACTTCTACTGGGGCGACTCCGTATTCATTGGTTTATGGGATGGAGGCCGTTCTACCTATTGAGATTGAGGTCCCGTCATTACGAGTATTGGCCGAGTGCCAGATAGCCGAAGCAGATTGGCAGCAGAATAGATTTGAGGAACTCATGCTTTTCGATGAAAGAAGGTTGAAAGCACTGTACCACGTCCAAGGCTATCAACGTAGAATTGCTCGGGCTTTTAACAAGAAGGTTAAGTCCAGGAATTTGAAGGAAGGAGATTTAGTACTCAAGGACAACCGAGCTCCCATCCATGACCCAAGGGGCAAGTTCAGACCCAATTGGACTGGTCCTTACATCATCAAGTCAATCTGGTCAGGTGGAGCTGTGGTTCTGATGGATTTAGATGGCTTAGAGTTTTCTCAACCGATCAACATGGACAAGTTGAAGAAATACTACCCCTGAGAGGCTCGCTAGGCCGAAAACCCGAAAGGGCGACCTAGGCAAAACTGAGAGCACAAAAAATTTGAAAATATAAAAACTGAGCTCGCAAGGTTGAAAACCCGCAAAGGGCGGCCTTGGCAAAAGTTAGAGCGCAAAAGGAGAGCAAAAATACCCGAGCGAACCTAAGCCTGAACTACGTAAGGCTTGATTCCCATCTTTGGGATACGTAGGCAGCTTCATCCTGAAGTTCAGCCACAATCTTTTCCCCGATCAACTTTGTCCATTTTGATCATCTTAGTCATCTCTATTCATCAGCATTTATCGCAATCTTCGGTACAGTGCTATTCAAACTAGGGGCAACTTTCCGTTGCAATGGAGTGCTGCGGTATTATTTCAAACTAGGGGCAACTTTCCAGTTGCTAAGATCCGGGGTTGTGCACCTCAGTGACAGATCTCAGGCGTGTCCAGTTCTGATCCATATCGAAAATAGTTTTGAAAAGTTTTAATAAAAGTTGACTTTATTCAAATTAATCTTTTCACAACTAAGACCACTTTTGGACCAAAGCGGAGAATTTTCAGTACCACAACCTTCAATTTCATTGATTTCAAAACAGAGTTCTCTTGCTCTTGCATACAATTGAAGTTGCTTTTTATTACACTCATGAAGAAAACTTGGAAGTACTAATAAAGCAATAAATCTAGGGCATAGTCAAGTCAGGTGTCCCTGCCCCTCCTCCCAGAGCTAGTTGAAGCCTCTGATACCAGCCTAGGCCCAACCTGTGCTTCCTCGTTGAGCCAATCCCAACACTCATCAGACAAAGTGTGACTGAAAATAGGAGCAGGGGCCAGAAGCTCTCTAACTCTCCATGCTGCGGTCTGCCGAGCCAGCTGTGCGCCTCGAACTGGAAATGTAGCCGGGTACTCAATCCCCTCTGGTGGGCAAGTTTGATCATGGCCAAACTGGCGCAGAATACGGAATGGGAAATAGAACACACAGTGAGTCAAACCGATCAGTCGAATCCCGACCTGTCGGGACATGCTATAGCTCATTGCCGGGAGATTGAGCCAAGGGCAACGCCATGCAATGCGATTCGCCGACAAGTTGCACATCCATTCAAACCACCAGCTCTCATCAAGGGCATTCACTAGGCGTTGCCAAAAGAAGTAGCCACGGGCTGAATAAGCAGGACAAGAGTCCACAACTTGCAATTTATCCATCAACCATATCTGGGGAGGGATGAAAAATGAGAGAATAAAGAATAGAGAGATGTACGATGAGAGAAAAGTAAGATGAGGGTTTTGTGAGAAAAATCGAGCCTGAGGGCCGAGTGATGTGAGCAAATATACATGTGAGCTTGGGTGGGAAACATTACCTGTAGCAGTAGTGGACTCCCTGCAAACCTGGTTGTCTCCCGGTAGTGGAAAGCATCCAAGCCCATCAGTGTCTCGGCCAGAGTCATGGCAACGCAGCTCTTCCCATCCCTCAAGCCCTGAGCGACTTCAATCAAACGGATGCTAGCCCCTCCGGAGCCCAAGACAAACAGAAAATGAGATAGTAGGCACAAGCAGAGGGCGTGCTGCCGGAAGCCTTGCCAATAGTGGTTGCTGCGATCACCAGCATCAGAAAATCGGTAAACCAGGCTCGGGATATCCAACATGCCATCACCAATCAGAGATCTAGCATCATGCGCATTAAGACCGCACATCCGCCCTAAGGTTTGGGCATAGCTAAAATTGGGCTGGGGCAGAATTTCCTCGCCTCGCTCGGACTCCATCAAGGCTTGAAAATCTTCAAAAGTAGGACATACTTCTTGCCCGCCGAAGCTGAAGACGTGCGTCACCGGGTTCCAAAACCTTGCCGCAGCAGAGAGGAAAGGAAGATGCAGTGGAGTCCGGCTTAGCGTGAATAGTGCATTCAAGCCGAAACCCCGGAAATTCAACTTCTCCGAACCATCTAAAGAAAAAATCCAAGATGTGAGATTTTCGGTGAGAAATGCTTCCATTTTTGAGAGGAAATGTGATGAAATGAATAAGTTCCAAGACTGGGGCTTTTATAGGAGGCTAAAACACTATTCAAGGGACACTTGTCAACATTTTGGTGGTCACGGGAGGAGTGGCCGGCCGGCCACCTAACCTAGTAGGCCGGCCACTCTTTGTTTTCAAATGCGAAATGCTTTCGGCCTCGCATTGCGTCCTATTTTGCCCGCCGGAAGAAAGTTTGAAGCATTTGCATGCATCGGGAATGTCGGAGGCCTCCATTTCTCTCGGTTTCGGGCACATTCCGTTATCCAGATTGTCCGTCTGACGCGTGTTTTGTTTTGCTCATCGAGTTGTTGTTTTGCTTATTGAGTTGTAAGTTTTGTCGAGCTGTCGCATTTTGTGTTTTGAATTGTTACTTTTTGGTTACGTAATTTTGTCAAGTCTTGTCATTGTTGTATTTTGTTTATCGAGTTGTAAACTTGCTAAGAATCTGTTCCTTCTTAGTGAGTCGTTTTGTTTTTATTTGTTGTGTCGGTTCATTACCTGACCCGGTAAATACATGAGGCACATTTCAATTCAATTCCATTCTTGTGCAAAATGATGCGATGCGATGCCAAGAATTTCTAATACAAACATCTTTTCAAAAGCTGTTTCATTCATCATGTTTTACAACAAAGCAAAGGTACAAGTTTTACTGAAAATAAAACTGCCTAACAATGTGCAAAGTGCTACAAACTACTAGCTAAAAAGTAGAATAAAGCAGGAAATAACATCAATATCCTCGAGAACGAGAATGTGGAGGCCCTCTCATCCTCTTCTGCGGGATAATCTCTGCATCATCATCACCATCTGGATCGGAGCTGTTATCCTCCGGATCTCCCTCAGGCTCATCTCCGCTCCCGGAACCAAGACCGGAACCTCCTTCTCCAGGAGATGCCTCTGACACATGATCTGCGACCTCCTCCTCGTCATCCTCGACAATGGGTGCCCTGCGTCTGCGAGACGACCCTGCTCCTCGAGCTCCTCGGTAAGGCCTGGATGGCCCAGCTCCTCGAGGCCCAGTACCTCGAGCAGGTCTAGCACCTCGACCTCTCTGAAAAGGCCCGGGAGGCCCATCTCGTGTCGAAGCGTACACGGGAGGCATCTGAAAATGAAAAGTGCAATCCATCAGTTCAGACATAAAAGCAGGTGCAAGTACAGTGTGTGAGTGGGGTGTGTGCTAGATGTGTTCTACACAGCCTATCGGTGCAGCAGAATGCTCAAAGCCAGCATGTTAACAAAAATATGATAAATACAAGAAAGATGAAGGGTACCTGGAAGCCCAGGATGGACATCTGTGCCTCTCTACGCAGGACCATCCCCTCAAGCGAGGCCACCACCCCGAGCATCTGGTCTACGTACTCTCGAGGTGGCTGCAGACACAAGCTCAACTTATCAATAAAACAAGCAACTGCCAAAATGTCTGTGTGACAAATGAAAAATGGTAGAACATACCGGTGGTGAGTCAGGATCACTGACGTATCTGTGACCAGGCATCGGAGGCTCCATAGGGATCGGAATCGGGGAGGTAGCCCCATACTGCCAACTCGTCAACTCAGTCGGCATCTCTGGCCATCCAGGGTGATCAAGAGTCAGAGGGATCGGAGGAATCGAACTGCCTCTACCTCTAGATGTACCGGCCCTGCTAGAAGAAGGGACATCTGTGGCACGGGCGCGACTCGAAGATGGTGCGCCAGTGGACCTCCGTGGTGGAGCCCGTACTCCCGACAGGGAGGGCATCAGGTATATGCGGCGATAGGTGGCGTAATTCCCCTCAAGAAGATGTAATAAAGCATCACTGCCCTGCATAGCACTACCGACCTCCTCAGGGGATAATCTATCAGCAGTCCGCATGGTGTCTGGAGGCACAGCAGGAGGGTCCTGAGAATTGCCCCCCCATATCTGGCGCTGAAAACGTTCCCCCAAGAACCAAGCCCTGCCGACTGGTCCCTCGAGAAGGAACCTGTACTGGGAACTAGTCGACCCTCCGGGGAACTGATTGTCGAGATCATCGCCAAAGACTGCCCAGGGCTGCCAAGTGATCTGCGGACAACCAGTGCATAAATCAATCAGAAATCAGAATATATAACAGATCGAAGATGAAAGTGAAAGGAGCTGAGAGTTCTGAAATACCTCTGTCGCCCGAATAGTGTCAAAGTACTGCCGCAGAGAGAAGAGAGTCTCTCGAGGCCTCGGTAGATGCTCACCCTCAAACATCAATGAATACGGAGTCGTTGGAGGCCCTGCCACCTCCATCTCCGGAGCCAATGTGGGAAAATACACATACACCCATAGCTGAGAAAAGCAGTGTAGAATGTGAATACAGAATGCAAAGTGCGCCGTGTGTGCAGTGAACAAGTAATAAGGAGCAAAAATGTAAATCAAGAGGACAGAATGTACCTCCCAGGCTCTCCAGTAACCGCCGAGTAAATCCCCTCGTGTGCGAGAGACTGCGCTCATGTAACAGTACAGGGTAGCCAGGCCAGCGCCGCCCCAATCATACTGGCCGACCTGTGAGAGGTCTACCAGAGCGCTCAGGAGATATAATCCTACCATGTTCCCTCTATCAGCAAACAAGGTGGTGCCGAAGAGATACATAAGGAAACCGCGGGCATACTGCTCCGCCTCCTCAGGAGTCCCAGGCTCCATCTGTGGCCGCCGGAAATGGGAAGCAAACCAGGAGTATCGGACCCTCCCCGAACCTCTGTCTACAGGCGGATGTGTCCCCAATAGGTGCATCCAGGCAGCCTCCCACTGACCCATATCCTCGTCGTAGGGAATGGGCCCACCGCCTACGTCTAGGCCGGTGAGTACAGCAAAGTCCAGCGGGGTCATGGTCATATCCCCGGTGGCAGAAAAATGGAAAGAATTGGTGGTGTCCCACCATCTCTCCGCCAAAGCAGCAAATAAAGTCCTACTGATGAGGCAATGAGATAACCCTCTGCAGAATGGCCCGAATCCTGCAAAGTCAACTAATCCCCGAACAGCTTCCGGAAGCTCAAAATACCACTCCCTCGCGGCGACGGAGCCATATCCTCGCACTGTGCGAGAGTGAACCTGCATTTCGAGTAAATGCATAGATCAGCAAATGAAGTGAAAATGAGCTGCGTGCAAATGGAGTGAAAATGGGCTGCGTGTTCAGTGAATTTGGTATTTGGGTTGCGTGTTCAAAATTTCAGAAAATCAGTGGGCTGTGTGTTCGCTTCAAGTTTGGGACTGTGTGTTCTACTTCTAATCAGTGGGCCGTGTGTTCGCTTCAAGTTTGGGACTGTGTGTTCTACTTCTAATCAGTGGGCCGTGTGTTCGCTTCAAATTTGGGACTGTGTGTTCTACTTCAAATCAGTGGGCTGTGTGTTCGCTTCAAATTTGGGACTGTGTGTTCTACTTCAAATCAGTGGGCTGTGTGTTCGCTTCAAATTTGGGACTGTGTGTTCTACTTCAAATCAGTGGGCTGTGTGTTCGCTTCAAATTTGGGACTGTGTGTTCTACTTCAAATCAGTGGGCTGTGTGTTCGCTTCAAGTTTGGGACTGTGTGTTCTACTTCTAATCAGTGGGCCGTATGTTCGCTTCAAGTTTGGGACTGTGTGTTCTACTTCTAATCAGTGGGCCGTGTGTTCGCTTCCAGTTTGGGACTGTGTGTTCTACTCTCAATCAGTGGGCTGTGTGTTCGCTTCAAAGCTGGGCTGCGTGTTCAGAAAATCTGAGTTTTGGGACTGTGTGTTCTACTCTTAGTCAGTATGTGCTGTGTGCTCATTTTCGACTTCAGGTTGTGTCTTCGGTAAATCAATGTTTGAGCTGTGTGTTCAATTTCTAACTAATGTGCGCTGTGCGTTCACAATTATTCAAATATGCCAGGTGTTCATGAAATTCAAGTGTTTAAGTCACATGCTCAGGATGCAAGTATCGTGTCGTAAGCTAAACTGTGTGTCTAAGCATGGCAGGAGTATGAAATGCACGAGAAATACAGAGAATCAAGTGAAATACCTCTGCATCATAGGAGAGGTGCTGCTCCGGCTCTCGTAAAAGAAGATCCCCGGGTACCCGATCGTTGAAATCGGTGAAATGACGAAAAGTGGCTCGCGGAAGCCTATGCACCGCTGGAGCATAACGATCGGGAATGAAAGGACGGACCCTCGGGGGCAGTGTCGTGAGATCAAAATCATCCCCGGCACCTGGAGGACCTCCACCGAATGGAAAATGACCCGCCATATCGAGAAATCTGCAAAGAGGAGCAAAAATGAGCAAAACGAGCCAAAATTGGAAAAAGTCAACAAAAGTCAACTCTCGGGAAATGAAAAGTCAACAAAAGTCAACTCCCGGGAAAATTTTCCAAATATTGAGACAAAATTACCTCAAGTGGTGAAAATGAGAAGGGAAGCCCCGGAATCAAAATTTAGTCGCTTCAAAGTGCTTAAATCTGAAAGATTTCGTAAAAACAACTTGCGTGGGAGGCCGAGGGACGCGTATAAAATGCAGATCCGAAAGAGAAAATGGCTTAGAGAGCAAGAGGAGAGAATTCCACACTTGGGGGTGTGATTTCGGAGGCAATGGGCAAGCATATATATAGAAATCCAAAAAATGACCAAAATGCCCCTACTTTGGGCAGGTGGCCGGCCGGCCACCTAACCTGGCTGGCCGGCCATCCACTTTTTCCCCCTGGCCGATGGCCTCTCCTAGGGAAGAAAGCTGGCCGACCATGTTCCCTACCCCCTCCCCTACCTCTCTGCAAATTTTGAGGAAAATCGGAGTTCCCGGGACCTGAAAAAGTTGAAGAAAAGTGCACTTTCTGGCGCCGAATTGCTCCGCTGGAACTTTAATTGCAATTATTGACATGTGTCTCATCATTATTCATCAAAATCGGAGTGTATCCTTTTTAAACATGTTGTGACTTCTCCGGGAGGTAAATCAGAGGCCGCGATCAAGTTGTCGCCACCAAATGCGCGTTTTCCGGCTCAACATTTCATGTCAGACGGGCACCCTCACTTATGTTCGTTTTGCATTATTTGGCTCATAATTTGCGTTCTCATCAATGTTTTGCATGTCATGCATGATTTCTTGATGTGTAATACTCCTGCGCTTGAACATGCGTTGTCGCGCATTATCTTTTCTCGCGTTGTGTTGCATTCATTCACCGACACTGTGTGTGTCAAACTTTTCGAATCCTAGGAATCGCATTGACTGTATGTTGTTAGCATATTGTTCTTGTTGAATTGCTCTATTTTGCAGGCACGATATTGTATGTACGGTTCATTTAAGGCTGGTGCGACCAGACGAATCGCGCAGGTATCGTACCTTCTCCGTGTGAGACGCGACGAGAATTGAATGATTCTCCGCATTCCTAACCGCATGAAATGTAGTTGTTGCTTTGCATTCTTGCTTAAAACTGTTTCATCTATTTGTCAATACTTGCTTCATTACAGCTTGTTGCACTTGCATGATCACTTGGCTCCGTGCCTATCACTTTGCATTTTGCTCCCTTTGCCTGAAGGCACGCCTGCGGGCACACATCTCTGTTTATCTTGTATGTTTGTCTAAGTCTTCGGCCTTGTCAAAAATGGGTCGTCTCTGGGCTTTGACATTCACTCACGTCACTTCTTGACTTCCGAGTTCTGTCAAAGAGGGGCAACTGTAGACACCCCATTTTTGACTGTCCTCAAGACTCAGACGTCACCGATTGAGCGCTTGGTGATGTTGCATACTGTGCTTGTTCAGAAGTTTCAGAGTCGCGGCCGTGCGCCCTGCCTCCGGACTTCCGAACTCTCTTCTGTGCCTTGTCTCGGTTTGCGAACCAGACTCGGTTTCCTCTGTTTTCTTTCCTGAGGGGAGGGAATGGTCCCGTAGACTATCTCCCGGTGGCCGTAAGCTACTTTTTGTGGCCGTAGGCCATTTTGCCCGTTTCGGAGCCCGGTTCCCGGTTTTCGGAGCCGTTAGGCCGTGTGCCTTGGCTCGGGACCGCCCAACCATCTCCGATTTCTCCGGTTTTTGGCAAGTGCCTCTGTTTTATCATTCCGAGGAACACTGGGGCCTCTGATGCCCACTTCGTGGCCGTATGCCACTTTCGGTGCCTGTAGCCGGTTTTCGAGACCCCGAATCGCGCGGTTTAGGCCCCGAGCTTTCATTTTGCATCAGTTTTCTCTGATTTTTGGCAGGAACCTCTGTTTTGTCATTCCGAGGGACACTGGGGTCGCAGATACCCACTTCGCTGCCGAACACCACTTCCGGCACCCGCAGCCCATTTTCGGGATCCCGAATTGCTCGGTTTTGGCTCCGAGCGTTCATTTCTCATTAGTTTTTGTTCAAACTTGGTAGGTACCTCTGTTTCAATACCAGGAAGATCACTGGGGGGTGGGAGGCCAGCAATTATCCTAGATAGCCAGTTTCGCTCCTCCGGAGCCCGTTTTTCTCACTTCCGGGCCAATGTTGAATACCTTGGGGGTATTTTCTTCCAACCAAAGCTGCATATTTGTGATGAGGGGACATGGGAGGACCCTAAACAAGCATGGTCGGCCAGAAACTTGGAGGTTCATTTTTGAGCCTCTTCTTCAAGCTCTATGTTGTGACTTCTGCTTCAGAGTTGCCAAATTCCAACCTTGGGGCCTTATTCTACACACTTGGGAGGACCCTAATGTATACTGGTCGGCCCGAAATTCAACACTTCATTTTTTGGGGGTGGCTGGCCGGCCAGGGGGGTGGCTGGCCGGCCACCTTGCAGAGAACCACCTGGCCGACCGGATTCTTGCTTTCCAGCTCATCCCAGCTGTCCGGATATTTTTGCCAAAATATCACCCCATCCGGGGGATATTTTGGGAGGGAAAGATTGCCTCCATTTTCCTCCCCTTTTACACCTTGTTTTGCCTATTTAAAGGGACCATCAGCTCCTTCCTCAAGGTTACAAAAATGGTCTTCAAGAACATTTAAGCAAAAACCCTAATCTCCATAGCCAAAACCTTCAAAAAAGCTTTAAGTGTTGCTTGATTCCTTCACCAACACCTAGCCTCACCATGCCAACTTCGATTCCAGCAGCTAGGAAGTGAATTTCAGAGGTTGAGAAGCTACAAATCAAAGCCAAGAAGCAAAGAAAGACAAGTCTTCAAGGGTAAGTATTCAAAACCAACTTTTAGGGCTTTTTCTTGATCTTTTTTTATACTCTAATTGGTTGAGAATTGGGGCTCCGACCCCTACTGCTTTTGTGCTAAAGTTGAGCCCCTCTACAACATTGTAGAAGGGCTCAACTTCATTTGGTATTTCTATATACTAGTTCCTTCAATATTCACCAAGTTTGTCACATTTTTGCATGCTAAAATTGACCTATTTGTGTTGGTTTTTAGGGGTCCGACCCCTACTGCTTTCTTGCTTATTTTGATCCCCTCTACAACATTGTAGAGGAGCTCAACCTCATTTGGCCATTCTATACACCACCTCTCTTTGAAATCC
Source organism: Camellia granthamiana (assembly GCA_036172215.1). Classification (NCBI taxonomy): domain Eukaryota; kingdom Viridiplantae; phylum Streptophyta; class Magnoliopsida; order Ericales; family Theaceae; genus Camellia; species Camellia granthamiana. Next base: position 116,307,505 of record CM069903.1, read on the forward strand.
ATTTTAGGCCCTAAATCTTGCATGTTTTGTAGCCTTTTGTGCTTGTGGTTTTAGCTCTTGGTCAGAACTGAGAGGGGTCTTATTTTGACCCCCTTTACATGTTTCATGAATAAAATTTTGTCATTTGGTGTGTGCTTTGCATATCTCTTGTTATAACCTCTTTTAAGCTCCATTTTGCATGGAATTGTTAGCATGATTTTATTCTGATTTTGGGGTTTCCATAAACTGAATATATGCTTATTTTTGGGCCCTCTTCAGTGTTGTAGAAGAAAGTTTTTCCTTTTGAATTTTCTATATACTACTTTCTTTGTAAATCCTCTCTTTTACCGTATTCTTGCGAGCTAATGTTGCCATGCCTATGCTAGCATTTTGGACATGTTTGTTACTGAAAAAATGCCATATTTGGGACTGCCTTGCTACTGTTCTTGCTTCCATAATCATATTTTGCATGTATAGCATGGCTATAGGCCATTTCGGGGCTTAATTTCACATTTTCGGGATGATTGCATGCTTCGGGTGTCATTTCGAATTGTTTCGGGGTTGTTTCCCCCTTTATTTAGGTGCTGAAATATGGTTTGCATGCTTGCACATCATTTCCCATGTCATTTCATGCCTTAAATGCATTGCCTCGGTTTGCGTGCCCGTGTGCACGCACTTCGAGGCACCTCTGTTTTATCCGACGGCAGCCTATGTGAGTGCGGCTGAGGCTCTCTCATGTTGGCATAAGCCCATCACTGCATTCTGTATGCCATCTTGTGCATTCCTCGATTTGCGTGTCTGCGGGCACGCGTTTCGAGACAGCTTTGTTTTTACCCGACGGCCTCCTATGTGAGTGAGCTGAGGCTCTCCCATGTTGGTGTAAGCCCATCGCGGCATTTCGTGTGCAATTTCATCTTTCATCATCGCCTCGGTTTGCGCGCCTGTGGGCACGCGTTTCGAGGCACTTCGGTTTTATCCGATTTTCATCTTTCATCATCGCCTCGGTTTGCGCGCCTGTGGGCACGCGGTTCGAGGCACTTCGGTTTTATCCAATTTTCCATTTTATCATCGCCTCGGTTTGCGCGCCCGTGGGCACGCGTTTCGAGGCACTTCGGCTTTATCCGATTTTCATCTCATCATTGCCTCGGTTTGCGTGCCGGTGGGCACGCACTTCGAGGCACTCTGTTTTATCCGATTTACATTTCATCTTTGCCTCGGTTTGCGTGCCAGTGGGCACGCATTTCGAGGCACCTCATCCTTTTCATTCCGGCATCCTATGTAAGTGTGGCTGAGGCCCTCTTCATGTTGGTGTAAGCCCATCATTACATTTCGCATGTCGTTCCGCATTGCCTCGGTTTGCGTGCCCGTGGGCATGCATTTCGAGACATCTCATTTTCATAGCATTGCGCATGCTAGGTTGTATATTAGTTGCATTTCATGCATATCATGCAGATTGCACGGGAAACGAGGTATGTTTCGCACTCCGAGTGACGGAACGTGTCTCAATTCCCCAGTCACCGACACTCCGGATTACCCATGATGGAGTTAGGTTTTGTTGTCGCATTCATGTGCATTCATCCTATATTGAGCTGTGCAATTCGGCTCCTCGGCCATCATGCATCGATGTGCGTGATTGGTGGCACGAGGATCGAGGCATGCATATATTTGTGAAATACATTGCTATGCCCTTTTCCTGCTCTCTGTTGCAGCAAAATCAAGGATCAGCAACTTTCCGGAGTTTGGCACGCATTTCGAGAAATACTGCGAACAGAGGCTAATCGGGGCATCCCAGTGGATTTCCGCGCCAGGCAGTCCAATATGCAACATACATCAGAAGCAAGGCAGTCACTGGCTTGCATGCCAGTTTTTACTGTTTTCTAGTTTAATTTGTATATTTATTTCGGATTGTACTATTCTATTATCCGGGTCTGTATTATTATTTATTCGGACCCTCTGTGCGAGGGCATAAATGTAATAAGGGTGTGTGAGTGTGATGTATGTCTTCCAACCCCCATTTCTTTCTCCCTTTTATTTATCCGCTTACAATGGTTAGATATAGGGCATATTTCAATTAGCATACAGCATGACAGCATGTTTGCATCATTCATCTGTTTTGCACGCATCGGGCTCGGCGCATCATACAAGCTGCATCTGTATTTCAATTCCAAGTTGAGTACTTGATAGCTGTTGCATCTCATATGCCATATTTAGAATAGCCGAGCCTGCTATAGTTTGCATCTTTGCATGTGTTGCATTAGGCAATTCCGTGTATTTAGGATCATGCATGATTCCTAATCAGTTTTTTTGTTTTGGCTTGGAGTACTCGGTAAGTTTTATGCTTTAGCATCCTTGCATGCGTGTGAGTGTTGCCATGAATAGCATGCTTACCATGAGGCTATGTGCTTATGTGATATATCTGCCTTGAATGCCTGTGGGTGGAGGTTGAGTTATTTGAATTGGGACAATGCATTGACTGTTTGTTTTAAGCCCACTAGATAGTGGCAACATCACTGTTTTCTAAGCCCACCTGAGGGTGGCAAATCCGCATTTTA